>OU612061.1:14407161-16807161 GCA_914767635.1 Melanostoma mellinum
GTTTCGTTCAATTTTGTTCATAATTCCGCCAACCAGTGAGTGACATGTACTTGTACAGTCTTAGAGTCAGAAAATCACACATTGAGGTTTTACATTTTTCACGTTGAAACGTATATAATTGCTAACACAACACAATACACAAATGTTCTGAGAAATAACACAACACCCACACTCCCACCCCACAATCCACAATTATGTTTTTGCTTTAAACACCGGAAGGATGTATTATGCCCGTTAAATGAATTAATTAAATTGACATTTTTGTTACTTTGCGGAATGTTTCTGAGAATATGTATATGTATATGGAGGGCGAAGCACTTTATCGTGGTTGTACTGTAACGGCGGATACGATGTTTACAAAATGAGAGGTTTTTTTCACTTTATTGTTTTTTCTTCTATTTTTTTTTTAAGTAACATACATATTGAACTCCATCAAACTATATTTTATGTATGTGTTTGGAATTTTGACGTAGACAATGGGAAGGGAAGAATTGCAACAACAATGAGCCTGCACTCAGAGAAAAAATAGTCAATTATGACTATTTTTTAACTATTTTCGTAATAAAAATCGGTAATACTATTTTTTATAGTTAAAAATAGTTAAATACGACTTTTTTCTATTGGAGGTTTCTTAAATAGCAGCTGGAGCACTCAGACCTAAATACCAGTCAGTTGTACTACCAGGAGAAAAGCCAAAAGAAGCTACCATGTCTGCGCCGAGTATCTGTAACCTCATGCGAGAAAAAGCAGGACATTCACAGAGGAAGTGCTCTGCGATTCCTCATCTTCTCCACAAGATTCACAGAGTGTGCTATCACTTAAACCTAACACGTTTAAATGCTTGGCAATAGAGAAGTGCCCGCTAATGGCGACACGCCAATAAGCTTTCTACAGTCTTTTCTGCTACGAGCTAGCAAAAATGTTGCAGTCTTCTTACTAGCGTTGGGGAGCATACGTTTGGTCTGTCTGCATCCAATGGAGGCATGCCATCTACGGTTGTGCTCTCCTGAGATCCAAACGTTGATTGAAGCCCTCACTGAGGACGCTGGCAGACCTAGCGACGGTTCAGGTCGTGAGAAAGCTGTCTGATATCCCTGCCTAGCAAGTTCATCGGCGATTTCATTTCCAGTTATGCCGTGATGGCCCCGAACCCAGGAATTTAATCTTCCGATCGCATGCAGAGAGCTCTTGCATTCCTGGATCACTTTCGAAGTGGTAAGAGGGTTGAGAAGGGCTTTAAGCACAGCTTGGCTGTCGCTGCAAACAAAGATAATTCTCCCCGTCTATACATTGTTCGTAACGTGGCTCGAGGCCATTAGGATAGCATACGCCTCCGCTTGGAAAACTGATGCGTATGATCCCAAAGAGGTGTCCAGTCGTATGTAGTCGTTCTCATCAAAGGCATTAGCACCAGAACCCTCGTCGGTTTTGGAACCATCTGTGAAGATACGATAACAGTTCTTTCCAGGCTCTGATTCTGAAGCGAACCAGTCCTGAACCGAAAGAAAGTTGACTGAGTATTTTCGACGCAGTTTGAGCCTTGCGAGCATCTTGTTAAAAGGTATATCCATTAGACGTGAGTCAAAAGATATGCTGATTGCGAGTTCCTAAAAGTTCCAGTGCGATTTGTGCCAGAGAACACATTTCTTTAAACGAGGAATGGTCTTGAGAGTACACCCCATGATGTAGGTATCAAGAGGAGGAAGATTCAACAGTGCGTCGAGGGCAGCTCCAGGTGTGCTGGGTAAGGCCCCAGTAACACCAAGACAAATGTTCTTAGAAGTTCGGCAAACGAGACAATAACGTATTTACGCGTGAGCTTATTCCACCACACAAATGACGCATAAGAGATGATTGGTCTTATCATAGCCGTATAGATCCAAAGTACCCTTTTCGGTGAAGGACTCCATGTCTTGCTAAAGGCTCCTTTACATTGCCAGAAAACTGACAATGCTTTAGTAGTTTTAGACTCGACATGTTTAGACCAAAGAAGTTTGTTATCTAGGATTACTCCGAGATGTTGGACCTGATTTGAAAAGGGGATGTTGACACCTTTAAGGGTAAATTGAGTCAGACTAGTCAATTTTCTACGTCTCGTGAAGAGGACAACCTCGGTTTTAAGAGGATTGACGGAGAGACCGTTTCTTACACACCACGGAACAGACAGCTTGGAGGCTGGAACGAACCGAGAGCACGGCGACGTCGTCTGCATATGGTTAGGCGTGAACGTTAGATCCAGTGAGCATTACGAGTAGAGAGTCGATCAACATGCACCACAGAAGAGGACATAAAATGCCATCTTGTGGATTCACTCCTAATGCAATATATTGTGCACAGCCTCAGCGATTACGGTTCTATTTACTAGCATTGCTTTGATGTGGCTGTGGCACAAATGACTCGTCCACACCGTGTTCTCTGGCAGCATTGCACCTTGGAATGTCGATGAAAATGCCCACCGCAAATTCTTTCCTGTCAAGCGCATTCAATTCTGCTAATAAGATTTTGAGGTGGAAGGTTTTCCTCTTTGGTAAGCATGTTGCATCTGAGACAGAGGGTGTATTGGGAGTGAGGTTTTACGTATGTTAATCTCAATCATTCTTTCCAGCGTTTTAAGCCAGGAAGGAAGTAAGACTGATGGGTCTAAAGCGAGTGAGTAGTCTTGTTTATACCAGTTTTTGGTATGAATTTTTTCCATGGAGTTGGTATATATACGAGAGCCAAACTACCAGTGAAAATATTTTTCAAAGTCGGTAGCAAAAAGTTTATACATTCCTGCAACATAGCTGGGTAAACATCAGGTGACTTGAAGCTGTCAAAAGATCCCACGGCATATTTGATGGCCTCGTCAGTAGCAACCAACTATGACGTGTACCAGCTACGTCGAGTTGGATTCACCTCATCTAAGAAAAATAAACTGTTGTGGTCCGATTGATAGCTGGTTTCCCTTAGTTCCTATTCCCTCAGAAGAATTCTGTGCACCCCCTTCTCCCTAAATTTTCAACCTTGTATTTTTTTTCTTTCGTTTCGACGTAGCATTAAGAACTGTACATTTGTATATATTTATAAACCTACGTTTAAATTTAATTTTTATCTTATGTAACCGCTTGTAGTTAGCTTAGTAAATAGTAAACTGTCGAAGTGATCACAGTTCTCCCACTTGTCTGCTTCGCACTAGTGATCCGCCCATGGTGCCTATACTTCCCAACATTTGATTAGTTGCGTTTCTAAGCAATTCTGGAATCGGCTCAGCAAAAGATTTTATCGTTGAACGAGTCAATACTAAGCTACACAGCTCAACGCTGCTGCTCAGTATCGATTTATTGTATTGGTAAAGTCCATTGAAAAGCTGATTATAGTGGAACAGACAGCCGCATATTTATCAACAGAATGAAGAAATATATCTTGTTGTGCCCACCAATTAATTTAATTTTATTTTTATGGTTCGATTTGAATGGCGCCATACTTTTGCTCTTCTAGTACTCTGGCTCAAAATATTTGATTTTAATAAATTAAAGAATATAAAAACAAAAGACACACAAAACACACAAAACCAACGCTAAGACTTATTAGTACTGTTGATACTTACCAACTGTTTTCATTTTTTTATTTAATTCCAGCTGAGGCCGATCTTAGAGATAAATATTCTGAGCCCCAGTACTACGATGTCAAAGGTCAGGAAAATATATTTTTTATTTAATTAAACCTTTTCGCTCTGTTTTTTTTTCATTCTTAAAATTCTTGAAACTTCTTGTTTTTCAAAAGGTGCGCTTTCTACGCAACCCAGCAATCTAATAAATCAGCTCTGGATTTTAATTCGGAAATAAAAAAAACTCATCGCTGCTCTTTAGATCAGTATTGATTTGTTTTTGTGTTCAGTGGAAAAATCCCTTGCTGAGCTGATTAATGATGTGCTGAGGTGCGCCATAAACGCACTTACTACTATTTTATATTTTTACCCGAATATATTTTCATACAAAATCTAAGATCTTAAATTATTGCAAGTTTTGTTGATTCTTTTATATAAAAAAAAAACACAGATATATTTTAGTGAGTTCCCTATCTAGTAAAATCACCCGCTGTTTACAAAGGTCAAAACAATCTTGGGTCTTACTTCTTTGGCGTGACAAAACAAAATTAGCTAAGGACTACATGCCACAAGTCTTTGCTTGCAAAGTGAATTATGAATCCATTAAGATTTAAGCATTCTTATTGTGAAAGAATAATGAAAATCGGTTGAGTAGTTTTCGAGTCGAGTAAGGTAAAGTCAGGACTATGTTACTCAGTTAGTCAGTTCGTAGCAAAACTTTATTTAAAAGAGCAGCTTTCTTACAATTTACAATTTGTTTACTTTAATATGGTTAATATGGTTTGGCCTGTATCCGTCTACCAGATCGGCAATTAAATTAAATTTAAAATATTAATAATTCAGTCGATTTAAGAGTCTCCTTCAAGTAATACATCGCCTTTAACTGAGTACAGATGTCGTATAGTAATATAAAAGATCCCAGCCTACTTTTCCATTTAGTTCGTCGTTTACTCCATAGAAGCTACTTCAAAGTATCTTACACGAAACTCTTTTAAGATGGAACATCTGGCGATAAAATTAAATACGGTCAAACCTGGATAAGCGAGAGTTCAAGGGAGTACAAACTCATTCTCGCTTATAGAGGTTTCTCACTAACCCGAGTTTCTCGCTAATCCAGGTACATGGGTAGGTTTCTCACTTATAGAGGTACGCAGCAATAACAAGTGACACAAGAACGAATGTAGTTAATATGTAAATGCTTACGAAAACAAAACAAAAATTCATGTACATACATATATACATACTATGTAATTTTATTTTATTTAGAACTTAGTTACATTTAAAAAAATCTGTCAATTTCGTTTGGGTTTCTGTTTTTGTATTTTGAATGTTTTTCTCTAACTCATAAATTTTGTCGAATATTGCTCGATCAACAACTGCCGCGTATTCAAAGTACTGATGAACCGTCTCCAACGCATTTAAAGCTTGCTTCATTGGAATGATATTTATTTCTGTTTCCGGGATCTGTTCCTCGTCTTCACTGTCATTTTCAGCATTAGAGGTGTTCACACAATTCATAACGATATCGTCATCGGTTTGTTCTCTAGCGGTAGTTACGTCGTCGTCAATTTGAACAAAATCTTCAAAGCTCGGCATTAACATATTGGATTCGTGAGACACAAGCCTAGTCCATTCCTCGTTGCTGGGTCCAACTTCAACATCATTTTCTTCTGGCAGGTTTTGCACATCTGTACTTTTCCAAAACCCAGCTTTCTTGAAGCAGTTTTTGACAGTAACGTCACTGACTAAGTACCATGCTTTTCTAGCAAATTTCATAGCTAGAAGTACGTTAATGTCAGGGCTTCTGTTTTCTTCCAGACTCGTAAGAGTATGTTTAACAACTTCTCTGCGATAAAAGCGTTTAAAATTGTGAATGATGCCTTGATCTAATGGTTGAAGTTTACTAGTGGTGTTAGCAGGTAAAAACATTACTTTTACGTTTGAAAGTGTTGGTAAGTTCGTATGGGCAGCACAGTTGTCAATGAATAGCAGAATTTTTTTGCGGTTTATCTTCATTTGTTTGTCAACTTTTTTCAACCAATCTTTAAATAATATCTTGGTCATCCAAGCCTTTGTGTTATTGGCATAATCAACGGGTAGAGTATTGACACCTTTAAAACATCTAGGTCGTTTTGATTTCCCGATGATGAGAAGTGGAAGTTTGTCCGTACCACTCATGTTTGCACACTGGAGAAGTGTAAGGCGTTCCTTGCTTTGTTTTCCTCCATGGCATTTATCGCCTTTAAACGTAAATGTTTTATCCGGAAGGCACTTGAAAAACAAAGCAGTTTCATCCCCGTTGTAAATATCGTCTGGTTCATACCCTTCTAAAAGATTTGGCAGATCTTCAGTCCAGCGGTTGCACACACCTTGGTCCACAGACTTACTTTCCCCTGCTGCTTTTTTGAAAGCTATATCATGACGCCTTTTAAAACCCTCTAACCAGCCGTTGCTAGCAGAAAAGTTCTGGATTCCCAGTTTTGTAGCAAAATCTTTAGATTTTTCTTTTAACAAAGGTCTATCATCTATGGGAACGTTCTTATCGAGAGTTTGTTTTGTCCATTCCAAAAGACACTTTTCGATATTGGGAAATTCAGAAAATCTAGTCCTCTATAGATTCTTTTGATTTTATAATTTTATAAAAGGTGGATTCTGGTAAATTAAACTCCTTCTGAATTTCATTCCGCGATTTTCCGGATTCAAACGCATTCACTATTTTAAGTTTATCACTTAATGACAGAACTTTAATTTTCCGTTTTGACATGATGGAGCAGAACTGAACTTTCCTTCGCAATTGATAATTAAAACTGAGTATGTAAGTCCGACAAACAGGACGGTACACAGGGACACGAAAAGAATGCGATAAAATAACAAGAATTTTTTAGTTCCACGAAATAGAATGATACAATGTTGACGAGAAAACAATACAAAAACAATGGTAGAAAGTTCCACGAAAGTTAAGAACGAGTCGTAAAATAGCAGATGTTAAATTTGTAAATATGTAAAGCTCGACTGTCGCTTAGAGAGGTATAGTTAAGTAGCAGTCTCACTTACAGAGGTCAATGAGGGAAAAATGACTCTCTCTTATAGAGGTTTCTGTTTCTCGCTAATAGAGGTTTTGGGAGCTTTAAATGTCGGGTCCTGGCTATTACTCTCACTTATAGAGTTTTCTCACTTATCCAGTTCTCGCTTATCCAGGTTTGACTGTATATCCTCCCACTCCTTGAGGTTGCACAGGATCGGCATGAGGTGAGGGATCTAATTTAAATTAATTAGTTCACCTCTTACTTTAAATATGACATTCAACATATTTATGTTAGCGATTGAGTAAATATGTGTTTTCTCGAAGATACATATTGAGTTGGCTGTAAATCAATCTGTATTGTGAGGACTGCGCTTCTTGCTTAAATCTTTCATAAACGAAATGACTTACAGTCTCAAACAATCTACCGAACTTTTGTCTCAAGTCCTATGAGTTCATGTCGGGCAAAAAGTAGAGGGTTTCACCAACATGGAGCGCCAGCTCCTCCTATTTTCTTATGATATCTCCCCTGGATGATATAGCCCTGTTAAGGATTTGCTAAGGCAGTCTTCTTTCATCCATCTCCATCACCTTCATTACATAATCAAAATGCAGCTTCAGGGTCCTTAGAAATAATGGCGGTTCTGTTGTTTCCAAATGTAACATATAGTTTGGTGTGTCAATTGGTAACCGGAAAATATGTTTTAAGAAGTACCTAAGTTACCTTTCAACTTCTTCAAATTGGCATGGCAGTATCCCCAAGCTTGGGCACGATTAGGCAATAGGGAACCTAAGGCAGCACGAAAGATCTTAAGCTTTGTACTATACTCGATGCTTTAATTTTTGATACAACGAGTCCAGACTAAAGAAACTGCTTTTTTCGCCTCTGCTAGTTTCAATTCAAAGTGTTTTCTCATGTTGAGATTCGACGGGACGAGTACTCCTAAATATTTATATTCTCGAACTATTTCAACATTTTTACGATTATATGCCTATTTTTCGTTCTTTGAACATCTATCGCCTTCATCCCTAAATATCATAACTTTAGATTTCTGTAAGTTAACAGACAGATTCCATTTTTCGCAATACTTCACTAACCGATTCATCATGCGCTGCATTCCATCAACAGATTCAGAAAAGAATACGATATCATCAGCAAAAAGTAGCCCAGGTATTTGCATATTCCCAAACCGAATCCTCCACGATATCGTTGACAAATAAAATGAATTGGAAAGTACTCAAGACACATCCTTGCTATACTCCCATTTCTGTTGCGAATTCGTCAGAGATGAATTCATCATCCCATACGTAGGCCGTATTGTTTTCATGCATCGCCCTGAGTATAGACATAATTCTATCGGATATTCCCAACTTATAAAGCTTTGTGTTTCACCGGCAATTGAGTCGAAGGCAGGACGGAAATCAACGAAAAATGCGTAAAGTTTCTGTTTTTTCCTTTTGAAGCTCACCACAATATTCATCAGGCAGAATATTTGATCTATAGTCGAATAATTTCTTCTAAATTCTGCTTGGAATTCGTTTACAATATTCTTGTCCTCGATCCACTGGGTAAGCCTGTTGCAGGGCATCTTTTAAGTAACACGAACGTGGCCAAATGGCCACGTAGTAGTCCACCGTGGCCACGTAGTAATCTTAATCTGGCCACAACCAATTTTCGAAAATGCGTGAACAACACATAACTGAAATAATGTCAGAAATTTTCTGAACATACATGATTTCTCAAAAATGTCAAAAAATATATAACTTGTTAATTCTAATGAAGTTTGTAGGTGCTAATCGAAGAATGTCAACGAATGAATGACAGTATATACTGTCAATGAGGATTTATATGTGGAAAAAAACATACTCACGACTTTCGTTATATATAAATTTTATAAATTCTGCACGTGCTCGAGGATTTTTCTCAGCATATAATTAAAAATTTATGGGGAAGTATATAATAAGTTGGATATGAAAAATAACAACAAATTTCGGGGACTACTTTTTTTATTGCAAATGTTTTGGTATGAGTGAGTCACAACCCGTCGATCACAATTCGTCTGTTAAATAGATATGATTATAAGATCACAAACCGCCATCTTTACGAAAAAACTTCCGAACGAAATCTCTGTCGGAGTACAAGGTCAGATCAGGTTCGCGGTAACGCCTCCTCAATGCTACAGCTGGCCTCGGATCATATAAAGCTGTACCTACTCCATTCAGGGCCACAAACAATCTCGAGTTCATGGTCTCATCTGAAGCTGACAGTCGGTGGTTTGATTTAATTTGATTATAATGAAAAATCACTTTCTCAACAATCATGGAGTGAGGTGAAGTGACCAGTAAAGAGCACAACAGTTTCTGCAAAATCCCACATGTCACTGGTATCAGTCGAAGCAGCTTATGCGACATTTTTGCAGAAGTGTCGAGATCTCTGATCTCTTGAATTGCTGGCCAACTATCGCAAACATTTGATGAAAAGTCGGAAACGTTTTCTTCGCCAAAAATGATTTCAACCAAGAATCGACCCTCTTGAATCATTTCGGCTATGGTTTTCGCCATTAGAAATGTTGAAAATCTTTTGATCAGCTCATTTTCTTCAATGTTGAGCCGGATGTCAAGAAAATTGATGAACGCTGATATCATTTCGATTCGGAGTGCCGTCCATGATCGGGTGCCTGTTGTGATGAGAGAATGCGATACTTTGCGTCTTTTCCTATCGTCTTCTTTATTGTCAGTGCTGTCTTGAACATTTTTTTGGTGTAAAGGAAACTTCTATTCCTGTCCGCCTGGATATGGACCCTGGAGCATGAGTTTCAACTTTCTGAGAGCGTTTTGTTGCAAAGTTAAAACATCAAGCAGAATAAAACGCCCTTTCTGGAGATTGTTTTGCAAATCTTTTATGATCAATAAAACATCTGCCATCAAGCATGTTTGGAGAAGTTGTTGAAATTCCGATTTGCTCCAAGTATTAAGCATCCCAACTGCTACATTCTTGTCTATCAGTGAAATTGGAGTTTTTGAGACATGTCGCCAGTATTTGAAACATCTCGGTAAATTGTGTAAAACTGCAGTGATAAATTATGGACATGTTCAGCAAATCTTACTTCAAAGTAACCTGGGAATGAACGATATTCTGGGCAAAATTTTTGCAATTCCTTATTTTTTGAAGGTGATGTACGAAAATATTTGGCCACAGCTGTGGTATTTCGTCGTTATTCTCCTTTATAGCGTTTTTGGAATCGTCCTAAACACATACGAGCAGACAATTAGCTTTATCGGTGAATTATTGTTATGATCTTGATTCGTCGAGGTCTTTAAAATCAACTTTTTTCAACCACTTATCAAGAGTAGACATCTCAGTTTCACAATTTCTTTGCAAGTAGCAAGTAATTGAACGACGAAAGTTTAACAAACGAGAGTAAACAATAAGTAAAAGTCACTAAATAGAATTGACACAACGAAATAGTATGTAAACAGCTCACAGCTAACTGCAACAAAATGCGATACAATCCAGTAGTTGGCAGCTTTTTTAGCGAAATCAGAACTCATGTAAAAGTGCTTGCTTGTATTAGTAACTCATTTTATTCTCTTATTCTGTTTGAGGAGATACAGTGGTGGTTCAGTATAACGAACGATATAATGTCCAGAGTAAATTCGTTATATCGATAATTCGTTGTATCGAAACTTTTTTTTTGTCATTCATACAAATATTTAGGTAAATAGAACGTACGATTGTATTTTTCATTAAAATTTGTTTCATACTCCATAAAAAAATAAATACATACCTACTTCACTTAATAGAATAAAAAACCTGATTAATCTTCATTTACATATAACGAAACATTTAAGGTTTAGACTTATTAGTTTTTTTTTCAAATTGTGTACAATTATAGTACATACAAATATTTGTAAATTTAAAAAACCAAATCGTTAATATGCATTTGTTTTTTTGGGCGTTGAATGTAATATAATTGTTGAATGCCTATTCTCGTAAACTTCTTAGAACTATGACTTTAGAGTTTTCAATGCCATTTTGTCAAAAATTCGTTATTTGTTATATAGAATTCCTAATGGACTTGAAAAAAAGCGTTCGTAATATCGAACACTTGTTATATCGGCATTCGTTATACTGGACCACCGCTGTATTTTTCTTTTGGCCACCTAGTGAAAAATCCTTAAAAGATGCCCTGGCCTGTTGAAAATGAGGATACTAAAAAGCTTGGCGAAAGTATTCAAAAACGAAATTCTTCTATAGTTTTCTTGTGCATCATAGGAACCCTTTTTGTGTAGGGGAAATATTATAGCTTTTTTAAAATTTTCTGTGACATCTGCGCTTACAAGTTGTATTCCTCCGTCATTGCGCTCAAAAATTCTTTTGTACAGTTTTTATAAAATTCTACTGGGACTCTGTCATCACGCGGGCCTTTTTGAGTTTGGCTCATCTTTGAAATATGGAGCTGCGAAGAGTAAAGGTGGTGCAAATAGCGTTGCATTGAGAAGGTTCCTGAAATGGTCACGGACCTCTGAGGCAGTCAGTGATGTACAAATGAAATTAGCCGATTTCCAAAACTGCTGACGTATTAGACGTATTCAGCGTCCTTATGTTTAGTTGCTCTAGTTTTTTTATTTTATCAAAATATAGTTGCTTAAAATCTTTATTGGCTGCTGCATATCCATACATGCTTTTGAAAAAAGGGGTGTTATATTTTCTCAGCAGGTTCAAAACTGACTTTTTTCTTGCTCTTTGGCACTCACCATCAAACCAGCGCTGTTTAAAATTGTCCTTCACAAATTTCTTTTTAGCGTTCGCTGGGGCAGCTTCAATTAATATCTCTGTAAGGTCCTTCATTTGTAACACACCGTGCAATCTTCGCGAAGCATGCTTAAGGTTTAAATTGTTCTGGTAGCTAAAACGCAAACTATCACTCCACTTCAGGCCGGGGAGTAGACCTTATTTTTTTGCGCAGGCATCCTCAGACCCCAGACTTCTAAAGGCATGTTGTCGGGAGTAAGTTAGTGCTGCTATTTCAAAATCTCGCAGTATTAAATTCCACTTTCCAGATACGAAACAGTAATCTATTACCGAGCAAGCTGTTACACGAATAAACGTGAACTCTCCATTCGGGTCGCCTTTGGTACTGCCGTTCAACATCCTTGCGTCCAAAGTATCTGCAACTTCCAGAATTTTAACACCCTTTCCATCGCATATTTCGTCTTTTGATCTTCGTGTTGGATCAATGTTTGCTGATGCGGTTCCACTGTTGAGTTGTTTTGTGACAGACCAATCCTGGCATTGAAGTCCCCAATGAGCATTACATCCAATGAGCCTAGATTTTGAACTGTTTCACAGAGCCGGTTGTAATCTCTCGTCCAGTGCGAGCAATTATGGTATATCGGGATGATTTGCAACACATATCCATTAGTTTTTAACTCTAGAAATTCCATCTCTTATACTCCCGACGTGATCTCCACGATCTTATTGCGATAGCCCCACATCACTCAGGGATAATACGTAGATATTATGGAGAAATTGTTTTGAAAATATTTCATTTGCCATGGTACATCCTTACTCAATGGTGATTGTGCCATCAAAGAAGAATAGAATTTGAAATTCTAACAACTACTTTCGACAAAAGCCTTCCAAGTTTCCAATTTAGTCCTACATCTTTATGGACTACAAATAGAATATGGGGCAATCGAAAACTTTGATTTTAAAATCGAGTCACTTTGATGTTTCTGGAATTCGAAACTCAAGCCTACCGAGTAACAGGCAGACACGCTAACCATTACGCCATGGGCACCGCGGGACCCTAGAATTATCTGAATAAGTTTTGACTATCCATCTTTTTCTGTAAGGAAGAGTGTCCCTATGAGGCCTTCGAATCTATACGAGCTGCAATAACACAGGTGACATGTGACATGACAGTGTGCGTACGTCAGGAAGTGACCCCCAAGATAAAATTTTAAGGTGTTTTTTATTTGACGTGTGTAACCGTGTCGAAACGTCGGGAAACAAAAATCAATGATTAATTTGATTAAAAATACATAATAAAATAAGTCCGTTTAGCGTCTTAATTAACTAAATTTGTTAAAATTTCTGAACCAATAAAGTAAGAAGAAACTTTGTGTTTGCAGCAACAGCCGCCATGCTCTGCCTAAGGCTCTAAGCAACCTTCTTACAACAACAAAGGTGATCAAAGAATGCTAGACTTCTCTGATTGCGTTCAGGAGACTTCCAGGACATTACGGCATAGTTGGAAACGAGATCGTCTATGAAGTTCTTAAACAAAGATCTCGTACAGCTTTCTCAAAACCTGAAGCAGTATTTGGTCTAACGGGATTTTTGGTGAAGTTTTCCATGAACGATTGGATCTGTAAAGAGCACAACCGTAGTTGGATGTCGATAGACACAACGTAAACTCTCTAACGTTTATGAGAAAGCTGCAAAATCTTTTGTATAACAGAAGAGACTGCACTGAAAACGAACTGAAAATTAGGCACTTCTATTTTGTCAAGTATTAAATCTTGCTAGGCTTAAGTGAAACCACATTTTTTGAATCCTGTGGAGAAAATGATGACATTTCTGTATTTCAAATACTCGTCGCAGGCTTAGTTGACGGACGGAGTTGATAACCCAGGTTCCTTATATTCGTAGTGTTTTTTCTCTTCTCTGGTAGTACAATTGACCGGTACTTAGGTATGAGTACTCCAGTATTAAAAAAATAAATAATAGCCCGGTTCTGCCCAAAAGTGACAAGTCACTCTGTTGTGACCTGCAACAGCATCTCCATTTGGGTATTGAATTTAAAGTTTTGACTTGACTGGAACATTGCTTGTTCGAGTAGAATAAGTGAACTCACATACATATTTACCCTTGCGTATGGTTCTTAAAATGTTTTTCTGAAAAACTCTTCTTAAATTTAAATTATAAAAAAAACCCTACCCATACAACCCTTTAGATAATTAAATGTAATCCATGTCTTAATTCTCCAGTGTGCTTTTCCCGTTTAACGTGCAATTTCGTTGTCTAATTTTTTAATAAAAAAAAATATAAAATACATTTCTCACAGCGAAATGTTGGAATATTTCTGCGGATACAACACATAACAATGGCGTTTTCATTATTCTCCTTTTTATTATTATTTATTAATTTTTTTTTTGCGCATTTGTGTTGTTGTTTGCCAGCGAGAGCACACACAAAGGGAAATGAAATTGGAACAAATTTGTCATACTAACAATAAAAAGTACACACTGATTCCTCTACGTCTTCCTGGGTGTTTCTTCTTCTTCTTCTCTTCAAAACACAAAAGGAACAAAAAGGAAATATTTTCCTAGGAAAAGGATGAAGGCTATTTATGTGCGGTTGCTAATGATAATTATGAGCGGCATACAAGACATCACAGAATCACTTATGGAGGTAGGCGCTTCAAAAGTGACGAATGGGTAAAGAATGCAGTCAAGGTAGCGTAACAATATGTCAACTGCTTTAAGCGGAAGTCGGTATTGTTTTAAAAGTCGTTATAGGCATATAGTAGGTGCTATGGTTTTTAATTTTTTATTTTGAGGATCAAGTAACTGCGTGAACACAATGAATGCAGAGAAACTGCCGCAAGAGACATTAACTTTAAACTTCAAATTTAAACTTTAACTTTAAACTTTAACTTTAAACTTTAACTTTAAACTTTAACTTTAAACTTTAACTTTAAACTTTAACTTTAAACTTTAACTTTAAACTTTAACTTTAAACTTTAACTTTAAACTTTAACTTTAACTTTAAACTTTAACTTTAACTTTAAACTTTAACTTTAAACTTTAACTTTAAACTTTAACTTTAAACTTTAACTTTAAACTTTAACTTTAAACTTTAACTTTAAACTTTAACTTTAAACTTTAAACTTTAACTTTAAACTTTAACTTTAAACTTTAACTTTAAACTTTAACTTTAAACTTTAACTAAACTTTACCTTTAAATTACTTTAAACTTTAACTTTAAACTTTAACTTTAAACTTTAACTTTAAACTTTAACTTTAAACTTTAACTTTAAACTTTAACTTTAAACTTTAACTTTAAACTGCAACTTTAAACTTCAACTTTAAATTGCTGCGTTGGCAGTTCATTATGCTCACGCAGTAAACCTCACGAACATTAGGAACTAAGGAAAGAGGTAATGAACTTGCAGTCTAAATTATTTGAGGTAGATAACAAGCTTGTAGCTACCTACTATTTATGCACGATGAGACTTTATGACTGTTGTGTTTGAAAATTTTTCGGCCTGAATTGAAAGATTGAAGCTTCATACAGTCTATGGCCTATTTCATCTTTACAACCACAAATTTGTACTTGTAATTCAACGTCACAAGTTTCTGTTCCGGTTTTTAGTTTCAACAACTACAAAATTCTCGCTTGTGATTCAGGCACACAAAGTTGTGAAGTAAAATGTTGTAGAACTCAAGTGATACCCGGTTCAAGAATTACTTGTAACTCCTATTTGTTGCTTTTTTTCACATAGAACTCATGTTTATCTGAGTTATTATCATTAATAAATACTAGTTATTTTCACCGATGAAATTAAATTGAAAATGAATCCGTCCAAGATAAAAATGCAGACGGGAGTCGTACCTAGCTTTGGTGACCGCCAAAGAAGCTTGATCCACTCCCACAACAAGCTAAGAACCGTCTTTATCATCCCGATTCCATGCGTAAAGTTTCCACTTCGTAGTGTCGATACCATCATTCTGGGTAGCGAGATGTTGAAGCACATCTTCTGTATTTCTGAATTGCCCCGGGGACAAAGCAGAAGATGGCTTTCGTTAAAACCGGCGATCTGAAAATCTCAAAAGACGAGTTTGGAGGGGGAACTTTAGGCACAGAGGCACGTAACCAGTCAGTGGTCTGCTGATTAGAGCACTCGACTTAAAAGATTCCGTCCTCCAAACAACATCTCTCAGATTGAATTTGTGTACTCTCAGCCATAGCCAGCTCCCAGAGATGATCTTCACAGTTCTTGCGCTCTGTGATGGTAATGTTTTGCCAAATTTACAGATACGCACTTTGAAATGCTATATACCCACTCTTTTATAGGGCAGCCGTCTTTTATTTCGCTGTGCGCTGTGCGACGGATTTGCTCCTTTCGAGGCTTTATCCCGTCCGGTCAGTGTGGATTAGAATGACTAACGGTCACGGTTTCATTCACCAAACGTTTCGTTTTGACCTCTAGAAGTTTTCACCATGCTGGCTTCGTGCTTTCCAGCCAGTGGACCCATTTTGCACCTCCAGTTTGATTCACCGACTTTCCAGTTAGACCAACAGGATGATTGGAGATTCAGAGCTTTAGGAAACCTTCTTTCTTTTGACCCTGTTCGCGTTTGCAGAGGTTGGGTTGGTTGAATTTGTGAGTGAGATCTATTCCAACCTGTCCCTTTTCGCCGCCATCACCAAAGGTTTGTGACTTGATTCAGTACCTTCGGCCACCCTAGTGTCCTCTTTGCTCTGAGCTTTTGCCGCTCGCCTTCTTTCCAGCTTCTGCTGGCGCTTTGAATGCTGTTCTCCAGAGGATGCCGTCGTTGGAGTGGGATCCACTTGTTCAGCTTCACTTAATCCGGTGGTAGCAGCGCTCTGGTCAAAAGCTAAACCAGGATGATAATTAAGATTTGAAGGTAGGACCTCCGAGCTGCAGTTGTGGTATCTTCGACTCGCGTATACACACCTGTACAGGCGGAAGTTTGTATGTTAGACGGACCTCCAGAACCCATACCCCTGCCGTAGTGAAAACTACGGGTGGATTTTCGCTTTTACGACTGCCACCTGGAGAAAGAAAATCCTTTAGTTTATCTTCCATACTGTTTTTTGATCAATTCTTAGTTTTCATTCATTTTCCCCATTCTTCAACCACTTTTCGCCATCAAGCTCGGTTCAAATAAAACTACTTAAGCCCTTCCCCACCGCGACAAGGGACTGATAGTCGGGAAGGAAAAGTGCTCAATGCTGAACTGAGGTGTTCAACGCTGAGCTGAAATACTCAGTACTGAGCTAAAGTGTTCAAGACTGAGCTAAAGTGCTCAATACTGAGTCTAAGTGGCCCGTTCTGATTAAATAGCTCAATGTTGAGCTAAAGTGGTAAAAACTGACCTGAAGTGCTCAATACCGAGATAATGAAGTGTTCAGTACTGATCTGAAATGGTCAATACAGAGCTATTGTGCTCAATGCTGAGTTAAAAGGATCAATACTGAGTTAAAGTGCTCAGTACTGAGCTAAAGTGCTCAAGGCCGAGTTAAAGCGCTCAATATAAAATAAAGTGCTGAGTTTTGATTTGTTTTCAGTGGTAAAATTCATTCGCTGAAGTGATTATAGGATTGCCAAGTTGTGACAAGCCCGCACCTATAAGTAAGTGGAATTGTTGAAAAACGTTCGCAATTGCAAATTTGTAGGATAGTCAAAAAATAGTTGAGCCAAAAACTCACATTGAGGACTGCCTAGTGAAACATGTTTTCAATCCGCTCCCGTCAATCGCAATGGTTTTTCATATTTGTCGCTTGTCTTTGCCATAAAAAGCGAAAGCGCATTAAAACACGACGACAAATTACGATTCCTAACCAGCGCCAACGCCAGTGGCACCCATCTTTTGATTTGTCACTATAAACTATGACGATATGCATGTTTATATGCAGAAATATCTACATACTTATGCAGTAATATAAAATTTAATGGCGGAAAAACGCTCCCTTGATTTTATTTTTCATCGTTGGGTGGCATTGCATGAGCACTTGAACATAGCAGCAAAAGATTTATCTGCTCCTCAAATCCAGAGGAACAACATAAGGAAAAGGAACTCAGTTGAAAGTATGTGTTGTTGTCATACACACTCTATAACTCTTCTCTCAATTCCATGCATAACCATGACTTTCATAATGATGTTATTTTACGTCGGCACTCGGCATATAGTATAGGATACTCGATGCATTCAGTTTCGCTCTTCGTCTTTGCTCCGCCACCGCCCGTCGCACCGCACAATGAGAACAACGGGAACGCTTTCGAGGATGGTTCTGTTGAATTTGTATGTAAATATTAAATAATTCCTTGTTCGTTTCTCTTTCCATCAGCAACATAAGTACATACGTCATTAGCTGGTACCTGGTAGCTACATTAGGTACTTTTAAAGTGAATTCATTTGAAAATATGCACGCCATCATAATAAGCATAAGCAATTGTCACTGTCGTCGGTGTGGGGTTTTGTAAGCAAGATTGTGACTATCGTTAAAGTGGCAAGAATTTGTGTTGGCTGTTTGGGGGTGTATGAAGTATGAGTTTCTTCTCTAACTCTGTTTTATTAAATCTATTAAACCTTTTAGTATGAATGGCAGGGATACTCAAAATATTTTCATGTTTCAGACATCAATAAACTAAATTGGTCTTTACCGTAAAACTTTTTACAAAAACGTTTTGGAAGCTTAGTTTCATATGAGGCAAAAGACGAATCTTAAGCATTTGTATGTGTGTATTATGTATACCTACAACATTTAGTGGAAGCAAAATAAATAATTGGAAATATAAATTAAGGGTAGTAAAGGGTTTTTTGGGATCTTCTAAATCCTTTTGTTTTGTTGTCATTTTTTTAAGATGTCCGGGAAAATCATTGGAGCAGAGGTCGACCTAGAAAAATGTTTTGGTTAACTGTACTGGTGTTTGTGAAACCTTTTCATGATGTCAAATAATAATTTATTCCTTAGTTTTAAAGTGTGAGTTAGAAGATTAGGAATTCAGAAATCGGTCTGAAACTAAAAACCAAGCCCTGCTAAGACCCTTCATATTAAGGTGACGGAGCCTATGTGTTCCTGTTTGCTGTCAGTTTTTGGGAATATTTTAAGTTTTTGTTTTTGGCATATGCGCTGCGGATGTCTTAATACATTTACAATCAGGAAATAATAAGGTGAAACGCATAAGCTCGCATAGTTACAAAAAATAGAATGTAAAACAATAATACACTCACTCTCACTACAAACAGAATCTTCCTTTACGAGGTCTCAATTTGGTTATGAAAACATCGAGTAATTTTTTTTGTCATTTAATTGTAAAAGAATTGAACTACCAACAGCTTTTGAGGTTCTAGGGTAGATATTTTCTACGCCATAAGGAGGAAGCTGGTCTAGAGCTTAAAAAAATGGGCATAATTTATGAATTTTTTGTGACTCAATCGAAAATCTGTGAAAAAGGTTTTATAATTTAGGTTTTAATATACAAATACAATTTTTTTTCGTGTCAATTAAATTCAAATTGGCGGCTGTACAGCATTTCTTCGGAAGCGCTCCATTTTTTAGTCGGGTCCTTGACCGAAGATGTAACCTCCTTAATTTTGGTCCTGGAACAACATCCCAAATATTTTTAGTTTTTATAAATTTTGTTTTATTTTGGTGGGGACAAAACCTCCATTTGTTAAGCTTAATACAAGCTATTAACTTACAAACTAAGAAACTTAATAGCTGAGACTTACTAACTAGTTGGACGGCTTAGGAGACGAAGTTTTAGGCAGGGAGTACTCATATTGAAGTCAAAACAAGAGGAGTGGGAGTTGACATTCCTCAGCATTCGGGAGATGGTTTCATTGGAGCCGTAAGAGGTTCGATGGGTGGGAAGATAGAAGAGACGGGGATTCCGGGTGTTACGAGGGTTAGTATTTAGAAAAATGGATTCTTTAAGGGCTGGACAGTCAATGGCACCTGTGAAGATTCGGTGAATGAAGAGAACGTCAAATATTTCTCTTCGATCTTTCAGCGTATTGAGGTTGAGGAGTTTGATTCGGTCTTGATAAGGAGGTAATATCAGGGGATTACTCCTGGTCGAGGTCATGTTGGAGATGGGAAGAGTCTTCAGAAGAAGAAATGGTCCGGTAAAACTTAGTATCGTCCGCATAGAGAGAGATAGGGGAGTGTTTGATCATTTAAATGTCGTTAATACTGCGAATGAAGAGGATAGGGCCCTAATGGCTGCCGTGGGGAACACCGGATGTAGCTAGAAAGCGGCTGGATAAGGCGGATCTAAACCGAATGCTGTAAAAACGGTTTTCTAAATAAGAGGAAATCCATCTCAACAGAATGGGTTCAAAGCCGAGGGTGGAAAGTTTAAAAAGAATAAGTTTGTGAGAGATTTTATCGAAAGCCTTACTAAAGTCAGTTGAAATTACATCGACCTCCTTTCTATTCTTCAAGGCTGAGAGGGAAAATGAGACAAAGTCAACGAGGTTTGTTGTGAGAGATTTGCAACGAAAACTTAAGTTTTCATACAATGTGCTTTCGAAAATTTTATGGGTATATGCGATAGTTTAGCGATGGGACGATAATTTTTCACGTCGCACTTAGGACCTTTTTTGTGTATAGGGGTTATAAACGCCGTTTTCCAAGCTTGGGGGAAAACTCCAAAAGATAAGGACAAGTTAAAGATTTTTGAGTGGGGAAGGGAAAGAGTTGAGGAGCACTTCTTAAGAAATATGGAAGGTGTACCATCAAGGCCAGGAATATACTCACCATTTAGATGGTTTAACTTTTCTTCAATTAGATAGGAGTCAAAGAAACTTGGAAGGAATGGATCAAAAGAAAAATTCGGTTAAAACGAGAAATAATCTGAATCAGGAACAAAAGAATCGTTCGTGTAAGACTGTTTGAAGTAATTGCGAAATAGTTTGCTACGGCGAGTGCATCGGATGAGGTTTCTTTATTAAAGGAAAGGGAGGAAGGGTATCCGTCAGATTTTCTTTTGTGGTTGACAAATTTATAAAAAGACTTAGGGTCATTAATAATGTTAGATTTCATTTCGATTAAATAGCGTTGGTAAAGGGTGTTGAAAAGCTCACAGAAATGTAAATAAGAGCCAAGATACGCTAAATAGTCAGTAGGAGATCGAGTACGAAGGAAGATTGTCCAAAATTTGTTCCTTTTGTTTCTTGGAGTACGGAGCCTATGGTTATACCAAGGTGGGGAAGTAGAAGAAGTTTTAAGTCTGGAAAGGGGAACAAAGAGGGATATAGCATTATGTATTTCTCTGTAGAACGCGGATGTGGCATCTTCTACAGTTACATTATCAAAATTAAAGTGAGTTCTATTGAGATAATAAATAACAACAGCGAGCGACGTACGTATGATTTTTTGGATATTTCGTTTTTTTCGCGAAATGGTGCACATTTTAACAAAGCACTAGAATTTCGTATAGATCGGTGAAGATTTGCTCAAGTTATGTCTTCGGCCAGTTCAAAAAAAAAAGTTTTCGAGAAAAACGCGTTTAAAGCTTCACATCATCTTTGCCGCCATCAATCCTTTGGTATGTTATAAGACCCTTAACTACCTTTTAAGAAAAAAAAACTTTCGGTTTCTTCAAAATTCTAGACTAGCTTGCAGATTCCCCCCTTAAAGGTTCTGAGCAATCTCTCTAAATGACCACAAGTGATTAAGGCCCATTTGAAAATCTCCACATAAATTAATCTTATTCTATCGTAAAGCCTTAAAAGCAGTCGTTGCTTTTTTTGCGGAGTAAATAAGCGAAAATCTGCTTTTATTCATGACAGTCAAGCCGTCAATCCTGCGTCTTCAAAGGGCGGGTTCTGCAAAACTGTCGAGCCGTGTCCTTTTCATGTCTTGTGGGAATCGTATGTCATTGTTCTTCACAAAACACCAACGGTTTTTGGAACCATTTGCTAAGATTTAAAAATATTCCTTTCCTGTCTCAAATTGTTTAAAGGAACCAATCCTTTAACAGGCGGAAGGTTGACTGTGTATTTTTGACGCAGCTTGAAAAATTAGCCGAACGAAGCAATAATGTGTTTACGTGAGAGAAGACCCAAAAAACTATTTTCGGTGATAGACCTCATGGCTCATGTGTTGCCAAAGGCCCCCTTACATTGCATTGTCAAAAGACTGACAGTGTCCTAGAAGTTTTCGACTCGACATGTTTAGAAAATTGCTTTCAAGGATTACTCTAAGAAGTTTGATTTCGTTAGAAAAGGGAATATTGACGCCTTTAAAAGTAAGTTGGGTCAGACCAGTCAATTTTATGCGTCTCGGCATGAGGACAACCACAATTTTAAGAGGATTGATGGAGAGAGCGCCCTGTTAGTTCTGGGATTCCTTGTTACTAGAGGAGTACAAACAACTTTTTTAAAACGAAATTGAATGTGTATCTGTTGTCCGATAGGAACACGTCGGACAGAACTGTCCTGTCATTAATTTCTTTGCGGAACCCGTCGGCAGAAAATTCTAGGTCCCCTCCATTACCTCGAAAGGTTGTGAAAAATGCGCTAGGTTCCGAAGCTCCCCGCTCTGTTGCGCCACCCTTTTTGCTTATTTTATTTGAGTTTTAACTTCCTTGGCACATTTACTTCAGAGGTAAACAGTGTTGTTGATTTAAATTAGGCATCTTTTTCAAAAATCTCCCGTTCAATGTTAGGTTATTTTAAAGTCACCAATAAGCTTTAAGCGATTGTTGGGCTTTCATCACACAAATTTTTAGATTAGATTAGTATTGTTGCGTAAACTTTGAATACATAATTGACAATATCAGTTTAAAAGCTTGTCTTTATGCCTGACGTCTGCCTGGTTGACAAAACATAATTATTACTATGAATTAGAAGAAAAAAAGAAAATCTTCATTAATTCAAATTGATTGATTGTACTACTAAATAGATATATGTACTACTAGCTGACACGCCCTGCGTTGCGCGGGTCTCATTCAAAAGCGTTGTTTACTAAAAATTGCTAAAAAACAAAAAATTGTTAGAAAAACCCGCTGGGTTAAGGCGCATCAGAGCGGGGAGACCCAGGACCTAGCGCATTTCTCGCAACCATGCCCTGTGAGGAAATGGAGGATACCTACAGTTTTCTGCCAATTCCGAAAGGCTTATCCAGAAAGCGATTTTCGTGGCAATGAATTTTATCATCGGAGTAACTGTCAACTGCTTGCGAAAGCATTTAAACATTTGAAAGGCGAAAGAACTTTTAAAATCGGTCAAGCAGTTCTAAGTTGCCGTGATTGTTTTTGTGTATGATCCCGTTAGAACATGGTAGCAAATATCATTCTTTCCCGTTACTGTGGAAATATGTATACATTAAAACATTTTTCTTGGGTCACTGTGTGAATTGAAAAAAAAAACCAATCAGTTGTGTAGTTTCAAAGATTTCAAAAAAGCGGAATGTATCCAGCTGCCAATCATCCAACTGTTGCAGATGTTTAGGGTCAACAGCACGCGGTGTTATTGAATTGTGGTTTGTATGACACGTTTGTATGTTTAACATAGCAGTGTCATCTTTTGTTTACGTTCCCAATCCAGTCCACAGATATCGCCATCTGTTAAAATCGTTTGAAGCTAACAGATAATTGTGAATGTAATACAAATAACTTCCAATAAAATAATATTGCGATTGTATATTAAGATGTAACCTATCCTTTCATTTAAGTTAGACCAAACTGCATATGGTGTACAAATTTTATTAAGATCGGTTTAGTAGTTTAGGAGTCCATCGCGGACAAACATCATGACACGTAATTTATATACATATATTAAGATATAAGCAGTAATTATATGTTCAGAAACTTTCAGTCATAATTGTGTGTCTATAATTTAAAGCAAGTTTGCAGTAGAGGTATAATTTTGGTACTTTAACTTCATTAAGCTTTCTTATAACTTCATTTTCCGATATGAAATCGCTTCCAAAAGTGTTACGTCTGATCTCTTTCGGGACAGGACATTTTCCCATAAAATGAAAAGCATCTTCTTTTTCGTTTAAATTGCACAGTAAGCAGATGATAGGCAAATCTGGTCTAGGTGGCATGAAGTTTAGCTGGAATAGTTCCCTTCGCAACGTGGCCATCATTGACTCCATTTACGTCCCGAAAATAATTCATCTCATTCAAACTGTGGTTGACTACAATAAAGTTCTCTATGCAGCAATTCTGTTGTGTTATTTAGAAAACTTTCTCTACGCTTGAGGTCTACTGAAGAAATAAGCTGATGAAGCGTTTTTTCCAATTAATGAAATCATAATTATCAAGATTCAGGTCAACCTCACAACTTTTTTGACTTGAAGAGCTGCTATTTTTGGAAGTCGATGATTTCTCGACAAACCGATACCATATAGTTTGTAAAAAAGACTTTGCCTATCAATGTTATCGTACGCTGACTTGAAATAAAAAAAAAACCTATATTTTTGACCTTTGTTGAGAAACGATTCAGCTATACTCCGTAAAACAAAGATATGGTCTATCGTTGAATAACCTGGTCTGAAACCTGCTTGGAACTCGCTCAGAAGGTTATTATCATTGATCCAGCTGATGAGATTGATGATCTTTGTAGTATCGAAGTGAAGATTTTGTACGATACATTTAGAAAGGATATGCAAACACTTCGGCCAAGTTACCTTTTTTGTAGATTGGAAAAATAATCGATCGGCAACAGTGGCGAGGGGTGAGTAATTCCAAAAGGTAACTCGAAGGAAACTTAGTCGTCAACAAAAAAAAGTTTACTTACAATTTTTTTTTGTGCAATGTTTGTCTTCGCATTAAGCCAAAAAGTCAAGTATTTCAAACCAATTTTGGTATTAGGTACATCGTCATAACTTTTTTTTTCATAAAACTAAGCTAATTAAAACTATTTGTTTCCTCTAAGTGAAAATCAGTTAAGCAACAGTCAACAGATATTAAGGCCATAATCAAACCACTGAAACTTACTTTCGGAAAACTTTTCAGACTTTTTGCACTTTTCAATTTTTAAAGCCTAAATTTGTAATATTTAAAAAAAACACAGGTAAATATTTAGAAGTGGGGCTCCAGTCCCAATCGGTCCAAAAAAATTTTCTAACAATTCTGGATTATTTTATAGTATGAAAATAGATGTTTTGAAGTGGGGGAAGACATTTTGAATTTTCAATAAATGTTAAGAAATTGAGTAGTGAAAGTATGAAAATTGGTCAGGCAAGTGCTTATGTGCAATTAATTTCCGTATGCAACAGCTTTCCGCATGGCCCGCTTCGCGGGGCTCATTATTTAAACCCTTTTTCCGCAGGGTTAAGCTGCTCATGCTAAATATGAAAATAGCAATTGTTTTCCGTAAGCAACAGCTTTCTGCATGGCCCGCTTCGCGGGGCTCATTATTTTAACCCTTTTTCCGCAGGGTTAAGCTGCTCATGCTAAATATGGAAATAGCAATTGTTGTCTGTAAGCAAAATGTCTTCCCCCACTTCAAAACATCTATTTTTATACTATAAAATAATCCAGAATTGTTAGAAAATTTTTTTGGACCGATTGGGACTGGAGCCCCACTTCTAAATATTTACCAAAACACGAAAAGCACTAAATCAATTTAAATAAGTATTGCACTGCGTTCTGCTGGTAAAGTGCGTATAAAATACGGCTGTTAGCCAACCAATTAACTCCATTGTGCTGCGCTTATAAAATTCAACTGACAACCCATTCGATCCTGCTGCTTTTCTTTCTTAAAGCTTTTCCACAGCTAGAATTACCTCTTGTTGTGTTATATTGGCATCCAAAACATCATTCCTGAAATCAGGAGCAGCATAATGAAAGTTAGCTGTTTCCTGAATTGGATTCAACAAGTTCCTGAAGTGTTCGGCCAGAAGATTTGCGGTTATATCGCAACGAATTGTGAGCCGTTTGCCATTTAGGTCCATATTATGAGTAGCGAATCGAACGTTCGATTGGAAGCGAATATTTTTGCGAGCTTCTTTTATAGCGGTATTATAGATTGTAGAAAACTTTTTTTTCGACGTTTAAGGTATGTCAGATAAGAGAATGGACGAAGTTTAATGATAATAATCCAATAGGTGAGTTTCTCTGAAACATTCGCTTCCAGTCGAACGTTCGATTCGCTACTCATAATAGAGACCTTAGATTCCTTTCCAAGGTCCAAAATTCCTTCGAAATTCTGCAAAAACGAAAGCTCCAAAAACTCTATTTTCTTACGTTTACACAACATCTTGTAGTCGCTATTTGCTTGTAAGAACTGGTTCTTGACATATTCGTCAGACGCATTCTTATAAGCTCTAAGCCAAGCAAATGATGAATCTCTTTTAAGCACTCAACGTCAAACCCTGAAGCCGTATGACTTCCTCGAACATCCCTCTGATAGTTTCATCTAGCTATGTATCTTAAATTGAGTGTACTCTGAGTTTGACTAAGAGCCCTGCTAAGCTGTGCTTGATATTCAACCGCATTCGATTCTTTCCATTCAAGCTTTGGCAAAACGTTCATTGTTTTAGTTGATTCGGGTATCTGCCTTAAGTTCAAACGTCACCACTACAGGAAGATGGTCCGAAAAAAGTAGGTACATCACACAAATATTTGATGTTTAAGTTCGTAAAGCTCCGATTTAAATTGACCAAAAAACGTTCTGTAGTAAGCCTAAAGTTTTCAGTATTGATTTGTTTTTGTTTTCAATGGAAGAGTGCATTTCTGAGCCGATTGAGTTATTGCTGAGTTTGCGATAAAAACACACCTATTAAAAAACCTAAACACTTTTCAATAACCCGCAAGAGGAGTTACCCTTGTAAATTCAACTTTTGCCGACAGCACGTGTTGCGTTTTGTAAAAACGAAAAGAAAAAGCAACATGGGAATCTTCAGCTAATAAAATCAACCCCCAGGCGTAAATGAAGTGAGTTGGTTTCGTTTTACTCACACTTTAAACCTTCAGTGTGGGTGGTATTTTGTTGAACAATTCTCGTGAAATCCCCCAAAAATTTTTGTGACTATCGTTACGACGCCGATGTATTTGAAAAATCACAGTACTAATGGATACATACGTGTGTGCCTACCTATAAAATATTAAATGCTCTCATTCAATCTACAAATGAAATCAAATTCCAGTGAATTTTGAGATGAAAAAAAAAAAAAAAAAAAACACCAAAACCCAGTAGATTCGTCAAATTTTTTTTGTAATGTAATGAATAGAACTGAACCAGCCAGTTGTTTTGTTAAAACGTTTCGTTCAACACTAATTTATACATGAGTTTTTAAACGGCAACGGAGTTGTTCCTGCCTACAAGTGTTCTTTTCAAGACATAAAACAACGATAAGTAATTTATGTTTCCTGCTCATTTCAAATTCCAAAAGCTTGCGTCTTAATATTTAAGTCACATCGAAATATTAGCTTTTTTTTATTTAAGCCACTAAAACGGGATAATGCACATACAACGGAAAAAAAAGACAAAAAAAAAAAACATAACAATCTTTTGATTCTATTTTTGGTTGTGGCTGTGGCAGTGGCACACCCTTCAAATTGAATGGATACTCACTCAACTTATGCCATGTACTTTCTTCAGTTACATATAAACATAATCATATCCTTATACTTCGTTCATACTTTTACTCGAAAAACATCTGTCACATTTATATCTTTTGTATGTATCAGCGGTTGCTATTAGTGCCATCTGAAGCATCGACGAAAAAAGTAGGTACGACAGGATATACTTAATACAAAACGAAAAAATACAAGCTCAACTCCTTCGATACAATGTAAGATATGTTATGATGAGAAAGATTGAGCCCACTTGAGCCTTGTGTATGCTAAAAAAAAAACAAAATATATATTTAGCAGGAGGATATGTTTTTCTTTTGCTTTCGTTTTTGCCGCGAGGTCTATTGGTGGGTCTCAGTTATTTTCTCGGTACTCGCTACTCGGTAGCAACCAGGACTCATTCTTTTGTAGTAATAGCGCAACAAAGTTCAAATGATAATGAAAATATGTTTCCAAAGATAAGAAGAAAAAGGGCGAAGATTGCAAAAAAAAGGAGCTCTGACTCTGTGTAGGAGACAAAAATCGTCGTTTCTATGAAACAGCTCCACACACTTCAGGGTATAAGTGAACTTTTTTTTGGTGGACGAATAAGGGAGCAAAGGCGTATGGATTTTATGATGTTGCTTGTATATGAAAAACATGAATAAGACTGGCGGGAAATTGTTTAAATTGCTTGCACTTGATGTTGATACCTTTTTAAGTGGGGAAAAGATGTCATTATTTGCATGATGTGAGCTCGTTCTTCTATTTTTTTTATATTCTTGTCCTTCTTTAACATTTACAACTTCATATGTTTCGATAATATGTACCTACCCTCCTATACTGCCTTGGGCAAATAAGAAAATTTTCATGCTGATAGCTATCATTTCATTTTAATGAAACGTTTATTAAAACTCTGTGTGGAAATTTCAGACAATTTTGTTAACAGCTGGAGGTGCATCGTTAAGTTTTTAGTCTCTCGACAGGATTTATAGCTAGGGGCTTGCATCTACCTATGCGAGATTCACAGATGTGATGCAATGTATGCGAATAAAAACTTAAAACCTGATACAAAATTGGTCATATAAAGGACCGTCTACGTGCTCTCTGTAAGATCCACATTGCTTTAGACTTGGCTGAATTTGATTGACAGATCGCAGTCTCTCCGTTGATACTCTTATAACTGAGGTTGTTCTCTTGACAAAACGCAGAAAACTGACCAATTTTCACCTTAAGGCGTCAGCATTCCCTTCTCAATGGAAAGTAGCCATAGATAGATAGATATAATATATATAAGCTACCACACAGTATTTGATATATTTATATCTTTCTACTCTATAATTAAGAAAAAAATTTAAAATCAATTTATAAAATAACTTTGAAGGAAAGTATCCTTAAAACCTTCAATACAAAAAAAAAAAACAATAATTAAATAATAATAAATGAGGGCGGGTACATTTCTACTTATAGACTATGATTAAACTTGAACTTAAGCTTGAGCTGCATTGCACAAAATAAATATATATACATTATTATTAAAATATCAAGGTTAGGTTAGGTGGAAGTGGTTGTCAGCCAATGAGTACATTGCCTGACACACTTAGGCCGCAAGGGCACATTGTGATACCACAGAGATCAGCAAGTTAATCACCTACTGATCTCAGAAACCCGATGTAAGATTAACGAGTTGATCACCCATTAATCTTCCATTACGGGACTAGCCGGTTAATCACCTGCTAGTCGAACCACGCGGAACTTTTAATGTATTTCGAAAGACTTTTAGGGTCTATGTAAGCTTAGTCGCTAGTATCATCGAAGAAGAATTCACCGAGATGAGTTTTCCTCCTATGAAGTAGTGCAGGGCATGAGCAAAGAAGGTGTTGAACGGTTTCTTCCTCCTCCTCGTCCATGCAGCTTCTGCAGAAATCATTGGAAAACACACCAAGTCTTTTGGCATGTCTCCCTATTAGACAGTGTCCCGTAAGAACACCTATGGTAGAACCTAGATACAGGCGGTTCAAGGCTAACAAATTCTTCGAGCGTTTTGCGTCTACACACGGCCCAACTTTTTTGGTTGCAACTTGCAACGCAGTTGTTACTCTCAGTCCACCTCGACACGTCTTGTCTAAGTAGGGGTTTGCATGTAGCGAGGGAAGTAGTCGTGCTCTTTTTGGCTAGTTCGTCTGCCATACAGTTGCCTGGTATGTCCCTGTGCCCTGGCACCCATGAAAGGTGAATGTTAAACTGATTTGACATCTCCCTCAGAGACATCTGACAATTTTGGACTGTGATGGATTTTGGAGAGACAGAGGCAAAAGATTTAAGGGCAGCTTGGCTGTCTGAGAAGATTCGAATATCCGTGGAGGATATGACGTTTTCTTTGAGTCAAGACAGCACCTCCAGAATTTCCGCTTGGAACACACTACAATGATCGGGTAGGCGGAAGAAAAGACTGAGGTTCAGTTTTTCTGAGTAGATTCCACTTCCCACACCTTCGCTGGTTTTTGAACCATCATCGGTGTAAAAGTGTATTGCTTCATTTTCTAAGAGAGTGCCATTTTCCCAAGCTACTCTTGAAGCTATGGTTACTTGGAAATTATTATCAAACCAACTTGGGGGTGGTGTAGTCGGAACGATTCGGTAGGAATCTAAAGTTATATAGATTGGTAGTGTGACCGATTTGATTATTGGTCCACTGTGACGTAGCTCTGAGTCGAGTAGCTGAGCTAGCTGCGACTTGTTTGCTGAAGATATCTAGGGGTGTGAGATCTAGTAGTACATTGAGGGCGTCCGATGGGGTTCTCCTCAGTGCTCCACTAATACACAGACAAGTCGTTCTTTGAACTTTGGCCAGCTTGTTGTATTTTCATTCCGTATGTGAGTATCGGTCTAATTACCGAGGTAAACAGCCAATGGGTGATTCGGGGGGAGATACCCCATTTGCCACCATTGGCTTTGTTACAAGAGAAGAATGCCAAGTTGGCTTTATTTACTCTTTCCTCAATATTGGGTTTCCAGGTCAGGTTTTTGTAAAAAATGAGACCTTGATATTTAGCCTGATTTGACAGTGTGAGAGTAAGCCTTTTGATAGTTGGAGGTCTGAAGTCCTGAATTTTGTATTTCCTCGTAAAGAGAACTAATTCCGTTTTGTGTCGATTGATGTTCAGACCAAAATGTACATCCCTATTGTTAAGCTTGTTAAGTGCTGTTTGTAGCAGCTCATCAGCTAGGGTTTGTGGGTGGTTGCCTGAAACGGCAATTGCTACATCATCGGCATAGGCTATGGTTTTGAAACCTTCGTCCTCTAGGTCGATTAACAATTTGTTAACGACCAGGTTCCACAGTAGGGGAGATAAAACTCCTCCCTGCTGGGTTCCTCTATTGGCCATTCTGCTTGTTTTGTAGTTCCCCATTTCGGAACTAATATTCTGCTGCTGATCATTGTTGTTATCATGTTCTTGATGTGTTCCATCATCAAGCGCATTAGTGATTGCTGTATTGTTAACATTGTTAAATGCACCTTCTATGTCTAGGAATACGACGAGAGAGTATTCTTTGTAGTGCAGGGATTTTTCAATGGTGCAAACCAGAGAGTGGAGTGCATTTTCCACTGATTTACCTTTTGTATAGGCATGTTGCGCCATTAAGATCAGACTTGGTTTAATTTCTTGTCTTAAGTATATGTCAATCATTCTTTCCAGTGTTTTAAGGAGGAAGGATGATAGAATAATAGGTCTTAAGTCTCTTGGATTAACGTGGGAGCTTTTGTCGGCTTTGTAGAGTAAAAATACCAACAAACTACCCAGCTATCAAGGGATTTCCTTAATACGTTAACAAAATGATCTGCAAATTTAAGTGATGTGAATGTCCCTTTTTGAAATCAAAATAAACAAACGTTATCTACGATTTGTTTCAATGCACCTCCATGGCTTAATGGTAAGCATGTCTGTTTGTTACGTGGGAGGTTCGCTGTTCAAATCCCACAAAATCAGAAAACATTTTGTCACGGGTGCCGCCTAGCTTGAAGAATAGCCGAGTCTTCTTCGAGAGTAAAATCGTTGGCTCTGGAAATGTTTTACAACCTGAAGTTCCAAGGCCACTCTTTGCATTTAGTTCTCTTTTAATTAAAAAATGTTACGTAAAACGTTGTTCCAATACGACGCCCCTGTAACGTTACGTTACATTTTGCTATAACCGCGCCGCAAATTGCAATGAGTATTGCATACTTATCCAAGGCGTTGTATACTCAAATTTAGTTTTTATTAATTTTATACTTACAACCGCTTAAAAAAAGCTCTTGAGTAAGAAAAATGTTCGAACTCAAAAATATGCAAATGTATTCGAAATGAAATCATTTACAAACCTCCCTAAGAAGGTTTGTCTTTGTATACTTACTTCAATCAGTGCTGTTTGTGTCTTTCTCTGTTGTTTTTAGAAGAACGATTAAATAAGCTTGTGGTGACCATAACTTGATTACCCTTTAAGGACACACGCATCATCCCTTGCCGCAAAACAAAAACGAAATTAATTCATAGTCCTTATTTCGCTTTCATTCTGTGTGAAAACAAAAGCAAAAACAAAGAAATTACCAGCGAACTCAGTTTTAAACGGACGAATATACCTACAGTAATTTAATTAAAATTTTGCAATTACCCCTATCAACCTCGTCCGTTTGTCCTTCCTATGCATATACACCAGGGTTCATCTTTGCTATCGAGGTGTGTGAGGGTTAATGCCATCTCATTTTAATCTGGATTCTGTGAAAATTATTTTCCTTTATTTTTGTCTCGATAATTGATAAAAAAAAAAATTCATGGTCAGTGTCTAATTTTCATAAAAAAAAAAATGTATTTAAATACCATAGTGTTGGTGGATTTAATTGAATTTTTTTTTATGTGATTGCTCTTTTGTTTCATTTATTAATTTGATGTCACTTGTCTTTCATTTCAGCTGCTCGTGCTAAAATTTTAGGATCGACTGAAGTTCACGTGAAACGCGACAGTACAATTTCGTTAGCGTGCTCAGTGAATATTCATGCATCGTCTGTTTCATGGTAAGTTGACATTTGTACATGGTGGCTATGGCTGCCTATCAGGCCAACTACCCCTTTTGTATTTTATATTTTTTTTTTTTGTGTAAATGCATAAAACATTGCTGTACACTGGATGTACATACCGAGCGGCATTTCACAAAAATGATGCCACAATATGAACTATGTTTTTAAAATCGGGATAATTGTTTTGTAATTTGAGTTGATTGGAGGATACTAGATTTAAACGTGAATATTTGTTTTTGTAATTTGGAGTTATGAATGCCTTAGGATCTCTACCAACTATGGGTTGTCGAATTAAAACACAGCCTGGGGCGTGGCAAAAGAGAAGAGCTCGTTCGGCAACACTCGGCACCCGCATATCTTAAATCCTCCCAAAGTAAGTTTTTCGTTTTATTTATGTTATGTTGGTAATGTAGGTATTCAAAAAACCGCAACACTTGGTTCTTTCATTGAACTATATCCAGTGTTGACCGAGGTTACCTTGCAAACCCTTTGAGATATGAGTTGTAAAGAAAAACCTAGTGTCATTCTCTTCCTTGGCTACGCAAATAGTAAAGATGCAAAGGTGCCGGCGCGGCGCGGCGGTTCGATTTGAAGCTGTTGTTGTTGCTGAGTAAAAAATTGGATGCAGACAGCGCTCAATATATCGCTGGCTGTTTCTTCAGCTATCTGGATAAGCCATACGATGTTAAGAAGGGGACTGTCGATGATGCTGTCGACGCGATTGAAATTTTGATGTCGCTTGATTTCTTCTATTTCTATAGCTATGATGGTATAGGAGTATTTGCAATGTTATAAATTTCTGGACATTTTTTAAAAATGAATTCTGAAAAGCACTCACCCCTTATGGGTTTGTACTTATCTGTGCTATCCCAGATAAGCGTGTGTGCTTTAGGGCCACAACTCACCAGTATTGGTAATTGGTATCCTCTTCTTCGGGCAGTTATTTACCAACTTCTTTAGACCGCAGGAGGAATATTTGATTCATCTCCTGGGAAGTATCTTGATGCGACCACCACCAGCCTGGTTTTGTCCTCGATGTTAATTGAGGCTTGCATTGGCATTAAATCTCTTGTCATGAACTCTGAAAGACAAAAATGATTAGTGTATCTTTCCTTACTACGTTTCCGGATTAGTGCAATATGCAAGGATCCCTGTTTAAAGACGAATTCTTCATTCTTCAGCTAACACCCTATCATCTCGTCTAGTAGTCAATCTACAATCTATCTGCCAAATATTTTTGAATTTCGTCTTGGTGATTTTGAGATAATTCGACTTGAAATTGAGTGCCGGAAATGGGAAAAATATGACATCTCTGCAAATAACTACGTATGTCTCAGAAAGTATAGCACGTAGGACAATTTTTAGCAAAGGTTTGCTTATTGAGCTACAGCTATTTCTCAATAAGATTGCAGGAATTCCATCTACTCCAGGCTTAGGATAAAGCTTAAGACTATTGATAGCCGACTCGATTTCATCAATTGTAATATATAATCGACCTAGGTCAATAATTGGACTGGTACCCATATCAGGTTATTAAAGGATGAACTGGGGCAGAAAACACAGATTCAAAAAATTTAGCAAAAAGTTCTTCGATTTTTGTAAAACATTTCGTTGGGAAAACTCGAAGAGTAACGTTTTTCATTAATGAATGAAGGAGTTTTTCTTAATGTCATTTTCAATATTTAATACACAACTATTATGCAGAAATTTACTCAGGACACTGAAATCTTTTCTCAGCTGACAAAACGATTTCCTGTCAGGCGAATGTCCGTATTTCTTCAATCTTTTTGAGCTTTGCTTTTTAGATTTTTTCTTCTTTTGTACCATGGTGACTTAGAGCTGTGATATCTAACAGAGAAAGGAACAAACCTTAAGATACCGTTATTGATTATAACGGGTGTCTGGTTTGGTTTTGGCAACACTGGTTTTGACAGCTGACGTGTGTTTAGTACCTTGTGTCACTGTCAAACAGCTTCAGTTTGGTTTGCAATTTAACCATGTATCGTCTTACAAATGAACAACGCTTGCAAATTATTGAATTTTACTATCAAAATTCGTGCTCGGTTCGAAATGTTCATCGCGCGCTGCTTCCATTTTATGATGCGAATCGCAGCGTTACTGTCAATGGTGAACGCTACCGAGCGATGATAACAAACTTTTTTTTGCCCAAAATGGAAGTTCTTGACTTGCATGATATATGGTTTCAACAAGACGGTACCACATGCCACACAGCACGCGAAACAATGGCGTAATTGCGAGGCGAGTTTGGTGAACAGTCAATTTCGCGTTTCGGGAGGTCAATTGGCCGCCTAGATCGTGTGATTTGACACCATTAGACTATTTTTTGTGGGGGTATGTCAAGGCTAATGTCTAAAGGGACAAGCCCGCTTCGATTGACGCACTGGAAGCCAACATCCATGCATTCATTCGTGAGATACCGGCCGATATGTGTGAAAGAGTATGCCAAAATTGGACTCAGCGGATGGGCTACCTGAGACGCAGCCGCGGTCAACATTTGCATGAAATTATCTTTAAACATTAAATTGCAAGGTTCAAACTATCGATTCAAATAAATATTTCATTCATTTTTTCGAATTTTTTGTGTTGTTTTAAAAAAAAAGTTCTAAACCTCTTAAGAAATCACCCGTTAGTTTTGAAATGATTATACATACACCCATGTTCTGATTTTCGTTCGGATACCATATCTTCCCGTTTTAGAATATTTGCGGTTCTCAACTCCGAATCCGTACGTTTTCAATTCGCTTATCATTTTGTTAGCGGAATTGAATCCGGTTAATGAATTCTGTAGAACATTATTTATTGCTAGAAATGAAAAATAATAAACATATATTAGCACTAACATGCAATAAAGCTGTAAACAGTTCCAATAAACACAAAAATTTAATTTCCAACACGTTTTTGTGACAAAAATCAGTAGTGAATCCGTTCGGAAATAAAAACACACTTTTTAAATTCGTACGGATTCAATTTCGGTTTCCGTTTTGAATCCGTACGAAAATCAGAACGGCCATGATACTGATTAAACTGAGATTTTCGAATTCCACATCCTAATCAAAAGAATCAAAATATGCACTCATAGCAACAAAATTACATTTGTAAAAATTTAAGGATTTTTGTGGATATGCTTCAATATTTAAAAAAGAATAAAAGTTGACGTTAATTAATGTTTGACTATGGAAAATGAATTATTTAATAAACAGTAAGGTGCATGGTATACTTTAGCATTAACATCTTCAATGTTCATAGAAACAAGATCTAAGAGTCTTATTTGAGAATTAGCAATAGAAATTTATTGGAACAGGTTGAGCGAATACGTGCAATCAATAACTGCTATTTCAAAATCTTTTTTTTTACATAAGATGGTACTATAAGTATTTTGTCAGTTTCCGAACAAGTCCAAATGACATCACCAACATTAAAATCTCCTATTATAAATGAAGAATCTGTAGGTAAACATAATTGGCTAACAAATTCAAAATTTTCGATACAATTTTCATATATCGTCGGCTAACAAGCAAAACTGACTATCTGCAAAAATTTAGTTTGTGGGAAAACGCAAAACAAGTTTTCTGTTTTCTTTAAACCCTTGAAACTTTATGAAGGTAACTGCGACTCTTTTAGATATTTGTTATACTATTATCAAAAACATACACAATGATGTGAAAGCTGAAATATAAAAAAAAAATTATTTAAATCTATTGTTTTGTTTAAAACAACAGATAGTCAATTTTTCCTGAAAAAAAGTTTGCGATAAGAACAACTAAGGCAGTAAATTTCTACATCAAGTCTTTAGTTGAAACATAAAAAACATTAATTTTTTATTTTTTTACTAAGCAGTTAAACAGAAAACATTAGGAATATTTGATTGAGAAACTAAAAAAACTTAAAAAAATATGTTACTCATCGAACTCGGATTCTGTCTCAGAACTTTCTGCTGCTTCCTGGTGGCGATCTTCTGTCTTTGCAGAGGAAGATAAATTGTTGCTCCAAGAATGGTAAACTTCAGGAATGGCTCCAGTTATACAAAGCTTCACTAAGTCCTTTTTCCTTGCGGCAGATATTGGGATTTCTTTTGTATATAAAGCAGTAAGAGTGTCTTGAGTATTGGTATCCCTTAATTGTCTTGAAGCAGTTACTTTTAAGTTCTTGAATTTTTCACCATAATTGTATTTAAATTTGATGAGACCTGGTTGCATTTTCTCATACCGCATGCATTTAATTTTTGAGCTCTGTTGCCATGCAACGATTTTTAACTTTTTTTTTGGCCAACTCTTTCAATTTTTTAAAGTCTCCGTAGGTACAAGAGTTCTGTCACTTCATAGGGTGGAGCTTTTTTCTTGCCTTTCTTTGAACGTCCTATTTTGAAAATATTAATCCAATCGTGCAGGGTTAATACATCGACAAATTTTTTGGCGGATTCAATTGCACTGTGCATGGAATCTACCTCCATATGCGAATGGCTTGATTCTAAAAAGTTATGCTGCACAGTGTCCAAATCTGTGTTCTGAACAACAAAAAGAAACAATGCTGCAATGTACTGATTTCTGTTCTGGCCAGAACAGGTGTCTGAAAATAAAGATACTTCTTTTACAGTGCTGGGTATTGACCTAAGCCATCTTCAAAGTGCGGAACCGATTTCTGAGCTTTCTCGTTGTCCGTTAATCTCAGTCCATGTGAAACAGTGAGCTTTGTTTGGAAGAGCGGCTTCGTAGACAGTCAAGTTATAGGCACATATGTAACTTTCTGCTGTAATACATTGGAGCAACGTCGCTAGATGGAATCTGCAAAACGCTTGGTAGGTCAAATGTTGCAGAAACAAAAGTTTTATCAGTATTTGCTCGTTTTTTGTCTTCATTCTTAACATCATTTGCCTCATATCTTCGTAAAATATGAGCTTTATATAGCTCTTCGTTTTGCTTTGTCTTTTTGTAGTTGGAACATGCTAAGCAGTTGTCTTTCTTTGGCTTAAAAAATGATAAATTGTAATTTTGACAGAAATACCGCCGATACGTAATTTTCGATACAGGAGTAATGGATTCCATTTCACACCTTTCCAAAAATAAGCTGTGCATTTTGACTATGGACAACTTCTCATATCTCATCCAAATACTTCCTTTTTGAAGATTGTCTACAGTAGTGTGATTTTGTAACTGGAAAGCTTTCTATGTAGGCTTTTATTTCATCAAGAACTTTTTTTGGTGTTTTATTTGAAGGAGTTCTGTTACCACGTTGGTCCGATCTTATTAAAGTCCCAAGCCCACTTCTTCCGGACATGGCAAAGTCAACTGTAAAAGTAAATGACTGATGCAGAGGGTTCTTAAAAAGAAATTCTTACATACCTGCTTTTTTTCACTTGCGTTAAAAAAAAAAATTAGTTCTGTTAAATTCTTTCTTCTTCACTACAGTGCTTGTGGTTTCGCCGTTTTACTGCACTTTATTTATAAGAAATTCTTTTTGCCTGTTAGAATCTAACTTCCAATGCTCCCGACACATTTGACTCCGCATAAATTCAGTAAAAATCTCCGTACTTGCATTTAGTGCAATCGCATGGTTCTGGAGTTTTCGGTGGTTTTTTTTTCCAGCTGTTTCATATGGCAATCCTTGACTTCTCTTCTCCTTATTTATATTATACGCTTCCATTTAGAAGGTTTTCTTTCTTTCCAACGTTTTAAACAATTTCTCTCTGTATCAAGGCTTTTTTCATCGGATTCAGAGCTGCTAGGCTCAGGAGGAAAATAGTTTTCACTGCTAGAATCTGAAAAATCCATATTATCCTTGTCACTTTCATCTGGTGGCCCAGATATAGAGACCATGGGTTCGATTGGAATATTTTTATCTAGTTGACAAGAAAAATTATAAAACGACCTTAATATTGCCTGCTATTCTTACCTTCATCTAAGACCTTATGTGCATTTTTAGCTAGTTCCACAAGTAGTTTACCTCTTGATAACATTTTGCAGCAAAAGTGATCACAAATTTCAAACGTATCTTACTTTGTCCAAATTCAGAATTGAAACGAGTAAACCACTGGTGAACCGTCATTAACTCTTAAGTACACGCATAGCCTACTATCTATAGTAGAAAACAGAAGCAGTTTTCTTCATAACTTAACGGTTTTTTATGTTAGAGTGTACGTGTACTCCAGTGTCAAGCACACAAATTTGACTGTGTAAGTTTATTTCTACATAAATACGGTATATCTACATACCTACAATAAAAGCTGATTTTTGTTCTGGAAAAAATGACTATCTGAACTTGGTCAGTTCTTCCTGAATTTTTTTTACATGAAGGCAGATAGTCAACCAACGAACCAACAATAAAACTACTTTGCATATTCTTAGGCAAAATATCAGATAGGCGTTTTTGACAGAATTATCTACTCGATTTTTTATTATACTGGTTTAAAAAAAAACCAGGTTTCCGTAATAAAAATGATGTAATTGTCCTTATGACTAGAGGAAGTAAACAAATAAGAGGTTTTTGTTCTGCATCCGCTGGCATTGTGGAAATATATTTGAAGGACGGTGGTTGTTTATTCAAAATGTTTTATGGAAGAAGACTTAAAGCTGTTGAAGTTTGAGGTGTTTCTAGTTCTTTGATGAGGATCGCAAATTATGTTGTCTCTTCTCTAACATTTTCTTTCACTAACATTCCATCAGGCCAAAAGTTTTGATCCAGAAGGTCTTTTCCAGAAGTTGAAGGACAAACAAGTTGTTAATGGGCACGTATCCCAACACCCTGGCTTAAGGTGTTGGCAGCACTAAATTCGTTTAACTCCTCAATTTCTCATTCCAGCTTTTAATTAGATCGATTGCGCTGGTGATTCATTGAAAAACTACCGCAAGGTATCTGCCGCCCGGAAGGAAAGGCGAGTTTTGTGAACAGCTTATTCCGCGTTTAGGGTTGGTCAATCGACCGCTTAGATGAAAAATGTTAGAAAGAGTATACCAAAATATTAGATGAAGTTGATAAGTCACTTATTTCAATTTTATGTGTTCTTTTTTTTGTTTTTGAAAATTCGTTCACCAAAAACTCACTACCGAATACCGATACTTACAGAAAACTTCGTGATAATTTCAATTTCAATTTCAATTTCAATTTATTTCATTAAGAATATCTATATATCTAACAATCTTTAGCAGTAAAAATTTATGATATGACAGTAAACATTTCAAGTATTGCAATATAATAATTAAGTTAGTTAACATTATTAAACAAAAGTATCAACTATTTAGATTAGTTATTAGAAAAAATAAAAATAAAAAAATATAAGAAATAATTAAGCATGGGCCAAGTGTTTTAGAAGTTCGTCGCTGAAATTGTTTATGGAGTGCAGCACTCGTAAAGGAAGAGGCAAGCGATTCCATAGTTGGATAGAATGAACGAAAAATTGCCGTTCAGATACTAAATAATTACAACGATGCTGAACTATTGAAGAAGATCTCACAGATATGCAAAAACTTAATTTATCAATGAGATCCTTTGGCTCTTTCGTTAAAATAATTTTTCTTAAAGACATTATTGTTAAATATTCAAAGTGTGTAGCGATTGAGCAACCAAGAATATTGATCACGTAAGGCGAGACATGATCGTAACATTTAAGCTGATAGCGAACAAGATTATTGAAAGCGACAGAAAGCTTTCTTTTATTTTCATAACTGCAGCAAGAGAAAATTTCACAGCCGTATGTTATTAACGGAATAATCAATGATTTAACTTTAATTTTTTCTCGTTTTCAAGGGTGTAAATTGTAAAATCCTGCGATGCTGATAGATTTCTAAGGCATCCATAAACTTTTCCAATAGTAGATTGAATGTGAACATCCCAGCTTAACTTAACGTACAGTCAAACAAGATTCCAAGATTTTTTCCTTTTTCTATAAACTCTATTTCGGATGTTCCCAAGAAGATTTTAGGAAAACAACTTAGATCCAATTTCCTTCTATTGATTTATTAGACACTTGGATTTGGTGGGGTTTAGTTTCAAGAAATTTGACTCTGCCCAATTGAGTATTCGGTTTAGATCGCTGTTCAATAGATGAGCTCCATGCTCAATAAGTCCTAGTTTACAAGATAGGTATACTTGCACGTCGTCGGCATACAAATTATATGTAGAATTTTTGACACAAACTCCAATATCATTAATGAACATGGAGAAAAGGTCCCAAAATAGATCCTTGGGGTACTCCTGATACAATTTTCAAGAAATCAGACCTCCTTCCATTTATGTCAACTGCTTGAGTTCTTTCATTAAGATACGAAGAGATCAGGCTTAGTGCAGGCAAAGAAAAGCCAAAAAGTGTAAAAGTAAAGTCTAGAAGGGTCAGGAACGTAACTTCATCATTATCAATAGACATTCTTATATCATCCGTTACTTTTAAATAGGTAGTTATTGAACTATGCTTCGGACGAAATCCAGATTGATTATTAATTAGAAGATTACTTCTATTTATATAGAATGAAATTTTTTGATGAGCAAGTTTCTCGAAAACCTTGGACAAGTAGGGCAAAATAGATATCGGCCTATACTCCGGTTTCGACAGACTTGATCGTTGATTTTTCTGAATAGGAAAGACTTTGGCTGACTTCCAGGCTTCGGGAAATTTACATGATTGAACTATATTGTTAAGAATAAAGCTCAGAAATGGAAGTATGTAAGGTAAAATGATTTTCACAAAGTTGGGATGAATTTCATCAAAGCCCATGGATTTCGATTTAATGTTTAAGATCGCTCTTACAATATCAGTCTCATAAAATATAGAAAAACTAAAGAGATTCGAAGTACTACTTATTGAAGTTAAGTTGCTATTTGGAAACAATCTAGAAGAAGATGTTGGAGTGGATTGCATTTCAACGAATTCGCAATTAAGCTCGTCAGCATCAATATTATTCAAATCATGGTTAGCCTTTTTCCCTATTCCAATTCTACTAAAATGTTCGGCATAGTAATTACGTTTAGCTAAATTTATTTTCGATGTAACTTCATTTCAAATGAAGCGATAAGTATCATAAAAAAAAAATCAGGCACTTTATGTATATCGTTTCCAACGTTTAAAAGCATGATCACGATTCTTTTTCAGACGAATGATTTCAGCACTGAACCAGCAAGGACCGCGGTGATTAACAACTTTGGTTTTAAGAGGGACGTGTTTATTTGAAAAGATCTCGAATGTTGTTTTGAAAAAAGTTAATTTGCTGGTCAGGAGAGGACATATATAATACCTGCTGCCAATCAACACTATTAACATAATATTTCAGATTGATTAAATTAATCATGCCTATTATGGAATTCGCAGGATTTTACTCCCGGGGAGTTGGCAGGATTCGCGGTAGATTCGTATTCTCCTTATTTGGTATTAGTGAATTCGACGAATGAGCTGTATTATCAATACCAGAACTACCTTATTGCTTTTCACTGCTGCTGTCCTCTGTGGTTCTACTCTGTGCTGCTGTCATTTATGTCGACAAAACGAGAAAATTCATTTAACTTGATATGCAAACAAATTTGAAATTAAAATAAAGCAAGTTTCAGTTTTAAGTTAAAATTGATATTTATAGTGGATTCAATTGCATATTATTTTGATGTAAGAGAAAACTCATCGAGATATACTCGAATAGAATTACGATAGCAAATTAAGAGTATTTTGCATTTTTCGGATGAGAGCCTACATTCAAATAAAAAAACTCATTAGATTGCATACACATCATAATTTTTTTATATACTTTTTTCATTTGAAAATCTCCATAAATGATGGACCCATGCTATGAAGTGATGTTTGCAACCTTTCCAAAATTGTTGCTGCTCCGAATACTTTTTTGTTAAGTTTTTTGCAACATCGGGCTCAGTTTTCATCAGCTCAACTATTTGACGAAATTTTTCCTTATTTGTGGTCCGCTTTCTTAAAAAGAAGTAAAATAAATGGGTCTATGAAATAACTCCCACGAAATAAGTCCCACTTTTGAAAACGAAATAAGTCCCACCAAAATGAAATGATTTAAAAATTTACTTGAAATGAAATAACTCCCACTCAAAATGAAATAACTCCCCCTTGAATAATATATTTCTTAAATGAATTAAGTCCCACTTTCATAAACGAAATAAGTCCCACTTTTTCATTGTTTAATGCGATTTCAAATAAGAAGTATTTGGCTCTTCGAAAAAAACACACGTCGAATAATATGAATAATCAAAGCAGAGGGAGGAATAATAAAGAAAAATCGTATACAAGCAAGAAGAGCCATGAGAGATAAGGACAAACAATTATGGTTGTCCCTTTTACGAAATATTGGACATTTCGTAAAAGGGACAACCATAACTTTTTGTATAAGAAAAAATATAAATTTAGGGGTATGAAATAACTCCCACTTTACAAAACGAATTTATTCCCACTCAAATAAGTCCCACTTAAAATAAAAACGCGTAACGAAATAAGTCCCACCAATTGACGAAATAAGTCCCACTTTCAAAATAGCAATTTTTGGTGGGACTTATTTCGTTTTTAAAAGTGGGACTTATTTCGTGGGAGTTATTTCATAGACCCAAAATAAATACCTGAACATTCCATATCATAAATTTTAACTAACATATTTGCACTTTTCATGTTTTGTTTTTTGTTTTCTAGTAAGTTTTTGTCTTAACGAATTTCGATTCGCTACAAAAATGTCGCGAATGTGAAATGGAAAAATTATATGGAGTGCGAATGGTTTGCGAATTCACTAATACCAAATAAGTTGAACAGAAAAGTCGGTAGTGCAGGTTTTGTTACCGACATTCATTCAACTTCTTTCGTCGAATTCCATAATAGCAAAATTTTCGCGAATGGTTGAAACTCACACTAAATAGCATTCGCCGGGGTGAATATTTGTATGTCCCTGAAAGAATATGATTGTGTTGCGTTGCTAGTGCAACTTTGAAATATGGCAAAGATCAAGTCATGCCTCGAGAATGCTGGGGCAGAGAGCTGATCATAAAAGAGAATTTTGTCTTTATTATTTACTAAAAATACATAAAGTAAAGTGTTAGAACGTTTTGTGAAGTGGGTAGGTACCTCTGTATTTAAAGGACGTAAATTAAGTGATCTCATAGTCCAAACAAATCAGAGCAAGTCAAATTCAAGAGATTGCAATTTAGATCACCGCATATAATTACATTGGCAAAAGAGGAGGAGTAAACTTCCAGAGCTGAATAAAGGGGTTCAAAATTTATGGAGCTGTTTGGTCGATAAACCGTTCCCACTAAGGTCTTGCTTTCAAAATTTGTGATCTCAATAAAACAGAATTCTATTTGCTGCAATGGGGTTGAAGTAGCAATACAATAATACCCGACAGTGAATGCCCAGACGAACATAAATCGCCGCTCCACCACCAATTCTATCATGTCTGTCACATCGAAAAATTTTGTAGCCACTTAGAGCATAAATTTCATCACCAACATTTCCGTTAAACCATGTCTCCGATACGCAAACAATATCGACTTTAGATAGCACAAATAATTCCCGAAATTCATCTAGATAAGACCCCAAAAAACGCTGTGCAGATGACTACGGTATTGTGGTGGACCTTTGAATGATTATTCCCTCTGATGACTCCCCCAATAGCTAAATCTCACTTATTTGTAAGGCGATTGGACCGCACGAAATCAAGAATCTAAAAATATGTCATTTTTATTTAGTTGACACAGCATAAAAAGGATATTCGTTGGTTTTTGTTTCTTTCTTTCTTTTTTTTAACACAACCCCTAAGACAAGGATATTCTTTTCCCTCGTCAACTGTCAGCATAATTAATTCATTATTTTCAATATCAATTTTTTCGCTACGAATTCTCTTCCCACTGAAACATCAGAATTACATTATAGTTTTAGTGTGGAATTTAAGCTCTACTTTTTTATAACTGATTTGCAATTTAATTGTTTGCACATCCCAAGTAACAAAATAGATTTTTTCCATACTTGAGCAACATTGCCTACTTAACTTTAATTGTGTGTTTTCTAACCTCCATTTTACAACTATCGAAGCTACATATGTAAGTGCGGCATTTACTTCGTAAATGAAGTACCTAGGGTGATGGCACTAGTAGTCAGCCCTTTAACTTTTTTTTCGGGTTCAAGTCGTCTTCAAAAATCCAATAATCATTTGTTGAACAGAGTATTTAGTTATTCTGGTTATTTGAAAAGGCAAGATTTTAAAAATTTAGCCGTAATTAGCTTATTTCTCACCAAAAATAAGTTATTCAACATAATTGAGACGAAAGCGCGATTTTGGAGTAGTCAGCCCCCTGAGTTCCAGTTGTCGGCCACTTGAGTATCCAGTAGTCAGCCTCATTAAAGAAATCCATAATTACAAATGTTTAAATACTGCTAATTGTAAACCTTATAAGCTTTTCTTTCAAAATATAATTAATAATTGATAGAAAATAAATGGCTTATTTATTAAAATTAACTTTTATGTATTTCTGGGTAAATGATGTAAGAACAGAAGGGATAAATAAATAAACAAAAGATTTTTCTTACTAATTAATAAAAGAAAATAAAAAACACTTCATAACCTACGTTTAAACATAGTTAAAAAAAGAGATTTCGTAGCCTAAATATATGTATACTAGCTGAGCTGCCCGGCGTTGCTCGGGTCTGTAGTTTTAAGGTTCCCGTTCTCGTTCTTCCGCTTCTGTAAGAGTATGGGGAATGGGGATGAAATATAATTCTTATTAAGTACCGTTCCCAACCCCGTTCCTGTGGGAATATGGGGATTAAACCTTGACAGGAACCATCTCTGGACTAAAATATGTCTACCTTGAAAATTTCATAAAAATCCGTTGGGTGGTACAGGAGTCTATAACGGACATACATACATACATCCGATACATGCTATTTTATATATATAGACTAGCTGACCCGCCCGGCGTAGCTCAGGCCCTACTTTTATCAAATTGAAAGTTAAGTGAAGCAGTCTCCAAGATTTCATTTAAGTGGCAGTAGTCTATGCTATTCAAGGGCAATCAAGCACTCTAACGATGACAGAGTTTTTGGTATAGGTCCAGTATCCAAGTTCCCTCCAGCTCCCGTTCCTTTTCCGTATGGGGATGAAATATTGTCTGTGTAACTTGGGAACAACAAAGCATTGTTTGAATTTAATTTTAAATTCATTACAGTTAAGAATAATGAAATTGTTAAATTTACTTTATTCCAAAACTTTTTTTGCAAATTTACTTGCCTTTTATACCTTCCCTAGACCTTCACGGTCATTTCAAAAGCAAGATAAGATAAATCCGTTCAGCCGTTCTCGAGTTTTAGCCAGACTAACGAACAGCAATTGATTTAATATATATAGATATGTAGGTAGTTAACAACTAGGTATACCTAAATAAAAAATATCCCTTCAGATCCTGGAACCACTTCCTAACAGACTTCTCTGTCCCTACAGCCCTACCTTTTGATAGTCCGTCTGGTGTTCTGAGGGATAGTTCAGGGTGACGTTTTGAAAATGCTGTAATTTCAACAAAAACTATTACAAAGTAGGCACTTATTGTAAGAAAAACTTGTCTAATTTTGAAAAGTTACTAACCTGAAATTAACTAGTTCATTTTAATTATAGTTAATTAGTCTAAATTTGGATAGTAAAATAAGCTTCCCTATATTCTTGTAGGTTAACTAAATACTAAAAAACAAACGGCTGACATTAGACGACGCGTCTTCTATAGTCAGCCACGAATTCTACCGCAGCTTTATAGGGGGCTGACTACTGAAACTTAAGACTTTTAAAATTTTTTTTTCTTGTCAATCGAAAGGGAAGAAAATTTCCATTCATTTCGCATACTCAGATAAAAAAAAAGCAAACAAAAGTTGGTTTCAGTAGTCAGCCGGGGGGGGGGGGCTGGACTTAGGAGCATTGAAAAAAAATTGGTCCATTAAGGCAGCCCCCCTTGTAAATAATTACTTAACAACATTTTTTGTTTATTTTTGCAATAAAAATTGAAAATGAACTATAAATGACCTAAAACAAATAACATAAAGCACATACCTTCAATATTTCGCCAGTTATAGCTCTTTTTCCTAAGAACTTCTTCTATTTTTCACTTAAGGAAAAAACTCAGAAATGACACCTACAAAAACTTGCAGCAAACTAGCATTTTTAACAAAATAACCAGCAGCTGCATTGGCATACAATTTGGAACCAAGACAGAAGAATAGTTAGGCTTTCAGAAGAAAAAAAATTCATGAAAAATAAGCCAAAGCCTTCCCTGTTTTGCTGGACTTTACAACGAAAGGGCTGACTACTGGCGGGGGCTGACCTCACATGCCATCACCCTACTACCTTCGTAAATAAAGTCGAAAGATGTGAAGCGAATACAAATATAATGGTGGTGGTGGTGCAAGGACAGCGATGCCGAAGCCGACGCCATAGCCGAAGCCGACGTCGACGCTGGCGTCCGGTACAGCTTTAGCAAAATTGAAAACAGTTTTTTGCATATCTAGGACGACAGTCGTTGCTATTTGGGTCGAATAAAGCTGATAGTTGGTGAAACTTATCGCCGGAGCTACCGGGCATTAAAATTGAATCTCTTTCGGTATGATCGAAATCTAAAAAGATACACAAACACTAACATACATACGAAAGGTTTAGTTGTGAAATATTTTCTAGGTGTTTTTATCAGGGTAGGTATTTTCTTCCCGTGTTTTTGAATAATAGAACCATCACCTTTTTGATATGAATTCGGTATTCCACACCCCCTTTTTATTCTCTACCATCTATGAAAGTTTGGATTTTTTTTATTTGTCACATTTTTGACTCATGCCTGACATGGTAAACATACGAGTATGCTGAAAGATGGATTTGTTTTTTCTCATCAATATTTTCCTCTTAAACTGTGTGTGTGCGTATGTGTGTGTGTGCGTGTGCGTCACCTTCAATCTTGGGGGGATACAAAATTGAGAACAAAATTTACATTTTAATCATAATTCTATGTTGGTTGGACAACCTTAAAGAAGCGTTTCAAACGAACGAAGGTAGGTATACAAATAATAAATACTTACTGCCTACACAACGATGTCCTTTGGGGACCTTTTTCGATATTGAATGAAAAATTTTCATAATTAATTCATAATACCCCAACAAAGTCACTTTATTAATTTTCATTTAATGAAACTGGCAACCGGATAGTTTTGATTTAAAGTTAAAAGGGAGAAGTTTCATAACCCCTTTTTGTTTATAAGCAACAAAATGTAAGATGCTTGTGAAATGTTTTCTATTTAAGTTTAAAGTGCGAAAGGGCTCCCAAAGTCGTTCAAATTTCAACGAAACTTAAAATGAGAACGTCTTCGTCTATGCATCTGTGTGGCATATGATATCTGATATGATCTCAGTAGTAAAGTTTTCCTTCTTCAAGGAGCTGGAATAAAGTTGATGTAGATAGAGAATTGATAAGTACATAAACTATCTTTGAAAATATTTATTCATAAAGTAAATACATACAATGGAGGAACATGTCTCACTGCAGCACAAACGATTTGGATTGCTTTGTTCGTGTAAGTACAACGCAATATCCTTTTTGGTTTTGTACTTGCTGCGTCAGGAGCATCTTTTCTTTGGTTCTCAAGAAATTAATATTTTTTTTTACTATTCAAAAAAGAAACCTTCTTTTTGTATAGGGAAAATGTTGTGCACTATTATATATGAAGAACGAGTTTTCATTTAGTGGCCAGAAAAAAAAAAATCAAATAAATTCATTTTTTCTTTTCTTTCAGGTATCATGGATCCTCCGTAGTTGATTTTGACTCAGTTCGTGGTGGTATCAGTTTAGAGACAGAGAAAACGGATGTTGGCACTACAAGTCGTCTGATGCTGACTAGAGCCTCGTTTCGTGATTCTGGCAACTACACATGTGTTCCGGCAGCAGCGATTCCAGCTTCAGTGCAAGTGCACGTATTGAACGGTAAGTGTTTCCTTTTGTTCGAGAAATGGAGTTTTTTTTGTTTTCTTAGATAGAAAATGCCGGTTTTGTGTTGGGGATTTCTAAAAGTGCCACACCTACTGCAATTGTATTAGGTTCAGTTGAGGTTGTATTTAGTGAGCACATTATATGTACATATGTAAAGGGTCCGTCTGGTTAGAAGTGCATACTATAGAAGATCGTGGCATGTTTGTTTCTTGTACACAAAAACTACGATTTTCAAGAAATTTTCAGTTGAGGTACCAGGCAAGCAGAAACCAAGTCACCAGCTACTCATGTACTAAAGGTTTTTAATTATAAGTCACTTACTAGCTAATGACTTATAGTTTCTTAATAAGTAAGTCACTTACTGGGCTGTGAATAAAAATATTCTGAGTTCATAAGTCACTTACCGGCTTAATATTTTTTATTTAATTCATAAGTCACTTAATAACTTCCATGCATTCCTCCCCCGAAACAATTTAGAAGCCACACCCGCCTCGCTAAGAATGCTCATCAATTATACCTTGAGCCCAACTTGGGTCTTACACTTATTATGTATAGAATCGCACTATCCGTATGTGGAATTGCTTTACCCACGAGGGGATTTTGCGCGTTACTCGAGCGCGTCAAAAAATCATTTGGGCACCCTATAATGTACTCCTTCCATATATGAATCCTTAATGTTGGGGTGTACGTTGAGGGCAGGTAATCAGATTAGTAAAAAAAAGTCGATCCTCAGAAAAACTCAAGCGCGTCAGATTAAGAGATGATAAGTTGATTACATTCAGAAAAGTGTATATTTCAATAATCTGACAATTTGAGCGTGGCCTGAGTAAGTAGGCGAGTCACAAAGGTGTAAATTTTTTTTGAAATACTCGATATTTTGAAGGTAATCCTATTAGGATTACGGAAAACATATAATCTGACATTTTTCTTGGCGATTTAGGTAAAATCGTCAATGAAAGGAATAACATATGATGGTTAATATCTCGCTTAGTATAGATATTAGCGATTTGATCCCAAAGACCTTTTTTCTAGGGAACTCAATTCTCTACAAGTTTGTTTTTATAATTTTCCCGTAACTGTTGTTATTTACGAGATAACTGCGAAAAACGTGAATTTTACTACCTCGCCGGTGCCGGTGTGAGTTACGACTTTGCCAGAATGAGCACTTTTTTAGAACGTTCAATTGTGAGAAAAAACAATCTTCAGTTATAGCGATCCCATGAAATGCCGCTGAACTATAGAAATTCAAAAATAAAAAAATCAGAGTTTCCATGTATAATGGGAAATCTTCACACTTGATCGAGCACTTAAAATTTATATTAAGAGCTCAGGGATTTTTGTTTGTAGTATTTTCAATAAAAAATATTTTTTTTATTGCATCCAGTAATAAAAAAGGGAAACGACAAATAATTGTTACTTTCAAATTGTCAGACTAAGAGTACGCCTCCATATAAATGTCAGATTATTATCCTGGAGGCCGAAGACATCAAGTTTATCACTCTTTATAAAAATCTGACGCGCTCGAGTATTTCAATGTCGCGTGTTTTTTTTTTAATTTTTAAAAATCAGCCATGACTTATGGCCCCGCTTAAATCGCCAGATTATTGAAATGTACAGTTTTTGAGTACACTCTACATTCACCTTGAAAATCGGACACGAATAACTTTTTTTTCAACCTCTCTATACGCCCACCTGCCCTAATTTTATCGTCAGACTAATATTTACCGGTTATCAGAAAGACAATGCGCGTATACTGTATGAATATCTGACGCGCTCGAGTATTTCAATGTGACTGTTTTTTTTTTTTTTTTACATTTTTTTAAGTTCATACGCTCTTCGCCCCACTAAAATTGAAAACTGCCTTACACTTTTTTTCGTTTTAGTACGTAAACTTCACAATCCAATAAGTCCCCATGACGATTTAGTAACTGCAAATTTAGCATCCTGGGCTCCCCTACTATACCTAGTGTTAGAACCTTAGTCTCTTCTCAAGATCTGGAAAATTTACTTTTGCAAAACTCAACTTAGGCGATGGTAGGGGTACCAAACTCGTATGTTAGCTGAAATTAGATAAAACTGCATTTGCAGACGGCCTCGACACAGACATTCTCAAGGCAGCTAGAGCAGACCCCTCTTTACCACTGGGCCCACTGGGCCCAGGCCCAGGGCCCCGCATCACCAGGGGCCCCCAAATTTCTGAAACAACATTCAACCTCTATTGATCTATTTTCAAGAAAAAAAAAAATATTTCGATATATTTTTTTTTAGAGAGAGAAGAGATCATTCAAGTAATGATCAGGACAAAGAAACCATACAATCCATGTGTTCGTTTCAGGGCACTTTTAAAAATCCAATCAGAATAAATGATGTTGTGAAGATGGGAGTTTTAACTTTTTGTGTATCCTTCTGACTTTTGCGATGTGATCGATGGTCAGATAGGGTTACTATCATTTTGTTGCTCAAAATGTAGATTCTGAAAAAATTTAATAAATACATTTTTTTAGAACACAAAATTGACTACATTTACGTATGCTCAGACTTTATACACAACAAAAAATTACAGAGATAGAGCATGACAAAGTTGCGATTGAAAAAGAAAATAATTGAGAATTGGCGGAGAGTACGCAAAAAATAAGAAAAATACCTAAAGAAGTTTTTTGAGGGAGAAGTTAAAAAATGAAAACTTGGAATTCCCCTTATTAAGATGATGCCGTCCCAGAAGAAAAATGGGCACTATTGGGTCGCACGAACTTGCGATTGTGTGCAAATAACGATATAAAAATCTTAGGGGTGAGTAAAAGGTTTTAGTTTTCGCTACCTTCTTTTACCTACAATTTTAATTTAAAACAATAATAACCATTGACTATGTATGAAAGAATTTATATAAAAATTTATATAAAAAATATGTAATGTATTACAATTTAAGTAATCAATTACTAAAAAAGTAATTAGCGATGTGTTTTTTTTTTCAATTACTTGGAAAAATGCATTACTTTTTACATTTTATGTAATTGTAATTGAAAAGTTTCAACTACCCATTACATGTAATTGTAATTGAACCTGTAATTCATTACAAAAAGTAATCATTATTTCCCAACTCTGGTTACTGTTAATAATTTTTTTCAATAAATTGTCGGTTGCTTATTTTTTGCTGTCTATTTGTTAATGTAGGCGTTGAATTTGTGGCCCTGCTTATTATTAGATGTAGGGTAGAGCGAGGAGGATTTGACGAAAGGAGGATTTGTCATTTTCAAATATCGCACTACTTATAACGCGCAAAGAAAGGAAATATCAAAATAAAGAGTTCTTGACATGTTGTGATTCACTTACATGAAAATGCCACTTGTGGCTAGGGTTTGTTGACCTACGCGTGAGTCTATTGTTTTTGGTGCATTTTTTTGATAATTTTGCAATTTCATTTTTACGGATAACAGTTTTCAGTGACAATTTCCTTTATTTTGTATTTTGTTATTTGATTAACCAATCAAAAGGTTTTGGCAGTAAATATATGTTTCAGTGTTAGCAACTCCAAAAGTTTGGTAGGCTTAAAATTTTTAATTTAGTGTGACGAAAGGAGGATTTGACATCTAAGAATAAGGATGATTTGACAAATTGTCAAATCCTCCTACAAAAAGGTTTAAGCATACCTAATTAGAATATAAGTTTAAAGATACTCGAATAGTTATTAAAGAAAATATGCCAAATATTATAAAAAACAAAGAAACATCCTGAAAAGGTTATTGAGGAAGATTCACTCAAAAAAGCATTAATGGAGATTAGAAACAAAACTGAAACACCAACGAGTGCTGCTCGGAAATACGGAAACTTTTGTCAGAAAAGCGGGTCGCAAACGAGCTTGAAAGTAAGGCTAGCTATGCCATAAAAAATAAGATCAAATGCCTCTCATCCCGCCATAATGAGCAAGCACCTGGAAAAGTTTGGCTATCGGGATTCATGAGGCGCACTCCATCAATAAGTCTGCGAAATCCGAAGCCCGATTTAAATTTTTTACAAAAACTGCTGTGGATGATTTGTTTTTTGTAAGCTTAAAGGTCTCCTTTTGAAGCATTCATTCAAGCCCGAAAATATTTATAACCGCTAAGAAACTGGAATCACAACGGTTATGGACTCGATAAGAGTAAGTTTTGTTGCATTATACGAAAAGAGTAACATTTTATGATAACCGCCAATATGTTTTTACACAAGAGTAAGAGAACTGTGTATCAAACCGCTTCAGGCGAAAATGGGACTTTAGTGGCAATGATTGCAGTTGTCAATGAAGCTGGAAACCATATTCCTAAAGTCTTAATACGCCCTCGAAGGAATTCATGAAGGTGGCTATATCTGGGGACATTGGCTTACTTTCTAACAGTGGATGGATGCCTCCAGAAAAGCATCTCTTAAAACACTTAAAAAGTTTTTCGAATTGTTCAAAAGAAGATCCTATTCTACCAGTCACTCCAGATCAAAAGAAAAAAAGATTTAACGTCCATTTTGCAGGTATCGACATTCGTTAAAATACTAACTCGAATTTTTTTTACAAAGTTTTGCGTTTCATCATAATTCAGAACGCATTTTTATAAAAATAATTAGATTGGCAAATCCTCCCACCAGTTGTGAAATCCTCCTAAAGATGTGTCAAATCCTCCTAAAAAGTAGGAGGTTTTGTCACTTTCTGAATATTGGTTTCGACCTTCATATCATCAAGACTCTTTTGAATAAAATATTGGGATGTTGATAACTTTGAAGTCAAATAACTAAGGATCACCGTCCATTACGACGTTTTTACCAGTTCGCTAAATGTTGGCCCAATAGTACAAAATATTATTTTTGTGTCAAATCCTCCTCGCTCTACCCTACTCTAAGATGAACGGCATTCAATTTTTTAAAGTTTTCAAAGATGGAGTGTGTTGACTGCTCATTTGGGTTAAGAAACAAATTGTAAAAAGTTTTTCTCAAACAAGATGGTCGGCGCGAGCTGATGCACTAAGTGCCTTTATGTAATGATCATCAAGAAATTAAAGAAGCTTTGATGTCTATCGCCAACGGTTTAGGACAGGAACGAGAGTCCAGATAGGAAGCTCTTAGCCTTTGAAGAAAAAATGTTAAATTTGCTGAGTGCAATCGATGACAATTTTGGTAACTTTGATTCATCATCCAGACAAGAAAAACCCGGATTCCGAATATAAGAACCTTTCTGAGAAGACTAGTTGAACAACTGACCACACTTCTATTGATAATGCGACCACAGGATTATGCAACTCCCAATGCAAACCACTTTGCTTAATTCGTCAATTTGCCGCACGAAGACCAAATGACCATGTGGCCACAATTCCCGATGAAAACCTTCCTTCTTTCAAGAAAACACACAATCTTTTATTTATTTTTTGTTAGATTGCACGTAGGATTTATTGTGGTTTCTTTTAGTTTTTACAATTTTCGTTTGTTACGCCAGAAGGGCAAAAATATAATTTTAATAAAGAGCAAGCCAACAAAAAAAAAGGAAATGGCGGAAGGCCCAAGATGAAATTTTATTATAAAAATGATGAAATGATGCTGACTGGTTGGCTGCTCAAACGATAATGACGTCGTCGCTATGCGACGAACCACTTACAAAAAAAAATGTAGTAGATTATACGAAAATTCTGTTCATGGATAAATTAGTTCCAGAGGGCAAACCATGAGTGGTGCCAAACTCTAGTTTTTGATTATGCTGGGGAGTGGCAGTGTTCACACTAGATTCGTGTGAACACTGGTTGTAGAACACATTTTTTTTTTTGACGGTTCTGAACCCTCAGTAATTTTGACTGGGAAAGAAAGGTTCGAAATTGAAACCTTTTTTCCCTTGTTGACACTCTAAGCATTGATTTGAAACAGCGATATATATTAACAATTTTTTAAAAACAAATAAAATTGAAGATGAAATTTCAAGTATTGTAATTGCACTTAAAGTTTTCTTAAGAATAAAAAACGAACTCAGAACTTCAATGGTTCAAGAAAGACATCCTCAGAGGTATGATTTTGTAGAAAGAATCAATGATTTTGCTATTCTTAAATCAAGAAAAAGACTCCTTCAATAAACATTCCTCTTTCCATCTTTTTGCATATCAAAATATTGCTCCTTAATCTACATTCAATTCAATTTTTTGTTGTTTAAATTTTGTTGATCTTTAAATTTTTATTTTGTTTTTATACTGTTTATGTTTATGTTAATGCTTATGTTGAAACATAACCATGCTGCAATAATTATTTACCTTTTATAATGAATTGAAAAAATATTATTTATTCAAAAAAATAAAAGAACAAATATTAATTCAAAGTCATGTGACTTTTTCTGTATACCTTTGTTGAACAAAATAACATTTTTATAGAATCATACAGGGGCCCCATTTTCAAAAAGTGCCCAGGGCCCCCAAAAGGGTAAAGACGGCCTTGAGCTAGAGATTTACTAGAAAGTGCAATGCATGATTTAGTCGGGAGAAAGCATGTTCAAAGAATTGAAAGCTCTACAATTGCACCAATTATAGAGGAATACGCCTCTTTGACGTCGCATCTCTTGTTTGGTCTATGTGAACATTTGAAAACCCAAACGTCCGCAAATTCTTAGACCCCAAAGGAGATTTTGGGAAAAGCCCGCGTGAAGAAGTTCTTAAAATAGATGTAATAACGAAGTCAGTACACATGCCGGTCTTTTGAAGAAAACCCATGTCAATTAATAGGCGTGTTTTATTGAAATTCTATGTGCACTTATGTGCACTTCAGCAAAACATCGCTCATGGGAAAACAACAACTCCTTATGTCAGTAGCCTAAGTGCACATAAATATCGCGGTAAGCTAACTGCACAACAGGGATGGTTGGTAAATTTCTTTTTTTGGCACCCAGAGGTTGGCAGTCTTTGGGTTGTGTTCGTTCATATTTCTGATTTTCGACAACAGATTGAATAAGTCTGTTTCTTTACTTTTTGTGCACAGAAATTTTTTTTTTAAGGAAAGGTTGTAAAATTCTTTCAGAAACTCTCTGAAAGAGCGTATTTGTCTTAAAAGTAAAGAAACGCCTTGAACAAAACATTCGCAGCAACGCAACGCTTGGAAAAACGTCTGTTTGGCAGTTGTGGTATTTGTTTTGGCTGTGCACGATTTCTGTCCACAGAAATTTTGGTGGCGGAAATCCGCAGGACGGGGAAATTTTTTTACTCTCTCGAGAGCACTCTCTTTTGTGCACTGTTACGAAAAATCGGAACGGGATTAGACTGACTTTCGCCGAATTTCGGTGCATTTCGTGCGAATTTTCAGTAAAGAAACACACCTAATAGCTAATAGATGAGTCAGGTGGTGACTTGGTGGGGACATAAATAGACACGCAGTTACTAACACACACACACACACACACACACACACACACACACACACACACACACACACACACACACAATAAAAGTTTCGCAATCGGTCAGAAAAAAATAACATCAGACAGAACACATAAGAACATCAGAACCAAGGCAACCAAAAACATGAGTCACAAAATGAATCTAATTGAACACAGCCATTACGAAAAAAAATTGAAGTGACATTTGTTTTGTTTACATCGAAAGGAAAAAGTTGAAATGCGGCAAATAAATTGAGAATCGAGATTTGAATAGAGAAAAATAGAAATGGAAAATAAAAGGTATGCATTTATATTCTTCTGAATGCAAATTTTTAATGTTTCTTATCCTTAGAACAAGTGCAAAGGGTACCAACTTTGAAAGTTAAAATTGAAAGTGAACTTGCTAAGTAAATATAACCAAAAATCGTTTTATTGATAAGTGCACATAAGTGCACATAGAAAATTTTCAATAAAACGCGCCTAATATCACTCTTACCTGAACTTTCCCCAGCAAAAACCTAGTTCTACATCAGGGCGAGTTGATGGCAAACCCAAAACTCAAAAAACACCCATATTGATATGATAAGTTGAAGTTTTAAAAAAACGTATTGTGGCTACCTCAGAGCAGTCTCTGGGCTTGAACGAACGAACGTATTAATGCTCTTTGCTCTCTTTGCTTTTTGCATCATATGACACGAGAACTGCTTTATGTTGTTATACACCTAAATTTGGTTCCTTCACCTTTACTTACTATGCCAGTAAGCATAACTATTATTACAGTGCTCCCCGGTCAATTGCGTCACCTCAAATGCACAACTTTAGACGCATTAAACAGGGGAACGCTTAAATTAAAAGATCGCTTAATTGATCGCTGTCCCATTTAGAAAAACCCCGCTTAATTGAAATGAAAACACAATAAAGCGATTTTTTTTACGACTTTGGCAAGAAAGTCAAGAAGAACCTTTTTAATGAAAATCAAAATTTAATTGAACGGAAAATTAACATATAATGGTAAGACATAAAAAAAGAACAAAACAATTTCAGCATAGGAATGATTGAAAAGGAACAATTTTTCATAATGTACACAACACATAAATTATGAATTGGTACATAATCCGTGCGTATATCTTTAGCAAGCGTACAAGAGGGAATTAGTCAGATTTGCTTTTTATTTGGCTAGAACATTATATCATGGTAAGAATCTGTAATTTTCACCTGCACTGGTTCCTTACACATTTTCAAGATTTTAATTTGCAGTCGCTAAACTCTGATGTTTCAGCAAACAATAGGCTTCTTCGTTGAACTTTACCCAGGGTTGACCCAAGTTTTCTTGACAATCTTATGAGTTGTCAAAAAAACCTGGGTTTTCCAATTCTCAAAAAACGCAAAGCCACAAAATCACCACACATCCCTGTCATTTGAATAAAAATACATGCCATTTGACAGCCCTCAACTCGCCACATCAAAAACCTAGGGTGAATTGAGGGAAAACCCAGGTCAACCCCAGGGCTAAAAAACACTCAATTTGACATTCAGGGCGACCTTAGGTTTCTCAAAAAAACGCTTTGTGGCGACCCCAGGGTTTTAACGAACAAACCTAATAATAAATAGGTGTGTTTCTTTACTGAAAATTCGCACGAAATGCACCGAAATTCGGTGAAAGTCAGTCGAATCCTGTTCCAGCACAGCGATTTTTCGTAGCAGTGCACAAAAGAGAGTGCTCACGAGAGAGTAAAAAATCTCACAACGATTTAAGTCATGTCAATTTGACTATTAACTTGTAGGCGCGCAACAATGCGACCAATTCATCATCAATCATTTAAGGTGTAAGCAAAAAGTGACTTCAATGATTTGGTTTTTTTCGTTCAATTTACTGGGCAATTTTGTTTCAAATTGAAAAAAGAGTTTTGATTTTTGGACCATTTAACCGAGAAACGCAATTAAGCGGAATGCATTTAAACGGGAAATTTTATGTATATTTCTTATGTGATCTTTTTTTTGCCTAGGATTCAGCTCAATTAAACGGGTAACGCAACTAAGCGGGGGGTATTTATCCGGGGATTACTGTATGCATATTATTGCTTTATCAATGTTATGCATACTAACAGTTTCCGGCCACACTTATTGCGACATGGCTTAGTGGGTGGTGGGTCAGGCTGAATTCCAGAACGCAAGTTAAGCAATGCATTCTGGAGTTCAATCAAAAGTTCCAGCCAGGTCAACGGAAATATGGTGAGTAGATTGTTAACCACCGAACCGCGAGGTCGTGTTTTCATTTAAAGTAATTACTTTTTACATTTTATTTTTGAGGATGTAGAAACTTAAGCAGTTTTTCTTACTTTATTTCGTTGAAAAAAAAAATGACCAAATGGAACAAAAAATTACCAAATGAAAAATTAATGACCAGATTTGGTCATAAATGACCATGGCAACTGTGAGTCACACCCGCCTCGCTAAGAATGCTCATCAGTTTTACCTTGAGCCCAACTTCGGTCTTACACTAATGTATAGAGTTTCATTTTTTAATCGCACTATCCCTATGTGGAATGCTTTACCTGACTCTGTTTTTCCCCTGCATGACATCACACACGTCTCCTTTTATATCCTCTCCTAATTTATTAATGGTAGTCATAGCCTCTTGATGTGCGCGTTTATTACTAAAACGACAAGCACTTCGCTATCTAAGTATCCCGCACTGGATATCCCTATAATTCCAGATATTGTCTTCAGTGTTTATTTTTTGCCTAGGCTCTGCATTTTAGTATGTTTTCTTCAAAATAAGAAAACACTGACACAACTGACACAGACCCCTCATGAAAATTGATGAGAAAAGAATTCAATATTCATTTTCAATTGAGTTCAGTTTCAACCACAATGGCGCGTGCAACTGCACGTATAGTTCAGACAAAAATCAAAAAAAAAAAAATAAAAAAAAAAAAATACAGCCAATGACTCGAACTCATGAATAATTTGGGTGGCGGTTATTTGGAACGTCAATAAACTTTCAGCAACACGAACACCAACATAAATTTCACATTATGAATAAATCATTCAACTCGCACATAAAAATACTCTACCTACCTTTTTTCCCATTTTGTATTTTCAGGTGAACACCCGGCTGCGATGCAAACAAGTAGCGGCGTAGCAAGCCCATCTCATTTCGTTATTGTTATTCTTTGTGTACTATCGATAGTAGTATGTCATCAATCAATCATATCACAAACAACGTCCATTGATCGTTTTTATCATCCAAGATGACTTCAGTAAACAGCCGCATCTACACCATTTTATTTACAAACACACAACAAGAGGAGATGGAAGAAACAACAACAACAAATAAGAAAAGGTAATACTGAAGTAAAAGTTTAAGTAATTATTTGTAACTAATAACGCTCATCCTAAAAGGATAAAAACTATATTAAGGACTATAAATTTTAAATTTCAATGAGAAAAAAAAATCCATATGTGAATATGTATATGTATAACTACTAAAAACAGATGATTAACGGGGAAGGAAAAATTGAGTAATTGACTATTTAAAAATTATAATTAGTGAATATATTTTTATTTTGATTTTTGACTGTGTATCAATCAATCATACGACTATAAATGTGAGCAGAACGTGCAACATTTTACTTGATTACTTTGTAAATAATTTATAAGGATACCTACTACGATTTCTATTTCTTACTTATTTTACAATCACACAATCGCTTACAATTTTGAAGCTTTTTTTTCTATTTATGTACATCTTTTTTTTTGTCAATTTTAATTACTTCCCTTGATCTTAGAGGGCAGAAACTGAAAGTGCTCGTAATTCTCTACATTCTTTTTCATCGTTGAGTTCTTTAGGCCAGTGCACAGGAATCAGATCAGGCTCGGTTAGGTTAGGTTAATGTTGCTATTAACGCTACCACTTTACTCTTTTAGCAGTAGATCTAAATCTACCTCTAGATCTACCTCTAGATTTTGCTGAGGTAATAGAATTGAATTTAAACGGCCAAATCTCGTTTAATTTGAACATGCAGAGGAAGGAACCGTTTTTTTTTTTTGTTGTTGTTGTCAGCATGGTGGGATGCAAATAAAATGAAGTGATTAAATTGCAGATGGAATTAGTGGTAACATGTATGTGAATTTCGGGTGAAGTTTTGGCAACTTGAAGGCTTTCCTCTTCGAAAACAGCATTGACAAGGACCGATGAAATTGTAGACGTAGAGGCTCAGAAGTTCGTAGCCAGCACAATGGTCAAAAACTCCCTTTAAAGATCAGGTAAACGACACTGACGTGATCGTCTTTGCATTTTTTCAACCACATCATACTGATCAGCCGATGTCTGCTCTTTTCTAATTGATCTCCAACTATCTCAAAGTGTCGAAGCCTGGCATTAAGGCCATTTAAGCCTAAAGGCAGACTTTACTTTGACAGGACCGAAGATAGGAATTTTTTCTCATCTTCAAAATTCAATGGAAGATTTTGTGTGACACCGATATTTATGTCAGCAGCGCTTAGCAGAGCTGTTGAAAAAGTTCATACTTCTATTGGAAGTCATCATTCGAAAGTACTGCGTGTAGGCTAAAATTTCCAAGTCCGACCAGCTGTGAAGAGATTTTAGAAAAGGTATTACCATTATTATATTCAAGCCATTACCTTTATTATACTTCGAGATACATGAGCGTCACAAAGAAGAACGCCAATATCAGTTTACTTCTGCAAACCTTGTTTAACTATCACTTTGTCTGATTTACTCGTCAAGATGGCTTAACAGGCTTAAAAAAAATGAAGCTTGTGAGAAGAGCGTAATAAAGAAGATTTTCTTCTTCGAGTTTTTGAAAGTAATAGCTTCAAATTCGCGTGAATTTGGAGCTATTATTTTCAAAGACTCGAAAAGCCATCTGTCAAATCTCTCTGAAAGATGGTTTTTCGAGTTCATGAAAATATTAGCTTCAAATTCGCGCAAACCTTATGTATATATATATTTTGAACAAAAAATATCTCTTATTGATTATTTGGTCGTCCTGAAAAGGACGTTTTGGGGATATCGGTATTGGTGGTTACTCTAAAACCAAGTTCAGTGCCAAGTTTGGTAGGAAGTCTATGTGATTCTGGTGTGCTCTGCTGTTGAGAACGTTCTGCAGTCGCACGTTCCTTTTTTCTGTTTTGGTGAATGGGCGCTCCTCACCCATCCTTGCCCTGTCCACATTAGCTTTACCAACTATGACCTCTTTGCCTAGGTCGGCGACAAGTTTGTATAGCCCAGCATGTGTCCTCCCTACAACAACTTTCAAGCGCCTGTGCCAAGCCTCCACGTTATTTTGCGTCCTGGGAAAGCTGGGTTCTCCAGTTACACACGGGTCAACACACCAAAATGCTGGCAGGTAGTTAGGTGAACGATTTCCTGACCGCTGTATGTAGTTCTGCTTGAACAACTTTGCCATTTCCTTGCTTTCGCAGTGGCATGGCGGAGCGAAGCATACAACGAATTAAAATAGTCCAGGACTTCTACGGAGGGCACAAACGCCAATGCCTTCAGCATCCGCATTTCAAGGGAAAACGCCTCCTCCGTGGCGTACTTCCTGCGGAATCCCATGTTCTGGATGCGTCGCCAGATGATCTGCCCAAAGTGAAAGTTGCAGCCTCGGAAGTGTGTACTGGGCATGTACTCCTTTGCTGATATGACAATAGCTTTTTCGAAGTCGGAAATGACTCGCTCCGGGCTAAGATGGATGCTGTTGTCGGCAGCAGCTTTAAAGAGGCTGAACCAAACCTGGCCATATGCCTCCTTGGTCTTGTGTGTCATAAGGCAAAATGCCAGTGGCACGACCACCCCATCCAGATAACCATGGATGGAGAAAAGCTGCTGCATTATGGTCGGTACAACAGCGAAAGTCCCATCCACCAGCCAACATTTAGCTTCGCCCAACATCTTCAAGGACTTGGAGTTCCAAGAAGAATGTTATGGCATTCATTGTTCGACCCGAATGTTTCCTCGTCCAGCACAAAGCACTCCCCGTCGACGAACCGAACGTAGCTCGGGATATCGATCTCACTGATTGTTAGGGGCTCCCGAATTCTTGAAAGGCGCACTCTCTTTATCTTCCTATTTTGTGCCTTATTTGACGGCAAATAAGGCCGGCAACCAATGTCCGCGCGCACTATGGAGTCTCGAATAACAACACTAGGTGGCAAGCTCTCCCTTGCCTTGTCTTTAACGAAAGTATTCGCGCTAATTATTTCCCGTTCATATGCCAACGATTCATGGCTGTGAACACCTGGCACATTCAGTACTAAGTGCTGTCCGTCGACTATTTGGGCATTCAGGATTTTGGCATTCAGGATTTTGGGATTCAGGATATCGACCCCAACCCACTGAGTTAGTAATGTTACGAAAACATATGGTTTTTACAAAAAAAAAAAAAGTTGTTAGGTTAAAACGTATACAAGAAACAAGTTATATTAAACAATGATATAAACAAACCAACCATCGGATCTCTGATGGTAATGGCGGAATTGGAGGCGGTATTTGTTTTTTACTTTTGCTTGGCAATGCAGTCTTGTGAATTGCTTCGCTGATCGTGATGGTGCCGATATTGGTGTTGCGGTGTAGTAGCGACAGGAGTTGTAGGCGATGATCCATTGTCCTTGTGTATTTTACATATATTTATTAAATTAGTTATCAAATTTTATAATCCAATTGGTTTGTTTTAAAAATGCAGAAAATTAGTTTTTTAAAATTTTGACACAAATGTAGAGAAACATTTTTCTTTTAAATTTTGATTGTAAAGCGGCGTTTCGATTAGGAAAAACGAATCAAAAAATACTTGCAGGGGGAAAAATGGCCTCTCAAACTTTATTTGGGGATTCTGCTGTCAGGCGAAACCAATTACCCACGATGCATCTCCAACCTCTTCATCCCCCTGAAATCGTGCTTAGCACGCCATCACAAACAAGAACAAAAAAAAACCCTAAATTTCGAATCATCGGCGTGATGTACATTTTTATTTAAATACAACTAACAACAAACAAATGAAAACCCAAACTCGAATAACAAAGATAAACAACTCAAAACAACAATGATCAAAATGAAACTAAAATAGACAAAAATGAAATCATGTTTAGATGTTATCTCAAAAAAATATAATCGTAAGTAAAAATCTTATTGCTAAGAACATAGAATTGATGAAATAATTCATAAAAGGCTCATAGTGATTCTACTTAAATATTGCGTTTTAAAAAAAAAAATTTTTTCACCTCACAAAAAAAAACACCTCTGTACTATCGCTAGAGATCTTAACTTGGACGGCTGTAGTTGGTGTTCTGCCTCCAAAATTAATTATTTTCATTACACTGGCTTCTTTTTGTTTACTACTTCCAAGTACATTGGCATAATGACTTCCAAAAAACGATGAATCGTAGATTGTCGTAGAGTGTTTACTTGCATAACAGCCTGATAAACGGTTGCTGATGTTAATGCATCAAGTCGAACTTCAAATCACAAAATAAAAAATTACACCAAGAGGAAACTATTTGTTTTTAGATCTTACGAAAGCGATAGGTTTATAATAGTTGTGGTCTATATTCACAGTAAATTCACATTTATGATAAATCTTTTTGCCATTACCTGCGAATTTGAAGTTCTGTTGATTTCGTATTTTTGTATTTAAGATTCAGCCAATTTTATGAACATAGTTTTGGAATGTTTCTCATAATTACCGAATTTTTGGCTATGATTTCGTAGTATTACTCATTCAAAGATTGATTTAACCGACAGCTTCAAACCCGGTGTCAAATTTTATCAAAGTCGAAAAAGTCGTATTTAACGCCATTTGTACGCGCGAAGAAAATTGAAATTCTGTGGTCGGATTATTATTATTTTTAATAACCCTCCGCGTGCGGTTTGTTGTCGAATGTGGATGTCGGTACTCTTGAGTAAAAGACATAAAGACGTCCATTTACAAATGGACATGCATTGCAAGGCAATAAGGAAGATTCACTTCGTGCTGGTGCCATCATCAGCATCAATGGTCTCGTTGCGGGATGCCTCATAAATTCAATAGCGTTGACTGTTTAACAAATTATTTATAGAAATTTAAATAAGCTTATAAGCGCAGCAACATACGAACATACGAACATACCACACCGCAACGCTATCCCATATACTCGTACGTATGTCGCGTTTGTAAATGTTGGACTTCATTTATTTTATTGTTAACAGTTTGGCTTTTGCAAACATGCTTGTGGTTATTAATATGTTCTGTGGAGATGGCTGGTGTGTTCGTTTGACAAATGCATAAAAGACGCATACCAAAATTTCTTAAAACATATCTGAAAATTTATATTAGTAAATTTTTTAATTTATTATTATTTTATCTAGCTCCGATACTTACAAAAACGAAGAAAAAAATAATCTGAGGAAAAAAATGGCCTCTCACTTTTTATTTCGGGACTCTCCCATTCTAATTGGCGATTGAGGATGAAAATTACCGTGTGGTTTACAAACTTCCGAATACCAATATTTCTTAAAACATATCTGAAAATTTATATTAGTAAATTTTTAATTTATTATTATTTTATCTAGCTCCGATACTTACAAAAACGAAGAAAAAAATAATCTGAGGAAAAAAATGGCCTCTCACATTTTATTTCGGGATTCTCCCATTCTAATTGGCGATTGAGGATGAAAATTACCGTGTGGTTTACAAACTTCCGAATACCAATATTTCTTAAAACATATCTGAAAATTTATATTAGTAAATTTTTTAATTTATTATTATTTTATTTAGCTCCGATACTTACAAAAAGGAAAAAAAACAATAATCTGAGGAAAAAAATGGCCTCTCCCATTTTATTTGGCGATTCTCCCATTCTAATTGACGATTGAGGATGAAAATTACCATAGAGGAATAAATGTTAGAGACATTGCACACAGAAGGAATATTAGACTCGATTACTTTCTTGTTTCTTACCCATTTTCAATTGGGACTGGCCATCACGGCGCTGAAAAATATGAATTAAAATTTTCACAAAAGCACAAATTAGGCTCTTAATCAAGAATGTGCGTTAGTTTAAAACAATAAAATAAAGAAGACCACTCATAATTCAATGAAAATTTAAGTTAAACAAAATTTATCATCCCCTCAACAAAATCTACGTAGAGCTTTGTTTACATTTTTTCCCATACAAAAATGGCGTTTTCTTAAATTTTTCAATTGCAAACTAAATACATTTGAAATGTACAAATCACCTCGAGTGCAATTTTTTATTCAAGCTTTAACATTTTAAGATGCTGCGCATATAATTCAGTCACTTTTGTTTAGTTTTATATTTTATTTAAATTATTTAATCCGACACCATTTCTTCTTTTTCCCATACAAATTGTATGGGCTGTCAAAACAGCATTTCACTTTGTGCCCTACCTTTTAGTTCTGAATCGCCAGGCAGGTGGTGTGCAAACTCATGTTCCCAGTCGCAATAAAGAAGCGGCTAGTGCACATCTGTTGCTTCGGTCTATAGCTTCTTAAGTAAGATACAGATTCCACCACGACCAACATATTGTAACGTGCGCTTAGTTCGAAATAATTAAACTTTTCCTTTCACTTTTGTAATACTAATTTTATTCGATATCTATTTTATTCGATATACAACTCGATTAATAATAACATCAAATCAATCTTTTCACTATCACTTTAAAATTCTGGTTGCATCAGCGTCCTCTTTACGTAAAGGGTCCGACTTCTAACGCTTTTATTCAACGAGTGCTTATTTCTTGAATGGTAACACTTAACTCATGTCTGATTTGACAGATAATTAGTTTTCTCCTTCCTCTGCACAAATGTGGTGGTGTATACGCTTGAACAACAATGGGAAACGTTTTGACATTACTTTGAAAATCATGGTAAGTTGCAGAATGCGTGCGAAAATTAAAGTCCGGATTTTCGAAGAAGAGAAGCACCCGCAGCTCCGTATGTTTTTTAAATGAAAGAAACTGTTATCCTAATCGATAAACCTAAGCGTGAAAAGCCAAAAACAGTGCGTACACACGTGAATATCGCTGCTGTGACAGAAGAAGTGTGCGTGAAGTGCCATCAATATCAATTCACTGTTGTTCTCAACAATTGAACATTTCGAAGACATTATTAATATAAAATAAACAAGAATACAGAACAAAAACACGAATATCGCAGATTTTAAGAAATCCTTACTAATATTTTATTAATGTGAAAGTAACTCTTTCTGTCCAGCCATCTATGCTACCATCTCCCGCCCAAACTTCTAAACCGATTTAAATGAAATTTGGTATAGAGATATTCTAGAACCTGAAAAAGGACATAGGCTATATGAGTTATCCCTATATTCCCACGTGAACGGGAACGTATATGGGAATTGAGAAACTACAGCAAAGATTTAAAAAACTTTTCCTCCACTAGAATGCTACACTGTTCCCGAGAAACATAATGTAACATGCGCTTAGTTCGCAAAATAAAACTTCACATTTCAATTTATTTCTACCTACCACTTTTATTCAGTATCTATACTTTATTCGATCTCAACTCGACTATTGGACTATCACTTGTAAACAACAATTCACTCTTAACTTTATCACTCTATAATTAAAACTGACTTCTGGTTGCCTCGGGCGGCCTATTTATATCGAATGATATTTCATCTAGAACTCTCCACTCCACTCCACTCTCCACTCTCCACTCCTGTCAAACATTTTTCCTCCTGGTGTATTTCTACACTTACACTAGTGTTGCCGCTCGTGTTTTCGGTTGAACGTTTTCGATTAGGATATTGGTATTAAATGTTGGGTACGTGTTACAATAAACTTTAATTCATCCCCATATTCTTTCAGGAACGGGAGATCTTTCTAACATAATAAGTGTAAAAGTAGCTCTCTGTGTCTGCCTTTTTATGTTACCACCATTCGCCCCAAACTACTGCACCGATTCAAATGAAATTTTATACAGAGAAGATCTAGAATCTGAAGAAGGACATAAGCTATACTCCATTTGAACATTCCAGCGGGAACCGGTCTTCACTAGTATTATAAATGCAAAAGTAGCTCTGTCTGTTCGTCTTTCTGTGTAACCATCTCCCGCCCAAACTAATAAACAGATTCAAATGAAATTTTGTACAGAAATGGTCTAGAACTTAGGAACGGACATAGGCTTATAATTGTGGCCAACCGTCATAGGCACTTTGACATTACAAAAGACAATTTTATTGTGCGGCTCTCTTTGACAGCTAGTCTTTTTCGGTGACATTTGAGAAAAAGTTGAATTATTTCCATAGTAAAACCATTTTATATATTGTGACCACCTGTCGGAGACAGTTTGACAGTGCATCCTGCTTTTAAAGTACTCCTCTTTTCCGTGTGATGACTCCATCCCCGCCGCTATTTAGTAAAACACTCATAGCAAATACATATATATATTTTGTTGAGTTTTTACTTAATACGTCTTCTCAAAAAAACTGCAATTTATCTGCTGAAAGGAAAATTGCTTTTGTATTTCGATTTCCGAGCCAAATGCAACTTCCTATCACAATGAAAAGGAAGATAAAATTCCATGAACCTGTTTATAGGAAATGTGATTATTCGAATGCTGCTCAAAACAATGCTTTACCGAAATCTGAACCTCTCCGAAAACCATCCTTGCTTGCGTAATTTCCATATAAAACCATTCCGGCAAAAAACAACATATTTTATAAATTATTTTTTAAAATGTAACCAATTTCTGCAGCTTTCAAGCCAAAATATTAATTTCACAATATTCCTGAATACCACAAAAACATTTACTGTCAGTCAGTCAAGTTGCTGAATCAACTGAAAAATATCCAATATGCTTCCTTTGTTAACTGCGGAAAATAAATCAAGTTAAAGCCAAATCATAAGCCAACATACCTACATGAATACTTGAATGCGAGATCCTATAGCCACAGCGGAATGGGGATGGTCGCTGGTTAGTACCACAATACCACCCCCAAAACAACCAAGCCTGTCACTGCATTGGAATGGTTTCATCGAGAGCTTTACTCTGCACCAGATGCATGGTCATCGAAAATTTTCTTGTTTCCGGTATTTTGAAACTGAGAGGCTATGATGGCTTACGTGCACTTGCACGCACAGTTACAGCTTACAGAATGTTTTCTACATCAAAAGATTTTTGAACATCACGTGCATTTACAATAACACAGAGAGACACAATTGTGTAGCATAACGAAAGGTTCTCCTTACATTGTGTATAGCAGTTTTGTATAGAGGGTGTGAGGTATAGTTTTTATCTATATATACAGGTATGACAAAAATCCGCAATACACAGCCACTCAAGATATACGAGGATGAAGAAGAACTTTGTGTCTCTCTGGCTGTGTGTTTGTCATTCTGTTTTAGCAATTTTATTTGTCCCGGACTCACGTTCTTCATTGAAGTTGCCGTTTTGCATTCAAAAGACGACAAAAATGATATTCATCATCCTCTTGTAGTAAGCAACCATCTATAACTTTGTTCTGCATGCTGGACGGGGTGGGAGGTGGAAAGGCGGTGTAGGGGAGCGGTCGATGTAGTGGAACGGGGCAGAGAAAGGATGCTGAAATGATTTTTGTCGGACATACACACTTCATCCATTAATCTCATGCTTTTTATCCACCCTATACCTACCAAGCAGTAGCACAAAAGTGCAACAGTGGAACAAAAATTGAAACATGGCATAGGAATGCTTATACGAGAAAAGAATGCTCAGTGTTATATATATAAACATAAATACGAAACTGAAACACACGTACGAATGGTACCCAAGTTAAGGTCAACAGACAAGCAGAGCAATGTTTGCATTGACTTAAAGTTAAATAATAAAAAATTCAATGATGACGTTGAGTGACTTGAGTTCAGTTTATCCACAAAGATCCTCTCATATTGAATGGCTGTTTTTTTTTTTTGCAAAATTTAACGCTTAAATGGATTTGATGGCAACATTCACAGAAAAAATATCTTTTGGAGTTGGGGAGCTTTCATTGTGGTTTAATCAGTTCGATTTGTGTCTATAGATACTCAACGTACATAGTGGAAAGTCAAACATGAAGAATTGCGTCTATGTTACGCCTGCTGTCCATACCGTCGTAAGGTCAACTTCCTTTCATAATTTTTTTAGATTAGACAGCATTGCGAGACGACTGTAAATGAGTGCTGCACGTACAACTACGGTGTAGACTGTAGAGTCTACAAGATGGCGCAGTTTTTTCGCTGCTTCATCCACGCAACGCTTACGCGATGATTGATTGTCCTCATCCCAAGTTGCTAATCTATCATTGATTTTTGTTAGTTTTAGAAACATACTTTTAGTTTTTCGTTTTTTTATACATACTTAAAAAGTCTCTTTACTTTTTTCTTTTTCTTTTCGACTAATAAGTGAATCCCGTTATTCAAAGCCTGATGGAAAAGCAAACCAAGTGGCACCGAGACCCAGCTTATTGTTTCACAGCCTGTCCTAGTAGGAATGCAGATGGGACGTTGGAACTTTCTAAATGGAACTGCGAAATACCGGGCTCGGGAAAAACTCCTTGGGAGAGGCGCAACTACAAAGTTTTAATTGAATTCGACACCATGTCCTGTACAAACAATCTACGGATACGCTTCACTCCACCAATTTTCTATCCAAACGTTTTTCCGCAATCTGGGGCCTTTTCTTCTCCTTTAACTTATTTATGGTCCAAAGTTGGAATTAAACAAATTTTCTTTGCTCTCCAGTCTTTTATGGAATTCACCGCATAACCATCGTACTAAGAGAAAATTCTCCAAAGTTCAATGAAATAATTCGCGTCGATCAGTAACCCGATGAGCTTGTTGTCTGTTAAATTATTCAAGATTTTATCGAGCAATGTGTAAAAAAAAATTTTTAACTTAAAAAAAAAAAAAAAAATTAAACGGTAGTTATTGTGCTTCGGTGGTGTATCTTTCCTTTCTGTGTACATTAGTAGAAGATAACTTTCATTCCATTGTTTAGTTAAACTATCACTTCCTATAAGCTTGGAGAAAATCTATAACCGACGCGAGGTCTGTCACCTTTTTTCAAAAAGCACGTACGGGATTGCATCTGACCAATCATGACTGCCTCTTCGCTCCTGAAGAAAGTATAATAGGATATCTCAATACTGTTACCAATTAAGCCGAATGATGTCGTCATCCACAGAAAGCTGGCGAACGAACGAATTCAAGTTTTTTTTCATCGTTTTTCTTGAATAGCTGGGTTTGTATCAGCAGCTAGGGCAGAAATTTTTTGCAGCTTCCGATAAGTGCCCTCCGTACTCTTTGCTTGAATTAGGGCGCACTGCTTCTTTGCCTGTTTTTTTGCAGCCTTCGTACTCCACTGCTATGTATTCAATCTCATTCTCTCGCCGATTTAATCGAATACAATTATTAAAAATTCTTATCGTCGTTTATCACCTTTTGTGAGTAGTTTCTAAGTAGAAAGTAAGTGAAAGTAGGCGTCATGTTAGATGCTTTCTACATTAGCCGTTCGGAATCGGTAAAAGTTTATAAATCACTTCCAATCCTATCAAGTTTTGGTTAAAAAAATGCACAAAGTCCTGTTTTGTATCCATATTTCTTTAATTTATTTATAAGCCTATGGCCCTTATTGCGAGTCTCGTTTGACTGTCGATATACGACGGTTGTCGATAGTCGAACATCGAAAATGGTATTGCGTATTCTTGTTCGATACTTTCAATTTTGAATTCGGTCGTTATCGTCTGTATTTTTGCGTTCGACTATCACTTAAACTAACTCAAATGTCAAATTATAGGATTTATTCACAATGACTACTTTCATTATTCACAGTAACAGAAATCCTTGTCGATAGAGATACGCGATACCAAAAGGAAAATTTATCGAAGCTTTCGACCCTTGTCGCATCGAATGTTAGGCGAAACTCGCAATAAGGGCCTATGCTTCAAAATACTGAAACCAGTTAAATCGCAGATATTGTCGAAATCTCATACATTTTATCTTCTTTTATCAGAGAGGTTCAGGGACCTCTACCCTTCTCGTTTGAATAACATATAGACTTTACAAAACTTTTTGTTTCTACTAAGGTGCTCTTAAAACTTAGTCAGAGTAATAGGTCGGAAGTAGAGAAATGCATCATAAGCCCTCCTGATTCCTGTGCTAAGTTTTGAAAAAGTGGAAGTCTAGGTCTGCAAAGCACAGTCAGACATGATAGACTATGGGGTGAAGTGACATTGTGTCAAGCGTTATGGAACAATGACGTTTTGGTAAAGTGACATTGGGCCAAAGTTTCATTGTACCAAATTTGTGCATTTGGCATAATGTCGCTTGGCACAATATCACGGCACCGATTATGGCATTCGTGAATTGAAGAAAATCGAATTAGAGAATTGCTCCTTTGTTTCATAACTTTTTTAGTTTTACATAACCGTTAGTAAAATGTGAAATTTATCTACTTTTGAAATGAAAAACCTTTCCGGTTACTTAAAAGCAACCATATCATTAAATTACAAATTAATTTTAAATTATTAATTAGCACCAAAAATTTAGTTTGACTTAAACTTAATTAAACATTGACCGTAATAGGTTGTTCATTTCAAATACTTTACATTTTTTTTTTTTTATTAAAAAACTTTGATTCAAATTGTTTACTTTGATTGAGCTAGATATAAAATAATGAAGTAAAGAAATGTTTATCGAAACAAGAAACTTAAATAATCGAAAATAAGAAAAAGAAATGCTGTGTTGATATCATTTTGTTGCGTAGCCAAAAAGGCGGACCTTCGCGTAATAAAATGAGAATTCTTATCTTAGGTCATTCTTGTTATTTTTTTTAAACTGATTTTTGTATATTTGTTTAAGATTCGGCATTAGCGTTATACTTCGAATAAGTTATCTAGTTTATTTGCAATGCAATCATCAAACATTTGTTTATGTGTATATTTTTTAATTTCATCAATGTATTGGAGTATACTTGTATTCCTAACTAAAAGAAAAGTAGAACAAATAAGAGAATGAATGTAATTTTTTTATAACTGTGTACATATATAGGAAAAATTCAAAAACAAAAAGAACAAATAAATCTTCATTTTTAAAAAAAAAATAATAATTCTATTCTTAAGTACAATTAAACCCTGATCTAAACATAAAAGAAAACAGAAATTTTAAATAAAATATTACTGTAGGAAATTGAACTTTAGCTAATCAGAACATATATACACTAGACAAAAAATTAAAGAGATAAAATGAAATAAATAACCACAATAAAAATAATAATAAAAAAAAACAAATGTTATGTATAAAAGGTGGAAACTAGAGAATAAATATTTGAAATGGTAAAAAAAGACAAAGCAAATAAATGAAAACTTATTAAATATCAACAAACAATGAAATGTATGTAATTTGAAACGAATAGATATTAATAAACAAACCAAAAATTAATTTAAAAGTTTTTTTCTTCCAATTTTAGAACCATTAACACTATTTCCCTTGAATTCGAATTAATGCAAAGAAAGTTCATAAAGTATAATTTTTTAGTTCTCTGAAAGCTGCCATGTGTCTGGAAAACGAAACGGAAAAGACCGAAATACCTGCGGCAATTTTATTGGTTATTTTCAGTTAAGTAGCACCATAAGTCTTTGAAAAGTGAGTATCTAATTCTAATATCGCAACCCACACACTAAAAATCATAAGTTGAGAAGGAAAAACAAGCATATCTACATATTTTGGTCTGATAATCGTAAGGTAAGTACCGACTCCATGGTGACTGACGGCGGAATTTGAGTAGAGGTCATAGAAATTTCCATTTTTTATTTTAAACAATAAAGAGAAAAACCGATGAAACTATACTGATATCAAGTGAGAGCAGTTTTACTTGTCGCTCCATATTAAATTGTGATAGAGAAATACTGCGTGATGCAGTTAGCATTTCTTAAGATTGAAGAACGCAATGATATTCATTGGGGTGGGTAAGTAATAGGAATTAGAGTTGGAAAATGTATTTATTTTTTCTATTTTCAAATTCATGACTCTGTAATAAAAAATATACAAGTAAAAAATACAAAAGGGCAATGGAAATGTTATCATAAGAAACTAAGTTTCAGGATTGTATTTAACGTTATCGCATTATAATTTAAATACGAAACTATTTTTATTGTTTTCTTAAGCTAAAAGCAATTACTTTGAAACATTCAACTAAGTTGGAGTAATTTTCTGGCCGTTCCATCTAATCATATTTTCCATGTTTCAAGTGGTTTCGGTCCGTTCATCGATTTGATGTGAAATTTACTCTTGGTACAGTTATAATATGAATAATATAATATTTATTATAAGAAATTGGCTAAGAATCCAATCTAAGAGATAAATAATATTTAAATAAATGTATGTAACACCTAAGTTTGACATGCTTATTTTTTTCCACATCAGGATGAAATTTATTCCATGCTGACTAGGGATAATGTCGGATTCGAATGGCGAAAGAAATTTTGAAATCGGTCAAGTGGCTTATGACATGAGTTCCCAGTCCTGTAGGAGAATGCGGGATTCAATTTACCCCCTTTTGATCAAGGTCACTCTAATATACGAATGCGAAAGAATTTTTGAAATCGGTCCTGTAGCTTAAAAGTTATTAGTCCTGTAGGATAAAATGGGATGAAATTTATCTCGTGCTGATCAGAGACGCTGTAGAATTCGAATGAATAACCATTCACGTAGAAGAATACGGCTGATAATGAATCTCATGCTGATCAGGATTAATATACATTCGAATTTTTGAAACTAGGTCAGTAGTTTTTGAGTTACTATTCCCCTGGGAATACCTACGGGATGAATTTGAAAATGAAAATGAATCCCATTTTGATCGGGGTAGGTGTAGCATTCCAACGCAGAAAAAATTTTTCAAATCGGTTCGGTACTTTCAGAGTTGTGAAGGATTTTCTTTTTCTAATGAAAAATATGCGAAATGCCATGCCAGTGCTATGATTTTAAAAAGTAAAAATGAAAATTTTCCTATTGCACCAGGCGCGCTGAAGTATCAGCAAGGCAGCAAGCATCCCAATTTAGCCAATGCACACTCAGCACATCTAGGGGCTATGAATACCCTTATAATGTTGTTAAACACAGTGCGAGCATTTAGGAAAATAGGAGAGGATTTGAAAGGAGACACCGATGGACGTTGCTTTTGAATTTTTGTGAATCGTAGTGAAGGGGAAATACAGAGCCAGGTAAAGCATTCCACATTCGGGTGGTGCGACAATAATACGAATCTCTATACTTGACTGTACGTCCGAAGTTGGGCTCAAGGTAAAACTGATGAACATTCCTAGCGAGGCGGGTGTTGCGGCTAAATTGTTTCAGGGGAGGAATGCAACTGGCTACTTCACTAGAGCACTGCTTTTGAAAAAAGCGATAAAAGAGAGTTTGACAGGCAACGATTCGACGATGTTCAAGAGAATCAATTGATTCTACGATTGAACTATCACATCAATTTTAACGCTCTATTTTGTACCCTATCAAGGAGGTGCAAAGATGTTTGGGAAGCACCTGACCAGATATGGGAGTTATACTCCAGTTTTAGGCGGATGAAGGCCTTACAAATTGTAGCCAGATCAGAAGGGTTGAAGAACTTCCTGCATCGTCTCAAGAAGCCTAAGCATTTAGCAGCGTTTTTGGTGACTTCAAATATGTGGAAGATCATCGTTTACACACATACCAAGTACTGACAGCTTTTCGGTTTCTTCGATTCATGGTTAATGGCAATGGGGGAGTGTTAAGCTTCACCGACAAGAGACAGCATTTAGTTTTCGAAGCATTGAATTCTACTCGGTTCATAAGACCCCATGAAACAATGCTGTCAAGGTCAGAGTTCAATGAGCTTATCATACGCAACCGTTCCAGTTTCACATCTTGAGAGGATTAGAAGTTTCAGACAAGAGATCGTTTATGGAAATGAGGAAGAGAGTCGGAGACAAAACAGAGCTCTGGGTAATGTAGTCTGTGAATATGTTTATCCCTCCGTCGGTAATGTAGTCTGTGAATATGTTAATTCGGTAATGTAGGCTGCCGGTAATGTAGTCTGTGAATATGTTAATCCCTCTGTCGGTAATGTAGTTTGTCGGTTATGCAGTATGTTAATCCCTCTGTCGGTAATGTATCTTGTCAGTAATGTAGTGCGTGAATATGTACAGTACGGACTCGGTTTGCGCAACCCTCGATTCGCGCAACTCCTCGATTTTCGCAACACTAAAATCTTAACACGTCTTGACTCTATAAGTGCAACTTTTCAAAAAAGCTACCTCGATAAGTGCAACTTCATGTGTTTATTTATCCGTTTTCCATATTCACGTTCTTCTTTTGATTCTTTATTCCTGTGCCGTTATTTTACAGTTAGTTTGTCTGAATAATATTTCTTGCAGAACATGAAAAGAACATAAAATGCATCTGTGTTTATTTGAGTGGGTTGCGATCTTGTTAGTGTTTAGGGGCGTTCAGGCTATCAAATTTGTTTGTCAAATTTGTTGGATGAATAGTTTGACGGAAAATACCCATAGCGTTCACACTAATCAAACAAATCGTCAAACTCCCTTCTGATTTGAATTTTAACCATGGAGGACAAAGTAGGAGCAGCGCTTATAAGAAATGACATTTTAAAAATGCAAGCAAAACAAAAGAAAGCGTGTTGGGACTAAAGAGGTTAATTCCACTTTCAATGTACCCAGCAAAGAAAAAATAGTCTTTCCGTGCGATGTGCAGTACTTGAAATTATTTGGGAAATGAAATTTCTTGCAAGTTTGACGAGTAGCGTTCACATTCGTCAAACTTGTTGTCCAACTTGCAAAAATATCAAAAAAAATTGAAATATGTATGTACATCCAACAAATTTGACAAGCCACTTGATGGAGAGTTCACACTAACAAATTTGCTTGACAAGCTCGACGCTTGACAAACAAATTGGATAGTCTGAACGCCTCTTTTACTAAAAATTCATACAGAAAATATGACCCAGTAAGTGCAACAACCTCGGTTACTGCAACTGCCCGAATTTCTATTAGTTGCGTTAATCGAGTCCGTACTGTAAATCCCTTTTGTCGGCAATGTAGTCTGTGAATGTGTTAATTAATGTAGTTTGTCGGTAATGTAGTATGTTTATCCCTCTGTCGGTAATGTATCTTGTCTGTAATGTAGTGCGTGAATATGTAAATCCCTTTTGTCGGCAATGTAGTCTGTGAATGTGTTAATCCCTCTGTCAGTAATGTAGTCTAATAATATGTTAATCCCTCTGTCAGTAATGTAGTTTGTCGGTAATGTAGTGCGTGAATATGTCAATCCCTTGGTCGGCAATGCAGTGCGTGAATATGTTAATCCCTCCGTCAATAGTGTGGGCTGTCGGTAATGTAGTCTGTAAATGTGTTAATTCTGTCGGTAATGTAGGCTGTCGGTAATGTAGTCTGTGAATGTGTTAATCCGATCGGTAAATGTGTAAATCCTGTCGGTAATGTAGTCTGTGAATGTGTTAATTCTATCGGTAAATGTGTTAATCCGGTCGGTAAAGTAGGCTGTCGGTAATGTTTTCTAAGAATGTGTTAATCCGGTCGAAAAATGTGTTAGTCCTGTCGGTAATGTAGTCTGTGAGTGTGTTAATCCTGTCGGTAAATGTGTAAATCCGGTCAGTAATGTAGTCTGTGAATATGTTAATCCTGTCGGTAAATGTATTAATCCGGTCAGTAATGTAGGCTTTCAGTAATAAAGTCTGTGAATATGTCAATCCTGTCGATAATGTAGTCTGTGAACATAATCCTGTAGCTAAATGTGTTATTTATGTCAGTAATGTAGGCTGTCGGCAATGCAGTCTTTGAATATGTTAATCCTGTCGGTAATGTAGTCTGTGAATGTGTTAGTCCTCTCGGTAATGTATCCCTCTGTCGGTAATGTAGTCTGTGAATATGTTTACTCCTCTACCGGTAATGTAGTCTGACGGTAATGTAGTGCGTGTATATGATAATCCCTCTGTCGGGAATGTAGTTTGTCGGTAATGTTGTCTGTGTATTGCTAATCCCTCTGTCGGTAATGTAGTCTGTGAATATGTTAATCCCTCTGTCGGTTATGTAGGCTGTCAGTGATGTAGTTTGTGAAAATGTTAATCCCTCTGTTGGTAATATAGTTTGTCGGTAATGAAATGCGTGAATAAGTTAATCCCTCTTTCGGTAATATAGTTCTTCGGTAATGTAGTCTGTGAATATGTTAATCGCTTTGTCGGTAATGTAGTTTGTCGGCAATGCAGTCAGTGAAAAAGTTTATCCCTCTGTCGTTAATGTAGGCTGTCAGTAATATAGTCTGTGAAAATGTTAATCCCACTGTCGTTAATGTAGTCTGTGAATATGTTTATCCATCTGTCGGTAATGTTTGATGTCGGTAATGTAGTCTGTGAATAGTCAAGACGAACATCTGTCGGTGATGTAGTCTGTCGGTAGTACAGTCTGTCAATAGCCAAGATTAATCACTCTGTCAGTAATGTAGTATATAGTATGACGGTAGTGTTGTCTGTACCATCTGTGGGTAATGTAGTTTTTCGGCTATGTAGTCAGTCTGTCGTTAATGTACTCTGCTAATAGTCAAGACAAGAACCTCTGTCCGTAAAACAGTAGTGCAGTCTGTCAATAGCCAAAACAAACACCTCCGTCGGTATTGCAATTTGTCGTTAGTATAATCTGTCAAAAGCCAATACAAGCACCTCCGTCGGTATAACCGTCTGTCGGTAGTTAGTCTTTCAATAGCCAATACAAGCACCTCCGTTGATAGGTGACTACAATACCGATATCGAACGCCTGTATGTATGCTATATTAAAGGGTTGAAAAAAAAATATGTTTTTTTAAAAAGAAAAAACATTATGTTTTTTTTTTGAAAAACAAAAAAAACATGTTTTTTGTTAATGTTTCATTGTTGTTTTAAATGCCTTGTTTTAAACTTGTTTTAAACGTGTTTTAAACAAGTTTTAATCTTTTGTACATGTTGCACACGTATGAAATTAATAATTAAAAGTCAAAAAGTATTTGTTTATTATATACATATTTATTATATTATATTTATTTAAAACAACAGTTTTCAACAACAGTTTGTTTTCAATTCAACCCTCAACTTTCATTTCTGAAGCGAACTGTGTTTATTTAAAGCCCTGTTTTTCCGCCAACTCCAACAGTAGAACTAGAGGCTGGAATTTCTATAAAGTTACCCCAAAGTGGGTCCTGGGTCCTTCTTCCGCCCTGTTAGCATTGATAACTGAACAAAATTCAAAAACACTTATTGAAATAGAAAAAGTACGTGTGGACATTACACAAGCACAACATGAATTGAGCGATTTCGTTCGGCTTTCATTTGTATTTACCTGAACAAAAGCAAGCGGGCGGAGAATCCTCGTGTTTTATGAACATTTACCGGCGGCGGCGGTGAATCACCGCTTTACCGCTTGTCATTTTGTCAGTTAGGGGAATCCCATCTAGTAATATCGAAGTTGCCAACTCTTTGCTAAAAAACGTACCATTAAGTGAGTTTTTTAATGTCTTTTAACAAAAAGTATAATGTGTTTTTTTATGTGTTTTAAACATGTTTAAAACAAATTGTTTTTAATTAAGTCTTAAACGTGATATGTTTTTTTGTAGTGTTTAAATCAGTGTTTCAAACAATTGTCAACCCTGATATTCATAGCTAGTACAAATTCATTAATTGGTATGTGCATAGGCCAAACGTTCAGGTAGTGCATTTTTAAAAAGGCACGACTGGAGTGTATGAACTAAGTGTGCATAAGCTAAACGAAGGGTGTATGCGCTGAGAGTGCATTGGAAAAGAACAGAAGTAAGTATTGGTTGCAGGTCCCTACTGAGGTTTCTGCTAGCCTGGTACCTCACCTCAAAATTTCTTTGAAGGTCGTAATTTTTATGCAGAAGAAACAAACTAGCCACGATCTTTTATATGCCTGCGAAGTAGTATGCACTAACTTCTAACAAGGAAAAAAACAAAAGTAAGTATTGGTTGCAGGTCCCTTCTGAGGTTTCTGCTAGCCTGGTACCTCACCTGAAAATATCTTTGAAAATCGTAAGTTTTGTGCACAAGAAATAAACACGCCATGATCTCTTATGTGCCTGAGAAGTAGTGTGAAAATTCACCTGAAAATTTCTTTGAAAGTCGTAAAACACGGCTTCTGTTATTACTGATGGCGGGCGAACCTATTGTCTCCGGTCCAACTTAGCAGTCTCCGTTCCCATCTATTGCTTTGTCAATTTTTCACGAACATTAAAAAATATTCTTTGCTTGTATCCTTCTTTTTTCATGAAGTTCTAACAAAAACTGCATTTTATTGAGGCGACCAAATAAATGCAGCTGAAGTTTTCATATCTAAGCAAACAGCAACCACTTACTTTACCTTCGATATTTGACTAACTGCGTAGCCCTTTCTTCTTTGTTATATTCAGGCAATCATCAACCAGTAGGACTATTCTCAAAAACGCGTCAGATCTGGACGCTTTTTTTTGGTATTGTGGTTGAATTCATTTTTGAAATTGATTCATTCACGTTGGAAAAGGGCATGCCCTTCTCTTTCTAGTCTTTGTTGCTGTTGTTTTTGTGTCGTTAATCCTGACGGTGTTGAAGATGGTGTAGATGATATTGGTGGTTGTGATGATGAACTCTCATAGTTTGGTGATTGCAACGCCAAAGTTTAAGATAGATCCTATGTTTTGAAAATAATGTCAGCGGAAGTAAGCGTCCTTCGTCAGGATTAACCAAGACAATAGGATTGCTAATGATGGTTGCACTACTGTTACTTCTGTTTACCCAGCTACCAGCTGTTGTTTCTGTTCGCCTGGTACATCATTCTAGAACTCCGCACATTTCACAGGCAAAATAAGCTACTTTCTGTGGTTTCCAGTGGCTTGGTAAATATACATTTTGGGTGTGAAATGTTTGCAATTCCTAAATGAAGTACCAGGCCTACAAAAATGGAAGTAGGTTAATATTTTGCGTGTGAAATGTGTGCAGTTCTGGAATGAAGTACGAGGTGAAATATAAGTTTTGTTACCCGAAAATCATTTTTTTCAATTGGTCACACTAGAAGTGTCCTTGGCATGTATCGAAAAGAACAGCTCTGTTTTTACTCAAGTCACTATGATTATTACTCGAAAATCTGTAAGTGACTTTAGTTGGCAAAGATTACTTTTTCAGGTCAATAATTAAGACTACGCATCCAGCTATCACGCGTCACCAGAAAAATCAGAAGTCATAATTTGTATAATTTGTAATCCCCTTCTTATTTCTCTAAGAAATTGCTTCTTTCGGTGCTGTTCCTGAAGGCCAAGTAACATAAGGCCAAAACACGATCACGGCTGTTCTGATTTTCGTATGGATTCAAAACGGAAACCGAAATTGAATCCGTACGGATTTAAAAAGTGTGTTCTTATTTCCGAACGGATTCACTACTGATTTTTTATCAGAAAAACATTTTGGAAATAAAATTTTTGTCTTTATTGGAACTGTTTACAGCTTTATTGCATGTTAGTGCTAATTATTATTTATTATTTTTAATTTCTAGCAATAAATAATGTTTTACAGAATTCACTAACCGGATTCAATTCCGCTAACAAAATGATAAGCGAATTGAAAACGTACGGATTCGGAATTGAGAACCGCAAAAATTCTAAAACGGGAGGATATGGTATCCGAACGAAAATCAGAACAGGGGTGTATATTTCAGGTTCTTATGTCCTTTGAAGGCTTTTCTTACGTTCCTACTCAAGAGTCGTAGGTCGATTTGTACTCCACTGTAAAAACAAAACCCAGGCCAATGTCTTTTCATATCTCAATTCAATTTTTATTTAAACAGTTTTCAAGAAGCGCTACCTAGATTTCAATTCAGAGAACTCTTATACAATTTTCGAAAGCTTTTGCGGTAAAACACATTTTCCAATTTCACAACCACTGCTGTTATTATTACTGTAGTGTTTGTTAGAACTGATTTGGGGTTGTGGTATTTATTAGTGTAGTGTTTTTTAGGACTGCTTCAATTGATTTAAGGTTGTGGTATTTGTCTGTATCTATCCTCTCTATTAAGTAACTTGAAAGTGAAATCAGTTTTGCAGGGCCAACCAATCCAATTACAAAATGGAAAGAATAACAGTTGTATATATAGAATTTGCTTAGAACCTCCTTAGACAACTGTCCAGCTAGACGGTGTCTAAAGAGTTGGACAAGCCTTAGCCAATTTCGTATTTATAAGTTGTTGTAAACAGTTGTCTAAATAATCCCTCAAACTGTCAACTTTGAATGAAAAACTAAATGGTAGCGTTCATGATGTATCCGTGCACTACCATTGCCTGTGTTTTGGTATACGACTACAAAAACTAAGAGACTCTGAAAGAGTGTGGCGTAGGACTTGAACTAGACCAAAAAAACAGCTGATTTGACTTTGTGTTACAGCTTTTCCAAGTCTCATAAAATAATTAAATGTGTGCAATTTATAGATGAAATTGTTGAAAGTAGTATTTGTGCATCTCAAACTACTTAATTTTTTCGATCTTAACACTCTCAGCAGTGTCTTATAACATTTTCTAAAAAAATTGTTTTTTGTTGTATCAAATGTAACTATAGCCACAGTTTAGACAACCAATTTCGGTGTTTAAAGTAAGACATTCCTTAGACAGCGATGAAAGTGTTTATAAATACGATTTGTAGTTGGACACTGTTCTAAGAGCTGTCCAAAGTTAGACCTACTTAGGAATGGGATTATAAATACGACTATAGGCGTGCCAGCAAAATACTAGCCATTAGAAATTGCCTAACCACAATTGAAGTAGTTTAAAATTATTTCAATACACCGAAAAGAAAAGATAGGTATGCCGCAAGAAAAATGAGCGAAAGCGAATAGTCTCCACAAAAAAGACATTGAAAAGGCTGAATCTGACGTGATGGATCTCAAAATATCAAGCTGAAAATATCAAGTTGAAAATTTTGAGGAGCTATTTCCGTTTGTGTTCGAGACTCTTGAACAAATAAGAACATTGGAAAGTTACGCAAAGAACTTAAAAACACTAGGATTTCTTCTTGATTAGCTTAAAGGTTATAATTATGGTTAACCGACTCTCGTCGCCGTTAAGTCGTGAGTTAGTAAAACGAGCAGAAGACGACTAATTTTCGAAAGTGTTTGAAATTGCAAAAAAAAAATGTCCTAAACATTGACGTTAAACATGAGAGAGTAGTGAACCAACACAAAAATCGTTTGAACCCTTCGGTTCAAAGTACAGACGAATATTTTCGTGTTACTGTTCTCAATCCTTTTCTCGATTTCTATGTAACGGGCCTTGGGGTAAAAATTTACAAACCATGAAAATACGCTATACGCTTTTTAAGGACTCTTAGTCACAAATAGACAAAACAGCAAAAAATTTATTGAAACTGTTGAGTTTTACCAAATATATTTGGCTGTCAGAACATCTTTTGTTCTTGTAGAATTAACAACTTGGAAGAAATATTTGATCCGAAGGAATAATAATTCCTCTAAGAATTAATTGGAAGCGCTCGATAGCTGCCCCGAAGAAAGCTTTCCTAATATATATATATTTTATTAAAGATATTAGCCGGTTTAAACTATAACTCTTGAAAGAACTTTCTCCAGTTTAAAGAGGATAAAAACAATGCCAAAGCATGACCAACAAAGTGAGACTCTTTAGAATATATCAGTCGTATTTATAATCCCATTCCAAAGTATGTCTAACTTTGGACAGCTCTTAGAACAGTGCCCAACTCCAAATCGTATTTATAAACACTTCCATCGCTGTCTAAGAAATGTCTAACTTTAGACACCGAAATTGGTTGTCTAAACTATGGCTAAAGTGACCATTGATACAGCAAAAAACAATTTTGTTTAACATGTTATAAAACACTTTTGAGAGTGTTAAGATCGAGAAAATAAGTAGTTTGAGGTGCAAAAATACTACTTTCAACAATTCCATTTATAAATTGCACAAATTTGATCATTTTATGAGACTTGGAAAAGCTGAAACACAAAGTCAAATCAGCTGCTTTTTCGGTCAAGTTCTCATCCTACGCCACTCTCTTTCAGAGCCTTATAGTTGTTGTACTCGTATACCAAAGCACACACAATGGTACTGCACGGATACATCATGAACGCTGCCATTTAGTTTTTCATTCGGAGTTGACAGTTTTAGGGGTTGTTTAGACAGCTGTTGGAATGCATTTATAAATACAAAATTGGCTAAGGCTTGTCCAACTCTTTAGACACCGTCTAGCTGGACAACTGTCTAAGGATGTTCTAAGCAAATTTTATAAATACGACTGTATATCTATTTCAATGATTTGGATGATTACTTATTTGCAGGATCGTTTGAATGGTTTGACTGCTCTAGCTATATTCATCGTGAAATACCTATAACAGCAGATGAGGTTAAAAGTGTTTTATCTAAAAAGAACAGAAAAATGTATTTTATTTTGTGACTTACTTTTTAAATTAATATTCTTTTACTTATTACATCAAAATTTAATTTAGTTCATATTCAAACAAGCGCATATTATATATTATCTTTAAGAACTATTTACGGCATACATTCAATTAAGTCTTGTTATTTGTTTTGTTTTTAATTATTAAAACTTTGAAAAAAAAACTTTGAACTAGAAATATCCCCCTCATTGCGAAAAGCTATCTACGCCACTGGTCCGAGGCTGTTGAAATTGCTTTGGAGCCAGTAGTCTATTGATTATGTCATTTCTTAAGGAACTCGACATTGAATGGACTTTTATTGCACGACTCGATTAATGGGTTAATTTTAGAGAAAAAACCAAAAGTGCTATTAAATTAGAGGGTGGGATTCGGAGATATGGGTTCTAAACCATCTTCATTCGTTTTTTCAGTATATCTCGAGAACGAAGCAAAATTTTGATGTAATTCCGAGGACGTTTTTTGTAGAAATCAAATTTTCCCATCGAAATGTATCTTTTAAATAATTATAAAAAAATATTTTTTATCCAAAATAATAAAATTCCCGACCAAAAAAAAGTCAAATTTTTCCAATTTTTGAGTTTTGTCATTTTTTTTTTTTTGCATTTCTTTCTGGTTGAAGATAGGTATAGGCAATGCTTCATAAAAAAGAAAGAAAATAAAATTTTCTTTAAAATGCTATATCAGAGAACTTTCTATGTTTAGAATTCACTGAAATATTGTCACTTGAATATAGACATTTATCGTAGTACTAAGATCCGTGGAAGCCTTCATGCCAAAAGTACCATCTTGGACAGAATTCAGCACGACCGGCTCAGTTGGTATTGTCATGTTCAAAGGAGAGATCCGCAGAACCCCGTCCAAAAGGCAATATCGTACAACGTTTCAACAAATTCGCGACGAAAAAGAAAAGGCAGGCCAAAACACACCTGGTACAAGCAAATGCAAAAACAGCAGCATTTGGTTGGCCTCAGACATGGAACAATCCAAAACCGGGAGGCTTGCCGACGCTTTCTGAGGTCAACGCGGCGTACCCCACAGGCGGATCACTAGTGTGAAGCGGAAAAGTGGGAGAGTTGTGATCGCTTCAAGATCACTACTCGTAACGCCGGAAATGAAAAAGAAGAAGAAGATCGTAGTTTTTAATCCTTTTTATACTGACTGCAGTTTCTTTATATGTACCAAAGTTGATAGTTAAACCAGACCTAAGCAACTGTAGTTTCCAATATTTTTGCAAATTATCAAAAAGTACAAATTTCTCGCTGGCACAAATAACACCAACACGCGATGCGTGAACTTTTTCCGGGTTAGGGTCAAAATACTCTTTGCTCATAATACTGTATCTCAAAATACTGTATTTCAAAACACTGTTTGTGCAAAATACTGTATGATCAAAGTACTGTAAGTCAAAATACTGTAACTCAAAATTCAATATTTCAAAATGCTGTATGTGTACTTTTTAACATTCTCAAAACATTTTTTAATTTTCGGCCTACCTACATCATTTAGAAATACAGAGTTTTGAGATACAGTATTTTGACTTACAGTAAAAGGAATTTTGTGATTTTGTTGTGTGTGTTTTTTAGAATCTTTCGTTAGTTTGTTTTTGTTGATAAATTTCTACTTACTATAATTTACTTATCTATGACTTATTAATGTATTCTGGTTGTACATTTGTTAAGATTTTCAATAAAAGAAATGGAAGTTTAAGAACGGAATTATGCAAAAATACAGTATTTTTACAAACAGATTTTTGAGATACAGTGTTTAACTCATACAGCATTTTGAGACGAAGAATTTTGAAATACAGAACATTAACCTTACAGCATTATGAGCATGCAGTATCATACAGTATAATACAGTATTTTGACCTTACCGTATTTTAAAATACAGCATTTCGACCCGCTTCCCTTTTTTCCAAATCCAACAATGGCACGGAAACCACTTATGTAAATCCTTTGAACTGATTCCGATTCGCCCAATTGCACCTCCAGCACCAGAGATATTGCTTATGAAGCCATGGAAGCTTTGGTTGCAGAAAACTACAAATCGCTAGCTCAATATTTTGTAAGGAATGTATGGGAGTTCATTGCGATAGTGTGCAAGTAGCCGATATTGCAGAAGAGGACATTTTTGAAGATGTATAGATGTTGATGTCGATATACACCTTCAAAATGTTATTGAAGAAGTATAATAGTACCAGAACTATACACTTATATTGTTGACAAAAAAAAACAATAACAAATACCTTTTCATTGAGTAAAAAATGTTTTTTTTTTAACAAAATAAAAATAAATACAGTCAGTATAAAAAGGATGAAAAAGTACGATAAATGTCTATGTTCAAGTGACAATATTTCGGTGAATTTCAAACATAGAAAGTTCTCTGATATAGCATTTTAAAGAAAATTTTATTTTCTTTCTTTTTTATGGAGCATTGCCTATACCTATCTTCAACCAGAAAGAAATGCCATTAAAAAAAATGACAAAACTAAAAAATTGGAAAAATTGACTTTTTTTTGGTCGGGAATTTTATTATTTTGGATAAAAAATATTTTTTTATAATTATTTAAAAGATACATTTCGATGGGAAAATTTGATTTCTACAAAAAACGTCCTCGGAATTACATCAAAGTTTTGCTTCGTTCTCGAGATATATTGAAAAAACGAATGAAGATGGTTAAGAACCCATATCTCCGAATCCCACCTTCTAATTAAATAGCACTTTTGGTTTTTTCTCTAAAATTAACCCATTAATCGAGTCATGCAATAAAAGTCCATTCAATGTCGAGTTCCTTTATATGCCCTTTTTTACGACATAATCAATAGACTACATGGAATTTTAAAGTGGTAGGGTTGTTAACCCCAAGCACACCCCACAATCCTGGTCCTTTTGGACATAAAGGGCTGGAGAGTTCTGGCTCCGATAAGCTGTTCGAAATCAGCAGAAAATTGTATGTCCCCTCCAATCCCTCACAAGACATGGTTGCGACTTGTAGAAATTCAAAAGCTACCGTTGGTTTGCCAGAAGCTCATCCGCCACCTTCTGTATTTAAAAATCCTGTGGTAGAATTGATAGACCTTAAAAACAACATTAAAAACATGTCGGAGTGTCTCATTCAGGGATTTCTGCTTTCTTGGCTGATGTAATCCACCGCTGATTCTGTAAGTCGATTTCATCCGCTGTGGGATATCTAATAAGCTCTGGCAGACCACTGAGTTTCAGGTAGTCAGTCTTTGTATTGTTCTTCTAATTTTTCTACGTCCCTTTGTCAACACTCGCACTTACTAGTGTGTCAGAGGTGATCTCCTTTTGTAGGATCTAGGATCCCGTCTCCAAAAGGTGAGGTAGAGTAAGAACAATTGACGTTGCAACATTAAGGTTGGCACCAAGTTGATGCTAATCAGAGCTTTCCAAAATAGTGCACGCCCAAGCTTTCTCATGGCCGTTGGAATCGTCTCAAGATTGTAAGCTACTGAAATAGAGCTAAAATTGGCTAATGAACTTCTGCATTTAACTGTTTCAGTATCATTATAATAAATTCGATAATTTGTTTGATGTTGAGTGTCAAAAAGCTAGGAAAAAGTCGTTCGCATTTTTAAAGTTGTTGAGGGCATACAACACAGCTTTTTTCGAAAGCATCTAGGCGGCAGCAAACAAAGACTTTAAGCAGCTCTATTATGAGAAAAAAAGAAAATGCATCAACAAAATATTCTCGTTTTGAACTCGTCAAGATCCTCTGAAGATTTTTGGAAAGCCGTGAAGTCAATCAACGGGAGGACAAATTACATTGCTGCATCAATGGGAGCTCCAGAGCTGCGAGACTATTTTATGAACTTGCTTAATGCACCACAATCTTAATGCTGCATACTGCAGAAGCGCCCAGTTTTCGATTAGGAAATTGGTATATATACATTACGCCAGAATTTCTGAATGCATTAACTGAAGAGTTTAATAGAATTTTTTCAAGCGCAGATGTTCCAGAAAGTTTCAAAAAGTCAATAATATTGCCACTTCACAAAAAAGGGTCATATGACGCACCTGAAAATTATGGGGAAATCTCGTTTTTAAATTCCTCGTTCAAACTTTTTAGTAAGTTAATTTTTAATAGACTTGCACGGTGGACTGAAAATAAGAAAATTCGAAACGAATTTCAAGCGGGACTTAGGAGAAGCTATTCGACTTAAGACCTTAAATATTGCGGAAACTTCAAAAGAAGGAAACGGAAACTTTACGCCTTCTTCGTCGATTTTCGCGCCGCATTCGACTCAGTTGCACTCGATGCGCTTTTTTATAAGCTGTATAAGTTTGGTATATCGGAAAAAATTATTAGCTTACTCAAAGCAATGTACGAAAATAACGTGGCCTACGTATGGGATGGTGAGTACATTTCTGAAGAGTTTTCAACTCAAATAGGAGATAAACAAGGCCGCATACTGAGCACGTTACTCTTCATGCTGTTTATAAACGATATCATTCACTTGGGAAATATTCGTATTCCCGGTCTTATATTTGCGGATGATATTGTATTTCTTTCTGAATCCGTGGAGGGCATGCAACGAATGATGAATCGGCAGTAGAACTATTGTGAAAACGGGAATCTATCCGTTAATTTACAAAAATCTAGAATCATGATATTCAGGAATGGAGGTGGTAGATATGCAAATAACGAAAAACGGACATACAAAGGGGAGCATGTTGCTATAGTTCGTGATTATAAATACCTGGGAGTGAATGTGTCTTCAAATCTCAACATGAAAAGAGGCGTTTCTGCATTGTGAAACCGCTGGCGCTGTATAGATGATAATTATTTCGAACATAAAACAAAAACTTAAAAATGTTCATACAACCTCAGCCTCCATTATGCTGTACGCAGCACAAGTTTGGGGTTACTCCCAATTTGAAGAAGTTGGAAGGTTCCTGAGATATAGATACGCATTTTTTAGATTACAGAGTTGCACACCCAACTATATGCTGCATCTGGAAACAACTGAACCACCTAAGATCTCAAGATGCACTTCGATTACGTAATCAAGGTGATGGAGATGGACGAAAGAAGGCTGCCGAATCTAGTGCTTAGGAAATTGTTAGCATCCAAGGCTAATCTGATCAGAAAGTGGGAAGAGTTGGCTATTTGCGTACTTGAAAACTTCAATTTTTTACCCGGAATAAGCCTACCTGATTCGAGACTTACGAAGAAAATTAGCCACTCAATATACTCAAACTTTAAACAAGAAACACAATCATCGCAGTAAAGATTGATCTACAGTAAACGAAATTTGGATCTTGATGAAACCACGTATTTTCTCTATCGCTACCGCATAAATATGATAAATGTATTATGTGTATTTAAAATTAGAGGTGCACTTTTAAATTTAAACTATATTCCGCATCGACCTGACCTACCGATTCTATGTGAGCTCTGTAACCTCAAGGAGAGAGAAGATGTATGATAAGGTAAAACCCATTTTGAAGAAGTTTCGTTTGAGGTACTTTCAAGAAGCCTCGATTTATTTGAATGACACGTTGGATGTCCTGAACGGAAAGCTAGGCCGAATAGCTTTGTATAATTACACAACTAATGCACTAAACTATGGGAAACGCATCCTCGAAGGAAACTTTTTAAAAAAAGCAAATAAAATAAAATTATACCTGCATATATATATATATATATATATATATGTATATATATAATACATTTTTTTAATAATTAGCGCATACATCAAGGCGTTATGACTATACCCTTTTAATGTTTTAGAACACAGTGCGAGCTTTAAGGACAAAAGGAGAGGATTTGAAAGGAGACACAGGTGCACGTTGCTTTTAAACCTTTGAAACCCGTAATGTATGGGAAAAACAGAGCCAGGTAGAGCATTCCACATTCGGATGGTGCGTCTAAAATAAAAATCTTTGTACTTGAATGTACGTCCGAAGTTAGGCTCAAGGTAAAACTGATGAGCAGCAAGGCGGGTGTTGCGGCTAAATTGTTTCAGGGGAGGAATGCAACTGGCTACTTCCCTAGAGTACTTTGTGAAAAAAGCGATAAAAGAGAGAGAGACAGGTAACGTTTCGACGATGTTCAAGAGAATCAATCGATTCTGCGATTGAACTATCACCAATCAATTTTAACGCTCTATTTTGTATCCTATCAAGTAGGGTTAGTAGAGCACCTAACCAGATATTGGAGTACTCCAGTTTTGGGCGGATGAAGGCCTTACAAATTGTAGCAAGATCAGAGGGGTTGAAGAGCTTCCTGCATAGTCTCAAGAAGCCTAAACATTTAACAGTGTTTTTGGCGAATTCAAATATGTGCTCAATCCAAAGAAGATCATCGTTTACACACATACCAAGTACTGACAGCTTTTCGGTTTCTTGAATGCAGGTACCATTCATAGATAATAATGGCAATGGGGGAATGTAAAGCTTCAACGACAAGAGACAGCATTGATAGCATTGATTCTACTCGGTTTTTATGACCCCATGTAACAACGATGTCAGAATTCAGGCCAGAGTTCAATGAGCTTATCATACGCAACCGTTCCAGTTCCACATCCGAAGAGCAGGGACGTGAATTTGGAAACGAATATGAAAAGCTGAGGGTCGAGTCGTCAGCAAAACAGTTGAGAGGATTATAAGTTTCAGAAAAGAGATCGATTATGAAAATGAGGAAGAGAGTCGGAGACAAAACGGAGCCCTGGGGCACACCAGCATTTATGAAGTGGGTATCAGACTTGAAGCCATCCAATACAACTTGCATTGAACGGTCAAAAAGGTAGTTTCTAATCCAACGAAGAAGAGGCTCATCGATACCAAAAACACGCATTTTCGATAAAAGAGCCTTATGCCAAACTCTATCAAATGCTTAAGAAATTAAAAAATTATGCTTGAATTAATTGTCAATCTGGTAGACGGCCATTGCCCAAACCATATTAAACTTAAGGTTATACAATATGGTACATTTTAAAGCAGTTTTTTAATAAAGGTTTTTCAACCTACTATCAACTAACTTATAATAGGTATTTCAATTTATTTTATTCCACAGGTTTAATAATGGCCCCTATGACAACGCCCGCCCGTCGTAAAAATTTTGGACTTCGAATGCCAAAAATGAAGACTCCTTTTTAGATAGTCTTTGCTACGAAATTCGCAACTGTTGTTAAAATTATAAAATAGACTTTTCTATTTGGCATTCTTAGTTCGAAATTGCCACGATAGGCCTTGTGACAGGGGTGAATGTCTTTCTAGGTACTTAGCTTCTGTTAATCTGGTGCTGCATACTAACTACGAACAATTGCATTAATGATGAAGATTATAGATCAGTGCACACATAATAAGCCTGCTATAGCTAAGTACGCCTTAAGAGCCTAAACCATCGGCCAGAATTAAAGATTCATGTGTAATACAATTAAAAACATTGCATAAAATAAACAAGATCGAATTTAATGTATAGGTGTACTCTAGCTTCCGGTATTAAGAAACTACAACTAATCAAGATTCAACAAAAACAAAATCAACCACAATAAAGCAGATCATTTAACGCCAAACACATACGCATATGTACAACACCAAGAATCCCAAAACGAAAAGCCATAGATATTTGTGTCAGTCTCTATCCAGTGTGTGCTTTTATCTTTTCGCCTATAGGCTTTAGGCTCGCTACACTGCGTTTATGGTGTGTTTTTATTCAATTTTATTGAAAAGTAAGTGTACTTTTGCATGACAATCTTGTTCTGTTTAGTATCTGTCACACATTCGCTCTCTCTCTCTATCTATCCATCTTTTTCTCATTGTATGATAATATGACCTCGTTATACCCTGCTTTGCTTACCTACAAAGCCTTACTTATACCTACTCGGCGTAAAAACAAACTACAGCATCAGCAGTTCACAAGAAAAATAAGATAACATGACGATAGAAGATAGTTCTTCTCATCGTGCACACGAAAAACAGATCGTAGATATTTCGACTTGTGGATTGGAACGAAAACAAAAACAGAAATTAAACAAAATCTCAATCGTTATTTCAAAATTTTGATTGAAGTCTGCCTGCTAAACTGTGTTTATTGTGTGATTAGTGTTTAGTATTCAGTGTATTGCAGATACACCTATGATAGCTTCCCCAACAACAACTACTGTCGTCTAAATCGAGTCTCCAACTCATTTATATATGTATTTTTTTTTTTTTAATAAACGTGTTTTTTGGTGTGTTTTCTCTTTCATCCTTTCACAGGTCTTTTAAACTACAAGTTGTATCTTCTTTTTAAGCAGAATCAGAGTTAATCCGAATTCGCAGTTGTTAATACTGTTAATTGAAATCTGTGCCGTGCCTATTTTGTTTAGTTTTTCGTGTTTTTTTTTTTATTCACACAATTTTCATAAATGCTGCATTGGAAATGATTGTATTCGGTTAAAGTTAAAGACTTTTTGTATTTTTGTTTATAGAAAACAACGAGGCCAATGGGAGTACAATAGTGCCGCGTAATTTGTTTTAAAATCCTAAGCCCCAAAGGCATAATCACATAAAAAAACAACTGGTATCTTTTTACCCCAAAATTGTGCTGTTGGAGGAACTTATGGAAACGTGTTTCAACTTTCAACGTAGATACTGGTGCTCTTAAGAATGTAAATCTCTCAATGAGAGAGTTTGGACTGGAGTCTTCTTTAAAAAAAAAACTACCTTTCCTTCATACCTACGTAGGTATAACAAAGAAAAAAAAACTTGTCGTAACTCTTTACTAAGAAGAACGTAAGAATGATGTCCTATTTCGATGGAAACAACAGAAATCTCATAAGGATATGGATTTCCTAACTGATCCTATATTTACGGATTTCGGTGAGTAATTAGATTTTTGCGCTTCAAGTATGACACGATGTATACACGTACCTCTAAGCCTGGTTTAGGTCAGCGGGAAAAGAGAAAATATTTTTTCTTGTATCCGGTACTTTTGTCGTTAGTGAAGGGTTCTTTTTTTAAGATGTGTGGTTTTCAAGAAGAAATAAAACGCATCTTTTTTTATGTAATGGTCAAAAAAGTGCAGATTTATATGGACACAAGGGTTTGCCAGTATAGGTTTGTTCTTTGAGGCCTAAGTCACTACAAAGCGTTTTTTGAGAAATTGGACATTCGCCCTGAAAGTCCAATTGAGTGTTTTTTGAGCCTCCCTCAACTCGCCCTAGGTTTTTTCTGTGGCGAGTTGAGGGCTGTCAAATGGCATGTATTTTTTTCAATGTCAGGGATGAGTGGTGCTTTGTGGTTTAGCGTTTTTTGACGACTGGAAAACCCAGATTTTTTTGACAACTCATAGGGTTGTCAAGAAAACCTGGTTCAAACCCTGGAGAACGAACGGACCTTATATTTTAAGAAAAATTCGGCAAGTAGTCGATGCGGCTTTTTTCAATAGATTTTTGCAGTATTTCAGACCGTCAACAATACCGCGCCGAATGTTCTCTTCTAAGACGTCTATCGTCTAGGCCTTGACATAGCCGCACAAAAAAAATCTAATCGGAGTCAACAGGGATCTCTCGATTCCTACCGAATCGATCCGACTACACTACCCCCAAGTTGGTATTTGATAATAATTTCCACGTAACGATACCTTCAAGAGAAACTTGGGAAAATGGCACTCTCTTGGAAAATGAAGCAATACACTTTTACACCGATGGTACAAAAGCCAGCAAAGGTGCAGGAAGTGCAATCTACTCAAAGAAACTGAATGTCAGTCTTTTCCTCCGCCTACCCGATTATTGTAGTGTGTTCCAAGCGAAAATTCTGGCGATCAAGTAGGTGCTGTCGTGGCTCAAAGAAAACGTCATATCCTCCACGGATATTCGAATCTTCTAGGACAGCCAAGCTGCCATTAAATCTCTTGCCTCTGTTGGCAAGTTGGGCCGTGTGTAGGCTTAAAACGCTCGAAGAGCTTGAACCGCCTGTATCTAGGTTCTCCCTTAGGTGTTCTTATGGGACAATGTCTAAGGCCGCGTTTCCATTTGCAAGAAAACTTCTGCAAGAAATGTCTGACAGTCTGTCCGACAGTGACTTGGAAGTGGAAACTGCGAAGCAAGTTCGATCGCGACAGTCCTTGCATAACTTCTTGCGAGTATTTGCGAGTGCAATAAATTGCAGGTTGAAACAGATTTCCATTGACACGCGACAGTTTTTGCAGCTTACCGAAACAGCTTCGTATATCTCGCACTCGCGTCTAGTTGGTCGAAAGAGATTAGGTATGTGAATTTTCTCGCAATTGAACGTTACGAGTGTAATCCGTATTTATGTATTGTTTATGGATGTTAAAAATCTCAGCGTCAACAGGAGTCTATCCTTCGTTGATATTCAATCACGGAATCGAGTGTCCTGCTTTTTTAAAATAGGGCCCACTTTAAATAACAAAACTTCCAAATCAACTGGTGTCATTCAAGTGAGATTGAAATATTGTTGAGCGTCTTCTATGTTTAGCTTGTATAGTAAATTCGCGCACCCAAGTTAATGGCTTTTTCTTTTTTATCCATAAAATTGTAGTTGCAGCTCTTATACGTTGACTTCACAATTTCAAATAAATTCCCAAATTTCTTGCGACATTAATGACTCTCCAGTGGAGACAGCTCTGCAATAAATTGCGACAGTATGATGCGCGAGCTTCTTGCAAGCAGTGATGGATTAACGCATAGGCCCGTGAGGCCCGGGCCTAGGGCGGCACGATTTGGAGGGGCGGCACAATTTTCAGAACGTTAAAATTTAAGAGCCGTAGAAATATACCAGAAACTTATTTTTAAATTTGCTCTGTTTTTTTTTGGAATTTATTAAAAATTTTCTATTTACTATAGTACAATTTATTTTTTCATTGACTTTTCAATTTGAGGGTGCACCATTAATATTTTGATGGAATAAATTATAGTCTAATTATCAAATAAAGAAATAATCCAATTGATAAGCTTTCTTGCGAATAACTAAATATTTTTTCACTTCTGTATCTTTGGTGAGATTACTCTTACATACCTTTGAAATTACTTACTGGATTTTAACTTATTCCCGCTTTTTCTTTGAAAATTTAAAAATCGAGTTCTCATCGGATTTTCACATTTTGAGGCCTTAGGAATAGGAAGCTATTCTGAGTAGTTTCAGCGTGACGTCCCGGCGTGTATGTGTGTGTAAGCTATAATTTTGTTGCACGATATCTCAAGGACAAATCAACCGATAGAGATATCGATTTTGCATTAAAAATTGCGCCAAATGCCGCCAAGCGGAGTTCAAAGTTTTACAAAATATCGTTTTGAATAAGTCTCATGTTTTTGACTCAAAATTTACAATTATATTCCGAGCTCAAAGAGTTCGGAAAATAAATATTTTGAGCTCGAAGATCTCAAAAAACAGGAAAGTCGTTCTTTTGAGCTCGAAGACCTCGATAGCTTTGAGGGATGTTTTCGATCGCTTGGATCTGAAAATAGCGGGAAGTTGTAAGGATGACCTGCAGGGTCAACCGGTTTCCAGATTTTTCAATTTAACTTCGGTGTTTGACGAAAATTAAAAAAAAAAAAAATTAAAATTAGTCGGAAAAAGAGAATATTTAATTTTTATCTTAATCCAGAATTTGTTATAATAAAATTTTATCAAATTGAAAGGGAATAATATTAAAGTGATCTATGTAATATAGTTACATCTATATAAAGTGTTACTATCATAAGTCATAAGTATAAATAAAAAAAATTCAATATTTAATTTTTAATTCAAGTTTTTAACTTTATGATCGTCATTGCAACAACTCAAGTAGAGTGAGAGTAATTTGTATGTGACTGAGAATGAGTTCCGTCGATGGGGTGAGTGTGCTACACATGTTTACAAAAAATAAGAGCGCTATGCGTAGCATGTAGCAGGTATTGACAAAGTTTGACTTTAAGATCTAAAGCTACATGATTGCAACGAAAATTACAGCATCTAGAAATGGCAATTTTGGTCATAGTTCATAATGTTATTTTAGATCGTTTCAGTGCTGCAAGTAAGAAGCTTCAAGAATCTCATGCGGATTTATCATCTGTGGTAAAAATTTATGGTTCTTTGGCATTATTTCTTCAAGATATGAGGGACAAACAATACTCTAAATATGAAGAAAAAGCAAAATCACTGTCTGGAGTTCAAGTTAATTATCGTTATAAAATAAAGAGAACTCGAAAAATTGAATGACACAATCCCTTCATCTGGTCACGAAAATGTTCGCACCAATGTGTATTACCGAATTTTAGATACTGTGTTCAATTGGCCGGACGTAAAAGTCCTTATCAAAAACTTAACGAAAATTTTAGTTTTTTTGATAATTTATTTACCTGATAATACTATTGAACTGAAAAATCTTGCGAATAAATTAGTTAAAAAGTATCCCTATCCCTAGCAAATACGGAAGATGTACGCTCCGCACAAGAAATACACAATGTCATGCGTTCTCGAATCTTCGAGATGTTTATCTGAATGTAGACATTGCTCTGCGTATTTTTTGAGTATTCCCGCTACAAATTATTCAGGAGAAAGATCTTTTTCTAGCTTAAAAATGGTTAAATCTTATAACCCACAAGTATGGGCCAAGATAGACTTAATGCTTTAGAATTATTGTCTAATGAAGCTCAACTAGTTCAAGAAATTGATAATGATGACATAGTTGATGCTTTTACTCGGACAAAAGTTAGGAAGAAGAGATTTACAAACTAGGCAATACATTATAATTTGAAAAAAAAATGGTTATTTTTATCTATTATGCTAGCTAGAGTTAAATAAACATTTTTTTGTATTATTTAATAATTATATTTGAATAAACAAAAGAGCACTCTATAATGATTCGCATTATGAGTCGTGTAAAAAATAAAAGCTATATTTTAATAACAATTGTGATTCAAAATATATAGAATTTTGTTGATCAAAAAGGGCGGCGTATCAGACAGGGCCTAGGGCGGCAATAAGCCTTAATCCACCACTGCTTGCAAGACATTTATTGCAGAAGAAATTACAAGAATTCATATAGCAATGTAAACCCCACTGCAAGAAACTTCTGCAAGACTTCCGCGAGTTAACTTGCAAATGGAAACGCGGCCTAATAGGAAGACACGCCAAAAGACTTGGTGTGTTTTCCAATGATTTCTGCAGAAGCTGCATGGACGAAGAAGAGGAAGAAACCGTTCAACTCAACACCATCTTTGCTCATGCCCTGCACTACTTCATAGGTGGAAAACTCATCTCGGTGAGTTCTTCTTTGATGATACTAGCGACTTAGCTACATAGACCCTTAAAGTCTTTCAAAATACATTAAAATTTCCGCGTGTTTCGAATAGCGGTTGATTAACCGGCAAGTCCCGAAATTAAAGATTAATGGGTGATCAACTCGTTAATCCTACATCGGGTTTCTGAGATCAGTAGGTGATTAACTTGCTGATCTCTGTGGTATCACAATGCGCATTTGCGGCCTAAGTTTGTCAGGCTATGTAGGTAGGCATTACTCATTGGCTGACAGCCACTTCCACCTAACCTAACCTTACAAGGATCTCGTTTCGAGACAATTTACAGAACGTGCCCAGTAGTTATACTGCTGATGAAATGGCAATCCAAACTGAGCATAAATCTAGTGACAGCTGTCAAAGTGACTACATCTGAAAAAAAGTATTTCCACACTGCAAGCTGCACATCTGAGAAAACATCTTTTACCTAGGCCAACTTGAACTGTATACAACTGCATACAAACTCGCGATAATCACCTTTAACAAAAGATATAGGCCCTTATTGCGAGTGTCGTCTAATTCGATGCGACGCGACAAGGGTCGAAAGCTTCGATAAATTTTTCTTTTGGTATTGCGTTTCCTTTCGACAAGGATTTCTGTTACTGTAAATAATGAAAGTAGCCATTGTGAGTCATTCCTATGATTTGACTTTTGAGTTAGTTTCAGACGATAACGACCAAATTCAAAATTGAAAGTATCGAAAAATAAGAATACGCAATACCGAATTTCATTTTTGATTTTCGACTATCGACAACCGTCGTGTATCGACAGCCAAACGACAATCGCAATAAGGGCCATACTGCCAATGAAAAGTGCTTTCTGATCTAGTCTTTCAATTGTCACATAAATAGTTGAGTGAGGTCCTCCGATGATAAATTCACTGCCAACAAAAGGACTTTCTCAATCAGCCGTTCGAAGTCGGCAGAAATTTGTAGATCGCATCCATTTCCTCACAACACAAGGCTGTGAGATATGTTGCGCTCACAGTTGTAAGCCGTAGGTTCGAGTGTGCCGTTTTAACCTCATTTATGTCCCCGTAGATAGATTTAAATAATTCGCTTCCTCATCTTACTATTCGAATAGACTTGAAAGAAAGGACAGCGAAACTATCCGTTTAGGGTTCGTTCTTCACCCCTTCTGATCTGGCTACAATTTATAAGGCCTTCATCCGCCCAAAACTGGAGTATAACTCCCATATCTGTTCAGGTGCTCTTCTAACATCTTTGCACCTACTTGATAGGGTACAAAACATAGCATTAAGATTGATAGGTGATACAGTTCAATCGTAGAATCGATTGATTCTCTTGAACATCGTCGAAACGTTACCTGTATCATCCTTTTTTGTCGCTTTTTTCACAAGCAGTGCTCTAGTGAAGTAGCCAGTTGCATTCCCTCCCTGAAACTATTTAACCGCAACACCCGCCTCGCTAGGAATGCTCATCAGTTTTGCCTTGAGCTCAACGAAGGGCGTACAGTTAAGTTTAGAGATCCATATTTTAGTCGCGCCACCCGAATGTGAAATGCTCTTCCTGACTCTGCTTTTCCCCTACATTACGATTCCCAGGGGCTTAAAAGCAACGTGCACCTGTGTCTCCTTTCAAATCCTCTCCTATTTTCCTAAATGCTCGCACTGTGTTCTATAACATTATAGGGGTAGTCATAACCCCTCTATGTGTGCGGTAATTATAAAAAAAAGTTCATAAGGATACCGTTTGATTTCCTGAGAAGTCTGTTTATCATCCTACTTTAAAGGGTTTTGGAAAGGCTGCTAGTTTCACTGACTGCTTTTATGCTGTCACAACAAAAGACATATTTTGATGCAGAAAATGAGATCGTCAGTGATATTTTGGCACTGGGCATACGAGGCATTGCTTTTGCTATCCATACACCGAATTAAACAAAGTTGCTTTCCGCAGTGCGTCCTTTCCTACGCTTGAATCTTTTAAGCTATGCAGCAGATTTCAGAGAGAGTGATCCAAGGGAAAGGTAGGTATATTTCATGTCCATATTCCCACGGAAACGGGAAAAACTTAAACGATTTCAGAATTCTTTCACTGTTAGAACGCTTAGCTATCCTTCAGGAACATAATCTACAGCTCATCACCATACCTCTACATTTCCAGTAGGTGTTGGTGTTGATAACAATTTTTGGTATTTCGCAAGTGAGACCCGATCAACACTGGCCGGGCGGTTCAGCTTGTAGTTAGTATATGAGAGAGCATTTGTGCCATCAAGTGTATATGTTTAAGGGTCTGATGAAGTATGCATCAAATTAAGCCAAATCAAGCCACAGCCTCTTTCAGCTTTACTTTAGTTGAAATTTCGTCTACTCCGCGTGGTCTATCCTAACACACCTGCTTTTGTCAGATGAAGAAAAGAAGGCTTATAAACGAAGGATTAACCAGACGATAAGGGTAGTTATGCAACGCTGAATGCTCACGGAAGTGATTATTTTGTTTTATCAAAACTCTCTTTAAGCTGTTTCGTTTGCCACCCCAACCCGACTCAAACTTACCACTCCGATGATAACTTGTTGTTTGATCAATAAAATGTTTTGCTTTTTTTAAGGATATTCGTAGATAGAAATTTTATTTCTGCCTACATTTGTCGCCCTTTGAAAACTTCCAGATTCAGTGTGTTTGTGTTGCCCTTACCAATGCGACTTGGCTATATCCTTTTTTTTTTTAAAGAGACCAAAAACTGTTTATCTTTGATACTGCCACCCTCGTCCCCCGAAAAAATACACAAATCTATTTTTATTTTGTAACTAAGGTCTGCAAACGTGTTATTGAAATGTTCAACATTCATTCGAAATTTTCTTAGATGAAAAGCGGTGGAGGAAAAAGAATGTGAAAAATTTAATTTATCAAAAAATAAGTTTGCTTCATACTAAACTACTAAACGGCTTGGCCATGATATTCAAATACTCATATCTTCAATTTTCCACATTGGTGATCATCATAAAATAGTTATGTGATTAAAACTTGAGAGGGGAAACGAATTTTATAAAAAAAAAGAGTCTCCTACCCCTTGTTTATGGTTAAAAGATGCGCATAATGCACATCATACAAGTTAAATTGTTGCACGAAATACAAGACGTGTCCATGCATCAGTGAAAGAAATAGTGAAAATTATAGTCTCAACTGTAATGTTCGTTCGTTGGTTATCTCGTTAAGGAGAAGAAGTAAAGAAACCAACAACAGAAATGTAAAAAAAAATATTCAGTTATTGTGAAAATAAAAACTTGTACAGTGCCGTTTCTATAATGTCGTTTAAATGAATTCCTAAATATACACATATTTAATTAAAGTAATAACAATAATCGATCTCACAATGGAATACGCAAGGACTATGAATGGTAAATGGTTTGCCTTTATGATCATAGACATGCGAAAAGTAGAAAAATTTTTTTTTTTATGTTAAGAAGTTAAATCCTTCGACCAATAGTGCTTAGGCTGCCCGTGTCTCGATTTTTCAATAATCATATTCGCCTTAGTGTTAATCACAGAGCTCAAACTGATATTGTTTTTCATTACAATCGTTCTTGGTATTTTTTTGTTGAAAGAAAAAAATATGATAAATACGGTATCACAACAAAGTTTGGACCAAGTGCATTTCGGAGACTTACAAATTTGTTGGATTAGTTAGAGAAAGCGTTTTCCATCGTAGTTTATCTCGGCCGATTCTGAGGAAAACAATTTTATGTTTTTTGGAACTCGAACCTGGAACACGTAACAGGCGGACGCCACGAGCACCAAAATAATAAAATGATTGCCAGGCAGAATAAGCTACCATCTTTCGCATTTAGAGCTGGAACCTTATTTGATTGACCAATCGTAAAACGTGATTTGTAGAAGAAAAGATTAGAAATTTTATATATTTCTTTTGTGTGGACGTATTGCAGCTAGTTTCTGGTCTTAGTTGTCTGATGATTCATGTTTTTTTTTTTCAATTGTTTTTGAAAAATGAGACATGACAAACGGAATAACCTAACGTTCTAAACACCTTCTTTCTTCGGTGACGATGCACCGGTTCCGTTTCACCGTTGTGAGTAAATATGGCCCCTATTACAACGCCATGCGTCGTAACAATTTTAAACTAAGAATACCAAAAAGAAATCATCATTGACGCCTTTCTTGGTGAATGTTTTGCTACAAAATTTGCCAATGTTGACATAGTTATTTACATGTTCTAAATTTCTGTTCCAAAACATTGACTACAAAGATGTTTCTAGACCTTTCTATTTGGCATTCGTAGTCCGAAAATGTTTCCTTATGATAAGACAAGAATAACCAAACATGTTTATTTTGAGTTTCAAAACGCAGTTTTTCTGAAAAAAGAAATAAAAACCTTCTTTTGCTTCAAATGCAACAGCATTGTTTCCTTAGAATTCATAACATGATAAAAACCATGATTCTGCGCTTTTATATTTGGATGCCTATTTTTGCCTAAATTGATATTGATATACTTATTTTTTTACTCCTCCATTTCTTCTTCTTTTAATATTTTGACATGCAGCTCAAATTTTTTCTTTCTTTATTTCTTGTTTGATCAATACACGAGTGAGAACAACAAATAACTGAGAATACTTTTGTGAAGCATTCAGAGACTAGTGTTCATGTTCAATGAAGGACCTTCCTATTACTATTACTTGCGATTATAGGCACTTTAAAGCAAGTTGTGCAGAAAAAATTGTTTTAAATAAAAAAAAAAAAAAATTGAATTCAATTCCTCCCGATTTTCTTAAAAATTTTGCATAACAGAGACAACCTTTGATTTATGGCCGATACAAATCTGGTTCCGAATCCGAATTATTAGCTCATATGTAGGATTTAAGGGGTACGTAAATTTCGTTTTTACGAAATAGATGCGATAAAAGCGAAATCTGCATTTTATTTGCGATAAAAGCGAAATTTGAAAATTAAATACTTTCGCACTTGTTACGTTACGCGTTTCAAATGTGAATCTTGTGGGTTACATTTTTATAAAAGAATTTATGGAAGAGAACTCTACTGTGTCCAAGACAAAGTCAGCTTTTTTGCATTTTAGAAAAATGAAAAGTTCCTATTTAAACTTTCTACGAGATCATGCTCCACAACTAACTCCAAAACTTTACCCTACGCCTGTTGTAACCAGGTGGAATTCTTGGTTTAAATCTGTGATTTATTTGTATGAATATATGCAGCAAATTATCATTTTCTTAATGAATACGAAGACGACAATTCAAGCACTATTTACCTCAAAGAATGTTTTGAAAATGACATTCTAGCCAGAAAAATTAGAGTTCAAATAACATTCGTATCAGAATTTTGTATGAAAATTATGAAACTTATTAACAATTAAAAAGATTCAAACTATTCGTTTGCACACATTTTGTGGAGTAAATTAGAAGATTTGAAGTCCTCCCTTCTAGTGCAGTCAATGAAGCATTTTAGGTCCGAATTTTTTTACTGTGAACCGATTTGCATGAAATTTTGGAATTAGGCTCATCTTACCCTTAACTTCAAAAGTGAAAATGATTTGAACACCGCCACCACCCTGGGGGTGGTTGCCACCCCTTTTGTTTGTTTTTTTTTTTGTCAAAATAACATCGGATATCGATAAAAGGCTTAATTTTAAGCAAAAAATCAAATACAAAGTTTTTCATTAAGTCCAATACTTTTCGAGTTATTGGCAATTGAAAATTTGCAGTTTTTTCACGTTTTTCATCTATTTATTGCAAATATCTCCAAAACTATACGTTTTATCGAAAATTTTATAAAGAACAAAATTGTAGCAGGTAAAACAATGAACAATTTGGTTTTTTATAAAGTATTCTAAGAACAATATTAAGCTAGAAATAATAGATCAAAGCCATTTTTTATTTTGTCTGAAATTTAATCGTTGTGGTCAATGCCATTTAGCGGCGAGCAGATGCATTTTATGCGTTCTAATATTAAGAAATGTTTTGTAGTGCTTGAAATAAGCTTTAAAATGAGCACTATTAAAAGTCTTTTGCACGTAAAATAAGTGAGCTGTAATGCAAATAAGGGGAGCATCTAATGTTTTTTTCTTTTAAATCAATGAGTTTTTTTGTTCATTGTTTTACCTGCTACAATTTTGTTCTTTATAAAATTTTCGATAAAACTTATAGTTTTGGAGATAATTGCAATAAATAGATGAAAAACGTGAAAAAACTGCAAATTTTCAATTGCCAATAACTCGAAAAGTATTGGACTAAATGAAAAACTTTGTATTTGATTTTTTGCTTAAAATTAGGCTTTTTATCGATATCCGATAAACAAACAAAAGGGGTGGCAACCACCCCCAGGGTGGTGGCGGTGTTCAAATCATTTTCACTTTTGAAGTTAAGGGTAAGATGAGCCTAATTCCAAAATTTCATGCAAATCGGTTCACAGTAAAAAAATTCGGAGGTAAGGCCCTATTTTTCTCTTCATTGACTGCACTATTCAGGGTCAATGTCAAGGCTCTTTTGGGAGAAAAAAATGAATATTTTATCATACGAAAACTCTATCCATCAAAGCATGATGTTGAAGACAGCAGCTCAAAAGATCTTGGATAAATTTTTGGTACACATGGGGTCAAATCCAACAAACGAGTGTAACAAGCACATTGGCAGATTATTTTGCCCATCGGATACTTTCATTTTCGATTGGTCGGCCAAGAAGCTCCTGTGGATGTAATGCAAGTGCAAGTTTTAGTGGTATCAAAATCTTGCTACCCTGGATTTGCAAAAGCAGCTATTCAATGTCTCAACTGCCCTGTCAATAGCATTATTTCTTTTGCGAAATGAATGCGAAATTTTCTATTTTGGGTTTATTTAAATGCGAAATCACGATTTTTTATTTGCGAAATTTACGTACCCCTACAGAGACCCATGGGCGTAGCCAAGGGGGTTTCAGGCGTTCAAGGGGATGTGCGAAATTGCGTTGGGAATGTGCAGTCTGTTGGTTCCTACTTTAGAAATTCTGGTAAACGCACTGCTGTCTGAATGGTAAAATTTTCGGGACCTATTACCGGCTGGAAATCAAAAACCTCTGTATAAATCGGTGGGTTCACAAGCATGAAGCCGTTATGAGATACCCTTTGTCGACCGACGTTACTTGTGAGTACCACTGAATTTTACTTTAAATAAATTCCCTATATGAGTTGAATTTGAAACTGTCGACCAAAGCAACTTTTAGAAGAACTATATATGTAATCTGTTCTTATCTAAGTTCACGGCATGTTTACAATGGAATTTTTCGACAAAATTTTTTCATAGCTTGGTCAACATAGGGTTAAGGAAATTTATCAAGCTATTGTCAATGGACTCGAAGAACTTCAAACTAGCCACAGTAGAGAAACATCGCAGCAACCTGTTCAAGTGCTTAAAACACTTCGATCTTCGAATTTTGTTATGTGCCTGGCGATTCTTCAAAAAGTCATGAGCTTTACGGGAGCGGGTCAAAATTCTGGCTTCAAAATTCCGCTTTTCAAAATTCTGCTTTTAAAACGAAAATTCTGCTATTTTTTCATTCTGGCTGACAAAATTCTGCTTTCCAGGTTCTGTTTTTCAAAATTCTGGTTATTTAAAAAGAAAAAATTCTGCTTTTTTTCATATGATTTTTTATTTGCAGAAGAAAAAAAACAAAGTAGGAGAGCGACAAGAAAGTAAGAGTTTGCAATTATTCTCAATATTCTGCCAATTATAAAGAAAAAGATGGTGTAGAAAATGTTAAGCGCGCGCTTTATACCCTTTCTTTTTCCTTTATCCTCTCCCCATGGTTCGTGCGCTCAATTCCTGTTTTGGCAGGGCACTGATAATGATGAGGTCCTTCGTTGGTCTCCAATTAATTTATAGACATCTAACATTTTCCAAACCTTCTCTATCTTTATAATTGGCAGAATATTGATAAGCAGAGTTTTGAAAAGCAGAATTTTAAAAGTAGAATTTTGAAAAGCAGAATTTTGAAAAGCAGAATTTTGAAAGCAGAATTTTGAAAATAGAATTTTGACCCCGGCAGAATTTGGACCCCAACCCGAGCTTTACAATTTCGCTATCAAAACAACTGCAAACAGTTAACACCGATCTCATATCATAACAGCTTTTAGTCACGTGGATAAAGTTATTAATGCAACTTTTGAGAAATAAAATTGACAATGAGTAGGAGTAGGGTAGGGTACCCTTTTCGCCAGTGCACAGTCATCAAATTTACCTTAAAACAATCAGTTCTTGGAAAACTACGCCCACTGCAAGCTGTTGCAATAAAAGTCCGTAAACAACCCAAAATTAGATTAGATTTTTTAACTATTCTAGGTTTTTCCAAGTATCATAAAATATATGGGTTTTTGAGTGCACTTATTCGTGAGTTTTTTTTATTACTGTTTTGTTCATCTGTTGAAAACAAAGAAACTTTATGTTTCTGAAAAAAACAATAGTCTCAAAGTCAAATGTTGTTTGGGGAAGAAAATTTGAACACCATTTAAAATTAAAAATCTGGCAACCCTAAGCCTATAAGAGCCGAATTTAAATACAGTTTTAAGGATTATCATTTTTACAAAAAATTAAGTCTAAGATTAAGTATCTACCATCAGTATCAGCAGCGATTTTAACACAGGTCAGGAGTTAGCCTTTTCTTAAATTGTAAAAAAGTGATGTCAAAGTTGAGAAACAGACTTTACTACAATTTTTTTCTTAGAATATGACCCAAGATTCACATCCCAAAGTATGTAACACGAATTACGCACATATACATTTTTGCCATTTTTGAAATAGTCCTGTGCCCAAAATATCAACCTTAAAATTTTGCTAACTAAACAATACAAAAAAAAAAAAAAAAAATACAAAGTTGATTATAAAATAAAATAAAATGTATGTACTTTACAGTTTTTTTATGCAGGATTTAAAGGTCTATTCTTCATTTTGAAGTCATTTTATGTAAATATTTTTCGCAGTGTATGAGTATCAGTGACGGCGCTAGGCCACACGTGGACGTCGGCGAAATTAGGTTTGCGAGGCCTTCTATATTGCCCAGTTGAGAAAAACGTTAACTTACAGTTTAACTTATATACACTCATGGTCACACAATTAAGTCATTTTTATAAAATTAGGATTACATATCCATTTATTAATATATTAAGTACAAATTACAACGAAAGCAAAATTTGTTCAAATTCTAAATATTTACAATCACAATCATTAAAAAAAAACCAAAGAATACAAATTCCACTATAACAATAGTCATTTCTTTAACAAAAAATCAATAATATATAAAATAAGTGTGGCCATATAATTAAGTCACATGAAAAAAAATAAGCAAAATATGATAAACAACATAGTTTTTTTTAACCGCACAGTTGATATTTCGTAGGATAGCCTTTCTGTTTCGATACGACGGATATTCTCCTTGGCATGGAGTCCACCAAAGCTTTCCATTGCTCTACGCTTCGTTCCACTCTTTCTGCAAAATACTCAAAAGAGAGTAGTCTTGTTGGTTGGTTTTTTTTCCGCAACTTTTTTTTTTAGAATGTCCCCAAATTTCCTATAGGGTTTAAGTCCAGTGACATTGCTGGCCAACCCAAAACATTCACTTTACGCTCTTCAAGGAAAGATTTCGCAACTCTTTACTCGTGTTTGGGGTCATTGTCGGGCTGAAAGATACATCATTGGGGTAATTGGTTCTGGCAGTCGCCGAGAAGATTTGTGTCCAGTATGTCCCGGTAGTCAATACCTGTCATTTTACCGTTTATTACACAGAACATCGACACACCATGTTTTGTGAAGCACGCCCAAACCATTATAGAATTGCCGCCATGCCTAAAGATCTTTTTGGTGTATCTTGGGTTCAGCTCAGCATTTCTCATCAACAAATATTGTGTGAGGTGAAGGTCAACATTATGGAAATGATGGCAAACCGTATGTTTGACGTCCCAGAAATGCTGGGTGTTAGTAATTTCACATTCACATTGTTTACATCATTTAATGTAACTTTCCATTTAGAAACTGTAGTACAAAAATTTCAAGACTTTAATGAGATTTCTCTATGAAAATATCATATTATTTAATACTTTTAATAAGATTTCATAGCAAAGTAGCTCAATAAGGCAATCTTATTGATTTTATGTAGTACTTTTTCGCTCTTTGTGTCAAAGCTAACAGTAGCCGCTATTTCTGCTTCAATTCATAGTACTGATAGCACAGATAGTCTCTCTTGACTCCTTCGCAAGTAATATAAGCATTTGGATATAATTTTTCCAAATTATTTTTTAAAGTGACTGAATCAGTTGTTTCACGTAGTTAATAGAGTCTAATGAATTCATTTAAGAAGCTGGAGTTCTTCATATAGTTCCAAGGGCTGCATGTCGCTGTTTGCGCCTTTCCAAAGTATAGCACCTAAATCATTACCGTGCTTAAGAAGATCCTCTCTTGATATAGGGCTTAAATAACTGGTATCATAATTCATAAATAAAATTTTATTGGCGAAAAATTCATTGAGCATCTACCATTGTGTTAAAAAACTAGTTCTGTACTGCATTTCATAAGATTGAATAAGTTCATCAATGAAATTCGAAAATTCGATTTTTCCGAGGTGTTCTTTTTTCTTTAAATTGAGACTGAATATCTTAACTACTTTTCTCCACAAATAATCGAGCTTGTCTTACGGTACGGAACTCTCAGTTGCTTACTATATTCAACTGATTCTCTTCGAGCTTGTCTTGTTCGTTCTTTCTTCATGAAAAAATGAATTTTCGTTTTTAAGAAAGTTATGCAGTGAAAAATAACTTTTTATGAATATGATTACTGTAATATTCATTTGAAAATGCTTGGTGAACAAAAGTATTCGCAAAAATTCAGAGATTGTTGGCTTCAGGACGTGATTTAAAAAAATTAGTTAGAAGCTTTTGTTGATACAAAAAGTAATAAAGTACCTCGGTGTGTATTTTGCGGTAATCTCTATGGATTACTGCGAGCTTTACTCCTACTGAGACTAGACGTAAGCTAGTTCTGACCTTGATTTTGCCACATATAACCTATTTCGAAAATGTATACTGTAACTTAGATTCTCTAGCTCAGCGTAAACTACAAGTTGCTTTTAATGATGCTGTAAGATATATTTATGGTTTACGTAGATATGGCCGTGTTTCCAATTTTGCTGATGGTCTTCTTGGAACCTCTCTGAAGAATTATATCGATGCAAGAAACTGCATTTTTCTACATAACATTATAATGAATAAAAATCCCGTGTATTTATACAACAAAATTAGTTTTCCGCGTTCGTCAAGAACCTTTGCGCTAAATACAGCTAAATACCGGTTTTTGAATTCTTCACGCCTCTTTTTTGTCTATGCAATCAAGCTGTGGAATTCGCTGCCAATTAATATTACAATAATTTTGAACACTAACCGTTTTAAAAAAGCTATTCTTTCTCACTTCTCTCTTTAATTTTCTAATACTTTTTCTACTTTCACTATCCTTTTCTTTACTCTACTATCATAAAAATTCTTCTTTAAATAAACTTTTTATTAATTTTTAATTTGTAAACTCTAAGTACTATAAAAGATAATAATCTTAATGTACCACACTTTTACTTTATACAATAAATTGAAATTAAATATAAAAATTCAAATATAAAAAAAAATTAAGAAATGATTTAATGTTTTAATATCGTTATTTTTTTACCATTTATAGTTTTAAGAACGTTTTTAATTAAAAATTATTTTTTATTTAAAATAGTTTAGACATTCTGGCTTTCCTTTTCTCCTCATTTTTAATATTTGAATAAGTTAGCTTAACTCAGGGAGAGCGCTAGTGGTCTTTTAGTGGTTTCAGAGTCGACACTAGTGGTGTCTCGAAAAATTTTCTGGCAACACTGCTCGCGCGTGACAACCGACGCGACGCGCTGACAAGTTACCATAGTGTTGCCAGACGATTGGGGATAATATCCACCCGTAAAGTAGAATTCACTCACATCATTCGGGCAAGTGTAATTTTCATACAATAATAATAAATAACTAGATTTGGAGTATTTAAAAATCTATATTTGCGAAGCCTCTTCAGGTGCGAGGACGTCAGCGGTCGCCGTAGTCGCTGACGTCTAGCGCCGACACTGATGAGTATTTTAACATTAAGAAAATTGAGTCTAAGATTTTCTGAGGAGCTTGAAAATTTAAATCTAACGCCTGGCCTAGATCATTTACATACAGTATGGGTATGGGTTTCTTTACTTCATCACAATGTAAAATTAATGCTATTGGTGTGTAAGAAAAAGTTTTCGTACAAGGACGTGTTAAAAAAGTAGTATGTGATGATTTAAATGAAAAATGCATGCTGTCCTTCGTCCTTGTGTGATAAGTGTTCTGGAGTAAATGTTATTGATAAAATATAAAAAAATGGGCACGACTGGGTCGCACGAACTTGCGATTGTGTTCTAAATACGATATCAAAATCTAAAGGCTGAGTTAAAGGTTTTGGTTTTAGCTCTTCATAATATATTTTGTGGTACAGGGCTGCCAACTACACATTAATTATGAAAATTGAATTAAATCACGTAAAATAATGAAAAAATTAAATTAAATATTCCAAAGGTTTCAAGCAAAAATCTAAAAACGCCATTCTTTTGCAATCACTAATACATATGAATGATGAAAATTTAATCAAAACCGTTGGAGCAGTTTTTCCAAAAAAACTGTTTTTTATTTTTTACTTTTTTTTTTAAGTTTTAAAAGTCGAGTATGCAAAGTTTTAGATCTTAATAAGAGTTGTTCTGGCAAAAAATTTGAAAAAAATCAAAATTATAGTTTTGAAGTTATTTCAAAATATCAAAATTTTTTAAAAATATTTTTAAAAATTTCCACAACAAAATTTTTTTTAATATTGATATGCAGTCTTTTTGTAACAACTTACGACATTTTAAATCCAAAGTTTCGTCAAGATCGTGTAAGTCATTAACGAGAAAGTCGGTTTTGAAAAAAACGGTACTATGGGAGGTACCGTTTTTAGGCTTTTTCCAAAAATTTTTTTTACATCATAAGAAAGAAAATTCAAAATTATTTCCTCAAACAAAATTTTATTGAAATCGTTGGAGCCGTTTTCGAGAAAAATAAGTATTATCATATCGGTTGTATGGCAGGTACCGTTATTTCAAGACCTAGAGACTCAATTCCAAAAACCCCTCTGTAGACTGCTCCACAGACCCTAACTGCAAATTTTGAAGAAAATCGGTCTATTAGTTCAGGCTGTAGATCCATATACAGACAGACAGACACACAAAAAGACAGACAGACAGACAGAATTGCAAGACCCACTTTTTTCGTATTCTCTATCATCGTAATGTCATTTTTAATTGTTATCTCAAAATCTTTTTTCTGCACGATTGCAAGACTTGCCTTATAGTACCTATAATCGCAAGTAAAAATAGTAAGTTGCAAATTGGAGTTCTTATCAAACGAAATACAATTCAAACAATGGGTGTCTGTATCTACTGATCGGTGTAACTTAGTGACTGTTGTAAAAACGGGCGAAGATTTCACAATTGATAATTTTAAAGAAAAAACTTAAGTATAATGATTGTCCTTGGATGTCAACTCATATCGCTAATCTTCTTTGTGAGCGCAACTTTCTGTATAACATCTTCAAACGTTCACGGTCAGTAACTTATTGGGACAGGTATAAAGCCTATAAAAATATTCTAGTCAAAGCAATTATAGGGATGCTAAAAAACGCATCTATTCCAATCTCTTAGGCGTGACCAACAACTCAACTAAAATAATTTGGAACAATTTAAAAAAGTTAGGTGCTACTAAAACGGCCAATCAAGTTCAATATACTGATATCGGTTTTGCGAACAAGCTTAATAAATCTTCTACACCTGCAACTTCATCAAACATTTCCCGAGAATTTCAAATCTATGAAGGTTCTTTTTATTTTAATACTGTTTCTTTAGCAGATTGTACTTTCGCCTTACACTCCATGAAATCAGACGCTTTGGCTCTTGATGAAATATCTCCAAAATTTATTCGCCTTCTTTTACCAGTGCTTTTGCCATACATTAGTAACATTTATAAAGACTGTCTTACAAAATCAATATTTCCGAATTCTTGGAAGCTTGCAAAAGTTATACCCATTCGAAAAAAAGGTTGTGAACAAATTACAGACCAATCAGGATTTTACCTTTCCTCTTCAAGGGATTAGAAAAGTTAATGATCAACCAAATTAGGAATTACATTGCGTCTTGCAATTTGTTTTCTCCATTTCAGTCGGGTTTTCGGAAAAACCATAGTTGCAATTCCACAGTTCTAAAGGTATCTGATGATATCAGGGTGGCAATTGACGAGGATAAAGTCACAATCTTAATTTTATTAGACTTTTCTAACGCCTTTGGATCTCTTGATCACAACATTCTCATCAATAAGTTAAAATATAAATACAATTTTTCTTCGTCTTCCATTGGTTTGATAAATAGTTTTTTATGCAATCGTTTACAATAGGTGCAACAGTATCTCAACCTGCTCAAGTTCTTTGTGGAATCCCGCAAGGATCCTTGTTAGGCCCCATTCTTTTCAGCATGTTCATTAATGATATTGTCAATGTAATCAAATTTAGTTCCTGCCACCTATATGCAGATGATCTTCAAATTTACTTACACTTTCATTTAGGGCTGCTGGAAGATGGAGTACATAATCTGAATGAAGATATGAATAGCTTATATCAGTGGTCCGTTGAAAATAACCTAATTATCAACCCGAGTAAATCTCAATCAATTATTATTTACAAAAAGAGTTTAGATGAGTCTTATTTTCCCAAAGTCTTTTTAAACAATCATGTTATTCCTTACAAGCCAACTGTGAGAAACTTGAATTATTTTCAAACTCTGACTTGGAATAATCATGTCAATAAAATTATCGGTTCAATTTATCTTTGCCTGTTGAGGATTTCTAACTTTGTACCTCAACAAACTAAGCTAATGCTAGTAAAATCCATAATAGCTCCACTTATAACCTATGGTTTACCTCTTTTTGCTGGGATGGGCTCAATAAGTAAAAAAAAACTAAATGTTACTTTCAATTCTTGTGTCCGTTTTATATACGCTCTTAGAAAATTTGACTATATATCCCACTTGTCTAACTGAATCTTTAATATGCCACTCATGTCGTACTTCGTTCTAGAAATATGCAAATATGGTTTTAGTTTAATTCGTTCAAAAATGCCAATCTATTTATTCGATAAGCTGAAGTTTTCACTGTCGCGTCGTACTCTAAACTTAAATATTATATTAAACTTTTACACTGCAAACACGAAGATCCTTTTTTGTTTTAGCTGCTAAAATCTGGAATGCCTTGCCCGTCGAAATCAAAAATTTATCGAATTTTAGCCTCTTCGAACTCCCATTTACGAAACCCAGACATTGCCTAACGTTTCCACTCGATTTTTGTTGATTAGTTTAACTTACTTTTTATTAGTTTTATTAGTTGTAACTTTACTCTAATGCTGCTTTCTCTTAATGTAAATTTTTCCTACCATATATTAATTTATACATATATGAATTGAACAATTTACTAAAATTATATATTGTTAATTTTAAGCCAAAATAAGACTCCAATCTTAAGGCTAAATGAAATGAATAAATAACTGAAATGAAATGATTTAAAGCAACAATTTAAAGCTCTAAAATGCCATCATTTCACATCTTAAAAGCAATCCCATTTCCTAAGAATGCATCGTCCTTGTCGATTTTTCAGAAAATTACAGTTTTATAATCAAGACGAAGTGCAATCATTTCATTGGACAAATAACCAAGCAACCTTTCATCCTTTTGTTATTTATTGTAAGCGCGATGGTGTTCTTTGCTGTAAAACGTTTTGTGCAATAAGAAATTGTTTGAAAAATAATACTGTCTCGTTTTATGCGTTTCAAAAAGTACTTGTAAATTATATAAAACAAAATTTTCCAAACGTAAAAAAAACGTAAATTGGTTTACTTTAGCGATGGATCAGTACAAAAATAAGAAAATTTTTAAATTTATGTTACCATGGAATGATTTTGACTTGCCACATCGCATGGAAAAACACCATGTGACGGTGCTGGTGAAACAATAAAACGACGTCAGTAATATTAGATCCGAAAGAAATGTTCGATTTTTGTAGTGAACAAATACTCGGGATACATTTTTTTTATATACCTATCAAATTCAAACGTGGAAGATGAAGAAAAACTGCTGACAAATAGATTTATGAACATAAAACCAATAACAAATACAAGACAGTATCACGCATTTGTTCCCATTCAATCTTAATTGAAAGCTCAAATCTATTCAGAATCTCAAGATTCTTATACACACAGCTTTATGAAGCAATAATATGTTTTTTTTGTTTTTCTTACATGATTTTGAATACAATTTTTTCTTTTCTTTATTTCAATAACCAATTTTAATGTAAGACTTTTGTAAAAATTTTGGATAAGAACTCTTAATCAGCTGTAACTTCAGTGTGCATGTGAATAACAAAATGAAATTTTCAGGTCTCAAAGTTGAAGAAAAAAGCTTTAAGCCCCAACCTACTCCCATTTTGATATCTGGTAGTCAACATTCTCAAATATGTGCCCAAGATTGGCTTTTTTCAAAAACTCAAAATTTAAAAGGATTGTAAAGTTCATAAACCCCACACATTTCTTGCCCCGCAAAACACCGTCGGTCGCTCATAGATGTAATGCTTCTTAGTGATCCCAACTTGCTCAAATTTTACAATCAGTTATCATTTCCTGGTTTCTCCTATCATGATCTACTTTTTATTACACTGAATATAAACATCAACAACAAATATCAAATAGACGCTTTCCAATTCTACGATTTCCATAGCGTTAATGCCCAATCCCTATTTGAAGAATATCTCAGCTTAAATTGGTTTTTGATCTACCGAACTGGCGACCCAAAAAAGCAAGTCGAAATTATAAATGAAAATATTAATTTTTTGTTCCTCAAGCATGTTCCTTTAAAATCTCGTGTTGTAAGAAATGTCAACTGTCCATGGATGTCCAGAAATATTCTTCAAGTCATAACAGTAAGAAGTAGTCTACGGTATAAACTTGAATTGACGTTGGAAACGATTTGGCTGTGATGACATGCTCGCCCAGTACAAAATCAATCGGAACCGAGTAACAATGTTAATTAGAAAAGCAAAGCTTCCCTATTTCTCTAATAAATTTGACTATAACCGCTCTTCCAAGCATCTGTGGGATGAGATCCGTAAAATAGGTCTGGGTCTCCCTCTTCTTGCGAAACTGCAAATATTGAGGAGATTAACGAAAAATTTATAAACTCGGTTCCTGTGAGAACCAATAACTCTTCGCAACTAGAATTACAGTCTATTCATGAGGATGCTTTTTCACTGTCCAATATTATGTTCGGCAATTTTCTCTGTTAAATCTAAGTGTATAGGTGTAGACAACATTCACCCTGTTTTCGTGAAAATACTTCTTCCCTGTTTATGTTCTTATGTTACTCATTTGATCAATACGATTTAAACGACCTCTGTTTACCCAAACCTCTGGAAGTACGTGCGTGTAATACCAATTCCCAAAAAGACAGGAAGATCAGACTTTAGACCAATCGCTATTTTGCCCTTTCTTTCTAAAGCTTTCAAAACTATTGTCTCAGCTCAATAAAGGGTCTTATAACACCCTTTCAATCAGGTTTTAGAACCAAACATAGTTGCATAACAGCTCTTTTGAAAGTTTCAGACGAACGATGATGATAAGATCACACTATTGGCTCTACTAGACTTCTCTAAAGCATTTGTCTACATTGACCCTATTATTCTTTGCAAAAAACTATGTAATAACTTCAACTTTAGTAACTCTTCAATTAAACTTATTTTCTCGTATCTCTGTGACCGTGTCCAAGCAGTGTCATGTAAAAATCGAATATTCTCGTTTCTTCTCATCCGCCGGGGCGTACCTCAAGGTTCTATACTTGGTCCGCCTTTGTTCTCTTATTGTCAATTTCACTTAATAGCGGACGATGTACAGCTATACCTTAATTTTCCCAGTGGCCCAGTTATTGATGCATTTGAAAAGATAAATCGAGACTTATCCGCTCTTTCCAACTGGTTTAGACTTAATCAAATTCAGATCAACCCAGACAAGTCAAAGGCGATCGCCATATATAAACGTGTCCTTGATCCTACCATTTTTCCACCTACAGTGCTTCTCGGTTAATTGCGTCACCTTAAATGCACAACTTTAGACGCATTTAACAGGGGAACGCAATTAAAAGAATCCCGCTTAATTGATCTGCTGTCCCATTTAGAAAAACCCCGCTTAATTGAAATGAAAACACAATAAAGCGATTTTTTTACGACTTTGGCAAGAAAGTCAAGAAGAACCTTTTTAATGAAAATCAAAATTTAATTGAACGGAAAATTAACATATAATGAATGGTAAGACATAAAAAAAGAACAAAAAAATTTCAGCATAGGAATGATTGAAAAGGAACAATTTTTCATAATGTACACAACACATAAATTATGAATTGGTACATAATCCGTGCGTATATCTTTAGCAAGCGTACAAGAGGGAATTAGTCAGATTTGCTTTTTATTTGGCTAGAACATTATATCATGGTAAGAATCTGTAATTTTCACCTGCATTGTTTCCTTACACATTTTCAAGATTTTAATTTGCAGTCGCTAAACTCTGATGTTTCAGCAAACAATAGGCTCGTTCGTTGAACTTTACCCAGGGTTGACCCAAGTTTTCTTGACAATCTTATGAGTTGTCAAAAAAACCTGGGTTTTCCAAATCTCAAAAAACGCAAAGCCACAAAATCACCACACATCCCTGTCATTTGAATAAAAATACATGCCATTTGACAGCCCTCAACTCGCCACAGCAAAAACCTAGGGTGAGTTGAGGGAAAACCCAGGTCAACCCCAGGGCTAAAAAACACTCAATTTGACATTCAGGGCGACCTTAGGTTTCTCAAAAAAACGCTTTGTGGCGACCCCAGGGTTTTAACGAACAAACCTAATAATAAATAGGTGTGTTTCTTTACTGAAAATTCGCACGAAATGCACCGAAATTCGGTGAAAGTCAGTCGAATCCTGTTCCAGCACAGCGATTTTTCGTAGCAGTGCACAAAAGAGAGTGCTCACGAGAGAGTAAAAAATCTCACAACGATTTAAGTCATGTCAATTTGACTATTAACTTGTAGGCGCGCAACAATGCGACCAATTCATCATCAATCATTTAAGGTGTAAGCAAAAAGTGACTTCAATGATTTGGTTTTTTTCGTTCAATTAACCGGGCAATTTTGCTTCAAATTGAAAAAAGAGTTTTGATTTTTGGACCATTTAACCGGGAAACGCAATTAAGCGGAATGCACTTAGACGGGAAATTTTATGTATACTTCTTATGTGATCTTTTTTTTTGCCTAGGATTCAGGTCAATTAAACGGGTAACGCAACTAAGCGGGGGGTATTTATCCGGGGATTACTGTATTATCCTTAATGGCACTAGGATAGGAATGGTAGAAAGCATAAAAAAATTAACTTAAATGGAACTTGCACATAAACCAAATTGTTTCCAAGATTTACGGGTCGTTAAGGGGCCCATCTTTAACCAGAAACTATTTGCCTACAGAGGTTAAGGCTATTAAGGCTAGTGAAGGCTCTTTTGCCAATCTTTGCCAATTCAGAATGTGACTCTTTCCGAAGGGTAAATGTTGCTTTTAACTCAGCCACTCGATATATCTTTAATTTGCAGAGATTCGATCATTTATCCGAACACTCCAAGAAAGTTTTAATATGCAGTCTTAAAACTTTCTTGAATTACAGAAAGCTCGTTCTTCTAATTAAAATAGTACGATCCAAGAAACCAGTGTATCTATAAGACAAACTTCACTTTTCTCAATCAATTCGTAACATAACTATAAGGCCTCCTATGTATTCTTGCCTCACTTCTCGTAGACGTACATGCTGTTAGTTTATGGAACGACCTTCCACTCGCAATAAGACGTAAGTCTGAACAGAAATATTTTAATTTAATATCGTTTAAACATTTGCAGAATGAAAATTGATTTGTCTCGTTCATTAATATCTCTTAACTGTTATATACGTATAAATATATTCTTTTTTCTCTCTTTTTAGTATTTTTTTCCACTCTTGTTATTCTTGTTTTTTTTTTGTACTTAAATTCTCTTTTAAATTCTTTTAAATTAAGCAAATTATGTACCTAACCTGTACTTTTTAAGGACTATGTTCTTACTGTACAGTAGATATATATTTGAATAAATGAAAATGAAATAAAATCTTTTTTTTATTCAACTTTGGATTGTTTATTTTGTACTTATTGTAACGTTTAATAAGGGAAATGTTTAGGGACTTACTATAGACATTTTAGGCATAGGACTGCTTCAAAAATGGCAAAAATGTATATAAAATGTGTTGATTTCAAAAGGGTCAGGTTTCTAAAGCAACTCAAATGTCTTAAACCTTTTAATTGATTTGAAAAAAATAGTTTATCAGCTTTTTAATGACACCTTAATCGTCCTTATCGCTTGAATACGGACAACTTTAGAGTGCAAATTCTGAAAACCATAAAATCACAATGTTTGGTTCTTTGAGTAAGGCTGGAGGGAGAAGAAAATTACAAAAACAAAATCCTTTGACTATTTCGTATTTCGATAGCAATGAAACATTTCTACAAAGTTTGAGCAAAATCGGAGGTATAGCAACATTTTGGATTGACCGTTTTCATTCTTTAGATTCCTGTTAATATTTCGAAAATGTTGGCGGCCGAGGAGTACAGAGCAACTTCATGTTTTGTCAACGACTAACCTGAATTTTGGACTAAGTATCAAATAGGAAAAATAAAACACCGTGACTTAGAAGCATAGAAGCTTCTTGTTTTGTCAAGTTTCTTAGAAGATAAAAGTACCTCACCCAATAATTTATTTTACGATTGCCAAGCACGAATCTAAAAGAAATGAAAAGTGCACTTAAAAGATAGTTCATTTACCTTTTGCATGCAAGAGAATACAAAGAAAAAACCTGGAGCCAAAAAAAATTTAAACAGTATTAGAATTGCAATATCAGCTTCAGCAACCCCTCATCCATGGCGCCACGCTGTTACAGGGATCATACCAAGATCTGGTCGAATAAATTCGCTTGCGTTTCTTCAATAATGTGATTCATTAATAGGTCTTTTGTTGTCTAATTTCGTATCATACTTCTATGATTTTGACTTTCACTTTTTTGTGATTAATTTTTTTTTTTTAATTTTAGTTGAATGTGCGTAAGCAATGATGTGGTGACAACATTGAACTTGCGTGATTTGAATTGCGGAGTTATTTTCTTGAATCTAATTTAACCGGCACGATAGCAACTAACTCGTTTGAGTTTTCGATAAACTCAGATGCCAGAAGTGGTTCAAAGAGCAAAATATTTCAGCTCAGAAGGTAGCAGCATTTGGAAAATATGGGAACCGGAACGCAGCTCTACCCCATTCCGTTTAGTTTTTATTTAAAATCTCTCAGAGATAATACAAATTTTGTTGTATTATATACTTAGGCCTTAAGAGCAGAAGTGGCGAAGCCCCAAATTCACAGAACTGAGATATGTATTTACGATAAAAGACCTCAAAGAAAAGCAAAATCATTCTACAGGGTGTTCCGTACTTCGTTTGTTATCCTTCGTGTATTAAAATTGTTCTACAGTAAAGCTCGTTTCTCAACTTTGACATCTCTTTTTGACAATTTAAAAAAGGCTAACTTTGGTGTACCCTGTGTTAAATTCGATATCTCTGTCAATACAGATGATTGAGACCAAATCTTAGACTTGATTTCATGTAGAAGTAACAACCCTTAAGACTGTATTTAAGTTGAGCTTCCATAGGTTTAGGGTTGCCAGATTTTCAATTTTAAATGGTGTTCAAATTTTCTTCCCCAAACAAAATTTTGACTTTGAGGTAATTTTTTTCAGAAAATGCCTGTTAAACAAAGAGTTTCTTTATTTTTTACAGATGAACAAAACAAGAATAAAAAAAAAAACTCATCAATAAGTGCACTCAAAAACCCATACATACAACAACGTGACAGAAATCAAATTTTTGGTTTTTCTACGAACTTTTATTGCAACAGCTTGCAATGGGAGTAGTCTTCCAAGATTTGATTGTTTAAAGTTAATTGTTATGACTGTGCACTGTTGAAAAGGATAAAAGTCTAGTTGACCTGCTACCAAAATCCGAATTGGCTTACCTCTTCTCAGGGAGATTTAAGTTTGAAGTATGAATGTTCAATTGGGCGACATTCTGCCTGTCAACTGTTATGCAAGCTTATGTTATTCTTTCCAGATCTTTAGCAGCGACTGCGACCATCGCATCTCATTCCTTTTCTTTTTGAGAATAGAACGTTCTTTCCCCATTGTAGAAGTCACTGTACTGTCATCGTGCAGTTCCGTTTTCTTTTACGTCAACGCTCTGAGTACTTTTTGTGTGGCTACATTCACGTGTTTTCTTTTTTTATAAAACCATGGCCTTCGTTTTAGTTAGACCGAATTAAAACTCAGAGCTTGATAGCTTTTTGGCATCGTTGCCACTGGTTTTCGAAAAGATCCATCCCGGCATATCCTTTCATGAGCATTTGTTCCGATGGACCGTGTTCGTCCACAGGAGAGTAGAGTCGGGCTTATATTGGAGAAAAAAAAATGAATGTCACACAAATTTTGTGCGTTAGACTATAACCTTGAAGGCGCGCGTTCGAATCGGCAATTTCTTCAATATCAATCCTCCAATCTTGTGCTACTTTTGTTATCATTTGTTTAGTTTGCTTACATTTTATTCTGTGAGATTGAACTTATACTTTTTCAAAACGAATCGTTTATTTCAGGTCGATCGGATTTTATAGGTGGCATCGATAATGAGGCGCTTGACTTTGGCCATCTGGAACAATTTATTCATGTCACAGCATCTACTGGTGGCGGCGATGTATCCCCAACAGTATCTTCTGTCGGCGTGAACGAAGTACTGGCATCAACGACAAACTCAACTAACAGTAATATTAACAATGCTCAGTCAAACTTGCCAGAAAGCCCTCCTGATTCGGGCTCGGAACCGCCATTCAGTCCGGTTGATTTACAGGGTCTCGCCCTCCACCCATCACGGTCAACTTCAAATTGTCCGTCAACAAACGCCAGTACTCTAGCTGATGCCGATAGTGGTTTAGGAACGCGGCAGCAAAATAAACCTTCCTCAGATCTCCATACGCTAACACATTTATCAGGAAGTGTCCATCAGCAGCTTAATAATACCAACCAACACCATAATCAGCATATTCCAACTATTCACCAACACCACCTTTATGTTGAGCACAATGACCAGCACTCCTTGCTGCTGGCATCAGCCCCTCATCTTCATCATCAGCCGATGCATCATGTTGATTTGACTACAACGACGACGACGACGACGACTGTGTCTCCATCAGCAGTATACATTTCAGAAAATAGGCCTGATCATTCAGAAAACTTGTTAGCTATCGATAGTCACCGGCATCATCAACAACAGCCACCTCACACTAACAATAACATTCATGTTGCTAGTATGAGTGAAATAATTGACATGGAACCGCAGAGGACTTCATACAATAGACCAATGGTGGCATCACAGCAGCACGCACCGTCTATAATTCCATCCGACGTGTACATGGGGACCCCAGCTCCGATTATGAAAACAGCAACAACAGTTGCTCCGTCAACGCGTAAACGAAAACTCTCACAAGTAGACTGTTGCGCTTCGATGATGACAATCAAACCGGAACCAGGTAAAGATTGAAATCAAGTTTTTCGTTTTTCATTTCGGTCAGTAAAATAGACGATTCTTTTTAATCCATTCAGGTGCATCATTAAGTCCAATGTGCCATCAAAATCCCAATCCGACCTCTCCAGTCACCATCAATTTACCACAACACCTGGGAGGAGGAGGAGGCGGTGGGAGTGGGTCACCTTCCTTGTCATCTTTATCGCCCACAGGAACAAGTTTGTCAATGTCCAACGATAACAATAGTCTCGATGGTGGTGGCTCTGGAACTCCGAACGGAGCCAGTTTCGTAGGCTCAAATGCCACAGATTCTTCAAGTGAATCTTCTCCGATGCAGTGCATCCGGTTTAGTCCTTTCCAGCAGCACAATTGGCATACTCTATGCGACCAAAGCCTACAAGAACTAACCATAGCACATTACCGTGTTGATGCTGACAAAGGATTTAATTTTTCCGTTTCAGATGATGCATTTGTTTGTCAAAAGAAAAATCACTTCCAGATCACATGTCATGCTCGGTTGCAGGGTGACGCTAAATTTGTACGTACCCCATCTGGTCTCGAAAAGATCAAATCGTTTCACTTGCACTTCTATGGCGTCAAGCTCGAGGCCCCAAACCAAACCATTCGTGTCGAACAGAGTCAGTCGGATCGATCCAAAAAACCCTTTTATCCCGTTCCGTAAGTGTGTGTCACTGGGCGTGTTTTCTTGTCGCAACTCAGTAATCCAACACAACAAATCTAGACGCAGCTTAAAAACGTGCTCAGTATTGTTTTGTTTTAGTGTTCAGTTCAGTAAAATGCTGAGTTGCGACAAAAAAGCATCGATTGTATAATTGCCGATCGTGATTGATTTCTTGTATCTAATCACTTTTATAGAATCGATCTTCAAAGCCACTTGGTGAGCAAAGTTACTGTAGGCCGTCTGCATTTTTCGGAAACAACAAATAACAATATGAGAAAAAAAGGTCGACCCAACCCGGAACAACGCTACTTTCAATTAGTCGTGGGACTGCATGTACACACACACTCTGGTCATTTTCCTGTAGTGAGCCAAGGCAGCGAGAGGATTATTGTGCGTGCCTCAAATCCGGGACAGTTTGAAAGTGACGTTGAGCTATGCTGGCAACGCGGCATAACCCCAGAATCTATTTTCCATGCAGGACGTGTCGGTATCAACACCGACCGGCCTGACGAAAGCCTAGTGATACATGGCAATTTGAAGGTATCAGGACACATAATTCAACCGAGTGATAGTCGAGCAAAGCAGGAGATCAGTGAACTGGACACTGCGGTGCAGTTAAGGAATCTTCAAAAGATTCGAATTGTTCGATATCGCTATGAGCCAGAATTCGCGTTGCATTCAGGACTAAAGTCTGGCAAAGACAATAAAGAGATCATAGACACGGGTGTTATTGCCCAAGAGGTGCGGGAGGTATTGCCAGATGCTGTGCAAGAAGCAGGCAGTATTGTCCTACCAAGTGGACAGGTTATCGAAAATTTTCTTCTTGTTAATAAGGTAAGAGTAAATGTGTTTTTTATTTAACTTGAATTTCGATTTGTTTTACAATATTTCACAATAGAAAGCATTGGCTTATGCCGTCAGCCCTGAAAAAAAGAGTATATTCTAAGCAAAACAAGATTACAATTATTTCAGTTGGCATTTTAAGTAAAGGCTCATTTAAAACTCGTGATCTAGTAAATTTTTGATGAATTAGGCATTGGATTAGTTCAAAAAGCTTCGTTTATAATTTGGTTTCCATATCTTATTGCAGTTTCTACGGAGCTATACAACACGTTCTAATTCTCCCCGTTTAGTACTTCAATAACTTCGTTAAGAGCAAATATGCTTCTCCCCTAGTGTGCTCGCCGAACTGACGCAAGGATAGGGCAAGTTCCTTTAAGAAATGAATTACATTTTCCGTCTCTCTGAGATTGCAAGGGAAGCACTCCAGATTTTCCTCTGCACCATAGGGTCGGTTGTTTTATGCGAAGTAGCTCTCCTCTCGTTTTGAAAATAGTAGAGATTGTGTCTATACTGCATCGATCGGCAAAGTAGTTGTTAACGCCAAGATTGTGTTGGAGACGCTTATAGGTGTTTTGAGTGTCACTTTGTTGGGCCAACTCCATAAAATTTGAGAAACTTGTCTGTATAATCTTTGGCAGCAATTCTCCAAGTTTCCCATCCTCTCTCATTCAATTGAACGTTGTGTAACAGCTCCAGTCGCGACCATTCTGTAAAAAACTGTGATTTTTGTTGAAGTAGCTGCCTCGCAATAATGTTGGGCAGCCGATGATTTTTTGATTAGCTGAGATGCAGTTTGAGCGAAAATGCTTGGAGTAGTAGCTCGGGGCCTCATGTTTTCTGCTAAGAACTCCTCTCCAGTTATAGTTAATAATGGTTTTTTGGGACTGCCAATTTTGCCTGAAGATGCTTTTTGAAAGATAGCTTGGGTGTAATTATTAAAACTCCTAGGTACTTGTACTCCTTAACTAGCTCCAAGACCCTATTTTCAAACGTCTATTTCTCCTCTCTAGCGTATCTGCCTGCTCCATTCCGAAAGATCATTACTTTTGATTTAGCGGTATTAGCCAAGAGATTCTAAAGGCGATAGTGATTCTGGAGTCTGTTGATCATCATCTACATCATATGTGGAGCTTAAGCAAGCATGACGATATCGTCCGCATACATCAGTGTTTTGATACTTACACCAGCGAAACGAATACTTCTAATGAAATATCCTCCAGAAAAGTGAAAACAGAAGAGGGCCTAATAAACAACCTTGTTTGACGCTAGACGTCGCGTCGATTGAAACCAGGTAGAAGCTTCATTTCCGTCTGTATGAGACGGTCATATTGTTTTTGTATAGACATAAGCGTTTTTGTCGACATTCGAAGACAACTCAGATCTTTTCGACCAATTGAGTCGAACGCAGCTTTAAAGTCCAAAAAAAAAAACGTATAACTTTCTTCCTTTTTCGAGATATGACCTGGCGGTGCATGTCAATAAAAAATGTTGAGTAATCCTTCCTAAAACCTGCCTGATACTAGCTGAGCATGAGCAATTTATTTTCATGTACCCAGGTTTTAGATCTGTCGTATATTATACCAGTAAAGATTTTCACCACTGAGCTCATGATGGATATACCGCGGTAGTTGTTCGGATCGTATTCATCCATTTTTTTGAACAGGGGGATGATATTCCTACGGAAACTTCCTTCAAAATGTTCGTTGAATAAACTTATATTACTTTTGATACTTTTTGCGAAGAAGATACCACTAAGTGATCTGGCAAGCTTCCAAAAGGAACGGCTATCTCTTACTTCTGACAACTTTTGCACTAAGTTATTGGAATAATGTCTTTGCTTCTGTTTAATAAGGTTTTGTAATCTTTATTCGCTTTTTGGTACATTTCTATAGCTAAAATTGAATTTGTTGTTCTCAGCAGTCTTAGCAGGCCAAAAGATTTTTTTCTAGCAGTATAGCAATCTTCATCAAACCATGGTTCCTTCCATGTCTGCATATTCAACTGGCTTGCATTGACTGACTCAAGAAGACTATCCAAGTTCACTTTATATCTGTCTCGATTGGCATTTTTCCACTAAAGTTTCGGTAAGAGCTTCATGTTTTCGTGACCATGGACTGAGTCGTCGCTGAGGTTCCATTTGACGGCAGGAGATCGGAATAGACCAGTCCTTCAACTTCCAAATCAGCCACGGCATCAAACCATTTTCCACGTTCGAGGCAATAGTCAATTGCGACCACTCTTTGTTCTACCATTCAACAATGTCAGACCAATGGTCACGCACATTTCAAAAAATACTAAACATCTAAATGTTCCTTAAACACAAATTGTCCCCACATTCGAGCTTAAAAGAGAGTGATTACACTGCCATTAAAAGCGGTCTCTCACTTAACCATTCGGAATTGTCATACGTTTGTAGGTCCTTCAAATACGAGCTTTCTTCCTTATTTTAGTAACATTGAAAATCCATCGCTACTGCACACCTATATGTATATTTTACAGGATCGTATTCTCATGGAAAACATTGGTGCGGTAAAGGAGCTCTGCAAGGTTACTGGCTCACTGGAGACACGTATTGAGCAATTAGAAAAGATTAACAATCGTTTGATGAGGATGCAAGAACTAGAACGAAGTAAGAAAAAGTGCAAACATCTTATGGATGACGTATTGATGGACGGCGAAGACGAATTGTGCTCAAACCGCACTGTACAGATGATGATCATTATTTTGGTTATTATTATGGCTACATGGTAAGTTTTTTTTTTGCAGCTGGTTCTGGTTTTCTTATGCTTCAATGTTTTGTTTATTTATATATCGACTAGCCTAGTAGCAGTATCAACACTTTACTTTGTGGAGCATAGCAAACAACGATATATAAAACGCTACGATCGTTATGATATCAGTCATCACCCGTTCTCGCACGATGCAATACTCGTAAATAGCAACAATAACAACAACAACAACAATAACAACAACAACAATAGCCCCCGTAATATTAACCATAATGGCTACCATACAAGTAAAAATGGAAAACTTACTCTACATACCCACACACCACGTCCACCTATAGCTGCACTGTCACCCTTGTCATTGCCGATCCAATCACAAATGTCGTCCAATAATTTTCCATTGAGTGCACAATCATCACCAAACATTCCTATTTCTGTGATACCAGTATCATCGTATCCGTCCGTCGTTGGAGTTGGTACGAATTTTCATGGTTCCTTTATTGATTCAGAGGCCTTTAATGGTTTTCCACTTGAAAGGCCAACTGATGAAATATCATCATCATCAGTAGGAGGAATGGGCATGGGAATTGGAATTGGAATGGCAATCGATAAACCAGCTCCACCCGCTGTTATCTTAAGTACGAGTATACATCTCAATAACAAGACAGCTAATAGCAAAAACAAGTCCAAATGGCCGACGGCTGATACATCAGCTACGGTCTTGCCCTCTGTAACTTTACCTTATAGCTTTAGCAAAGATCAACAAAAAGACGAAAATCTCAACATAAGTGAGACATCTTCAGAAAAAGTAGCTGATTCTATCCCAGTGAATCCAGATTTTGAAAATAATTCCATAGACGGAATTGATACCTCACAGAAGCCAGATGCTCGTGGCGGTGGCGTTGGAAGTGGCAGTGGTGTGGGTGGGGGCTTAGTGGGGGCAAATCATAGAAGCGATACTCCTACTAGTAACCATAGTACAAATAGTGGAAATGCAAATAAAAGTGATGGTCGAATTGCTCCGTCAGAAAATAGCGTTAAAGGTAGTGGAGGTGTCGCAGTGTCAGCAATCGGAGTTGGAGCCATCAAAATAGACCGAAATGGTGACCCTTCATCAACATCATCATCTTCATCATCGATTTTTATTGTCTACAAAAATGTTCAAGGTAAAAATATCAACGACACCGTCAGTCAGCAGGTCAATTTTACTATTGAAACACCATCGATCACAAATAAGAGTCGCAGTATTGACAACGAAGACAGTGATCTACAAAGTCTTGGCAACAACAATGACTCCGATGATCAAAGCCTCTTGGAATCAGTAACAGCTCCAGTTATTGAAAAAACCTTTGCACTAGATCCCATCGGTATACCCGAACATTGTATGGAAATAAAAAGGGAAGACATTTCCAACTGTCAGGTTAGTTTGATTTGAGTCTTATTTTTATATCTTAATTCATTTGACTTTTATAATTACAGTCAGCGTGTTTTGAAGATTCAAATAGTCTGCCGTTGTCATCGTCTCACAATTCAGAGAGTGAAAATCGACGTCGGCACATTCTAAACACTACATCAATCTTATCGCCGTCGTCGTCGTCGTCTTCATTAGCGATTGACTCCACCTTAGCAGCAGATGAGCCTACGAACACGAAAACCTATTCAAAGCCACATTCTTTGTCCAATTCAGCTGAAACTGTGGAATTAATTGAACAATCTAAGAATGACGGCGTGGTCGATGATGACCAAGATCAGGAAGTGTCCCAACAACCTCAAAACGATTCTGATCGAAAGGAAGATCTCGTCCTAACAATCAAGGATCGAAAGGCTGCACACAAGGATTCAAAACGGAAAATTGATTCCATAGAATCCATAGAAGTCCAATCAGAAAACGAACGAAGCAAAACATCATCTGATTGTTCGTCAGTAATGCCGTGGCTACAAGCCGACACATTCAATGTGTCTTTGGGTTGTGAAGAAATTTGCCTTAATGGAGGGAGCAGCTTTAATATAACGTACATGATTCCACTATCGAAGTATCTTAAGGACACCAATGTTGAACTCCATTTTGTGTAAGTATATCAACTTCAATATTTTTATTTTCAATTCCAATTGCAGATCATTTTTTATTTCATTTGCAAATAGGGCGCCACTTAGCTTGCACTGGACGGTATGCAATAATAAACAAAAGACTAAACGTGATGGCAATACTTTTGTCCTTAACAACGGAAAAGTATTTCAAAAAAGTCTAAATGTTTCCATATTTTACTTTACTATTCCGGGACATGGACATTTTGAACGGTTTATTGAGTTACGTGCTGCCATAGATTCAAACAAGGTGAGTTGTACGCTATGTGATATATGATGAGATATGTCACATAATCCTTAAGACTAATAAGTAAAAATTGAATGAAAAAAAAAAACAATACCCAATACCCATTATGAGAATATTTTTAAAATGTTTCAAGATCATCGCGTCTTGTGATAGACATCATTAGGGTTTTTTCTTTTTTAGTTCCGAACAGAGAAGTGAAACGTCAAAAACGTAAGAGTATTTCTTTTTCAATTCAGCGACATCTGAACGCTCAAAAGGCTTTTCTTTTTTCTTCAGAATACTACGCGAGCGCGCTCTACGTACTCGAAATAAAATGACGGGGCATCTAGAGCAAGAGTCTGAGCGCTGTTATTTTGACAGCTTTGAACACGCTCAGTTCAGAACACGCTCAGTTCACACGTTCTCAGTTCAGTGCACTGTTCGGAACTAAAAAAGAAAAACGCCAATTATGTATCTACTTAGGTGACGTTCAAGCATTCACCAGTACGTTTGTCTGTACCCAACACCCTCCCATTATAACAACAATGCTCAGCAGCCGAATCATTAGTTCCGAAATGGGGAAATACAAAACAAGCAAATTGGCCAATAGAGAAACCCCGCAGGGAAGAGTTCTATCTCCTCTACTGTGGAACCTGGTAGTTAACAAATTGCTAATCGACCAAGAGGACGAAGATTTCAAAACCATAGCCTATGCCGATTATGTAGCAATTGCCGTTTCAGGCAAGCACCCACAAACGCTAGCTGAGCTGCTACAAACAGCGTTTAACAAGCTTAACAATTTGGCTGAAGAAAGCAATACACTTTTACACCGAAAGTCCAAAAACCAGCGAAGGTGTAGGAAGTGGAATCTACTCAAAAAAAACTGAACCTCAGTCTTTTCTTCCGCCTACCCGATCATTGTAGTGTATTCCAAGCGGGAATTCTGGCGATTGAGGAGGTGCTGCCTTGGCTCAAAGAAAACGTCATATCCTGCACGGGTATTCGAATCTTCTCGGACAGCCAAGCTGCCCTTTAATCTCTTGCCTTTGTCTCTACAAAATCCATCACGGTCCACGACCACTTCCCAACGCTCAGAATGGAACAACATAGGTGTACCTATCGCTACATGTAAACTCCTACTTAGCCAAGACGCTTCAAGGATAACAAACACTAGATGGACTGAGAGTAACAACTGCCTTGCAGCCAAAGAAGTTTTTCCGTGTGTAGACTCAAAACGCTCAAAGAGTTTGTTAGTCCTGAACCGCCTGTATTAAGGTTCTACCAAAGGTGTTCTTACGGGACACTGTCTAGTAGAAAGACACGCCAAAAGACATGGTGTGTTTTCCAATGATTTTTGCAGAAGCTGCATGGACGAAGAAGAGGAAGAAACCGTTCAACACCTTCTTTGCTCATGCCCTGCACTACTTCATAGGAGGAAAAATCATCTCGGTGAATTGTTCTTCGATGAAACTAGCGACTTAGCTTACATAGACCCTAAAAGTTTTTTAAAATACGTTAAAATTTCCGCGTGGTTGGACTAGCGGGTGATTAACCGGCTAGTCCCGTAATGGAAGAAAAATGGGTGACCAACTCGTTAACCTTACTTCAGGTTTCCGAGATCAGTAGGTGATTAACTTGTTGATCTCTGTGGTATCACATTGGACCCTTGCGGCCTAAGTGTGTCAGGCAATGTACTCATTGGCTGCCACTTCCACCTAAACTAACCTAATCCATTAAAAAGGTTATATCAGACAAACGAAAAATTTTTGTTACAGACAACTGCAGCTAAATCTGCATGTGGTTAGCCTCCTACATGTAACAATCCAGGACCGGGAAGTTTCTCGACGCATTCTGAGGCCAACACGGCACGGATCACTTGTTAGGTTAAGCGGGTGACCCCTTAAAGATCATGACGCTCGTAATGCCGGGAAAAGAAAGAAGGAGATAATAATTCTATGATAATTAATTCATTGCTATGAAAAGTGCTTTTTCGATTAGCCGTCCGGAATCGGTATTAAGTTATAGGTTCACTCCATTCCCTCACAAGAAATGTTGTGTATGTATGTGTTTGCCTCCCAAACCGAATATCTGTTGCTTTTGCGAGCATTGAAACAGAAGTGACAAAAATGGGTTCGATGCTCAATGCGGGTAAAGTATAAGTATAAAGTATTGTCTTCAAACAAGGACACCGAACATTGACGAATTGGGCAAAACGTCACAAAAGACAGACATAACTTTGAGGTAGTGTAGGGGACTTCGTTTCATATGATCCGCTATATAGACCCAAAAAACAACATCAGTGTGGAGATTAAACTGAGAACAACTCTTGCCACCCGCTTCTTCTTTGGGTTAAGAACTCAATAGAGAAACAAAACCCTCTCTAGAAAACCCAAGGTAACCCTACATAAGATCTTGATCATCTTAGTCCTGCTTTACGGCGCGGAAGTGTAGACCTTATAGATAGTGGACGAGGAAGCTTTCGTCTTTGCGAAAGCAAAGTACTCCGAATGATTTTTGGTCCCATTTGCGAAGACAATGTGGGAAGAAGAAGATAATATGGACATAGCTAGAAGAGTACGTACGCGGCTACGATAGTTGGGCCATGTAGAGCGGATGAACCCAAACGCTCCAGCTCAACTGATTTTTGCAAGGACAGTGCAAGAAAATTGTGGAAGGGAAGACCTCGCCTTAAGCGGGGCAATAAATGGAAGAAAATCTCAACTGACCCGAAATCGAAGTCGTTATAGAAGCATGTTGGGTGAGGCTCAAGTTTATCCCGAACTGTAATGTCCACCTAAGTACCCGTGGCGTGATGGTTAGCATGTCTACCTGCTAACCCAGAGATTCGAGGTTCGAGCCCCAGGAGAGGCAAAAATGTTTTTCCGCGGGTGTCGCCTTTCGCGAGGAATTGGCAAGTCCTCCGTTAGTGTAAATTCTTTGCCATAAAAAGAGCTTTCTCAATTAGCCGTTCAGAACCGGCAGAAAACTGTAGGTCCCTCCATTCCCTCATAAGGCATGGTTGTGAGAAATGCGCTAGGCTCAGGGGTTCCTCGCTCTGTTGTGCCACCTTTTCAATTCTCATAATTTTTTCGAAACGTATTAAGAGAAGTATAATTTCAACGAAGTTCAACAGTTTCAAAATACCCAGCCTACATGTAAAAAAAAGTTTCTACTTTATTAAAAAAGAAGCTTCTTTGTTCTAATACGGCATATTTGTTCAGCCTGTGGTAAAGTGTGTTAAAACCAGCCGGCCGAAACGGAGGTATTTTTAAACAGGTAAATGCAACTAAAACTTTAACAACCCATTCGCACAAACGCTCCGAGCCTGGTTTAAGGTGAGACAGTCAGTGTAGTGAAAGCTATTGCTTAAAACTGTGTCGGAAGCGACATATTAGAGAATAGTATAAGCCCTTTAATTCTTTCTAGAATATATTTTCAAAAAGGTTGTACTTCGATGTTGTTATTGAACTATAAGGTCTTCTTGAATAGCTAGCAATAACAATGTTTGATATTGATCCAGATAGCTTTGAATTCAAAGAGCGATGGTAGTCAAACGCCTTGAATACAGGGAGTTATGCTAATGCAAGCTAGCAATGAGTCACAGAGAGCTGAGGAGCACAGTGATTATGTTGATACAAAGGCTTTTGAACTAAAGAAGCTTTACTACAACAAAGGCTTGTCGTTTTTGAGAAGGGTATGAGTGAACTGTTTGCATCTGTTGTTTTTTATAAAAACAAATTGAAAGAACCAAAAGCAAAGTTGAAATGCTCAAAATTGAAAAACAAACTTATGTGATGCTAAAAATATGGATGCAGTTAGCTTTGAATTTTCAGAGCATTGCGATCAGAGACTAGCGCACAGGGAGATTTACGAGCTCGACAAGAGATCAGGAAGCTAATGAGCACAGAGGGCGTTGATAGCCGTGTTTATTGGAAATTTTTATATTCACTTCACTTGCGAATCTCAATAAAACGCTTTTTTGGGTATATTCACTTACCAAGTTCACTTTCCCATAAACTCCATTTACCAGCCATCCCTGTTCTTCACTTCGGCAAGTGATTTATTTTTGTCCACTTACGCTATTCACTTTAGAGTTGTTGTTTTTCCTTGAGCGATGTTTGCTGAAGTGAATATAAATTTCCAATAAAACACAGGCCATGAGCACAGGGAGCTATGGAACCTCGAGGAAAACGCAGGGAACTGGTGAACGCATAGCTCTGCTGATCTTACAAAGTCTTTCAATTCAGGGAGCTGTAAGGGGACAAAGGCCTTTAAAGGAAGTTTGTTTGACTGAAATGGTGATAAATTTAACAGCGTCTATAAGTGGATAGTCTAGTGATGTATGATTTGATGTCGATTGTCGAGTAGTTTACCATAAACTCTGCATCGTTTAGATAAATAGGTTTTTATCGCTTCAATGTTATTTTCCCTTAAATTTTTATGTTAGTTTCAACACACTTATTCACATACTAAACAGAAATGCCAAATAAACTACGAAGTTATAAAAATATTTTGTTTTAAGTCCTACAGTCACTTCAAATAAACGAAATGACATGGACAGAGACGATCAAAACGGAGATATGACTTTACCGATTTTGAAAATTCTTTTGCCGTTAGAATTCTGTATAAGTAGTGAGTAGCATAGTACCGTATTCTACCCTATTCTAAAACAAAATTAATGGATATGCAATTGGAAAACCTGCTTCGAATGAGATTTGCATTGCGTTTCTTATTAATTTTGATTTAAATTAAAAAAAATAATGTGGCACAACAAAGTTCACAATTTTCGGCCCGTTCCAAACGGCTAAGTTTGAAAGCACTTTTCATATCACTCTCGGATGAATTGCCAATTCCTTGCGAAAGGCAATATCCCTGGAAAAGCAATTTTATATTTGTTTACCAGAACCACTACACTACAGGTGGTGCCCGTTAGTTTATTCTTACATTTTATAATAATTGTGACTATTGAGTTGTCTTTTTGTACTAGCAAACATCGTTGCTGTGTTTTGTTTTGTTTTCAGAGCAGATTCCTAAAAATTTAACATTTATAATTTGCATTGGTTGGAGTTGAAGTATTTTAATCAACTAGTAACACTTGATCGATACACTGACAAATTGTCAAAAGAAATTCATAGAAACTGGTCTTCAAAATATAAAAACAAACCAAAAAAAAGTAACTGTAACGCTTACCTTGCCATTGATGAACAGTATTCAATAGGATTACAATCCTTTCATGTTCTAACATGTTCCGACGATGACGACGAAAGAACGGCACATATTGTTTTTGTTTTACCGATATGTAGCTCACTTTCAGTAACACAAAATTAAAAGAAATTTGCATTTGTCTTTTTTTTTAATTAAAAATAAACAAAATGTTTTATTATGTAAAATAAACAAATATTCATAAATGAATACACATTATTCTTTTACCTTAACACTTTACTTTTTCTAAAACACCACAAATTTTTTTGAAAAAATAAAACAAAAGACCATGCTAGAGCATTATTCAACCGCCCTGTCAGCCTGTCACGCACAAGAATAGATCACAACTGACTGAAACAAAGGAACGCGAAAACTTCTTCAAACAGGTTTTGTGTTTGGCACGTGAGTGAAGTGATCTCCCCACAACAACTGGAAATGTTTATCGCAAAGAAGATGGGTTAGACAAACCGCTAAAGTAGAGGTAATGCTATGTCCGCACCTGAAGTTAACCTGGGTTTCGTTCCAAAATGGTTTGAGTTAATCAAATAGCGTCCGCATATGCAAAAAAGTTTTGAGTTTATCTTTTTGTCTTAAGTTAAAAAGAGACAGATATAAAGTGTGAGCAGAACGTCAACAACGTATGAGAGAATTCATCCTCTCTCCACTCACTTCCACTCTCTTAAATGTCAAATTCAATGGAATATTGGAAATAGTGCGTTCAGCGCGCTTGGTTTCGTGTAGGTTATCTCGAAACCCAGTGACTAAAAAGGTTTCATTTTGTATGGCAAACCACTTGGTTTGGGATTGTTTTGAGATAACCAAGTTTAACTCTCAGGTGCGGACATAGCATAAGCTAAATAATTCGAGCTTACGTTAAACGAATTAGTTTTGATGGGTGAACCGTAATCCGTAATTCGTGAACTCGTGACTCGTGAGTCGTGACTCTTGAGTGGGAGAGTGAGAGCAATGACTAGAAACTCTCAAATCTTAAATTCATCGATAGGACTGCTCCTGCTTGAATGACATTGTCAATCAGCTAAATAATTGCAACACATGCAAATTTTCATAAAAATCAAGTATTGAAATTTGTGATCAAAGAAAAATTAGATAACATGCAATGGAAAACTACATATTCTTTATAATTATTAATTTTGGTGGGAGCAAAATCCCAGTTAATTAGGCTTAAAACAAGCTATTAACTTAAAAACAAAGAAACTTAATAGCTAAGACTTAAACTAACTAGTTGGAGGGCTAAGGAGACGAAGTTCTAGGTAGGGAGTACTCATATTGAAGTCAAAACAAGAAGTGTGAGAATTTTCATTCCTTAGCATCCGGGAGATGGGTTCATTGGAGCCGTAAGAGGTTCGATGGGTGGGAAGATAGAAGAGACGGTGATTCCGAGTGTTAGGAGGGTTAGTATTTGGATTCGTTAAGGGCTGAGCAGTCAATGGTACCTGTAAATATTCGGTGAATGAATAGAATGTCAAATATTTCTTTTGAAGGAGTTGAGGAGTTTGATTCGGTCTTGATAAGGAGGAAATATCAAAGGATTACTCCAATTAAGACCTTGCAGAGCAAATTGGAGGAAACGGCGTTGTATGCTCTCAATTCTGGCAATGATCACTTGTTGGAAAGGCACCCAGACTTAACAAGAGTATTCAAGAAGCGGACGAACAAATAAATAATGTAAAGGGATCGGGTTACGTAGGGGTCTGCAAATTTTTTGGACCATCGTTTCACTAAGCCAAGTGCTGAATTTGCCTTAAGGATTATATCGTCGATATGCTTGAGGAAGTTCAGCTTACGGTCGCAAATAATCACCACGTCACATCTTGATCGTCATCTCGATAAACATTGAAAGTAGAAGGGAACAGTTCCTGGTTGTTAATGCTAGGGATAAGATAAGTTTCAGTCAGGGCATGGACTTCAAATTGCAAAGCGTGGGATTGTTGAAGGACTGCTCTTGTTTTTGAGCGAAGTCCTCTTACGTTTTGATAGTAAAAGGTAAGAGATAGATTACTATCGAAGTAACTTGTCATGGTCAGCTCTACTATGTTGAAGGTGGAATATTCGCTTTGAGTGAACATATTGACCAAAAGCTTCTAGATCATTAGCGATCTTCTCAGGGGACAGATTAAGAAGCTCTTGGTATTTGATATACACTTTCTTAAGGGTGGTAACATCAGTGGGGAGACCTTCCTGCTGAATAGAGACAATGACATTGGTTTTAGTTTTGCCTTCGTAGGAAAATCCGGATGTTTTCGTATGTCTCTAAGTCTAGACAGGACGTACCGTGATTCAGTTGAATCAATAGTTTGCTTGGTAAGTTTGACTGAGTGAGACAAAAGGGGGTCAAAATTGGAAGTTGAACTGGAAGGTGGTTCAGGTGTGCTAGTATTAAGTATGTGGGAGCTAATACAATTAAGGTATTTTGCTCCAGATGTAAGGTCGAAGCATGGTGCGTTTGGGATCCACATATGAATTGTGGTTTTCTGTTCCTTAGAATTGAAAGTAAAAAAGGAGTAAGCTCCTTTTTCTAAATATCGTTACCAGTTTCTATATTTTTTTTTAACAAGTAAAGGAATGCTTTTGTTTTTCAAGTGAATTTTGCGCGAAAGCAGAATGATTCCTTCGCAAGTTCGATTGAAAATATTTACACGATCTGGTAATGTTCGAAAAGGCATCAGCATAAAACGCCAAATGTGAACTGTTGACCCTTCATTTTGTCGTGGACTGTTTGTTAATTAATTAACAAAAACTAAATTAACGCTTTATTAAAATCATTCTCAGCATATGTGCAATAAAGTGCCGTTTTTTCAACTGCACATTTTTCTCTCATCTTAACTTCCACATCGAGATTTGGGAAATACCTATCTAGAAACAAAAAATAAAATTTTTTCAACCTTATAGGTATTGATTGCCCATAAAGTTTAGAGAGTCTTTTTTTTCTGAAAACTCTACAAATCAGGGGCATTCAATACTACAGCTCTAATCAATGAATTTATTGCAAAAAGTATTTTTGTATACCTCAAACAACTTAATTTCTTCGTTCATAACACTCTCCATCGTGTTTTAGAAACCATTTAACAAATATTTTTTCGTTGCATCAAATATCACTCAGCATTGAAGCTTAAGACCCTTATTGCTAGTGTCGTCTAACATTCGATGCGACAAGGATCGAAAGATTCGATAAATTTTCCTTTTGGTATTGCGTATCTTTATCGACAACGATTTCTGTTACTGTGAATAATGAAAGTAGTCATTGTGAATAAATCTTATAATTTGACATTTGAGTTAGTTTCAGTTATAGTCGAACGCAAAAATACAGACGATAACGACCGAATTCAAAATTGAAAGTATCGAACAATAAGAATACGCAATACCAAATTTCCTTTTCGACGTTCGACTATCGACAACCATCGCGTCGTATATTGACAGTCAAACGACACTCGCAATAAGGGCCTAAGTCTTAGGGATAGATTTTTTTAAGCTCCCTATTTAGAAAAACCGTTTTTATATTAAATATTTTATATCATTTTAAAATTCCTTGTATAAACATCCTGAACCTCATTTACTTCTGAAGATTTTTAAAATCAATGAAGCCTGTTAAATAAATAGTGTTTTGTTTTCTACATTTAAAAAAGATTTCAAGTAGGTACCATTTTACATCCACTTTAGTTTTGAAATCATAGCTTGGTTTCCCTAACTTATGTTTTATTTGTCATTTCAGAATTTATGCCGAGAACAAGCGGATGAAACAAATGTTCTTCTTCAGTACAATATTAGAATAGTAAGAGATTGTGATTAGTGATTTTTTTTTTAATAAGCATTTAATGCAACCAATGAAAAATATTTTTCAACATTTTTTTGTTGTCCTTGTTTTATATTTCTTTTTGATTCGTTTTTAAAATTAAAGCTTATAAATAAATATCTTCATCCTTTTTTTAAGTAGATAATATTACTATCGTATTTACACGGGAATCCCAAATTTCTTAGTTACGAACAAATAAGTAGAAAAAAAAAATGTTATGACACTATTTTGACACAATTATGTTTAATTATTGAAGAACCTTCCTCCAGTTAAATTTAAAAAAATGTACTTTATTTATAGTCCTATGTTTATTTCGTAATACCGTAATATATTGATTGTTTTGAAGCAGAAAAAAATAAGAGTAGCAATATGAAACTAATTTATACAGTTATATCGATGTAAAAAACGGTAAAATCTAGACTAAGGACCAAACGAACAATTTACCTACCATAACCCTAAAATAAACATAAATCCAAATGAATTGTTAGTTTTGATTTTGCATTAAAAGATTGACGTCAAAGTGCAGATGACTTGTTGAAAAAACAAAAAATGTTGGACCTTAAAATATTCACTCTAATTACAATACGCATTCTCCTTGAACGCTTGGAAAATTACAGGCTTCCAGGCACACCCATTTGTGTTTCAACAAAAATTTAGACTTTCTTTGCTTATTAATGTTATTATCATCATTTCGGAAGTAAGTTACTTCTTATTTCACTAAATCACCAATTGTCACACCTAGAGCTATTTAAGTTTACTGGAGTTTTAATAAAACACCTATTGTGGTATGCGTGATTAATTTTAGACCTCCAAGCAGGCGTAGGGCTTCGGAAGGACCACAAAAAGGGGGCGTCGTTCACGCCCTCATAGTGAATGTTTCGCCACTTAATTGTAGTCTTGATAAAGTAATATACAAGTTTTAAATATTTGTTCCAAAACATTCATTTGAAAGACATTTTTATTCCTTTTTTTGGAATTCGTAGTCCGAAATCGTTACAACTTACCTTGTGATAGGGGTATGCATCAGAATATAAAAAATAAACGACAAATTGGTTGAATATTGTTTTAATCCTCCAATGTATCCTTCAATTACGCTTGACTGCAGCCATTACAAACAGACGCACGCCCACTTGATGACTATAGGTCTTCCATGGTATTTTTATACAAGGTTAGGGTATTGAAATAGAGATGGTGGCGAAATAGCTCTAAATCCTCTGGCAGATCTTTCGGCTTTTTGAAACTCCTGTGGGTATCAAACTCAAGCCTTTCAAAAAGCATGTACCGAGAGGCGAACAAGGATTTCAAAAGATTTTGTAAGGAAAAACAGAAGTTATACTCGAACTACTTAAGCCAAAAATTATCAGAAGTAGACGACAGCCGTTCGTTCTGGAAAATGGCCTGTTCGCTCAATGGTATCCTTTTTGCTCAAAAATAGTACGAATATATTAGCCGAACATTTCGAAAATTTACTCAGTAAGCCAGCAATTTCAAACCATTTGATTCTCTATGCCAAACCTTTTACAGAAAATGAAGATCTTGACCGTGCCTTCACTGTTCAACAGTTAAAAATATACACCGATGGCAATTTGAACAAAGCTCCAGGAGAGGATCGGGTGCCGTATGAATTCTTCAAATATGCCACGGTGAACTTAATGGAAAAACTAACCGAGGCATACAACTACATATTCAATAGGAGAAACGTTGCAGAAAGTTTTCGCCTAAATATCATACTACTGCTATTCAAAAAGGGAAATGTTAACGATCCTAACAATTATCGTGGTAATGAAAATATTCACTGGCGTTATTCTAGAGAGACTTACAAGCTGGGTACAACAAAACGAATTACTTAGCGAGTTTCAAGCCATTTTCAGGAAAGAGTAATCCGCCGTTGATAATATTTTTTCATTAACCTGTATTGCCAGGTCCTACCTTGACAGGGGGAAAAAGTTATATGGATTCTTCCTTGACTTTAAAGCAGCATTCGACTCCATCGATAGGAATGCCCTCTTTTACAAGCTAAGCTGTCTTGGGATGTCAACAAAAATGTTAACGGTAATACAAAGCCTTTATGAAAATAATGCAACATCAGTTTGGGATGGAAGCGAGAGGTCAGCTTGGTTTCATAAGAATACTGGAGAAAAACAAGGCTGTTTGCTTAGTCCAATTCTCTTCTCTTCTTGGATGACCTATCATCGACTTTAACTGGAGGAATTTGTTTTGCGGGAGTTAACATCAAAGGTCTTATGTACGCAGACGATATCGTCATACTAGCGGAGTCCCCGCAAACGATGTAAATGATCGTGACTACTGTCGCTTGTGGAACCTCGCGGTTAACACCAACAAATCCAAAACACTGGTTTTCCGTAATGGAACAGGCAAATACGCAAGAGACGAAAAATGGATCTGAGAAAATAAACCGCTTGAAATAGTAAAGGAAGTACTCATAACACCATAACTTTCTTTTAAAAAGCATCTACAAGGTAAACTCAACGACTCGAAAAAGGCTATCAACTGCAACTGGAAGGTAGTCCTGGGAAAAATAAATGTTGCTCCAAGCGCTAAGTAAAAACTTTTTGAAGCGGTTAAGCGAGGAATTATGTGCTATTCTGGTCAGGTTTGGGGTTTTCGACAGTATGACGAAGTAGATGAAATTGTTAAAGTACTTTCTCAAAACAATGTTCCGATTGCCGGAAAATACACCTGCTTTTATGCTTCATCTGGAGACTGGAGTATAACCTCTTTTCTGTTTACATTTTCTCACACAGAATGAATTTTAATTACGTAAGAAAAATACTGCAGCTGCAGCGAGAGTCCCAGTTTTTTGCGGAATGGTCACGGCTACAACTTCAGTACAACGTCGAATTGATGGAGACAGGGTTGAAAGAATGGAGTAAGACCTTTGAGGTATTGCTGGCAAAGATCGAGGAAACAAGTTTTGAACAATAAGCAGAATTGGCGCAACGAAAAGAGTCTAGAATGATGTACAAAATCCTCCAGCATAACCTTGGTGTCAATAATTATTTCAATGACTGATATTCGTTTCACACAATCACTACCAATTTCAAAACCAGAGAAGACCTACTTCGTCTAAATTGCCAACCATATGCCCCAATGAGAAATATAGAGTGTTCCCTGTGCAACCACAGATAACACATATCACTTCTTAGAAATCTGCCCTGTTTTGAAAGAAATAAGACTTGCCTAAAGGGGTAAATCTACCTTGACTTTGAGTGAAGCTGTTGAAGCTCTAAACGGCCAAGAGTGGAATGCGTTATACGGTTATGTGAAAGCCGCCTTAAGATATCGCCACCAAATTTTAAATGAAGCATTTTAAAAAAAACTACTACTACTACTCCTCTGACAGGTGGCAGCACGGTACTGACTAAGGATTGTGCATGAGGCTATCTATTAAACTATGTAAATGTAAATAAAATGAGTTATTGCAATTCGCTTCAGGTTGACATAAGCCTGAAATACGGCCAAAAACCCCAAAGAAGAGACAGTTCACCATTCCAGAAAGTGTTTAAACGATTTCCTCGAAGAAATATATGAGTAATGCCCTATATATGACATTATGACGTTTGGCGAAAAATACCATTCTTAAGTATTTGATTTTTAGGTCTAAAGTTTTTTGTGTTATTTTTAACTGTAACTTGTAAAGAAAAAATTTTACTTTCAAACGTTTGGGAAATGATTATAAAAACTCAAAATAGCTACAAAGATAGGTCCACCTCAATGCCCTGACTATTCCTACTGTGACTATGGTCCTTGTTGCGAGTGTCGCCTAACATTCGATGCGAAAAGGGTCGAAATCGAAAGCTTCGATAAATTTTCCTTTTGGTATTGCGTATTTCTATCGACAAGGATTTCTGTTACTGTGTTTAATGCATGGTGAAAAAATCCTATAATTTGACATTTCATTTAGTTTCAGTGATAGTCGAACTCAAAAATACAGACGATAACGACCGAATTAAAAATTGAAAGTATCGAACAATAAGAATACGCAATACCAAATTTCAATTTCGATGTTCGACTATCGACAACCGTCGCGTCGTATATTGACAGCCAAACGACACTCGCAATAAGGGCATGTGACTCTATTCTACTTTCAAATCATTCGAAAGATATTTTGAACAGAGTACGTTTAAATGCTAATATGACTGAAAAAAGGATCAAATATGAATTCTTACATAAGCTTTCGACAAAAACTTAAGAGCCTCATTCAAAAACATGTCCTTAAGAATAACGGATATGGAGTGTTGGGCATTTGAAAACTTTTACTGCCGAATCCAGTTACATAGTAGGCCCCGAGGTTTCGGGAAAGGTTCATGCGCTTAAGCCTAATGCACAATTAATTCACATTTTTGCCGCACGATTGACTCCAAAAATGATTGATTCTAAAAATATCAAATGCAAATGCAATTCTGTTTCCTCTATAAAAATGCAAGAACTTTTTTGTATTTTACAGTAAAACATTTATTTTTTATAAAAACAAATTAAATAATAAGTCACCGCCTCGCGTTTTGCAGCAGCATATCTTCGTACTGAGAGATCTTATTCAGACTAAGCAAAAGAAACAAATAAAATAATAAAACAAATTAAAATACTCAGCGCTAAACCAGTGACAGTGCTGGTTAAAAAAAAAATAAGAACGCAAAATAGTTTTTAAAAGAATTTCAAAGAAATAAGCTTAGCCCCTGCCTGCAACTTGTTGGAGAGTTACGTGTGCTTGTACATAATTCACAAATAATAGAATCAATAGTTGAATAATAAAATAAAATAAAAAGAAAATAAAACTTATTCGACGGTCACAGATTTGGCCAAATTTCGCGGGCAATCAACATCACAGCCGCGCATCACGGCTATGTGATAAGAAAGTAGTTGCATAGGAATGACAGTGAGAACTCCTTGAAGACAATCAACAGTTCGTGGGATTTCTAAGCTACGTGATGAGTAAGACTTCGTTTCTTCGTCACCTTCTTCACAGATGATAATAGGACGTCCCTTGCGTGATGTAACTTGTTGCAATGCATTCATGCACTTAATATAGACAGGATCACGGAGTACGATCATCAAGACAGGCATAGAACCATCAACGAGTGCCAATGGTCCATGTTTCAATTCTCCAGCCATAATGCCTTCACTGTGCATGTAAGTCAACTCTTTTACTTTCTACAGACACAAGACAAAACAAAGAAATAATAACACAAAATCTAACAATACAAACACAAATGTAACTTACCAAAGCGCCTTCTAAACAAGTTGCAAAGTTGTATCCTCTGCCCATTATTAGGAGAGATTTGTGCTGATACAAGTCCTTAGCCAGCTCACGTACCTTTGAGTCTAATTGAAGTACCTGGCGAATTTGCTTGTCCAAATTTGAAAGACCATCGATGATCTCAAGACGGCGCTGTTGCAATGATATACGATCCTCGCTCATTACCAATCCGAACATCACTAATGAAATGAACTGCGATGTGTAAGCTTTGGTTGAAGCAACACCAATTTCAGGGCCAGCATTGATATGAACTCCACAGTGTGATTCACGACAGATGGAACTTCCAACTGTGTTGGTGATGCCGACAATAAGGGCACCACGCTGTTTGCAGTAACGCAAAGCCATCAGAGTATCGGCTGTTTCTCCAGATTGTGAAATGAAGAAACAAACATCGTCACGGAAAATAGGTGTATTACGATCAAGAAAATCAGAAGCAAGTTCAACCATCACTGGCAGCTCAGTGAGTTCTTCCAGTAACTGACGAGTGGCAACTGCGCTGTGGTAAGACGTACCACAACCAATGAGCATAAGACGACGACAACGTTTGATTTCCGGAATGTACTCTTTGATGCCACCAAGTACGATTGTTTGATTAACAAAATTCATTCGACCTCGCATCGTGTTGATAACCGATTCTGGTTGTTCGAAAATTTCCTTCTGCATGAAATAATCGTAGTTGCCTTTCATGATTTGTTGTATTTCCATTTTGAGTGTGGTGATTTCACGAGCATGAGCATCGTCGACACAGCGCTTGAGACGATGAATGCTAAGAGCACCATCCTTAACTGCAGCAACATCATCATCCTGCAAGACAAAGGTACACATAATGAAGGTTAATTTAAACAAACTTAAACTTGAGTTGCGTCATTAATTTTCATTCAACAATAGAAACTAAAAAATTCAAATTAAGAAAATTTATTTATTATTTATCGCAATAAATCTGTAACTTTATCAGGCTTGTAAGAGAACGCGCAATCTTCGGCAAATGGTTTTTTTTTTTGGAAATCATTAAGTAAATAAGACTCAAACGTTGCCTTCAGTGACCTTACTTTCAAACTTATAATTCGAACATGTCAATCACAATTTATTTGACATGACAAAATTTGCATTCGTTTACAATCGGCCTTATCGAGGTAACCATTGGAGCGGAATTCTCTCCGATTTCCTACGATTCGGAGACATTGTGCTTCGTGGTATTTCTCCGATCTGGCAATCCGACGTGCTCCGATAAGTTTTTGCTGTGGAAAGTTTTAGTTTTGGGAATGCAATGCTTTGCCGCATTTGTGGAAAAATTCTTACGATGACAACTACTTCAAAGCAAAATTGAATCTCCCAAAAGGGATGCGTTGCGGAGAAAACTCCGCTCCGACGGTTACCTCGATAGGGCCGAATCATTCATTGCATTTTCTTACAGCCATAAAATTCTGAGGCAGTCTTTGCATAGTGGTATCCTTGGCATAATTATTAGCATGCCTGTTACGCAGAGGGTTTCGAGGTTCGAATTCAAACAGAGACATAAAATTGTTTTTCCACGAGTATCACCTATCGAAAGGAATGGGCAATACCACCGAGAGTGAAAACATTGCGTCTTCTCTTAGCAGTTAGGAAATTACATTCAATTGAAGGCCCTTGAAATGCAACCAGGGAGCCTCGAGACTAGCGCATTTCTCACAACAATGCCTTGTGAGACAATGGAAGGGACCTTCAATTTTAGCCGGTTCCGAACGGCTAATCGAGAAAGCGCGATTTTATTATCGGGGGACCAATTCTTCGCGAAAGGTGATATCCGTGGAAAAACATTTCTTGGTTTCTGTCTGGATTCGAACCACGAACCCCCCGCGAAACAGGCAGACATGCTAACCACTACGTCAAATGCCTTAGGCCCCGATTATTTCATAGCTTTTTGTCGTCACCTTATTTGTTTTATAAAGGGGCCGCCATATAACTTTTTTTTTTAAATAGTGCTTATTTCGTGAATGGTAGCACTCATGTCTGATTTGTAGCGCTCATGTCTGATTTGACAGATAATAATTAGTTTTATCCTTCCGCTAAACGATTTACATTACATACTTTGAAAATCATGGTGATGTTGCAGAATGTGTGCGCAAATTGGGTACGGATTTTGGAAAAAGAGAATTTTGAATAAAGACCTTGATATGACGCCATACAAAGTCCAATTGGTTCAGGAGTTGAAGCCAACTGACCATCCAAAGCGTTTTCGCTTCGCTAAGTGGGCCTGCGAACCTGCGATCGACTTAGAAAAGATGCCGATTTAGCCAAAAAAAAATCTTTTCAGATGAAGCTCATTTTGATATTGGCGGGTATTAAATAAGCAAAATTGTCGCATTTGGCACAGAAAACCCACACGCATACATTGCAAAGCCGAAACACCCAAAACGAGTCACTGTTTGGTGCGGATTTTGGTCCAGATGCATAATTGGGCCATTTTTCTTCGAGAATGAGCAAGGAGTGGCCGTAACAGTCAATGGCGATCGTTATCGGCTTATGTTGAACGAATATTTGTTCACAAAAATTTAAGAGGAGGCTATTGGCAACATTTGGTTTCAACAGAACGGCGCTACGTGCCACACAGCCGAAGGCCGAAGCTACACTCGATGTTTTGCGCCCTGTTTTTGAAGACCGCATTATCAGCCGGTGAGCTGATGTCGTTTGGCCACCTCGGAGCTGCGATTTGACCCCGTTAGACTATTATTTGTGGGGTGTCGTAAAAGATGAGTGTTACGCCGACGATCCAGAGACAATTGGTGAAATACAGCTGCACAAAATCGATAATGTGCTTAAAAAATGGACCGATCGTGTATGCCATTTGAATGAAATTATTTTCCATTATTAACAGGAAAGAATGTACTTTCAAATAAAAAAAAGAAATTTGAGAAAATGTTCAGTAGTTAAAGTAAAAGAAGTTATATGGCGGACCCTTTGTCGTTTCCAATCTGACAATACTTTTGTCGGATTAGGTCTTTTTGACAGCTGCTGTCCCTTGATTTACTCTCAGTTTAGTTTGCCATTTTATCGTAGAAGAATTGAAGCTTCACAAACACTGTGTACTGCTTAAGTTTTGCAAAATTTCTAAAGCCGTGGCCGCTTTTGACGCCGGCCGGTCTTTAACCAAGTTCGAGTTTTTAACCTCCAAGATCGGTTGGACTATTTTTTGTGGGGTTCTATCAACTCACTTGTCAAAACATATTTCTGACATGCGGCTCCAAATGCTAAGAGAAATGGTTGAAAATTGGGTTCCTCGGCTGAAATTTATATGCGCCGGCCGGCCACTTGCCCGAAATCATTTTTGAAACATAATGGCAATCCAATGGCGCGTTTATGAGCATTGAGACGGAAGCGAAGAAGATGGGTTTAGTGGTCAATGAGGCCAAGACTAAGTACAGGCTGTCATCTAAGAAGGACACTCAACACCGACGTATTGGACAGAACGTCGCGATAGACAGCTATAACTTTATGGTAGTCAAGGACTTTGTCTACCTAGGCGCCGCTATTAATTCAGACAACGACACCAGCGCTGAAATCAAACGAAGAATAACTCTTGCCAATCGCTGTTTCTTCGGACTAAGGAGGCAATTGAGTAGTAAAGTCCTCTCTCGAGCAACTAAAGTGTCCCTGTATAAGACACTTATCATCCCGGTTCTTATATATGGCGCAGAGGCATGGACCTTGTCAAAGGTAGACGAGAACGCTTTAGGATGCTTCGAAAGAAAAATTCTTCGGGTGATTTTCGGTCCCGTCTGCATAGATGGAGAGCGGGGAAGAAGATTTTACCACGAACTGTACGGGATGTACAGCGACACTGATCTGGTCACACGAGTCAAGGTCCAGCGGTATAGATGGCTGGGTCATGCAGAGCGAATGGACACCAACGCTCTGGCCCGGAAAGTCTTCGAATCCAGTCCCGAGGGACGGCGCAGTAGAGGAAGACGACTCAGGTGGCGCACGCAAGTAGGAGAAAACTTCAACCAACTTGGCGTACAAAACTGGAGGCAGCTAGCTAAAGACCGAGCTGGCTGGAGAAACATGTTGGTTGAGGCTCTAGTCCGACCCGGACAGTAGAACCTTTTTAAGTAAGTAAGTAATGGCAAACCCTTGTCTTTATAATCATCCTTACTTCTTAGTTTAACTTTTGCTTACAAACCCAACCTCTAAACTTCTAATGCAGAGTAGACGGCAGTGGGTACGAAGTACGAAGTAAATAACAAAGAGGAGACGGAGAACATAAATGTGTCCTTATCGTTTTGCGTTTTCGTTTCATCGAGTTTCAAGTCACAATGGTTGATGAGTTCTTAAGTTGAGATAATTCACTTGTTTTTTATATCATAAATGAAAAAATTACTAAAAATATTTAACAGTTAAAACAATTTTTATATTTCCTTCCGAAATGTACATCTGAGGAAATATAAAAAGTGTTTTATCTGTTACACATTTTTACTATTTTTTTAATTTACAATAACGATTCTAAAGACTTGTTGCGATAAAAATAAACCATTTAAATTCAAAAAAAACATTTGTGTAAATTTCTCTAAATTATTAAAGTAATTGCTTTTTAAACTTTAAATTAAACTTACCTCTAAGTAGATCACCCGGTTGGTATGTTCAATAACAGCTGAGGCATCAGATGCAAAGAAGTATTCGACTTCCTTGTCTTCCAAGGGCATGAATTCTGAAGTGCTTTCGGAACGAGGAAGAACTGGCAGTTCACGAGCAATACCATGTGGACGATGTTCTTTTGTTTTATTTTGTTTTTTTTTTTATGTTTTTGTTTAAATGAATTTATATATATAATATAAATATGTGTGTATGCATTTTTTTTTTTTATTTACAACATGGCGACGTTGGATTTATTTTTTATTAATTTGTTGTTTACATAATGTCGATTGAACCATGTGTTTTTGTGTGCGTGTTTGAATGTAGGCATAAATCGCAGTACAGCATGAAGTTGATAATGCAGGTAACGTAGCACAGGCGAATGTAGTATTATATAAAATAAATATTAATAAACCAGTTTTAAAAATAATAAATTTATTTGCAAATATGCTGTGTATCTTAAAACAAAGATTCCAATCACCAGCACCCAGTACCAAGAAAAAATACAGTCAATGTGAGGACAAACATAGTTTGAGCAGGAAATGCATTCAAAACATCAGAACTTGAGATTAGTTTTATATGAATATTTGAGTATAACCAAAAGCCCAATTTCGTCTTTTTTAATAATATACAATTTGATCCAGCACATGCTTTATAAAATACTGGCTTATTTGAAGCTTATACTAAAAACCGATGATTGAGGCAGCCAAGAACTTACCACAAGGCGGCACTGTTGCCAGTGAAAACTTTATCATTTATGATGTTCTGTCTTGCTGGAAAGCCGTCAAGTTTTGGCCTTGAACAAGCGTTGCAAAGCCAGCAAACGATTTATTAATGATGTTTTCATAAAAAGAAGGATATAAATTCATTTGGGAATTTGAGGGAGGACGTAGCATTTTGTCCACATACTATGACGAAGTGATACAGTTCAGTGAATTAAATAAAAGACCAAGTAGCTTTCTTGTTCGCAACCTCAGGCCTAATGTTTTCTAAAGTGTCCGCCATTTAACGTTTTTTTTTTTTTCAACTAGTGCTTATTTCGTGAATGGTAACACTTAGCTCATGTCTGATTTGATAGATAATAATTATTTTTATCCTTCCGCCGAACGAATATGGTTGTGTAGGTATACGCTTGAACAACGCTGGGAAATAGTGCGCCATTACTTTGCCGATTTTGCCAAAAAAAAATCATCTTTTCAGATGAAGATCATTTTGATCTTGGCGGGTATGTTAACAAGCAAAATTGTCGCATTAGTGGCACAGAAAACCCGCACGGAAACATGGTGCGGATTTTGGTCCAGAGGCCATTTTTCTTCGAAAATGAGCAAGGAGTGGCCGTTACAGTCAATGGCGATCGTTATCGGGCCATGTCGAACGAACTTTTGTTCACAAAAATTGAAGAGGAGGATATTGGCAGCATTTGGTTTGGTTTCAACAGAACGGCGCTACGTGCCACACAGCCGAAGCTACACTCGATGTTTTGCTCCCTGTTTTTGAAGATCGCATTATCAGCCGGTGAGCTGATGTCGTTTGGCCACCTCGGAGCTGCGATTTGACACCGTTGGACTATTATTTGTTGGGTGAGAGACAATTGACGCTTTAAAGGACAATATTCGTGAAGCCATTGGTGAAATACAGCTGCACACAATCGATTATGTGCTTAACAAATGGACCGATCGTGTAGGCTACTGCATGGCCAGCCGAGGCAGCCATTTGAATTATTTTCCATTATTAAGCGGAAAGATTGCACTTTCAAATAAAAAAAGAAATTTGAAAAAATATTCAGTAGTTTTTTTAGAGCATTTTCAAAAAAAAAGTTATTTGGCGGACCCATTATATAAAAAAATACTTTTGAATGATACGAAAGTAGAATAGAGTTACATAGTGGGGCTCCAATTTTGTCTATTTCTCTTTAATTTTTCCAAGAAAGCACCCCATCAACGACATTACCCCGAATCTATCGAATCGCTCGACTACTTCTCACTAATGCGGCGATTCGGTTTGTCCATTTTTAGTTGGCCTCTGCAATTGGGCATGCCACAAACGATATTAAACCCAATGACATAAAGACTCAGGTCTTGGGCTCTTGAGAATCTAGTAAACAAAAGAATTCAAGCCAATCGACCATCGACAATTGTCGCGTCGTCGTTTCTTTGCTGATTCGAACGACAAAAAGAGAGAAGATAAACAGTTAGGGCAGTAAGGGCTCGCAAAACCCAAGAACTATTGTTGAAAAACCTTTCCATCCCTAATATGTGACTGCTTGATAGTTTTTTTCGTCTAGCCGTGGCCATTGTGTCTTATGATAGGATTCCACTTGCTATTTTTTAAATGACAAACGACTGAATTTTCGGTCATTGAGGAAAATGACAAGTGGAAATTGTAAAAATTTACAGTCATTGAACTGATGAACAGCGTCGGTGATTTTTTGGCAGTAAATTTTAATGACAAATGGAAATTGGCTGACTGACAAACGAAATGTCACTCCATCATTTACTGCCATCGACATTAATTTTGGCATCGTGTTCAATCTTTTGTCAATGAAATGACCACTAATAACACGAGACCACATAAATAAATAATACTAATTAAAAGGTATGAAAAAAATTCAAGAGGAAAAAAATTGAAGGCAGAGGAAATCAACGACGGAGTGGAGTGTTGAATCCTCCATAAAAATTATAATCAACGTGGAGGTGTTTGAAAACCTTTGTAACTCCAACAGCAAGTCCTATAAGACTAAGAATAAATTCATGGGAAAACATTTCTCTGGCTGTTGGAGTTCCAAAGGTTCAAGCCATCTTGAGATGGAACTCTCTTCGTTCGAACTATTTGGTATGTAAGCAATCTTTCAAACTATATTTTATTTCAAGTTTAAGAGGTTTTATTTTTCATGTCTTAAGCAATCGAGCTTGCGTTTGATGCGATATGGTGCTTTTGTTGATACCCCAGTATTATCCTTAAGGTATATAAACACCCCGTCCCTCCTACTGATAGGTTTTCCTTATAACCACAGCAGGCTTAACATAAATTAATTTTTCATTTCACACATTTAATTGAAAGAGATTAAAACCTTGCAATACAAAAGAAAAATTTTATGAAGCAAGGAGGCAAATAATTTTTGGTGACAATCCATTAGCAGTTCAGAAATGACAGCACAAGTTGAAATAGCGTTCATTGAGTTGACAAAACATTTTGTCAAAATTTTTTTATCAATGAAATGACCACCAATTTTTTGACAGTGAATGACACAAGTGGAAATGAACTGGCAATTGTATCAAGACTTTGATCTGTCAAACTATGTCATTTTAGTGACATGCGGAAACCCAGCAGTAATTTTCATAAAATGAGGATGGGACAACTGTTACGGTAAATGGATTTCGCTATGAATGCTTTTCAACAACTGTTTCATCGCTCCTTCGCTTCAAAAATATTCTGACCATGTAATTTATTGAAGAAGTGATCTCAATTTGTCAACTGAGAACTTGTGATTTAACACTTCTTAATATTTTTCTTTGGTGCTATGTGAAAGATGAGGTAAAAAAATTTGTAAATTATTTTGGTAGTTTAAGGGAGCGCTTCGCGATTTATCTTTTTTAATATTTCTCTGGGGGAGTACTGTTTAAACCCTACCACTGTAGTGGGATGGTAACAGAATGTTTGCAACAATGGCCCACAATCGATGTTTTCAGTACTTTCTTTTTGGCATCCGTTTGCATTATTAATGGTGTACCATCTTTCGAATTCCATCAAAGAATACTCGGCTTTTTAAAACATCAAATTGAATAGTCTTACCCTGCCCTGTATTGTGTCAAAATATTCTCATTTCAATTTTAGTTAGAATGTAACATGTTTTCTCTTTACAGACCAATAATAAAATAAGATACATATTTCAATATTGTTTTATGTTTGATAGTTTTGATTATAGTATAAGAGAATCACCACCACTTTTCCCGGTATGTCTTAGCAGGACTATTAACAGCATTTTGTATGGAATTTTGTTAAAAAAATAACCTTAACCTTAACCTTAACCGAAAGCTTGTATGCTTTATTTAAGACTTGTGTCTAGATATCCGACCCAAAAACCATTCTGTGAATTAATTTTTCACATTTTTAGAATAGTACGTAAAAAAAAGTTTACCTTGAGTGGTAGCAGCGTCAGTGTCTATCGAATTTAAATAATTTTTGGTTTTGTTTTTAACATTTTTTGGTTTTGGTGGAAAAAAAAGAAAATAAATATAAAGAAAATTAAAGAAACGGCAATTTTTACAAAAAAAAAAAAAACAAGAGTCAAAACTTGTGATTAGTAAAAAGAAATAAGAAATTGGAAAATAGTTTTAGTTATTAATAAATTTCTTTTTTAGAAGATTGGAAAGCGTGTTATTCGATGCGTCTATTTCGCAACTCAGCAATCCTATACTCTAGTCTGCCTCGCAATGAGCTTAAGTGCTCAGTATTGATTTGTTTCTGCACTAAGAAGCTCAGTATTGACTTAGTTTTGTGTACAGTGGCAAAATGCATTGCTGAGCTGATTAAAGAACTGCTGAGTTGCAAAAAAACACACCTCTTGTTGAGGTAAGTATAGCTTTGGTTCAATATTTTCTTTAAAAAAGATGATTTTTGAAGCACAATCTTTGAAGGACATAAATATATGTTTTTCCAAAATGGCCGGCAAAAACGCCTGTTGGCAAAATGAAAATTCAGAGAGAGTACCTCAAAATCTAATGAATCACCCATTTTTCAAAATTCTGGGAATATTTTCCAACTAGACGATTGACTTAAACAAATGAAATGAACGCTGAATCTAAGTTAATTGTGTCCTTGTAAAATGTGGACATTGAAATTATTTTAAAACAAAACTTTTAAAAATGACGCTTTGATTCTTTTCCGATTTTGTCAAAGAAAATATTGAACCGTTACTACAAAAAAATTATTTATTTGTCTTTTATTAGTTTTATACATTTGTTTAGCTACCTTTTTCACTTTGTGGTTTAATATCATCTTTTGTTTTGGTTTTTTATTATCGTAGTAGAAAGAAAGTAGGCAGAAATGGTAGTGTAGAAAAGGACACACGAGGAGTTTGTTTTTTTATTTTCACACATTTACATTCCCAATGAAAGTATTGGTTTTAAGGGAACACATAGCACGAACATAAGAGAGGAAAAAAAAATAAAAATAAAACAACCACCACACAAATAATTAAATAAAGAAATAATAAAACAAAAAATTAAAAAAGTACACATATAAGACACATAGTGTAGAACTTTTGAAGAAAACAATCAGCCCTGTCACAGATTCCATCGTAATCAAAAAAAGTCTAAGTTTCCCGGTGTAACTATCACATAATCCATTCGGAGTGGAACGAAATTCGTAGATTTGGTATAACCAAATTATTAGTCGTCTTAATATACGAAAGAAGTTGTGTTTGCAGAAAAATGTGAATGATCTTGCACATTTGGCGTAAAACAGCTGATATCGAAAACCAACATGGCGGTATTTAGTGTGGCAACTGGCGATACTTTCTGCGACTCCATTCGGATTTTGCGATCGCAAATTTTCGTGGTTCGTAGCTTAACTTTCCGTGTGGAAATTTTCTACGATGGAATCTGTGATGGGGCTGAATGTTTATTTTGGAAAACACTGAAAAACAAGAAAAAAAGAGAAATTTGATTGCAGAGAATGGTTTTCAACAAATCTAATTAACAAGATATAAAAACTTGTAAACAAAGATGAAAAAAACTGTTTTTCTTAAGTCGACAAGTTTTTGCATTTTGTCTTTTAGTTCATCGTTTGTTGATAGGTACACTCCATCTCATTTGATGAAAACAGTAATTTGCTTTGAATTTATTAAATTGTTCAAACCCTTCGCTAGTCTTAGCAAAAACCAAAAAACTAAATCTGTCCCCATGTATGCTTGGACCTTTCAAACTATACAACGTATTTTGATACGATATTTTTTCATAGATAGATTGATACAAGAGAAAGGTTTATGTACAAAGACGTCACTTTATTTATGCTCAATCTCGTTTGCCATTTAGTTTGGCAAGAATTGAAGCCGAACAATTACTAGGCACTGCGACCGTTCGTTAAATTGTCTCGGAACGTCGATATTTACATAATTTCGAGTTTTTAACCTGTAAGTTACCTCCAAGATCGGGCGATTGAAAAACGCTGGACTGTTTTTTTGTAAAAAAAAAATGTGATTTCGCACATTAGTTTTAAAATTCTGAAGATTGTAATGAGAGGGAAAAATAGAGCTGGGCAATACATTCCACATTCGCTTAGTATGGCTAAAGAAGAAATCACTGTATTTAACAGTACGTCCGAAATTGGACTCAAGGGTAAACTGATGGGCATTCCTAGAAACGTGAGTATTACGGTTGAATTGTTTAAGGGGAGGAATGCAACTGGCTATCTCATAAGAGCACTGTCTGTAAAAAAAACGATAGAGACAAGAAACATCACAACGATGTTCGAGTGTCGTGAAAGTGTCAAAGGTGTTCGTATCTCCAACCATTTTAAATGCTCTTCTCTGAATACTGTCCAAAAAAGATTGAGGTGAGTTGAAGGAGCACCTGCCCAAATATGGGAGTCATACTCCATCTTAGGACGAATGTACGTTTTGTAGATGACTGCCAGGTCATTGGATGAAAAAAATTTCTTGCATCGTCGAAGAAAGCCTAAGCACTTTGCAGCGTTTTTGACGATGTTAAGTATGTATATGGTTATTCCACAAGAGGTGATTGGTAATGGTAATGCACATACCGAGGATTGAAAACTGTTCTGTTTCAACGATGCAAGAGCCACATATGGATAGTGGAAAGGGAGTAAGTTTCGCTTCAACGGCAAAAGACAGCATTGAGTGTTTGAAACATTAAATTCTACGCGCTTTTTTCCCCTACTGGACAATGCTGTCTCGATCAGAATTTAATGAACTTAACATATGTTGCCCTAGTTCCACGTTCGGAGAAGAGGGATGTGAACTTAAGAACGAGGGTACTGTCGTCGGCAAAACAATTTAGTGGATTGGTAGTTTCAGACAGAAGATCGTTAATGAAAATGAGAAAAAGTGTCGGAGACAAAACGGAGTCCTGGGGCACACTAGTATTTATTTTGTGGGTTTCAGACTTATAGCCGTCCAAAAACGACTTGTAGTGAGCGGTTAGAAAGGTAGCTACTAATCCAGCGAAGAATAAGCTCATCGAAACTAAAAGCACGCATTTTAGATAAAAGATTTAGATATCAGGCGCAATAATCTTACTTTCTCCAAATCGATGTAAAGATTTGTGCCACTGTTCGGTGAAATATTCCATCAAATCACCAGTGGAACTATTGCAACGAAAGCCATACTGTTGGTCATTAAGAAGCTTTCGTTCTTCGAGATATTTCTTAAGCTGATAAATTAATCAGCATTTCCATGACCTTAGAAAGAAGTGAAGTAAGTGCAATTGGACGGTAGTTAGAGGGTGATGAAGATTCCCGTTTTTAGGGACTGGCTGGACTAATGCTGTTTTCCATTCACTCGGGAAGAGACCTGTAGAGACAGATGGAAAAGCTTACGCAGTGGTTTTGACAGCGTGGAAGAACACCTCTTCAGAACTATAGCAGGGATACTATCCGGCCCAGCAGATTTAATAATGTCGAGATCTTTCAAGACTCTTGCCACTGTACGAGTGCGAAAGTAGATTGGCCCCATAGAATCATTGACGCGCTCAAGTACTGGAGGAGCCATAACACTTTATGGAAGCGTTGAATTAGCAGCGAACTGCTTCGCAAAAAGGTTAGCTTTTTCAAGAGAGCTAACAAAGGGTGTATCATTGGAAACGAGCGTTGGAACCGAAGATGTTGTGTTCAACTGCTACGTAAGTAGCAAACAAAAAAGTAGCGGCTAAATACAAATCTAAAAATCAATTGTAGTAACCTTAAGTTCTGAAAACAAATCCTATTCCAAGATTGCATGAAATGTGCATAAAGGTGACACAAAAAGAAAAAAAAAACAGGTAAATTTTATGACTTTTTTGAGCGAATTTTGTCAAAATATGAACATTAAAAAATTTTAGAGGATAAGTAGACCTAAACTCTTTTAAAAGTGACAAACTGCCCCTATTACAAGTTAGTACTGTCGTAACGAATTCGTACTGCGAGGAGTACCAAAAAAGAAGAATCATAGACGCCTTCGTAGTCAATGCTCAATGTTCAACGCATTTAAATTTGTCAGATAATCTAATTTTTTTCGACCCCTGAAAGTCACGTCCGAAAAAAGTTAGGTTTTCTGAAAAACTTAATGCATTGAATGCGCGCAATATTTTTCTACGGAATTTGTTACTAGCCAAGTTCACACTGTACGTTGTTGGACTACATCCAACTTCCATCAAACGAAGTCTGCCCAACTAATTGTACAGTGTGAACTAGGCTACTGCTGATAAAATTTATTAGCATGTTCTAAATATCTGTTGCAAAACATTCATTACGAAGATCTTTCAAGAGTCCTTTCTATTTGGCATTTGTATTCGGAAATTGTTACTACGGGCCTTGTGAAAAGGTCTGTTAGTCTTAATATCATATAAAAACCTTTTTTTACATCTACAAAATCTGAATACATATATAGCCTTTATTCATTGTCCAGTTCTTTTCACCTAGATTACCAAATGGTTTGAATAATTTAATAAATCTTAAACAAAAAAAAAAAACGCCTGTTCGTAATCAGGTGAGACGGAGTGTATGTATTTTAGTACATGAGTTTGCTTGCTAAATAGTTCGCTTACAACAGGTAACAATCAGAGCAAATTTCAACATACACATCAACATAAGCCTGTAACGTGTTCTACACATTTTTAATCTCAATTTTGTCAGTTACACTAAATCAACAATAAAATTTAAAAGATCTATAAAAATTATATTAAGTTTTATATTACCTTTTCCGTATAAAATTGGAATATGATCTGTAGCCAAACGAGTCTTTGTCTTAATACCAACCAGCAATGGGGATCCACGACGTGATGCAACACATTCACCTGGGAAATGCTTTGATTTAAATGCCAATGCAAATGCACCTTCCTTCAAACGAAAAATAAAAAAACGGAAAAAATAGTAAACAAAAAAATTGAAATTTTGATTGAACGAAAAAAAAAACTTGAAATACAAACCATTTGCTGAATAACCTGCTCAACCAATTCCCTAAAAGAATATCCTGGATGTTGTTTCCATAAATGATGAATCAATTTAGCCATTACTTCGGTATCAGTATCGGATTCGAAAACGTAGCCACGTTTTTCAAGGAATGTCTTGACGTCTTTGTAATTTGTTATAATACCATTGTGGACGACGACGAATGAGTTTGCCTCATCCGAACGTTGGGGATGTGAGTTTGTCTCGGATGGGACACCATGAGTTGCCCATCTTGTATGAGATATACCAACATGCGTGTGAATTGGTTCATCGAAATTAGGACCACTGAACTCTAAAAAAAAAAAAAAAAGGCACATATTTATTTCAGGCCGTTCTGTTTTATTTTAGGCAAGAGGTTTATTTTCAATGTTTGGTTTTCCAACTCGCAACACTGCCTCTAATTGTGGTCAGCACCTTTTGAAATTTCACAAGGAATAGAAATACTTCAACAAGGCTCTTGTTCGAAAAACCAGTCGAAAATTAGACTCCCAGATTACGCTTCATTAGGGTCGGTCATGGAGCCCATTCGATAGAAATCGTTCTTTATCAATGGACTATCCCTCATTTAAAACCAATAATTAAACTCAGTGCAGTCAAGGGGAAGAGCTAGTGGCGGATGTTTTTTCGGGTTCAAGAAAAATTTTAAACATAATTAATGTCAAATTTGAACTATACGACGGTGGTACATATCTAAATCTGCATTTTAATAATAAAAATTATCGTATTCTTCCGGCTTACATCAATTGCACCCATTGGGACAGCGACTTCGAAAGTATGGAAGGAGCACTAGCCCAAAGCAGAACCTTTAATTGGTTGGTAGTGGGTGATTTGAATGCAAGAATTGGAAGTGAAGAAGGAGATGAACAAAGCACTAGGAATTGAGCGAAAACAAAGGATCCAATATGCAATGCAACGAGGCCTTAAGCTTATTGAGCTGTGTAACTCGTACGGGCGTCGAATTCAAAACGGAACAAGTATTTCAGACACGGAAGGTGAACTTACTTTTGCTGGTCGTCAAGGCAGCTCGGTGATAGACTATAGTCTCATTGGTAAGGAGTGGAATGATTACGTCGTCGATTTCAAGGTTGAAAATGTTACTTTTTCGGATCACTTCCCCATTGTTTTGACTTTTGGGATTACTTCGATATTAGCTGAAGAAACAAGGGCTATGAATCCCTTGCTCAAATTGAAATGGAAGGAAAACAATGCGATAGAATATCAAACATAGCTAAATACTGCACTACAAGGACAAAGCTATTGCAATCCTGTTGAACTAGATGAGATAATAAAAACTTCGTACCCAGTAGAGACTGCGAACAGGACTTTGAAATAAGATTTTATGTTCCTTGGTTTGATAAAGAGTGCATTAAAGCGAGGAAGGTATCGTTTGGTTATATAGAAGTTCAAGTGAAGGTTACTTCAAATATCAGTATTTGCAAGCAAACAGTGCTTATAAGACGTTGTGTAGGCGGAAAAAGGAAACGTTCTTTGAAGCAAAGTCTAGGCGACTGGCCCTTTAACATCGCAATTTTGAATTCTGAGATAAGTCAACAGGAGGTAATTTCAGCTGTTATAATGCTAAAGGACTGAAAAGCTGCTGGACCGAACGGTATATCAGCGGAATTTTACAAATATGGTTCAGTTGAATTATTGATCAACAGTTTAACATGGATAGGATATACAACTACATATAGGTTTGTTCGTTGAAGCCCTGGGGTTGCCCTAGGGTCACCACAAAGCGTATTCGAGAAACCTTAATTCGCCCTGAATGTCAAATTGAGTGTTTTTTGAGCCATAGGTTTGCCCTAGGTTTTCCCCCAACTCGCCCTAGCTTTTTGCTGTGTCGATTTGAGAGCTGTCAAATGGCATGTGGTTTAGCGTTTTTTGAGGACTTGAAAATCCAAGTTTTATTTGACAACTCATAGGGTTGTCAAGAAAACCTAGGTCAACCCTGGGGAAAGTTCAACGAAAAAACCTTATGTACTGGAAACCGGGGTTATACGTTATGCCGCAAGATTTCAAAGAATCTATTATTTTTCCTATTCATAAAAAAGGTGCCTTGGCTGAACTATCCAATTATAGGCGGATTTCATTCTTAAATGCATCGTATAAAATCTCCACTTTAATTTTGCAAAGCCGGCTGGCTTAGTAAATGGATAGATGATGCCAAGCTTTTGAAAGAATTCCAGGCAGGCTTTAGGGCAGGTTATTCAACAGTTGACCACATCTTCGTGCTTAAAAGTATTGCGAATTCATTTCCTACCAAAGGAAAGAAAATGTACACGTTTTTTGTAGACAAACCCTCATGTAAAAGCTTTATAGTATAGGAATGTCAGTGAAGTTTGGTAGAGTTATCCGAAACCTTTATGAAAACACACTGGTCAGGTGGTGGTTTGAAACAGGATCAGGAGTCAGCAAAGGTTGTACAATGAGTCCAAGCCTGTTTGCTTTATTTATTGAAATAGTTGATTTATTGACCAATTTTTAGATATATAGGTGAAGTGGAAATCTGTTTTTCCGTCGGCTTTTTTGGTCACATTGATTTTGGTAATGAAACAATGAAGTTACATTAACTTTAACAAAACAAAACATTTCGGCCGTTTATTGTTCACTCCTGTCCTAAATTTCTCTGTCTAAGTTAGTACAGACTAAACTTCACTATCAGAAGTAGCTTGTAAAGTTTTTTCTTTATTAATGATTTAATATATGTATCATTTTTTTCCTTTTTGTTTATTTCTTTTTTATACAATTCCCCTGAAGAAGGCAGCAACCCCTGCCGAAACGTTGGGAAAGTTAATGTAACTTCATTGTTTCATTACCAAAATCAATGTGACCAAAAAAGCCGACGGAAAAACAGATTTCCACTTCACCTTTATTTATTGAAGACCTAGTAGACTTTCTACCCTGTGGGGTTGAATACGCAGGCCATAGAGGTAAGGCATTATTTTTCGCGGATGACATAGTACTTTTGGCACCATCACCTGAATCGTTGCAGCTAATGATAAACCGGCTATCTCAATGCTGTATGCTTTGGAATCTAGTTGTGAATTTGGAGGAAGGAGGAGGACGATATTGCATGAACGAAAAATGGCAATATAATGTGGAGAGCATTGAAATTGTCAAGGATTTTAAATACTTGGGAGTTTATTTCACGAAAAATTTAAGTATGGAGAGGCATTTAAAGGAAAAGCTCACAAAAGCAAAAGGCCCAATCAGCGCATCGTAGAATAGATGCTTCTACAACAAAAATATTGTACATAGCATTAAATTCAGGATATTCGAAGCTATATCGGAATCTATTTTGCTCTACGCAGCACAAACTTGGGGGACAAAAAGGTATGAAACAGTGGAGAAACTATTGCGCCACTACATCAAGCGAGTTTTTAGACTGCCTTCCAATATGCCCAGTTTTTTGATAACATTGGAAACAGGCTTATCACCCCTTTTAATTCGAAATTTGAAAATGCAAGTAGATTATGTCTGAAAGTTATATGAAAATGGATAATCACCGGCTCCCAAAGATAGCAACTGTAAAAGATATACGAACCAGATCAAGTTGGTATGCAGATTGGATGGACCTTGCTAGAGACTGTGAGATAGTCCTAATTCTTAATAGTCAGGACTATGATGATTGGAAGAGGTCCCTTTACAAGCGAATATCAGCAGCGGATACAAAAATAGAGAAAAATATAGAGAAAAATTTTTAATGACGCGGCAGGATCTCTTTGCAGACAATTTTACTGTCAGTTGAACCACAACCTGGGAGAGAAAAACTATTTTAAAGATGTCAATAGCGTAAACAAAATATCGATGATGATTAAGTTGCGAGGCGAACTTCTTCAGTTAAACTTCGTACCACATAGAGAGGACCAACCGATCATATGCTCTTTGTGCAACTTGAACGAACGAGAAGATATTTTGCACTTCATGGGAAAATGCCCAATGCAGCAATATTGTAACAGAAAACGAAATGATAACACTGCTTAATACTATGGATGTAAAAAAATTATACCAATACTGCAAACTAGCTCTACTTTATAGAAATCAAATTTTTAATGAACGCTAATGATGGATTTTAATTTAAAATTTATTTTGTGCATTTTGTGTAACTGTTATAGTAACTATTATTAAATTTGTTTGATTTATAATCTTATTTCAAAGTTAAATTTATTATGTTTTGTCAACGAGGCAAACGGCAGAAAAGCCATGCTTATTGTTTTTTGCAAGCTATGTAATCAAGAATTATAAATGTAATCAAATAAAAAGAACTATCTATCTATCTATAAATAATAAAACTCGTTGTATTTAAAAAAAAAAAAACCCGTTCATGTTCATTAATATACTTACTTTCGGCAATAGCATCCTCGAGAACTTTGACTTTGCCACACCTCTTAACCATCACAATATCCTTGCCATCCATGGAATCGATTGCAACACCAGTCGAGTCATAACCACGGTATTCCAAACGTTTGAGTCCGTTGACGAGTAATTCTAGTACTTCATGACGAGATTTTGGAGTCATGTAGTTGAGGTAAGCGAAAATTCCTATAGAAAAACAAAAATCAAAATTAACAAAAAGTCAACATTTACCTTTACCTACGTTCTAACATTAATTTAAGATTCATTGTTATTCGACATCATCCAACGGATTATAAAAGGCATTTGTTTTATGAAAAACAAACAGCAATGCTGCAGCAGGTATACACACATATTTTAGTTTTAATCTTCTTTGTACAACCTGTTTGTTGTATTTTATTGTATTGTTTTGAATAATTTTAATAAGCTGTCATAACACGCGTGAAGATTTTCTTACAAAACTCATTAAAGATGCAATGATGATGAAATGTCAAGGTGAAAACGAAATTGAAATATTTTTATACATAATACAACCATAGGTGCGTATTTGTCGCAACTCAGCAGAGTGGAAGTGGGTGTCCGCCAATGAGTAATATCTACGTACATCGCCTGACACACTTAGACCGCAAGGGCCCCTTGGGATTCCACATATAAAAGCAAGTTAATCACCTACTGATCTCAGAAATCTGATGTAAGATTAGTTTTCCTCCTATGAAGTAGTGCAGGGCATGAGCAAAGAAGGTGTTGAACGGCTTCTTCTTCCTCTTCTTCGTCCATGCAGCTTCTGCAAAAATCATTGGAAAACACACCAAGTCTTTTGGCTACAATCGCAAGAGATTGCCAATGCCTTTTCCAATCGAGTGTCCCTTCAATTATCCTTGAATCCCATGCCGCCAGCATTAAACATTGAAGACCAGTGGCAGCAATGCCAAGAAGCCATCATAACCGCTGCCTCTGAGGTTCTGGGTTTCACTCGGCCACCAAAACGAAACCCATGGTTCGATGAAGAATGCAGGCAGGCAAATGCAGCCAAGCAAAGAGCACGACAAATGCTTATGCAAACGAGGGCTGCTTACGATCAGTATAACGAGATTTACAAGGAGAGAAGAAGGGAAGAACACCGACTTCTCAAAAAGAAAAGGAAGCAGCACCGCTTTTGCGAGTGTTGAAACAGAAGCGGCAAAAATGGGTTTGATGGTTAATGAGGGCAAAACGAAGTATATGCTGTCATCAAACAAGGACACAGAACATCGACGAATTGGACAATACGTCAAAATAGACAGACATATCTTCGAGGTAGTACAGGACTTCGTCTACCTAGGATCCGCTGTAGACACGGACAACAACATCAGTGCGGAGATCAAACGGAGAATAACTCTTGCCAACCGTTGCTGCTTTGAGTTAAGAAGGCAATTGAGAAACAAAACCCTCTCCAGAAAAACCAAGGTAACCTTGTATAAGACTTTAATCATCCCAGTCCTGCTTTACGGCGCGGAAGCATGGACCTTATCGAAAGCGGATGAGGAAACTCTTGGTCGTTTCGAAAGAAAAATTCTCCGAATGATCTTTGGTCCCGTATGCGAAGACAATGTGTGGAGAAGAAGATACAACAACAACGAGCTGTATGAGCTGTACCGCAACATGGGCATAGCCAGAAGAGTACGCATCGCGAGGCTACGATGAGGCCATGTTAAGCGGATGGACCCAAACGCTCCAGCTCGTCGGGTGTTCGAAAGCACATTGCAGGGAAATTGCGGAAGGGGAAGACCTCGTCTTAGGTGGCACAATCAAGTGGATGAAGACCTCAATGGACTTGGAGTGCGAAACTGGAGAGAGCTCGCCCGAAATCGAAGTCGTTATAGAAGGATGTTGGTTGAGGCCCAGGTTCACCCCGAACTGTAATGCCCACCTAAGTAAGCAAGTAAGGTAATTTTTTTTGTCAAAAATAAGACCTAGATATTTAGCCTGATTTGACAGTTTGAGAGTTACACCTTTAATAGTTGGGGGTCTGAAGTCCGGAATGTTGTATTTCCTCGTAAAGAGAACTGATTCCGTTTTGTGAGGGTTGAACACAGTAATAAATCAATACCGACTGAGACAAATTAATACTGAGCACATAGGCTCAACTTCTTCTTGTTTTCAGGGGCTAAATGCATTGCTTAGCTGATTCTGGAATTGGTTATTTGAAGTGTGAACTTTCTGAAGAAGGGAGGTAAAAGAGTAAGTGGTTGCGCAGTCAACTTGCGCGATGATTGAAATGAATGTCAAATATTGAAATATGAACCTGCTTATAAGGGGACTTCACCTCTTAGCAATCGAAAAGCCGTAGGCTTGGAAAGATCGAATTATTGGCCTTAGAAGGCTACGAGAGTTTGATATACTCTATTATGAATTGTCTGTCTTATCCCGGACCTGTCTCATCATAGCGAGAACTAAAATTGATCAATTTTGCGGCCAAGATTTAATTGCGGAAACTGTAAGCTACGGAACGAACGGTCAGTGGCAAACTTTTGTCCTTGCGTCAGCTAACCTTCCTCCATTTTGCCTTCCCACTATATAGGCTGTGGAGCTGGTGGAAAAAACCTAAGAAAACCTCTGAACAGGTCCTTCAAGACTAATTCTGGGGGCCCACTAGAAGGACCTCTAAAGGGTAATTCGAAGATCAAAGAATGCTGTGAAAGCAGAAACACCTAGTCTTACATTGGAACTTCGTTACATGTCATCGTTAGTGGCTGCTGACGAGACCATTAAATATGTTCTGGCATCTTTTGACATCTTAAGTCTCCTGGCACACTGGCACTGACGGTGTTTATCTTCTGTCTCAGATGCAGTATGCTAACCAACGCAGAAAATCTGGTAAGCCCACACTTTATAATCTTGTCAGTAGGGTTGAAAGCGCCGGCATTTTCATCGACATAGAAGGTGCTTTTGACAAACGCTAGCTTTGATGACCTGGGCAATGCTGACAGAGAACATGGACCATTAGTTGTGTCGATAAAAGCCACGCTTTATTGGCGTTGCTATGGGGCACTTCTCGTTTGCCAACCATTTAAACATCTTAGGTTTAAATGATACCTTACTCTGTGAATCCAATGAGGAAGAAGACGACAACGCACTTCCTCTGTAAATGTCCTGCTCTTTCTCGCATCATGTTACAGATATTCGGCGCAGACTTTGTGATAGCTGGTCACCTAAGCTCTTTATCAAGGGAATGTCTTTTTGTATTTCTACGAACATCTAGAAAGCTATAACAAAACGAAGGTTGCTATCTAGTTAAAAATAGAATCAATAAATAAGCATTTTTTTTACTTTCAATCAAAAAACGTCTCCTTTGTAAACAATAAATGCGTTTTTGTCGGTATCACCACTGCACACACAAAACAAACCAGTACTGAGAACTCCACCTCAGAAACAAATAAAACCTAAGCTAATTAATTGACTTATCAAGTTATTTTATCTATTTCAGTTTTGCCCTCTATAAAATTTGTGAAACGGTTAAAGCCTTGGATTTCAATGCATCTTTTGAATAAAATAAGGGGAAACAAACATTCTAAGAGTAAAATGTAGAAAGTACCCTTATATTTTGGGCTTGAAACATAAATATAAAAAAATGTCCGAAGAAATTAGAAAAGAGATTCCGATTTGTCGAGAAACCTTCTACCGGAACCAATTTAATTGCGTTAATAATTAAGGCGATGATTGCGATTGCCCGACTTAAAAAAGAAAGTTTTCAACACCTTAAGGGGGTCTCCTCATCAGTCAGATTCAAAAAACCGGTTTTTTTTATCGTTAGAACTATTATTTGAGAATATTCTCGCAAAGTTTCAGAGCCCATCTCAAACTTGTTTAGAAGTTACAGTTCCGAAAAGAGGCTCGCATGGGGCAAGCATGAGCCAGGCCGCGCGCCCTCCCGTGCTCCGCGCAGGTGTCTTTCCTTTTGTGTTCGTGGAAACCTTGCACCAGGCAAAGAACGGCTTTTTTAAGGAATCAGAAGGATTGCTGTTCGAACTGGGTATAGCTGACTAACATCTCATTCCTTTAAGTTCCCTTTTATTCGATTTTTTTTCCGTCTAAATACTTTAAAGCCCATTTTCTGAACACCATGTTTTTTAAAATTCCGTGCACGATTAAAAATAAACTATGAAAGCTGTATAAAAGTAAGACACTGTTTTTTAGATAATGTTATTGTACACAGACTAAACTAAAAAAATGCATAAAAAATTACAACGTTATTAACGCACTTACTGCTAAAAAAAAATCGAAAAATCGAGTACTTTATAAAACGCCTAAAATATTTAAATTTCAACTTTCAATCACCACAATATTTAGTTCATACTGTGCAGAAAAGCCTCCTGAATAACGTAGTACCTACTTCATTTTTGGTTTCAGAAAAAAATTACGGGCTGAATCTTTCACGGAGTTTGAGTTGTCCGTGGCGAGCAGCTCGCGCAAGGTTGCTTATAAATCCGCCATTTTTATTTATTTTGACATTTGGAAAACTTTGTTTTCTTGAATAAATATATGTTAAAAAATACACAAAAGATGATTTGTTTCTCTTGTTGTTTTGATGTTCAAAAAAAAACCTAAAAAACCACCTTTTTGAGAAGCCACTGATGAGGAGACCCCCTTAAAGCAGTTGTCAAACAGGAAAAATTTTGAGGAAACAGAACAATGGTTAACTCGGGTGTCTTTTAGATTTTTGGCATATTTTACGTACAACGTATTTCTGCAAAATTAACAGTGGTTGAATTTTGTTTAGATAAACACCACCCCAACAAACTATTCCATATTGTAGCCTCAAATGCATAATTCCGTAATAAATTGTTTTTAAAAGTAGAAGAAATACCTTAATGAACAGTGAAGATATTTTCTAAGCGATTCAGTGTGATTCGAAAAACACATTTTGAAATCAATAGTTAGACCTAAATATTTAAAAATTCTTTCACATTCTCAATAAGAAAACAATTATAACTGCAACTTAAGCTGTCAATAAATTTGTGAGAAGACGTACAAAAGCAGTTAGTAAGTTTGTATTTTTGGCACTCAGGTGCGTGATAAAAGAGATTCGCTTCAAAATTAAGTAGGGCTGACAAGCTGAAAAACATAGCTTTAGTTTTAGGGCTTATAACCAAGCTGTGTTCAGAAAACCAGTTTCTTAGTAAATTAAGATCCCAATTCATATTAGATACTAAATCCAAGGGACTGTTCAAACCATAAGCAAATCCTATATCATCCGCAAAACAGTTGGTTTCCCTTTGAAATTAAGTGCAAGTAGCGAATTAATGTAAACTAGAAACAAAATAGGTCCCAAAACAGAGCCTTGAGGCACACCCAAATTAAAGAACTTAGTTTCACTTAAAATTTCATCAAACTTATCTCTTTGGAATCTATTTTTTCAATCTAATATAAAACCTCGAAATCCAGCTTCTATTCTATGGTTGACCATGTCAAATGCTTTGGTAATATCAATAAATAAACCAGCAGAACATTTTTTCCATCAAGGTTAGACATTATTTCATCACAGAACTGTAATAGCGCATCTTCAGTGGATCTACCTTTCTGGAATCCAAATTGATTTAAGTTGAAGAATTTGGTTCTATTTAAAAAACTTACTACCCTATTTTTTTATTAGTTTTTCGAATATTTTATTAATAGCTGGAAGAAGAGATATTAGCCTTTAGTTACATACTTCAAAAGAATAACCTTTCTTAAACAGTGGCACAATGTCTGCACATTTCAGAGATTCTGGAAAAACACAATCAAAAATGCACCGATTAAAAGTATCTGCCAAAAAATTCACCAGGGAATAAGCAAGTTTTTAAAAAAAAAAAACATTGGAAATCCCATCAGCTTAAATGGTTTAACGAACCAATAACTTTTAATATTAGCTTATATATAAAACTGTTTTCTTGTGTATATGTAGGTTTAGCAGAATTGGAAATGGATGAACAGGATGGACTGGGTGGCTGTACTGAACAAAGTTGTAGGCTATTGGCTATGTTTGCAAAATAGCAATTAAATGCCTCAGCAATGCCAGGTTCATCAGAGACTTCCACGTTGTCAACACGTAAAATTAGAGGCTTTTTTGAAACGCGAGACATACGAAGCATGTTGTTAACTAAATGCCATTTATTATAATTTACGTGGGAAGTATAAGGATCATTATGGAAAAACACCGAGATGCCTTAGAGGATTTGCATATTGTGTTGGTTGACTTCGAAAAAGCATTCGATCGACAACCACGAGATCTGATATGGGTGGCCCTCAGACACCGAGGAGTTCCTGAAGCCTATGTGCGAATAATTATGGACATGTACGAGGGAGCAGTTACAAAAGTGAGATGTCCAGCTGGAGTCACCGAAGAATTCCAAATAACAGTAGGTGTACATCAGGGAAGTGTCTTGAGTCCACTGCTCTTTATTGCTGTTCTGGATTATTTGCTCGAAGAAAAAGTAATGGACAATAAAGTACAATAATTATTCTTTGCTGACGGTAGAGCCACCATGTGCGAGGATCCTACATCCCTGCAACGAGCACTTGACGCTTGGATTGATGTTCTGGAAGGAAATGGGCACCGTATTAGTGCTAAAAAGACTGAATACCTGTGCTGCCCTTTTTCTGATCCAGACAAGCCTATTCCAGACATTTATTTGAATGGAAATGTGCTTCTCAAGTGTGAAAAGTTTAAATATCTGGGATTTATGATCAATAGTGAAGCAACTTGTGATGACGACATCAATCATCAAGCAAGCGTAGGGTGGATGAAGTGGCGAGAAAACTCCGCTATCTTCTGTGATCGAAAAATGCCCCCTAAGCTGAAGGGAAGACTCTACACAGCAGTTGTCCGTCCAGCTCTGACATACGGTTCACAATGTTGGACAATGTACAAAAAGTATGAGAGCAAATTGACGGCAGCCGAAATAATGATGCTTCGGATGACAGCAGGAGTAACAAAGCTTGATCGAATTAGAAGTACTAAGATCCGTGTAAGCCTTCATGTCAAAAGTACCATCTTGGACAGAATTCAGCACGACCGGCTCAATTGGTATTGTCATGTACAAAGGAGAGATCCGCAGAACCCCGTCCAAAAGGCAGTATCGTACAACGTTTCAACAAATTCGCGACGAAAAAGAAAAGGCAGGCCAAAACAAATGCAAAAACAGCAGCATTTGGTTAGCCTCAGACATGGAACAATCCAAAACCGGGAGGCTGGCCGACGCTTTCTGAGGTCAACGCGGCGTACCCCACAGGCGGATCACTAGTGCGAAGCAGAAAAGTGGGAGAGTTGTGATCGCTTCAAGATCACTACTCGTAACGCCGGAAATGAAAATGATGATGATGATGATGTGGGAATTTTTCTCATATGGTATCTGTTCCAAACTTTAGTACTACTGCATTTCGTAATTTTTATTCATTTTCAGCAGGTCGTCTATTTAATAAGCTTCCTATATCGATTAGATCTATTACAATGCCTGGAATGTATTTAAAACTTGTAAAAAACTGGCTTTTTGATTTGGATTACAAAAATGTTGAATCTCTTCTTTCTGATATTCTGGCTTGATATCAATTGTAATCGTTATTGTTGTATTATTAAGATCAGGTAGGTAGGTAAATCGCTCTTACATTATATAATCTTTGTTAGATTTTGGGTGAAATAATAGTTAATATTTGATGCTAATTTGTATTTTTGAATTTTTTTTTAAAGTTAATTTATTTCGTTACTTGGAAATTATCTAATTAATGTCACCCCACCCAAAGCTTATTTTTATATCTTTTTAAGCCATTTAAGTGGCATTCAATACTATTTTCAATAGTAACTATAAGAAATACAGAATGTCCCAAAAATTTCTTATATTTTTAAATAACTATAATGAATTATGTTAAGCAATTGTCAAAATTTATAAGAAATAAACATTATCTATCGTATCTATCTTATTTAAAAAAAAAAAAGTAAATTTAAATGGCACTTGGTTGCAAATCGTACTTACCACACATTTTGATTGAGTAATTTAAACCGATTTTCAAATTTCAAATCGATTGTTGCTAATAAAAAATTCTCCAGTGGACCTGAAATCAAAAGAAATATTTTAATAATTTTTTGTTTTCAATTTTCTCTTTTCTAAATTTTTAAGTATGCAAAAATAAAATACCCAGCAATGCCCAGTTTCACAGTTGCAGTAGTTAACCGAAGTTCAATTGAATACAATTTCTTGTTTTATTGTTTTCTACTAAACTTACTATTTGTGTCTCTTAAAAGAAGCACACAATTTATATAGGCATACTTAGTGGTGTAGCTAGCGGGAAAGCGGCAAGGGCGGCTTACCACGGGTTTCGTCTGTTTTGGAAGATGCCCGATAGCAGCCCAGAAACTCTATTCTGTTCTCTATAGATGCCAAGTTTAAGGAGACATCAAACGCTTTTAATTTTTAGAGTGTCCCAACAAAGCTCATATGGAGCCTCGAGGTCTAGCGTATTTCAGGGAGCGTATTTCAATTTCGTGACGAATTCAAATGGTTGAAGTGAGAAAGCGTTTTCCATGGCAGTGTAATTCCAACCACAAACTCTCACGTAAAGTGGCAGACAAGAAAATCAGCAGAGACTGCTCTGGTTAATAAAACTGACTACTCCATCAATGTAAAGAAAATACGCGTAGTGGTTTTCCACGACATTGAAGTAGACTTCGATAACACTTCCTACAAGTCACAGACTGTGCTCTCAGACACCACAACGTACCACATCCACATGTAGTAACGTAGTAAACTGTTGAACGCAGTCTACTTGCACCCCAAAGCATCCATGCAGGTTTTTTTTTACGAGGGCGGTTTGATAAGTCAGTGACTTTTTGAATTTCTCGCGCAGTTACTCCAAATGCAACTGTGCTGCCGTCAACTGTAATCTATTAGTAGGCTACTGTCAAATTTTGACAAGCTACGTCATGCCGTTGGCGTTTGATAGCCATTCAGAGCAGACAATCTCGTGAATTTGTACGAAAATGGAAAAAACGAAATTTCGTGTGCATTACTTTTTTCGTAAAAACTGAAACTAAGGAAAGGCTTGAAAAATACTACAAGAACTCGGCACCATCAATTTCAATGGTAAAGAAGTGGTTTACAGAGTTCCGATGTGGTCGTACCAGCGCTAGTGACGCCGAACGTTCAGGTCGCCCAAAAGAAGTGATCACGCCGGAAATTGTCGATAAAATCCATGAAATGATATTGGATGATCGGAGAACGAAAGTGCGTGAGTTGGCTCATGCTGTAGGTGTCTCAACTGGACGGGTACATCATATTCTACACGAATATTTGGACATGAGAAAACTCTCCGCGAGTTAGGTGCCGCGATTGCTCACACTCGACTAAAAGCACAACCGTGTGACCACTTCAAAAGAGTGATTAGCGATGTTCAGCCGTAGTCCGGATACATTTTTGCGCCGTTTTGTTACTGTGGACGAAACATGGATCCATCACAACCACCAGAGACCAAGGAACAATCGAAATAGTGGGTTTCTTGGGGTGAACGTTGACCAATGAAGGCCAAACAGAGTCTGTCAGCCAACAAAGTCATGGCCACAGTTTTTTGGGATACACGCGGTGTCATTCACATCGATTACCTCTACAAAGGTAAAACGATCGCGAATATTATTCAAAGCTGTTGGACAGGTTCGACGTTGATTTGAAGCAAAAACGGCCGCATTTGGCGAAGAAAAAAGTGCTATTTCATCAAGACAATGCACGTGTGCACACATGTCTAGTCACGATGGCCAAAATGCACGAATTGAGATACGAACTGCTACCCCATCCAGCATATTCTCCAGATTTAGCCACCTACGACTATTATTTGTTTCCAAACCTAAAGAAATGGCTACCACCAAGCCAGGAGATTTGAGTCTAATGAAGAAGTCATTACCGAAACAAACGCGTATTTTGAGAGCCTTGCGAAAACCTATTACATATTTGGAGGGAATAAAAAAATTAGAAAAACGCTGGACTAAATGTATCGAGCTAAAAGGTGTTTATGTAGAAAAATAAAATGTTAATTGGCCGCAAAAAGTTTGTTTTATTCAAAAAATCACGGACTTATCAAACCGCCCTCGTAGACTAGAATAGAATAAAGAGAAGAATAGAATATAGAATAGAACAGAGAATAGAATATAGAGTAGAAATATAGAAAAAGAACAGTGAAAAATGTACGAAAACAAAAAAGAGTTTGTTTAAAATTTCATGGATGCTGTAAGAAGTGGGAAGCAAGGGAATTTTCAAAATTTGAAGCATTTATTAATTTTTTAATAGTCACTGGTAGAGAGTTCCATAGGTTAGTGGCGTGGACTAAGAAGAGCCAAGAGTTCAAGTAGTAATATGCGGGTACCGAAAGCATTAATGTTCTAGATGATTGGGCAAAGCTAAGTTGGTCAAACAAACAGAGAGGTGTCTTACTCTGCATAACTTTGTGTAGAAAAATTAAGCACCTAGCTTCAAGATAATTTTGAAGGAAACATCTTAGGACAAGCTGATGATAATGTGATATGTGTTCCTGTCTTCGAATACCATACACGTATCTAACCATGTCATTAAAAGCGACAAGAGTTTTGTTTTGCGAATGGGAATCGGGTTTACAATACACAGGCAGAAGTAATGTTTTTATTAGCCGTAGTTTCGTGTTTACTGGAGTTAAGGCAGAAAATAGCCAAAGCTTACGCAGGCCAGAATAAATTCTTCCGACTATATAGTTGGCATGATTTACCACAAAACTAAGCTGGGATTGGAAGAGAAAAATTGGAGGCCAAGAAGAAGTATCAATGTTCTTTTTGGAAATTGCAATGAGTTGAGACTTTGACGGATTAAGACCATTTTCAACGGACCAACTGGAAATTGCAGTGAGATCCTCATTCAGTCTACACGTCAAATCTTCTTGCAAGCCAATTGGACGAGATATATAAAGATGTGTACATCATCTGCATATCATATAGATCATTGATATAAACGCAAAACAATATCGGTCCAAGAATAGAACTTTGAGGAACATCCATTTTCAAATTCAGAGACTGAGATTGCATCTGACCAATGTTGACTGTTTGGCTACGGCTGCAAAGATAACTCCTTAGAAGCTGCACTGCTCTCTCGTGAAAGCCAAAGCAGTATTTTAGCTTTTTGTAAAGTATATCATGATTAACTCTGTCAAAAGCCTTCCAGAAATCCAGTAAACTGAGAATAGTCACATTGTTTAGATCATATTGAACACTAATATCGTCAAGGATCTTTATCATAGCAGTTTCACAGCTATGCTATTCACGGAAACCAGATTGCAATGGAGACAGTAAATTAAACCTTTTAAGGTAACTAAAAATCTGCGACGCTATAATTTTCTCGAAAACTTTTGACAAACACGAAAGAATACTAATTGGTCGAAATTCTAAGCTAGAGCAAGCATTCGGTTTTAATTAGCAACAGGGATGACCTAAGCTTTGTCCAGCTCTCAGGAAGCGACGAATAAGCGACACAATATTAACCAAATGTGTCAAAGCATTGGAGACATGTGGCAGAATCCTTTTTAAAAAATTTATTGGAATACCATCTTCTCGGCAAGCGTCAGATTTGAAAGAACGAATGCTTTCGAGAGTATCATATTCTGATACCACTTCAAACTCGAATACCGTTGAAGATCCACTCATAACAAATGTGTAGTTCATTGACATCAAGGAAATTGAGAGAAGTGTCCTTCTTACCGATTCCAATAGAGCGTAAACTAATCCACAGCTTACGAGAGGACTGGTTTGCATTCAATTTCGACATAAAATATCATTTCTTAGCTCTGCGAGTAATAAACGTAGCTTCATTTCGAGAAGGGCAGAATAGTTCCCAGTATTAGTATTTGAGGAATTGAGCTTCCTTCTGGCGGACGATTACCTTCGATTTTTAATCGATCTATGTACGTCAGATGTAAACCAAAGAAAGCTTTTGCTCCGTACAGAAACAGTTTTAAGGGGAACATGTTTGTAGAACAATTCAAATACCAACGATTGGATAAAATCCACTTCGTCATTGGGGTCAGAGAAACTATGGCACAAATGCCAAGGGAAAATCATTGCATCGGTTTGTAGTGCAACAAAAAAATTTTGTCGTATGTATAAAAAACCAGGTCATGGTCAGATATATCATCCAGGGATAATTGGTATTGTTCGAAATATCAGACCCAATCATGAGGTCAAGGAGACTCGGATTAGAGTTAGGTCCAAAACGCGTAGCAAAGGAGTTTAAGACATGAAGTCCATTAGTCGTTATTTTATTCAATAATGGAATGCTTCAGTGAGTTCTAAACATAGTACAAAACTGCTTCTCAGACTAAAGCGTCTCCGTCAAACCTCATGAGACATTTATTTCCCAGATCACAAAAACAAGAAAATTAGCCAGTCTAAAGCGGATATTACGTGATCTTACTGTCTTATTTTTGTAAACAGGGCGGTCTATGAGTCGTACAGTTTTCTTAAGAATCAAAAACCTAAGGATCATCCTCGACAGTAAATTGCAATAGAACTTACAACTTAAATACATTTCTACATCGACCAAGTCTCAATTGGCTAACTGGAACAATCGGAGTTCAAAACCTTATATGATGAACGACCTCTACTCTCTGAAAAAAAGACTAACAATAACATGCGTTACTACAATTCATTTAAATGACCTTCAGGGACCACCACCAATCCACTTTTTTATAAAAATGGAAGCAACGACTGGCAAGCCCGCCACACAGTGGCCCGTTTAAACAAAAGTGCTTGCGAAATTCATTTTTTGGGACTTAAAGCCGTTAACGCTACCAATTCGGGGGAGTTAGAATTCAAACTGAAATCAGTGCAACAACAGAGAGAGGAATCTGATGAATCTATTGGAATCAAGGAGGCAGGAACTAGAAGAAAACAAGAGATTCAAAGGCATTTTCACGATGAGCTTCGACTTGATGTGAATAAACCAAAACAAGGATTTGGAAATAGCAATGATGGAAACATTTCAAGGAGATTTTTTGAGGGCGCAACTTCTCGCATAACTGGGGTCAATGAAGAGGTTACAACTAGGATCAAAATAAAACCTTATATATTGAATTGCAGGGAAGAAGTGAATACAGTTAAATTTGGAAAAAAAAATTACTGAAAAATACACTGATAAACTCTTCATAAAATTTTGGTTCATAGTCAAAATTTAATCGAATTCGAGTGTGGAGCAGCTGCTCAGATTTTTCCTTAAAAGAGTATTGCTCTTTCCTTTGACCACACCCACTTATATGTTGCACACCGAAACAGGACTGCCATTAATGTTCATCTCTACGCTGAAGCTCCATTTTGATTACGTCCTTAAAGTGTTTAGCATGGAAGAAGCTCGCTTGCCTAAAATAGTAGCATCGCATGCTCGCGTCAAAAAAACAGCATGCTTCGAAAAATGGAAGGAACAAGCAGCACCGGATCTACGGGGGGGGGGGGGGGGGCAGACCGGGGCACGTGCCCCGGGCGGCAAGTTTAGGGGGCGGCAAAAACAAGTTCGAAATTCGCTTCTAAAACAAACATCACACAAAAAGAGCATCAAAACCATTTCACACTACATATTCATTACCAGACCCAGCATATCTGGTGCAGGTAACAAGGGTTAGGGTTGTAACCGCAAAAAAAAATTAGCTACTTTTCGGTTCCAAAACAGCAACGGTAGTTGCGACCGAGAAGTAGAAAATTTTTCTACCTTTCGGTTTCAAAGCAGCATCGGATGCTGCGACCGAGAAGTGGGCAACTTTTCTTCTTCTCGGTTTCAAAACAGCAACGGTAGTTGCGACCGAGAATTACACATTCATTCTCAATTTAACCATTTGGGCGAATATTTTCCGCCAAATCAATCGAGTGAATATTGAGATTCAGAAAGAAGATATAATCCTTGCCCGTTCCGTCGCACTAATGGATGGTCTGCTCAAAACTTTACAAAAAATGAGACAAAATCCAATGGAGTATTGGATAAATATGGCTAGAGAAGTAGTTGAAAAAAGTGGTGTTGACCCTATCTTGCAAAACAAACGAATTCCGAAACATAAAAAACATTTCGATGAGATATGTGAAGATGAATTACTAACACTCAAACCTGCTCAACTCTTTTCTAAGGAAATAATGATGGTGTTTGATCGAATCATATCAGAAATTAAAAAGAGGTTTGATTGTGCTACCATGCTGAACATGAACTTCGCTTTTCTTAAAGGCTCTAATATTTTGAAAATGTCAATTGAAGAACTGCAAAAGTATGGAGCGGATCTGGCTAAAAAATATGAGCGAGATGTGAGCACAGGAACTCTATGTTTTTAAAAAGCAAGCTCCGCTTTTATTTGGTGACATTGAAAAAGCTAACGGTTTCTATCTCTTGCAACAGATCTATGCGCATGATTTGCAGGATGCTTTTTCAAATGTTTGTGTTGCCTTGCGAATTAACTCTACGCTTCCCACTACATCCGCAAGCTGTGAGCGAAGTTTTAGCAAACTAAAACTAATTTAAAATTATTTGCGATCATCTATGAGCCAGGAACGCTTATCCAGTCTAGCAATCTTAGCGATAGAAAATCGAACTGCACACGAATTAAATTATGATAAGGCCATAGATTTGTTTGCTGAACAAAAAGCTCGAAGAGTAAAATTGTGATTGCAAATGATAAATACAATATTAAATTTGATTTTGTCTTTATTATGAACATTTTTTTTAAGTCCTATCCTGTGCTGTATATAAAATATATATTCTACATATCTGTAAATAAATAGGATTAAAAAAGAAAAAAAACAGCGGTTTAAGTATTTTTTCTGAAAGGCTTGTGCCCAGTTGTCAGTCAATTAGTGAAAATCTGATAGCTGAAATAATAAGGATTATAAAGGTAAAAGCAAATATAAACTGGTGGGGGCGGCATTTTTCACTATTTGCCCCGCCTTTAAAAAATTGAAGATCCGGGGCTGGGAAGAAGCGGAGGGTGTAGGGTGTCCTCTTAACCTTACGGGAGTAAGTCTAAGACAAACCAAAGAAGAGCTTTACATTGTACGGCAGGCTCTTGATAAAAAAATCCATAAAGCCTTTATTGAACAGGCAAAATCATCAATATACAGAACCTATTACTCAAAACTGGAGCATGACCTCAGAACGTTAAATTACTTCGAATATAATGTGGATGCAGACAAAATCTCTACAATATTTAAAGCTAGAGGAGAGTTGCTGCCATTAAATTACATACCCCACCGGTCCGATCTTCCCATAATCTGCAGCTTGTGTAATTTGAAGGTTCGTGAAGATATAAAGCATTTTATTGGAGTCTGCCCCATACTAACAGAAATAAGAAAGCTACACTTGGGAAAATCGAACTACGAAACGGATGAAGTTATTCAATTGCTGAACGGTGGAGACTAGACTGCTCTTATCAATTTTGTGAAAACTGCGCTACGATATCGATACCAAATATTAAATGAAGCGTTTTAATTTATATAAATATGTTACTTTTTTTTACTATTTTGTTTTACTTTAAACTTGTCATTCTGGCAGAAGGCTTTTGCCATTGTCGTTAAAGATTTGTTAACTGAACTTGTAAACCATAAGCTTTTGTAATAAATCTTACTTACTTAACTTAACTTAACTTAATCGAATTCCAATCTCCTCCACTTGGATAATTGCCAGAAGGTCAAGAGCCCAAAATATAAAGACTACCAGAAATACAGATATCTAAATACGGACAAAGTTTCAAGAATTCGACAGAATGGAGACTTATTTAACATTCTAGCAATCTCATCCGATCCACTTATTTCTTCCTTGAGGCATGTAAGAACCCAAAATGATCTGAAAGACCAATACTCACTTGAAATGATAAGTTTGCCTCGGACTTATATTACAGTTTACAAGAAACTTAATGTAAAATTCTATTATTTTAATTTTATTTTTCTCCTTTTTGAAAAAAATACTTATAAGTGCTCTTTTATAAAAAAAAATGTTGAAGAAATACAAATTTTTTTTGTTCCCTTTTTTTCCACTGTTTAACTTAAATTATACTCCAAATACTTAATAAATTGACTATCAACCTTTTTAAAATTAAATACCAATTCTGTGAACCACCTTAATTAAAAGTTCTTATTTCAGCAGCGGATTCTGGAACACCCTGTAAATATTTTTTTTAAATTTACAAATTTCACAGCCTTGGAAGTTTCCTTTAGGATGCAAAAAAAAAAATTTGGCGATATTTTTATTCGTTTAAGAGATATGATTTTTGCAACCAAAAAAGTTAATTCGGGCCACTGTACGCTGTCTCTTTAATCAAGAGCACCTCATATCGAATCTAAGCCCAGAGGTAGCACGACCACCTTTAGATGATAGACTGCTAAGAAAAACCTTCAATAAATGCTCTAAAACTTGACATAAGAAGGTACAATAGATTTTATCTGAGCACCGCACAGCCCAGGGAAGCACAAGCTCAAACCACCATACTATCTAGTGAAGGCTATTGTTATGAAAATATTAGTCTCAGTTTAACTTATGCACTCGTACACTTGTATTACATGATTAATGAACCAAGAGAAATTATCAGCAATTAAGCTAACGTAGGATTATTGGCTATACATAAACATGTGTACTTATATGCATGGAACTGCTACTATGTGCAAATTATGTTGGATAAATTAGTTCTTGCTCTAGATCGAAGGAAGCAAGAAGTCTTTACTTGCTTTGCTTTTACACCATCATCTTCACTATTCTAATCTTATCAAGCCTATATGGAATTGATTTCAAAACCCAATTTAAATATTTTCTCCTCAAACGAAAGCAGCTAAGCTCAGCTTCTGTTCATAAAGTCTTTTCATCTTTTTCTATTCTCAAAGTAAGTTTAAGTAACTTCTTATCTTATTTCGGAACTTCCCACATTATTTTCTTTATCAAACATTGTATCTGAACTTGAACTATTTGTTAATTAATAAAACATCACTAATCACTATACTGTGGTATCTTGTTTTTCTTAGAAATAAATAGATAAATAAAGACGCATTAGCTAACTAAGTAACGCAACTAAAGGAAATTCACATTCATATTTTGTATACGATTTAAAATGAAAACATTCATAGAAAACCTCAAAGCCCTCTAAGCAAGCAAAAAATATTTTTATCATTCAAACTTGTTGTCTACTTAGTTGAAGGTTGGGTACTGTCCTTTCTTTGCCTTCAAGATACGTATAACATATCGAAGTGACATGCTTACACGATTGTAAATGGACACCAATGGACTGATTTCAGACAAGAAAATGACATTGTTTGGGTGCGCCAGTACGTCTTGCGCAAACCAGAGCGGATAGATTGTGTAGATGAGTACCACTCGATAAGCTTACATGCAGGGCCGGATCAACCATATGTGCAAGATATGGAGGCGCCTAAGTGCTCCTTTTTTTCTGTTTGGAAGCAAACAAATCAATAAAATCTAATCGGTAAGACATAAATCAATGCAATTTTGCACATGCGCGGATATGTGGTCAAAATAAAAGGTCTGCCAACTAACGTTTTCCAACTAGTGCTTATTTCGTGAATGGTAACACTTAGCTCTGATTTTACAGATGATTAGTTTTATCCTTCCGCTTAACGAATACGCTTGAACAACGCTGGTAAATTTTGCGACATTACTTTGAAAATCATGGTTGTGTTGGAATTTGGAAGAAGAGAAGCACCGTCAGCTTCGTATCTTCGTTATCTTGTGAAAAAAGTCAAAGAAACTGGCATCCTCATTAATAAACCAAAGCGTGAAAAGCCAAAAACAGTGCGTACAACCGAGAATATTGCTGCTGTGGCTGAAAGTGTGCGTGAAGCTCCATCAACATCAATTCACCGTAGCGTCGTTCTCAATAGTTGAACATTTCGGAGACATCATTGAGAGGAATTTTGCATAAAGACCTTGGTATGACGGCATACAAAGTCCAAATGGTTCAGGAGTTGAAGCCAACTGACCATCCAATGCGTTTCCGCTTCGCTAAGTGGGCCTGCGATCGACTTAGAGAAAGAAGATGCCGATTTTGCCAAAAAAAATCATCTTTTCAGATGAAGCTCATTTTGATCTTGGCGGGTATGTAAACAAGCAAAATTGTCGCATTTGGGCACAGAAAACCCGCACGCATACATTGAAAAGCCGATACACCCAAAACGAGTCACTGTTTGTTGCTGATTTTGGTCCAGAGGCATAATTGGACCATTTTTCTTCGAAAATGAGCAAGGAGTGGCCGTTAAAGTCAATGACGATCGATTTGTTCAAAAAATTTAGGATGAGGATATTGGCAACATTTGGTTTCAACAGAACGGCATTACGTGCCACACAGCCGATGCTACACTCGATGTTTTGCGCCCTGTTTTTGAAAAAAAAAAGTTATTTGGAGGACCCTTTACTAAATAAACATATCCTTTTCCTTAGGCTCTGAAAATACTACCTACGATGAAGAATTAGCCTTAAGATGCAAACTCCTGTCTTTGACACTCCCCGATAACACAGTTATCAGTTATCCTAAGCAAAACGTCAAATACCTTGCAATTCATTTCTCCGAAAGACTCGAATTTAACCAACATGCTAAGCACACTCTCCGCATAAAATAAACGGTGACCTAGCTTTCCTACGTCTTAGGCATATCTTACTTTTTAATTAAAATGTATTAAATCCACCAACTAAACAAATAAAGCAGAGCCCCTTCAGTGCTGCTCGTAGGTTTTAAAACAAAAAAGTTAGTCTAAGAATGAAATTTTTAATAAAAACTTAAATAATACAAAAAAATGCAACGACAATTGCATTTGCTAGTTCTCAGAATATGAAAAAATCTAAAGTCGGGAGGCTTGCCGATGCCTTCTGAGTTCAACGCGACGTTTCCCACGAACGGATCACTAGCAGCGTTTTTCGCATTTCAAACAAGCTATTTACTCAAATTATTCCAAAACAACAATATCCAACGCAACTATGCTAAATTAAGTCCTTCACATTGACGCACATCCTTTAAATGTTGCTAATTCAAGGAGAGTCAAAACAATCAATCCAGTTCATATTTAATTACACGACCATAAGCTTAAACTCTTATATAATTTGTTTGTTACTGAGGACTTAATACGCACTGAAATCTACCATCTGAATATTGTGCAAACGACTTATATGTGTGTGCGCAAATATGAAAAACGACACTTTCTGAAAATCTTGCATAGGGCGCTTGTTTAGCTGGGGTTGGCCCTGGTTAGACGGGTTTCGTTATGAAAGCCATGGAATCGCATTTACATGCGGCTCTGGTTGGCATAAGCTTTAAGAAACTTCATTCAAGTTTCATTTTTATGTAAGACAAATGAGTTGCCATTGTTAATTTCAATAAATGTTGTTATCCTTTTGGAAATAATTCTTACTGCCCAAAAGAGGTGCAATCTAAACTTAAAACTGACTTTGGTTTTCGAACATGCCAAATGGTTTCAGATCGACTTTCCGTTTAAGAGTTCTCAAAAGCTGCAGACTCCGGCCGGAGAATAGGAACAAAAGTTTCAAGGGCCTAATACTTTTGGCCAAGGCTGTAACTGACTATTCACCGGCTCTTATCAAAACAGAGTAAAACATTGATAGCTTCCACAAAAAACTGATCTACGATATAAACAAATAAAAAACTTCACACTTGTGCACAGATGTATTCACTTTGTTGACATCGCTCTCAATTGAAACGGATATCGTGTGTTGTTATAAAAATTTGTTTTGTTATGTTCTTAGATTCTATTTGCCACGTCCAATTAATTCTTTGAAAGATAATATTTTTTTACTTCCGGATTTCTCGAGGCAAAACAAAAAATGTTATTCAAAGTTATAAATGACAAACAATTTACCTTTTTCAAAGATTATACAATTTTTATTTTTTTCTCGAATATGCGTATTTAAGCTTAACAGTGATAAAAAAAAATGAGAAAAAAAAATTTTTTTCAATTTGAGATTCAAAAGAAGCGGAAACTAATAAAATTCAAATTCAAATCAAAATACACACTGACCACGACACACGATAAAAGAAGAAATTGAATAAAAGATAAAGATCCAAGCAAACTTATCGAAACGCAGAAAACGAACCACTCGCCTCAACTGCTGGAATCACAATGAGTTTCGGTTATAAAGTACGATGGATAAAATATGGAGTACGTGGGATATTTTTTGACGACAAAACCCAGTCTCATGATTAAAGTAGACGGGATATTTTCTTTTGTTTTTATTATTTAGCAAGTCTTTTACAGAGACACACTGACACATGCAGTAGAAGTGGTGTCGTTAGTCCACCGCCACCACAGTCGTTGTCGTCATAATGGCTTGACGTGGTGGCAATTGTTGTTGTTGTTTTTATATGAGTAACTGTAAATTATCAAACGTTACCGATACCATACACCCATACCCACCCACTTAGAGTTGAACAAATTCCAACGCCCCACCGTTGCAGGTAGTGTAGTGGCTGTTCTCTTATTGTCTGTCGTCTTATGCCACGCGCACACTCAACTTTAAAGCAAGTTACTCAAGCGCGTATATGCGCTAGAGCTAGAGCCTAGATCTACCTACTTTGTGATATTTTAGTTACTTACATTTACAAATCAATTAGCCCATGTGTACGCTCCATGCTTCTGGCCTACCTTAAGTTAAGAACATGTTTGTACAACTTAAGCGCCACATCAAAAAAAAAAAAAAAAAAATACCCTGTCTGGCTGGTGATTTGTTGATATTGATGAAATTGCATTTTAATAAGCCCTCAGGCGTTATACTCGTATTTAAACTATACTGGTCTTGGTGCTGTTGTTGTATAAAAATGCCAGTAGGTTGAACCCAAAACGAGTAAACTTCAATTTTAAAAGTGAGAGTAACTTTAGTGTTGAATGAATGATGACTTGGCTTCTCGTGAGTTCGGATATAGGTATAGGCGTTTTATATTAAGGTCAACTTGTTGAGGCTCTTTTTTTCCTTAAGACAGTGTTTCTTGTCTTGATTACCAGTAGTACCAGCTTCCAGGGCTTTTCGCTTTTCGTTTTTCGTTTTTCGCACAGATCAGAGTGAGGTGTTGAACTTCTGGTTTAAGAAAACATGCCTACGAAATCAACAACCACACAAACACAGTTACGTGCGTTTACTATGCATGCAGCGAGCTTCAAGGAAATTACAACTAGAGCTATAACAATTGCTTTGTAAAAGAATAGTAACTATTTGCAGAAGGAACCAAGTGTTTTCTGATAATTGACACATTAATAACGTTGTTGGCTTACTTCATACTTCTATTCAATTGTCTGATGAGTTATGGACATGTAAATTTTGAAATAATTTTAAAAGTAACCATCGTTACATTCGTTCAAATATATTATCGGATGATTCGGTTTTTGTTTGTTGCATAATCTGATGCCAAACGGAAAAGGGCTTGTGAAGTACTATGGTATAAGTGATTTTTTCTTTTTGTGGTTTTCGTAATTTCAATTTCAACATTGTATTTGCCTGTATACATTCCTTATCGAAAAAAATTGATGCAAAAGGAAACTAGGACTATCTGTAACCAGTGCAAGGATATTTACAAGGCTAGGTGGAAGTTACATTTCCTGACACACTTAGGTCGCAAGGGCTCATTGTGATACCACAGAGATCAGCAAGTTAATCACCTACTGATCTCAGAAACCCGATTGAAGACTAACGAGTTGATAGATAGAAAGGTATACCTATGTTGTTCCATTCTGAGCGTGGGGAAGTGGTTGTGCCCTTTTTGGCCCTGTGCCCCGGCATTCATGAAAAGTGAATGTTGAACTGATTTGACATCTCCCTCAGAGACATTTTACAATTTTGGACCGTGATGGATTTTGTAGAGACAGAGGCAAGAGATTAAAGGGCAGCTTGGCTGTCCGAGAAGATTCGAATATCCGTGGAGGATATGACGTTTTCTTTGAGCACACTTCAATGATCGGGTAGGCGGAAGAAAAGACTGAGATTCAGTTTTTCTGAGTATAGGTTCCACTTCCTACACCTTCGCTGGTTTTTGAACCATCGGTGTAAAAGTGTATTGCTTCATTTTCCAAGAGAGTCCCGATTCCATTATTAGTCCACTGTGATGTAGCTCTGAGTCGAGTAGCTGAGCTAGCTGCGACTTGTTTGCTGAAGATATCTAGTAGTACCTACATTGAGACTAGCCGTTCTTTGAACGTTGCACTATGGGACGAAATGAGCTTTAGCGTCTCATAAATTCGAAAAATCTAAAGAGGAGGCCTTAAACTAGAAAACCAGCTCTTTTCGAAACAATAACTGTTTTTTTATTTTTTTTTATTTTTGGTACTTAAATTGCCTGTCACATTAATTTGATTATAATTTCCCTTTAAAGAGTAGGGTCATGGCACCAGTTTTCGAACACTTTTGCGACTTCAAAGATTGGATGATCAATAAAAAATATTTGCCTTTGATTCAAAATAATACTGTTAGTCTATTTTGTTAGCAAAACTCAAATACTTTTGTGTCCGGTAGCAATTTTTATCACTATTAGCATCAAAAAATTAAGAAACCGGAAAAACTGCAAAATGTATGTTTTCTCCTATTTTCGAACACTAGTTGCCTAAAGCCGAACAAAAAGTTTCCTATTTTCGAACACTGAGATTGTATGGTATTTTTCACTGTAAGACATAAAATCGAAAATTTAAGAAATTTAGATTTGAAATGGAATAATTTACGTTGTTTTTAACTCACTTAAAATAAAATAAAATAAATTTCAGTCGATAATAAAAAACAACATTTTTTTACTCCTTTATTTGTTGCTTGTTTGCCATAAAACTTTTCCATTTAATAGAAGATATGGACATAATGTCCTCTATCTTTTGCTTCTATTGAGATTCCTTTCTTGTCTTTTATTGCATCCGGACATTTTAAAATTTTTTTATTTTATTTATTTATTTAATTTGTAGTGCGATAATACTTCTATTTACAATTATTAATTTGTTTAAGAGATATAGAAAATTAAATTCTTTACAACTTCAATATTAATAATAATACTAGAATGAATGTATATTAAATGAAAAAAAAAAAGATTTTATTATTATTAGGGAAAATCTACAAGAAAAAAACCCTTATATGACACTTAGAAACTAAAAATTGCACATAAACCCAAATCCAATATATAGGATATCTAATTTAAGAGGTTAAGAACAAGTTCATTATCGGAATATGAACATCTTCTGAAAAATTTGTCTTGTAAGTTATATAGTACAATCTTAATTTGCTTTATCATGAAGCCTTATCGTTGGATAATGACGTGGCAAATTAAGCATTATCTTTAATATTTTGTTTTGAACTCTTTGAATCTTTTTTAGATGGGTCTCAGCACAGTCAAACCACACTGGGGCACCATAAGTGAGTAAAGGCTGGAAAACAGTTTTGAAAATCAAAATTTTATTATGGATGCCAAGATCTGATTTGCGATTAATGAAAGGGTATAAAATTCTCAATACGAGATTACTTTTGTTTATGGTGTTCGCAATATGTTTATCAAAAGTCAGTTTCTTGTCAAGTGTTAGCCCTAGGTACTTGCAGTTTTCAGACCATTCAATATCAACAGAGTTGAGCTGTAACATTGTTTGTGGCAAAAAATCTACTTTTCTACGACGCGAAAACCAGATTGCCTGTGATTTTTGAGCATTTGCTTTGATTTTCCATTTATGGAAAAAAGTTTGGAGAATGTTGAGTGAACTTTGTAAGCTATCGAGAGCGCTTTGAGGCAATAAGCTAGACGAAAAAAGAGCAGTATCGTCAGCAAACATTGCCAGTTTAGTGTTTTCATCCAATGATGGCAGGTCGGACATGTAGACATTGAAAAGCAAGGGTCCCAGCACAGATCCTTGCGGAACGCCACTGACTATATCATATAAAGAAGATTTCACACTACCTGCGTATACAGCAAATTTTCGATTGAGTAAAAAACTCCATACTAATTTAACCAAATATGTCGGAAAATTGAACATTATAAGTTTATAAATCAAATCCTGATGCCAAACTGTGTCAAAGGCTTTTTCGATGTCTAAAAGTACTAGACCAGTCGAAATCTTTGAATTTAGATTGCTTTTGACGTGATTTTTAATTCTTAAAATTTTATGACTTGTGGAGTGACCAGCTCTGAAGCCAAATTGCTCTCTAGGGTATATGTTTGTATCCTCTATATGGTTTAGCAAACGTTGTTTAATGAGCTTCTCCAACAATTTACTAACAGTACTCAATAAACTAATAGGTCTGTAACTATTAGGATTTAAAATTTTTTTAAATTTCAAAGATGGACTGTAATTAAACATTTTTTTTTGAGCTTACACGTGTTAAATTAGTAGTGTTTGAAGTGGCTATTCTTGCATCTGGAGAGCTTTCCCTAATTGCTGAAGTGATTGGGATTGATTGATTGATTTGAAAAAAAAAAATCGACCTTAAAGTTATTAGCATTTATGAATAAGAAGAATTCTATCCAAACCTACAGTCTCGCATATCTTCACAGTCTAAAATTGGGTTCATGGCATCTCCCAACCAGGGTTGCAACATCGTTATAAGAAACATCGATTTTGGAAAATATCGAAACATCGGTCATAACAACGATACATCGATGTTTTTCAAATGTTTTACCGATGTTTGTCAATAATGAAAAAATTGGCTTTATTTACGTGTACTGTAGTTAAATAATTAAATTTACCAGTTCCATGATTTTCTTTGAGTACACTTTAATTTGATAACTCGCAAGTTGCAACTCAAACGATACATGAACTTCAAAGGGTTCTAGTAGGAATGCTCATGGAAAAAAAACATCGAAGTTTTAATCGATGTGATACATCGTAGCCTAACATCGATGTTTGTCGATGCATCGGATAAAAACATCGATGTTTTCGATGTATCGATGTTTTTTAATCAACCCTAGGTTCAAGACTAATTTTGAATAAACGTTCAAAATCATACACCTTAGTGGTAAGTTCGTTTGTACAACATAACCTTCTTTGTACTGGCGAGATCACTAATATAGTAACTGCTGAATTATTTTTATCGGTTGTAACCAATTTTTCCATATTAATAGGAATAAAAAGAGAATTGGAAACCATATTCACAAGTTTGCTATAATCGAACACCAAGAAAATCGATGTTTGAAAAATGGAACACTAAATACAAAAGTTTTTTTTATATAAGTAAATGATAGCAATATATTTATCTGATAAATCCCGGTACGTAACCGATGAAAACCAATTTCAATTGAGAACAAAAAGTTAAGTTAGCATGTGTTTTTGCCCTGTTCGAAAATAGGAAACTCATTTTTACCTAGTTGCCTATTCCGAACACAATTGTTCGAAAATAAGCAACTAGGTAAGAATAAGCTTCCTATTCTCGAACAACGCAAAAACACATGCTAACTTAACTTTTTATTCTCAAAATTTCTCTCAATATCAAAAGCAATTCTTCTAATATAATAAAAACCACAGGTTCGAGTACATTATTTGCTTTTTAACTGAAGTTTCCCACACGTGCACTGCAAGTTTTTTTTGCTGCTACCAAGCGTCGAACCGCACGGACTGGCAAACTGAATTTTTGTAAGATCCTGTGCTGTATTTGTATTAGTGAGCATATGCGGAAAGTGAAAAGGGAATATGAAGGCACACATATATAGTCCTTTCAAGGTTAAAACACCAAAAACAACGAAAATATAGGCATTTTCGTTTAAAGTGTTCGAAAACTAGGGATGTTCGGAAATAGGTGCCACTACCCTACAAAGTTTGAAGTGAAATATTTTGTAGCTTCCTGAATATAAGTAATTGATGTTCTATATTTTTGGAAAGGTCGTTTTTTTTTTCTTTATAAAACAGTTGTTTTTATTTAAATTTAGTTCAACAGTTAATTTAAAGAAAAAAAAACCTTTTATGTGCTTTGTGAGTTTTTCAATTAAGGTTTTCTTTGTTACCTTCACCTGCCTCCACCTCAGGACCGATTTTTTTGAATTTGTTTGTTATTGTAGATTTAGAATCAAAAATAACCTCGTCCGCATACGTCGGCCTTTTTATAAGCAAAATGTGTAAAAAGTGAATTTTTTTCTTTATGATTTTGAGTTTGTTGCTCTTTAATTTTCATTACAATGATAGAAAATATTGAAATTCTGCTCATGCTTACTACCTAAGTAGTTTAAAATGAATAATGGTTGAAAAAAATCATACGAAATGGTTCTCTCCTTACACAATACAAGTCATACAAGTGACATAATTATTACTAAATTTCATCACAGTTTTTTTTAACATGGTTGCTCCAAAACAAAAGCGAAATAATTTTTAATAAATAAATAAATAAGTATCACTTTCCTATAACAATAACCTCCTTTCAACCTCATATGAATATACTTTAGACAACCATACAAACTGGCTTGTTTTAACAAGGCGATAAGAGAGAAATTAGTCATCCACCGAGAAAAAGCTCTGAAAAATGTTCACGATCAGCTCCTTTCATTTCAAGTCTAGGAAAAACCAGGACATATGAAGTGAAAGAGTTGTTAGATGTAGCTAAATTGCTTTTAGAAACAAGGAGTTAGATATTAGTGCTTCCTCAACCTTTTAAAAGCTTTACGATTCGATTAATTTAATTAATTTCTTTGGTAGTGGAAAAGTATGTTGCAATAGGGACTTTCTAAGGAAATGAGAGGGTATTCGTTTAAATATCTTAGGGTGTATGTTCAGTTACAGACACTTCTGTGATACTTTTGTCATGCTAGTACTCTCTACGCGTCTGATACTGAACATACAAACAAAGATATGGAAACGAAAACCCTCTCATTTCATAAAAAACTCTCTGCTCTCCTTGTAAACCAAATTTCACTTTGTTACGATGACGGCAATCCGTCGAAAAATATTTTTGTTCATTTGTCGGTCGATGGTAACCTAGCTTAACTTAAACAATCTCAAACTGAATTTTTTATTAGAAATAACTACGTGTTTTACATGAAATAGAATTAAAGCAACAGTTGAGAAAACCTCAAAAATCTGGGACATCCTACTACATGTACATTAAATTTTCTAGTGGAAAATTGTTGGTTCATAAATAAAAAAGAGGTTGAAAATGACTCTTGGAACAGAAGTTAGGATATTTATATATAATCCTGGGTTCAAAGGCCGATGAATTTACATTTTGCAAAAAAAAAAAATATTTTAACAAAAAAAAATCAAAGGGAAGCTATGACAACTCTACCAGGTAAAAGTTTTTTGGTTAATTAAAAAAAATCAATAAAAGGCTCTTTTTACTATAAAATCTTCTTTTGTTCAAAATTTAAATGTAAAAATTATATTTTATAATTTTGAACATTTTTTTATACTCATGACATTGGCGAATCTCAAAAAGCTATGTAAATTTATATTAACTATATATTCAAGATGATATGTTTCAAATTTGAATTAATTCGATGAAGAAACAAAAAAGTTACAGATTTATGAGACGCTCAACCTCGTTTCGCCCCATAGTGCGTTGGCCAGCCTGTTGTAGTTGATCATCTTGTCTAGTATGTGAGTATCGGTCTTATAACCGAGGTAAAAAGCCCATGGGTGATTTGGGGGGAGAAACCCCGTTTCCCACCAATGGCTTTTTTACAAGAGAATAGTGGCTTTATTTACTCTTTCCTCAATAATGGTTTTCGAGGTCAGTTATTTGTCAAAAATGAGACCTAGATATTTAGCCTTATTTGACAGTGTGAGAGTTGCGCCTCTAATGGTTGGGGGTCTGAAGTCTGGAGTTTTGTCTATCCTCGTAAAGAGAACTAATTCTATTTTGTAGGGATTGATATTCAGACCACAATCTACAGCCCAATTGTTAAGCTTTATGTGCTGTTTGCAGCAGTTCAGGTTTGTGAGTGCTTGTCTGAAACGGCAATTGCTACATCATCTGGTGATCAACACGTTAGCCCAGGTTCGATTATAGGGTGTTTCAACTCTTTGATCCCTTAGATAGGGACCAAAAATGTATCAACAAAACTACTGACAACTTCATAGACACCCAAATGGCCATTAAAACTATCTCACCCATTGTCACAAAATCCAAATTTGGAAAAAACTGTCGCAGTAGTCTAAAACTGTGGTACCCGGGGTGTGATGGATAGCATGCCTGTTAATCAAGAGGTTCGAGTTCGAATCCCAACAGAGGCAAAAATGTTTTTTCCACGGGTATCGCCTTTCGCGAGGAACTGGCAAGTCCTCCGTAAGTATTCATTGCCATGAAAAGCACTTTCTCGATTAGCCGTTTGGAACCGGCAGAAAATTGTAGGTCCTTTCCATTCCCTAACAAGGCATGGTTGTGAGAAATGCGCTAGGCCCAGGGGCTCCTCGCTCTGTTGCGACACCCTATTTATTATTTATTTAGTAGTCTAAAACTGATCATAGCTCTACGAACACCGTAACTTCGATTTTGGTTTCAGGATATAGCATACAATGAAATGGCGGACAAACTGCCCAAAATCGGGTCAACACTTAAATCGAAAGAAACGAACACCTCTGTTTTCAACCCTATAGGGTAAAAAAAACAGAATCTTTGCTTAGCTCAACAGACCTCAACCTTCTCTGTTGATTGGCATTCTCACGAGTCACAACTCGTTGCATATAATGAGAAGGGGCATATTGTAAAGGATTTCAACAGAAAGAAGCATAAGAAGGATCGTTCCACTGACTCTGTGAGAGCCCTAGCTTGCCCACAAAAAATCAAATCGGAGACTACTTCTTCGACGAACTGGGCGACATTTCTTTCCTGTCTCCTCTAACTCGCATGTTTATTTATTTATTTATTTATCTACAGCTAAACGCTAACAGATTGATATTGCTAAAACTTATGGTATACGTATATTAGAGTGTCCCTTATTTAAGAGGTTTTTTTGACTAGATGCTTTGATTCTTTTTCATTTCAAAACAGTAGTTATTACTCAAAAACTGAGTTTGAGATTATTTAAGGAAAACCTTAAACTGTCAGAAACCACTATGGTTTCCGTTCGAAATGTGGTAAGTTGCCATTTACCGACAAAGGTACAAAAACAATTTTCCGTGCGAAGTCGGCACGGGTTGTCGTCATCGTAGCAAAGTGAAATTTGGAATGCAGGTAGGGAGGGGAGTTTTTTACGAAATGAGAGGGTATGCGTTTTCATATCTTGGTTTGTATGTTAAGAACAGGTACCACTGCGACACTTTTGTCATACTAGTACTCTCTACGTGTCTGATACTGAACATACAAACCAAGATATGGAAACGCATACCATAGATCATTTCTGCAGACTGCTTAACGGCGATGAGGACACAAATTCCGCTGTCAGGCAGATTGCCCCATTAAGCTTGGACGATGATCAAGAATGCCGTCCTCCCGACCTAGAAGAAGTTAAGCTTGCTATATGCAAACTTGAACCAAATAAGACTGCAGGTGCAGATGGCCTTGATGCCGAACTTTTCAAGGCAGCTGGAGATCAGTTGGAAAGGAGCATGTAACAGCTGATCTGCACGATATGGTCGGAAGAAAGCATGCCCGATGAATGGAACCTCAGTATCATATGCCCGATCCTAAAGAAAGGAGACCATCACAATTGCGCCAATTATATAGGGATGAGCCTCCTTAACGTCGCTTATAATATCTTGTCTGTTGTAATATATGAACGTCTAAAACCCCACGTCAACAACTTGATAGGTCCTTATCAATGTGGTTTTAGACCGGAGAAGTCCACAATAGACCAAATTTTCACATTACGGCAGATCTTGGAAAAAACCCGAGAACGTAATATCGATATTCACCATCTTTTTAACAATTTCAAGGCCGCGTATGACACTATTTACAGAGACGAGCTGTACAGAGCCATGTCTAGTTTCGGCATCCCTGCAAAGCTTGTACGACTATGCAGGATGACTTTGGAGAATTCACGCTGCTCCGTCAAGGTCGGTAAAGAACTCATCGAGACCTTTGATGTCGAAAAAGGTTTTAGGCAAGGCGACAAACTGTCATACGATTTCTTCAACATCATACTTGAAAAGATTGTAAGAAACTCAAATGTCAACACCAGAGGAGCAATCTTTCAAAAGTCTGTACAATTACTCGCCTATGCAGACGATATTGACGTAATGGGAAGAAAAAAGCGTCATGTCATAGGTGCTTTTGCGAGTATTGAAACAGAAACGGCAAAAATGGGTTTGATGGTTAATGAGGACAAAACGAAGTATATGCTGTCATCAAACAAGGACACAGAACACCAACGAATTGGACAAAACGTCACAATAGACAGACATTACTTCGAGGTAGTACAGGACTTCATCTACCTAGGATCCGCTGTAGACACGGACAACAACATCAGTGCGGAAATCAAACGGAGAATAACTCTTGCCAACCGTTGCTTCTTTGGGTTAAGAAGGCAATTGAGAAACAAAACCCTCTCCAGAAAAACCAAGGTAACCTTATATAAGACCTTAATCATCCCAGTCCTGCTTTACGGCGCGGAAGCATGGACCTTATCGAAAGCGGATGAGGAAACCCTTGGTCGTTTCGAAAGAAAAATTCTCCGAATGATCTTTGGTCCCGTATGCGAAGACAATGTGTGGAGAAGAAGATACAACAACGAGCTGTATGAGCTGTACCGCAACATGGGCATAGCCAGAAGAGTACGCATCGCGAGGCTACGATGATTGGGCCATGTAGAGCGGATTGACCCAAACGCTCCGGCTCGTCGGGTGTTCGAAAGCACATTGCAGGGAAATCGCGGAAGGGGAAGACCTCGTCTTAGGTGGCGCAATCAAGTGGATGAAGACCTCAACCGACTGGAGAGAGATCGCCCAAAATCGAAGTCGTTACAGAAGGATGTTGGTTGAGTACCAGGTTCACCCCGAACTGCAATGCCCACCTAAGTAAGTAAGTAAGCTCATGATGAATAGATTTATTTAACAAAGGAAAAGGGCCTTTTAATGATTAATTTAACTTTTACATCATTTTGACAAATTAAAACCAGGTCCAATGGCCTTTTCAAAGAATTGTATACATCATTTTGATCTGATGTAAGTTTAGCGCATAAACATAATCAATGAAAACATATTCATAGTCTTTGACAATATTAGCTGGTATAAACATTTTATCTTCATCCGACCAAAACCAGTGCACGTCCCCCATGTTAAAATCGCCTAATATGCAGTTTGCAAATCTTTTTTAAATGACTTGTTAATGAACTCAATGTTATTTTAATGCTATTATCAAAAACACTTAATTCACATTTTGGAACATAGCTTGCTATAAAAACCAGCTTCCAATCAATGTTTTGACTATTTTTTACATTAATACGACAGACATTTGTTCTATATAATTATATGGAAGTGCTAATTCATTACATATAAAATTATTTTTTACAGCAATCAATATACCTCCACTTCGATCCTCATCGTTAACACATCGATCCTTTCGGAAAACATTTCTGACGATAAAATGCCACTGTACAGCCAGGTTTCAGGGATAACAATGACGTCATAATCGAGGTTAGCGGATACAGCACAAAAATCCTGTAATTAAGTTCTCATTTCACTCGCAATAATGGCTAAAAGTCTTAACTGAACAGTTTCTTGACAAGTTGTAAGTGTCGATTCTTGGCGGAATGTTGTCAAGTTTTTTTTTCTGAAGTGGTCTCCCACTCTCTAACCTCTCACTGATCATCCTTAAAATCATTCAGTGCTCAAAATAATTCAGACCCAAATAACCCAGTCACCAACCCAATCATCTACCATCACCTCCCAATACTCCTACTACTCATCCTCTGCTATCCGTGGAGCACAATGATCCGAGGGAAGTATTGCAGAACCTTGGGGGCTACAATTTTATACAGCTTGCAAACGGTTAAGTTAGAAAGCGCCTTTCATAGGAGTGAAGGTACTCTCAGAATGCTTACCAATTCTACGCGAAAGCGTAGGTGGTATCAGCAATTTATATAAGAAACAAATTCATTTCACGGGTTGTTTTGCAGTCAGATGAAAATAGCTCCGTTCAGTTTGTTTTTATTGAAATTAAAAGTGGGGATAAGGAATGCATTATTGGCTCACTCTATATGCCACCCAATGTTGCGACCTATCAACTAGCTCAATCCATCTTTAATGAAATATCTCACCTTAATTTAAATACATATAGTTATTTGTGGTGATCTTAACATCAACCTTTTAAACAACTCGTCAAGTAATAACTTTAAGGATGCAATGTGTGCGTTGAACCTAAATATTGCAAATGTTACTGAAGCAACTCACTGCAAACCTAATTCTGTGCCTTTCCTACTTGACATTATACTTGTGAGTGATCGAAGTCTTTTAAAATTTTATAACCAACTTTCAGCTCCTGCTTTCTCTTTTCATGACCTAATATTTGCAACTATTGATTTTCAATGTACATATAACTAGTAATTCCACTTATACATTTCAATAAAGAGAATTTCAAAAGATTAATTTACAACAGCTATTTACTGAATGTGATCTGCTAGCATGGGAAGAAATTTACCAGTTAGATAATGTCGATGAACAATTAAATATCTTTAATGATTTGGTTATAAATCCTTTTGAAAGAAATGTGCCCGTAAAAACTAAATTTATAAAAAGGTCAGGCTGCCCATGGATTTCCGAAAGCATATTATCTGCAACGGCCCTTCGTGACAATTTATTTCACAGGTGGAAAATATTTGCGTGTGAAGACATGCTCAATGAGTTCAAAAGAGCCAGAAATAGAGTAACATGTTTAATCCGCCATTCTAAACGTCTCCATTACACAACCAAAATTAATTCTAGTGTTTCTCCAAAAAACTTCTGGAGTCGAATCAAAGATCTAGGGTTAGGAGAGAAGTCGAGTACGAGTAACGAAATTGTTGACATTAATGAGTTAAATGAAAATTTGCCAATCCTCTTCCCAACATACCTAGTAACCATGAATCCCTTACTGAAATAACTTTTTGTGATGGATTTATGATGTTGGTGATGCCATATTTCATTTAAAGTCCAAATGTGTTGGGCTTGATAACATACACCCGGACTCTGTTAAGATTCTTTTACCAAAGTTACTCCCTCACATAGCATACATTTTTAATTCAATTACTCTCATTGATACACTAGGTATACCCATCTCAGTGGAAACGTGCTAAAATTATTCCAATTCCAAAAAGTTCTGGAAAAGAGAAGGATTATAGGCCGATCACAATATTATCGTATTTATCTAAGGTTTTTGAAGTAGTCATCAGCAAGCAAATTAAGAGTAACATAAATGGGTTGAATCTCTTGTACCCTTTTCAATCTGGTTTCAGGAAAGGCCACAGCTACATAACGGCGCTTTTAATGGTAACTGAAGATATTCGAGAAGCTTCTGATGAAAGTAAAGTTACACTTTTAACCTTGCTTGACTTCTCCAAAGCTTTTGATTCAGTTAATTCAACTTTATTATGTAAAAAACTTGCTGAAATGTATAATTTCTCTTTTGCTGCTACCTCATAAATTTTTTCATATCTATCAAATCGGTCTCAAGCTGTTTGTCATGGTGGTACACTTTCTTCGTTTTCCCTATTAAGATCAGGTGTTCCCCAAGGATCAATACTTGGGCCGCTCCTTTTCACTTTGTATATAAATGACCTTCCGTCTGCGATATTGCTCGTATCATATCTATGCTGACGATGTCCAACTATATCTCAATTTTAGTTTAGGGCTTGTTGAAGATGCTGTAGTTCGAATGAATGAAGATTTGGCCTCAGTCTTTTATTGTTCAAACCAAAATCGGCTTATACGAAATCCAACTAAAACAAAATGCATACCGATATGCACCCAACAATTCGCCATTGATGATTTTCCAAATATTGTATTGAATGGTAAAGTTATTGAAATGGTAAAAAAGGTGAAAAATCTTGGTGCCATGATTAACAACAATCTGACATGGACTGACCAAGTCAACAGCACCGTTTCGAAGATCTATGCAGTATTACGAGGCTTGTCATATTCAAGATACTTTTTATCATCCGAAGTTAAAATTAAATTAATTAAATCTCTGGCTTTGCCGGTACTCACTTTTGGTTGTGAAATTTTTGCAGACCTCGACTCGGTATCGTTCCGAAAAATTACACTTGCGTTTAACTCCGTAGTAAGGTACGTTTTTAGTTTAAGAAGATATGATCATGTCTTCAGTTTTTCAAGGCAGATTCTCGGTTGCAGTCTGCGATGCCTCTTTCGATACAGATGCTTGTCTGCACTCGTTAAGATAATAAAACTCAAAACACCTGAGTATCTATTTACAAATGTAATTTTTTCACAATCTATAAGAAGCTTGTCAATACGACCTAACACATATAGCAACGTTATATCACGGCGCCAGTTTTTTATTTACGCTGGCGCTGTTACTATGTGAACGCGAGGAATTGGCAAGTCCTCAGTTAGTAAATTCATTGCCATGAAAAGCGCATTCTCAATTAGCCGTTCGGAACCGGCGAAAAATTGTAGGTCCCCTCCATTCCCTCATAAGGCATGGTTGTGAGAAATGCGCTAGGCCCAGGGGCTCCTCGCTCTGTTGCGCCACCCTATTTATTTATTTTATTTATGTTACTATTTGAAACCATCTTCCTTTGTCACTAAGAAAAAAAATTGAACACAAAAAATTTTCTTTTTTAATCTTTTCTTTCTTATCACTGAAAAATTCTCACTAAACATTCTTTTTAAGTTGATTATAACTGTTAACTATTTAATTTTCTTTAAAATTTACTATTCTCTTTAATTTTGTTTTTAAATTTTAGTTTTTTTCTAATTCCTATACTGTTATCATAACATTACCTGTACGTTATAAGAATTTTTGTTCTCATTGTACAGCGATTTCAAATAAATAAATAAATAAATTAAAAAAGGCCGATGCCCGTGATCATTTTTTTATGTTTCTAGGATTCGAACTTCAACTCTCGCTTAACAGGCAGGCATGCTAACGAACTGCCACGAACTCCCCTTGTGTTGCTGAAAATATGTGAAGTACCTGTTATATGTTTGAAATCTCTTTTTTAAGATTCAAATCAATATTTTTGGAACCTTAATCAAAATCAGCACAAATTCATATCCGGTGTTCTAACACGGAAATGAGTCATATCCTAGCAAATAGTTTTTATTTTACTGATTAAGAAAAACTACACGTTGCAAGAAGCAATTGGTAATTGACAATGACCCCATACAAGTGTTTCAGCAACAATCTTATCACAAAAAGTTTTTTCGATAACTCTTTCATTTCTTACCGACGCAAAGACGACGACGACATACCGCCGCCGCCGCCGCGCCAACAAAAAACATTTCCAAAACAGTCGTGCAAATCAACTTGCTTCAGGTGTTAAGAAGCTGTTTGTTTTGCGAATCTTTAGTAACAAAAAAAAAACAAAACAAAACATTCTTTTGTTGACGTCCTCCTTTGAAGGCACATATGTATGTAATCTGACTTCAAGGTTATCTTTAGGCTTTCTAAAATTCACTTGAATCAGAAGATTGTGCAAGTTCATTAATGTTTGGTATCTTTACAATGGAAACATTTCAATTTACACGTTTTTATTTTGTTTTGTATAAAATGTTTATGTGCATGTTTATTGAAATCTGTTTTCTGTTAGTGGTTTGGGCAAACAGACAAAATAATCTTGACTACATTAGGTACAATTGGTGGTTTGGTACTAACCCGTACCCGTTATAACCACTAAATGCTAAATATTCCGGTTTGAGTGGAGTATTTTTGCGACTGAAATCTTTTTCGGGTACACACAAAGTTCACATGTTTGTCAACTGGCTTACTGCTTCATAACAAATATTCACGACTTGGTTACGTCTAACAGTCAGTGGGATGTTATGTGGCATACTAATTTATGTATACAAGTCCACTTGTTTGCAGTTGATATTTTAAAAATAGAGAACTTGAATTTCGAACAAAAGTAATTATACAGGGTGCAGGCAGGTTTGGTCTACTCTGGTTATTTTAATTTAATTATCTTTTTGGCTCTATTTTCCTATAGGTTCACAGATAAAGTTGTTACCATGTAAGCTGGTTTAACTTGTTAAAAAAAAGCTATAGCGTGGATCACGATTTATTTTAATGTGAAATTGAAGATCGTGTTTTCATTTGTGGACTTTTTTCAATACAAACCTTAGAGAACACATTATAAAAATGAAGATCTCCCTAACCCAAACTTTAAAAAATATGTTCAAATTAAACTGCAAGACGGAGCCTTTGCATTTTTTTTTTTTTCATTTGTTATGTTGCGTTGCAGTGAATAAATTCAAAATAAGCAAAAAACAATATGTGGCAACTAATCTATGTTTCGGAAAAGTATCAAAGTTTTACAAAATATCTAAAGACGTTCAAAGCGCCTCACTATTTGCACAAATGAGATACATGATAGAGCATTTCATAAATCTGTCGTATTTTGTACGGGCGTATGAAGGAATTCGAAAACAGACAGACTTTTATTGCAGGAAGCGGTTAATGAACTAGTTAAGAAGAAAAACCTCAAAGTCCTATTAAATTAGAGGGTGCAAATTGGAGATCTATGTCCTGAACCATCCTCATCCCTTTTTTATAAATTCCGCAAAGAGCAAATGCAAAAACACATCTTTCGGAAAAAAATTTAAAATAAAATCTATCGAAAACAATAAAGCCCCCTTTTCTTTTCTTCTTTTTCTTTTAACTACTTGTATCACAATAGACCAGACCGCAGTGAAGATGGAACGCGAAAAACTCCCATCACTAATTATGGCCTCCAACTACATCCTACATGCCATATGATGGAACTGAAGGATTGCCAGCCTATATTACTAACCAACTGGTAGGATACACAAGTAAGAGACTATATATTATTATTGGCTGCTACTCTAACACACACGGTGCAATGGGGAAGTACCGACACAAATTCTAGGGGGAAAATTAATTTCAATTCATTATTATAAGAAACAATCTTTTTGTTATCAATAAAGGTAATACCAACTTTTGTTACAAAAAACCGTAAAGAAGTACTTGATATTACCCTCTCAAACAACGCGGACACCTGTCCAGTAGAGCAATGGAATAATAGACGAACGGATGGGGCACCTTTAGCAGGGAGGTAGACGATAATATAGATTCCCTCAATACGAATAGGAACCTTGAACCGGAAGGCCTTGATAAGTTGACTACAGTCTGCAGAATTCTCAGGGATTGTAAAGAACGCCCTGGATAAAAGCTGTCCTCTTATCACGACGGTCAAAAAGAACTAAGAACCAATATCTGGTGGAATAACGAGCTGAGCAAAATTAGGAAAGAAACTAGAAGACTTTTCAATGCCGCCAAACGCATCGGCTCGGAAAATGACTGGGAGTATTACAAATCTAGCCAGAGAAAATTCAAAAACGAAACTCAACGGGCAAAACGTTGCTCGTGGAGAAATTTTTGCAGTGACATTGAGTGCACGAACAAATCGGCCAGACCATACCTCTTGGTTCTTTGAGGAGACCGGATAATCACTGAAGGGAATCCCCAGTCGAGAGTCTGGAACATCTGTCCGATTTGCACTTTCCTGGATACAGCCCAAACGAGAATAGTGAAGTAGAAACGTTAAATTACACAAAATCCCGACAGATATTGTAACGGAAGAGAAGTTGGAATGGGCTTATCAACTTCTTTTCCCCTTTTAAATTTCCGGGTCAAGATGGCATTTTCCCTATGATATGCTGCAAAAAAGCAGCGGGAAAAGTCATCCCACATCTCAAGAACATTTTTGAGAACAGCCTCATATGAGGCTTTATTCCCAAAATATGGCGGGAAGTTAAAGTCGTCTTCATACTAAAAGCCGGCAAACCCAGCCATACAGAAGCAAAAGACTTCAGACCTATAAGTCTGACCTCCTGACTGAAAACGTTTGAGAGGTTACTTGATTTACATATCCGTAGCTTTTTAAAACCGGAAGTAATATCTACCTTTCAACATGCTTACACAAAAGGACGAAGTGTAGGAACAGCACTACACTGTGTAGTTAGAACTATAAAGAAAACGCTGCATGATAAAGAATACACACTGTAGCCTTTCCTGGGCATTAAAGGAGCCTTCAACAATGTACAAAACAGTGCAATTAAGAAAGCCCTAAATGATCTATTTAGAATTAGAAGAAACAATCACAAATCGGATCAAGTGTACGCTGACAAAACGTCATAGCCACAGCGAACTAGGAGGTGCAAACTTGAAGAAGTGTGTGTCACGAGGAACCCCACAAGGAGGTATCCTCTCACCCCTACTCTGGATCCTGGTCATGAATGAGATCCTCGTAACTCTCAAATATGATAGAGCGAAAGTGGTTGCATATGCTGATGACCTACCACCAAAATCTGCACTTTAACAAAAAGATGCGGCCTTGCAGTTAACTCCCTCAAAACAGATTTGGTACTTTTCACAAATACTATACTTTTGAGATGCCAGGACTAAATGGAACCCCACTTAAGATCTCTGATCAAGCCAGATACTTGGGAGTGATATTAGACAAAAAACTAAATTGGGGTCCCAAAATACGAGAAAGGCACAAAAAATTTCTGGCGAAAACTGGGGACCAAATCCCAAAATCATTATGCGGAATGCATACTGTCATTGCTTTAATATGCGATGCCAGCGTTTGTTGATGAATTCTTGGACTGTGAAATAACGGATCTTGATGTGAGTACAGCTTTAAAAGTACTCAAAGATGAAAAAGCACCTGGGCCAGTTAGAAATCCAACACAACTGTACAAATACGGAAACACAGAGCTTATGAGACTTATTACAATTTTATTTGATAAGGTTGTGGAAACTGGAGCCATTCCCAAAGAATTCAAGGAATCACTTATTTTTCCGATTTTCAAAAAAGTTGATAAGGCAGATCCAGCAAGCTACAGAGGCATATCATTCCTGAACGCGTCATACAAAGTCTTCACGGAAATCTGGAGAAATCGACTGACAATGTGCATAAATCGTAATGATATAATCAAAGAGTACCAAGAGGGTTTTAGATCAGGATTCTCCACAGTTGATAACATTTTCGTCTTAAGTAGTATAGCAGAATCCTACCACATAAGAAGTCGTAAGCTATATACATTTTTCGTAGCATATAATTCGAATATAATTCTCTACAAATTATGTTCGAAAGGGTTATCAAGGAAGTTCTGCACTTTAATGGAAAGAATGTATGATGAGACTTTTGGAACGGTGAAAATCTTTCAAAGCCATTTCAAACAAAATTTGGTGTGAGACAAGGATGCTCCTTGAGCCCTTTGCTATTTGCAGTGTTTATCGATGATATTACAGATTACTTACCAGGAGACATTGAAGCCCTTTTATTTGCGGAAACATTGCAAATGAAACATTGCAAATGATGATAAACAAACTTATCGAGTACTGTAACATGTGGAACCTTGCTGTAAATCTAGAAAAATCCAAAGATATGGTCTTCAAAAAGAACTCTGGAAGAAACGCAGCTATATAAGTAGTCAGGGGAATATAAATATCTTGGGGTATACTTCACGCCAACCCTCAATATGGAGAGGCACCTTAAAGAAAAACTGGTGAACGCCAAATCAGCAATAAGCTCAACTTGGAATCACTGCATCGCAAACAAGCATGTAGCTCACAGCAGCAAATATCGAGTGTTTGAAGCTGTATCGGAGTCTATGTTATTCTATGCGGCGCAAGTGTGGGGTGCCAAACAGTATGAAACAGTAGAGAAACTAACTACTGAGATATTTTGTGAAAAGGATCTTTCAACTTCCAACTTCTACTCCAAATTATGCGAAACTGGACTATCACCGCTCTTCATCAAGACCCTTAAGCTTCAGATGGATTATATCCTAAAAGTGCTGGAACGGAAGACTACCCAAGATATCAAGATCAAGAAGGTTGCACATCCAGCAGGGATGAATTCCTCAGAGAAGCATCAAGCTCGGTTCACAAAGCAACGCTTAGTGTGCTTAACCACAACTTGAAGGAATCAAACTATTTCCGAAACAAATATAGCATCCAACAAATCTCAATGATGGTTAAGCTAAGAGTGGAACAAGTCAAACTCAATTACCTATATACCACACCGGGAGGATCTACCAGTGATATGCAGCATTTGTAACCAGAAGTTCGAGAAGATGTTGTTAATTTTTTTGGGAAAATGTCCAACACTAAGAGAGATAAGAGGATACTACTTCGGCGTAGACTTCTTTGTTAAATGAAGTGGATGTGAAGAAATTAACTAACTGTTGTAGAATAGCTCTAGCTTACCGGGAAAAATAATTATAAATGAAAATTTGTAAGAAAAAACAGGAACTAGCGATAGAAGCAATAAGTTAATATGCAACCTAATAAAATATGAAGTTTTTATAAAATAGAAATTATGTCAATCGGCAGACGGCAAAGCCATGTTAAACTTGATTATATGTATTGTACACACAGATCAAATACTTATAATGTTTGAAAACTAATAAATAATCTATAAAACTAACTAGCTAACTACTGCCATTGTTAGACCTATTCTTAGAACGGCCTGTATTTGCGTAACTGGTGCAATGAGAACTACACCAACCGCGGGCTTGGAACTAATCCTCAATCTCACATCCCTTGATCTCTATGTTCAAGAAGCGGCAGCAAACAGCGCACTTAGACTAAATCAGTGTAATGTGTGGAAAACCATCCAAACAGGACACGCAGAGATTTTATCTTTTTGTACTTATCGCTGGTTCATGCGATAGCGACATCATTACAGATTAAGAATCTTTTTTTCTTTTTTAATTCGGATGACTAGGGTTGAAATCATGGGTATGGACATGTGTCAATTTTTTGAGATATCCCACTTCATCACTAGAATTGGCACGAGTACGATAACTTTGGCGACAAGAAATAATAACGGTTTTTGGTGGAGGGGTTCAATACAAGCATTTTTTACTATGGGAGGGGGGGGCTATCCCTCCACCAAAAACCGTTATTATTTTTTGTCGCCAAAGTTATCGTACTCTCCCCCTAGAATTCGCTAGAATTCAAAGTTTTTTTCTGTAATCTTTTAACATTCCCAAATAACTGACAAAAAATGGATAGCAAAAATATTGATTGTCTTTTTTTTACGACACTTTCAAGACTACTTAAAATTCACGTCTCTAGACTAGAATACCCCCTAAATGTAGTTTTTTAAATTCGTACATTTATGCTATAGCATAGAAGTAAATTTAAAATGAAATTAAACCCAATGAGAACTGTTAACTCTTGCCTTAAGTAAGAATTATTTGAAAATTGAGAGCAATTTAGAACAACCGGTTCGAACAACGGACACGCAACGCGTCGTGACGATGTACGTAATCATATACAGTTGGACGCACATCCTCCTGCATTGCTTAAAAGAAATCAATGTCTACTTTTAAGTGCCCATATGGCCTCAGCCTAGGCAAAGTAAAAAGCTTCAACACATGTGAAACACGGAATGTCAAAAAAAGCTTTTATCAACGTCTACGTCTACCATTTACGTGTACCATTTGCGCAAAGCACAAACAGTATGACATGTGCAAGGTGTCGGTGTGGCAAAACTTGAACGAAACTCAATTTCCTACCATACAGCTTTTTTGTTTATATTTCTTTAAATGCAAAATCAATTATGGTAAAAAATATTAAATGTTACATCAATAGAAAAGAAATTAATAACGAATAATAATCTAGGTCAAACTGATTGCTCTGGTTATATTTACATTTACCTACCCGACAATTTCCAATGTACTTTCACTCACAAAAAATTGATTTAAGTTTTCTTAATAATTCGTAACAACATTCGAGATTCGGTGAAACGAAGGATAAAATATCACTTTGTCGTTTGTTTGACAACAAAATTGTCACACCCTACGTATACATAAGGATATTCACAATTTACTGCCCGAAAATACTACAAAACATCGAAACCAATAGCCAAACTATTTAACTATACTTGCAGAATTAATACTTTCTGATTAAACTCGTGTGTTTGTTATCTCGGAAAGCAATTTTCATTTCATGAGAATTGCGAGGCTGACAGTAGTACCAATCAATGTTGATATAAAATAGCTTTAAGTTGTTTTGTTCGAATTATCATATGTTTAGGAGGGGCCATTTTCATTCTTATTTTCAATAGTTGTGATGTTTTATATGCAAAGACATTGCCTTAAAAAATAAAACCAAACAAGACCTTTGCTTTGATTTATGTTTTGCTCATGAATGGAAAAAGAGCTATTGGTGGGGAAGATGTAGACTTAAGGGGGAGACCACTTTAGGAGCATAAAAAACATGTTTTTTTTTTTTTTTTGAGGGAATAAAATAACCCAATCATTTTCAAAATTAGGAAAAATGTTTGTTTGTTTTTTATTCGATGACCAACAAAAAGGCGGCGTTATTGAAGTTTTCCGGACGCCTATTTCCGGCAATATCTAAAACTGCTGCAGTTGCCACTCTTTTTCGGTTGATCTGGCAAAGATTTACCAAAGTTCATTCTTTCACGGACATTTTAAGGGGAAGGATATACCTAAAAAAGAATGGAAAAATGGAAAATTCTAGACTTGGGAGGCTTTTTACTTCAAAATTTGAATTTTCGGCAATTTCTTCGACATATTTGACCCCCTAAAAATTGTTTATTTACCCGCTACCTTTCAAACTTTAGGTATAGCCCTTCGATAATATTACTGAGAGTAATCTCCCAAAATTTCATATAAATCGGTCGCTAACCTTTTGAGCTACAACACGAGCAGTTTTAAAAAAGGTCGATTGATAGGTCGAATCGTGTAGGTGGTGGAACAGCAATTTACATCTGAGACTGTATACATTTTATATTTGTCACTAAATCTGATTCCTCTTCATTGATTGAGTATTGCTTCATAGAAATTTGTGATGGTAATATAAATAGCTTGTTTGGTGTTGTTTATCGCCTAATAAATATGTTGAATATTCAAAAGTGTTCTTAGAACTAGAAAAACTTTCTTCGCTTTACTCAGAAGTGATCTTGTGTGGGGACTTCAATTGCGACTTGCTTCAGAAAGAAACTTCACAGGGCTTTGTTTACAAAATGAAAACATTTGGTTTAACCTAAGTTTCAACAACCACTTCTACGTTACTATGAATGTGAAATGTGAATACATAATACTGAAAATGTACTTCTTTACTCTCAACTTGAGGCACCTGGATTCTCTAAACATGACCTTTTGTTTTCAACTGCGAAGGTTTTTCCCAAGTTAATGCCATTGGTCTACAAGTATAGGGACTTCAATGCCATAAACACTTTCGCCCTTGAAGAAAGTGTTCGTCAAATCGACTGGCAAATTATCTACTCAATTAACTCGCCTGATGATCAGGTTGACTTTATAAACTCTTTAGCATGCATGTTCCTCTTATACCCCTATTATGGATGACAACTCAACTGAAATTGGGTTGTCTTCTCATATAAATAACACGGGCACACAACCCAATTTTCAGTTGGGTTGTCATCTGTAATAGGGGTGTTAAAACTAAAATTACTCGTGTTGACAGAAAATCTTGGTTTACACAAGAAATGTTAAGTTTAACAAAACAACGGAATTTGGTGTACAAGCGATGGAAAAGGTTTCGACTCTAAGATATGCTCTCTATCTTCCGTGGCTTGCGCGATTCCGTATCCAAAAATATCAGAGAAGCTAAATGTGGTGTATTTTTAAAGCGATTCAACAAAAACCTTCCATCTAAAACTTTATGGAAAAATATACGAGAGCTTGGTGTTGGTCGACAAAAATAAATGTGTCCTTCTGATGTCTGTCCTGATCAATTGAATAGAGAGTTTGCAGAAATTCAATGCAGCAACGATCAAAATTTTCCATCCGGTCAAAGCGTTCAGGTTGTTGACCCCGAATGTGGAGACTTACGAGATAATGCGGGCTTGGATGAAGTCCATCAGGTTGTTGACCCTGATGTTGAGCATTCGTTCCAGTTTCAAGGGGTTAGTGATGTAGATGTTTTGAGTGCTTTATTAGAGATAAAATCTTCAGCTACAGCTCTTGATGAAATGCACCCTCACTTTGTCAAAATAATCCTACCCCATATACTTCCGGTTATTACACATGTCTTCAATACCATTATAATGACATCATCTTTCCCAGCCATTTGGAAGGTAGCTAAAGTAATACCGGTCCTAACAAACCAGCTACTCGACTATCAAAGCAAGAATTCAGACCGATTTCAATTTTGTCGTTCTTATCAAAAATCTTGGAAAAAATCTTACATAAACAGATCTCATTGTTCTTAAAAATACACAAACTGTTAAGTGATAAGCATCCGGTTTTAGAGAATACCACAGTTTTGTTTCCGCTATTTTAAAAATTTCAGACATCAAAAATGCCATTGACAGAGACGAGGTTTCGTTTTTAGTTTTGTTAGATTTTTCCAAGGCATTTGACACAGTAAATCATATGAGACTTAACAGTACACTTAGAGACCAATTTCGATTTTCACACTCTGCAGCTGCTTTGATTCTTTCATATCTTAGTGGTCGGAGCCAAACTGTTGTCATTGGTGAAAAAACATCCCAAAATTTAAGACTCGATTCTGGAGTCCCTCAGGGATCGATTCTTGGTCCACTTTTGTTCAGTATTTTATCAATGACCTTCCACTTCAGGTTAAAAATTCTTTCTTAGATTTGTATGCGGATGATGCCCAAGTTCGCCTTAGCTGTAAATTAGGCATGATTGAGGATGGTGTTGATAGATTAAACTCTGACTGAAAAAGAATCGTTGGTTGGTCGAAAATGAATAACCTGAAACACAATCCAAGAAAGTCAAAATCATTGATAATTTACAAAACAAAACTCGATCATGGCTACTTTCCCGCACTGTTTATCGGAAATGAACAAATTGAGTATGTCGATAAGGCTATGAACTTGGGCATTCTTTTCAACTCCACTCTTACTTGGGATTACCATATTCAAATGATCGTTTCAAAAATATATGAATGCTTACGTAGTCTATCTTTATCGAAGCACTTAACCCCTTATCACATAAGACTCAGACTAGAAAAGTCGTTAATCCTCCCTATAATAACTTAAGGGTGTCAAATCATTGCATGTCATAATTCAGAAACGAAAAGAAATCTTACTGTTGCGTTTAACAACGTTACTCGGTACGTTTATGGTCTCAAACGGTACGACCATGTTTCTAACTATTCAAGTAATATTTTGGGCTGCGATCTATACACATATTTGCAATATTTTTCCCTTAAAACACTTAAGCAAACAGCCATCATATCTTTTTGAAAGAATACATTTTACAAGTTCAACCCGGTCCTTTATGTTGCTGCAACCAAGATTTTCGTGCAGAAATTCTGAGCGTCAGTTTCTTATCTAAGTCGTAAGGCATAGGAACAGATTACCCATCGTCATTAGAAAACTTCGGGGCACCACACAGTTTGAGACAGTTTTATTCACTTGTTATTGAATTAAACCAATATGAAGATATGTAGGTATTTGTATTTGTTATACTGTTTGTATTGAATTTGTGAACAAACAAGTTGAATTTCTACATAGTTTACAAAACAATGTAACTATTAACTTTTACAGTTTAAAAGTAGTTTTTTTAGCCCAATGTAAAAGATACTTCAAATAAATGAATTAAATTAAATTAAAAGTAGTTTCAAGATAATTGTGTTTAAAGTTTCACCACGAGAAAATTATTAAATCTAATAACTTACGGATTAATCGGCGATTTCAGGCGCGTACAATAGATCTTCGTCTTTCTTCCCCGAAACAGCTGCCTGACCATACAAAAGGTCAACAGTAGAAAGCATTGTGAAGCGAAGGTCGAAGGTGAAGATTTGTTTTAACAGATTATATTTCATTTAGAGACTTGACGATAAAAACAGCGGAGTTCGTACTCATTGAAGCGTGAGTACCACATTCCATTTTTATACATATATGTACTTTAGCGAAATAAAAAATAATAGGGATGTGGAAATCTTCCTATAGCAGAAACTATCTCAAAAACAATATAGGAATAATAGCATCAAAAATCAACAGAACTATGATTGATGCTTACGAATCAAGCTGCCCCATAAGCTCCGCAAATAAGATGACGGATGCCCCTTGGTTGAACAAAAACCGAGAAGCCCACAGAAATAGAGTAAGAAGACTCTTCTACAATGCAAAAAGCAATGGTAGCTGGCACGCTTACCATGACGAACCAAAAAGGGAAGCTTTGTAGTCTTCTGCGAAAACATAACTAGATAGACAGACTGCATATGGATACTTCCATGAAAAGGTGCACACCACAATAGCCGAGTTCACACTGTACAATTAGTTGGACAGACTTTGTTTGACAGATGTTGTATGATGATCGGATGTAGTTTGAGTTCAGACTGTCAAGATTGTCGTCCAACACTATGTCGTATATTCCTCCGCTCCACCCAACTTCAAAGTTTTCAAAATTATTTGAAAATCTTCCAACAAGTCGGTCAAGCTTTGGTCGTTCAAGCCAAAATCTGTCCAGCTAATTGTACAGTGTGAACAGCTCTAATGGAATTGAAAAAAAAAAATGAAAGCTTCATAGAAGATGAGGAGCAAAACTCTCTCCTTCTGCTCAATATTCACTTTTCTAAAGCAAAAGCATATTAGCAACAGGACATGAAATATTTGTACCCGTACTAAGGCAAAGATGGCAACGATAGTCTGCTCGAAAAAATCTTAGAATGGGAATTACGAGCCTCCAGGCATAGACGGGTATATACCTGCTCTAGGGTATATACCTAGTCTATGGATGCGAGGAAATATCATATTCATACCAAAGAGCCTTTCAAACCAATAAGCCTAGCATACTTTGTACTGAAAACTAAGGAGAAAGTCACTTACAATTTATTAAGTTCAGAAATTCTAGTAAGTAATCAACTATACACACGACAGCATCCATGTAGGGCAGGATGAGACTGCCCTTTTATCATCTCTTAACTACTATCCAAAAGGTAATCGACTCAAAAGAAACTGCGATCGATTGTTTCTTGGAAATCGAGAGGGATGCCTTTGATAACACCTCGCACGAGGCCGTTAACGAAGCATTACAGAAGAAAGACACTCCGAGGACTATGATAAAGTAGGTAAGTGCAATGCTCAGTACCAGAATCAGATACACACTCAAGCCAAAAGATTCGAAAATAACGAAGATATCCTTCTGATATCTTTGTACAATCAATGCGCTGCATCTCGGGCTGACATAAGACACGACCTTGATTTGCTTAACGCATTCTGCCATTTACACCCAATTCATAATTGGAGGCGATTTCAACGCACGCCACCAACTCTGGATGGATACCCTGAGTACTCTCCAAGGAGTTGCTATATCTGACTGGCTATGTGAAAATTCCCACAACCACTCTTCCGAGATTGTCTCTCAACCAATACCAACATTTCCACAAACCCCTTCGACACTTGACTTCTTCATGTGCTCACCACACTTAATTTGTAGAATTCCAACACTAACTAACTTCTTCTGCACTGCAATTGTATCTGACTCCGATCATTTAGCTGTAAAATTAAACCTTCGTCTTCAGACAAATTTTAATATTCTTGCTACTCCTCAGCAAATATATTAATTACGCAAAAATCAATTGGCGAGTTTTTCAGAACTCCTTAACGGAAAAGCTACAAAACTTTACACCTTCCACTTCAGCCAACCTGACCAATGAAGACATTGATTCTGCAATCAATTCCATTGAAAGTTCAATTACCAATAAAATTGCAGAGCAAGCCCGAGCCCGAGATCTCAAATCCAAGTATAAAGACTTACCCGAACACATACAAAGTTTGTATAAATATAGGCAAAAACTTCGGAAAATTCTACAAAGAATTTTTCACCGTTCTTTAAGTACCCACGGAGATGAATACCAGAGTGTTCTCTCACAACTCAAGTGCCTCAGTACCCTCATCGACCAAAACACCAAAACCTATATCGACTCCCAATTCAGAAAACGACTTAGCGTCATAAAACCTGGTCCGAATACTTTCAAGCAAATTAACCAAATTGTAGGAAAGAAATCTCCTATACTTGGGCTACTGCAACACAATGACGTCATTCTTGCATCCGACCAAGAGAAAACTAACGCTTTTGCAGGCTTCTTCGAAAGCAATTTCAAACCCATTCCACCTATTCATTTGCCTGAGTTCTTCTCAAACGTCAACAATGAAGTCTCATTATTAGTTTCACAAAACCCGGAGCCGATCACAACATTCAACGAAGAAAATTCATCAGTCTTCACAACAACCGATGATATTTTCACAAATCCGCTTGACCTTGTCGGTTCAATCCAATGCGGTAACTTCAAAAAATCTTCGGGGCCTGACAAGGTATCCAATTTTGCTATCAAGAAACTCCCTCCAACCGCGATTATAATTCTTACGATTATAACAACAGTTATTTCCCAAGTAACTGGAAAATAGCGGAAATATTCCCAATTCATAAGAAACCAGGGGCGAATTCTGTTAGCAGTTTTCGACCTATCTCGCTCCTCCCAAACCTCAGCAAACTACTTGAAATGCTAATTCTCAACAAACTTCGCTCACTATGCTCCTCAATGGGTATAGTGCAGCATAACCAATTTGGGTTCAAAGCATCCCACATCCCACTCCACTTTCGACCCGTTGTTAAAGCTTCACGTAGATACAACCCTGACTCTTAACAAAAAGGAGGTAGCAGTAGCCTGTCTGCTTGATATTCAAAAAGCATTTGAAACCGTTTGGATAGATGGTCTGATTTTCAAGTTGAAATCATTTCACTTGTCTAGACATCTTATCACAATCATACACAGCTTCTTGGCCAACCGAAAGTGTTACTTACGAGTAGGAAATACCAAGTCTGTATTCAAAAACATCTCCGCAGGGGTTGCCCAAGGCTCACATCTTGGACCTGACCTCTTCAATCTTTTCACCCTGGACCAACCAGCAAACACGTTAATGACAAAAACCCTACTATATGCTGATGACTCCATCACTTATAGTGCATCCATAAGCCCAGAAATAGCTCTCCGTAGAGTGAAGGAACACATCCTTAGGCTCTGGGAGTACTACCTACAATGGGGAATTAGAAAATCCCACTAAAACAAAGTTAATCTGCCTTAGGAATCCCTCGCGTAATGGCATAGCCACAAGATGCAAACACCTGTCCCTGACACTCCTCGATAACACAATTATCACACCTAAGCAAAGCGTTAAATACCTTGGAGTTCATTTCTTCGAAAGGTTCAAGTTTAACCAACATACTAAACACACTCTTCGCAAGGCAAACGGAGCCTTAGCTCTCCTTCGTCGGTGGTCTCCAAACACGAACGAAACTTCTGCTTTACAAGCAACTAATTCGTCCTATACTAACTTATTGCATGGCATGCCTCACATGTGAAGTTGCAGTAAGCACTTAGCTTTTTTAACTCAGCCATATAATTAGAAATAGACTCTCCCTCGTGTTGGAGTCTGAGCTTTGATGCTACAAAAATTCGTGGCGGTGGATTAATCATTGCTGTTCGACGACCAATTATTGCATATGCTGTGGAGTTAGACATCGTAATGGAGGAAAATATTTTAAACATTGAGCAGCTTTGTGTTCGTATACATGTTGCAGGATCCAAAGACCTCCTTCTCTTTTTAAGCTATATGCCCCCGCCTTCATATGCAGATGTGTATTCTAAGCATATGACAAATATTGATTCAATTTTATCATCACCTGAATTTAATGATGTGAATGTATGCGTTCTTGGAGATTTCAACCTAGGTGACGTTTTTTGGGAGCATATGCCGAATGATGACAAAATGTTGCCAGCTCGAGTTACCTCAGAAAATGAAGTTATTGTAATAGACAATCTTCTTTCTTTTGGCCTTATGCAAGTAAATTGTTTTACAAACTCCTTAAATAGGTTTCTTGATCTAGTGTTTGTTAATGAAAACTTTAAATTAAAACTTTTTGAATGTACTCCTTTGTTATCAAACTCAATTCATCATAACGCAATTGAAATTCAGCTTGAATGTTTTAACTTCAATAATTTTAACAAATTCAACGATATAAATGGTTCAATGTTCAAATTTAATATTGATAACTTGTCATCTTTAAATAGCTATTTTGAATCTGTGAATTGGGAACATTTACTAAATTGTAAGACATTAAAAGATAGCTTCAGCATCTTCTTAGACATTTTTTATAAAGGTTTAAACAATCACATCCCAAAAGTAAAAAAGAGAATAGACAATCATCCCCCGTGGTATAACTTTAGATTAAAAAAGCTCAAGAATGCAAAGAATAATGCTCATAAAAAATTTAAGTTATCTAATTCTCCTTACGATTATGAACTTTTTTGTCGCCTTAGGAAAGAATTTACTTTTTTATCCAGATTTTTGTGCAGTTCTTATATACATTCAATTGAAAATAACTTAAAGCTGAACCCCAAAAAATTTTGGAATTTCATAAATACAAAACGAAAGAGTGTTGGGTTTCCAGTTCTGATGCAATATAATGGGATATCTTCAACGGAATCTTCTGAAATCGTTGAAATGTTTGCTGACCATTTCCAAAATATGTATAGTCCTTCGAACATACCTGCAGGCCAGATTTATAATTTTGCGTCAATAACAGACTGTTGTAGCATGTTTTGTGAAATTTATGAGGTAATTGCTGCAGTCAATGAACTGAAAACCACCTTTTGTCCCGATCTTCATGGAATTTTTCCTAATGTTCTAAAATCGTGTGTTGGTATTTTAAGTTTGTCGCTTCAAATAATTTTCAACAAATCCTTGTCTTCTGGGGAGTTTTTAGAGAAATGGAAAATTTCCTGCATTACTCCTCTTTTTAAAAAGAACAAGTAGTTAATTATAGGCCGATAAGCCAAATGCCTACCTTGCTCAAATTGCTTGATAAACTTGTGCAGAAAAAGTTTTTCAATATTATTGAAAACTTTATTTCCCCCTTTCAGCATGGTTTTTATAAGGGACGATCTACATGTACAAATTTGGCTGAGTTCACTAATTTTTGTTCCTCGGCTATGGAAAAGGGTGTTCAAGTTGATACTGTCTACACTGACTTTGTGAAAGCATTTAGCAGAACCAATTTAAACATTTTATTGGATAAACTCAAAGCATATGGCTTTGATGGCACAATCCTAAAATGGTTCGAATCTTATTTGATCGGGCGGAAGCAAGTAGTTACCATAGGAAACTACCATTCGAAAGAAATTCAAGTTTATTCGGGAGTTCCTGAGGGCAGCCATTTAGGTCCCCCCATGTTCTCATTGTATATAAATGACATCGTCAACCTTGTGGAAAACTGTCGAATTCTGATTTTTGCAGACGATATCAAATTTTTCAAGATTATTTCAAATTTAAATGATTGTTTTGATTTTCAAAATGATCTCAACATATTTGAAACCTGGTGCAGATCTAATGATCTTGAAATCAATATTGCAAAATGTGCGGTTATGACTTATGGCCGAATTTTGCATCCAATTATGAAGAACTATGTTCTCAATGGAAATAATTTATCAAGAGTTGATAGTTTAAAAGACCTTGGAATAGTTTTTGATAAGAAACTGTCATTTGATCTCCATATTGATTATGTTGTATCCAAAGCGAATTCCCTTTTGGGATTCGTAAAAAGAAATTCTGTAGATTTTAAGGATCCATATACAGTAAAATCTCTTTTTTGTTCACTAGTTCGTCCTTCCCTTGAATACTGTTCCATTATTTGGTATCCCAGTACATTAAAAAATATCAACCGGATTGAAAGAGTTCAAAAAAAATTTTTTGCGGTTCGCTTTAAGGAATTTTACATTGACAGATAATGCGATTTTAAGTTATAAGAAGAGATGCTTACTGTTGGGAGTTAAAACTCTAGAAAGGCGAAGAAAGGTTTATAGCGTAATGTTTATACGTGATATCTTGTGTTTTTCTATAAAAAGTGAGTGTTTGCTTTCTCTTATTTATTTTTATGCTCCTTTGAGGTCTTTAAGAACAAGGCCACTTTTATATGATGTTCGCCATGGAACTTTGTATGGACAACGTGAGCCTATCTTTCGTTGTGTAAGGCCGTTCAATTTAGTCTATGAAGATGTTGATATTTGCATGCCCAGAGAACAATTTAAAAATATTTTAATGGAAAATAATCATTTCTAAATTAAGTTATAATTGAATTTTTGTAATGAATATTGCTTTGTAAAAATCTGTTGATTGAGAGATCGTAGATTGAAATAATAAATACTAAATACTAAATACTAACCTGGCCAGCTCAAAGTCCCGATTTTAATCCCATAGAACACCTATGGAATGATGTTAAAGTCAAAATTGGGCAGACAAAATTTAAAAATTCAAACGATCTTTGGGCCGGAATCAAAGAAGCTGGGTACTCTATCCCGCAAAGTAGATGCCGGGCGTTAGTTGAAAGCTTACCAAGGAGGTGCCAAGCAACTTTAAAAAATCGTGGTCAACCAACTAAGAACTAACTTGGTAATACCAAAATTTATGAAAAAATATATATTTTCACTAAAAATAATTTTTTTTTACGATTATAGGTAGGCGTGCTATTTTCTTGTCCACAAGAAATTTGATCATCACTGCAAAATATATTTTTAAAAATTGAATTGTAATTGTATTACTAATTATTATTAATCCTTAGAAGTCACTTCATGTCACAAAATAGGAAATAAACTATTTAAGTTCAAAAGGATAAAATAAATGCAGTTTTCATAAGAAAATGAATGAGTGTGCTATTTCTTTGTCCATAGCTGTAGATAACTTTTTAATAAAAATGTATAAAACCCGCCAATTTAACGAAGCAGAGCCCAACAATAATGTTAGTCTAAGAATTTATAATTGTATATATCAAATATTGTAAAACAAATGAGCTTTTCAATAAAAAAAAATCTTTTGTTTATCTTCTGAATTACAGCTAACTTTTACCAAATGGATATAAATTGGCGACTAAAACAATGAAAGCAAATTTTAAAAAAATCGGAAAGCAGCGAGACCCAACGCATCTTTGGAACCTGCATAATAATTGCCAACTTCGATCGGTTAAGCCAGAAAACGGTTTTAATGCGTTTAACGTAATTACTCTCTTAGGACTTGTAAATTCCTCGTTAAAGTCGATACCCATGAACACAAATATTAAATGTATCTGAAATTAGAACCTCAAACTCATAAGCGGACATGCTAACTATAACCCCAAGGGCATCGCATCTCTATCAGTTTACAGTTTTCTTCCACATGACCTGCATTAATCAACCTGCATTTTAAGTCGCAGAAGTAAACAATTGGAAGAGAAACATAAGACTGTCAGTCTCAATAAAGACCCGAAATAGTAGTTGGGATTTTGTTAAACGACGAAGGTTTCATATATGCAGTTAATATTGCTTTTGGAGTACTTTACAAATTGTTTAGGAAAAATCATTGAAAGAACTCGCTCTTGCGACACAGAAATACCGATACAAATGGGGAGGTTGTTTTCAAAAATAAAACTTGATTCAAAGCAAGTTCGTACAAACATAGTTTTTATACAAACGAATTAAAAGTTTAGTAATCCTTACCGGTGCAGTTGATCAATAGTTTTTTAAGAATCGAGATGATTAATAATATTTTCACGCACTAACTTGGGCAATCGATTTCATATAAAAATACACATTTCTTGCAGAAACTCCGAGCTCTGATCCGACCGAGGTGAAATGTGGCTCTTACTCACTATATCACAACGCACTATCATTATATTTATTCATATTACAGCATATTTTTCTATGAACACTTGTTTAAATCATCACAAAAATTAATGTAAACACAAAGATTTTATTGAAATTTAATTTGTATTTTCGACCGGCACAGCACACACTACTTTGACATTCGTATTTGACATGTTTAAAAAGCGCCTCTAGTAGAGACTAGTGAAATTGGGAAAAATTTTAGAGGCACTTAGTGATGCCAAACAAAACTAAGAATAGAACTGAATTGAAATTTCAATTAACGGGCCAATTTATAGCTATAAGGAAAATCATCCGGGAAAGTTGAGATATATGTGCCCCTGTTGTGTAACGTTGGAAAATGGAACAAAATTCTATGAATTTAGTAGGATTTCGTTCCATTTTCCACCGTTTATCGCCTGCTTTTATCGAGGCGATAGTTACAGAACAGGGGCAATGGAAACATGACTGCAAATTTATACCGCCGTATAAATAAACGCGGAATAGCTGGGTTTCATGGATTAAGTGGAAAATGGTATTGTAACGTGAACCCAACATTTATACCAATTTCCTAATCGAAAAACGTTCAACCGAAAACACATCTGGCAGCACTGGCGTAAGTGTAGAAATTTTGAAGGAGAGAAAATGTTTGACAGCCAAAACAGTGGAGAGTTGCAGACCATGTGGAAGTTACTGGAGAGTTCTAGATGGCATGTCATTCGATATAAATAGCCCGCCCGAGGCAACCAGAGGGCAGTTTTGTTTATAGAGTGATAAAGTTAAGAGTAAATACAAGTGATAGTCCCAAAGTCGAGTTGAGATCGAATTACGCATATATACTGAATAAAAGTGATAGAATTAAATTAAAAAGTGAAGTTTTATTTTTCGAACTAAGCGCACGTTACATTGGTGTCAGAAGTGTAAATAAAACTTATTTGACTAGTAAAGTGTAAAAAAAAAAAAAAAAAAGTAAAAAGAAAATAATAATTATATACAGTGAAAATGGGTAAGTTGTTAGAAGAGCTCAACTGCACTGAGCTTAAAAGTGAGTTAGGTAAGCGAAATCTTTCTAGAGCGGGATCGAAAAATGAGCTCGTCCTGCGCTTGCGCAACTATTTGGAACAGCAAGGGGAAGACGTAAGCACTTTTGTTTTTGAAACAGAAGTGGAAAAAGAGGAAGTAAGTGAAAGTGTAGATTTTTCTAGTATAATGAAGCTTTTATTAGAACAACAAAAGAAGCTGATTGAAGAGCAACAGCAGAATATTCTCGGACGTCTGGAAGAGCAACGAAACGATCAAAAGAAGGAACAGCAGAATGTTCTCGAACAACTTGAAGCACAACGAAACGAGCAAAAGAAGCTGGTTGAAGAACAACGAAGCGAACAAAAGAAGGAACAACAAAATATTCTCGAGAGACTTGAGGCGCAACAGAATGTTTTAGAAGGTCAGAAAAACATTCTAGAAGGAAAATTGGGTAACATTGAGAAAAATGTATGTGCCCTTGACGAACGAGTTGAAGGTGTGGAAAAACAGCTTTCTGTTGTAGAGAATCGTTTGGAAAGCCGATGCGATAACCAGTTCTCTCTTCTGTCCAAGGAATTAGACCAGATCCGGAAAATAAAAATTCGAGAATCTGCTGGAGAAATTGCAAGGAAAAAGGAGATGAAACCCCCAACATTTGATGGACAGTCTTCTTGGCCAGTCTACAAGAGACAATTTGAGGCAGCCGCGACAACAAATGGCTGGGATGACGAAGACAAGTACATTGCACTGACTCTTGCTCTTAGAGGATCAGCAGCTGAATTACTTCAGACAGTTCCAGCTGGTAAGAGCGGCGATTTCAGTTCTCTCGTGGCAGCTATAGATAAACGCTTTGGAGATAGCCACTTGAAAGAAGTCTTCCGAGTTCAACTCAATAACAGAGTCCAGAAAAGGGGTGAAAGTCTACAGCAGCTCCAAGCAGACGTCGAAAGACTGGTTCACCTGGCATACCCAGATGCTGGAGAAGAAATCATCAACCAGCTTGCTGTTGAGTCCTTCGTTCGTGCCATTTCCGATATACATCTTCAGAGGTCTGTGCGAACTGCTAGAACACGTACTCTTTCCGAAACTTTAGCATTCGCATTGACAATTGAAGCAGCAGAACAGGCTTCTCAGGGAGTACATCGACTTAGAGAGGCCATAGTTGAAGAATGCTTGTGCCAAAGAGCTGAAATACAAAAGAACCGGAGCGGACTAGCAAGATGTTGGAACTGCAACAAGACCGGGCACTTACAGCGTCAATGCCGACTACCACCAAACAAAGCCAGTTGTCAACATTGTGGAAGCAAGAGATCCAACCCAGAGCAAGGTAACAACAACACCAGCGTTGCCTATCAGCCCGTTGCCCATCAGGGAAACGAGTAAGAACCAACTTCGAGGGGCAGAGGCTGGTTTCTTGTATCGATGGCCCCAAAACCACCATCCAGGTCTCCCAGACCAAACGAGACAACAAAAGTCTGACTGTGGAGACTACTATTAACGGCAACAAACATGTGGCTACCATCGACACCACAGCCTCCATAGTACGTCGAGACCTGGTAAAGACGACGTGGCTTCATAACACCAATAGCTACCGTCTAAGAACCGCAACGGGAGAAGCAGCAAGAGTATACGGAGAAGTGAGTCTTAAGATCAGACTGGCCGATCTAGTGTTTACTCATCAATTCCTGGTGGCAGATATATGTGACGAGTGCATCATTGGAATCGACTTTATGAAACAGCACGGAGTAATTTTAGACATCGGTAATCAGGTTTTGAAGTACCAAAATAAGGAACTTCCAATGACCTATTCGAACGAAAGTACGTCGACACTGAGAACTGTCATCACGGAAGATCTGATTCTGCCTCCTTCTTCTGAAGTGTTCGTTTGGACGAAACTGGAGGGTGAGTTTGGAAGCCTTCGATACCTCATGGTGGAACCAGACCCAGAGTGTTCCTCCCAAAGCGTCATCATTGGGAAAACACTGGTAGCACCGAAAAACAAAATGGTCCCCGTACGATTACTAAACACCAGACCGTACGATGTAAGGTTGAAGAAAGGAGAAGTCGTTGGACGTTGCGAATCGGTTGCAGCAATTACGAAGATCACAGACGAAGCCCCAAGAAAAACTATAACTCCGGAGGAGCTCAAAACCATCAGAGCTAAAATACTGAATTCATCCAACCTTGATCGCCAACAAACAAGGATAGCTGAAAATCTCCTGCAAGAGTACACTGACATCTTCGCATCGCAAAAGGGACAATATGGTAGGACACAGTTGGTGCAGCATCGCATCAACACAGGAGATGCAAGACCGATTCGTCAACCCGCAAGACGTCTTCCACTGGCCAAACAAGGTGAGGTTGAGGAAATGATAACAGCAATGAAGAAGGACGGTCTTATCGAAAATTCCAAAAGTCCTTGGGCGTCACCAGTGGTGCTAGTGAAAAAGAAAGACGGAAGCACTCGTTTTTGTGTGGACTACCGAAGGCTGAATGATGTGACTAAGAAGGACAGCTATCCCCTGCCCAGAATCAGTGATACCCTGGATGCCATGGAGGGAGCTCAGTGGTTTTCGACGCTGGACTTGAAGAGTGGATATTGGCAAGTTGACATCCACCCTGATGATCGAGAAAAGACGGCGTTTTCTACAGGTAATGGGCTCTGGCAGTTTAAAGTTATGCCGTTTGGGCTATGCAACGCTCCGGCAACATTCGAGCGTTTGATGGAGTGCGTTCTTCAAGGACTGACGTGGAAAGCTTGCCTAGTCTACTTGGACGATGTCATTGTTTACGGGAAAACATTTGACCAACATTGTAAGAACCTTAAAGCCGTGTTTCAGAGACTTCGAGAGGCTAACCTTAAACTGAATCCAGAAAAATGTGCACTTTTCAAAACCGAAGTCAAGTATTTGGGACACATCATCTCATCCCAAGGAGTAAAGACTGATCCTGAAAAAGTTGACTCCGTCAAAAATTGGCCAACACCACAGGACAAACATCAACTCCGAAGCTTTCTGGGACTTGCCACATATTACCGACGTTTCGTTAAGAACTTCGCTGGAGTTGCAAAGAGTTTGCATCAGCTCACCGAAAAGGGGAAGCAGTTTAAATGGTCAGGTGAGTGTGAGAAATCTTTCCAGGAACTCAAATACCGCCTCTGTAACGCTCCAGTGCTGGCACATCCAACACCTGGCAAAACATTCATCGTCGACGCAGATGCAAGCAACGTTGGAATCGGGGCGGTACTATCCCAAGTGCATGATGGCGAAGAGAAAGTGGTGGCATACTACAGCAAGGTCCTATCGAAACCCGAAAGGAACTACTGCGTGACCAGAAGGGAACTGCTAGCTCTTATCTTGGCAACAAAGCACTTCCATAAGTACATCTATGGACAGAAATTCCTTCTGCGGACAGACCACGGTGCTCTGAGCTGGCTGTTGAACTTCAAAAATCCAGAAGGTCAAGTCGCAAGGTGGATAGAAAGATTGCAGATCTATGACTACCAGATCCAACACCGCAGAGGAAAGCTGCACTCAAACGCCGATGCATTATCACGAAGACCTTGCAAAGTGGATTGCAAGCATTGCAAGCGGCAAGAAGACAAAGAAATCATTACCGCTCAGCGACTAAGAGCTGACCCCATAAGCGGATGGAGCAATGAGGAAGTGAGGACTGCTCAACAGGAGGATCCAGATATCGAACCCATTCTCGCATGGAAAGAAAGTGAAGAGAAACCGGAATGGGGAGACATTTCTGACAGGAGTCCAGTTCTCAAAGCCTATTGGGCACAGTGGGACTCACTATATGTGCAAGAAGGTGTCCTCAGGCGAAGATGGGAGTCCGCTGACGGTAAGTCATATGTGATGCAACTGATCGTACCGCAATCGAAAGTCAGTGAAGTTCTTCGGGAGATGCACGACGGACCTTCTGGAGGCCACCTCGGAGTAAACAAAACACTGGAGAAGGTACGACATCGGTTCTACTGGTTACATGCTAGAGATGACGTGGAGAAGTGGTGCCGAACATGTGACAAGTGTGCTGCAACCAAAGGACCTGGTAGGAAGGTTCAAGGTAAGATGCATCAGTACAACGTTGGATCGCCTTTTGAGAGGATTGCAGTAGATGTGGCTGGGCCTTTTCCAGAGACCAACGCTGGAAACAAATACATTCTGGTTGTAATCAGGCTTGTCAGATGTGGCGATTTGTCGCCAAACAGGCGATTTCGAATCTGATTTGGCAACACAAAATCTTTTTGGCGATAAACATAAAAAACGGGCGATTTCAGGCGATTTGGCATATTGGATATACATATTTCCTTCCCTCTTTTTCTTCTAACCTTAGACACTCTAGGTACTTATTATTTCACCACTTAAATGGCAAACTCACATCACACACTCACAAAGATACTGTGCATTGAATCAGGGCCATTAGGCGCGTTCGAGAACCTATCGGATAGCCTATCTCGGATAGCCGTATCTTAGATACCTTTTTGAACGATCCAGATATCTTTTTCCAGATAGCTGCAGACAAGAGCTATGAAATATTAAACTTCGACTTTTGAAAGCAGAAAAACATTCAAAATATCTTTGCTAGACGATTATTACTTGTTTTTTTTCGATTTTCCATGCGTTTTCTTCTCTTATTAGTTTTCTGTTTCCTAAAGCCTGAACGAAATTGGGCAAAAGTAAACAAAGTGTTTTGTAAGTGAAAAGTGGTAGATATTTTATATGTTTTTTATGTTTTTTAATAATAGTTTTGATGAAGTCTGATTTATTTTTTTTATAGATTCTTCTTTTGTTGATTAATATTATTTTTGATGAAGTATGATTTTGTTTACGTTTCTTAATACAGAGGTGGTCCAGTATAACGAATGCCGATATAACGAGTTATCGATATTACGAACACTTTTTTCAAGTCCATCAGGTATTCTATATAACGAATAAATTACCGAATTTCAGACAAAATGGCACTGAAAACTCTAAAGTCTTAGTTCTCAAAAGTTTACGGAAAGAGGCATTCAACAGTAACATTCAACCCCCGAAAAAATAAATGCATATTAAAGATTCTTTTCTTAAATTTGAGTACAAATTGAGTCTATTTACCTAAAGATTCGTATGACAAAAGGTTTCGATACAACGAATTTTCCATATAACGAATTGACTGGACATTATATCGTTCGTTATACTGGACCACCACTGTAATAGTTTTGATGAAGTCTGATTTATTTTGTTTCTAGTCTTTTTTTATAATAATGAAGTCTGATTATGTTCCTTGTGTTAATAAATAATGCCTTTGTACTGATGGAGTTTGTTTTTGTACCTTATGTTGATAAATAATAGTATTCATGAACCATGAATTTAGTTTTCGTATTTTATGTTCTTAAAAGCAATTAATTTTATAAAAACGTTTTTATGAATAAAAAAATAGTTACTCGTTTGATTAAATTTGATTTGTATGTATGTGTTTTGTATATGGTAAATTTTCAGAGTCTGGCGACTTTTTGCAATTTTTTTTTTAGGATTGGCGTTTCCAAGTTTTAAAACCTGACAACCCTGGTTGTAATGGACTATTTTAGCAAGTGGCCTGAGGCGTATGCCATCCCAAATCAAGAAGCCAAAACGGTGGTCGACCAGATTGTGTTTAACTGGGTGAGTAGGTTTGGCGTGCCTATGGAACTCCATTCCGACCAAGGGAGGAACTTTGAGTCAAACATCTTCCAAGGAGTGTGCGGACTACTTGGCATTAAGAAGACGAGAACCACACCGCTTCATCCACAATCTGATGGGATGGTTGAAAGATTCAACCGGACCTTGAAAGAACACCTCACCAAGGTCGTAGGCGACTACCAAAGAGACAGGGATAGGCACGTACCGCTATTCCTGATGGCCTATAGAAGTGCAGTACATAGCTCGACAGGACAAACACCATCTGACATCCTGTTCGGGAGAACCATGCGGCTGCCCAGCGAACTTAAATTTGGATGCCCCACAGATGAGCCACAGGGCACGAACGAGTATGTGGACGACCTCAAGGAGAGACTCGCTGACATCCATAAAAGAACAAGGGAACGGATGAAAACCTACAGCGACCGGATGAAGACACGGTACGACACAAAAGCGACAACGGCAGGATTCCAAGCAGGAGATCGTGTGTGGCTTTATAATCCTCATCGTCAAAAGGGATTGTCACCGAAACTTCAGCAGAACTGGGAAGGTCCTTATACTGTTGTCACGAGGATTAACGACGTGGTTTACCGCATCCAAAGAGGGCTAAGAGGCAAGTTAAAAGTAGTTCATTGTGACCGGCTGCATCGATATAGTGGCGAGGCTGCAGATGGAATTATTCGGGACGAACAATCTTAAGGAGGGGGCAGTGTAACGTGAACCCAACATTTATACCAATTTCCTAATCGAAAAACGTTCAACCGAAAACACATCTGGCAGCACTGGCGTAAGTGTAGAAATTTTGAAGGAGAGAAAATGTTTGACAGCCAAAACAGTGGAGAGTTGCAGACCATGTGGAAGTTACTGGAGAGTTCTAGATGGCATGTCATTCGATATAAATAGCCCGCCCGAGGCAACCAGAGGGCAGTTTTGTTTATAGAGTGATAAAGTTAAGAGTAAATACAAGTGATAGTCCCAAAGTCGAGTTGAGATCGAATTACGCATATATACTGAATAAAAGTGATAGAATTAAATTAAAAAGTGAAGTTTTATTTTTCGAACTAAGCGCACGTTACAGTATAATGGTAACTTTAATTAAATGGAAAATGGTATAATGGTAACTTAATCCATGGAATAAGGCTATTCCGCATTTATTAATACGGCGGATAGTCATTAGGTCTGTTCGTTGAACTTTCCCCAGGGTTGACCCAGGTTTTCTTGACAGCCCTGTGAATTATCAAAAAAACCTGGGGTTTCCAGTCCTCAAAAAACGCTATACCACAAATCACCACACATCCCTGTCATTAAAAAGAAAAATACATGCCATTTGACAGCTCTCAACTCGCCACAGCAAAAAGCTAGGGCGAGTTGGGGGAAAACCTATGGCAAACCTATGGCTCAAAAAACACTCAATTTGACATTCAGGGTAAATTTAGGTTTCTCAAAAAACGCTTTGTGGCGACCCTAGGGCAACCCCAGGGCTTCAACAAACAGACCTATTTATGGTGGATTAGCATGCATCTGCAAGTGCAGATGAAAAAAGGAAATAGAAACAGAGGGAAGACACTTCTAGGCCGTGACCGAATTGGGTTAAAATCTTCTACCACTGGTTAAATTTTGACGTCTGGTTGAAATGGGATCAATTTTTAATTTTTGCTGTCCGAACTGGGTTAAAATTAAATGGGTTAAATGGGATATTTAGTAAAAATTCCCCCTAAATTTAAGAAATTTCCCTAACCTTTTTTGTGTATCGTTATTCCAAAACATAAATATTTAAGAAAAAAACCAGCTTGAAATGTATTAAAATACAAAATTTTGCTCAAATGAAATAGAATAATTTTAAATTCATTTACTTTTGTAGGTTTTGCATCAATTATATCCCTTCATCATTAGGAACAAATCCTATTGTGTATTGCTTGTTAATGAAGTCTGCGAACACTAGTTCTCACTAGCTGCTCACTAGTTTCTTTCTTGAGAAACGTCAAAATTTAACCACTTGTGTCAAAATTTAACCTGGTCTGGAGCTTGATAATTTTTAACCCATTTTATTCACCACGCTAGTGTCAAAATTTAACCAGACGTCAAGTTTTAACCCACATTTTAACCCAATTCGGACACGGCCTTAGTTATAGTCCAGTATAAGACAGCGCGTGTATTTAACGCACAGTTCTCAGTTATTTTGTTTTGAACCATCATTCGGTAGGAGCCCATTATTACTATACCTATACATCTATATTTGTTTCTTTCTCTTTCGCACTTCACTCAAACGGAAGCAAAACTGCGCTGTCTAATACCGGACTTATAGTATGCGGATGAAAAATTATAACTTTTCATCAGCAGCCATAACTCTATTCGTTTCTCTTTTTAACTTTTGTGCTTTATAATCTTTATCCGTCCCGTTTAACATTTCTGCACTTCTGCAGTAGCAGATGCATGTAAATTCAGCATTAAAATCACCTTGAAATGAGCCTTAGTGCCACACTAGCTTAAAATGACACTTGAATCAATTCATAAAATTGATTTGAACTTCACTTTTTAGTGTGTCATTTTAAAGTCGGACTACCTTACCCAACTTTAAATACTTAAAACCTTTCTCTTACTCATCTGACGTTACTGACTTGTTTGACATTTAATGGGATTTATTTCCGAACAAATGTACCGTACATTGGACATAATAAGCAAAATATGCAAGAGCAAGAAGGCTTATGTTTGGTTTGTAATTTTTTTTTTGTGAGCACGTGAACACGTCCTTTCGAAAAGCTTTGACAAAGTTCACATTGAACTAAATTCAATCTTCTTTTTATAACAAGATGCCATCCCTGTTTTTACTGTGGTAAATTACGACAATTTCAAATCAAAAGAAAATCTATTTTTTATTCCATTTGAAAATATTTCCTGATTCGTTTCCCCTAACGCTATAAGTGGCTCCTAAGTTAAAGAATACAAAGTGGAATCGCATTTATTTTTGTTCAAAAAGAAATTCGTTTTAGACTCAAGCCTCGTTGTCCCATTGCAAATTGAAATTTCTATTGCAAAGTACAGAAGAGAACCATTTCTCATTTTGTCCAAACGATAAATAAAAACAGAAACCCTCGGTCGGGGAAAATCGTCTGATCGAAACGTGTTGTCGGTTTCGATGTTTTTGGATTTTTAACAGTTGAGAATGTTGAAAGCTTAATTCAAAAGTGCCGTAATAAACATAGCCAGTCGTATTTATAATCCCATTCCAAAGTATGTCTAACTTTGGACAGCTCTTAGAACAGTGTCCAAGTCCAAATCGTATTTATAAACACTTTCATCGCTGTCTAAGAAATGTCTTACTTTAAACACCGAAATTGGCTGTCCAAACTATGGCTTAAGTGACCATTGATACAGCAAAAAACAATTTTGTTGAACATGTTATAAAACACGGTTGAGAGTGTTAAGATCGTAAAAATTAACAGTCGTATTTATAATCCCATTCCAAAGTATGTCTAACTTTGGACAGCTCTTAGAACAGTGTCCAACTCCAAATCGTATTTATAAACACTTTCATCGTTGTCTAAGGAACGTCTAACTTTAGACACCGAAATTGGCAGTCGTATTTATAATCCCATTCCAAAGTATGTCTAACTTTGGACAGCTCTTAGAACAGTGTCCAACTCCAAATCGTATTTATAAACACTTTCATCGTTGTCTAAGGAACGTCTAACTTTAGACACCGAAATTGGTTGTCTAAACTATGGCTAAAGTGGCATTTGCTGCAGCAAAAAACAATTTTGTCGAACATGTTATAAAACACTGTTGAGAGCTCTAAGATCGAAAAAAATAAGTAGTTTGAGGTGCAAAAATACTACTTTCAACAATTTAATTTATAAATTGCAGAAATTTCATCGTTTTATGAGACTTGGAAAAGCTGTAACTCAAAGTCAAATCAGCTGCTTTTTTGGTCTGGTTCAAGTGCTACGCCACACTCTTTCAGAGCCATTTTGTTGTTGCACTCGTATATCAAAACACAAAAAATGGTACTGCACGGATACATCATGAACGCCACAATTTAGTTTTTCATTCGGAGTTGACAGTTTGAGAGGATGTTTAGACAACTGTTGGAATGCATTTATAAATACGAAATTGGCTAAGGGTTGTCCAACTCCTTAGACACCGTCTAGTTGGACAGTTGTCTAAGGGTGTTCTAAGCAAATTTTATAAATACGACTGTAAGTAGTTTGAGGTGCAAAAATACTACTTTCAACAATTTCATTTATAAATTGCACAAATTTGATCATTTTATGAGACTTGGAAAAGCTGAAACACAAAGTCAAATCAGCTGCTTTTTTGGTCAAGTTCAAGTCCTACGCCACTCTCTTTCAGAGCCTTATACAAAACACAGACAATGGTACTGCACGGATACACCATCAACGCTGTCATTTAGTTTTTCATTCGAAGTTGACAGTTTTAGGGGTTGTTTAGACAACTGTTGGAATGCATTTATAAAAACAAAATTGGCTAAGGCTTGTCCAACTCCTTAGACACCGTCTAGCTGGACAACTGTCTAAGGATGTTCTAAGCAAATTTTATAAATACGGCTGATCACTCTTATCATTGATTTCACCACACAAAAATTTAGAGGTGCTTCAAGCAAAGGGGTTGCGAGTTAAGTGTCTGTATATAGCAATCCCGTTGCATTCTTATTAGGTTTGTTCGTTGAAGCCCTGGGGTTGCCCTAGGGTCACCACAAAGCGTTTTTTGAAAAATCTAAATTCGCCCTGAATGTCAAATTGACTGTTTTTTAAGCCATAGGTTTTCCCCCAACTCTCGCCCTAGCTTTTTGCTGTGGCGATTTAAGGGCTGTCAAACGGCATTTTTTTTTTTAATGACAGGGATGTGTGCTGATTTGTGGTTTAGCGTTTTTTGAGGACTGGAAAACCCAGGTTTTTTTGACAACTCATAGGGTTGTCAAGAAAACCTGGGTCAACCCTGGGGAAAGTTCAACGAACGGACCTATTATCATGTTACGCGGCAGGCTCGTGGTTCGAATCTCAACAGAAAACAAAAATGTTTTTCCACGAGTAGCTATCGCCTTTCGCGATACTTTTTTTTTATTAATTACGTAACTAATTTTTTTTGAGTAGTTACAGACGTTCTGAGTTGGCATAAAATTGTAGGTCCTTGAAATGCGCTATGCCCGATGTCTCTATTATTTGCCAGCAGCACAACTAGTGACCGTCCGAAGGTCGATTTCTAACCGAAACCGAAGCTGGATTTCAATAACTGGCTGGCTTAACATCAATAGTTTCATCACCACAAAACAAAATTTAGCCAACTAAGGAAAACTCTTCAATGAGGTTACATCAGGCCAAACCACTTCTTGTAAAGAAAGATCAATCAAAATTTGCATTTGGTTGGCCTCATAAAAGGAACAATCCAAGGTTAGTAGAGGTGTGACACTTATAAGATAATTGTGGGAGGGGAGGGCGTGTAAGCGTCGCTAGAATGCTATGACTTTAATGCCGGAAGTTCGGAAAGGAAGAAGATCAAAAGACTTTGAAAAGCTCAAAAACTTAAAAATTTCTAACAATGAGTTTCATAATTTCGAGAAACTGAAGCCGAACCAGCTATCGAATGATTGAGGCATTGTCCTTTCAAAATTTGCACTATCACACATCAGTCGGCTACTGATCTGTTTAATCAATCACCATTCAATAAATGATGACAGATTATTCGTCCCTATCGAAGTAGCCGTCGAAGTGGAATTCTCTCCGATTTCGTACGATTCGGAGACATTTTGCTTCGTAGTAGTTCTCCGATCGGCTGATCTGACGTCCTCCGATAAGTTTTTACTGCGGAAAATATTATGTCGTTTTCCATTGGTCGTTCGGAAGCCTTCTGAACGCTTCTCAAATCATTCCATTGGCATCAAATGACAGTTCCTCTCCTCGAAAGAAGAGAAATTTGATTCTTGAAGAAGGAAGCGAAACCAGAAGCACTCACACACTGAAACACTGTTGATGTCAAAATTGACAAATGTGATTTGCCACCTTTAAAAATGAAAAAAAAAGTGAACTGAAAACAATTATTAATTAATTAATTTTGAGAGATGAGTTCTTAAAACATTTTAAGACATTTTCCTGTCGTTTTAAGTGAATTATGAAAAAAATTAATAAAGGGAATAAAAAAAATTGCGTTCGACGTTTCACACCGATACACAATACAAGCAACGAAACTTCAAAGCAAATAAAAGTGTTACTTTGGCATCCCGGATCGGAGAGTTTTTCCGGATTACCAATGGAAAACGACATTAGTCTTAAGAATGCAATGCGCTGCCACATTTTTGAAAAACTTCCTGCGAATTAAATCCCTGAAAAAAATGCGTTGCGGAGAAAACTCAGCTCCGACGACGGTTACCTCGATAAAGCCGATTAGATTACGAAATTAGATTGCTCGATGACGTGACTTGCAATTCCAATTTCACATAAATCAGTCACGTATCACTCGATAACGTGTGTTGTGATTCGGTCCCTGGTTGGTGCATTCCTGAGCCGCTTCAAGAGTTATTGAAATGCGCAAAAGAAAAACTGGTCCATTTCACTGGTATCGCCTTTTGCCAGGAACTGGCAAGTCCTTCCAGAATAACTGCACACTGCTATGAAAAGCGCTTTCTAACTAAGCCGTTCGAACTAAGCGCTTTCTAACTAAGCCGTTCGAATGTAACATGTTGACAATCATTGCTGTTGCATTTCGCCACTGAACATGGTGAAGTGCATTACGGAGCTGACAATACGATTACTGAGTTTCGACACAAAAACGTACTGAGTATGAACGATTTGTTTTCATAAAATATTTATTATTTTTGTTTTGAAATTTGTAGATAAAAAATAATTATAGTTAAATTCTAAGGGCAGCGAAATATGTTTGTTTAACAATTTAAGAACTTAAATCTAACAACACAATCAATTGAGAAGGAACGAAAATAATATAAAATTATAAACAGAAATTTAAATTTAAATTAACCAAAAAAAAAATATTAACATAATACAGATTCAGATTAGGAAGGTAATAAGTGCGTGCATGTGTGCGATCAATGTGTGGTATATACAATAAGAACTAATGAATTCAACTAGTAATGTGAAGATATACATACTTATTTAAATATACATAAATTACGTCTTAAAAGTATATTTAAATTTAATTTACATGCAACCACATGACTCAATAACCATATTTGGAAATTTCATAAGCGTCGCTGTGTTATTACTATCCCTGAAGAAGATTTCAAGAGATGAGTACTGATTTGCTGTGCAGCATGGTATCAGTTCTAGTGGTTTTTTTCCAGCAGTGTCCCGATGTGAAATAACTTTCTGTAAAAAAGAAGAGAGAGATTATTTTTCATTTCAATAACATTAAGGAGACACGCTTATTTAACGTGATATTTTTTTCTTTACGCGATAATGGAGCTGATTAAACAAATACAAAATACAGTGGCAAAAAAAGCCCTCACCCCCAACTCGAGTAATTATCAAATTTTTTTTTCTTTTTTGTTTGTTGTTGTCACAAAGTGCGAACTGAGCAGACAATTGCTGTAGATATACATACATATTTTTTTATCGCTTTCGCATGTTTGTCAATCGTTAATGGCATCGATCGGTACGTACTACTCGCCGATGTAACTTCTCGGAATTGGAAATCCCAAGCGACCCAAATATGCGTGATGCTGCCGATTTTAATGCGTGACCGATGGTGGACTTTGATCGGGAAAAATATGTTGAGATCAGGGGTTCAAAAAAGCCACCTATTGTGGTTCGTTTTGATTATTGAAATAAAGTCAGAATTACTTTTAGATGTAGTAAACAGTATGGCAATTGAAATATTGAATGAAAGCATTAAATAGATCTCCTATTTTAATATGCTCTTTTGTTTTTTATTTGTGTTCAAAGCAAACTAAGAAAAACAAAACATTATCTTTTCAACATTCTCAACTGTTTCAAACCCAATTATAGCGAAACCACGATAACTTTTTTTTTAAATTGAATTCCAACCAACCGACAAAAAAATGGTGACGAAGGTTCCCGATCAATGTAGCTTGTGGACAAAATGGCACTACCTTGCCGCAGTTGACTCTCCTGTTCTACTTTGTGATGCATTGTGCACGATTGCAAGCAGCCCGATCAAACTATTGGCCAACTAAAAGTCTGCAGTGTGCGGGGACTTTTGAACTACGAATGTAATGGAACCAACACCGGATTGTTGGATTGTTGTTGTTTACCTACTAAGCAATTAAGTTAGGTTTATGTTTAAGATGGCTGTCAGGAAAACAACTGACACAATAAGACCAATATTAGGTCCATTTTAATACAATAAGAATTATGCGAGACAGTACCTCGCTTAACAAAACCATTTGAAGCTTTTGATAAAGCGAAAGAGATGCAAGGTGTCTGTGTTCGCCAGATCGCTTAGATCACCTAGATTCCATTTTCTTTTAAAGGAGAGTGCAGGACATGAGCAGAGGAGGTGTGGGATTGTCTCCTCCTCTTCCTCATCTAAGCAACTTCTGCAGAAGTCATTAGAAGAAACGCCGAGTCTTATGACGTGTCTTCCTATCAGACAATGTCCGGTGATGACAGATGATTACGGAGCTAACATGCAACCTGGTTATGGGTAACAAATGTCTTTTGCGTTTTGGATCTAGTCCTGGCCATATCTGTTTTGTTGCCACAAACGTAGTGATATTATTCCACCTATCATTATTTGTATACTTATCCATTGCCTCTTGCTTTAGCATAAGTTTACATGTAGCGATTGGTATACCAATATTCAACCTCCTGGTTGAGATCGGTAGAACGGTTCCTTTTCTGGCGAGTTCCCACGATATCTCTGTGCCCCGGCACCCAAATAAGGTGAATATTGAACTATTCAGCCATCTCCTTAAGAGAGGCAAGAGTTTAGGGTGGTTACTGAGTTCGTAGAAACAGCGCCGAGGGATTTGAACGGCTTGACTGTCTGAGAAAATCCGGATATTCGCTGAGGATATCACGTTTTCTTTTAGCCATGATAGGTCCTCTTTGATCGCCAGAATTTCGGCTTGGAACCCGCTACAATGGTTTGGCAGTCGAAATGAGAGACTTACGTTAGGTCGGTTTGAGTAAACCCCGCAGCCTACCACTTCTTCGGCATTTGAACCATTTGTATAGAAATGCTAAGCATTTAGCAGAGACACAATCCTGTACAGTATTGCACTCATTTACTATTTTTAATATTAACGTGGCTAATCCGAAACTTCAAGTTTCAAAAACCTATGTTAATTTATGTTTGTTTGTGTTCAAGTTGTTTTCTAATTTTTGTGTGAGTTTATTTCAGAGTTACAGTCACTTAAGCTTCATGGGAATGCGAAAAAAAAGCATATTCCAATCGTTTAGCAACGATATCATGAATGTTTTTTCTGTTTTTAAAAGTTGAATTTGAGTATTTCACAGCTGTTTTTTGCAACAATCTGGAAAAAGATATCTGAAGTGTTTAGGAAGGTATCTCAGATACCGGTATCCGGAATAATCTATCCGATAGGTTTCTGAACGTGCCCAGCGTCTGCACTATGTTGCAATTATGTAGTTGTCTTCACTCAATTGGACCTTTACAAAATTTCTAATTGACCGCAATGTTTATTCACCATCCGGCCCGCGAACTGTCGGATTGAGACATAAAGGGTTTTTCAAAGCTACAAAAATAGAGCATCAGGGACAGCAAACGACACCATATTTCTTGCCGCTCTTTTGACATTTCTCTTCAGTAAGGCTTGCAATTTATGATGAAAAGATATATGAGCCAACAACCAATGGAAATTATTAAAATTTACTACCGAAATTCGGAGTCAGTGGTCTCAACGTTAAGAGCACTACGTCCAATTTATAATGGTCGTCATAATCGTCCTAGCAGACCAACAATTGAGCGTCTAATGGAAAAATTTGAATCCACAGACAAAGAAGTGCCCGTAGTGTCGAGAATATTTCTGTGCCGCTGAGGCTTCAGTTGCAGATAGCCCATACGTCACCATCGTTCTCAAGCGTTGGGCATCTCTGTGGCGTCGCGTCGTTGTGGCGAATTCAGCGAAAAGATCTTGGCCATCCTTACAAGATGAAAGATGACGCAAGAACTGAAGCCGTTTGACCACCAGAAGCATCGTATGTTCTTGAATTGGGCTGAACACAACTTGAAAATGATTCGGATTTTCATCGAAAAATCATCTTCAGCGATGAGGCTCATTTCTGCCTGAATGGCTTCGTCAATAAATAAAATATGCAGTTATTGGTTAGGCAGCAATCCACACGTACTCCATGAGTCATCATTGCATCCCTAAAAATTACAGTTTGGTGTGGTTAATGGGACGTACTTCTTCCGTGATGATCAAGACCGGCATGTTACTGTGAATGGGGATCGCTACCGTTCAATGATAACTGAATATTGTTTGCCCTTATTGGATGAAATTAACTTGGAAGACATGTGGTTCCAACAGGACGGCGCCACAAGCCACACAGCGAATGTCAAAAGCAATTTATTGGAAACCAAGTTTGGAGATCCTGTTATCCCACGAAATGGTCCAGTCGTTTGGCCACCTCTGTCGTGCGATTTGACGCCGTTAGACTATTTCCTGTGAGGCTACGTTAAGTCTATGGTCTATACCAACAAGTCAGTGACGATTGATGAACTTCGTTTGAATATCGAACGTGAATTGCAGTAATATCGGCCGATTTATGCTTGAAAACCGTCGAAAATTGGGTTCTGCCCATGGTCGCCATGCAAAAGAAATCGAGGCATCAAACTTACTTTCACAGAAATAAAGAATTTAATTGTACTTTTGTAGCGTTCTTATTGAAAAACCCGATACTTAAGTAAAAAAGGAAGTTGTGAAGTAAAATTCTGTGTAGCTCGATTTTTTTTTTACTACATATATTTGTGGATGCCTCTCAACTTTCAATGAAAAAATTATTCCCCAAGTCGAAATCCCCATAGGTGGAAATTCCCTCAAACTCGAATAAATTCTTAAAAATCTTGGTCTACTTTCATATTTCCTAACCATTTTGCTTCGTTTCTTGGGTTGTACTTTCGTCAACCCAAAATCCGAAGTGAGGTACGTAAAAACAAATTTAAACCGATCTCATAACGTTTAATTCGGCATACCCCACGGGCGGATCATTAGCATGAAGCAGATAAGAAAGATCACGATACTCGTAACACAAAAAAAAAAACAAAAAGATAAAGCTTCTCATTTGACATCTAACACGCAGCCATCACCTGTCAAAGCTACTCATTTAACGTTTGATTTCGATGTTCGGACGTTCTTCTGTCATAATTATTTGCTTTTTGAAAAAAGAAACTGAACACATTCATTATCTGAGCTCAATTCTGTTGGGTTTAAAAAAAACTCAGTTAACCTTTTCTATACAAGTGATACTGGATTATCTTAAGCGCCAAGTATTCTTGTGCAAAAGTGCCTCAATCACCAGCAAAAGAGATAAGAGAACAACAGTAACCAAATAAATGTACTCACAAGTCACAACTCACCCTCATCAATGAACTATGATGTGTCGTACTTTGAGCTATACTCGCCGCAGTCGAGCAGGATCCCCGGCAGAAATATGCATCATAGCCTCTTGGTCTGATAATCCAATCACCCCAGCCAATCTCATCAAATGATATGTAGAGCTTTTCGCGACAACACTCCGTTATGCCATTTGTGCAATTTACACTACGCTTTTGCCTGGAGACACGTCGGCGGTTCTGTGTGTCGATCATAATGAAAGGCCGATAATCTTTTTCAGTTGATATAAGGCCATCAGCAGTCTCCACTTCACACGACTGACACGATATGTGGATTAAATGGCTTAGATCGTGAATGCCAAACCAACGTTTAATAGGCCATTCAATGTCGATTTTCATCCAGCCCTCTTCTGAAATTATAAAGATCAAAGTTTGAGGTCGTTAAGGGCTATTTTTACTTTTGATTTGTTTTTCGTTATTATTATTTTGTTTTTATGAGGTTGGGGGCGGAACAAAATGTGTTATACTTTTTTCATTGCTTTAGATTTTTAATTGCGTATTTTTGTTAAAAAATTGTTGTCGCTTAGTTAAGCAAATCAAGCACGAGTATAATGAAATCTTGGGGTCATTCTACTTTATGACAAAAGTCCAAAACAACTCCCGGACTTTGAGTAGAAATCATTGATGTATATATTTTTTAACACATTTATATAATTTTTTTTTGGTTAGGTTTTGCACTCTGTTTTCAAATAATAAAAAAAAACAGAAAATGGACAAACAATCTGAAACGAGTCACTTTTGTTAGCAGAAAATGTCGTGATATTAATTTAAGCTAAGTAGGAGAATCTAATTGACAGTTTCGGAAAGGTTAAGTCGTTTTTTTTTTTAATTGACAATATTTATATTGAGTAAGACAGGATAAATAAACTATCCGTATTTATAAAAAAAAAATGAGAGAGTTTTATAAAACTCACCTTCTACGTCGACCGATTGTATTGCAATTGGCTTTACTTTAGGAAGATACTTTGAAATATGACCCCCTTGTTCAACTTCAGATACAACAATTGTTTGCTTATGTAGATCCTTTGAGTTGCGCTTCTTGAAAACCCATAGAACAGCTTTGCTCACATCAATACTCTCTGCATCTATGTCGTCAATTTTGAATGAAAAGCATATTGAAGGTTGGCTCAGATGATGACACTCTTGTTTCTCTGAAAAAAGAGCAAATTTATTATTTATTGACTTAAAACTACAAATTAAATTTAAACAATTAAAAACAAAAGACAGCGATCGGATACGTTATCTTAGATACTATAGTATCTGGAATACATTTGTGTATGTTTATGTTTATTTTTATGTCTCAGGCACACGAAAGCGTTTTTGTAAAACTTTGTGCAGTTCTTGTTTATCGATAAAGCCGAGTTTAGTTGAAACAGTTCTTTGTCACAGTTTATAGCCTTAGTACCAATCATAATTGATTGAATTTCACACTTCTTTTGATTCACTTCAAATTTAAAATCAGGCAGCCCCCACCTTTAAGCTTAAAATCTTGCTCTAACTCATCTGACGTTTCTTATTTGCTTGACATTAGGTTTGTTCGTTGAAGCCCTAGGGTCGCCCTGAGGTCGCCAAAAAGCGTTTTTTGATAAACCTAAAGTCGTCTTGAATGTCAAACTTAGTATTTTGTGACTCCTAGGGTTGACCTAGGACTTCCCTCAACTTGCCCTAGTTTTTTGCTATGACGAGTTGAGTGCTGTCACTTGTATTTTTTTTTTTTTTTTTAATGACAGGGATGTGTGGTGATTTATGGTTTAGTGTTTTTGGAGGACTGGAAAACCCAGTTTTTTTTTTTTGACAACTCATAGGGTTGTCAAGAAAACCTGGGTCAACCCTGGGGAAAGTTTAACGATCGGACCTACAAATTTGAATGCAATTAAAATGTTCGATTAGCTGATTTCCTTCACAAGCTACCAATTTTGCAAGCATGAAAGTGAACGACAAAATTGTTCGGGTAAATTCTTGCAATTGGGGAAATCAAAAGCTCTGCCACATTTACGTCAAAAAAAAGTAAAGATCCCGTGGATCCCGCCTGTGATACCGACCTATTGCAGATATACGTGGTCAGAATTGAACTTTTGGATTACACTTCATGTAGACCAGCCGCAGAAGCTACAAGAACCCACCTTGTGCTTAAAAAAATAAAACTCACCTCTTTCGAGAAATATAAATTTTTTGCTTGCTCTGGCATAGTAATCATCTAAGTCCTTAGAACTTGTTGGCTCATCCTGTTGTATTGTTGTTTCCTCGTAAATAGGCTTAGGCATTCCAATTGCTGAAACATTTGGCTTGTCTTTTAAGCGTAGTTTTTCCAGAATTTGTCGTTTTACAAATTCAATACGTAGGCGCGTCAGCTCCTCTTCACTCACACGTACATTTTGTTTATTTGACTCGCATTTAGGACACTTTATTGTTTGTGTAGCTTGAAGATGCTTTTGATTGGGTCGCCGTTGATCATGTTTATCGTCGAGCTCGTTATTTACATCATCAATTCCATCTCTCAACATATCGTCATCCTCATTTATTCTTACATCAGGAACAGGAACATCTTTTCCATCATAGTCTTCATCGACATTCGATGCTGCGTTAAGCTCTTTATTAAGAATATACCACAAATTCGGTTTATACTTTGGTTTTTCTTCATCGCCTTCTTCAGCATTTTTCGAAGGGAATTCATCAATTTCCCGATTGTTATTACTTAATATATATTCATCGTACTCTGGTTTCTTAGGTTGTTGGGAGTTTTGCGAAGCGTGATGTTGATGGTGGGAGTAGTGTCGATGATGATTGCCATGCTGATGATGGTCATTTGTCTCTGCCGATCCATGCTTTTGATGACGTAGGTGAAGATGGGGATGCTTATAAGGCTCCGATTTGGCAAACATTCGATTGCTTATGTTTGTACATTCCAATGCCACACATGCCATAAGAACTAAGGTAACAAAGTATTTGGCCATTTTAAATATTCTTTCAAATCGATTGTTAATGGAACTTTATACAAAAAACACTTCACTTCTTTAAAATTAGTCTAATTTTCTTTTTGCTATTGAATAATAAATAAAGCTCTGTACTATCTTTTAGGAAGCATAGATATGTTCACTGTTGTCCGTAAATTTTTTAAAAGCATAGAAATAGAATAAGTATTTGGCAGTGGCTTTTACTAATTTAACACTATTTTGAACGTATAATGAAGATTTATTCAGGATTTTCTGGGAACTGAAGAGCAGGACATCTGAAAGAATACAAAAGAAAAGTTTGTGTGAGTATTTGTTTTTATTTAATTTTAAATGTTCAAAGATAGTGTTTTGAGAAATATTCTATAAGCCGGAGACTGCTATAGCAATGTCTCTTTGATAAATTACAGTCACAAAGTACTATCGTTAAAGGCCAAACTAAAAGGAAGACAATCAGAAACTATAAGGTCAAAGGTTTTTTGTTTTAATGAGGCTGAAGTTATACCTAAAATCTTTTTCGGTTTGCAGAGCTTATTCATATGGAAGATAAAACATAAACATAAACAGTCTTATTGTAGGTTGAATAGGTTAGGTGTTAGGTATGCAATGCTCATCTTCAAATCGTGATATTTAGAGAAAAACTCAACAACAATCATTTCCATATTAAAGATAAGTCGAATGAACGAATTCACTTCACAATCCCACAGAGAGTCAACTCCGGCAATGTTGGGTCATTTTGTCCAAAAGCTTAATTAGACCGGGATCTCAGTGTGTGTATCGACAGCCCCGTTCCACCTCCGTTAGACAATTCAATTATCCATGTTGTCGAACCATAAATTTTCTTTTTATGAATTAGCAAAAAGGACAAACAATGAACTCTGTTATAATTTTAAGAAATGCAATTTCAATGGGATTGCTAATTTTATTAACTCGCTGTCTTCAAGTCGTTTGTCTACGTCAGTTTTAAACAACTATGATATAGATTCGACGTATAATACTCTAATTAGAGTAATACGAGAGGCCATCGTTTTATTTACTCCTAATTTTCAAAAAAAAAACTTTTCCTATAAACCTGAATTAATCAACATCAATAATCGTAAAAACAAAGCTTATAAAAAGTTTAGAAAATCCTGTGGGGATTTAAGTACTTTTCGAAATTTATGTTCGCTTACAAAAGCTTTTTGACTTCCTGAACAAGTTCCTTTACAAACAATATATTTTGAACATGGAAACTAAGCTTCAAGAAAATAGTAGGTAAATGTTTTTGGACATTCCTTAAAAACAAAAAAAGCTCAACCGGTATTCCGAACTTAATTCACTATAAAGGTGAGACTTCCAATGACTCGTCTGAGATGAGTAAGCTGTTTGCAAGTTTTTTTTCGTTCGGTGTATAAGCCACCTAGTCCAAATGTTACTGTTGATAGTCATTTTCACCCCAACCTTTTGTTTTAAAGAGTTGTGCAAATGCTTTGGCTTCTCCACTAGCTGTTATTTTCAACCATTCACTACAAGAAGGTGTTTTCCTGGATGCTTGGAAAACGGCTTTTATTCATCCAATTTTCAAATCAGGGTCTTAGAACGAAGTGGGCAACTCTCGACCGATTTGCAAAATACCTGCAATACCCAAAATTTTTGAAAAAATTGTCGTTAGAAAATTAGTTTTTCATTTAAGAGAAGTTATATCTCCATTACAGCATGGTTTTGTTAACGGTAGATCTACTACTACGAACCTTGTGCTTTTTAACAATTATGTAGTTATTTGCTTCAAAGGAAGTTCTCAATTTGATGTAATTTATACAGATTTCTCCAAGGCTTTTGAGTTAATCATTCGTTACTTATATAGAAATTAGAAAAACTATGGTGTTTTTCTTTAATTCATAAATGGTTCAAATCTTATCTTTTAGGTAGAATAAAACTATTCCAAATCAACAATAACGTCTCAGATCCCATCTATTTCACTTCCAGTTACCCTCAAGGCGTTCACTTAGGTCCTCTGCTCTTTTTGATTTTTATCAATGAAATACCTAATATTTTAGAGAACTGTGAATGTTTGATGTATGCTGATGACATAAATAAAGCTTTATTATAACATTAAATTGACTCGTGACTGTATTTGTTTACAAAGTGACCTAAACAAACTTTCTTTGTGGTGTAAAGTCAATGACTTTCATCTTAATGTGTCTAAATAACAATGTATATCCTTTAACCGTAAAGAATTTCCAATTACATTCGCATTCCATGTAGGTGGCACTCAACTATCAAGAAGATTGATAGAAGAAAAAAGATCTTGGATCTTGATAAAGGCTAGCTCTATGCTAGGTTTTATAAATCGAAACTCAAAAGATTTTTCTGATCCTTATACGCTTAAATCACTTTATTTCAGCTATGTTAGACTCAAATTATTCTTTAAGAATTGAAAGAATCCAAAGACGATTCACCAGAATGGCTTTTAAGACTCTATGCTGGAACACTGATATACCATCTTATAGTCAGAGGTGTCTTCAAAGTCTTGAAACTAGAAGAGTTTACTTTGAAATTATGTTCGTAAGAGATGTAATTAATTTTAAAATCAATTGACCGTTTTTGCTCTCATTAGTTTGCTTGTATACACCCGCACGTGAGCTTCGTTCTCGTTCATTATTTCATATAACGTTCCATAGAGTTAACTATGGTTAAAATGAATCTGTAACTCTGTAACTCGATGTTTAAGGCAGACGAACGCAGCATGCAATGTACTAGATCTTAATATGTTTTTAAGCAAAGAGTGTTTAAAAAAAAATACTTTCATTTTGAAGATTTAGTAATACCTAATAATTTAGTGTAAATGTAGTAATTTTAGTTTGTAAGTTGTTCTGTAATCTATAAAAGAAAAATTAGTTAACGGGAGGGCGAACTTTATTTCTGCATCACTCAGTGCCTCAGAGCTCCGTGACACTTTCAGGAACCTACTCAATGCACCGCTATTTGCACCATCTTTACTCTACGCAGCACCATATTTCAAGGATGAGATGTTAGATGCACCATTTACGGTCTCTGAATTGGAAAATATTATAGCAAAAGCCAAAACTGGAAAAGCCCCGGGTGATGACAGAGTCCCAGTAGAGTTCTATAAAAACTGTACAAAAGAATTTTTGGGCGCAGTGACGGAGGAATACAACAGAATATTTGCAAGCGCAGACGTCCCAGAAAATTTTAAAAAAGCTATAATATTCCCCCTACACAAAAAGGGGTCTTATGATGTACCAGAAAATTATAGAGGGATTTCGTTTTTGAATACTTCCGCCAAGCTTTTTAGTACTCTCATTTTCAACAGACTTACCCAGTGGATCGAGGACAAGAATATTCTAAACGAATTCCAAGCAGGATTTAGAAGAAACTATTCGACTATAGATCAAATATTCTGTCTGATGAACATTGCGGAGAGCTTCAAAAGAAAAAAGCAGAAACTTTACGCATTTTTCGTCGATTTCCGTTCTGCCTTCGACTCAATTGCACGTGAAGCACTCTATTATAAGCTTTATAGGTTGGGAATATCCGGTAGAATTATGTCCATACTCAGAGCGATGCATGAAAATAATGTGGCCTACGTATGGGATGGTGAATTCATCTCTGAAGAGTTTGCAACAGAAATGGGAGTAAAGCAAGGATGTGTATTGAGTACGTTACTATTCATTTTATTTGTCAACGATATCGTGGAGGAAATTGGAGGTGGGATTCGGTTTGGGAATATGCAAATACCTGGGCTAATTTTTGCTGACGATATCGTATTCTTTTCTGAATCTGTGGATGGAATGCAGCGCATGATGAATCGGTTGGTGAAATATTGTGAAAAATGGAATCTGTCTGTTAACTTACAGAAATCAAAAGTTATGATATTCAGGGATGGAGGTGGCAGATATTCAAAGAATGAAAAATGGGCTTATAATGGAGAAAATGTTGAAATAGTCCGGGAATATAAATATTTAGGAGTGCTCATCACATCGAATCTCAACATGAGAAAACATTTTGATTTGAAACTAGCAGAGGCGAAAAGAGCTGTTTCTTCAGTCTGGACTCGTTGTATCGAAAACAAAAGCATCGAGCATAACACAAAGATTAAAATCTTTAATGCTACTTCAGCTTCAATTTTACTTTATGGTGCCCAAGCTTGGGGATACTGCCAATTCGAAGAAGTTGAAAGGTTCCTTAGGTACTTCTTAAAACGTATTTTCCGGTTGCCGCTTAACACACCAAACTACATGTTACATTTGGAAACAACAGAACCGCCATTATTTCTAAGGACCCTGAAGCTGCATTTTGATTATATAATGAAAGTGATGGAGATGGATGACAGAAGGCTGCCTAAGCAAATCCTTAAGAGGGCTATATCTTCCAGGGGAGGTATTGTAAAAAAATGGGAGGACCTGGCGCTCCATGTTGGGGAAAACCTCTACTTTTTGCCTGACATGAACTCATCGGACTTGAGACAAAAGTTTGGTAGATTGCTTGAGAGTGTAAGTCACTTCCTTTATGAAAAATTTAAGCAAGAAGCGCAGTCCTCACAATACAGATTGATCTACAGCCAACTCAATATGGATCTACGAGAAAACACATATTTGCTCAATCGTTACCACATAAATATGTTGAATGTCATATTTAAAGTAAGAGGTGAACTAATTAGTTTAAATTATATGCCGCACCGACCCGACTTGCCAATCCTATGCGAACTGTGCAACCTCAAGGAGAGGGAAGATATATTTCATTTTATCGCCAGATGTCCCATCTTGAAAGAATTTCGTGTGAGGTACTTTGGAGTAGCGTTTATGGAGTATAAAGATACGCTGGATATACTGAATGGAAAAGTAGGCTGGGATATTCTATATTACTATACCACATCCGCACTCAGTTATAGGAAACGTATACTTGAAGAAGACTTTTGAATCAAGTGAATTGTTAATATGTACATTGAAGTTAATTTTATTGTCAATCTGGTAGACGGCCACTGGCCAAACCATATTAAACTTAAGGTAAACAAATTGTAAATTGTAAAAAAAAGGCTGCCCTTTTAATAAAGTTTTGTAACTAACTAACTAACTAACTAATCTATAAAAGATTTGTAACTCTGATTGATGAAATAAATAAATAAATACATTTAAAAAAAGAAATAATGAAACGTTGATTTAAAATAAATATTTGGGGGTATTTCAGTCAAAGCAAAGGGTATTTTAATTGACCCTCGGTATAATGACCTTTGTGCTCTCTTCGCTCCTGGATGGTTCTTTTCGTCCAATGGAAAGCGACATTTTTTGTCTCCCTTAGAAAGAAAATTTGTTGAAAATAATTAGAAATAATATGTTTGCTTCGAAGATTTACGATTTAAGTATTCGACATAGTCATTAGGAAGGGCCTGAGTTATAAACTAATTTTAATATATTTAAACATCTCGCTTCATCAAGTGTAGCATTTTGGTGTGATTCAAAGCTATCGAAATGGTTTGTGTAAGTGTATACCATAGAGCTTCATTCCAATTCCTTTGCCTTTGCCCATTGCACTATTTGTTAATTTTTTTTTTTTAATATACTTTCTGGGGGTGGGTGAGATCTGTGAAAGAATTCTCATTGAGATGCTTTTTTATACAACTGATTGGTCCTGTTGCTCCTAAGCTACAACAGTGGTCAGGTTCAATTTTTTTAATTTGCTATGAGCTGATTAATTATAGGATTGCAGAGTTGCGACAAAAACTCACCTTTAAACGAAAAACTTAACAATAGTAATTTTGGTATGGAAGGCTTTCCTATTAGGAAAATTCTTAATAAAACAAATAGGGTGGCGCAACAGAGTGACACCATGCCTTGCGAGAAAATGGAAGGGAACCCAAAATTTTCGGTACATTCCAAATGGCTGATCGAAAAATCGCTTTTCATGGCAATGAATTTACTATCGGAGGGCTGTCCAATTCCTCGCATGTCGACTACCCACCCGAGTACCTACCCATAGTAACTAAACATACGAAATGCCGATACTGATACAGAGTAACGAAAGTAACTAAACATACGAAATACCAACCAGAGTACCTAACTACCCAAAGTAACCAATACCGAGTAACTATAGTAACGAAAGTAACTACATTTATTTGATAGTAACGTTTCGTTATTCGTCACAAAAGACAATAAATAGCCGAGTTTTATTGGGAATCTATATTCACTTATATTCACTCAAGCAAAACATCGCAAAATATCGCTCATGGAAAAAGAACAACTCTTAAGTGAATATAAATTAATAGCGTAAGTGAACCAAAATAACTCAATTGTAGAAGTGAAGAACAGGGATGGTTGGTAAATGGAGTTTGTGAAAGTGAACTTGGTAAGTGAATATAGCCATATAAAGTGTTTTATTGAGACTCGCAAGTGAAGTGAATATAAGTGAATATAGAAATTACCAATAAAACACGGCTAATACTTGTTACTGAGTAACGAATGCATACCATTTGCTACAGCACTACTCGCGAAACGCTATACCCGTATGGAAAAACATTTTTTGGTTTCTGTTAGGAATCTGGGATACGATTCACGAACCTGCCGTGTAGCAAGAGGACATGCTAACCTTTCATTCTCCTGGAAGAACAAAATTTTCAAATGCTTGTTAATACAACTGAAAACGACTAAGTTGAAGAGGCGTGCGTGGTCTCTAGCCAACGAAATCAATTGAATTACCATCCGCGTAGACACCCAATCCTTTTCTTTTACGTGCACGAATAAATGTTTTCAAACCGAATTGAATTTCTTCTTTAAAGGACTTAAGCTGACCATGAAAAGTTTTTTCGTTCATAATTCAGCATCTCAGAATCTGCCTCTTACCTTTTACTACCAAAACGTAAGAGGACTTTGCTCAAAAACAAGAGCAGTCCTTCAACAATCCCATGCTTTGCCTTTTGAAGTCTATGCCCTGACTGAAACTAATCTTATCCCTAGCATAAATAACCAGGAACTGTTCCCATCTACTTTCAATGTTTATCGAGATGACAATCTAGACCGTGACACTGATGACTCTCCTTGTCGTGGTGTCCTCATAGCTGTCACCAATACAATTGATTCATCTCTTCTCTCAACATCCTCCTCCCCCAGCCTTGATTTTGTCTCAATCAAAATCACTCTATCCCATAAATCGCTTTACATTATCTGCTTCTATATCTTACCATCGCAGCCCCTTAAATCTTATGAATTTGCAATCAAAACGGTTGACGATATTTCAGATTTATGCGAACCCCATGATGAGATCCTTATTTTCGGTGATTTTAACCTACCGTATCTAAACTGGACTTTGTCAGATGACCTATCGTTTTACATTGCTCCTAGTCCCATCTCTGCCAAAGAATGTCTGTTCGTTGATCGCCTGGCAGACTCTTGCCTCTGCCAAGTAAGCGGAATTTTAAACTACATGGGTAGGCAACTTGACCTTGTATTTACAACAGATCCCATTAATTCCTCAATCTCACTTTCGCCCCTGCTCCTTTCAACCATAGATAACCTACACCCTCCTCTCCTTCTCTCATTTTTTCTCCAGTCTTCACAACCATCTAACCCGCCTGAACTTCCAGCTTCATACGATTTCCACAAAGCAAACTTCCGCAAAATTAATGATTACCTAAATAGAATTCACTTTAATTTTGAAAATTTAACTGTAGAAGATGCCACATCCGCATTCTACAGAGAAATACATAAAGCTATATCCCTCTTCGTTCCCCTTTCTAGACTTAAAACTTCTTCCACTTCCCCTCCGTGGTATAACCATAGGCTCCGTACTCTAAGAAATAAAAGGAACAAATTGTGGACCATCTTCCTTCGTACTCGATCTCCTACTGACTATTCAGCTTACCTTGGCTCTTATTTGCACTTCTGTGAGCTTTTCAACACCCTTTACCAACGCTATTTAATTGAAACGAAATCTAACATTATTAATGACCCTAAGTCTTTTTATAAATTTGTCAACCACAAAAGAAAATCTGACGGGTACCCTTCCTCCCTCTCCTTCAATAATGAATCCTCATCTGATGCACTCGCCGTAGCAAACTATTTCGCAAATTACTTCAAACAGTCTTTCACGGATGATTCTTTTGTTCCTGATTCAGATTATTTCTCGTTTTTTTTTTTTTCCTTTGATCCATTCCTTCCACGTTTCTTTGACTCCTATCTAATTGAAGAAAAGTTAAATCATTTAAATGATGAGTATATTCCTGGCCCAGATGGTATACCTGCCATATTTCTTAAGAAGTGCTCATCAACTCTTTCCCTTCCTCTCTCAAAAATCTTTAACTTGTCCATATCCCTTGGTGTTTTCCCGCAAGTTTGGAAAACGGCGTTTATAACCCCTATACACAAAAAAGGTCCTAAGTGTGACGTGAAAAATTATCGTCCCATCGCTAAACTATCGCATATACCCAAAATTTTCGAAAGCATACTGTATGAAAACTTAAGTTTTCGTTGCAAATCTCTCATCTCCCCTAGACAACACGGGTTCCTCAAAGGCAGGTCAACAATAACAAACCTCGTTGACTTTGTCTCATTTACCCTCACAGCCTTAGAGAATGGAAAGGAGGTCGATGTAATTTCAACTGACTTCAGTAAAGCTTTCGATAAAATCTCTCACAAACTTATTCTTTTTAAGCTTTCCACCCTCGGCTTTGAACCCATTCTATTGAGATGGATTTCCTCTTATTTAGAAAACCGTTTTTACAGCGTTCGGTTCAGATCCGCCGTATCCAGCCGCTTTCTAGCTACATCCCGTGTTCCCCAAGGCAGCCATTTAGGCCCTCTCCTCTTCATTCTCAGTATTAACGACATTGAAATGATCATCAAACACTCCTCTATCTCTCTCTATGCGAACGATACTAAGTTTTACCGGATCATTTCTTCTTCTGAAGACTCTTCCCACCTCCAACACGACCTCGACAATTTTTCAATATGGTGCTCCAAAAACTGCCTGGAGCTAAATGTTTCCAAGTGCCAATCAATAACCTTCTCACGAAAACGCATCAAGACTACTCCCCGTCTCTATCTTCTAAACGGTCAAATCATTTCCACCGTTGAGGTGATCCGGGACCTTGGGATTATTTGCGACCGTGAGCTGAATTTCCTCAAGCATATCGACGATATAATCCTTAAGGCAAATTCAGCACTTGGCTTCGTGAAACGATGGTCCAAAGAATTTGCTGACCCCTACGTAACCCGATCCCTTTACATTTCATTTGTCCGTCCGCTTCTTGAATACGCTTGTCAGGTCTGGTCGCCTTTCCAACAAGTGCACATTGCCAGAATTGAGAGCATTCAACGCCGTTTCCTCCGTTTTGCTCTTCGAGGTCTTAATTGGAGTAATCCCCTGATATTACCCCCTTATCAAGACCGAATCAAACTCCTAAACCTAAATACGCTAAAAGATCGAAGAGAAATATTTGACATTCTCTTCATTCACCGAATCCTCACAGGTACCATTGACTGTCCGGCCCTTACCGAATCCATTTTTCTAAATACTAACCCTCGTAACACCCGGAACCCCCGTCTCTTCTATCTTCCCACCCATCGAACCTCTTATGGCTCCAATGAACCCATCGCCCGAATGCTGAGGAATGTCAACTCCCACTCCTCTTGCTTTTACTTCTATATGAGTACTCCCTGCCTAAAACTTCGTCTCCTAAGCCCTCCAATTACTTAGTAAGCTTTAGCAATTAAGTTTCTTAGTTTGTAAACCAATAGCTTGTACTCCATACCTAAAACTTTGTCTCCAAAGCCCTCCATTTAGTTTGTAAGTCTTAGCTATTAAGTTTCTTAGTTTGTAAGTTAATAGCTTGTATTAAGCCTAATAAATGGGGGTTTGCCCCCACCAAAATTAAAATTAAATTAAAATTAACACTAACCAAGTTAAGCATTCCAATTTATTTATTTCAATTTTTGCGCTTTTTTCTCTTTCATATACCTACCCAAGAATTTTCTATTTCATTTGAAAACTTTATAAACAAAATTTAATACGTTTACGAAAAGAACCTAACCTTTCCTATCCTCACATCAGCGAAAGAGTCCATTTGGGTGTTTACAGATAATGATGACGTGACGACGCAAAATACAAGAATATAATCTTTGCATATTGAACTTAACGAACTTTTTACAAAAAAAAAACGATGATAATAATAACAAACTATACACACTTTACCTTCTCACAGCAAGTAGATTGTTATTATGTAGTTGGTATGGTGGATCGATGATAACAATACGATGATCATGTTACCTTCTGGGAGGTATTCTGATTTCAAGTCACTATATAGCGTTTAAAAATATAAAAAATATAAAAACCACTCAGAATTCAATTGAAAAATCACACACCAAATTATCTCATGAAACATATGAGAGTGTTAAGTTACGCGTGCCGATTTTTTAAATTTTTTTTACCAACTTCTTACGATAGATTTGCAGACCTCTAACCCCGACACACGGCAACTGCTTAATGCTTAGCTACAATAGAATACGTGATTTCTTATTTTAATGGGAATGCGATATTCCACCTATCAATACAATTTGAACTAAAAAAACTTTCCTTGCTTAAGACAATTTACCGAAATCATGACAACAAATTGCATCAGCCTTTAGACGGAGTAGGTATAGCGTTCGCCACATGGCGACGGACGACGCCATTGAGGGACACAGCCCGAAACCTGCATAGTTCAGTTATTGCGTTATTTTCTATTGTGAGTAGGTAGAAAAAATCCTAGACATCAATGCTACCTACTTATGCTAATAAAATAAGAAGAGAATACCTTCAGCTTATGTCTACGGAAATAACTACCAGGTGATACCTTGCAACTATTTTATTCGTATTTAATAACTGTTTGCCGATTTCCGAATACTCATTTGATTTGTTGTATGGATAATTCTGCCTCGAACTGCTAAATATGTATGAGCAGAGCATGACGTTATTTTGAAAATTGAATGACGAAATTTGTAATACATACTTACATTTCCGCTCATGGATTAGGTGAATAGTCTTTCGGGAATTTTTTTTATGTTTTACTGATTTTGTTGAATTGGTGCTGGTAAGTTAAGGGTTTAGTGTTGTTTCGATGAAACAATAAAAGAAAAAGAAAAAATTACGGCCATGGAAAGTGCTTTCCCATGGGAAAGGGGGGCAAAACCCCCATTTATTCGGCTTAATAGGTTTCTGGGGTTGGCCTATAGGGTCACCACAAAGCGTTTTTTGAGAAACCTAAATTCGAACAGAGTGTTTTTGGAGCCATAGGTTCGCCATAGGTTTTCCCCCAACTCGCCCTAGCTTTTTGCTGTGGCGATTAGAGGGCTGTCAAATGGCATGTATATTTTTTTTTAATGACAGGAATGAGTGGTGATTTGTGGTTTTTTATCATTTTTGGGGACTAGAAAACCCAGGTTTTTTTGACAACTCATAGGGTTGTCAAGAAAACCTGGGTCAACCCTGGGGAAAGTTCAACGAACAGACCTAATACAAGCTAGTTCTTAATCTAACTTAGAAACTAAGAAACTAGTAGCTTACGTTTATGAGGAGAATGATTTAAAAGATGAAGTTTAAGACAAAGGGTGCTAAGGTTTCAACCAGTTTAAACTCAAAACAGTTTAAACTCGAATTAACATTACTCAGCATTCGGGAGATAGGTTCATTTGACCCATATGACGTTCGAAGATTCCGTATATTGCGAGGATTAGTGTTAAGGAAGATAGAGTTGTAAAGGGTTGTATAGTCAACGGTTCCAGAAAAGAAACGGCGAATGAAGAGAATGTAAATATTTCTCTACGATCTTTCAAAGTGTTCATGCTGAGAAGCTTGATGAGATCTTGGTAAGGAGGGAGGATCAAGGGATTTTTCCCAGGAAGACTTCTAAGAGCAGAGACGCTGAATACTTTCAATTCTGGAAATGTGAACTTTTTGGAAAGAGGACCAGACTTGGCAGGCGTATTTAAAGAGGGGGCGAACAAAGGTAATGTAGAGAGATCGGGTTACGTAAGGGTCGGAGAATTGTTTTGACCATCGCTTAGTGAAACCAAGTGCTGAATTGGCTTTCAGTATAATATCATCAATATGTGAGATGAAATTGAGTCCTTGCTCGCCAATGATTCCGAGATCGCGAATCTTGCCAACTAATGAAATGGTTCGGTTGTGAAGATAAGATAGCAACGGAGAGGAGATTTGATGCGCTTAGTAGAGAAAGTAATAGATTGACACTTGGAAATGTTCAATTCCAGTTTTTAGAGCACCAGATAGAAAAGCTGTCGAGATCATGTTGAATGAATAGAATCGGTAGGTGAAGAAATGATCTTGCAGAACTTCGTATCATCTGCGTACAGTGAAATAAGGGAATGGTGAATAATCAAAACAAGATCGTTAATAGTAAGAATGAAAAGAAGAAGGCCGAAATGACTGCCCTGGGGGACACCAGAGGTAGCTTAAAAAGGGCTTGATAGGGAGGATCTAAAACGAACACTATGAAAACGGTTTTCCAAATAAGAAGAAATCCCTTTCAATAAAATGGGTTCGAAGGCGAGGGTGGATAGTTTAAAAAGAATTAGTTTATGGGAAATTTTTGTCAAAGGCTTTACTAAAATCTGTTGAAATAACATCGACTTCTTTTTCTTTTTCCAAGGCCGAAAGGGTGAATGAGACGAATTCAACAAGATTAGTGGTTGTTGAATAGGGCCATTCGATTCGCTTAAGTACTCATAGGGCGCTCATATAACAATGGCTTGAAGAATAATGCACTAAGATTATTTATTCATCTTAGGATTATATATTGATAAAAGCAACATAATCATATAGATGATACAGCAAATGTCAAGTTATCCTTGTTTTCTTTTGTTCTTTGTCAGAGCTATCCGCAGCCAAGTAAGATTTTATTCGTATTACAAACATAAGCTCCGGTTGCGGATAATAAGTGAAGTCAAATCCTATCCGGATAAATTTTTCTATGTCGAATACAGTTTTAGTAATTTCAGTGTTGGTACAACTGATGATAATCATTTATTTCAAACTTAAAAGAAGTTCGATGGTTTTTTGAAAGACCCAGTTAATCCTCTTAATTGGCAAACACAAAAGGACTCAAACAAAAACGTAAGAAAATTTCAACTCTTTCCAATCATTCTACCATCGCTCTGAAACAACTGCAAAAAGACTGAATTGACCTCATGTCAAAGTGTTACCAGAAGTGATGGGATGGAAGGTTTTACATGTTCGAGTGTTATTTAAAGGTAAAGGATGCCCTAAGTCTCAACACAATGAGATTAACCTTATTTTGCCAGAAGGATGGATTGTCATTGATAGTTTTATTCAAATACTGAGACCACATTGAAACTGAGCAGTTCTCACGTCCTTATTTCTTCTGTAATTAAAATAATTCAAATGCTTGGAAAAAAATTTACGACTATTTTAAAAGATCACAAAATTTTGATTTGATTAGTCAGGTCGTCATGACTATGAAAAGTTAACTTTCATCAAAGTTTTTCAGCTTGCGAGAGAACAATTTATCAACCATCTCAACTCACTTAGATCCTTAGATACAGCAGTAAGCCTCCTTTAAGTCACCTATAAGATCTTGTTCGCTGTATTGTGTGGACCTCTAAGACCCCACGTCAACAATTTGTCCTAATCAATGTGGGATTAAACCAGAAAAGTCCACAATATACTAAATTTTCACATTATAGCAGATTTTGGAAGAAGCCCGAGAATATAATGTCGATAAACACCATATTTTAATCGTTTCAAGGCCGCGAATGACATTATTTACAGCTTAGAGGAATAAAGAACAAGAGGGCAAGCCTCACACACACAACTGCAGGGACGAACTATACAGAGCCAAACCTATAGTTCTTGCAAAACTCGTATACGACTATGCAGGATGAATTGGAGAATGTTGCGTCAAGGTCGGCAAGGCGACAAAATGTCATGCGATTTATTAACATCACATTTGAAAAGACTGTACAAAATTCAAACGTCAACACCAGAGGAATTAACTTTACTAAAGTCTGCTTATGCAGACGACATTGGCGTAATGGGAAGAAGCTTTTGCTTTTGCGAACATGAAACAGAAACGACAAAAATGTTGTAATCAAATAAGAACAGGAGACATTGACGAATCTGACAAAACGTCACAACATACAGACAAGCCTTCGATGTAGTGCAGGACTTCGTCTACCGAGGATCCGCCATAGACATAGACACGGAAGACAACATTAGTGGAGATAAATCGAGGGGGACTTAACTTTTGTAAACTGCGAGATCTCTCCAGTTTTGTGCTCTAAGACGGTTGAGGCCTAAGACGAGGTCTTCCCCTTCCACGATTTCCATGCAATGTGCTTTCGAAAACCCGTAACCTCGCGATGCGTACTCTTCCAGCTATGTCTATGTCGCAGTACAGCTCAAACTGTTCGTTGTTGTACCTTCATACCTTCATATGGGACCAAAGATCATTCGGAGTATTTTTCTTTCGAAGCAGCCAAGGGTTTCCTCATCGATACGGTCCACGCTTCCGCGCCGTAAAGCAGGACAGGGATGATTAAGGTCTTATGAGGGGTTACGTTGGTTTCTTTAGTGAGGGTTTCGTTTCTCAGTTGTCTTTTTAAGTCAAAGAAACAACACCAGGTTTCATTAGGAAGCATACTTAAAGACCGAAGATGCTAGATTCGTCAAGTGAAGATGGGAGACAAGAAATACTTAAAAATGATAGCTCTGAAAAAGGAATAACTTTCTTGCCGCACTAAAAAGAGTCAATGTTAATAAAAATCCTCTTAAATGGTGGAGTGTTCATCGACATGAATTCAAAATATTATAACAGATTACACTAAGATTTCTATCCACTCCTAGAGAACAATTTTTAATAGTGCGGGCTTGATTAGGGAGCCTCTGCTAAACCGACAATTTCAAAATGCATAATGCTCCTATTTTTGATTTCAGTTACTAATTCAAATTTTGTTACGATGTCATTTCATTTTATATACTTTTTTATCCACATCCGCAGGTGTGAGCATTCAAAAATCAGCATTTGAGTTCGCATTCGCGGATCTGCCATCCGAAACATCCCTCTTCTCAACTATGACAATCCCCAAAATGTCAAAAAGTGTTGTCGATCGGATCAAGGATGTGAACACAGAGTATAACCATGAAGTAAACAGTGGCAAGAAAGAGCCATGTTATGGACCGGAAACGCGGGAACCCTCGTTGCAATTTTGTGCCGTTGGTTTGAAATCGATTTGGATAAAATGAATGTGTTTTCACTATTTTTGGGTTTGTAACAGTGGGGAATGCTGAAAGTTTCGTTAAACATTATTTTTCCTCAATATAAAAATATAACATTTGCAAAAGTGGAAGTAATGAAACTATACTTTAACCGGATACAACCGTTAACTCAAAAAAGACGATAACTTTTTATTTCAGCACAGAAAGGAAAATTATTTGTTTTCAGGCAAAGGGGGTACGAGTTGGCCTTCAATTTTTCTAAGAAATTTGAGACACAACAGGTAAAGCGATATTATTCAGAACACAATTGTAAATCACAACCATCCGTTTTATCTGTGAAAGTTGGTAGAGGTACCAACATACCTGCATAAAATAATTTTGAACTTTTTTTTCATGAAATTTAAAGTTACATTTATAGTTAAGTTACTCTCGAGAATTTTAGAGATAACGTTATCCCAAAACACTCAATCAATTATGCAAATAATTTTACGATCTAACAGCAAGTTCAAAAAATGATAACCATACATCCAACTAAAACATAATTGATGGCACGCGATAAGGTGTCATCTCCTCATTATAGTGTTTTAAGCTCCTCCTTAGCAAAACGATGCATGTTGTGACCTTTTTATCTGTTCAATGAGATTAAAACCCAGCTAAAGCCCAATTAAAAATCATATCACGATTATCTAGTTGAAATTATACTACGCATTACCGTTTGCTTTGGCATGTCAATCATAAAAGCTGATAGGGCTCCCTTTTCTGGAATTATATTTTTTACGAAATTGATTAAATTGCACTATTTCCTACTTGAAAAAATATTAGAAAAAAAAGATAGAAAAATCGCAGGGATACGTCATACGTCACGTCAAATGTCGAACGACTAACTTAAACTTGTGCTCTTAGTTTGCCGTAATCATATTGGGTATGGGTAATGTGAGATCTTTGTCGTTTCAAAGGATAGTATATGGATTTCAAATGAGATTGCGAATCTTCTAATCGGGAAATTCCTCCCAATTTACTGACATCAGATAACTGCAGCCATTGTTCTTATATCAAGCACCTTACCACTGTTAAACTAAATAAAAAAATGCAACATCGTCACATAATCGCGACGAAACCGTAATCATTATTATTAATCAATTGTATAGTATTACAAAAAAATCTAATTAAAAGTATCTTTTCTTATCAATGAAATTCCACGCGAATGAAATTTAGAATTTTACAAATTCTATGCCCCTTCAGTTGAAGTTGACATTTTTATAGTTAAGAAAAAAAAAATCTGATGAAATGACTTGCGTAACAGAGACACATTTCAATCAGCTAATTTTACTTGAGCGAAAAGTTGAATGGCTTTGGTTACGTATTCAGAAATTAAACCTCAACTGAAATGAATGTCGGAGGTAGGCAAAAATTTAGCAGACTAAGCAAACGTGCATCACGTGGAGTTGAAGGTGGGGGCATATTTAACACATTATATATTTTTTATGCATCTCAGAGACTTTTACAGGACATGGCTGTCAGTCTTATTCATTGGATTACGATAAAGATCTGATTAGTAGTTTCCTATAGATACAGATACACACTCATTAGGTTTGTTCATTGAAGCCCTAGGGTCGCCCTGGGGTCGCCACAAAGCATTTTTTGTGAAACCTAACTCCTTGAATGTCAAATTGAGTGTTTTTTCAGCCCTAGGGTTGACATACGTTTTCCCTTAACTCGCCCTAGGCTTAGCTGTGGCGATTTGAGGGCTGTCAAATGGCATGTTTTTTTAATGACAGGGATGTGTGCGGTGATTTATAGTCTAGCGTTTTTTGAGGACTGAAAAAGTCAGGTTTTTTTTTGACAACTCATAGCCGTATTTATAATGGAATTTTAGAGAACGAACAGACTAACACACTTTTAAGCCAGAAAGATGCAAATTTGCAGCTTCTATAATTCGAATTTTAAGGTTACTAAAATATCATTTTAAAAAAAAGTTTGCACAGTAAAAAGAAATTTTTTGAAAAACGGCACCGTCATGAACAAATCTTGGCTCTCAAAAATTCTGAATCGACTAATTCCTCCCTGCGTTGACTTCGAAGACATAAATAGTTTGTAGGATTCGATTTAAAAAACAGCAAAATGAATCAAATTCCTTTTTTTTTAATCTCCAATTTACATCAATATGACCTAGTGGTAGGCGATAGAGTGTTCGGCTAGCAAATAAAGGGTATGTGTTTGCTGTACGAAGTCCAGCTTTTCTCAATTTAAATTTCGTTTAGATTTTCACAAAAGTAATTACTTCCATGAGTTCTTATCATAGCCAAATTAAAGAAACTAATTCTTTCATAGAGCATATAAGATTAAATCTTACATTGGATAACTTCGCCCAAAATTTCTTAAGAGGGGAAGCTGGTCTAGAATTTTGAAGAAACCGAATTTTTTTTGTCTTGAAAGGTACTTTAGGGTCTTAAAAATAACATACCAAAGGATGGATGCCGGCAAAAATGTCTAAATGTCCAAACTTTTCATTCTGCTGCAGCGGCATATGATTTTATAGTACTTAAAACTTTAAGTTTTTCTCGAAATCACTTTTTCTGAACAGGTCGAAGACATAACTCGAGCAAATCTTCACCGATCTATACGAATTTTTGACAGTACATTCGAAATACCTTTCTCCGGAAAGGTACGTAGGATTTTTATTTTTTATCAACAATTTTGTCGTTTTTTTACAGTGAAAATTTTTATTTTAATTTTTGCGAAAAAGCAAAATATCGAAAAAATTCTACGTACGTCTCTTGCTGTTGTTACACAGAAACTAAAATTGTTGGTATTTTGTTCCAGGACCAAAATTAAGGAGGTTACATCTTCGGCCATGGACTCGTCTTAAAAATGAGGCGCCTCCGAAGAAATGCTGGACAGCCGCCATTTTAAATTCAATTGACACGAAAGAATTTGTATTTGTGTATTAAAATCTAAATTATAAAACCTTTTTCACAGATTTTCGATTAATCTTTTTGTTGAGTCACAAAACAATTCATAAAGTATGCCCATTTTTTCACGCTCTAAACCAGCTTCCCCCCTTAAGGTGTGTAGGTGTACATACTATACTAAAACCGAATTAGTGATCGGCCTCCTCACTTGCGGAATGCCAACACGATTTCTATCCGAATGAAATAGACCGGGCTACCCGGTGAGGTATGGTCACACCTTTTGAATTTTTATAGAAATACGAAAAATAAATTGACAAAATTTGATTGTAGAATCGGTCAGAAACAGGCCCTCTGTTAGCAAGGTTTTTTTTCAACCCCACTCACTCACCGTGAATGAGGTCTTCACTTTCAAGTTTCAACTATTACGTAACGCAATTTGATGGGTAGAAAGGCATCCTTTTAAAACATTGCGGTACCTACATAACAATCACTCTTATTGCGATAGGCGTTTCACTAAAACGGCTAAAAAATGAGAGAGCTCTAGCCGCGATAATTTTTGTTTTAATAAAAATACAAGTTCAGCCTTCTATCTGTTCCTCATTGCTCTTACTATTCCCTCAACATTTATTTTATTTAAACGGCAATTTCGGCACCTAGAGATAAGTCATCTTATTGGCATTCGTAATAAGAGTGAATATAATGAAAAACTCAACTCGTACTTCAGCAAGCGTATAATCAGTTCAGCTTTCAGCAACGCACTTTACGACTGAACGAAAAATCAAATCAATACTGAGCTAAAAGTGCTCAGTAATGATTCGCTTTTGTATTCACTGGTTAAATCCGTTGATGAGCTTACTAAATAATTGCTAATTTTGTTAGAAACGCCAAATTGAGGAATATCAAAGTTGACCAAGAAAAAAAAGTTAACTTATACCTATCAATTAAAACCATCCTCGACAGTCGTGAATTTACGAGCAGGCTGAGCCTAGAGCGGCAAATTTCAGGGGCGCCAAATTTAACCTATCAATGCCGACAAATTGTGATTTTTTTTTTTTTAATTTCAAGATAGATTCTTGCGATTAAAGAAAATAATTCTCAAGTAAAAGTTATGATTCCTAGTACTTTCGAGTGTCCTCTTTTCGAATCTGGGATTAAAATTAAGTTCTGTCCATTGAAAAAATGAATATGGCCATTGTTAAAGCAAAAAACCAAAAAAATCGAAGACATTTTTTCCATTATTTTTTGAAGACGCTCGAAAACCCTTTCTCGAAAACGAAGCAGTCGGTATTCTATTGAAATTAGAAAAACTGGAAACGGTACTGATGGTTATTATTTCGGATATATTGTTTTGGAAAGAATAAACAAGGTTAATGTTCAAATTCAACTCCCTACTGTTGATCTGATCAAAATTTCAAATATTTTGAAGAAAAGGCGATTGAATAAAGCGTATCGAATGCGTTATGCAAAAGACATGGGGAAAAGACAACCGACAGACGAAGACATCAGAATGACCGCAAATGATACTTTCCGGGTCAACACTTGACTGACTTCTTAGTTAGAGCGAAGACAAAAGGCCAACAGCAAGTTTAATGAAAATTTTCATTTCTAGCCAAAATTAGTGGATTTTCATCATCAACCCTTACAGAAAAGCACTGTCCTTGGCAGAATTGTACTCTTCTGATTTTAGAGGCCGATTTATTTCAAGAATGTACACACTTACAAGGCCACATTTCATCAGAAAGAACTTTGGTAAAACCAGATTCTGAATCGCTATGAAGTCTTTCTATGTTTCTGCGAAAACAGAGTTTGCAAAATGTCTACCCTAACTCGGATATAGCTCTTCGCACGGCATTTTGTACTCAAGCGACAAATTGTTCCGGTGAAAGAAGTTTTTCTTGTCTAAAAAGAGTCAAAAATTATCTAAGGTCAGAAAAAAATAGCTCTTTTTTATCGGAACTAATGAACGCTGTGACATACGACGACATAATTGAGGAATTCGCCAACAAAAACACGCAGGAAGCTTTTGTAAAAAAAGATTTGGAATTTTATACAATTTTTTATTTTGTAATTTGTTTGTGAGTAATAAAAGTATCATAGATTCCTTAATCCAACTGTCTATATTTAGGCATCTTAAATAATTTATACTTCTACGTTATTACACTTGGCTTCGCTTTTTAAAGAACCCGAAAAATTCCTGTTTTTTCTAAACAAAATTTTCAAATTATAGCCCGGTTGCAAAGAAAATTATTTTTTGCATTAAACAAAAATATAGAAAAAAAACTTTCTTTAAATACTGGTCTTTAATAAACTACTGATTTTCGATCTTTAGAGGTAAGTGCGGCAAAAATTTATAAGCCTATACTTAAAAAAATGTGTAAATCCGCCACTGATCCTCGACATAATTTTCTGTTTTTTACTTTTTGTGGCACCTTTGCTTGGCTTTGAGTGTAACTTTTTCTAGATATTTGATGACACTCTAGATACTTTCCGCTGTGTTTTCGTTCACGATTTCGTTGTCATTGTGAAGACCAAAGGAATATTCAGTTCCGATTATGCAAGCTTCTAGACTGAACTTTAAAGTTCATTCACAATGGGAATTTTCTTTCAGTAAGACTTTGGATTTTATGAAACAGTTGGACAACCGCAGTAAGTCTTCTGACTCCTTGACAACCTTTTTTCACGTGAAATCTAAAAACGTTGAAAGCAATGACGGGAAATTGGATGCAAAAGAATGTGGTCTTTTTTCGAAGTGAACTTTCTGATTCCAAGTTTAATTTTGTTCAGAGTAAGCTCATAAAAGGTTTTAAAATTCCTGGCGAACAAAAATGTTCCGGGCGAAAAGCTGTTCACGTGAAACTTATAATAAGGCTGATTAAGAGCAAAAAATCAGTGAAGTAAAAGTGTTTTTTGGGAAATACAATTATCGAGCAGCGTAGCTATTTGGGTAATAATAATTTGCAAGCACGGTCTATTCAATGTGAAATTACAAAACTTACTGACCCCAAGTATAACGTCAATTGTCGTATTGAAAATCATTAGATTTAAAAACCAAACACCCTTTATTTGAAACTAATGTTAAATCGTGTTTAAATGAAATTCGGTACAGAGATGGACAAAAGCGTACTTTTGAATGAGAAAAGAGGCTATAAAGGTTTGAAATAGGGGATGCAAATTTATGTGAAAATTACGTCATTTTCAAAGGTATGAACTTGAGACTTTACTATAAGACTATTGATAGATAAATACAACATACTAAGTTCCCATCTGTGTTCAAGAATATACACAACCATATTCGTTCATCGGAAGGATAAAACTAATTTATCTGTCAGATCAGACATGAGCTAAGTGTTACCATTCACGAAATAATCACTAGTTAGATGGCGGACCCTTTATTTTATATGCTTGTTAAGCATAAACTGAAAAAATACCAATCCGATTTTAAAAATTCTTTTACCTATTGAAAACTTCTTTATCAGCGAACAACATATTCTTATTGGAACGGTAACTACTCGATACTCGGTAAAAAAAGCCTGTTTTAAATAAATGCTAAAATACGTTTGTTCATATAACCTGATAAGTATTAAACTATGTAAAAAATCAAACAGGAATACTAAATTTTTCTCTGAATAGTGTTCCTTTTTTTCGTTGATGCAAGTTCACAATCATAAGATGGTCATAAGAACTATCTTCATAATTATAAGACCAAGAGTTTTAGGCAAATGGCATTTACATAGTCCAACAATTGAGTAACCAGCATCGAAAGTTAAAGAACATGAATCCTTTAAACTGTCCTTTTTGATCTTAAGACAAGTGAACAATTTACAATTAAAAATAAGGACAATAAAAATAAAAAGGATTTTCACACATCACTTCACTACAAATTTTGTATTGCATTTTCTAGGGCAACATGCGTATATCCTTTTGTAGCTTCCAAAAAGAAAAGAAAATACTTACCGTTAATTTTATCGATGCAGTATAGGCCAATTGATTCCTTTGATCATTGAAAAATTTTTCAAATCATGTACATAACGGATTTTTATTAATTATAAGAAGCACTTAACTTTCTACGACATATTAATTTAAATTCGAATGTTCTTTTTTCAGTTATTCTTTTCTTATTTTTTTCAGTTCAATCAACTATTACTAATTATGACGCACTTCTGTTACTCTAACTGGTAAGATATTTCAACTTGTTCATGAGTGGAGGGCAACTGTTACTGGGAGACTAGTATGGATTTACTTATTCAAAAGACTAGCTCTAACACAATTTGCAATTTTGGACTATCGGGGACCAGCTTGTAGAGAACTATATAGACCCGTCTCTCACTTGCGAAGCTAACCATCTATTTAATAAAAACAAAAAAAAAGCGATTCTATCTGGAATTGAACAATATCAGGCAGCTTTATTTTATTCTCTATTGATAAGAAATATTAAGAGTCTAAAGAGATCAAATTTCTCTTTAAAAATTTAAAATTGAAGAAGTATAGATTAGAGCAATTGAGTGTCAATTTGTATTTTATAATTGAAGTGGTGCTAATTTAAATTGAGTATTTCGAACTGTTCCATATTGTTGCGGTAGGGCAAGATTTGTATTGCACAGTCTCTTGCTCATTTCAAACTATATCCACATAGAGGACATAGCACTTGAAGTACCTACCTATATACGAATTACGATAGCAGATGACTCCCTTTGGTACTTCTCGGTTCTCGCATACCAATCCTATTTTATGAGTTCCTTAGCAAAGCGGCTGACTAATGCTGATAAGCAACTTTGTAAAGCTACCTATATTCAGTTGTATTAGAACATTTCCTCACCTCAACGATTTGTAGCATTATTTTTGTTATTATTTTTATTTTTTTGAATCAAAATGACTCGTGTATCTCAATTCAATTTATTTATCGGCAGTTAGGGTCTCAAGTCCATTGACTCTTGACGTGTATTGGAAGTTTCCTGAAGAGGGTCAGAAGTCCATGATAAATTTAGTCTAGAGGTTTGAGGTATTGGACTTTTGGCCAACATATGTACATAACTTCCTAAACGAATTTGTTACTAAGCCACATGGCTCTGAGTCATTTCTAATGGATATGCTTTGGGCTTTGAAGAGAATTAAGTGGTATAATTGATGAAAAGGAATGTATAGTGAAGGTGTAACAACGTCAATGCATACCAAAATGCAGTGAGCCACAACACAATGTATGTGGTATTGCCTACAAGAAAATCCTGTAAGAAGAACCAAACATTTTTAGGAATACTACCCACAAGAAATATGCTGGTGGAATGATGTAGCTAAACCCGTGAAAGTAGGGATAACAAATGGTAAAAAAGCCGCTTTCAAAGCATGGTCAAGGTAAGGTAAGGTTAGGTTAAAATGGCTGTCAGGAAAACAGCTGACACACTTAGACCCATATTAGGTCCATTGTGATGCCATAAAAATTATGCGAGGGAGTACCTCACTTCACCTAACCATTTGGAGCTTTTGATAAAGCGAAAGAGATGCAGGGTAACTGTGTTCGCCTGATCGCTTAGATCATCAAGGAAGTGTTTTCCTAGATGCCGTTTTCTTTTAAATAAGGAATGCAGGACATGACCAGAGGAGGTGTGGAACAGTCTCTTCCTCCTCCTCATCAAAGCAACTTCTGCAGAAGTCATTAGAAGAAACGCCGAGTCTAATGGCGTGTCTTCCTATCAGACAATGTCCGGTGATGACATTGATTACGGAGCTAACATGCAATCTGGTTATGGATCAAATGTCTTGTGCATTTTGGATCTAGTTCTGATGGCTATATCTGTTTTGTTGCCACACACGCATAGTGATATTGATCCAACAATTATTTTTTACCATGACTTTACTTTACCATGACTTTACATGTAGAGATTGGTAAACCAATATTCAACCTGCTGGTTGAGATCGGTAGAACGAACGGTTCCTTTTCTGGCGAGTTCATCGGCTTTGCAGTTACCCACAATATCTCTGTGCACCGGCCGGCGACCAAATAAGGTGAATATTGAACTGTTCAGCCATCTCCTTGAGAAATAGGTGACAATGAAGGGCGGTTACTGAGTTCGTAGAAACGTAGGGCTGCTTGACTGTCTGAGAAAATCCGGATATTAGCTGAGCATATCACGTTTTCTTTTAGCCATGATAGGACCTCTTTGATTGCCAGAATTTCCGCTTGGAACACGCTACAATGGTTAGGGAGGCGGAATGAGAGACTTACGTTAAGTCGGTTGAAGTACACCTCGCAGCCTGCCCCTTCTTCGGTTTTTGAACCATCTGTATAGAAATGAATTGAATCATCTCTCAAAAATTCTTCGTCTTCCCAGGTCGTTCTCGGTGGGATTGAGACTTGGAACTTATTATCAAAAACCAGTTGGGGGATGGTGTAGTCGGAGTGGCAAGGGATTGATCCGAATAAATTCAGGATTGTAGCGTGGGCGATGTTATAAACGGTCCATTGAGAGACAGCTCTCATACAAATGGCTGTACTGGCGGCTATTTGTTTGCTGAAGATATCTAGTGGTATGAAGTTAAGGAGTATGTTAAGGGCAGCTGAGGGTGTTGATCTCAGTGCTCCGCTTATACACAAATAGGCTGTTCGTTGGACCTTGCTTAGATTATCGCAGTAGGACCTCTTATCAAGAGCGGTCCACCATACCACTACTCCGTATGTGAGTATTGGTCTGATGACCACGGTGTAGAGCTAATGGGTGATTTTGGGGGAGAAACCCCATTTATTACCAATGGCTTTTTTACAGGCCTGATTCTTTCTTGTATATTGGGTTTCCAGTTTAGCTTTTTGGTTGAACTTGGTTGAAAACTTGAAGTGGGATTCCATTTATTGATGGAGTTTTTAGCTGAAGAATTTTGTATTTCCTGGTGAAGAGAACGAGTTCAGTTTTCTGAGGGTTGACCCCTAGATCACATTTTCCCGCCCATTTTACTGGTTTATTTAAAGCAGTTTTCATCAGATCCGTAAGGACGTGAGCATGTTTACCAGATACCGCAACGGAGACATCATCTGCATATGCAATCACTTTGAATTAGCTTTTAAGTCAACTAGAAGTTCATTGACGACTAGATTCCATAGAAGAGGGGATAGGACTCCGCCTTGCGGTGTTCCTCTACTGACAGATCTCTTTGCAGAGAAGTTTCCTAGAGTTGAGTTGATTCTCCTGCTTTATAGCATTAGATTTATCAATTCCACTATGGAACGATCTACTTTTAGCTTCGTCAGTGCCTTTGTAATTGCAGAGTTGCTGACGTTATCAAAGGCACCCTCTATTTCAAGGCAGCTGGAGACCAGTTGGAAAGGAGCATGCACCAGCTGATCTGCATGATATGGTCGGAAGAAAGCATGCCCAATGAATGGAATCTCAGTATCGTATGCCCGATCCTAAAGAAGGGAGACCCTCACAATTCCGCCAATTATATAGGGATAAGCCTCCTTAACGTCTGCTGTAATATGTGAACGTCTGAAACCCCACGTCAACAACTTGATAGGTCCTTATCAATGTGGTTTTAGACCAGAGAAGTCCACAATAGACCAAATTTTCACATTACGTCTGATCTTGGAAAAACCCGAGAACATAATATCGATATTCACCCTCTCTTTATCGATTTCAAGGCCACGTATGACACTATTTACACAGACGAGCTGTACAGAGCCATGTCTAGTTTCGGCGTCCCTGCAAAACTCGTACGACTATGCAGGATGACTTTGGAGAATTCACGCTGCTCCGTCAAGGTCGGTAAAGAACTCACCGAGACCTTTGATGTCGAAAAAGGCTTTAGGCAAGGCGACAAACTGTCATGCGATTTCTTCAACATCATACTTGAAAAGATTGTAAGAAACTCAAACGTCAACACCAGAGGAACAATCTTTCAAAAGTCTGTACAATTACTCGCCAACGCAGACGATATTGACGTAATGGGAAGAAATAAGCGTGATGTCATAGGTGCTTTTGTGAGTATTGAAACAGAAGCGGCAAAAATGGGTTTGAAGTATATGTTGTCATAAAACAAGGACACAGAACATCGACGAATTGGACAAAACGTCACAATAGACAGACATAACTCTGAGGTAGTACAGGACTTCGTCTACCTTAGATCCGCTATAGACACGGAAAACAACATCAGTGCGGAGATCAAACGGAGAATAACTCTTGCCAACCGTTGCTTCTTTGGGTTAAGAAGGCAATTGAGAAACAAAACCTTCTCCAGAAAAACCAAGGTAACCTTTTATAAGACCTTGATCATCCCAGTCCTGCTTTGCGGCGCGGAAGCATGGACCTTATCGAAAGCGGATGAGGAAACCCTTGGTCGTTTCGAAAGAAAAATTCTCCGAATGATCTTTGGTCCGGTATGCGAAGACAATGTGTGGAGAAGAAGATACAACAACGAGCTGTATGAGCTTTCCCACGGGGCATAGCCAGAAGAGTACGCATCGCGAGGCTACGATGGTTGGGGCTCGACAGGTTTTCGAAAGCACATTGCAGGGAAATCGCGGAAGAAGAAGACCTCGTCTTAGGTGGCGCAATCAAGTGGTTGAAGACCTCATCCGACTGAGTGCGAAACTGGAGAGAGCTCGCCCGAAATCGAAGTCGTTATAGAAGGATGTTGGTTGAGGCCCAGGTTCACCCCGAACTGTAATGCCCACCTAAGTCAGTAAGTAAGTATGTCGAGGAAAGCGGTCAGAGTGTATTCTTTGTGATGGAGGGAATATTATATAGTATGAACCACGGTGTGTTGGGTCGTTTCTTCAGATTTCCCCTTACAGTAGGCGTGTTGTGCTGTAGATGGCATGGTCAAAGTGCCCCTCTATTTTTCTTTTTTCAAAACACACTCATTAAGATTTTTTAATATATCTCGCAAAAGAATCAAAGTTTCGATAAATTTTAAAAGATATTTTCTACGGTGGGCAAAATTTTCCATTGAAATAATTTGATCTTTTAACTGAAGAAAAATTTATGTCCAAAACTTTAAAGTCCCTTACAGAAAAAAGTGAAACGCTGTATCAAAGAACTTTTTATGTTGGTACATGTGAGAATGTCCATTTAGTGGCAGTGTAATTGCTCTTGGAGGACTTGCCAATTCCTGGCGAATGGCGATACCCATGGAAATGAAATTCCGGGATCTGAGCCTTGCGCTCCCACGTAGCAAAAGGACATGCCAAATATCACGCCAACGCAACGGCACGGTGAATTGTATTCTCCCAGCACGTCATAGAATCCAAACGTTTTTCGGTGTTATTTGTAACATGGCCGGAAATAAAATCGGCAGTAAAAAAACCTGCATGGTTTTAGTTAAATTATTATCAAATCTTAACACCAACGAATCAAATCTTCTCTGATAACACAGGTCGACAATGGTTTTGGTTCCAAAAACCAAAAGCAGACTATATTTTTCAAAAGTTTTTGCCTATCTGAATCCGAATATGGCCTCAGAAATCAGAATTGCTCTGTCACGTTACGTTTTCGAAATAGTAAGCCTTCAAAATTGGAATAATTAACTTTTTGCTGTCTTTTGACAGGAATAATTAACTTTTTGCTGTCTTTTAACATACATATGCTTAAACATGAAAAAATCTGAATTCAAAAACAACTCATTGCTTTTTCCTACGGTGCACAATTAAGCCCGAAAGTCAGAGCACTCATGACGTACAAACTCGGCTGTTGAGGTAAATTTGAATTATCCCACCATAATAAACGCTGCACGTGCATTTTCTCTTCTCGCACATTGATTTGATGGAACATTTCGGCTCTGTCACCAAAAATAGTAACTTTGCCTACTTTGAAAGCAAGCAGGATTTCCATTAATGACGTCAATAGATCCGGTCCACTCAGCATAAAGTCATTTAAGGAATACCAACCGAATTTGGCTGCAGCGTCCCAAACAAGACGAACTCTATTCGGCTTATTGGGATTCACTGTGACGAAGATAGGTAGATACCAAACTGGATTACAGCTGCCTGCCGCTTCTTTTGTCGTCAGCTTTCGTGCGTAACCCTTTGCCAAAAGGTTGTCAATCTCAGCTTGCATCTTGTCCTTGAGCATCAGTTCACGTTTAAATTTCTTTTGGAGACACATCAGTCGATTTACTGCGGCTTTGTAGCTATCTGGCATCTTTGAATTGTCATGCCATCAAAGCAGTCCTATCTCAAATGGTGATGGAAGAGCTTCCAAAGCAAAGAAGGCTTTTATCTCCTCGTGAAGGTCATCGTAGTCACAGTCACAAGAATGAATGTTGAGGTGGCAAGTCTGTTGACGGTTCGACATATTTCTTCGCAAGGCCCATCCCAGCCGCGTCTTTGTAGAGATCGACTGGTTTCCTGAACCTTCACGAACTTTGAGGAGTACTGCCAGCTTCCAGTTTTCTAACCCGATTAGAATTGATGGACGAACGTGTTGATACGACCCGATCGGCAGGCCAGCCAATTAAGGATATCTCTCAACAATTTTCGTCATGTCCAGTGATTGCTTCAGAAGTTTTATTCCAATATATATTACATTCATACTTCGCCAGTTATTCAATTTCAACAGTTTTTTCTCAAGAACTAAATTACAATTAAATAACTTATTCGTCAGGCATATCTTCTGGCAGTTCATGTGGATTTATCATTCCAGGCACATTGCGCTGCATTTGTCTTTTGCTAGCTTGTTCCTCACGTAGAGCTGGCTCGCGTTCCTCCAAATATAAATCAGGGTCGTTTTCGCCAGTAACTTCCCGAATTTGTATTAAGAAATCTCTAAGGTGTTCTTTAAAAGCAGGAACATTTTCATTTCAACTAAACAAGCCGGTTACAAGCACTTTAATTTGTTGAGTCAGTCACTCAGTGTGGATTTTAAAAGTGAGGCCACATATTCCTGGACGAATATTGTATTGTCTGGTATTGGGCCAAGGTTGACGGCTATTTTATTATTTTTAATATATCCGTAAAAAAAAGTTTGATAAAAACTTTGTGCTGCCTGGGGATGTTGTTCCAAGTTCTGTTACATCTTGTATAAAATAAATAATCAAATGTCAGCTACACTCCGCATGGTATGCTTGAAGGCCCAAACAACAGAATCAAACACAAGCTTAAACTGAGCTGGTGGTATATTTAAGAACGCCTTAAAACAATGGGCATTTGTTGCCTGCGAGAGTTCATAGAAACTTATTCTATGTTGAGGATTATCTTCGAAGCTTTTATTGATCATGTCTAAAGTACACTCAAAAACGGCATCGAATATTTTTGGTACTTCGTTTGTGATGTGGGCCTTAAATTTACACACTATTACAGCCATTGTACTGAGAACTTTAGGCTCACGTGCTGCTGGGATTTTGCAACGCTGATAATCGAGTAGCACAGCATTCAGAAGCGGATGTATAAAGTTCTCCATGACCATTTGGTTGTCATTTGAGCGCAGAGCCCATTCTGAAATCAAGTTGAGGGTCTCCTTCTTCACGACATGCATGGCTTTGATGAGGGGCTGATTATTTACATTTATCCTATTGAGAGCTATTGCCTGAACCGGAATAATATTTTCAGATGTTATTTTGTAAATTTAAATAGATTCGTCCAAGTTATATAACAAAGGCATGCCCGAGAGCCTTGCAGGCTGCAAACATTAGTTTTTAAAATGCTGTTGAGTTGTTTAACTGCAGACATATTTTTTAAGAAATCTAGATTTTTAGAAGCTCATGAGATTATTTCATCCCAGACTTGATTAGGCATGTACTTCTCGATCAATGCTACTTGTTGGACCTGGTCCGTACTTGTAGCAATCACATAAGCCACGGCTTCGTAAAATGTGTGCACCTGCTGCGGTTGCAAATCACTTATAATCGAACTCATTGTACTCAAAATTTCATCAATAAAAGTACATGCTTCATTTGGCTGAATTGTAACGAAATGCCTTCTGCATTTGATTGCTATTTTTATAAAGGTATCACAGTCCATGTCCTGAACGCCATCATGTGTTTCGTGCATAAATTCAAACAATTTATTAACCACTCTTTTTAAAAATTTCCAGTGAGCCCACAAAAATCTGGGATACTGCCCAACAACTTACATTATATTTGAAGCATTTACATATTGCTTTATTGTCTTTGCCTTTCTTCTGTTCGCAAAGGCCAAGTAAGTCTTACCAAGTTACCAAGAAAAGTTTTTCATCTTCTTCGCTGAAAGCACCTGATATCGATCCAATTGCCCAGCATAGTGTTCAAATTTTTCCACGAGAACTCCGTTCCATTTACTTGATTCAAAAGCTTCAGAGTCATAATGCGCTCAGTGTCAACGTAATCCAAATGTTTTAAAAACACCAAAGTCTCACGCATATTCTTATACAAATTAATAGCGTTTGTGTCTTTCATAAACTGCACTTCTTCGGGTTTCGCCATGCGAGATATCATAAGGTCTGTTCGTTGAACTTTCCCCAGGGTTGACCCAGGTTTTCTTGACAACCCTATGAGTTGTCAAAAAAACCTGGGCTTTCCAGTCCTCAAAAAACGCTTAACCACAAATCACCACACATCCCTGTCATTAATAAAAAAAAATACATGCCATTTGACAGCCCTCAAATCACCACAGCAAAAAGCTAGGGCGAGTTTGGGGAAAACCTATGGCAAACCTATGGCTCAAAAAACACTCAATTTGACATTCAGGGTGAATATAGGTTTCTCAGAAAACGCTTTGTGGCGACCCTAGGGCAACCCCAGGGCTTCAACGAACAGACCTATAATGAATCGCACTTTCGACAAGATATTTGCATAGAATCGACGACGTGGGAATGAATTCTTTTTCAATAGGGAAACAACATCGGCTGGTATGTGAACAGAGGTTATTCCATTTTAATTGTACAAGTCTTCCACCAGAGTGTACAAATATTCAAAACAGATCTTAAATATGTCACCATCTTCTACTTCAGATATCAAGTGTGTTTAATGACCTGCTCTAGATCGATCTAGAGCAGAAAAAAGCAGCTTTTTGGTGTTTAATGACAATTTTTCTACTCCGAACAAGAACTTTTTGTGTTTAATGACCTGCTCTAGAGCTTTTAGAGCAGCATTTTCTGCACTTGCTTTTGAGTAAAGGCCCTGACCCATAGAACGCGTTGCGTGCGGTAGAAGCGGCGCGGCAACTGATGCGGTGGGTTTTGCCGCGCGCAACTGATAAGGCCCCGGCCCATAGAACGCGGTGCGTGCGGTAGAAGCGGCGCGGCAACTGATGCGGTGGGTTTTGCCGCGCGCAACTGATAGGGGTGACCCATAGAATCCGTTGCGGTGTTTTGACAGATAAATTTAGTCAAAATGGGGGCGTTCAAAAATCGTATCCGGATAGCTTGTTGTTGTTGTTTACGTGTGGGAAATCGAAAAAAATAAGTTATAATCGTCTAGCAATGATATTTTGAATGTTTTTCTGTTTTCAAAAGTCGAATTTTAATATTTCACAGCTATTGTCTGTTGTCGATCGTTCAAAAAGGTATCTAAGATATGGCTATCCGAGACAGGCTATCCGATATGTTATTGAACGCGCCCATTGTCACTTTTTCCATATAAGAGAAAACTTCAAATTGGTTGTGACTGCGCATGTCTCTCTTCTGTCACCGCGTGAGAGCCGCGGCAAAATAGAAGTTCGGCTACTCGGCGCGTTCGGCGCGTTGCTCGCGGTGCTTATGGGTCACCTCTCATAAGAACGTGTGTATTTAATCGAGCTGTCAGTTGGAAGCGGTGCCGCACGCACGCACCGCGTTCTATGGGCCGGGGCCTATAGGGGTGACCCATAGAATCCGTTGCGGTGTTTTGACAGATAAATTTAGTCAAAATGGGGGCGTTCAAGAATCGTAACCAGATAGCTTGTTGTTGTTGTTCACGTGTGGGAAATCGAAAAAAAAAGTTATAATCGTCTAGCAATGATATTTTGAATGTTTTTCTGTTTTCAAAAGTCGAATTTTAATATTTCACAGCTGTTGTCTGTTGTCGATCGTTCAAAAAGGTATCTAAGATGCGGCTATCCGATAGGTTCTTGAACGCGCCCATTGTCACTTTTTCCATATAAGAGAAAACTTCAAATTGGTTGTGACTGCGCATGTCTCTCTTCTGTCACCGCGTGAGAGCCGCGGAAAAGTAGAAAGTTGGGCTACTTGGCGCGTTCGGCGCGTTGCGCGCGGTGCTTATGGGTCACCTCTCATAAGATCGTGTGTATTTAATCGAGCTGTCAGTTGGAAGCGGTGCCGCACGCGCGCAACGCGTTCTATGGGCCGGGGCCTTAAGAGCAGATTGGAGCAAAAGTGTCAAAATCAGCTGTTGACATTTGATTCAAATATTTTTGTTTATATTTTGCGTTTGGCAATCTATTTGAAATCGAATTTAACTTAAAATCGATTGAATTAACATCGCATGTTAGTTTAGTTTTGATTCCAATGTTTCCGAATATAGATTTTTATTATAATAGGATACCAAACATAATTTTGCAAACTAGATAAGGTCACAAAATGTTTGTTGTTTCTTATCAGCTGATTTTTTGCATCAGCTGACTCTGCTCTAAGTTGCCTGACATTTTTCATATTTCTTGCTCTGCTCTGAGCTGCGCTGCTCTGCTTTTTTTTTCATTAAACACACTTATCATAACAAAGTAGAGCAACGCTTTGTTCAAGTATTCAATGTGTTTCGCATCTCCGACAAGTTTGCCATGTTCTTTGATAAACGTACATAAAAACATGGACAGATTTTGTACAAATTCCTGCTCCATATCTGATCCGTTAGCATAGATGTGATTCATATTTGTATTCTGTCCAATCATTTGATCTAACTGTTCCATTGTATCTTTGAATAACTTGACGAAGTTAGCGTTATAGTTGGGCACAGTTAAGCCAGAAATTTCAGCCAAGCATTTGAGTGTTACATTTCGAAACATGGGAACACTGAGAAACATAAAAATAAGTGTTTCCATAAGATTTGTTTCATATCCCAAAGGAATCCAATTGAGAAACTTTAGAAGAGTATCAAGTGTTACCGCAATCAAAAGGGCATTCATAGTTTTCCAGCACAAACGAACATAATTGAAAATTTTCTGTAAATTTGATGCACATAACATCTTGTAAATGTTTCGATTTCGTTTGTGTAATCTGTCCACCGCAGATGTCGAATACCTCTTCACTTAGATTTCAATATCACCATTGACCAATGACCATGTTATTTTTACAAAGACTTTCATTAGTTTTCGAGACTCCAACTATGTCACTAATGAAAGCATTGTATTGTAACGTGAACCCAACATTTTATACTAATTTCCTAATCGAAAAACGTTCAACCGAAAACACAACTGGCAACACTTTAATGGAATGGTATAAATGACAGGCGCTGCTTGTAAGCCAGTGTGTGTGAGTGTAGAGAGACAGACAGACAGAGAGTAGACAGCAAATGTGGGGACAATGTAGAAGTTACTGGAGAGTTCTAGATGGCGTGTCATTCGATATAAATAGCCCGCCCGAGGCAACCAGGAGTCAGTCTTGTTTATAGAGTGATAAAGTTAAGAGTAAATACAAGTGATAGTCCAAAAGTTGAGTTGAGTTGAAATACTGAAAGTAAATAAAGTGGTAGAAATAAAGTAATAAGTGAAGTTTTATTTTGCGAACTAAGCGCACGTTACATTGGTGTCAGAAGTGTAAATAAAACTTATTTGAAAAAAAAAAGTAAAAAGAAAATAATAATTATATACAGTGAAAATGGGTAAGTTGTTAGAAGAGCTCACTTGCATTGAGCTTAAAAGTGAGTTAGGTAAGCGAAATCTTTCTAGAGCGGGATCGAAAAATGAGCTCGTCCTGCGCTTGCGTAACTATTTGGAACAGCAAGGGGAAGACGTAAACACTTTTGTTTTTGAAACAGAAGTGGAAGAAGAGGAAGTAAGTGAAAGTGTAGATTTTTCTAGTATGATGAAACTTTTGTTAGAACAACGAAACGAGCAAAAGAAAGAACAGCAGAATGTTCTCGAACGACTAGAAGTACAACAAAAGAAGCTGGAAGAGCAACGAAATGAACAAAAGAAGGAACAGCAGAATGTTCTGGAACAACTTGAAGCACAACGAAACGAGCAAAAGAAGCTGATTGAAGAACAACGAAACGAACAAAAGAAGCTGATTGAAGAACAACGAAACGAACAAAAGAAGGAACAGCAGAATGTTCTCGAAAGACTCGAAGTACAACAAAAGAATCTGGAAGAGCAACGAAACGAACAAAAGAAAGAACAACAGAATATTCTCGAAAGACTTGAGGCGCAACAGAATGTTTTGGAAGGTCAGAAAAACATTCTAGAAGGAAAATTGGGTAATATTGAGAAGAATGTATGTGCCCTTGACGAACGAGTTGAAGGTGTGGAAAAACAGCTTTCTGTTGTAGAGAATCGTTTCGAAGGCGTAGAAAGTCGATGTGATGTTCTCACCAAGGAATTAGACCAGATCCGGAAAATAAAAATTCGAGAATCTGCTGGAGAGTTTGCAAGGAAAAAGGAGATGAAACCCCCAACATTTGATGGACAGTCTTCTTGGCCAGTCTATAAGAGACAATTTGAGGCAGCCGCGACAACAAATGGCTGGGATGACGAAGACAAGTACATTGCACTGACTCTTGCTCTTAGAGGACCAGCAGCTGAATTACTTCAAACAGTTCCAGCTGGTAAGAGCGGCGATTTCAGTTCTCTCGTGGCAGCTATAGATAAACGCTTTGGAGATAGCCACTTGAAAGAAGTCTTCCGAGTCCAACTCAATAACAGAGTCCAGAAAAGGGGTGAAAGTCTACAGCAGCTCCAAGCAGACGTCGAAAGACTGGTTCACCTGGCATACCCGGATGCTGGAGAAGAAATCATCAACCAGCTTGCTGTTGAGTCCTTCGTTCGTGCCATTTCCGATATACATCTTCAGAGGTCTGTGCGAACTGCTAGAACACGTACTCTTTCTGAAACCTTAGCATTCGCATTGACAATTGAAGCAGCAGAACAGGCTTCTCATGGAGTACATCGACTTAGAGAAGCCATAGTCGAAGAATGCTCGTGCCAAAGAGCTGAAATACAAAAGAACCGGAGCGGACTAGCAAGATGTTGGAACTGCAACAAGACCGGGCACTTACAGCGTCAATGCCGACTACCACCAAACAAAGCCAGTTGTCAACATTGTGGAAGCAAGAGATCCAACCCAGAGCAAGGTAACAACAACACCAGCGTTGCCTATCAGCCCGTTTCCCATCAGGGAAACGAGTAAGAACCAACTTCGAGGGGCAGAGGCTGGTTTCTTGTATCGATGGCCCCAAAACCACCATCCAGGTCTCCCAGACCAAACGCGACAACAAAAGTCTGACTGTGGAGACTACTATTAACGGGAACAAACATGTGGCTACCATTGACACCGGTGCCACAGCATCCATAGTACGTCGAGACCTGGTAAAGATGACGTGGCTCCATAACACCAATATCTACCGTCTAAGAACCGCAACGGGAGAAGCAGCAAGAGTATATGGAGAAGTGTGTCTCAAGATCCGACTGGCCGATCTAGTGTTTACTCATCAATTCCTGGTGGCAGATATATGTGACGAGTGCATCATTGGAATCGACTTTATGAAACAGCACGGAGTTATTTTGGATATCGGTAATCAAGTTTTGAAATACCAAAATAAAGAAATTCCAATGACCTATTCGAATGAAAATACGTCAACACTGAGAACTGTCATCACGGAAGATCTGATTCTGCCTCCTTCTTCTGAAGTGTTCGTTTGGACAAAACTGGAAGGTGAGTTTGGAAGCCTTCGATACCTCATGGTGGAACCAGACCCAGAGTGTTCCTCCCAAAGCGTCATCATTGGGAAAACACTGGTAGCACCGAAAAACAAAATGGTCCCCGTACGATTACTGAACACCAGACCGTACGATGTAAAGTTGAAGAAAGGAGAAGTCGTTGGACGTTGCGAATCGGTTGCAGCAATTACGAAGATCACGGACGAGGCCCCGAGAAAAACGTTAACTCCGGAGGAGCTCATAACCATCAGAGCTAAGATACTGAGTTCATCCAACCTTGATCACCAACAAACAAGGATGGCTGAAAATCTCCTACAAGAGTACACTGACATCTTCGCATCGAAAAAGGGACAATATGGTAGGACACAGTTGGTGCAGCATCGCATCAACACAGGAGATGCAAGACCGATTCGTCAACCCGCAAGACGCCTTCCACTGGCCAAACAAGGTGAGGTTGAGGACATGATAACAGCAATGAAGAAGGATGGTCTTATCGAAAATTCCAAAAGTCCTTGGGCGTCACCAGTGGTGCTAGTGAAAAAGAAAGATGGAAGCACTCGTTTTTGTGTGGACTACCGAAGGCTGAATGATGTGACTAAAAAGGACAGCTATCCCCTGCCCAGAATCAGTGATACCCTGGATGCCATGGAGGGAGCCCAGTGGTTCTCGACGCTGGACTTGAAGAGTGGATATTGGCAAGTTGACATCCACCCTGATGATCGGGAAAAGACGGCATTTTCTACAGGTAATGGGCTCTGGCAGTTTAAGGTTATGCCGTTTGGGCTATGCAACGCTCCGGCAACATTCGAGCGTTTGATGGAGTGTGTTCTTCAAGGACTGACGTGGAAAGCTTGCCTAGTCTACTTGGACGATGTCATTGTTTACGGGAAAACATTTGACCAACATTGTAAGAACCTTAAAGCCGTGTTTCAGAGACTTCGAGAGGCTAACCTTAAACTGAATCCAGAAAAATGTGCACTTTTCAAAACCGAGGTCAAGTATTTGGGACACATCATCTCATCCCAAGGAGTAAAGACTGATCCTGAAAAAGTTGACTCCGTCAAAAATTGGCCAACACCACAGGACAAACATCAACTCCGAAGCTTTCTGGGACTTGCCACATATTACCGACGTTTCGTTAAGAACTTCGCTGGAGTTGCAAAGAGTTTGCATCAGCTCACCGAAAAGGGGAAGCAGTTTAAATGGTCAGGTGAGTGTGAGAAATCTTTCCAGGAACTCAAATACCGCCTCTGTAACGCTCCAGTGCTGGCACATCCAACACCTGGAAAAACATTCATCGTCGACGCAGATGCAAGCAACGTTGGAATCGGGGCGGTACTATCCCAAGTGCATGATGGCGAAGAGAAAGTGGTGGCATACTACAGCAAGGTCCTATCGAAACCCGAAAGGAACTACTGCGTGACCAGAAGGGAGCTGCTAGCTCTTATCTTGGCAACAAAGCACTTCCATAAGTACATCTATGGACAGAAATTCCTTCTGCGGACAGACCATGGTGCTCTGAGCTGGCTGTTGAACTTCAAAAATCCAGAAGGTCAAGTCGCAAGGTGGATAGAAAGATTGCAGACCTATGACTACCAGATCCAACACCGCAGAGGAAAGCTGCACTCAAACGCCGATGCATTATCACGAAGACCTTGCAAAGTGGATTGCAAGCATTGTAGGCGGCAAGAAGACAAAGAAATCATTACCGCTCAGCGACTAAGAGCTGACCCCATAAGCGGATGGAGCAATGAGGAAGTGAGGACTGCTCAACAGGAAGATCCAGATATCGAACCCATTCTCGCATGGAAAGAAAATGAAGAGAAACCGGAATGGGGAGACATTTCTGACAGGAGTCCAGTTCTCAAAGCCTATTGGGCACAGTGGGACTCACTATATGTGCAAGAAGGTGTCCTCAGGCGAAGATGGGAATCCGCTGACGGTAAGTCATATGTGATGCAGCTGATCGTACCGCAATCGAAAGTCAGTGAAGTTCTTCAGGAGATGCACGACGGACCTTCTGGAGGCCACCTGGGGGTAAACAAAACACTGGAGAAGGTGCGACATCGGTTCTACTGGTTACATGCTAGAGATGACGTGGAGAAGTGGTGCCGAACATGTGACAAGTGTGCTGCAACCAAAGGACCTGGTAGGAAGATTCAAGGTAAGATGCATCAGTACAACGTTGGATCGCCTTTTGAGAGGATTGCAGTAGATGTGGCTGGGCCTTTTCCAGAGACCAACGCTGGAAACAAATACATTCTGGTTGTAATGGACTATTTTAGCAAGTGGCCTGAGGCGTATGCCATCCCAAATCAAGAAGCCAAAACGGTGGTCGACCAGATTGTGTTTAACTGGGTTAGTAGGTTTGGCGTGCCTACGGAACTCCATTCCGACCAAGGGAGGAACTTTGAGTCAAACATCTTCCAAGGAGTGTGCGGACTACTTGGCATTAAGAAGACGAGAACCACACCACTTCATCCACAATCTGATGGGATGGTTGAAAGATTCAACCGGACCTTGAAAGAACACCTCACCAAGGTCGTAGGCGACTACCAAAGAGACTGGGATAGGCACGTACCGCTATTCCTGATGGCCTATAGAAGTGCAGTACATAGCTCGACAGGACAAACACCATCTGACATCCTGTTCGGGAAAACCATGCGGCTGCCCAGCGAACTTAAATTTGGATGCCCCACAGAGGAGCCACAGGACACGAACGAGTATGTGGACGACCTCAAGGAGAGACTCGCTGACATCCATAAAAGAACAAGGGAACGGATGAAAGCCTACAGCGACCGGATGAAGACACGGTACGACACAAAAGCGACAACGTCAGGATTCCAAGCAGGAGATCGTGTGTGGCTTTATAATCCTCATCGTCAAAAGGGATTGTCACCGAAACTTCAGCAAAACTGGGAAGGTCCTTATACGGTAGTCACGAGGATTAACGACGTGGTTTACCGCATCCAAAGAGGACTAAGAGGCAAGTTAAAAGTAGTTCATTGTGACAGGCTGCATCGATATAGTGGCGAGGCTGCAGATGGAATTATTCGGGACGAACAATCCTAAGGAGGGGGCAGTGTAACGTGAACCCAACATTTTATACCAATTTCCTAATCGAAAAACGTTCAACCGAAAACACAACTGGCAACACTTTAATGGAATGGTATAAATGACAGGCGCTGCTTGTAAGCCAGTGTGTGTGAGTGTAGAGAGACAGACAGACAGAGAGTAGACAGCAAATGTGGGGACAATGTAGAAGTTACTGGAGAGTTCTAGATGGCGTGTCATTCGATATAAATAGCCCGCCCGAGGCAACCAGGAGTCAGTCTTGTTTATAGAGTGATAAAGTTAAGAGTAAATACAAGTGATAGTCCAAAAGTTGAGTTGAGTTGAAATACTGAAAGTAAATAAAGTGGTAGAAATAAAGTAATAAGTGAAGTTTTATTTTGCGAACTAAGCGCACGTTACAGTATATATATTTAATAGTAAACTCAATTTTCTTTTTGACTGGTGGCGCCCCAAGCGTCGTCGACCAATACAATACGTTCCACTTGAATTTTTTTCTTTTTTTGATGAGAGTGTTTGTGGATGCTATTAAGCTGAAAGAGAAATTCAGTTTTGTAAACAATGAATTTTTTTGGTCAGCTGAGTGAGCAACGACTAAAGAGCAAACCGTAGATCGGACGTATGTTTTTGATACATGTATACGTATGGTGCAAAGGAGACAAGGAAGCAAAAGCGATATGGGCAGGACAATACTCTCAAGGATAAAAATAGACATTCTGGTAAGATGAAAGAAAATAAAAAATGACCTTGATTTTGCATGTGAACATTTTGCTTATGGGTTAGTGAGGTAGGTTGGAGTTTTACTCAATGTGGGTACGTACATTGATGTAAGTTTTTCGTATTTTGATCATTTAAGGTCCTGTGTAGTATATTAAGCTCATATGTATTTCATCTACTTAGGTGAAACTTTTGGCGCTTATTTCACTAAATGTGCAACTTTTGAACGTTACAAAAACCAATCTCTGTTACACAGTCATTTGGTGCGGTTTATTATTTTCCAATTCTACAATTGAATTAAATACATTTTGAGTGCGCGAGTTTTCAAAGTTAATTTGCTATATTCTTTAGTGAACATTTCTTTTTGAAATATTGGCTTTTATTCTCAATTTAACATTTCGTAGTGAAGTGCAATTGAACAATTAAGTGAAATTGAACGAGCAATAAGATCTGCTCTTGGTAGTAAGCATCAATTGGCGATTTCAGTTTTTTTCAAAACTTTGATATCGTTAATTGGTTACATTGAACTCTTTTTTTATTATTATATTTTTACTATTATTATCATAATTTTTATTATCATTACCTTTTCCAGCATATAATATTATCAAATAAATATTAATATTAGGTACGTTATTAGGTACGTTTTGAAAAGTTTCATGCGATCGGGTACATATATTTGAAGTCCTTACTTTCGCGTGTTTTTTTAAGTAGTTTTAAAGTGCCAGAGGTGTATGTGTCTAGTATCTGTTGTGCTATTTTTCAAAAAAAAAACAAGAAAAAACATTAAGTGCAGTGATAGCTATAAGAAAAGTTCTGTTAAAGTGTTCAGTGGCCAAAATAAAAAAAAAAAAAAAAAAAAACATTAAAGCGTGATAAAAATTTTCAAAGTCTTCAAATTAAAAGGTGCTATTGAGGTGATAGATTTAAGGAATCAAAATTTGTTATTTTATTTAGTATTGATTACTCTATATTTATTGTATTATTATACTTATTCGATTATTTTATATAAAACATTATATTGTATTATTATTATTGATTTTGATTAGAGTAGCGACTTGTAATTTGAAATAAAAAAATACTAAATTTTAAAAAAATGGTGAAATATTGTTGTTTCCAAAATTGCGTCGTTAGTACGGTAACGCATCCAAGCGTTTCGTTTTTCGAAATCCCATCGGATCAATTTCCTTCGCCAGGATACTACTCGTATTCTCTAGGCAACGAGGATTCAAATAATCCGGTAACTCCCTCTCGTTTTCAATCTGTATATTATGCTTATTCATATAAAGCAAAGTCCAGAATAATTTCGAAACGCGCTGTTGCTCGCAATATTCTTGCCATTTATTATTTTTAAGGGCTTTTTTAATTTTTTTTATATGCAATTTTTAATATATGCTTCCTTATGTTTATAGTTTTGGTTGTGCAATGATTATTTAATATGCTTATTAATAAATGCGTGCATGTGCAATATTATGTGCTATTTATAATGTAGTTAGAGAGGATTAGGCCTACTGGGGTACCTCTATAAAAAATACGAATCTAGTATTTTACCTCCTGGGGACCGTTCAAGTATTACGTAAGCACTACGGGGGGCCGGGGGGTCTTTGATTTATATTTTCTTTCCTTTACTCTATGTTGAATACCGTACCTATTAGTAAAATCAAATTTCTATCTTAAATCTGTTTACCTATTTTGAAAACTACAAGTATAAAAATATAACATTAAAAAAATACATTAATTGACAAATGTTTACGTAAGCTTAAGAGGAGAGGGTATGGGCTTTGCTTACTTTTGCGGACATGGGGGGTGGAGGGGTCAATAATTGGAATAAATCTGCTTACGTAATACTTGAACGACCCCCTAAGGTGATTTGGAAAAAAATACATTTTTTTTGCATGCTATAAGCTGTTTTTACAAAAATGTTTTCTAATACCAAAATCTCTCGTTTTTATTTAAAGGTCAATGTTAACTAAGGTATTTTTTTTAACAACTGAATATTTCTTTTGCATTGAGCTTAGAGGATGTCTTAATGGTTGTTCAATTCACTAATGGATTCAAGCTTGTAATATGAAAAAAATATGAAATTTTCAAGCTGTGACCTGAGAAAAATTGACGTTTGTATATTTTCTGCAGAGTTTTGCAGTTATTTCTTAAGTTTTCCTTGCCTTAATTGTCTTATACATATTGGTATATTTTGAACTTATTTGACTAATAACAAAAGTACGTTCCCATTTCTATATTACTAACGTTTTTCTCCTTTGAATTTTGAATCAAACTGGTTAATGCCTTTACTAACTAGAATCATTGTATATGATATCTGTAGTACAATCGAAAACAAAAACGATTCCTCAAAGCCATCTATGTATCCGCCGGCGCTCTAAAAATTACAGGGGAATGTAAGTACGCCGGCGGATACATAGATGGCTTTCAGGGACCATTTTCGTTTTCGAAAGTACTATAGATTCCATATCTAAGAGGATTTAAAGAAAAAGTTCTTTAAATCCTTCTAGTTCCATATACAATGCTAAAATGCTTAAATGCACCTTTCATTGTATTCTGCTATAATACTAACAGGTTGCGTTAAAATAAATGGTTCTTATATTTACTGTATTTCGTTTGAAATTATTCAATCCATAATTCCAGAAAACCTAAAAATACATACTGAAAAAATCTTCCTCTCATTATTTTTTCAATAGGAAAGTATTTCAAAGCAATTTGAACCAAAGTGAAATAATGCAACATGGATATTTGCTCCGTATACAGGCAAATTGAATCAAAATAAATTACGTAATGCAAAAGCATATGGTTCATCTCAAAGCAGTTCTTTCGCATGCATACACTTAAGAAAGCGAAAATCCTTCACAAGGACTTTATCACATACCATCAAAAGGAAATCAAAACAAAATTGCAAAATACGATTCCCGCCTAATTAACCTTGCATGTGCTCATTCTCTTAAAACAACTCTCAGCGCGCTCTTTTAAATACATTCCACACGATTTTTGTTCGTTTTTTCTTCATTTTTCAAGCGACTGCAGCGCTGCGGTGCCGCAGGCCAATACATTCTTATTTGGCAAATCGAGTTTACTGTTTAATATATATACAATGATTTCAAGTACCTTACAAGAATAAATTCCTAATTAATTTTTTAGGAAACGATGGAAGTATAGTTTATACATATTTTTAGGTGGATAAACTCTTATTTTTGTACCTCAAATTAAAAAAATAGAGAAAAAAGTTTTATTCGTTACGAATAAATATCTGATAGGTACGAACTGTCAGATTTATTCTCGTTCCACATACAATCCACACTACAACGAATAAATTATTCGCGCGTGTTTAACCTCAAAATCATTCTCCTTTTTGTTTTGGATGTAAATTGTGTTCGTAATTCGTGACGAATGTGAATGAAATGTCAAAATTAACGAACTGTCGTTCATTCGTCATTCGTTGGCCGTTCTAATGTGAATAATACTTTAGACAGCGATTAAAGGTTTTATTGATACAATTTGGAGTTGGACACTGTTCGAAGAGCTGTCCAAAGTTGGGCATACTTTGGAATGGGATTATAAATACGACTGTCTATTTTTAAACAATTTTGTTGGAAAAGTGGCAATTTCCATACAAAATCTCACTTGTTGTGCCCCAGCTCAGTTCTTTTTTTAGCCGCTACGCATCGTGATGGCCAGTCCCAATTCTGATTCAAATTAAGAGGCAACGGGGTACTAGAGAGAAAGCTAATGATGTAAGCAAACAGAACTGCTGTGGAAGAGAAGTAATGGTTTTGGTTTTCCCTCTTATTTTTATTTCTATAAGACCAAGCCAACGCGCAACGCCATTAACGGGGTTTACATGGTCCAACATGGTTTGACAACATGGTTTGACAAGAGCAATGTTGGATCATCTAAACGCTAAGACAACCGCTTGACAAACCATGTTGGATGGTTTTTAAAATTTTTTAAAAACATGCTGGTTTGTCATACCATCCAACGTGTGTAAACAGATGTTTGACAAACCTGACTGCGCCGTCTATCATTTTTCATTTGAATTTGCTTCGGTTACTGTGAAGTCGCAATCGCAATGCAATAACTAACAACGATTTTTGCAGGGAGTTTTTTGAGATTTATAAAATTCTTCCAGAACTTTGGAAAATAAAATCTGAGAATTATGAAATCAGAAAAGCGAAAACAGAGGAATATGAAATTTTATTGACAAAATATAAGAAGAATTCCTGCTATCTTTGGAATATTCATACACAACATTTTTACTTATTTAATTTTTACATTTTTATTTCGCAATTTTTAAATCTATAATATCTTCGAAGATATTTATTTAAATCACATGCTGTAGAGGGCAATTTTGATCTACACAAAGTGCACAAAGTATCTAATGTTTTTAATTGGATAAGGAATGATACTGTATCGTTTAAAATAGCTTGGTGAATAACCCATATTTTGTTATAATATGTAAAAGATAAAAATGGTTACTGTGGGTTATCCTTAGGAGACAAACATAATGCTGTCGCGTACTTTTTCTTCATCTTTTTAACATGTACAATTCCGTAGTACATAAATTTGATCTATCTCGTAAGGTTTAGCCAGCGTTTGCAATATGAGCGCAGAAAAATATTTTTGTTTAGACATCACATTACAAATCTCTAAAATTCTCGGCTTTTTTTACTATAATATGCATGTATTATACATATAAACCTTCCTCTTAAATCATTCTATTCTTTAAAAAAAATCGGATCAAAATCCGTTGCGTAGTTTTAAAAATAAAAAAGCATACATAGGGACATAGGGACAGAGAAAGCGACTCCTGTAGAGCATGAGTATGCGAGTTCTGGGACCATTCTCAATCCACTTTTTTACCCACAAACGTTTTTTCTTTTTTCTTGAAATTTTTATTTCTTCTTCTTCGTCGTCAATAATTTCCTTCATTATAAGAGCAGCTAAAATTTTCTTATCCATAACGTGTCCGTCTCGTTCGCGAAAAATATCCAAACTGATGTTGGACAACATCGAATTTCGTGTAAACTCAAAGCTGATGTTTTTCATCCAACCATGTTGTCAAACCATGTTGGACCATGTAAACCCCGCTATTTCTAGTCCCGTCTCCCGTTATTCGAGAAGCTTGCGTTTTTAATGTTTGTTATTCTTCGCTTGATTTCGTGAAATCCAGTTAAAAATTAAAAAGTAAGTCGGTAGTCGAGTAAAATATTCAATATCCCGAAAAACAACAAAACGTCACATTCCTTTACTTTCGTGTGTTCCTGTTCTGCTAAAATAGATGTTGCTTCTTAAGGTGTACGTTCGTAGTTCGTACCCCCAAAAAAATGTAGATATATCAATCGCAATAATTTCTTGAGATATAAAATAAAAATAAATAAGTTTAGGTTTCGAGAAACCCCTACTTCTTAAAAGAAAAACAAATCGGTTTTAATTTATCATCAGAAACCGCGAAGACGACGAATACGCATAAGTGAAATACAATTTAGTATATTTTGCTCGATCATATGTGTACATTCTGTGTGTAAAAATAATAAAAAATTAAAAGATCGTGCTTTGAAAAAGTAAAAATATTGAAAGTACGTCCAGAGCAGTCCCAGTTCATCCACAAATAATTTAAAAGGGTAAGTGAATTAATAAATAAAAAACTCTTAGGTTGTGACTTGTGATACCTGTACCCCGTTGTCTTGCCAAAACAATAACAAATTGGCCTATTTTTTTTTTACATATTGGCTGGACGCTAAAATCTATTTTATCCAAGTTTCTTTTGAGTCTGTCGGAATCCAATTCGACTTTGTTTGTGTACACAGCTGTGAAGGGGGTCTGTTGATTTCTCATGTAAGGATTTCAAAAATGAGGTTATAAAGGTGGGGATTGAGATAAGAAGTTGGGGTTTTTCATCTTGGCATTTGCAATTTTGTGGAAACTAAGCGGGCCTACTTTCCTTTAGATCTCCCGGCTTTCAAAACAAAAGTAAACGAACTTCGACGTATTGAAATATGTTTGTACCTGTATTGATTAGAAAACGAAAGTTGTCATGGAAAGGAAAGTAGCACCAAATCAAAATTATACTTCAGTTAGTTGGGGGATTACAGTTTGGGGTTAACTTGGGCTTCAACCAACCGGGCGAACGAGCTCTCTCAAGTTTTGAATTCTCAGTCGGTTGAGTTCCTATTCTACTTGATTGCGCCACAGTTAATTTTTATGTTTTTCTAGAGAGGGTTTAATTTCGCAATTGACGTCGAAAGCCAAAGTAGCAGCAATTGGCAAAAGCAAGTCTCTGAAAGCGAGTAATTGTACATAATTTTGAAAGATTATGCTGCCTCTTGTGTTGTTCTTTGAGTCTTGCACAATCTTTTCAATTGCCTTATCGAAAGCAATTTTTGACATCAAAGGTCTGGGTGAGTTCTTTACTGACCTTGACGTAGCAGCGTGAGTTTTCCCAAAGTCATTCTGCATAGTCGTTGGAGCTTTGCCGGGATGCCATGTAAAATACTGTCTGACGCGTACTTTGAAATCGACAATAAAATACAAAATTTGCCGGAACTTGAAATCTTTGTCGATTGTGGACTTTCCTGGTCTGAAATCGCATTGACAATGAAAAGAAGCTATCAAATTGTTGACTTAGGGTTTCATACATTCACATATTATAGCAGACAAGATCTTATACGTGACGTAAAGGAAGCTTATTTCTCTATAATTGGTGGGTGCAATATGCGGGTCTCCTTTTTTAGGATCAGGCATACGAGACTGAGGTTCCATTCATCGGATTAGATTAAAAAAGTCAACGTCAAGGCTATGTGCACCTGTAGTTTAATTTTATCTCTGCTTATTTCTACTATTTTTGGAGAACAGTATTCTTGGTCATCATTCAAGTTGAATGGAACATTGTGCCTGACAACGGAAATTGTGTCTTTATCATAGTAAAGTAGTCTGCAGAAGTTTCTCAGTAGCGACTGTGATTCTATCACTGCTGGTCTAAACAGGCTTGAGTTGGAAGTTTACCACCTTGGCACGATCTTTTTACCTTTTGGTAAAACTTTATAATCTAATTCCTATAACGGCATATCCAAATTTCCTCAAACGAGCGGTTCTTATGCTGCTTGTTTTTCTTTTTAAGAATTAGATGTTCTTCCCTTGTTTTCTCTTTACAAATCTCATTGCACTAGTCCAAGGCAAAGTTCTCTTTTGCTTCAACATTTTTCGTTATTTTTGTTTGGCTGTAGTCTCCATCAAACTATGGGTTTCGCTTTGGAAGGCAAGTAAAACAGAGCTTCGGAAGCTGCGGTTCTGATGACTTGTTGGAATTACTGCCACTATTTCTTAATGCTCAATACTGGCGGCATAGGGTTTCAAGGATATTTGAAGAGATACTTTATTGGAAAAAGCACTATCTCTTGATCTGATCTAATCTAATGTCTTGCAATTTCGATTTCTGACGTCATATCATTTCACAATTAGTTCGCATGGGTCGTAAACAGGATATCCACATTCGTTCCAAGGTAGTGGTCCAAGTTAAAGGTGGCTCGTCGGAAAGTTAATCTTAAACACTGGGAGAGTACCTGGCGTCGATCTCAAAATGTTCACTTTGGTTGACGATTGATTGATGTGGGAACCGCCATGTACCGTTAGGAATTTCGAGATGAGAAGCACAGGCTTTTAATCAGTAGATTTAGCCCCGCAACAACATCAATTAGCCTTAGTAAGTAAGTAAGTAGGTATTCATTTATTGATTCGATGTTTTAATATATTTGTTAACAATTGAATGAATTTTAAGCTATGGTCTTTTGCCGTCAGCTCGGTTAGCAATTTTGAATAAACGTATAGGCATAAAAGATTCTTCTCATTACAAAATAATAAATAAGTGTAACTAATTATATATAATGAGTTTTGTGACCTTTTTAAATCTTAATAGATATTGGTGTGTTTTTGTGGGCTATAGGTCAATAAAAGATGGTATTAAGTTATTTCGATGATTGACGACGTTTCGAGCATGGTTGTGCTCTTCATCAGGTAACAATATTTAAGGACAATAGATTTTTTTTTTTTTTTTTTTTTTTTTTTTTTTTTTTTTTTTTTTTTTTTTTTTTTTTTTTGTCCTTAAATATTGTTTCCTGATGAAGAGCACAACCATGCTCGAAACGTCGTCAATCATCGAAATAACTTAATACCATCTTTTATTGACCTATAGCCCACAAAAACACACCAATATCTATTAAGTGTAACTAATCTAATTCTGATATTAGCAACATCCTATGCTTGGATATTTCTTTCAAGAATAATTCGAGAGTTTTCCAGTCCGTTTCGTTCAAAAGTTTTGTTGTTTCATGCATTGTTAAAGATCTTTTTCCATAATATGATAACCGTTGGGATGCAAAAACTGGAAATGAAAGCAGTTTTCTTTGGATTTAAGATTGCATAAAGAGCAGAATTGGTTTAAACGTCCATTGTAAGGTGCTCCGTTGAGTCCTAAGAGCTCACATCTTGCTTTAAATCTCGTTGTAGCTCAATGAGTCATTAAAGTGATTTGCTTGATTTAAGCTCAAATTGAGTTGAAAGTAAAGGAATCTACTAAAAGACTGGCGAGCGTTAGCTTTAAATCTATCACTCACAGAGTTTTCGTATTTTCCAATAATGCGATAGAGCTGCTTTTTCAAATCAACCAAGTTTCTTCCATCCATCGATATGTATCGAAATATCTTTCCATTTTCTCATCCACCAATCTTCATTTCTTATTTCGTATCGGATCATTTTTTTGAACAGCCGTTTACCTGGTTAGGTTAGGTAAGGTTAAAATGGCTGTCAGTAAAACAACTGACACACTAACATAGACTAGTATTAGGTCCATTGTGATACCATAGAAATTATGCGAGGGAGAACCTCACTTCACAAAACCGTTTGGAGCTTTTAATAAAGCGAATGAGATGCAGGGGATCTGTCTTCACAAAAGAGAGTGCAGGACATGAGTGTAGGAGGTGTGGATTTGTCTCCTCCTCCTCCTCATCTAAGCAATCTCTGCAGAAGTCATTAGAGGGAACGCCAAGTCTTATGGCGTGTCCTCCTATCAGACAATGTCCGGTGATGACAAATGATTACGGAGCTAACATGCAAGCTGGTTATGGGTAACAAATGTCTTTTGCGTTTTGGATCTAGTCCTGGCCATATCTGTTTTGTTGCCACAAACGTAGTGATATTATTCCACCTATTATTATTTGTGTACTTATCCATTGCCTCTTGCTTTAGCATAAGTTTACATGTAGCGATTGGTATACCAATATTCAACCTGCTGGTTGAGATCGGTAGAACGGTTCCCTTTCTGGCGATTTCTCACGATATCTCTGTGCCCCGGCACCCAAATAAGGTGAATATTGAACTGTTCAGCGATCTTAAGAGATAGGCTAGGAGATAGAGGATAGTGATAGACAGTTAAGGGCGGTTACAGAGTTCGTAGAAACAGCGCTGAGTGATTTGAGGGCTGCTTGACTGTCAGAGAAAATCCGAATATTCGCTGAGGATATCACTTTCTTTCTTTTCTTTTAGCCATGAGAGGACCTCTTTGATCGCCAGAATTTTCGCTTGGAACACGCTAAAATGGTTCGGAAAGCGGAATGAGAGACTTACGTTAAGTCGGTTTGAGTACACCCTGCAGCCTACCCCTTCTTCGGTTTTTGAACCATCTGTATAGAAATGAATTGAATCATCTCTGTCAAGAACTCTTCATTTTCCCAGGTAGTTTTCGGTGGGATTGAGACTTGGAACTTATTATCAAAAACCAAGTAGTCGGAGTGGCAAGAGATCCGAATAAATTCAGGATTGTAGCGTGGCCGATGTTGTTAACGGTCTATTGGGAGATAGCTCTCATACGAATGGGTGTACTTGTTTGCTGAATATACCTAGTGTGAGGTTAAAGAGTATGTTTAGGGCAGCTGAGGGTGTTGATCTCAGTGCTTCGCTTATACACAAACAGGCTGTTTGTTGGACCTTGCTTAGATTATCGCAGTAGGACCTTTTACAAAGGTCCACCATACGTTACTCCGTATGTGAGTATTGGTCTGATGATGAGTTAAGTTAAAAAAAAAGTCGAAAAGCTTTGAATCGCCGGCAGCCAGCTTTATCCTTTTGCTGTCGTAGCCTCGTGGAATCAAGGTGGTAGTTGAAGGTTTTTTTTCTAAAGTTTCATACTTTCTCTGGATAAATAAAGTGTCTAGGTACACCTTTCTTAACGAAGTGAAACTGACGTTCAATTTTAGTTTGGTCGAAAGCAGTTTTCATGGTGTCGAGTTATCGACTGTCGAAAAGACAAAAAAAATCTGTATCCTCCTTGTGATTATAGCTCTAATTTTTTTTCTCAATTCTTACACTTTGAAGCAGTAAGCTGTTGAAATTCAAAAACCACCTGTTGGGAACATATGCTTTCCTCTTTGAAAAACCACCGCCGCTAGTATAAAATCACCAGATATTATTATTATTATTATTATGTATATTTATTAGTTATAAAATAACTTTAACTTTAACAATTTAAAAAACATTTCGTATCAAATACCTATTAGAATTTAAGTTAGCATTACAGTTTTCACATATCTTGGTACAAGTTTTTTTAAAGCAAAAGAAGTTTGATTCATTTCTTATAGTCACGCAGCAAATATTCCATTTTTTTCACAGTTCTAACTAAGTTTTATTATCTAAATTGCAACCTATCTTACAAAATAAATAACAGTTGATAACAATCTGCTTTTCAAGAGCAAAGAAATTTTTTTTTGTTCCTTATAGGCTCCTAAACTACTGAATAAAATTTGTAATAGAGAAGGTCTAAAGCCTGGGAAATCATATAAATTAAACTTCGTTCCATATTCGCTCGGTGCCCATGGCGCAATGGTTAGCTTGTGTGCAGTGTTGCCAACTTTATTTTTACCAACCCACCAAATGCTGCAGCGTAAACCACCAGAAACCACTGTAACCTAAATGGCCTCACAAACCACCAGAATTCCACTAAATTACTTAAAGATATGTTCAATGGCTTTATTTAAGATCAGAACAGCACAGCATAGAAGCAGTGAGAAACATCAAGCAAGCAAGAACAAGCAAACTTGTCAAAAAAAGCAACAACAAAAACGAAAAAAACAACCACCAATTTTTCTTTTTCTGATATGAACTTAATTTAGCGTAATTTCGTCACGGATATGTAATTTTATATTGATCACTAGGTTAGGTGTTATTTTCCTGATTTTTAAAATTTTTTTTGATCTTTTCACAATAAATTAAAACTACATTGGGCTTAAAAAACTACGAGCAAAAAGTCAACAGCTGCTTTCGACAGTTTTCACCAAACTTGCTCTTGCTCAAAAGGAGGTGCAGAAAACGCTGTGAGCTGTTCTAGAACAGTTCATTGAACACAAAAAAGATCAGAAACATCAGAAAAGAACAGAAAATTTTTCATTAAACATTTGAAAATAAAACAACAACAACCTTATTGTTATTATGAAGTAATTATTTTTGTTACTCCAAAAAAGGAAAACATTACATAAGTATGTAGATAATATTTCACATAACAAACAATAGTGAACTATACGTTTTACTGAACTGATTGACTCAGTAAGTGAATAATTAAAACCTGTTCAAATCAAATCAACTTTAAAACAGTATAGGTACTAATAAAGTTCATATTCGTTCATTCAAAAAATTATAAAAGAAATTTCGGGCAATCCCAGAATACCAACATCTTGTCGGGATGTTCGGTGTTACCTACATTACAAAGAGGGCTTGATCTGATAAATGTTATTAAGTTTCTCTATTTTGTGCATATTCAAGGGTTAGAAACATAATAAAAAACTAGTGGTTAAACGCGAAGCTGACCACTAACTTAAATAATTTAATCCGCTAAGAAATCCACCAGCCACTAAAATCAAATTTTTCACGCTGAAAGGCACGTCTAAACCACCAGATCTAGTGGAAATTCCACTAAGTTGGCAACACTGCTTGTGTGCCTATTACGTCAGAAGCTTAAAAGAATAAAGAACAAGAGGGAAAACCATTACTTCTCTTGCCCTGCGATTTCTAAAGGGTCCGCCAAATAACATTTTTTTTCAAAAACAGGGCGCAAAACATCGAGTGTAGCTTCGTGCCACACAGCCGTCCTGTTGAAACCAAATATTGCCCATATCCTCCTCTTCAATTTTTGTGAACAAAAATTTCTTCAACATGGCCCGATAACGATCGCCATTGACTGTAACGTGCAGGTTTTTTGTTCCCCAAATGCGAAAATTTTGCTTGTTTACGTACCCGCCAAAATCAAAATGAGCTTCATCAAGAAGATTTTTTTTTTTGGCAATATCGGCATCGGATTTTCAAAGTAATGTCGCAATATTTCCCAGCGTTTTTCAAGCGAATACACAATCATATTCGTTCAGCGGAATGATAAAGTATTGTTCACACAAAAATGAACGAATATTCGTTAGTTTTGACATTTCATTCACATTTGAGTTTTACGTTCGTCACGAATAACGAACACAATTTACATCCAAAAAAAAAACACGCACGAAATATTTATTCGTTGCAGTGTGGATTGTTTATGTAACGAGAATAAAGTCTGACAGGTCGTACCTACTAGATATTAGGTCTGTTTCTTTACTCTGTGCACAGAAATTCACAATCTGCCATATTTTAAGGAGTGGGGGTAAAGCTCTCAGAAACTCTCTGAAAGAGTGTAATTGTCTTAAAAGTAAAGAAACGCCTTGAACAAAACATTCGCAGCAACGTTTGGAAAAATGTCTCTTTGACAGTTGTTGTATTTGTTTTGGCTGTCCACGATTTCTGCCCACAGAAATTTAGGTGGCAGAAATTCGCACGGTGGGGAAATTTTTTACTCTCTCGTGAGCACTCTCTTTTGTGCACTGCTACGAAAAATCGCTGTGCTGGAACGACATTAGACGACTTTTGCCGAATTTCGGTGCATTTCGTGCGAATTTTCAGTAAAGAAACACACCTTTATCTCCATTTTTTTCAATTTTAAGTACAAAAATAAAAGTTTATCAACACAAAAAATAAGTATGAACTATATTTCCATCGTTTCCTAAAGAATTCGTAGGGAGCTTATGCTAGTAAAGTACTTAAAATCTCATTTCTTGATTTATTCGTCGTTCATTGGTCGTGCTCATGTGAATAGGCCTAAACTAACTATCTGTCAATTGTCAAATCAGTCATGAGCTAAGTGTTACCATTGTATATATATTAAATAGTAAACTCGATTTGCCAAATAAGAATGTATTGGCCTGCGGCACCGCAGCGCTGCAGTCGCTTGAAAAATGAAGAAAAAACGAACAAAAATCGTGTGGAATGTATTTAAAAAAGCGCGCTGAGAGTTGTTTTAAGAGAATGAGCACATGCAAGGTTAATTAGGCGGGAATCGTATTTTGCAATTTTGTTTTGATTTCCTTTTGATGGTATGTGATAAAGTCCTTGTGAAGGATTTTCGCTTTCTTAAGTGTATGCATGCGAAAGAACTGCTTTGAGATGAACCATATGCTTTTGCATTACGTAATTTATTTTGATTCAATTTGCCTGTATACGGAGCAAATATCCATGTTGCATTATTTCACTTTGGTTCAAATTGCTTTGAAATACTTTCCTATTGAAAAAATAATGAGAGGAAGATTTTTTCAGTATGTATTTTTAGGTTTTCTGGAATTATGGATTGAATAATTTCAAACGAAATACAGTAAATATAAGAACCATTTATTTTAACGCAACCTGTTAGTATTATAGCAGAATACAATGAAAGGTGCATTTAAGCATTTTAGCATTGTATATGGAACTAGAAGGATTTAAAGAACTTTTTCTTTAAATCCTCTTAGATATGGAATCTATAGTACTTTCGAAAACGAAAATGGTCCCTGAAAGCCATCTATGTATCCGCCGGCGTACTTACATTCCCCTGTAATTTTTAGAGCGCCGGCGGATACATAGATGGCTTTGAGGAATCGTTTTTGTTTTCGATTGTACTACAGATATCATATACAATGATTCTAGTTAGTAAAGGCATTAACCAGTTTGATTCAAAATTCAAAGGAGAAAAACGTTAGTAATATAGAAATGGGAACGTACTTTTGTTATTAGTCAAATAAGTTCAAAATATACCAATATGTATAAGACAATTAAGGCAAGGAAACTGCAGAAAATATACAAACGTCAATTTTTCTCAGGTCACAGCTTGAAAATTTCATATTTTTTTCATATTACAAGCTTGAATCCATTAGTGAATTGAACAACCATTAAGACATCCTCTAAGCTCAATGCAAAAGAAATATTCAGTTGTTAAAAAAAATACCTTAGTTAACATTGACCTTTAAATAAAAACGAGAGATTTTGGTATTAGAAAACATTTTTGTAAAAACAGCTTATAGCATGCAAAAAAAATGTATTTTTTTCCAAATCACCTTAGGGGGTCGTTCAAGTATTACGTAAGCAGATTTATTCCAATTATTGACCCCTCCACCCCCCATGTCCGCAAAAGTAAGCAAAGCCCATACCCTCTCCTCTTAAGCTTACGTAAACATTTGTCAATTAATGTATTTTTTTAATGTTATATTTTTATACTTGTAGTTTTCAAAATAGGTAAACAGATTTAAGATAGAAATTTGATTTTACTAATAGGTACGGTATTCAACATAGAGTAAAGGAAAGAAAATATAAATCAAAGACCCCCCGGCCCCCCGTAGTGCTTACGTAATACTTGAACGGTCCCCAGGAGGTAAAATACTAGATTCGTATTTTTTATAGAGGTACCCCAGTAGGCCTAATCCTCTCTCACTACATTATAAATAGCACATAATATTGCACATGCACGCATTTATTAATAAGCATATTAAATAATCATTGCACAACCAAAACTATAAACATAAGGAAGCATATATTAAAAATTGCATATAAAAAAAATTAAAAAAGCCCTTAAAAATAATAAATGGCAAGAATATTGCGAGCAACAGCGCGTTTCGAAATTATTCTGGACTTTGCTTTATATGAATAAGCATAATATACAGATTGAAAACGAGAGGGAGTTACCGGATTATTTGAATCCTCGTTGCCTAGAGAATACGAGTAGTATCCTGGCGAAGGAAATTGATCCGATGGGATTTCGAAAAACGAAACGCTTGGATGCGTTACCGTACTAACGACGCAATTTTGGAAACAACAATATTTCACCATTTTTTTAAAATTTAGTATTTTTTTATTTCAAATTACAAGTCGCTACTCTAATCAAAATCAATAATAATAATACAATATAATGTTTTATATAAAATAATCGAATAAGTATAATAATACAATAAATATAGAGTAATCAATACTAAATAAAATAACAAATTTTGATTCCTTAAATCTATCACCTCAATAGCACCTTTTAATTTGAAGACTTTGAAAATTTTTATCACGCTTTAATGTTTTTTATTTTTTTTTTTTTATTTTGGCCACTGAACACTTTAACAGAACTTTTCTTATAGCTATCACTGCACTTAATGTTTTTTCTTGTTTTTTTTTTTTGAAAAATAGCACAACAGATACTAGACACATACACCTCTGGCACTTTAAAACTACTTAAAAAAACACGCGAAAGTAAGGACTTCAAATATATGTACCCGATCGCATGAAACTTTTCAAAACGTACCTAATAACGTACCTAATATTAATATTTATTTGATAATATTATATGCTGGAAAAGGTAATGATAATAAAAATTATGATAATAATAGTAAAAATATAATAATAAAAAAAGAGTTCAATGTAACCAATTAACGATATCAAAGTTTTGAAAAAAACTGAAATCGCCAATTGATGCTTACTACCAAGAGCAGATCTTATTGCTCGTTCAATTTCACTTAATTGTTCAATTGCACTTCACTACGAAATGTTAAATTGAGAATAAAAGCCAATCAGCCTTATTATGAGTTTCACGTGAAATCATTCCCCCCGAAAAAGATCCCATTTCACTTTTCCCTTATTATGAGTTTCGGGGGAAAAATTTTCCATGTTCGAAAAATTTCCCTTATTATGAGTTTTTTTCCCCCGTGAAATGTGAAAACCTTGAGAGCAATTTATTTCACTTACTTTTGTGAGGCGAACAAGTGAACAACAAAAGCGGAAAAATTGTAAGTCTGGAATTTTGTTCAGGTGAAACTCATAATAGCTTTTAAAATTCCGGGCGAACAAAAAAGTTCCGGGCGAAAAGCTGTTCACGTGAAACTCATAATAAGGCTGAATATTTCAAAAAGAAATGTTCATTAAAGAATATAGCAAATTAACTTTGAAAACTCGCGCACTCAAAATGTATTTAATTCAATTGTAGAATTGGAAAATAATAAACCGCACCAAATGACTGTGTAACAGAGATTGGTTTTTGTAACGTTCAAAAGTTGCACATTTAGTGAAATAAGCGCCAAAAGTTTCACCTAAGTAGATGAAATACATATGAGCTTAATATACTACACAGGACCTTAAATGATCAAAATACGAAAAACTTACATCAATGTACGTACCCACATTGAGTAAAACTCCAACCTACCTCACTAACCCATAAGCAAAATGTTCACATGCAAAATCAAGGTCATTTTTTATTTTCTTTCATCTTACCAGAATGTCTATTTTTATCCTTGAGAGTATTGTCCTGCCCATATCGCTTTTGCTTCCTTGTCTCCTTTGCACCATACGTATACATGTATCAAAAACATACGTCCGATCTACGGTTTGCTCTTTAGTCGTTGCTCACTCAGCTGACCAGAAAAATTCATTGTTTACAAAACTGAATTTCTCTTTCAGCTTAATAGCATCCACAAACACTCTCATCAAAAAAAGAAAAAAATTCAAGTGGAACGTATTGTATTGGTCGACGACGCTTGGGGCGCCACCAGTCAAAAAGAAAATTGAGTTTACTATTAAATATATATACAATGGTGTTACCACTCACGAAATAAGCACTAGTTGAAGAAAAACCTTAGATGGCGGACCCTTTATATGTGATACACGTATTCAGCTGAAAATAAAGTTGGGTCAGTTCAATTACTAACACCACTTTATTTTTTGGATTTTAAACTGGCTTTGAGATCTGAAAATAAAGTGGTGTTTGTAAAGACAGTTTGAAGACCGATGCCGTGCTGTGTGTGTGGTTTGCCCTCTTGTTGTATCTCCTCTGTGGTCAGAATTTCATGATGTAAACAAACAGAACTTGCGGGCAAGAGAAGTTATTGTGTTTTTGGTTTTCCCTCTTGTCTTTATATCTCTAAGACAACGCCATTTTGAATATTTGATTCTGTTTTGGTTGAGAGTGTGTAGTGGAAAATTCTAATTCTTAAAGAAAACAACAATCCCAACCTTAAACAAAAAGAAATTGCGGGTGAACCGGTGAACTTTTGTTAAACAATTTGTTGTAAATTTTTACTTTTTATTGTACGTCGAATGTTTTGTGTGCATATTGGAGTACCTATGTTTTTTATTGGTGGAGCACAATGTGCTGTTATTTATAGCGTCGCGCTCGCGTGTTTGGTGTAATTTGTTCCTCAAACTAAAGTAATTTTTAATATTGCAAAAAAATTTTTTTATTGTTATTAAACAGTAAACAAAAATAAATTACGGGTAAGCTTTTGTTTTATAAACAATTATAAGTAAGTTTTTTATAGTTTTGTGTGCACATGTAAAAACTTTTTTAGTGATGGCGCACAATGTGCCGTTATTTAATAGCGTCGCGTGTTTGTTCCTCAAACTTTAAAGTAGGTAGGTACTTTTTAGTATGACAAAATCTATTTGTTATTGTAATTAATATTTGAGTGACAAATCCTTAAAAGTAAATTGTCAATGAGGCGTTCATTAAAACTATGTTTGTCAGATTATTCATTATCCAACTTTTTTCGGTCTCTGATACGTTTAGTGGTTCAGTTGACAATTGATCAGCTGTTTTCAGTTTTTGCAAATTCAGCTCTAAGTCAAGAAAAGCCGACTGAAAATCTGGATTCAGTTTATAGTACTGCATCATCAGGGAAAATAACTTTCCTGATTGTTTAATTTTACTTTTACTTTTCGGTTAGTTTCATGCCGAACCATTTGTTGCGTACCTACTTGTTATTGTTTCTGTTGTTTGTCGTATATGTGGAGGCTATTACTAAAAAAGTTGACACATTAAATATGTTTTTGAGAAAATCGTCGCTTTCATTTTAAGATTTAGAGAGATTATGGTTATTCGCTTACTAGATATTGAAAATCCAGGCGATGAACTCTAGTTAGCTTGCTGTGAAATAACTAAACGAGATTATTAATTTCTCATCTACTTTACTAGAATTGTACGCACAGCGTAGGAAGGTGAATCAAAATACCTTTTTAATCTGACATCAAATTTAGAAGACCATCAATCTTTCAATTTTGAGCCCTCAAAATTATAGAAGCTAGCTGCAACCTGCAATGGTCTCCGCGAATAATTAGGGTGAGGTACATTGGGAAATAAAGTTATATTCAGCTGAATATGTGTATCACAGATAAATCTTGTGTTACAAAAGCAACATTGTAAGCAAATGGAATTTGTGTGGGAAGCTGGCAAGAGAAAGAAGTAAGCGGTTCCCCTCTTGTTCTATATCACTCCATGCTTCAAACGAAGTCTGTCCAATTAGTTGTTCAGTGTTAATTTTGCTAAAAAGAAAATACTAAAACGTCAAATGACAACAAGCTTACCAACAAATGTAAAAAGTGCGGCAAGAGAGGTAAAGGTTAGTCCTTTATTAAATTCTTTATTGAATTCTGAATCAAAGTGGCAACATGGTACTAGAACGGAAACTTATGATGTAAACCAGGGATTCCCTAACTATTTTGAGCAAGTGACCCTTTTTTTTCAAAATGAACTGATACTTTAGACCCCCATAGCCAAATTACTTAAAAAAAACCAGTCTCTAGTTTCTTACCTGCTTTTAAAGGTACGTACTAGGTATAAGCAAGTTTTGCAGTCGTGCAGAAAAATTTTTTTTGGATAACATTAAAACATGACATTAGGATGATAGAGAACAAGAAAAAAATGGATGCTCTATGTCGATTTCCTTTGCAAAAACAAAAGCACTCTAAAAAAGTGCTTTTTTTTCGTGCTCACTGGAACAGAAAAGACAAAATTCTTTTTTTTTTTTTTTTTTTTTTTTTTTTTTTTTTTTTTTTTTTTTTTTTTTTTTTTTTTTTTTTTTTTTTAATTTATAGGGTGAAGGTGAAAATTACCTTTACAAGCACGTCGACCTGAAAGATCTTTTGTGCTGTTCCCTTAGGTTTAATTACACGTAGTGTATAGGTTTGTTCATTCGAAGCTGAGGTCATGTAAGAACCTAAGAATCTTCGAAGAAGAGGTGTTTCTGATATCAAGGGGACAGGGGAACCCTTTATTGAATATTTTAAGCCTGGATCTAGCTAAGGCAGGGCATTCACATAAAATGTGTTCAGCTGTTTCTATGTCTTCAAGACAGAGACGACAGGTGTCATCTTGGCTGATGCCCATGTTTTTAAGATGATACTTGAGAGAGCAGTGTCCCGTGAAGAAGTCCGTAAGTAACTTTGCGTCACGTTTGCTCATGTCAAGAATTTCTTTCATACGTTTGTGGGATAAGTCAATGAATAGTTTTGACTGACGATAGCCATTTGAGTTGTTCCAGGTGCTGATCATGTTCTGTCGTTCCCAGGTAGCTAATTCGTTTTTTAGGCTACTTATTGGGAGACCACAGTAGGGTTCGGGGCCTTTGAATTGAGACTGAGAGCCAAGTCTAGCAAGTCGGTCACCCTCTTCGTTACCCGGTACGCCTTCATGACCAGGCACCCATGAAAGAGTTATTTTATTGTGAGTAGCTAATTGAAGTAAACAAGTCAGGCAGTTCCAAACTAGTTTGGATTCGATTTTTGTCGAGGAAAGAGCCTTTAGTGCTGCCTGACTGTCAGAGCAGATTAGGATGCTTGATCTTCGGAGGTTTCTTCTAATGCATTCCCTAATGCAGAATTCTATAGCCATTACCTCTGCCTGAAAGATAGTAGTTGTGTTACCAAGGGATGTAGATGATTTAAAGTTGGGACCGTAAATCCCTGCACCTACACCGTTGTTTGTTTTTGAACCGTCAGTATACCAGATGTATTGGAAGTTATTTGTAAGAATTACAGGGTTCTTCCATGCTGAGCGGTTTGGAAAGATTACTTCGAAGGGGTGGTGTAACATTATGCGTTTAGGCATAAAGTCCGAGGAGTGTGCTGCAGGCGATTTCAGTATTGGGAGCACCTGCAGAATACTCATATGTCCTTGTAAGTTTTCCTTTCTTGAGTAGTTAGTGAGATGAAGCTTTAGTCCGCTTAGTGCAGCAGTCTTCTTTACTCTTAGATGTAGCGGAGGAAAATTTAATAAACTTTCTAACGCTAAAGTTGGGCAGGTGCGCATTGCACCTGTGATACCTACACAGGTTAGTCTTTGTAACTTTTGCAAAGATTTGCGGGCATAAACTTGTTCTGTTTTTTGCCACCAGACCAGCGAAGCATAGGTTATGATGGGTGTGATAATAGTGAGGTAAGTCCAGTAAATCATTTTTGGCCTAAGTCCCCACTTTTTACCAAAAAGTCTAGAACAGGCCCAGAAAGCATTTGTTGCTTTTGCTATGGTTTTGTCTAGATGTGGTTTCCAATTGAGTTTATTATCCAGGGTTACTCCTAGATATTTGACCTCTTTGGAAAAATTAATTTGAACACTATTTAGGGATAGTGTTTGGAGATCGATTTTTCGTCTCCTGGTGAATGGAATGATGACTGTTTTGGTGGGGTTGACCTTAAGCCCTTCTTTGTTGCACCAGTCATTAACTTTGTTCAGGGCCCTTTGCATACGGTTTGTGACCTGTGCTTCTTGATTGCCTTGAATAGAGATGACTAAGTCATCAGCGTAGCCTTGTGTATCAAGGCCCAGCTTATTGAGGTCATCCAAGAGCTGATCTATTACAATTGACCAGAGCAGGGGAGATAAAACACCCCCTTGGGGACAGCCTTTAACAGCATTAACTGTTATTGATGTTTGACCTAGTGTTGTGGAGATGATTCTGCCACTTAACATAGAGTCAATCCATTTAATGGTTGGTGTGTCAACTCCTTTGACAGTTGCAGCGGCAAGTTGTTGAAAGGCATTCTTCGGAAACCTCCTCATCCGAAGAATGCCTTTCGTTTTGGGTAAGGAATTTCAGAATTTCAAACACTTCTTCGTTGGAATCAGAACTAGATGACGACTGATAAATATTTTGATAATTTCAGCTAAAATTGAGCGATCCATTTTCACAAAATAGTTTATTGTTTATTTTTATTACCTCTCTTTCACAGTCCTTTAACCAAAAATGCAAAATAATCAAACTGCAAACTGGTAAACGTCAAATGTTTTGTGTTGGTGTATGTGAGTGAAAGTGCGTGTAAATCTTGCCTCTGAATCGAGATTCATAAAAGTGCTTTTTCGGGGCAAAAAAAAAGTGATCTAGTGCCTCAATGTAACATATTTCGAGCAAAAAAGCACTTTTAAAAGTGCTTTTGTGTACCACTGGAAATCGACACTAGTTTTGTCTGTCAGTATATTAGTCTATTGATTATGTCATTTCTTAAGGAACTCGACATTGAATGGACTTTTATTGCATTAATCGATTCATGGGTTAATTTAAGAGAAAAAACTGAACGTGCTATTAAATTAGAGGGTGCGATTCGGAGATATGAGTTCTAAACCATCTTCATTCGCTTTTTCAAAATATCTCGAAAACGAAGCAAAATCAATTCCAAGGATGTTTTTTGTAGAGAGCAAATTTTCCCATCGAAATGCATCTTTAAAAATTATAAATAAAAATTTTTTATCCAAAATAATAAAATTCCCGACAGAAAAAAGGCAATTTTTCCAATTTTTGAGTTTTGTCAGTTTTTTAATGGCATTTCTTTCTGGTTTTAGATAGGTATCGGTAATGCTCCATAAAAAAAGAAGTATAGTACGGACTCGATTAACGCAACTAATAGAGACTCGGACGGTTGCAGTAACCGAGGTTGTTGCACTTACTGGATCATATTTTCTTAGACACAATTTATGTTTGAAATGTCATATTTCATGAAAAAGTTGAATGTGCATTGTTCTTTGCTTTTGAAACCATTCATATAAAGGCCTTCATCTTAACTCGTTTCCCTGTCCGGACTCTGCTCTAGCCACAAATTGTCTGAGAGCAATTTTCTTTTTTTTAATGCGCCATATTGTTGAATTGTGAACATTATATTTTTTACAAGTTGTCTTATATAAGAACCCTTTTCTAGTTCTGATAAAATATCACTTCTATTTTTAATTGACAATTTTAAAATTTTTGTAACACAGGATGTATGAATTTTTAGTAGACACTAACGAGATCGCAACCCACTCAAATCAACACAGATGCAATTTAAGTGCTTGTTTATGTTCTTGCAAGAAATATTGCTCAGATAATCAAGCTGTAAAATAACAACGGGAACAATGAATCAAAAGAAGAACGTGAATATAAAAAGGGGATAAATAAACACAAGAAGTTGCACTTATGGAGTTAGCTTTTTTGAAAATTTGCACTTATAGAGTCAAGGCGTGTTAAGATTTTAGTGTTGCGAAAATCGAGGAGTTGCACGAATCGAGGGTTACGCAAACGAAGTCCGTACTGTAAATGCTATATCAGATAAATTTCTATGTTTCAAATTCACCGAAATATTGCCACTTGCACATAGACATTTATCGTCGATTTTTATCCTTTTTATACTGACTGCATTTATTTTTACTCTGTTAAATAAAAAAAAAAAAAAATAATTTTTACTCAATGAAAAGGTATTTGTTATAAATAAAAATTTATGTACTTATTTTTAATATTATAATTCTTCAATCTACATCTACAGTGGTGGCCACACAATTAGAAACGGCACCCATTGTAGTAATAATAACTTTCTTTAAAGACATTTCTTCAGGTTTTTTTTTTTTTTTGTTGGAGGTTTTTAAAATACCAGCTGGAGCACTCAGACCTAAATACCGGTCCATTGTACTACCAGTTGGCAACCTTCTATTTGTTATAGCTTTCCAGATGTTCGGAGAAAAGCCAAAAGACGCTACCATGATAAGGAGCCTAAGTTACCAGCTCTCACCATGTCTGCGTCAAGTATCTGTAACCTCATGCGAGAAAAAGCAGGACATTCACAGAGGAAGTGCTCTGCGGTGTCCTCATCTTCTCCACAAGATTCACAGAGTGTGGTATCACTTAAGCCTAACACGTTTAAATGCTTGGCAAAAGAGAAGTGCCCGCTGGCAACTCCAATAAGCTTTCTACAGACTTTTGCTACGGGATAGCAAAAATGTTGCAGTCTTCTTATCAACTTTTGGTCTGTCTGCATCCAATGGAGGCATACCATCTACGGTTGTGCTCTTCACAGATCCAATCGTTGATTGAAGCCCTCACTGAGGACGATGGCAGACCTAGCGAAGGTTCAGGTCCTGAGAAAGATGTCTGCCTAGCAAGTTCATCGGCGATCTCATTTCCAGTTATGCCGTGATGGCTCGGAACCCAAATGAGACTCAAGGAATTTAATCTTCCGATCGCATTCAGAGAACTCCTGCATTCCTGGATCACTTTCGAAGTGGTTAGAGGGTTGAGAAGGGCGTTAAGCACAGCTTGGCTGTCGCTGCAAACAGAGATACTTCTCCCCGTCCATCCATTGTTCGTTACGTGGCTCAAGGCCATTAGGATAGCATAAGCCTCCGCTTGGAAAACGGATGCGTATGATCCCAAAGATGAGTGCAGTCGTATGTCATCGTTCTCAACAAAGGCACCAGTACCAGAACCCTCGTCGGTTTTGGAGCCATCTGTGAAGATACGATAACAGTTCTTTCCAGGCTCAGATTCTGGAGTGAACCAGTCCTGAACCGAAGGAAAGTTGACTGAGTAATTTTGACGCAGTTTGAGCCTTGGGATCATCGTGTCAGACGGCATATCCATTAGACGTTAGTCAAAAGATATGCTGCTTGCGAGTTCCTCAAAGCTCCAGTGCGAATTGTGCCAGAGACCACATCGCTTTAAACGAGAAATGGTCTTGAGAGTACACCCCATGATGTAGGTATCAAGGGGAGGAAGATTCAACAGTGCGTGGAGAGCAGCTCCCGGTGTGCTGGGGAAGGCCCCCGTAACACTTAGACAAATTGTTCTTTGAAGTTTGGCAAACGAGGCAATAACGTATTTACGCGAGAGCTTATTCCACCAAACAACTGACGCATAGGAGATGATTGGTCTTATCATAGCCGCATAGATCCAAAGGACCCTTTTCGGTGAAAGACCCCATGTCTTGCCAAAGGCTCCTTTACATTGCCAGAAAACTGACAGTGCTTTAGTAGTTTTAGACTCGACATGTTTTGACCAAAGAAGTTTGTTATCCAGGATTACTCCAAGATGTTTGACTTCATTTGAAAAAGGAATGTTGACGCCTTTAAGCGTAAGTTGGGTCAAACCAGTCAATTTTCTACGTCTCGTGAAGAGGACAACCTCGGTTTTAAGAGGATTGACGAAGAGACCGTTTCTAACACACCAGGTGTCAATCATATAAAGCGCGGCCTGTGCTCGGGAACAGACAGATTGGAGGCTGGAGCCAATCGAGAGCACGGTGACGTCGTCTGCATATGCTTGGGCATGAACGTTAGAACCATTGAGCATTACAAGTAGAGAGTCGAGAAGAGGAGATAAAACGCCACCTTGGGGACAGCCCTTATTTACTCCCGTTGCAACATATTGTCAACTTTCCGCCTCAGCGATTACGGTTCTCTTCATTAGCATTGCTTTAATCCACAACACTAATGACTCGTCCACACCGTGTTCTCTGGCAGCATTGCACATACCATCGAAGCTAGCATTGTCAAAAGCACCTTGAATGTCGATGAAAATGCCTACCGCAAATTCTTTCCTGTCTTCAGGTTGAAAAGAGGTTTAATTTGTAGCTTGTGAATAAGAGTACACATTAAAAAGTTAATACTAGAAAAAAGCTAGACAATATCAAATACAAAAAAATAAACATGTATTTAACTCAAATTTTGTGTGGCCATACAATTAGAAACAGAACATAAAAAATGGTATTTCATTATTATTATTATTCACCCCTATTAACGATCTCGTCTCGTCTCGTCGTCAACTCTCGTTTTCTCTGTCGTGTCGTTTTTTAAATGGCATTCCATAACTTCTTCGACACGAAAAATACGTAATAGATTTTAGAACGACTAAAAACTAATAAACATCTGTCAAAATCAAAAGATATTGGAAGAAAGTTTGAATAAAAAATCATTGTTGAGCTTGAATGCGGTTGTACATTTATTAGCACCTAAATAAATGGGATATTTAAATTATAAGTATAGAAATGTATTACAGCACAAGTAGTGAAAGTGAAGAAGATGTAGAAGAAAGTATCCGGAATGAAAAATTGATTATAAAACAAAAACAGATACGGCACAATTCAAATCCATTCGACTTGCCTGATTCAAAGTGAGTTCACACTTTTATCCCAATAGTTGCTTATGAATAAATCTATTCTACGTTTTAACAGATTCAAGCAGTTCTTTAGATTGGCAAAAGAAGCGTTTAAGTATTTGTTTGATGAAATAAGTGATAAAATCAGGATTCGGCATCGTTCATCATCGATTCCAATCATATTCAGACTTGCAGTCATCCAAAGAATTTTAGATGAGGGAAGTTACCGCGCCGGGAATGACTTTATTTTGGGACTAGCTCAATCAACAGTTAGCAAATTTTTCAAAGAAATTATCAACGTCATAGAAAAACATATTTGCCCCAAATAGATTCGATTCCGAATGACACCGGCCGAAAAATCAGAAGCAAAGCTTTAGTTTTCAATATGTCGGGATTACCTGATGTCATCGGATGTATTTATGTTGCCCTTCCCTCTCCATAACTTAACCTCGATGTGTATGCAGTCTGCGTTTGCGATGATGAAGGAACTGTGGTGCAGTTGCCAAGGGGTTAGGAAGCAAAATGGACTGCGAACTGCGATCCATGGCGTTTCCGCTCGGGCTTACCACTTTTTCTATATGTAATAAATTTGCTACAGCTTCTTCCAGTGGAGATAAAATCTTTAGTTTGTTTGGACCTCCTCCAGTCGCATTCAATTCTTTCGAATTGTGTATCAAACCTGATAAAAGCAAACATTTATAAAAATGTATACATATGTATTTTGAAAAAGTAATTCAATCCTTTTGCCAACCGTCCCCGTATCTTACTGGAGGACCCTAGCTTTTAAGCTGCTCCGCTATCGCAGTATTCCTTTTTTACATTGGTTTTTTTAAATTCCCTTCAAAAAACCTCTAGCTAACTTTTCGTTCCTCCCTATCAACTCGACGAGCGTCTCAAACTGGTTTTGGTTTGTCAAATTCAAATTCAAGTCAAAGAAATGCTTTATTAGTTATAAAATTTTTCAAAATAAATTCATTTAACAAGGTTACTTTTGTTTTGTGGCCTTTCATTTCTATGTCGCGATCAAATTTTTGAACGAGACATATCAAGGTTTTTTTTTGTCGTCGTCGTATTTTTTCGACTTATGGAATGAAGAATATCTGCATTCAACGACATTTGACGTTTACAGACGACTACACACGACATCAAAACGAGTGTACAAGGTCGAAAACGAGTTATGGAATACAAATTGAGTCGTGTCGTTTTTTTCGATGTCGTTTTCGACATCGGTAATAGGGGTGATTATCATAATTTATTAACATTTGAATTAAAATTACAATGTAAATATTGAAAAGAGCACTAGCTACTATGGCTTTCAGGGGCCCTACTCTGTAATTCGTTTCGAAAGCAAAACTTTCCGAAAACGAATATTTTGTACTCTTTAATTCGAAAACGGATTCGAATCTAGTACTTTCGGAAATGCGAATCCGAAAACGAATTTTTCGTACCTGGCAATGCGTTTTCGAACGCTAATACCATTCGAAAACGAACATTTTTATTCGACAACCTAGTAGCTAACGAATATCAATTCAACTGTAAAAGCAACGGTAGTGTTGAAGAGACTTATTTTCAGAAAGTAAATTTGCTTTGTAAAAAAGCATTAGAGGTCCAAAACAAGTTTAATATATGTATAAATTTAAGAAATGTAAGTTTTTTTGTAAGAATATCCTAGTTTCATTCAGAATTCAATCAAGTTAAATTTAGGGATTCATCTGGCAAAAACACTAACACTAAGCAGAAACAATTTGAAATTATGGTTGATTTCATGAGGGGCCATTCTGATTTGGCAAAGGGCCGTTTGAACTCAGCAGACGCCAGACAAACCTCCAACAATTTGTGGGATAGACTATCGTCGACATTAAATGCGGAAGGACCACCAATGCGAGATATAGTCGGATGGAAAAAAGTACTATTAAGTGTAGTAAGTTTTAGAAAACTGTTTTAAGTTATTCAAATCTTTATAGGTATGGGCAGATTATAAAGGCCACGTTAAAACTAAGTTACGCAAAAACAAAATGAGCCTTTCTGGGACAGGTGGTGGACCCTCAAAACATTACTCTTTCACCCCTGTAGAGGAGCAGGTCATTCGGCTCGTGTTTTCGGTGTCAACGATCACCTTACCGAAACATCTTTTGGAAATGTTCAAGAAACCGAGGAAGTCTCCAATGATGTGAATATTATGCATGTTCCAGAAAATGAGAGATGCACTTCAACACCTAGGTACTGGAACTGCAGTCGATCTTATGGGAGTAGAGAGTTCTTCTTGAATGGCATTTAAGGCATACAAAAAAGCATTTTTATTCAATCGGGAAGTTCTGTACGAAACTAAAAGAAAATAAAACAATAGCTAAAATGTGAAACGAATTTTTCGTACCCATAAATTTACCTTTTGTCAGACATTTCAAAAATATTTGACTTATCCCGAATAATTTTCCTTTCAAGGCGTTCTTCTTTATTCTCCAAAGTGCAACTGAATCCATATTATTTTATTTTAAAGATGAATTGATTCTTCAAAAATGTATTTCCTTATTTGCTTCGAATTTGCTTTATAATTTTTTTGGTTTGATTTGACAGATCTCTTGAGAAATAATTCGAGACTCGACAAATCTATTCCCTAATTAAAAATAGGAACAAGTACTTTTTTTGTCCGATTCGAAAACCTTACAGAGTACGAATTCATAAACGGATCGAAAATTACTTTCGAATAGGATTGGCTTTCGAAACGAATTACAGAGTAGGGCCCCAGCTCTGACATAAATAATTTGTATTGCTATATATGTATTGTACATATAACAATAACAGAAAGGAGGAAAGAGAGTAAGAAACAAATAAAAGAATAAGAGATAAAAGGAAGATATTGTTTTAGGCTAGTATATTATTTACATGTGTTTTAATCGGATAGACTTTTAGAATTTTAAATTGTGTTTTTTTTTACAAATTCGTAAACTTTAGTTATGTATATTTTTTTGACTAGGGTTTTTTAAGGCGTTGATGATGGATGTTGGTGGTTGTTGGTGAGTTGCTGAGGTAGGACAGGTCAAATTTAGTAGGTGGGCAATATCAAAAAGAGAGTTGCGGTTTCGACATATTGGCGGGCTTTCTTTTCGGAGGAGGTGTTGGTGGGTCGTTATTGTATGACCAAGGCGCAATCTTATGTAGCATACATTCATTAAGTTCGTTGTTGTTGTTGGGAAGTATTGGGCGTGCTTTTTCTTTATTGATGTTTGAGTAATGATGTTGGTAATTGTTCTAATAGGATATATATTTTGCTTTAAGCTTTTGACCGATATCGTGAAGCAGATCGCGCCGGTTAATTGTGACAAAATTATAAGTTCGTATATGTTGAACTTGAACAGCACTTTTGTCAGCAAGTTCGTTTCCCTTAATACCCATGTGAGTGGGTACCCACATTTGTTTTATTTTTTTATTGTTGTTTATAATACAATACCGGATTCTTGAAATCAAGTTAGTATTGTGATTGGGATTTTTTATTGCTTTTATCACGGATAGGCTGTCTGAGGCGATGACAAATTTGCCAGCAGTTGATGTGCAGGTATTAATTGTTTAAAGGACGGCGAAAGCTTCAGCAGTAAAAATACATGCATTGTTATCAAGAGATCCTATGCAAATTAAGGAACCATTTTCCCATACTGATGCAATCGATGTGGTTTGTGCGTTTTTTGATCCATCAGAGAAAGCAAATTTCCAACCATTCTTTTTGAATTCTGATGAGATGCTGAGGAAAGCTTGACCATATATTTTAGAGCAGGTGTCGTTTTTGTTGTATTTTGCCAATTCCATTATAAAGGAATCGGCTTGCAGCGACCATGGTGGAAATTTTGAGAGGTGATTTTTCATTTTTTTAGCAGTTATTCCTAAGTTATTTGCAGCATTTATTGATATTGACATAGCGGAAGGTATTCGTTTTAGGTTTGTAATCTTCAAAGCTATTGCAACGTCTCTATCGATAATTGACCCGTTAGAACATGATAATTTTACATAAAGTTTTGTGCTAATCGATTCGATCCGTTCTTCTATAGTAGGGAGTCCGGCTTCAACTAGCATATTTTTGATAGTGCTTGTTGGATATGCATTAAGACTCCTTCGAGCGCTATGATGATAGGGTGGTTTGATGGTGTTTAATGTAGATTTTGGTGAGTTGCCATACCTATATAAAAAGCCCATAGTCAATTTTACTTAGAACTAAAGATTTTGTTATATAACATAAGGTATTTACATGCACGTTACACTTTTTGCTTGCTAAATATTTAATAACATTTGTACTTTTATAAAGTCTTTTTTTTAATTCAGAACAATGAGTCTTCCAATTATATCTTTTGTTAAAAACCAAACCTAAGATACTTAAACTTTCAACATTTAATATGTTAATATTATTGTATGAAAAAGGAATATTTTTACATGAGGTCTTTCGACAGAAATGCAATGTCTTACATTTATCGAGTGATATGTTCTCCAGATCGAGAGGACCAGGCTAGGATATCGTGAACGACGTTTGAAAGTAGAGTGTTTACGGATGTTGGGTCGTTATGTTTACATAAAATGTAAAAGTCATCGGCATAGGCTGTGTGATCTAGCTATGGCTTGATATGATCGAGCTTAAATCGTCAAAGGCTATGATAAATAAGATGACAGATAGTGGGGATCCTTGGGGAATCCCGTTTGCTAGGTCGCAAAATGGAGAAAATCCCTTGCTTGATTTGACGCATATTTTTCTGTTAGAGAGGAATGCCTTGATGTAATTAAACATTTTTGAACCAATTCCCCAGTTTTTTAATTTGTTGAGAACAACATGGATACCAATATTGTCAAACGCTTTTTCAAAGTCTAACGAAAGAACTGTTACGTGATTCCGGGCAGAAAGGGCATTAGATATATAAAAATCAAGGTGAAGTAGTGCATCCGCACACCCTTTATTAGGTTGAAAAGCAACTTGATTAGGTTTTATTAGTTTTTTTGTTGTTATAAACCAAAGCAAACGCTTAGCTACAATTTTTTCCAGTACTTTGGCGATACATGGTATGAGTGAAATAGGTCTAAAACCATTTACGCTGTTAATATTTTTACCTGGCTTTGCCAAAGGAAACAATGTTGCTTGCTTCCAACTTTGAGGAATAAATACCAACGTCTAGCACCATATTGTACAGTTTTATTAGTCTTGATTCTGCTGAGTGAGGAAGATGTACTAACATTGGATAAGATATTCTGTCTCGACTAGGTGTTTTTCCTTTAAGTTTACTCAGACAGCTTTTGAACTCGAGGTATGAAATTTTATGTTCGATTAATTTTGCTGAAGGAGAAGTAAATTCCTCTTCAATGTGAGAATGTAAAGCTAGATTTTTTTGTTCGATATAATCTGAACTAAAGCTTTCGTCTTTGGAGTAGTTTGACCAAGTAGTTACAAAGTGGTTACAAATTTCTATGGGATTAGAAATGATGCCTGTGGAAGTTTCAATAGCTTTAATGTTTTGAGGTATAAGTTCACCGGTCAGGCATCGAATATTATGCCAGATTTTTGTTAAAGTTGTACTTTGATTGATTGAAGACGTAAAGTCAATCAAACTTTTAGCTTTAGCAGATTTAAGTTCTCTTCGAAACAGAGCATTTGCCTTTTTATATGAGATTAAATTAGCTTGCGGAGGATATTTTTTGAATAATCTCCATGCGTTCATTTTTTTTGTTCGTAAAGCGTTCAGTTGCGGGTTCCACCATGCAACAGTTCTTTTAGGTTTTTTTAACTGTGCTTTGGGGAATAGCTTGGTTAACTGCTGTTCGAATAGCTTTATTGAAGAGGGCGGCTTCTTTATTTATATTGGTTGAGGGTTTATTGTTTGAGAGGTATTCTGATATGTGCTTATGAAAATAAGCCCAGTCAGCAAAATCCGTTTTGAATTTACGGTTAACCATATGTTGCGCGTAGGAAGAACCAATATAAAGAGTGCAAATTATAGGAAAGTGATCGCTATTATGGAGATCATCTAAAATTTGCCAGGAAATTTTGTTTTGCAATTCACCGGAGCAGCAAGTTATGTCGACGTGCGTTAGGGTGTTATGTGTGGAAAAGTGCGTAGGAGAGCCATCGTTCAAAATTACAAGATCAGAGCAGGATATAAAATTCTCAATAGTCGAACCTCTGTGGTTAGTTTTTGGTGATCCCCAGAGAACGCTCCAAGAATTAACGTCACCTGTCAAAAGAATTGGTGTTGTTATTTGATTAATAAATGTTTGTTAGATCATCTCTCGAGAATTTTTGACCAGGTAGTATATGGTACCCGTGGCGTAATGGTTAGCATGTCCACCTGCTAACCCAGAGGTTCGAGGTTCGAATCCCAGCAGAAGCAAAATGCAAAAATGTTTTTTCACGGGTATCGCCTTTCGCGAGGAATTGGCAAGTCCTCCGTTAATAAATTCATTGCCATGAAAAGCGCATTCTCAATTAGCCGTTCGGAACCGGCGAAAAATTGTAGGTCCCCTCTCCATTCCCTCACAAGGCATGGTTGTGAGAAATGCGCTAGGCCCAGGGGCTCCTCGCTCTGTTGCGCCACCCTATTTATTTATTTTATTTAGTATATAAATTGAAACCAGGGTAAATTTTAAAGATAGTTGCACCTCAACCGCTAAAGCTAATATGTTGGAAACTATAGAAATTTTGGAATGTGGAATGTTTTTCTTGGTTAGAATTCCAATACCCTGTTTTGATGTTGTGTTTTCCGGGAAATTTTTGAAGTAACCTGTAAAAGATTAAGGTATGTGAGGTGTGTAATTATACGCGCAATGAGTTTCTTGAATCGATATGATCTGAGGATAGTATTGTTTTATGAGAATATTTAATTCGTCGTAGTTATTTTGGAAGCCTTGAATATTCTATTGTATAATATTAATTTTGGTGTTATGAAATTTTAGGTGATCAGTTTGATTGGGCCGCAGCAACCCCTGGCGGGAGTTGGATTGGGATGTACCCAATCCCCCTTCCGCCAGTGATGTCTGAGACCTAGTGTTAAAGGAGATTTGTTTATTGTTATACATTGTCATCTGTATCAAGTTTGCATATAATACGAGTTGTTATTTATTAGGTTATTAGTGATTGAAGCAATGGGTGAGCTTTGGAGTGAATCTGAATTTGCTGAAATTGATTGAATTACCGTTTGTGTTTTAGGGTGAGGGGGGCGCGGGAAGTGGGCGGTTGAGCGCCGAAGTGCAATTTTGTGTTTTTTGAATCGAGGATGTTGATGAAGTACGAATGTGTGAAGAAACACCAGCTTTAGGTGTTGATGACATTTCTGCTAGTGAATTATTTGTTGTGTTGTTATTGGCTGAAAGAAGAGTTGTGTTCGTGAGGGATTTATTTGTGTTTGTTTTAATATTATTAACATTATTAGTGGATGGTAGTTTTTCTTTTGCTTTTTGGGAGAAACATAATGGTTTGGGGTGCATTTTCTTGGAGTAGTGTTGGTTTTGGTTGGTTTCGAATAGTAAGGATAAACGATCGAATGGTCAAACACGTTTATGTTTATAAAGGCATACTGGAGAATGTCATAGAGCCTTTTTCATTCCCACACATGCCCATCTTTTATATTTTCCAACATGACAACGACCCAAAACATACTGCATACTTGTAAAGCAGTGTTTTGCGGATACAAAAACCAGTGTTTTGGATTGAACCCGATTGAGAACTTATGGGCAGACGTCAAGAGAGGATTAAAGTCCAAAAAATCAAAAAATTCGGACGAGCTTTTCAAAAACATTAAGGAGGTCTAGGACTGTATAGCACAGTGGTTCCCAACCTTCTAGAACTAGCGACCCAAATTGGAGTTTTTAAATTTTTAAATTTTGAATTATAAACCTTTCCGTATACATGTTAGGTACATACGTAAGAATATTCTAGAAATCTAATGTCAAAGTTCGCAATGACAATAACTTCACAACAAACCTATATAAAATAAAATAAGAAGTGACAAATTTATTCAATTGAAAAGAGAATTTTTCATACATACATGCAATATATTTACACAATTGTATATATAATATGTATATAACATAGCGTATTTGGAAATTAATAGTAATTAAAAAAAATAATTATATTTGCCATTAGTTTCCTAGTGAGAAACTTGACGTTAAGGTCCCTATTAGGAGTAGCGAATCGAACGTTCGACTGGAAGCGAATGTTTTAGAGAAACTCATTTATTTGATTATTATCATTAAACTTCGTCCATTCTCTTATCTCACATTCCTTAAACGTCGAAAAAAAAGTTTTCTACAAAGTTTTTGTTTCTACAACCTATAATACTGCTATAAAAGAAGCTCGCAAAAACATTCGCTTCCAATCGAACGTTCGATTCGCTACTCATAATAGGGGACCTAACATTTAGATACCAATTCATCAATTCTAGGGAGTGTTGTTGTCAGGGCCAGTCTCATATCGTGTTGTACATCCAATTTATTTTTTGGTTTGGTTTTAATATTTACAAACTGAGAAAATTCAGCTTCGAAAAGATATGTCGAAACGAATGGCATTAACAGTTTTAAAGTTTTTGGGTAAACTTCTCTCACACTGCACCAAAAGTCAATCAATGACGTTGTTTCGAAATTATCTTTAGAAAAATAATATAATAAAATAAAATATTATGGAGAGTATCCGGAATTTCAGAAATAATTAGATTTCTAGAGAAAGGATCTTGGATTGCTGTGAGTTGAACATTATTCAAATCGTGGAAGTATGTAGCAATCTCCTGTTGTAAATTAGTCAGGTGATTGATGATAAGGTTTTCTAATTCTTCCTTAGCATATTCATTTTTGGCTTCCAGGGTCTCGCTGAGTTTGTGAAACATTGCTATGTTATACTCAGTGCTCACTTACCCTTTTACTCCAGTTTTCAAGTTTTTCAACAAAACACTGCAATTGAACTTTAAATTGAATTACATATAGTGATATCATGTCCTCGTAATTTAAGGTTCAATTAGTTAAATTCTTTGAATATATCTGCCAAATATGCAACCTAAATCAGCCAGTCATAATTCTTCACTATATCTGAAAATTCGTTTTTTTCGCACGTCTGAAAACATTTGAATTTCATTTCTTAGTTCGAGGAAACTATTTATCGTGTTTCCTCTGGACAACCACAGCACATGTGAATAAAACAAAAGACTTACTACAAAGAACACATTGAGACTTTTCGATGCAATTCGAGATCAATGAAGTTAAACCAAATTTTAAATAATCTTCACAATATTTTCTTTTTGTCATTGTTGCTAATAAAATAAATACCTAGTCATTAGTCAATTACAAAAACAGAAGAAAAGTTTACTTTATGTTTAAAGTTAGTATTTTGAGTACATTTCTATTTTAGTTATTCAAATTCTCAAGGATGTAAGTAAAGCACTGAATGAAAACTCAATACTCAGAATCAAATGAAATTTTTGCGCTAAAACACGCATATCGGCATTTAAACAATTCAGCCCTTATTCACTGACGAAAAATGATTATTATAAATGCATTTCTCACAACCATGCGCATTGTGAGGGAATGGAGGGGACTAACAATTTCTGCCGGTTCCGAATGCTAATTGAGAAAGCGCTTTTCATGGCAATGAATTCACTAACGGAGGAATTGCCAATTCATCGCGAAAGGGCGATACCCGTTCAATGAATAAGCGTGTTTTAAAGTTTTGCGGAGTTTATTATGCGATTATAAATACGACTGTTAATGTTTTATTAGCGGTGTTCAAATTATAATATTTTAAACAAGGAACACACTTGTTTGTTGTGATGCATTGTGTTGCAACTGCTTGTCTGTATATTATATGAGATAAATGTGTTTGCTCTTTCATGAAATACACACAAGCGATTGCGACACAACACATATGCCAGCATAAGATTTATTTTATTGTAAAATATATATATGTATATTTTTTTCAAATTATAAGATTTTCTTTGCTCGCGACCCATCGAAAATGGCTTGGCGACCCAATTTTGGGTCGCGACCCATGGGTTGGAAACCAGCGGTATAGCACCATCAAGATGCCGCGCTTTGGTTGAAAGTATGGAAAGAAGATTGGCTGTTTTTTTTTTTTTTTTTTTTTTTTTTTTTTTTTTTTTTTTTTTTTTTTTTTTTTTTTTTTTTATATACAAAGAAGTGGATTCCCTACAAAATATTAATATTTACTCTATGTTAAAGTGAAGATTTTTAATGAAATACCATTTTTTATGTTCTGTCTCTAATTGTATGGCCACACAAGATTTGAGTTAAATACATGTTTATTTTTTGTATTTGATATTGTCTAGCTTTTTTCTAGTACTAACTTTTTAATGTGTACTCTTATTCATAAGCTACAAATTAAACCTCTTTTCAACCTGAAGAAATGTCTTTTAAGAAAGTTATGCATACTTATATTACTAAAATAGGTGCCGTTTCTAATTGTGTGGCCACCACCGTACATCTGCATCTTCAAAAATGTCCTCTTCTGTAATATCGGCTACTTGCTCATTATCGCAATTACTCCCATACATATTGAGCAAGCAATTTGTAGTTTTCTGCAACCACACCTTACAAGGTAACCTGTAGTTTAACAACAAGCCAGTTTTTGAAGCAATATCTCTGGTGCAGGAGGTTGCAATTGTGTTAATCTGATTCAATCCACATTAAGATTTTTCCCGACCAAAGTTCAGAAGATTTCTTCCATGCCACTGTTAGATTTGGAAAAAAGTTCTTAGACCATGATCTTTGATGGCATCGCGTTTTGGTGGTATTTTTGATAGCGAAAAATTTGTACTTTGCGATAATTTGCAAAAATATTTGTTTGGTAAAATTTGTTCCATACAAAACTCCAATTTATCTGATGCAGAACTTGTGTCTTGCATGGACCGAACTTGGTCGTTTCGAAAGAAAAATTCTCCGAATGATCTTTGGTCCCGTATGCGAAAGCAATGTGTGGAGAGGAAGATACAACAACGAGCTGTATGACCTGTACCGCGACATGGGCATAGCCAGAAGAGTACGCATCGCGAGGCTACGATGGTTGGGCCATGTTGAGCGGATGGACCCAAACGCTCCGGCTCGTCGGGTGTTCGAAAGCACATTGCAGGGAAATCGCGGAAGGGGAAGACCTCGTCTTAGGTGGCGCAATCAAGTGGATGAAGACCTCAACCGACTTGGAGTACGAAACTGGAGAGAGCTCGCCCGAAATCGAAGTCGTTATAGAAGGATGTTGGTTGAGGCCCAGGTTCACCCCGAACTGTAATGCCAACCTAAGTAGGTAAGTAAGTAGAACTTGTGTCTACTTTAGCAGCATCATCTCGTAAAAATATGTCCATATGTGTGTTTGTAGCTGTATTTTCATTTATAGATTTCATGAATTTTTTAGGCAAAATTATAAAATGCAGATGTAGTATTGCAGCCACTAACTGCATGAAAAAAGCAAAGATATTTTTGGAGATGAAGAAGATTAAAAATCTTTCGATAGTTCAATTTATGGTTATTTTTTCTAGACTTGGTTTCAATAGATACACATTTTGATAGTGTTCCGGCAAAAGTGGGACCTAAGTGGTCAGTTGTAGCCTGTAGATAGCTGTTTAAAAAATGTTCCACAAATCAATTTTAAAATAATAACATATTTTATATTCAAGAAAGGAAATATTCACGTAATTTATTTTACTTATTATCAACCTTAAATACTTTCGCATCGAATAAAAAAAATTTTTTTTCAGCAAAATAAGGATAAATGCTGTTTGTTAGTATAGTTTGTTAGCTCTATTAAGTCCAAGGACTTCACATCTGGTTTTGAAGATTAGTGAAATTTGTTGTAGTTGAGTTGTGAGAACAAGATTCTACTCTCTGACTGTTGGGCTTCTATTTCGAACAAAGCTCTTTCAGTATCCTCAAACTTTTGTATTATACGATTCAACTAGTGTTTTAATAAGCTTCGGTTCCCTGAATTTATGTTGATGTTTTCACCATAAACATCACCACGATTCTGCCACTGTATCATTCACCTATCTTTATTTCTTATTTCATATCTAAGCATTTTATTTACGAGACGTGTATTCGGCAATTCAAGGACTTAAAATATAGTCGGCTTGTAGCTGAAGTGTATAAGTGTGTTTTCTAAATATACAGCATAGTTTGGTGTTCTTAGTGGAAGATTGAACAATTTTTTGATAAAATTTCTTTGCAGTTTCTCCATCAGTTCAAATTCTTCTGCACCCCATGCCTGCGCACCGTAACACATAGTTGATTTCACTACTGCATCAAATATTCTAAAATTTGTGAAAAGGTTAACGTATTTATTAGAAAAAATATTTTTCTAAGTTGAGTTATTTAGATTTTGACTTATTTTAACTTTCTCCTCAATGTGACGCTTAAAATCCAATGTTGAATTTAACACTAGTGCTTTTATTGTATTTATTTTGTATATTGCATTAAAGCAGTATTTATGACATTTGCTCTTATCTCATCTATGTACATCGGAACGGTGCTTTTCAAGCTCTTTCGCTCGCTCTTCCAAATTTAATAAATTATGAGTTAATTTGTCTATTTTACTAGACATACTTTTTTCAATGCCGTCTATTCGTGTTGTAAGATTGTTTTCTAGGGCAGATAATCTAAACCTTGTTCTCTAAATTTTATAAGAAGGTTACTTTGATTTTGAGGTGAAATCAATTGTGAGTCACCGCTCACCGGCGATATCATGAAGAGAGTTCATTGTGGCATTTTTATCAGCATCAGCATCAACAGAAACAGCAGCCAGCAAAGGGAGCAGGTACGGTGGTTATTTCTAGAGCGGCAGCAACGGAGGAAGAGCATGTAGTAACAGGAGTATGAACTGAGGTAGAGTTTTTGGTAGAAAGTTTTTTTTTATTGTGAGACGATTTCTCCTTGTTTTTTTTTTTCACTTATGATTGAAAGAGGAGGTGAGTTTTTCAATTCGCGAGAAGTTGTGGGTGTACCGTTTTTAGGGCTTTTAAGAGTTGAGGTTATCTTGATCGGGTCGTATCAAAGAGAGGCTGTGACTGTGACATTTGGTAGATCAAATAAAATAGAAAATTCTTTAAAGTAATTTGATTTGCTTAAATTTAATCACAAAGCAGCACTTTCAATGGACAAAGTCTAGCACAGAGTCTTAGTACGATCGAGGTTTATGTTTATATTCTACCAATAAATTACATTTACACCAAAAACACAAATGGGGTTGAACAAATCCTATACAGCAAATTTACGAGTCTGTTTTCTACCACAAAAAGCAAAATATTCCTTTTTTTTTGTTTTAAAGGTGTTTTATTGAATATTCTTGTTTTCAATACTTTTTGATAAGAAATATTTTTGGTTTTTCCATAGTTGGTCGTATAAATAAATAAAGCCGATGGTTTTCCAGCACGTGAACAACCAGCCATGAGAAAAAACTGTATACCACAGATTTCAAGCGTTTAAGCATTGAGATTTATTAGATAATTGTCATGCCAAAAGCAATTCGAATAGGCAACTGCAAACGCTAAAATTCAAATGGTAGGCCAGGTGGAATCATTGGTAAAAGTGGTATCAAGACATCTTCGCCTTTTAGTTTACCAGGTAAAATTGTCGCTTCAATAACATATTCATTAATCGTTTAACTACTAATCGGGTGCCATTACATAATCTTGGATGATTTAGATTTCTTAGCATTATATTCGGAATACCTACTTTTAGTTATAAATAGTAAGGCGGAATGCTTGATATATCCAATGAACCTAAAAATTCGATTGGATAGTTCACAGCTTCATCCGGATTCATGACGGTATCAATAGATTTATAAGTTACGCTTACACCTGGTATTTTGTTCATAACTTCCACATATAACATCTCTATTCGTACATGCCAATATTCATCTTTGGCTTAACCAATCTTAATTTCGGTAATTACTTACATATTAGGAAACATACCCTGTATCAACGCAGCATTCGATTCTGATAACGAACAAAAATTATTTGGCAATCTTATTTGACCATCAATATTGTAACGTGCGCTTAGTTCGCAAAAATAAAACTCTACTTTTCAATTTAATTCTACCACTTTATTCAGTATCTACTTTCGATATACACTTACTGAACTCAACTCGACTTTTGGACTATCACTTGTATTTACTCTTAACTATATCACTCTATAAACAAGACTGCCCTCTGGTTGCCTCGGGCGGGCTATTTATATCGAATGACATGCCATCTAGAACTCTCCAGTAACTTCTACATTGTCTCCACATTTGCTGTCTACTCTCTGTCTGTCTGTCTCTCTATACACTCACACACACTGGCTTACAAGCAACGCCTGTCATTTATACCATTCCATTAAAGTGCTGCCAGTTGTGTTTTCGGTTGAACGTTTTTCGATTAGGAAATTGGTATAAAATGTTGGGTTCACGTTACAATATCAAGAGGTAGTTCTCCATTTCGAGTTTTCAATAATTGCTTGAAAAATTATGCAGCTGTTGAATCATTCTGCAGAGAGAAAGCGTTTTCACATATTTCCACAACGTTATGAAGATTTCAATCTAGCACTTTATTCGTGAGCAGCAGTACATCGAGATCGAGATATAGATAGCACCAGCAAATAACACCAATGCACCTCCGAAAAGACCTATCAAACCTTGTAATGTACGATTGAATGCTGCAATACTTTTGCCATTCCTGATCTTTTTGAAATGTTACATGTTGGCGCTTCCATTCATTTCATTCCTCTACAATAAGCAAGACAGAATTAAATAACAATATGATTCAAAAAAAATGAGAATTTAATTTTCGTTACAACACCTGGGATAGAAATAAAAAAAACTTTATTCGTTATGTTATTTCAATTTTGACACACCTGCAAACACAAAAATTTTGATAGTTTTGGTGTTTTTTTTTGCCCACTTAAGCTTTCACTCTCAATTGCATGTGCCCTTTTTCGTCATAAAAGAAAGTTGAAAAAAATGAACCACTGCACTTACTTTTTTCTGTGGCCAACTAATGTGACGAAAAGAACCGTCCATTAGCGTACAGAAGCATTCTAAAACCGTTCCATTGATGCAAAAAGATCGCTTTTCATGATTATGAGGAGTGATATCCGCTTCTCGATTTGAAGTGAGAATCGAATCAAGAAGCACTAACACATGTTAGTCAAATGTCAAAAAGAAAATGTTCTTCAAAGAATATTCCTTAAGAGCCATAGGTGTTTCACTCACACAAAGGCAAATACGTTAAACTGAACAGAAATTATTTTGGGCGATCCATTGGTTTTTAAAATCAGTGCTTCCCCGAGTGAAACCAATGGAAAGCGACATTATCTGCCCTATTTATTTATTTATTCGCTTAATTCAAGCTATGTAATACTTAAACAAACAATAATAACTTAAATCTATCTTAAAAACTAAATGTGTTTGTGGGATTATGGAGGAATGGAATATAAATCTCTTTTAAGGGAAGATATACTTTTGTTAAAGTCGAGGATGTGTTGTGAATTATTGGCTAAGCGTAACATACGAGTAATAGGGTTGAAATGCCCATAATTAGTGCGGTGAGTAGGAAGGTTATAGAAAGGGACGGATCTTAGGTTGCGTGAATTGGTATTGAGGACCATGTTTTCAAAAGTGCGGGGGAGTCGATTACGCCAGTTATTAATTGGTGCACAAAGAGTATGTCAGCAACATCGCGACGTCTAGCTAGGGTGTGTAAGTCGATTAATTGTAATCTATCTTCATAGGGAGGTAAGATAATTGAATTCGACCAAGGAAGATTGCGTAAAGCAAGACGAAGAAACCTTCGCTGTACAGTTTCAATTCTAAGAGAGTGGGTTGTTTGATAAGGAGACCACACCTGAGAAGCATATTCAAGGATGGGTCTGACGAAAGTTATGTACAGTGACTTTGTGACGTAAGGGTTTGAAAATTCCTTAGACCAGCGTTTTATAAAGCCAAGGGAAGAGTTAGCTCTTGATATAATTTGGTCAATGTGGGAACGGAAATTGAGTTCTTTATCACAATAGATACCGAGATCGCGTATGGAAGACACTACTGGAACGGCTACGTTGCAAAAGTCGTACATTCGAGGGGGGAGAGGAAGACGTTTTCGTGAGAAAGTCATGAATTGACACTTGCTAACATTAAGTTCAAGGAAATTTTTTTGACACCAAGTTAGAAAGGAATTTAAATCTTGTTGAAGCAGGGGAGGGTCGAAAGGTGTCAAAATTACCCTCGTTATTTTTATGTCATCTGCGTATATAAAAAGGTTGGAGTAGGAAATAATCTTGTCCACATCATTTATGGCGAGGACAAATAAAAGAGGGCCAAGATGGCTGCCCTGAGGAACACCAGAAGTGGCGGAAATGGGGGTCGAAATAGAGCCTCGGAAAACTACCCTATAAAAACGGTCTTCCAAATAGGATTTGACCCATTGGATGAATAGTGGTGGAAAACCAAAAGCTCTTAACTTAAGATAGATAATGCCGTGAGAGATTTTATCAAATGCTTTAGAAAAGTCAGTAGTAACTACATCAACCTCGCTGCCTTTTTCTAAAGCACAGATTGTCATAGAAACGAATTGTGTAAGGTTCGTTGTGGTAGATCTGCCCTTTAAGAAACCATGCTGTAGTGAGGAAACAATTGACTTGCAATGAAAATTAAGCGTATCATAAACTATACTTTCAAAGAGTTTAGGAGTTGCTGAGAGTTTAGCTATGGGACGGTAGTTGGAAATTTCATTTTTGCAACCTTTTTTGTGAATAGGGAAAATAAAAGAATTTTTCCATACTGTTGGAAAAACAGCTTGTGTGAGCGAGAGTTGAAACAGATTTGAAAGCGGTTCACTGATTGTGTTGATGCATTTTTTAAGAAATATGGCAGGGATACCGTCCGGACCAGGAGAGAAGTCATCTTTAAGTGAGTTGATTTTTTCGTAGACAGTGTCCCGACTAACCCTTAGAGAAACAAAACTGGTATTTGAACTGTTTGTCAGATAACTGAAATAATTAAGGTCGGGTTCAATCATATCTTCACTATACGATAGACTAAAAAAATTTGCAAAAAGATTAGCGATAACTTGGGAATCAGAAGAAGAGGTGTCAAGAAAATTAAAAGAAAGTGGAAGTCCGTCAGATTTTCTCTTAATATTTATAAATTGGTAGAAACGTTTGGGTTCGGAAAGAAGACTGGTTTGCATTTTATCGAGGTAGTCATGATAAAGAGAATCACATAAAGTTGAAAAATTGAGGAAAGCTTGTTGGTAAATTATGTAATCAATAGTTGTTCTTGATTTAATGAACGTTTTCCATAATTTATTTCTAAGATTACGAAGTGATCGCAATTCTTTCGTATACCAAGGGGGAGATAACGAGCAATTCTTTTGGGGCAAATGGGGAACACATTGGATGATGCATTCGAAGATAGCCGTGTAAAAGAAGGTAAGCGCAATGTTGATGGGAGTGAAAGAGTTTATGAAATTGTTAAATTCAATCTGGCTTATTAAACTATTAAGTCCATTGAAGTCAGCTTTACGAAAATTAAACAGGTAAGATGCTTCAGAATCAGCAGCGGAAATACTTTGATTGAGTGTGAAGACAAGGGAAAGAGGAGGGTGGAAGTGGTCAAGGGTCGAGAGAAGATGGAAACTTTTGGTGATTACTGAGTTGTGAGGGTCAGAAGAGAAAATGAGATCTAGCTGTCTGCCTAGGTTGTTAGTAATATTACTAATTTGAAAAAGGCCAGACCCAAAAACGCGATCGCAGAAAAGACTTTCTTTTTCAGAAGTAGTATTGCAAGGAACATAGTTTGATTCATCCTCTGACTGTATCCAGCGTAAATCAGGCAAATTAAAGTCTCCAACTATGATAATGTCATCACTAGAGTCAGCGGTTTCGAAAAGGGAGTCAAATGAATCAACTAACATTTGATAAGCGAGAATAGGTTGCGAAGGATGTATATAGCAGCAAGCTATGAAAAAACACCGATTAAAAACAGATAGTTTTACGCATACTAGTTCAGTGAGTGGTGATTTAGATATATTAACTAGAGTTGCACTGAAACGGTTGTGTACGGCTAAAAGAACACCACGGCCAGATGTCCCGTTTTCATTAATTTGCCCATCTGCACGAAAAACTACGAAATCGGAAATGAATAATTCATTGTCAAGGAAACTGGAATCAAGGTTAGTTTCAGTAAGGGCAAAGATATCAAAAGGAAGTTTTTGGGAATTAAGGTAAACTGAGGATGTTTTTGTGCGGAGTCCTCTAACATTCTGATAGTACAGAGATATGGTGCTAAGGGTTACTTCGTTAGATACCGAGAAAGCGAAAGTATCAGTGTTAAAGACGTGGTTTTTTGGAAAAATTGGAGTGCATGGAACGATTCGAGGCTACGTGTGAAGAAAACGTAGCAAGATCTTTAATGACTGCAGAAGCTGTTATGTTGAAACCTTCATGAAACCTGACATAAATGTCTTTTAGGCTTGTAGGATCGGTTGGGAGACCTTCTTTTAAAATTGATAAAACTACATTGGTTTTGGTCTTACCGTTTATACCAGTGGTGGGCAAACTTTCTTAATGGGGGGCCAGAAAATTCAAGAAATTGCAGAGGAGGGCCAGAATTATTTGAAAAATATACATTTTGTGTTGAAACTTTTAATCATATTAAAAAACATTACACCTCTACACACCTGCACAAATGTTCAAAATTACAATTTAATTTTTATTCGAAGACCCTGCCATGGAAGGCGTGTGAGATGTATGAATTTGCTTTTGATTTTCCATAATATTTTTGGTTCAAGCTGTGACGAAGTAACATTCAGCAGCGCGAAAAGGTTTTCACCAATAAGTCAGTTTCTGATTGAGGTTTTCCACAATTTCATGGTCGAAAAAGTCTGTTCGCACACGTACGACGATGCAAACATCGCCATAATTTTCTGGGCGTGAGAAATTATCTCTGAAAATTCAGCTTTCGGTAGTGTTCTATAAAATTCTAATTTTGAGGAATTTAGGAACAGTTGTTTCAAATGGGTGCTGCACTACATTTTAATAATTTCTAACTACAATTCTACAGAGACATTTTCTGGATCTACATTAAACGGCATCGAGAAAACATCCAGCGACGACTGAATATTCTTAAAATCTTGAAACCTAGTTTCGAATTCTGTGTTAAGTTTTTTCAACGCCTGACTGGATTCTATCAGTCTGTTCTGTTCTGTTCTTAAACGTGGAAAGTGAGTTAAGTCGTTCTTAGTTATGCAGTTGTAAAACAGAAAAAGCTGGGTTTTAAATGATTTTAGACACCCGCAAGTCTCATCTATGAATTGGTTCTTTCCTTGCAATTTTTTATTTAATTTGTTTTAGTGTTCGAGTAAATCGATCATTATTCATTAAGAAATCTTGTATTTCCTATTTTAAATTCCAGATCCGTTCAAATACATACCCACAACTTAACTATCTTACTTTCGTGTGATAAAGAAGGTGTGAATAATGTGCGTCGACTTCAATCAGAAATTCTTGGAATTGTTGTGTACCAAGACCCGGGACCGAATAGTATTAATTAGTTTTATAACAACATTATCAAGTACATGGGTAATATCTATTGCAGCCTTACAAAGCAGGTCCTAGTGAATTATACAATGTAAAAATACAATATTGTGATTAGGATTCTGGTTTCGAAAAATACCTAATAATCCCGCTTTTTTTCAAGCAAATTTGGGGCTCCATCTGTAGTTATATTCCAAAGTTTTGAAATAGAAGCATTTAAGTTTGGAAGACCTCAGAAAATTCGTTATAAGTAATCTGCTCCGTCGTTTTTTATCGCGGGCCATATGCTGTTCATGTCGAATGATCGTCGGAGGGCCGGATTAAATGCTTCCGCGGGCCGGAGTTGGCCCGCGGGCCGTACTTTGCCCATCACTGGTTTATACAAACAGAATCGGGTTTATCATGAAGAAATGCAAGATAAAGACGAACATTGTCGTACAGTTTATTGTCACGTAGTCTTGCCATCAAGTACCGACCGTCATAATCTTTTGTTGCTGACATTGAATCGACAAATTTGGAGGTTATCTTGACGATGGGTGGAAACATTGGGTCTAAAATAGTGGGATTAGAGTTTAGGGGACTGATTGATGTCCTAGGCGATTTGGGTAGAGGAGGAGGTGTGTTGCGGGACTGTGAGGCTGGATTTAAGGTATGGGAACGGATGAAATTGCTATAAGGGATATTGGAAGGACTTTTTGCCCGATGAGTACTAGGAAAAGGAGGGGCAGTGTAATTTGGTTTAGAAGAGACATGCTTTGATTGGGCAGAATTAGGAGGATTTACGTGACGAATAGTCTTAGTTCGGGTTAGGTAGGACTTAAAACTAGAGTTAGGTTCTTGAAGAGATACATTTTTTTGATTGGAAGCTTTCTTCGGTAATTTTGAAACCCATAATGAAATTTGAAATTTGTATATATAACAAACAGGTTGATCAGTGGGGAAAAAAAGCCAAAGATATCGAGTAGGAATGAAAGCTTTAAAACTAGAAGAGTTCAACTTAATACATTTTACAAGATTAATTTTATAAGAATCAGAAAAAAAATTGCGTATCCTAGTTTCGTTAGAAATAGAACTACTTTTTATAAAGAGAGGCGTACATTCAACCTGATTATTTAGCTTACTTATTCTATGGTCCCCCTCAGCTTGGTTTTTAATTTTCAGAATTCTGTTGTTCCATTCAGTAGGGGTCCAGGATGTGCCAAACCGCTTGATGAGAACAGGTTCAGAAAGTGTAGGAGGATTGTCTTCGTTAAAGGATGATGTTCGTTCATTTTCATTTGGTATACTTGTAGACGGATTTGGTTGAACCGTGTCGTCACTTTGGATTGGTATGATAGAGGTATCCAGGTCTTAGAGTTCCAAACGTAGTGATTTATTGTTTTTACTATTGCTTAATGCAGGTGATGTGAAAGAGCTAACATGGGCTTTTGATGAGTTTGTTGACTTCATTTCATTAGATAATTCAGTTATCATATAACGAAGATAGTTTGATTCTTTTGTAATTATATCTTCAAGAGTAGACGAGTTTGTATTTATACTGAGGGAAGTAGCTGTGGACTCCCTCACAAGAGATTTAATGATCGAAGTTTGTTCTTTTGATGAATCAGCAAACCTTAACAAGTGTTTTTCTGTAGAATGTATTATTGCCGTAGATTGTTCAACAGAGGATTTCAGGTCATCAACCAATTAAAACATTTTAATAATGTCAGGACTAATAAGCTTAGGGAAGGCATGAATAGTTTCAAGACAATCATTAATTTTATGTGATATTTTCTTTAGGTTTGAATCTATGTTAGAGAGCCTAGTGTTAAATCCATTATTTTGGGACTCCATATTTTTCATTATGGATTCATTATTGTCAGCAATCACCTCATTAATTTTAAGAAAGTTGTGGCGGGTATTAGTTCTAAGCTCAGTAAAATCCTCAGACAGTTGAACTAAACGTTCATTATTATATTTGATAGCAAGCATTACGTGTGATGTTGTTATTGTTTTACATTCGTTGCAGTAATAATGAAAATTAGCAGAGAATTCGGTTAGGTGGGCTTTAGCGTGTCTACTCAGGCCTATGCAAATTGGATGAAATCTTTTACCACAAATACCTTTGCAGGCGACCCATTCTAGAGTTTTTTCACTTATGGTGCAGCCGATAAATCCACAAATGTTGAGGCGATCCATATTTATAAGGGTATTTAAAAATATATTTTAAATAACGACGTCGGAAAAGTTTCGTCAGTTACTGTGTTGGGTTCTTGTAGTTACTAAAGTTGGAGAGTTAAAGAACTCTGTTACGGTTGTTGTATGTGCTACGAGTGGTGAGTTGGTTAGCGAATCAGCTAACATAAAGGTCTCCAAAAGATCGTGATAAAAACAAAAGAGAAATTTAGGTGAGGTGGAATTTCAATGCTTAGTAGCGGCAGAACATGCACTAAATTTGTACTCACACGGGAGCCAAAAAAGGATGGAGAAGACAAGTTCAAGTTGGCTAAAGGAACCAAGATAGATTGTGTACGATGGACGATGGCCCTCTTCGTTCTCAGCAAAAGTTCCAGTTCGTTGATAATAAAGTTGAGACAGTTAGCACAGGTTGAGAAAAAAAAATAATTTTTTTTCTTTTAATTATGAGAAGTGTAGAGGTGTTGGCAGAACATATACTATATTGAACTCACCAAAAAGAGATGAAGCAAAAAGCTTGATAAAATTGTTTTTGTACAGAGATGCTCTAGTCACAACAAGAAATGTATGGTGGAATTTCAAAAAAAGAAATTGACTTTAAATAACTTTTTTGTAGAGTAAAAGGCAAAAATTATTAGAGCACTTATAAAAAATGATTCAAATGAAAAACTGGTTAAATTGATTAAGATAGACTTGGAGAATCAAAAAGATCACGGAGAAAAGTCAGATTAAGAACTGTCGTACTGTGAGGATAAATCGTGACTCCGATCTGTTACGATAATAGGGTTGTATGTATATTGATTTTTTGTGCTGCTCATTAGCTCGGTTGATTAGATCCTCTTTTTTTGTGTGACACTGACTCTTTTATTATGTTTGATTTTTTTTTTTTTTTTTTTTCTTAAGGTATGATTTGTGATATGTTCTGAAATGAGTTTTCCAATCTGAGGTATGATTTTACTATGATTTTATCTCTAATCTGTTTCTCTTAGAAATACAAAACACCATGTTTGACAAAGTATAGACCTTTTTGCTTCTATTTTTGAGGTGCTGTACAGTGGTTCCACTCTCGAACAAAGGCAGCCATAATTACTTACTCACTTGGTAACTTATAAAAACTATTTTTCCTAATATAATTTGGGCTCTCTGATTAAGAAACTGCCATCAAAAAAGGGTTCAATATCGGTTTACTTCAGTTTAGCTATTGGTACTAGAAAAAATTATGTAAGTAGTAGATATGTTTTCTACATTTATCGAAATACCTATAACTATTTTATTCAAAATATGTTAACATAACTTATTACAGTGCGCTCGTTCTATATTGTGAAAAATTAAACTCTTAGCAAAACACAGAAACAACTAGCTATGCAAGTATTTAAATTAAGTTTATTTTCATTAAAAAGACTTTCAAAAAGGTTTTTGGGCCAAACAAATTTAACGACACGCATTTTTGTAGGAAATTAGATTTTCTTCAAAAAAGGTCATTTTGAAAATTTTTCTCAGGCTAACCGTTTCCAAGTAATCTAGCTTGAGAAACTGGTTAATATTTTTGATTTTTTTTAATTAACGAACAAATCAATATGCGACAAATTGCAAACATGTTTCTAAAAGAAAATTGAATGTTCTACAAAAATGGTGTTTTTATATTTTCCAATAAAGTATTTCCTTCAGAAGTTGTTCACGATTAATGTTGAAAAAATAATAAATTTCTTAGTTCTCTTAAAAATTTATTAAAAATCAATCTGCAGATTTCCGCAACTGATTAAACGTGCGCTTAATAGAACATTTAATAACCTTTCTGGCAATATATAACACTTTGGGGGGCATAACAGTTAAAAGTTTGAGGCAAAGAACATTAAGATTTTCAATTTTTTTTTTTTGTTTTTCTATCTAGCCCCAATTTGCAAACGTTTATATTGAGTCTAACACTGACTCTAAAAAAAAATAGTGAGGGTTTTACCTTCCAATAATATACCCACGGTTCAAGTCGAACCGTAGTGGCGAACAGACTCGTTCTAATTGCGATAAAACCAATATCTGTTTTCAACCTTTACCTTGACGGCCTTTGCCGCTCATATAAAATTTTCTACTGAGACAGTGACTCTAAAAAGTAAAAATTGGTGAAAATACAAATTATAATATCTCAGCTTTAATGCTGAATCCACAAATTAGTGTTCAAAGTGCATCGCAACACTTCAAAAGTAGTAGTAGTAGTGATTTAGGGCCGGTCTGTTCAAGTGTGGTTAAATCTGTGGTTTGGTTACCACAGATTTTGCTTAACCCATGTTTATGGATCTATGGTCAAGAAATTGCGTCTTTTCACTATTTTTTGGGCCTTGGTTAACAAACCGTAGGTTATCGAGAAATTCCAATATTTTTCCAGTCTATCTGTCAAATTAAACACTAACCTCAATCAACGGTTATCTTTCTTGGTGACATGTGTTTATTATCGGCATTCATAGTGAGTTATTTCATAATGATTCATGTTTTTTTTCCTATTTTATTCCTAATTTTTGTTATTTTTGAACAAAATGTCATGAAACAGTATTTTATAAAAAAGAACTATAACAAGAATAATATTGGAGATAAATATATTGAAAAATTAAAAACAAACGCACTCCATCACACTGAATTGTTGTATAGCCAAATGATGAGTCGAAAATAATGCGTAAAGACAGATTAACCAAACGTGAAAAGACGAAATTGAGTTGATATCCAATTATTTATTAAGAAAATGTCCGTATACATTGGATAGATTATTGTCAGCAATATTCAACCATTGCATAAACAATTGTTACTTTCCAGCGATTTGGAAGAAAGCTAAGATTTTGCCAATAGCAAAAAAGAAGGCTGCTAGAGAAATTATTAACTTCCGTCCTATATCGTTACTGTCCAATATTGGAAAGTTATTTGAGCGGGTATTGGCAAATCCTTTAAATAATTTTTGTGAAGATGCAGGCATCATTCCAAACAATCAGTTCGGGTTTAAAAAAGGAAACTGCACAGAACATGCCCTACTCCTATTTCAAAATAAAGTTATTCAAAATTTAAGAAACGGAATACGCACGGTGACCTTAGACTTGGCATTATGGCCTATTATTTAAAATTATAGGACTCGGCCTTCCCAACTGGCTCATCAAAATGATTCAGAGCGCTCAACAAAATAAAACAAACACTCCCACTGGTGGAAAATTATTTTAAAAAGTGGAGACTTAAAATCAACACCCAAAAATGTGGGTTGACATGCTTTAGAAACGCAAGTGGTAAAGGGCACTATCTTGCGGTTAGGGAGAGTAAGTCTCTTATAAATTATAAAAAGTAGTATAGTAAATTATATAAATATATAAATAATTTTTCTATCCCACTACGCTCGGAAACGAAGTATCTCGGAATAAACTTCCACAACAGGTTTTAGTGCAGTCAATGAAGAGAAAAATAGGGCCTTACCTCCGAATTTTTTTACTGTGAACCGATTTGCATGAAATTTTGGAATTAGGCTCATCTTACCCTTAACTTCAAAAGTGAAAATGATTTGAACACCGCCACCACCCTGGGGGTGGTTGCCACCCCTTTTGGGGGGCGAATTTTTTTTCTTCAAAATAACATCGGATATCGATAAAAGGCTTAATTTTAAGCAAAAAATCAAATACAAAGTTTTTCATTAAGTCCAATACTTTTCGAGTTATTGGCAATTGAAAATTCGCAGTTTTTTCACGTTTTTCATCTATTTATTGCAAATATCTCCAAAACTATACGTTTTATCGAAAATTTTATAAAGAACAAAATTGTAGCAGGTAAAACAATGAACAATTTGGTGTTTTATAAAGTATTCTAAGAACAATATTAAGCTAGATATAAAAGATCAAAGCCATTTTTTATTTTGTCTGAAATTTAATCGTTGTGGTCAATGCCATTTAGCGGCGAGCAGATGCATTTTATGCATTCTAATACCAAAAGATATTTTGTAGTGCTTGAAATAAGCTTTAAAATGAGCACTATTAAAAGTCTTTTGCACGTAAAATAAGTGAGCTTTAGTGCAAATATGGAGAGCATCTAATGTTTTTTTCTTTTAAATCAATGAGTTTTTGGACCATAACTCCTTCAATTTTCATGCTATCACAACTTATAAAAAGCCATAGTAAAGGTAATTAAAAGAGCTACAACATGCTTTATTGCAATATGTAGTAAACAACCTTTTGCTAAAACGGTGAAGGGTTAAAGGACTAGAGAAGAGGCTGCGATTGCTCTGCCGCGCGCTCTTTAAACAATCATATCTCCATCAATTTTTGTCTGACTGAAAAAACTAAAAGACCAAATTGTTTGTCAGAAAAATACCTAAATTTTTTATTCTTACCTTTTTATACGTATCTGTCGTCATTTTTGAGATATTATGAACAAAGTGGGTTTTTTAAAAATTTTAAAATTTGTTGTTTTTTTTTTTAATCGTGACTTTTTTGAAAAATATGTGTCCTGAAGCATCCAAACTGATTCTATCTTTCAAACTCTTCATAACAAACTTAATTTTAGGCGGGATACGATTAAATTTAATTTTGGTGGAAATGGCTCTTATGAAACCCATTGATTTAAAAGAAAAAAACATTAGATGCTCTCCATATTTGCACTACAGCTCACTTATTTTACGTGCAAAAGACTTTTAATAGTGCTCATTTTAAAGCTTATTTCAAGTACTACAAAATATCTTTTGGTATTAGAATGCATAAAATGCATCTGCTCGCCGCTAAATGGCATTGACCACAACGATTAAATTTCAGACAAAATAAAAAATGGCTTTGATCTTTTATATCTAGCTTAATATTGTTCTTAGAATACTTTATAAAACACCAAATTGTTCATTGTTTTACCTGCTACAATTTTGTTCTTTATAAAATTTTCGATAAAACGTATAGTTTTGGAGATATTTGCAATAAATAGATGAAAAACGTGAAAAAACTGCGAATTTTCAATTGCCAATAACTCGAAAAGTATTGGACTTAATGAAAAACTTTGTATTTGATTTTTTGCTTAAAATTAAGCCTTTTATCGATATCCGATGTTATTTTGAAGAAAAAAAATTCGCCCCCAAAAAGGGGTGGCAACCACCCCCAGGGTGGTGGCGGTGTTCAAATCATTTTCACTTTTGAAGTTAAGGGTAAGATGAGCCTAATTCCAAAATTTCATGCAAATCGGTTCACAGTAAAAAAATTCGGACCCAAAATGCTTCATTGACTGCACTATTTGGATTCAACAAGCATGGACGGGCTGTTCTCAATAGAGCAAAAATGGTTACCGGAACTCTAAAACAATTAATTAATTCTAGAGTAATGTTAGGAAAAACAAAAGTTCTAATATACAAGACTCTTATTAGGTCCATTTTGACTTATGGTTTCTGCACATGGTTCACCATATCACCAACGCCAACGGTAGCAAAAGAAATGGAGTTTTTGAAAGAAAAATTCTAAGGTTTTGTTGTGGAATGTTTAGAAGGTCTGATAAAAGATGGTTCCCTAACAAAGCAATCTATGACGCAACTAAGCTTACACCTCTAATGAAATATCAAATAGAGCTTCTTTTGAAAAAGATGGAACGAATAAGTTCCCACCACTAATGAGGTCATTAATGGATTCTTACATCGAAGACGGAGTGTGTGGCCAGACCACTAATATTTGTCACAATTTAATTTAATTAATGAGGGGTCCGAATCCCTTTGAAGACCAGATGCAAGCGACGCAATGTTAGCCCCGTTTTATGAAAAAGCATCGCCCGTAAATTATAGTAATTTAATGATTAGTAATCATGCAATTTGATTCAGAACATAAGCCTTTGTTTCAATACAGACTGCTAAAGATCTCCTTTTTGTTATCATAAAGTATGTTTATGAACATGTAAGGATTTTTTAAGCAGCTGTAACGAGTGTATGTTTGTAGACTATCTACCCCACTAAACTCTGATTAAATGGGTTTCGTTTAGTTTTAATTTTTATTATTAGTAGTAGTTTAGTTTTAAGATCTAGTCATTAAGTTATGAATGTCAAAAAAGAGCAGAGCAGTGAATGTACACCGGGAGCAAGTGTACACATATAGTTTAACTATTATCATATTATAAAATTGAGTCTTGATCAATATTTACTTGAATATTTAAATTAAGCTTTTAAATAACAATGTAATGAACTTGTGAAATATGCTAGATATTCATTATGAAGTCGCACCACCCTAATGTTGAATGCTCTACCTCTACCTACTCTGTTTTTCCCCTACATTACGATTCACAAAGGTTTAGAAGCAACGTGAGTCTCCTTTTAGATCACGTCCTATTTTCCTAAAATCAGTACTTTCTTACTTACTTCCGGGAATAATGGCATTTCTTTTTCTTTGAGTAGCTATTTTGAAAGTTTTCGCTTTCTTATTCAAGTTGCTTTGTTTTATACCTTCCAGCTTCCACTTCCAGGTTCATACTCTCCGTGCTCTTCTCTTGAAGTTGGGTGCACTTCTTCGCTTATTTCGTGTCAGTATTGCTCTTTGAATATCCTATAATCTGAACTCAAGATTTTCCATGGCAAAAATAAGCCGCTCCCAAGTAAAGTTCTTTTGCATTTCTAAGCCTTAGGTATTTATTTTTAATCGATTGAATGTATGTGTGAATTTTATTTGTTTTTACAGACGTTAGACTTTTTTGCGAATTATTTTTACAAAATAAAACTGATAAGGTTAAACATTTTCAGGACATTTCTGGTTCAACTTTTTTTTAAGCTTTTTTTTCTATGAATTTTTCTTTATTATATGATAAATTTTTTCCCTAATTTTCAGTGAAATAAGAACCCTCACATCGTTCAGATTGACAACACTAGTCAATCCAACCAATCAAATCAATAAAACATTACTTCATGAAGTGAATCATTAAATTTGAATTTATTTAAACTAAAGTGAAAAATTGAATTATTAAAATGAATTCCAAGAAAAATGATAAACCAGTCACCAGTTGCGGCGTCCAAAAGCAATGTGCATTAGCCACCAATTTGCTGGATTTGTATTTGCAAGATTGTCAGAAACGACCACCACCCTCTCCGGCACTGTCGACGTCTTCAGACTCAACTCTTTTCGAGCCGTCTATTGATATGTTGGTAAATGATTTCGACGACGAAGAAACATTAAATGCGCAAGAGGCTATGGAACATAGACAAAAAGAAGATTATGAAAACGAAATCGAAACACTCCAAAAGGAAAGTGAAATGCCATTGGAAGAGCTATTAGCCAAATATAGAAACGCAAAAATGCCACAAAAAAGAAAGAAATCAAAGCATACGAAAAAAACAACATCAAAATGTGTTCCGAAGACAATGCCAACTACAATGCCTGTAAAAGATGAGGTTATAGTCATCGAAGAGAGCGACGATGATGTGGAAATACTGAAAACTGAACATGCTGATACCGACGTTGACGAAGAGAAAAGTACCACAGACAGTGATGAACAAGATAATGCTGATGACGAGGATGAAAGTGACTTTGGGCTAGAAGAAAGAGATAAGCTACTAGCCGAAGGAGAATTTTCTACCAAGCCTGTCGATCTAAGTAAGCGAACAAACTTGATGAAACTATATCCAGGAACATATGATGTTCATCATAAGAAAGACGATGAAGTGGATGGTAAGTTTCGCTTTTTTTACGTGAAATTTGTATGCGTAAAGAGTAATTTGTGTGGCCAGTAAATTTTTTTTTATATATTTTTTTTTCACAACGGCATTGTCACTCGAAAATAGCCGTTCCCTTTAGAGCACCGTAATTAAATCGAGCTGAGCGCTGATAGTGATTAGATGGAGGACCGTCTGCACGCACAACAGCGTACTGTTGTCATTTGATAATTGTGTATCCGCCGACGGTCCTTGTAACCAGTGCTGCAGTATGCAATGTTTATTTCTTTTTTAAACTTGTGCCCCTATTGAGAAATCCAACATTTTGTTAAATGTCCCAGTTATGTTTTTATACATATATAATTATATATATAATATTTATATACATATAAGAGTAATGAGATATGTAAAGGGAAGCAACATTGTTCAAAAAGTAGAGGGTCCGTCAAATAACTGTGTGGCTGTGTGGCACATTTAAACCAAATGTTGCCAATATCCTCCTCTTCAATTTTTGTGAACAAAAATTCGTACAACATAACGTAACGGCCACTCCTTGCTCATTTTCGAAGAATGCCTCTGGCCCAAAATCCGCACCAAACAGTGACTCGTTTTGGGTGTATCGGCTTTTCAATGTATGTGTGCAGGTTTTTTGTGCCCCAAATGCGAAAATTTTGCTTGTTTTCATACCCGCCAAAATCAAAATGAGCTTCATCTGTAGAGATGATTTTTTTGGCAAAATCGGCATCGGATTTTTATTTGTTTATATATTTATCTAGCAAGTCTTAAACTCTAATAGATAACAATAAGTAACAAAAAATATAATAAAAATAAATTACATTACTTATATATAAATATAATACAAATTATCATTCGCATAACACAGAGTTAAGTATCAAGTTCTTGCATGTATTTCTACTTAAATTAAAATCAATAAGGCCTATAAATTTATTAAAATAATACCTTGCATTAGTTAAAGGCTCATTCTGACCATATCTTGTTACATGTCTAGGTAAGTACATGAAGATGTTTTCTCTTGGTCGAAGGGAACGAGCAGGAGTATATATGTTTAGTAAAGAAAGCAAGTAAGAACAATCGATAAGGCTGCATAACATGTCGCGAGCAAACAAAGCAAAATTACATTGCCTTCTTTTATAAAGAGGCTTTAAATCGATTAAAAGACATTGCGCTTCATATGATGGCATAGTGGAATAAGAATAAATCGTTCGTAGCGTGAATCTTGTTAACTACCTTTTCTGGATACGCTCGATGCGCGTTATTGCGTTTCCATAATATGGACTCCAAATCATTGAACAATATTCTAATTAAGACCTTACTAAGGCAATATATAACGTTTTGATTGTATACGGATCTACGAAATCCTTAGAATTACGAAATATAAAGCCCAGCATTGCATTAGCTTTGGCAACTAAATGATCATAATGTAAGCCAAAACGAAATTTAGAATCAAAAATAATTCCTAGATCTTTTTTTGGAAACAATCTGCTTAGAGTTACAGATGACATAGTGTAGTTAAACGACAGACAATTCAATAGAACAAGTCAAAACAGAGCACTTATTAACATTAAAATACAAGGAATTGTGTTCACACCATCTTATAACATTGTCAATATGAGTGATAGTTCAATACAATTTGATAGAGATTTTATTGCTTTATAGATTTTAAGGTCATCTGCATATAATAAACATTCTGAATGTTTCAGATATTGAGGTAAGTCGTTTACAAATAGAACAAAAAGCAGTGGGCCCAAATGACTTCCTTGGGGAACGCCTGAAAAGTTAGAGATAACCTTTGATATACTGGAGCCAATCTTAACATATTGCATTCGATCGGTTACATAACTTTCAATCCAGTTTAGCAAGCTAGAATGAAAACCCAAATCTTTCAATTTTCGAACTAGTACTCCATGTTGAACGCGATCAAAAGCTTTTGAAAAATCTGTAAAAATGGTGTCTACTTGGTACCTACTATCTAAACTTCCAAGACAATAGTTTGAGTAGATAGCTAGGTTTGTTGCACACCTGACACAAAGCCGTGCTGGGAAGGAGAAATATGATTGCGAACAATTGCATACATTTTATCTTTAACAATTGCTTCATAAACTTTTGGAATGATTTGTAGTTTTGCAATTGGTCTATAATTCTCAACTTCTTGACGGGAGCCAGATTTGTGAATAGGTATCACGAATGAATACTTCCAACAATCCAGGAAAACGCCTTCACTCAATGAAAAATCAAACAAATATTTTAACGGCGCTAACAAGCTATTTTTACAGTATTTTTAAGAATATTGGTGGAACATTATCCGGTGCACATTTAGAACTATCTTCCAGTGCAGAGAGTTCACTGAAAATGTCAATTTCTTTCACTTGTAAATTGCCCAAATTAAGAACAGGCTCACTTTCTTCCAATACGTACGATATCGGCTGTTCAGCAACATAATTTGATTGGAAAAAAGCCGCAAAAAAGTTACAAATAACTTGCAAGTTAGTACTAACTTCTCCACAATATTTAATGGAAGCAGGTATTCCCAAAGATTCTTTCTAAGAATTGATCACGCTCCAGAATGCTTTAGAATTATTTTTGATTTTCGATTCGAGGGACCATATATATTGGCGGTAGGAAAATCTTTTTAGAAACTCATATTCTTTTCTAAGGCGACAAAATTCGGCACGAAGCGATAGGCTTTTATCATGGCTGTTCTTAAATTTCTTAATCGCTTATGAAACCAATTCGGGTGTTTATGATTATAAATCTTTTTTTCCGGCACGAATCTTAAAAAAACATCTTCAAGTACTCCCGTGAAAGAAGAGTAGTCTTGATTTAAATTAGAAAAACTAAAAATATTATTCCATTTTATGGTATTTAGGGAATCATTAATTTGCAGATAATCGGCTTTCGCAAAATTATAGAAAGATAAGCTGCGAAAATCATTCTAACAAAAAATAGTGCAGTTAAAATCAATCAATGCTTAAGGCGTTATGGTTAATAGTGTTAAGCGATAAGACGCATTCAGGTTCGCTTACTGTTACATCTAAATCTTCGTTAGCAAAAACCAAATCAAGGATTCTACCTAAAGAGTTTTTAACAAGATTGGCTTGCATTAAATTCATGGCTAACATTGCATCAATAACAGTTACCTCACAATCAGCAATTACATTATAAGGAACAATACATTTGCTTTTATAAGCCCATTTCACATTACCTAAGTTAAAATCACCTAGTACAATAACATAAGCACTACTTTCAATATTTTAATCAACAGATTCGATATTCAAAATGTGGGAATTATAAATGCTTACATCAGAACCCGGGGGTATGTAGGATACAAATACATACGTAAAAAATTCAAAACGACTACCCGGCAACTCTGCTGAAAATGCCGAATATTGAATTGATTTACAAAAACAGGAATAACTCAAAAAGTATATTCTTCACTGAAAATGTTCACCCAGCGTTGGATAGCTCTCAATAAATGCAATGAGATGCAATCAATTTCAAACAAGAGTCAAGATTAATTCAAAATATGTAATTTGATTAGTTTTGAATAAAACACTATGTGACATTAAGCAAATTAATCACTGGCCAAAAGTTGAAAAACTTAAAACGAAATTCACAACACTTTATCAAGGGATAACCAAGTTTTTGATTTTTGTATTATACACTGGCCTTGTAGTGAGCAAAATTCAATGTTTTTTGGTATTTTAAAAAAAGTCAATTACATCGAAAATAGCAAACTCTTATAGAGCGACACTTGTTGATACACTCTAGGGTTGCCAACTTTCAAAGTAATGTGGCAATATTTCCCAGCGTTGTTCAAGCGTATACACAACCATATTCGTTCAGCGGAAGGATAAAACTCATTTATCTGTCAAATCAGACATGAGCTAAGTAAACCATTCAAGAAATAAGCACTAGTTGAAAATAAAAGTTAGATGGCGGACCATTTATACAGGGTGATTCGCATAAGGTGTGACAAAAAGATAGGGTGTGTAGGTTGGACCTAGACAAGCAAAAAATCGTATGGGAGGGGGGGGGGTCCATTTTCCCCCGTTTAGGCGGGAGGGGCAATTTAAGAAAAAAATCACTAAAAATGGGGAAAAAATTATTTTAAGAAAACGGTAATACCTACAGAGTCGTGCTATAGCATTTTGAAAAGCCAAAAACCTATACTTTCATTTAAATTTTAAAATAAGTTGTTCAAATGAACAGTTTTTGAAATATTAATTTTCAAAGTCAAAATTTTGAAAAAAAAAACATAAATTTTTTTTTTTAAACCATTTTTTTTCAAAATTTTACATAGTTAAGTAGTATTTTTCTGGCTTACTTTCAATGCTCTTATTTATTTTTGATCAAACACAAGAAACCGGATGTCAAAATAACCTGTAGTTTTTGAGAAAACCAAAAATTACAAAAACGACTTTTTTAAATTTTTTGTTTTTTTAAAGTTTTTTTTTCGTTATTGGATTTTTAAGTGAATTCTCAATAAAAAAAGTAAAGAAAATATTCATCCTTTATTTCGTAAGTTCACTTAAGAATCCAATAACGGAAAAAAAACTTTAAAAAAACAAAAAATTTAAAAAAGTCATTTTTGTAATTTTTGGTTTTCTCAAAAACTACAGGTTATTTTGACATCCGGTTTTTTGTGTTTGATCAAAAATAAATAAGAGCATTGAAAGTAAGCCAGAAAAATACTACTTAATAATGTAAAATTTTGAAAAAAAATGGTTTAAAAAAAAAATTTATGTTTTTTTTTCAAAATTTTGACTTTGAAAATTAATATTTCAAAAACTATTCATTTGAACAACTTATTTTAAAATTTAAATGAAAGTATAGGTTTTTGGCTTTTCAAAATGCTATAGCACGACTCTGTAGGTATTACCGTTTTCTTAAAATAATTTTTTCCCCATTTTTAGTGATTTTTTTCTTAAATTGCCCCTAGCGCCTAAACGGGGGAAAATGGACCCCCCCCTCCCATACGATTTTTTGCTTGTCTAGGTCCAACCTACACACCCTATCTTTTTGTCACACCTTATGCGAATCACCCTGTATATGAGTAATGAGATATGTAAAGGGAAGGGTCGCAAGTAATAAAAAGAAATTACAAAAGGGAGTAGTGTGTTGAGAACAATTTAGACAAAAAGAAAAAAATATAAAAAATACTGCAAAAGGAAAATAGCTGTTGAAAGTCTCACATGCTCTATTTTTTTTTCTTACTAACGATATTACCTACCCATGCAGTGTTATTCATTTGTTTTCTATATTCTAGATCTCTCTGACGAAGATGACGAATGCGACGAGTTAGATTATGTCAAAAAAACCATTATGGTAGGCGCTGCATATCAAGCAGCCATTCCTACAGGCCTTTCCAAATATGGCGATGTTCTGCCTTATGAAAATGAAGACAAACTGATATGGGACCCGTCTCAAGTGAGCGAACAAGAAGTCGAAGATTTTCTTCTCCGCGTGAAGGAAGTCAAAACGCCTAATGTATTCACACAAGAAGAAGATTTATTGTCATCATCGACTTCTGTTTTATCGGAATCAGATGTTGGTGTTGGTACAAGTTTAGTTAAAGATGATGAGCAGGTACGTTAGTTTTCATAAAAAAATTCTCACACTTCAAATTCAATTGTTTGTCTTTATGATCCAATTCGAATACCTTTAAGTTTTTATCAAATTCATGAGGGTCCTAGTTGTCAAAAAATATTAAGGGATCACTAGATGCAATTGAGTTCTAAGAACAGCAACAAAACAATGCCTAAAACGATCATGTTTATTTATTTATTTATTATTTATTTATTTGTTTTTATTAAATAGTAAGTAAATTACATATTCAATAGTGACTAGAATTCGCTGCCAGGGCTATCTACTAGAATGGTAAAAATAAAGTTCAGTTTTTTTTTTTTTTTTTATATGAGATTTAAAAGTTTTAAGTTCGTTATTATGTTGTTGATGTTGATAACTTTCAAAAGGTTATGTAGATTGTTGTTGGATAGCCTTGCGCAGGCTGATAGAACTTTCGGGCAGGAATGGGCTATTGTTAAAGTGGATGATCTGTCTTGGCAAAGGTGGCACATAGGGAGAAGCTCCTTATTGAAGAGGTGTTTGTGTGTGATGTAGGTGTGACCAAGTCGGAGTCTTATGAATACCTGAAGTTTTTTTTGGATGTTGTTTTGGGGTATATTGCTCTATCACCGGTGGGGTTAGCGTTTTTATAGGGGTGGTTGTATCTTGACCATGAATTTTTTCTTTTATATTTCCAGTTGTCCCAGAGATAGTTCGAAATGTCTTTATTGTTATGTAGGATAAATAATTTTAGGGGTTCTTTAATAGCTGATTTGGCTTCTGCATCTGCTGCTTCGTTGCCTCTAATACCAACATGACCGGGAATCCATACAAGTTTTAATGTTTTACTGTTCAAGATTAGATGGTTGCGTATGGTTTCTATTATTTCGGTTGAGTTTGATATATTTTCTATGGCTTTTAGAGTTGAAAGGCTGTCAGAAAATATAACGGTTTTACTTTTTTGCGATAGTGTTATTGCTTTGTAAATAGCAAACGCTTCGGCAGTGAAGGGTGTTGTAAAGGTTGGTAGGAGTCCTTTTGAAATAACGGAACCGTTTTCGTTGACTACAGCAAAGGAGGTGTATGTGTCAGATTTGGATGCGTCTGTGAATATTAATTTCCATTCCAGCGATTTGTATTTCGGTGGTTGAGTTCTTTGGATATGTGCAAAGATCTGTGTTAATGGTGTTGCTAGGTAGTTTCCAGGGTGGTTGGCTGATTCTTGTGTGGTTTCGAGGGGAGATGGGTATATCTAAATTTTTTGCGAACGTAATTGCTGTGCATAGTGTTGATTGTTTTTCATGTTGTTTTTTTCGATTTAAAAGCTTTTTTACTTATGGATGAATGGATGTTTTGTGCATAGAGTTGATTTTTGTGATGATTTTTGAAGTAAGAAAATCAATTCTATCGGTTAAATTGGGAAGTCCAGTTTCGGTGAGTATATTCATAATTGGTGTTGTCCGTATGGCTCTCAGACAACTTCTGGTGACAGTATGGTATGGTGTTGTGACAAGTCTCAGAGATGATTTGGAGCATTTACCATAAATTGGTAGACCATAGTCGATTTTTGATAACACAATGGATTTGGTAAGATTTATGAGAGTGTTAATGTTTGCATGACTGTTTTTGGAGCTTTGGTATTTAATTATGTTAACCCTGGTAGTCAAACTTTTTCTTAAATGAATGCAGTGATTTTTAAAGTTTAATTTTGAATCAAATACTATTCCAAGGAGCTTCAAAGAACTAACGTTTTTTATTGGGCTATTGTTTAAACTGACTTCGATGGTTTTTGGACAGTTGTGTTTCCTGCATATATATAGTATTTCAGATTTTTGGTATGAAATTTTTGACCCCGAATAGTTACTCCATTGAAGAAGAGCTTCTATAATACCAGAAAGGATGTAACTCAACTCTTCAAGGTTTTTATTTTTGGAGATGATAATTAAGTCGTCGGCGTAAAGCGAATGTTCGACTTTATGGGAATTGTTTATGATGTAACTAACTTCGTTGAAGGCTATGATAAATAGGACCACCGAAAGGGGTGATCCTTGGGGGATACCATTTTTAAATTTGTGCAGATTGGAGTATACGTTGCAATATTTGATACGGAAATTTCTGTTTGAAAGAAAAGCTTTTATGTAGTTGAATGTTTTTGGTTCAATATTCCATTTTAATAGTTGATTCAGGACAACATCTGCCCCGATTCTATCAAAGGCATGCTGAAAGTCGAGGCTTGGGATGGTGGCATGATTTCGCACAGACAATGCAGAGCAGGCAAAATGGTCAATATGGAGAAGTGCATCTAGCGTAGATTTTCCTCTTGTGAATGCGACTTGTCGGTTGTCCACTAGGTTGTCTTTAAAGAGGAACCAAAATAAACGTTTAGTTATAATCTTTTCTAAAATTTGTCCTGTGCATTGAAGGAGGGATATAGGGCGATAACCGGCGGTTGAGGTAGAATCTCCATTTGGTTTGCGAAGGGGAATGATGCTTGCGGCTTTCCATGCTTGCCGAATGATATCTGTTTCAAAGATGGTGTTGTAAAGTTTAAGAAGACGTGTTTTTAAAGTCTGCAGGCAATTATTTAACATAGTGTATGAAATACGGTCGAAGCCAGGTGTTTTGCCTTTTGCGGTATGTAGGCATGAAATGAGTTCTGACATCTTAATGTCAGATTCAATGCTGATTGCTGCCGGGCTTGGATAAAAAGATATGTTCGAATTGTTGGATATTTCTAACTTTTGGTTGATGAAATTGGATGTGAAATTGGAGTCGTCTGAAGATTGTTCCCATGTTTCGGCAAAGTGTTTAACAATTTTACCAGGGCGCATGTCAGCACCGTGGTTCCTGTTTTTATAATTTCTATTTTGTGTGGGATATATGTAGTACAGGGACCTGCAGTGAATGTCTCATTTTGTGAATGCATTCACTTATTCATTGCCTTCCACACCATTCAGAAACCGTTCATCTTAATCCAAAGCAATACACACACTGCACTCTCTTTTAGTCAACAAAACAGGTTCTCATTCTCATTCACTTAATTGCAGCAATAGCAGGCAATGACAATATGTGTATGCGTATGAACTTGTGCGGATAGTGTCGATGGCAACGAATAATCTACAAGGCAACGAATAATTTCAAAAGGCAACGAATATTTCACAGTGCAATACTGTGATGAAGAACACATCTGTTAAACTGAAATATCTGAAAGAAGAGTATAATTTTTTTTTTCTTTAGCAGGGCGTAGTGTGTGGGAAATATATGCAAATGACACTGATGAGGATGTATTGAGTAGATGCTAGATGTGCGGCTGTTGAAATCTAAATCGCAAAATTTTTTGAAATAAAATTTTTATTTGGGATAGAACGTGGTTCTAAGAAAATTAAGTAGGTACGTACATAGTTTATTATTTACCGCTTAATCTGGTTTTTCTTGTTGTAGGGTTGAGGTCACTCTATATAATTTTAAATCCTGAAAAACCTACTGATAATGTTAAAATCAGGTACTAAAGTGTTTGTCCTACTTTTTTATGCATTTCCGGGCAGGTAAAAATTGTCATATCATTTTAGAATCAGGTATGTCGTTCGCAATCGACCTGCTATTAAAGTTTTTGCACTACTTTCCCTTTATAGTGGATTAGGAATATAAATTTATTTTTTACGATTTGAAATAAGTATTTAAAGGCGATCTGGTTTAAATTACCTATCATTATTTGAAATGAAGAAGTTCATTTGTAAGAAGACAAAACAAGTTAAAATGGACGATACAATAAATTAAATTGCATCAATCGTACATCAATTTCGACAATGAACGGGTTTTCCTTCATTTACAATCCATCCATTACCGCAATAAAATACATATCTTGACCGTTTTAAATCCTTTCTATAGAACACAATAAATAACCTGTATGCACTTACAAAGCAAAAAAGAATTACGCAACCATCACTTCTATAATTAACAAAAAAAAAAACCCAAACAATATAAATAACGCCCAAGTCAGGTTAAAAAATGTATACCTTTCTGTGCGATCTCGCAAAAACAAAATAGTTTCATCTATGAACAAGAACATGAAAAAATATTCGTTGTCATCCCTCATCATTCGTGAATGTTTGGTTTTTTTTTCGAATGAAGTGAATGGTGTACCTGTTTGAGTTTGAATGGTCCATTCTTTCATCATTCATGGGCACAAGCAATGCGAAGGCATGTATTCACGAGTGTTGTGTACTTTTTCCACAACCCAGTAGGAAATTTCCAAAAATTCACTACTGAAAATGCTGCCTTTTCCTCAGGGAAAAGTAGCTGCACTAGTGCATTTCCTACTGAATCCTTTGCTGAATTTAACATGGGGTTGTCATTGGCAAGAAGCACCTGCACACTTTCTCGATGAATGAGATGTAAGGAAATCACCATACCCATGGCATCTTCGTTTTCATGGCTTCATGGTTTTCCTATATGGGAGTTTTTTGCAGATATGTGTTCTTAAGAGTATGTTTTTCACAGGATACCTACTAAGGACAAAAATGCATTTGGGGAAAAACATACATAATGGAAATAATAAATGTATTTAAGAAAAAAGCAATCGTCTGTTGTTTATTTGATACATCTATTATGAGTTAAATGTACATATAAATTGCACAACCGTCTTGCTTAATCACAAAATTGAAACTAAATCCAAGACCCATTGAAGCAACATGTGGCACAAAAATAAAGATATCTTAAAGCGAATAAACGAAAGAAAGAGAAAAGAAAGGGTTGTTTTCTCATACTTAATTTTGTCGCTACCTGATTGGCGTTTCTCAAAGAGGATTTTGCTGTACATCGTGTTTTCTTCTTTATTTTCTTTTGAAAACAACGCACAAGATTCAACTTGAACTGCAGACTGCCTACCAATTGCATGACATTTCATTAGTGAATTCATTGATGACCTTTTCCCTAATGAAAGCACCAGATGAATTCCTCGAGGAATTCATCCTTTTTTTTCACTGGTGAGCAAATTTCCTACTGGGAAGCATCACACTTGTTTCATCGTTGTGAGCGTGAAACTGTGAACGGCTTGTTTTTCGGGGGAAGAATCGAAAGCGTAAGTGATTGCACTCATGCAGTTCTCTGATATGTACCTGTTAGTGATTTTATATCAGCCCAAAGTTTTTGTGGGGTTAAGTTAGGGTTTATATTTGACGTAAATTTTTCAAAACATGATATTTTTTCCGCTTTCACTGTTTTTCGAAATTTTGCATTTAATTTACGGTACAGAATTAAGTTTGGAGGTAGGAGAATTTTTAAAGTTATACCAGGCTTTCTGCTTTTGCATACGCAGAGAACTGATTTCCTTGTTCCACCAAGGAGTTGTCTTTTTGCGGCTTTTGTTGCTAGTTTGGGGAATGGATATATTTGCTGCAGTGCGTATTGTTTTGAGGATCAGGGCAGATTCTTTGTTTATGTTCCCAGAAGTACCCCTTGCAAGCAATCCAGAAGAGACCGTAGATCTAAATAGATCGCAGTTGGCCTTGTCGAGGATAAACTTTATTGGTTTTTTTTAGTTGCTGACTGTCGTTGTTGGTAGTAAGGTTAATGAAAATCGGGAAATGATCGCTGCCGTGGAGGTTGTTGGATATGTCCCATGTTGTTTTGTTGAGAAGAGCGGGTGAAATAAGTGATAGGTCGATGTGTGTGAACGTTTTGTGGGTGGAGAAATGTGTTGCACGACCGTCATTGAGTATTGCTAACCCAGAGTTAGCAATAAAATGCTCGATTGTTTTGCCCCGTTTGTTTAGTTTATATGAACCCCAGGATGGACTCCAAGCATTAAAATCCCCCGTAATTAGGACAGGATTGTGAATACCATTGATAACATCTTCAAGGTCTTTTGTTGAAAAGGATTGTTCGGGATGTATGTACATCGAAATAATTGTAAGTGGCATGTTTAAATTAATTTTGACACCTATTGCTATTGATATTCGTGAGTTGATTGTGATGCTAGAGTGTGGAATTGAGTTATGGATGAGGATTCCAACTCCTTGTTTAGAGCTTGATACGCAACCAATATTGTGAAAGTAAGAAGAAAATTGTTTAGGTGGAAAAAGATAGCAGCCGGCGGCGATGTGGGTTTCTTGTAGGCAAATTACTTTTGGTTGTATTTCTTTCATTAGTATTTGTAATTCGTGTAGGTTATTCAGGTAGCCCTTAAGGTTCGGTTCCACTGAAGTACAGTGAAACTTTGATTAACTGAACGTAGCTAGTTAGTTTTGTTGCGGTGAATATTATTTTGTGTGTGTGTAGTGACGGTGTTGTTTTTTTGTATACGGTTATATTGACTCCGCGGTATGGATACAGGAGCAGAGGGGCACCAAGTAATGCCCCCTTGATTCGGTATCCCCACCGCAGAGTCGTTGTTTTGGTTGAGAGGTTTAATTTTATATTGATTCATCATCATCTTGATCTTGATCCATGTGGTTGTTGTTGACGTAGTAATTATTTTGTGAGAGGAGATTTTTTGTTAATTTTGTTAAAGGAGATGAATAGCTAGTTGCTGTATGAGTTTGAAGGGTTTCATCTGAGTGAGTGAGCGGGAGAGAGCTTGTGTGTGCGCTCGTGTTTTTGTTGCTTGTTAAATTATGTTCTATTTCTTTCGATTTGGAGGGGAGAGGTATAACTGAAGAGGTGTTTTGTTCGACGTGAGCTGATATTGTTGGTGTGTTTTTATCGTTGTTTGTTGTTGAAGGAAGACCGGTTATTGTGGGGTTTTGATTGCGAGTAACTGCATTGGATGTGTTGCTTTTTAAGGCAGCTGAAGAAGTGGTGGGGGAGGGTTGAGGTGGTGGGCAGGCTGAAACTGTTTCTTTGTTGGCCGTCGATAAGCTTTGTGCAGCTGAGGATTATGTAGTTGTGAGGAGGGGGGCTGGATTTTTTTCTTTATATATTTTTTTTGCATCTGCCATGGAGCATTTTTGAATTGTTTTAATTTTGAGGATTGCTTTGGCTTTGATAAATTCTTTGCAATTTTTGGAGGACGATGGGTGATTTTCGGAGCAGTTGGCGCACAAAATGCGCGTGCAGTTTTGTGGCTGATGCGGTGGTAGGTTGCATGTTTCACAGGACTCGGATGATGTGCAGCTTTTGGCGGTGTGTCCGATGAGTTGGCATTTGCGGCAGCGCATTGGGTTGGGGAAGTATTCTTCCACTTTGACGTTATACCAGCCTATATTTACAGCGGATGGAGGGCGGAAACGATCAAAAGTAAATAGAACTAGACCGGTAGCTCTTAGGTTGTTGTCGGGAGTTGTTTTTTTAAACTTAAAAACATCGATTACGCCTTGGAATTTCATTTCGTTGATTATTTATTTCTGATTCTGGCACGTTAATAAGGCATGGGGCGTATGCTGTTCCTTTGCTAGAGTTTAGCTATTTTTGACGATTTTACAAGAAAAAGAAGGCTACCGTAGCGTAATTCCGTTATGTTTTCGTAGGCGGTACTTATGCCGTCAATGGCTTTTTTAAGTAGGAATATGCTTAAAGAAGACAATGGTATTTTTTCATCAGTTGAAGCAATGGTTATAAATTTTGGGTCAGTAAGAGATGTATTTATTTGCAATGAGTTTCCGATGTCTAGATAAGTGGGAAAATTTTTTTTCTTTTTTTCACATTGGGTTCAGGCGGCTCTTTATCAAGGAGCTCAAACCTGTTCCCCGAGAGCACGTTTGGCCCAGGGGCCATGATTTCACACTTGATTACATTATATGTGTTTGTATTTTGCGAAAGCGAGATGGCACAAAATAATGTAGTAAGTGGTTATTGAGTAACGGTGCGGTTTAAGTAAATAGAAGGAGCGAAGCTGAGTAACAAGTTTACGGCTTGAATGTCAGACGGTGACTGCGATCATGTTTAATTTTTATTTAATTTTTAGGTTTTACACTTATTGGTACAATGTGGATACAACTTTAAAGAAGCTGTTCGCCGTAAACGACTCAACGCTATACCCCTGACAGGTTCGATGAGTCTCTGGTCCGAAGAGGAATGTCGAAATTTTGAAGAGGGCGTACAAAAATTTGGGAAAGATTTCCGGAAAATTCACCAAACTCTGGTAAGATGCGATAAAACAGCGAATAACTTTATTTAGATTTTAATTTAGTTCTTATGTGAAAAACATTGAGTCAAAATCAAAGACTCACTATATTTTCCATAATTAATGGTAAGAATGTCTATTTGTTACTTGGAGATTCGAATCCGGGAAACATCCAAATGTTTTTCCACAAGTGTCACCTTCCTCGATTACTAATCTCTTCTAGCTATCGTTAAGAGAAATTTTAAATGTCGTTAAGAAAGTGTTGGGTCACCCTATTATTTCTTTGTTTTTATTTATTAGGTAAAAACTCGTTCCATAAGAGAATTGGTGCATTTTTACTATCTCTGGAAGAAGACCGAACGCCGTGACATGACTTTCGTAGATTCCGATACCATCGATATCATGGATGTGTACTTGGATTTTGACGAACGTGATACAGGTTCTAATGGCGGTAGCAAAAACACTACTTCATCACTTCCTAACGACCACAATCCTTCAGGCAAGTTATGCATTTATAAAAAATGTTGTGATTACGAGATTATACAAAAAAAAAAGTGTGTTGCATGTCTGTATGTGAACCTTATATGGACTCTATTCAAAATTTCTACCTATGACTTTGAGTCAAATTTCGTTGGCTGAAGTTTTTCAAATTTTTGTAATAAAAAATCCAGTGTTTAGAGCTTTTTAAAAAAAATTGATTCAAAACTTGTATTTCATATTTTTAAAGCCATTGGCAATCTTACATCACAGAAAAAAAACAAAAGTTAAAACATCTTTCGTCCGACAAAAAAAATTTTTTTTTTTGTTCTATTTTACTGACTGTTTCTAAATCGAAAACGTAATTGTGTTAAATATAAACTCGTTTTTCAGGACAAGCTTTTCCATCCAAACTTCACCACCGCTTTTCAATTATGAACGAAGCAAAACGTTCCGGGGGCGGTGCCAAAAAGTCAAATCGTAAACGAAATGGTCTTCTATCTACCAGCCTTCAAAAATCTACACAATCAGAGGGAACGAAAAAATATCGTCCAGCAAACAACTCATCAACAGTTGCCTCATCATCTTCAGCTTTAAGTAAAACCACCGTCACAGGTAATCAAAATCAATGATGTATACTCATATCATAAGCCACAATGATGTCGCAGCCATAAGCACTGCAACCTTTTGAGTTTGATGATGAACTTAATTCTGCTTATTCCTTTTTTTTAGCATAAGTATTATTTTTATTGAATAACTGTTATAATATGTACAATTTGAATTCTACTTAACAATGTGAGTATTTATGTTTTGTTGTCACATAGGGGGCCTTACTTTCTCAGCAGATGTTCACTTTATCATGTTGAGACGATACCAAGTTTGCGCTTGTAGTTATAAATATTGGGAAACACTTATGTACTTCTGTATACAATTTTCTTTTCTAATCTTTTTCTATTCTATCTAGTCTTTCATTTCTTTGACAACTCAAAGAAGTTCAGAACAGGGTGATGATTCAATCATTTTATGGATTTAAATATATTTGTTTGACAATGAGACAAGCAAAGACTTTTTCAAAGGCTCGATGACAATCCTCATTCAGATGTTCCATAGCTAGAAGGTACCGCTGGCTGGGATTTCTTGGCTGGCTTATGATGCTCCTCATTAGGGGATTCGGGTGGTCGGTTATGTTTCGCAGACATCTACGGCTGGATTCGATGAGGTACCTGCCAAGTTTTTTTATTTTCGCTTCTCCGTCAAGTCTCCTATTGCTGACTTGCTTCCTTGGTATCCTGTCATAGTGTAGTCCTGTGCAGATCCGCAAGATCTTCCGCTCGAGAACTGCCAGCTTGTTCATGTGGGTTTTTGTTGCCGTGTACCAAGTAGGAAAAAGTACGTGATCACAAGCCGAATGAGCTGCTTGTAGGGAAATAATTTCGTCTTCTGGCTTAGTCTATTGTTCTTTCTCATTAGTGGATGGATGCGGTGAAAAGCGAAGTTAGCTTTCCTTAGTACAGCAGCTGCATGGGGGTTGAACCTGTGTAATTCGTTGAACTGTATTCCCAGGAACTTCACATTGGTCTTGACCTTTAATTGAGTTCCATCGAGTAAGGAGATCTTAGTGCTTCTACAGTTGTTGGCTGAGCGTCATCTTGCGTTCCCGGATCTGCTGGATTTTCGTCCAAAGGAAATTAGCTCGGATTTGACTGAGTTTACTTTGTAGCCCCAGAGCTAGTATGAATTGATGAAACTCTGTTTGCATAAACATAAGTTTTTTTTCTTTTTTTTCATACTAACTGATTTTATTGTTATTTTTGTTAAAAAATCCACACGATTGTAGTTGAAAAATTAACAGTTATATAAATGTATGTTAAGCTACTCTTCTGATCCCAATCTGGCTTTCGTATGGGAATAATAGACGCTGGGCGACACAGCGTTTTTAACTCCTCATCTTTATCTTCGTCTTTAGAACCATCTATTTCAAGACTCATAACAATTCGATATATTCCGGAGTTTTGGAAAAAATTAAGGAGCTTCCTTGAAACCGACTCTAGACAGCTGGTGTCCGCGTCTGCAGGATTTTACCTATTAGCTGCCCTCAGTAAAATTCCTTGAATATCAACGAATTCCTTTACATCAATCTTTACTACCATAACAGGAAAACTGCATAGCAGCAATTGAGGTTTTGTAACTGTCACAATTGACAAATACTTTTTTCAAATAAAATTCTTTTGATATTCCTCTGAATAACGATTTCTTCTTCAGGAGACAACAATCAATTTTAAGTCTGATAAGCTATCTTGCTTAGTAAATCACACATAGTGCAACGATAATAAAGTAAATCAAGGATTTATTCAATTGTATGCTAAGCTACTCTTCTGGTGCCAATCTTTTTCCCTGGTATGGGAATATTAGAAGCTGGATACAACGTTTTTAACTCCTTGTCTTCATTTTCATCTTTAAACCCATCTTTTTCAAGACTTATTAACAATTCTATATGTAGGGTTCAATTAAAACACACTTGGCTCTTTATATTTAAATAAATATAGTTTATTAAAACGAATTCTTACAACTGACTAGTTAGCGAGCGACCACACACTTTGGATATTCTGGTCTCTATTCTTAGATGGTTGTGTTTTCCCCTTCCCATGTTTCGTTATGTGCTTGTTCGTCTGTCGGTTTATGTATTGTGTGTATTGGTTCGTCTGTCGGGTAATGTATTGTATGTACTCATCGTCAACATCTTCTGTGAGCCTCTTCGTCACTCACTCAATCCTTCGACTCGGCTAGCCCCGAATGAAGGATTCCAAGGTTTCATAATTTCAGCAATGGTCGTCGTCTTGTTTGGCCCTTCATGCTCGCCATCCTTCGTCACATTATACCTTACGTGATTGAGTTTCTCCACGATTTTGTAGGGTTCAATCACTTCCTCATCCAACCATCGCATCGTCTCATATCCGGACATTCAGCAATACGCATTTCTAAGCCAGTGAGGATCCACGTGAACTTCGTGCTCCTAGACGGTGAATTGTTGTTCACTTGCTATAGCTTATCCACATGCTTATACCAGCTAGTTGGGTTCCCGACGCACGCCTTCGCTAACATTGGAACGATGACTTTGTGGATTCTTTCCACCTGGCCGTTTCCTCGAGGTACTCCTGTCGCGATTTGTAGATGTTGGATCTCCTCTTCCCTGCAATAGCTCTCGAATGCCGTTGAGGTGAATGCTGTCCCCCTATCGGATATTATTCGCCTAGGATTACCAAAGATGGCAGCCTGTTTGCTTAGCCTATCTATAGCTTCAGCTGTTCCCGTACTCTTCGTTGGATAAAGCCAGACGAATTTGGAGAAAGCATCGACCACAACCAAAATGTGGTTGTACAACTTCCGAGTTTGTTCGATTGGTCCGACGTGGTCTATGTAGGTATCAAAAATCCTTCTTTTTTACCGGCTTTGGATTCATTGATAATGCACTTGACGCATCCTCTAACCGCCTCTGTGATCTCCTTCTTAACTTCTGGAATGAAATAGGTTTTCTCCAATACATCCTGGGTTTTCTGAATGGAACAATGTCCTTGTTGATGTGCGATTCCAATCAGCTCCTTTTCCAAGACTGTGGGTATCACGACAAGTTCCTTAGTGGGGTTCTTGTATAATATCCCCGCCTTCATGAAGTAGTCCTCGTAACTCTCCTTCTCCAGAATCTTCCGAACTGCTCTTATCCACTCGTCTGTCATCTGCGCCTCCTTAATCCGATGACTCAACGAATCTTCGATGATCAGCAAACAGAATACTCGGCTCAAAGCATCAACATGTTTCATCTTCATGCCGGCCCGATGTTCGATTTCATAATGTAATTCTTGCAGGAACTTCGCCCAGCGAGCTACTCTGAGAGGAACATCTTGCTTCTTCATCGTTTGAGTAAACGCATTACAATCGGTGACGATTTTGAACTGTATGCCTAGTACATACACTCGCCATTTCTTAAGAGTTTCGATAATTGCCAAAACTTCCAACTCGTACGAATGGAACTGTTCTTCCGACTTGCTGGTCTTTCGGCTCATGTACTGTACCGGATGAAACGTCTGGTCCTCTCCGTCTCTGCATTAACACGGCACTGTATCCAAACTTACTTGCGTCAGTGTAAATCTCCGTCTCCGCCTTGGCATTGAATAGTCTTAGCACGGGCGCTTTGATTAGTGCTGCTTTTAATTTCAAACGTAATAAGCTGTTCAGTGCTCATTTCGAAATTGCTCTCCTTTCGTAACATATCAGATAAAGGCTTAGCCACCAGTGCGTATCCCTCAATAAACCTTCTGAAATACGACGTCAGGCCCAAAAAACGTTGAAGCGTCTTCGGGTCCCTCGGCACTGGATACTCTGCCACCGCTCTGGTTTTGTCTATCGATGGCTTAATGGTGCTATTCTCCACGACATATCAAAGGAATTCGATCTTCCTCTTTAAAAACTGACATTATTCCCAATTCAAGCGCAATCCATACCATGAAGCAATTTCCAGCACTAACTTCAGCTTTTCGACACCTTCCTCTTCATCCTTGGATGGTATGATGAGATCATCCATGTACGCCTCGACTACTCGCGATTGGATTAATGTCCTGTATATTACATTTATGAATCTTGCGAATACTGCCGGTGAATTCGAGATTCCAAAAGGGACGTACAAAAACTCGTACTGCTCATCTTGTGTCACGAACACTGTATACTTCCGGGAATCCTTATCCACCGGAACATGGAAGAACCCATTCACCAAATCTAGCGTCGTAAACACCTTCGCTCCTTCCAACCTCTCGAGTACTTCGTCCATCTGTGCCATTGGGAAATTGTCTCTAGTGATGTGTAATTTTTCGTTACACAACAGTTTAGAAAATCTTTAAGAACTCTCGTTCTTAACTTAGACGGACACTCAGCAAAGAAAAGTCCTCTTGGTATATCTCACTACTGTGATATCTGAATTTCACTTTATTACTCGACATATCATTGATTTTTCACTAACTATTTATACCTTAAAATAGCTTACATAGATAAACTTAAACTATGTCATGAAATGTTGGTAAATTCCTGATGTCGAAATCATGAAATTTCGACATCGGAATTTCTTAAATGTTTCTATAATTATTCCTCAGTCATTAAAACAATTTGCCCTATAAAATATTCGTCACACATTTTTTTTACCACTCGTCAGCATTATCTGTTTTCTGAGAGTTCATTCCAGTTCATTATTTGACCGCAATAATTTGTTTGCATTTTTCTGATGACGCTTCAGTATATGAATTAACTGAATCGTCACCCAGATAATTGCGCTTTTTGTTTTGCGTCATACACTTAGCGATCGAATGTTTGTTTACAATTCGAATGCTTTAGTGCTGACCTTGGCCTTGAAGCTGGAATGAAATTAGGGTTGGTTAGGATTTTCGTGTGTTATACAATAATACAATAATTCAGAGTAGGGCAGCCCTTAAAATTTGCTGGATGTCCTTCCTTCTGGCAGTTGGCACACCATACGTCTAGTCCCGTATTAATCGTCCTCTTACATTGCCCTGGCTGATGCTCTTCTTTGCATTTAACGCAGACGTACTGGCGTCCACAGTTTGTGGCTACGTGTCCAAATCGTTGGCAGTTGCGGCACTGCACGACTTCATTGGATTTCAGCTTCTCCCAGTGTACCTTCTGGTTCATTAGGAAGGTCTTCGTGTATACCTCGTTTAAATCACACGTTTTAGGGACTTCCACGACGAAGTTGTTGAAAACTTTTCCTTGTGCCTTTTTGGACTTGAACTGGGTCACTTTTAGTATTGGGAGTCCCTCGATGCGGAGTTCATCCTCAACTTCAATGGCTGAATAGTTATGGTGAATCCCTTTAAGCAAAAGAAGATTTTTCCTGTCCTCCTTTGGCGTGAAGGAGTTGAATTGTATCTTCATTGTTAGAAGGAACTTCTTGATGGCTTCAAATGATGTCCTGTCTCCAGCGTTTATAATTGTAGTCTTCGTGTTCCTGTTTTTGAAAGTTACAGCCAGATTGTTTGCCTTGCAATGCCTTCTTATCTCTGCTACGCTGTCAGAGAAGCAAAATATCGGTGGCATGACAGGCCCTTTTGTTGCGTTGATTGCCGGGGTGCTATTGTTTGACTTTGGTTGTTCAGTTGGAGTGGGTTTTGGTGCTGTAGGTGCTTTGGCAGCAGTTGACGATGAAGGTGTAACATCAGTATTGGCTGGTTTTGGTGTCCTTGTCTGTTCTGAGGTCACTGGTGGGGAGTTGGTGTGGAGTTGAGGGCGCTTAGTGGCATTTGCCTCCTTCATTTTTTGTGGTCTCATTGATTTTTCGGAGCCTCTTCTGACCGGGCAGGGGTGAGTCGTTGAAGTCCTCCTCAGAGCTGATAGCTTCAATGATTTGTTCTGGCTGAGATACTTCTCGGACATCTTCTTCGTCTACAACGCTTTCATTAGAGCGTTCTTCCTCCTCGTATTCCGATGATGATTCGCAGCTGGAGCTGGAATTCTCGATGTCTGAAGCCTCGGTCTCCATTTTTTCTTCAGTTGTTTCCTTGGGAGCGATTGGTGGCACTATTTTGCTGATTGTTTTGGCAAGTCGTTGTCCGTCTTCAGGGCTAATGTTGTTGACTATCCGGATAAGCAACGCTTCTAATGTCGCGAATGCAGCCTCCGAATTAAATGGTTCACCCATTTCTCTGGAAAATAAAAAAAATATTATTAAGTTTATTAAGTAATTAGGGTTATTAATATGCGCAACACTATTCTCAGAAAAACCGTATTTGCACATATACGCCGGTAATTAGGGAAAGACCCTTTTTAAAAATACCAGCAGGTAGCCTTGCGAAAATTCCTTTTCCTTTTTTTATTAGGGGTGGGTTTTTTTTCGTCAGTATCTGGATTTTTGCTTGTGCGCACGTCTGTCCGCTTCGGCTGAATGTCACTGACTGACTGAACTGTCTGTCGACTGTACTCATAGTCACTGGTCTCTATTCTTAGATGGTGTGTTTTCCCCTTCCCATGTTTCGTTATGTGCTTGTTCGTCTGTCGGTTTATGTATTTTGTGTATTGGTTCGTCTGTCGGTTTTATTTTTTTTGTGAATTGGTTCGTCTGTCGGGCAAAATATTGTATGTATTCATCGTCAACGTCTTCTGTGAGTCTCTTCGTCACTCACTCAATCCTACATAAATGCATGTTAAGCTACTCTTCTGATCCCAATCTGGCTTTCGTATGGCAATATAAGCCGCTGGACGACACAGCGTTTTTAACTCTTCATCTTCGTCTTTAGAAACATCTATTTCAAGACTCATAACAATTCGATATATTCCGGAGTTTTGGAAAAAATTAAGGAGCTTCCTTGAAACCGACTCTAGACAGCTGGTGTCCGCGTCTGCAGGATTTTACCTATTAGCTGCCCTCAGTAAAATTCCTTGAATATCAACGAATTCCTTTACATCAATCTTTACTACCATAACAGGAAAACTGCATAGCACTCCTTTCTTATCCAAAAGAATGCTGGACTTGAATCAATCCAAAGTACATTCTGTAGGCCATTCCGTTGATTCTCTAATTTGTTTTACCGATTTTGCTAATAATTCTGCTGCAGATAATTCTAAACGGGGTACAGTAACCATCTTCAAAGTCACTACTTTTGTCTTCGAACTTAGTAGTTAGTTAGATACCCACTGCCCTTCTATTAGTGTTCAACGTTTCAAGCTTGTACTCCTGTATAAATTTATGTCTAATGACATTTGGTTGTGAACCCGTGTCAAAGAGAACCCTCTGATAAGTCATCTGATTCCTTCTATCGCAAAAGCCACCATAACTGCGGGCAAAAAACTTATTTTGAAAATTAGTTAAATTAAAAAAAAAAATTTTGTATCTTCCAAGATAATTTTTTCTTTCTTCCTTTTTAAACCTTTTATATTATCGAAACCGTCCTGTTTCATTCTCTCGCGAGGTCCTCCTGCTAGTGAAACTTTCCTCTTCAGCTCCATATTTTCCAGCTTAACGTTTTCCATCCTCAACGCCAAGACATTTCCTACTTCCTGTTTCACCGGACAGTGCTAAAGTTAATTAAAATTCGTGTGATAAAATTATATACGAGTATATGAGTTACAATTATATTCAATAAAGAAGAGTGCATAACAGAATTCGAGTGTATATTTCAAATGAATTTGTATACCTTTGTCATGCATTTTCATTTTCTGGGTCCGAGCGATTGTTGTCAAACGAAATGTTCCAATTGCTCCATGTCCAGTTTTTTTTTTATAAAGTGGCCATTTGCAAGTGATTGCGCAATATGCTATCGAATCTTTTGTATTTTTCCCTTTGATAACGATTTCGTTTCAAATTTTCAACACAAATTTTTTTCAAAGCGTGCAGTGAGAGTTCTCCTCTAGTTGGGCAATTTTTAATGAGAACATCGTCAATCACATCCGTAATGATTTGACGTTTCTTGATCGTCCGAAAACGTAAAGTTGGCCTTTTAGTGATTTTTGAATTGCGAGTGGAATTTACTTTAAGCTTCTTTTTCGCAGCTGGACAATAGCTCAATAAAAACAAAAACGATTTATTTTCTAATTTAATTTTATTTGCACTTTAATAGTTTGTGGACTGTATTTAATGCTCTAACATATAATGCACACTGAAGAACAACTCACCGCTGTGAATACCAAGATCTGAATGAAAATAATTCCAAACTGCTGCCTCTTTTTATTCTTCCATATATGCTCGTGTCGTTACTGCCCTTGATTGACAGCTCAGACAGTTTTCGTTCGCTGTGTAGCCCTTTGGCACCAGATACACACAGCATGCTCTTGCGTAGTTGCTGCCAGACGGTTGTTATTTGCCGGTCGCAACCACCGTTGTATATTTGGGTTGCACAGAATTATTTCCATCGACGATGACGATCGAATGCTCCTGTGTAGTTGCTGCCTTTGATTGACAGCCCAGACGGTTGCTACTTTTCGGTCGCAACCACCGTTATGTATTTTGGTAATGCACAGAATTATTTCCATCGATGCTGCTCACGACGATGAAGATCGAGGGTTGGATTTTGTTGTAACCGTCGTACCGATTCTACTTTTCGGTCGCAACCACCGCTATTTGTACTTGGATGGCGAGACATTGAGTAAATGCAAGATGTACATTGACTTGCTTGTGCGCTGTGTATTATTGCTGTTGGCGACAGTGAAGAAAACTTATTTTCTTATTTTCGGCAACGTCTGGTTGTTTGACTATGTATGCGTCTGTCTTGCTTGTTAAAAAAACCTCCTTGTCGTAGACATTCCCCCCCCCCCAATTGGGGCCTTGCCTCAATTGGTATTTTTTTTTTTTTGCATCTCAGAGACTTAAGTGGTACTGAACTTAGAGCAAGCTCGTCTGTACACACTTATCTACGCTCTTCATCATTAATGCAAGTGTTAGTGGTTAGTAAATAACGCCAACACAAGCACAAAGAGAACGTATACGAGGAAAAATAAAAAAACATTACAAAAATATAACAAAGTAAAACTTAAATTAAATTAACATTAAGAGAACAAACTAAACTAGTGAAACATAACTAAACAAGGTTATAAATAAAAAATGAAATTAAACTACAGTAATTAAAAATCTACTAAACATGAATCATGCAGATGGTACACTGGTTCTTAATATTAATTTTAAACTACTTTTACTAATGTTGAAATCAACAATAAAAGGATTAGAGTTGAATAACCTACTCATGCGTGCTAATGGCTCATGCATTCCATAGTTAGTTCGGTGGTGGTAGCGATGTATTAACTCTAGATTACGTAGTTGGTGAGTTCCTCCGCGATAGTTGAATCCTACGTGGGAGAGCAAGTCGGGAGCATCAATTATACCGGTTATTAATTGATGAAAAAATACTAAATCATTGTTGATTCTTCTCTGTGAGAGGGTTTGAAGATTTAATAAGCGAATACGATTTTCATAAGGAGGGAGATTGAAAGGATCTTGCCAAGGAAGACCTTTGAGAGCGAAGCGTATGAATCTGTGCTGTATTGCTTCGATTCGTGATTTATGAATATCATAAAATGGTGACCACACCTGAGAAGCATACTCTAGATGGGGACGAACATAACAGTTGTATAAAGAGAGGGTGACATAAGGGTCACTAAACTCCTTTGCCCATCGCTTAATAAAGCCAAGCATTGAATTAGCTTTGTTAATAATTAGGTTGATGTGTTCATTAAATTCGAGGTTGGTACTAAAAAGAACACCGAGGTCACGAAATCTAGAAACTTGTGATAAAGATTGTTGCGATATTGAATATTCTCCAATGCTAGGAGATCTTTTGCGGGAAAAAGTCATACTTTGGCACTTGGAAGTGTTTAAAGTTAGTCCGTTCATTAAACACCATACAACAAAACTATCAATATCTTTTTGTAAGAAGTCGCGATCTAAAGCATTTTTGATGATTTTAAAAATCTTCATATCATCAGCAAAGATTAAAATGTCGCTATAGGAGATGCAAGAAATTACATCATTTATAGCAATAATGAAAAGCAAGGGGCCAAGATGACTACCTTGTGGTACGCCAGACATAGCATTGAAAGGTTTTGACAAAATGTTACGAAATTTATGGCAAATTAAAGTCACCTAGTAACAGAATTTGGCTTTCTAGGTCCGACAATTCAAAAATATGATCCAAAATAAGCGACAGTTCAGCATAAGCAGAGGCTGAACTTTTTGGAACAATGTAAACGTTAACGATAAAAATATTTTTAGACAGTGTACAGACTTTCACACAAACAACATCAATAGTCAGTTCAAACGGAAAGAGTATACGAGACGACATATATGTGTTCCTGACCGAAATCAGAACACCACCACCGACCTCATCTGGCCTGTCTATGTGCCGATCCTTACGGTAGACCGAGAACTCAGGGCTCAAGATTTCGGAATTCAAGAAACTTGGACTTAGCCAAGTTTCAGTCAAAACAAACACGTCATGTTTGAAAACGTGGGAGTTAACATACAAATCAGCAGTTTTACTGCGAAGACCTCTTACATTTTGATAAAAGAGGGAAAATCTAATTAGTTTTTTGGAGCAGTATTTATAAACAATTTGTTTTTGGCTCTCCTGTTGATGGAAAATTCTTTAACAAGAGCACCACCAGGCCAAGAGTTACTGTCACAAATAGAGTCGAAAGACGAGGGCGGGACAAGTAATTTGAACGAGGACACAAAGCTATCAGTTTTGCTTATCTTACTACATTTAATAAAATTTTCATTGGGAATCAATTTCTTTGAAACGAGATAATGCAAAACATCGTTTGTATTAAGATCTGGCCTAAGTCGAGACACAAAAATTAATTTCGGTTTTGGAACCGTCTCTATTGGTGTGAAAGATGCATCAGACTCAGGTTCAGAACTGGAATTAGTTGACAACGATCTATTTTCGAGGTCCACTACTTCTGCTACTACTTCCATCGGGACAGAAGGACCATTAACTCTGACAGAGTTGCTTCTCAATGTCTTGCGCTTTGAAGGAGGGCTCAAATTTTTGCTAGCCACTGTGCCTTCACTGATCTTCTTAGCGCCCGTATTTGGAAATGAAACAGAGCTCAATGTCGTAGATTGAGCATTAAGATCCTTCAAGCCAAGGGTTTTTTTGGGAATTGTAATTTCTAAGTCCTCTGTAGATGTAGACATGTCAACAGAGCTACAGGGAGAGGAAAATGATGCTAAGTTCAAAACGGATTTATTAAAAACTTTGAAAAGTTGGTCAAAACCTTTCGACAGCTTTTCAATATCTAGTTTGAACGTAGACATTTTAATTGCTAAGTGGGAGAGAGATATCTTTTTACACTCCTCACAATACCAACAAGCACTTTTAAAAGCACTTATTTTATCTAAAAGCGCATTGTTCGCCCCAATACATTTTGCATGAAATGCTTTGCCACATATACCATAGCATGCAAAAACAGGTGAGTTGGAACTATCCAAACATTTAACTGCTGCACAATCCATAGTTAGCAAATAAAAAAAGTATTTAGAACAGAACATAAACAGAATATAAAAATATTGGGCAAAAAAAAAAAAAAAATTTTTGGGATGGACTGGGAGTTGAACCTAGAATGGATTACTAAGTATGTATTCCAAAAATAAATCTACGCTTTTACCAACTGCACCAAGCAGACGATAATTAAGAGTTATACAAAGTTATATATTTCAAATGTGGTTACGGAAGGAAATTATAGTTTGAGGAGAAAGGATAGATTAGGAAATCAAGTAAGTTAAAGGGAGAGACAAATATTAAAAGAAAACAACTCAAATTTCACTCAGTTAATGGGAACGGGTAAAAAAAACTTTTTCTTACCAATCACTACACAATTAAGCTAAGGAAGAAAACTTGTAAATACACAGAATTTAGGTTACTTTACAAAGAAAATTAACACTTTAAACAAAGATACGAACTCTAAACACTTATTTAACTTGCAGTTTATAATTAAAATTATTAGACTACACAAGATAAATGAAAATAAATAAGACGCGATTAGAACACAATCTAAACACACAAGAACCAGTGTTACCACTGATGGTGTATTTGCTCGATTAGTGTTATGCTCAATTTGCGTCATGCTCATTGTCCTTAGGAAGGACGCACAACTTCTGCACCGGTCGCGCCAAAGTAGTATGCTCTGTTCGTACTTCGGCACTTCGTACGAGTCCGTCTGCCCCAAGGTGTACGGCTGTTATGCGACCCAAAGGCCAAATGGTAGGTGGCATGTTCTCATGCTTGATCAGTACCAAGTCTCCAACCTTGATATTCGCTCTGCTCTGGTACCATTTGAATCGCTGCTGCAGTGTGTTGAGATATTCGCGCTGCCATCTCGTCCAAAAATGTTGCTGCATCTGGTTAATTGCATTCCACAAACTTAGACGGTTTTGAGGAATCTCAGTAAGGTCTGCTCTCAGTGGTTGTACAATCTGCTCTCCTATTAGGAAATGCCCAGGCGTTAATGCGGTTAAGTCGTCCGGGTCATCCGACAACGCGCTGAGTGGTCTCGAATTGAGACATGCTTCGATTAGCACTAATGTCGTGGCCAATGTCTCAAACGTGAACATCTGCTTGCCCATTATTCTGCGGAGATGATGTTTTACGGATTTGACTCCGCTTTCCCAAATGCCGCCAGTGTGTGGCGCTCCTGGTATGATGAATTTCCATTCCGTGCCCATATTGTTGATCTGCTCGATCGGAAGCCGGTCTGTCCATTCGTTTGCCCTTCTACGTAACTCGCGGTCTGCACCGACGAATGTCGTGGCGTTGTCGCTCCATAGCACTGAGCATGCACCGCGGCGTCCGGTGAACCTTTGGAACGCAGCTAGGAAGGCCTCGGTTGTTTGGTTACTTACCAGCTCTAGATGAATTGCTCTAGTTACTAAGCACACAAATACGGCTACGTAACCCTTTTCAATGATCTTAGATCTACCCGCTCTTGCTTTAATTTCCACTGGACCGGCGTAATCGACGCCACTATGTCGAAATGCCCTGGCTGGTTGCACACGGTCCTGAGGAAGGCTGCCCATCATTTGTTCAACTGCAGTGCCCTTCTGCCTGAAACATATGATGCATCGCCCGATGATCTGTTTTAATGCTCGACGAAGAGTTGTTATCCAGAACTTCTGCCTGATGAACTGCATGCATAATTGCACTCCCCCATGATGTGTCGTGAGGTGCGCTTCTCTCATGATGAGATACGTTACCCTGCTCTTGGGCGGCAATATCATTGGATGCATGGTTTCGTATGGGATCAATGCTGACTGAAGCCTGCCTCTAACCCTAATGACGCCTTCGGAATCCAAGAATGGGCTCAGAGTTTTGATATTGCTCGTTTGATCAACTGGCTCATTTTTGCTGATCTTCCGCAGCTCATCGCGGTAGGCTTCTTGCTGAGCGCTCTTCACCCAGTAAGTTAAGGCTCGCTCTCGTTCCACGACTGATAGCACGGGAACGTGTGACATCGTCCGATGTGGTCTTAGCTCTTTGTGTTGTTTGAGGTTACGGATAAATCTTAGCACGAATGCCGTTATTCGCAATATGCTCTGGAATGTTGACAGACGATCGATGAGCGCGATTCCCTCGATGCCTAGACTCGCTCCTGTAGTTACGGCCAAGCTTACGATAGCTACGGCCTTCGCTTCTTTCTCTGCTCGCTCTTTCTGCTTTGCACTTAGCTGTGTTGGCACCGTCGGCCAATATTGCTCTGGTTTCGAGAGCCATGGAGGACCTTGCCACCATAACTTGGCGTCTTTCAGCTGCTCTGCTGCGATACCCCTAGATCCCAGATCCGCTGGGTTGTCTGCTGACGTAACATGCCTCCACGGATGGCCACTGGAAAGTTGTTGAATGGATTTCACTCGATTGCTGACGAATGGTTTTAGCTCATATGGAAGTTTGGCAATCCAGTGGAGTGCTACCATCGAATCGCTCCAGTAGATTCTTGTCACATTTTGAAAGGATCCTGCTTGGATTACTTGTGACATCAGTTTGCAGAGGAGGTCTGCTGCACATAGCTCAAGTCGGGGAATCGTAATTGTTTTAAGTGGGGCAACTCTGGTTTTGGAAGCTACCAGGGTGCACTTAGTTCCCACTTCAGCTGATGATGATCGGAGGTAGACGACCGCAGCGTATGCTCGTTCCGAAGCGTCTGCGAACCCATGTAGCTCCAGGGATCTTGCCTCTTCACTGCCTAGCCATCTTGAAACCCGAACAGACGCCAGATGCTCTAGTTGTTCTTTGAATTTTCTCCATGTCGGCTCATATTCGACGGGTATTGGGTTGTCCCAGTGGACTCCGGACCGCCACAAGTCCTGTATGATGATCTTAGCACGTATAATCACTGGCGCAAGGTAGCCATTCGGATCATACAGTCTTGCAACAGTGCTCACTACTGCACGTTTCGTGATTTTGGTCCCTGCTTCGCTCTGATTCACCTTGAAATGCAGCTCATCAGTTGACGGATTCCAATATAATCCCAGTATCGATGTTCCAGGCTCTACTGGAAATGCATGCTCAATATTGTCACTGACCGTGTTGACAAACGCTGATCGCACCCTTGCACTGGATGATGCGAACTTGTCAAGCTCGAACCCACCCGTTTTTAGGGATGCCACTATCTCCTTCGCCAGGTCTACTGCTCCTTGCTCTGTATCCGCACCAGTAAGCATGTCATCCATGTAAAAGTTTGTAGTGATGGCCTGGTGCGCAAGTGGATATGTTTCCTTGTTGTCTCGTGCACATTGGATCATAGCTCTTACCGCGTTGAAACCGCTTGATGCCATGCCGTAGGTGACGACAGTCAACCAGTATTCATGCAGGTCCTCATTCGGATTCTCGCGCCAGAATATCCTCTGGAGGTCCCACTGTTTCGGGTCAACCCGTACCTGCCGGAACATCTTGCGTACATCGGCGTTGACTGCCACTTTGTAGCTTCGGAATCGCGTCAGGATTACGGACAGGTCGTCCTGTAACTTAGGCCCAGAAAATTGTACATCGTTCAATGATATGCCGTTATCGCTCTTGCACGATGCGTCGAAGACGACGCGGAATTTTTTAGTGACGCAATGATGCGGTATGTGGTAGATGTCACCGTCTGGTTTAGGCTCTGGCGTGGCTATCATCATGTGGCCGAGTTGCTCATACTCGCGCATGAAGTCCACGTATTTCCCTTTAAGCTCTGAATTGGTGCTCAGTCTTTTCTCCAACTGGTGGAATCGTCTTGCTGCGACTGCTCTAGTACTGCCCAGTCCATGTGCTCGTGAATTGATGGGAATGGTGACCACGTATCGCCCTGATGTGTCACGCCAATGTGTGTTCTGGAAGTTTTGTTCTACCCATTCATCATCGGCAGACATGGCAGTCGGTGAATGTAGCTCTTCCACTTCCCAGAATCTTCTCAACAGTTCATTGAGATGCTCATCTGGTGATTCTGCCGTCAACATGGTTGCTAGTGTTGCCCTTGCTGTATTCGAATTTGCTCGCATCTGTCCGAATAAAATCCAACCAAAGCTCGTGTATTGCGCTGTCAGCCCAGAAGTGTGTTTCTCGACTTCGCCTTTGATTATCTCCGCCCACACCCCTGCTCCGAGTAGAATCTCTATCTTCGCTGGCATGTGAAATTGTTGATCAGCTAAGTTCAACTTGCTTGTTGCAGCTATTTGCTCTTGAGTTATGCTCTTTGTGGGTAAGTATGCCGTGATTTTTGGGATGACGTACATGCCGCATCTCATCACAAATGTAGGCTCTATTCGTGAGAGCAAGGTGGCGATAACTGTTCCGGTGAATCGTATCTTGGTGCTCGCTCCCAGCCCTTGCGCTTGAATGCTGCATGTGGTCTTCCTCAGCCCCATTCTTTGCACGCATTGCTCTGTTATAATGTTGACTTGACTTCCCGAATCTAGTAGTGCCCTTGCGCTCATGGCCTGCCCTGTGTTGCTCATGATTTTAATGCATGCTGTTGCTAGTAGTGCATGATCTGTACTTGCTCTGCTCTGTTCCAACTCGCTCTGTTTGGTTACGTCTCTATTGTAGGTGTTTTGCTTGCTCGAGTCAAGGTGGTGTGACTGGATCCCGTGCTCGATGGGTTGTTTGCGCTGCGATTGCTGCTTTAATTGTTAGTTGTCTGATTGCCCTTTTGCCGCTCTTGTGGTAGTTGGCAGGCTGTGCTCTGACCGTGCCACTACTGATAACCCAGTCACCGGATTGCGCTGCTCTGGACAAAGGATGCTATTGTGTCCCTTGTTGCATCTCCGGCAAGCTCCGGCAGGACATGCCTGCGCAACGTGTCCGCTCTTCAAACAGTTAGGACACAGCTTCCAGCTGCGAACCTTGTCGCTCCTTCCTTGAATAGAGAAAGAGAGAAAGTCTGCACAGCGATATAGCGGATGCGGTAACTTACACAGTGGGCATTTTACTGCCGTTGTTGTCTTTGGAGCGCTCGAACCAGCCGCATTCCTTTGCACCCCTCTTTGCATCTTTGTGTCGGATCTTTCTGCGCACTGTTCCAAATCGAAAAATGCAGAATCCAGAGCACTTGCTCTGCGCTCCAGGAATTCAAAGAATTCCTCCAATGTTGCAATTTGACGGACATCGGCCCTTGCCATTTGCCATGCGTGGTTCGTCTCCTGGTCAAGCCTATTGCGCAACATATTTACGATTATAGGGTCCCAGGAAAACGTTGCCAACCCCAGAGCACGTAGCGAACTTAAGTGGACGTTCGCCTCGTTCACCAGGTCTCTCAGACCGCGCGCCTTGGTCGAGTCTTTCCCCAGTTTCGGAATTGCATGCAGTGCGTTGAGGTGGGCGTCCACTAGATTTTGCTTATTGTCATAAACTTCATTGAGCTTGGCCCAGGCTTCCTCATAGTTGGCGTCTGTTACCTGCCACCTGCTAATGAGCCTAGCCGGTGGTCCGTCCAACAGCGCTTTTAGCTCCCGAAGTTTCACCACATTAGGCATGGTCGCGCAGCTATGCACTTCTCCCACGAACTGGTCGCGGAACTCTCTCCACTTCGTGTAGTCGCCTTTAAACATGGTTGGTTTCGCTCGCTGCTCCTGACGCACCTGGATCACGCTCGGTGCCTCACGCTCTCTTGGTGCACTTTGTTGTTCCAGCTCTTCCATCCGCTCCTGGAGTTTGGCTATGATTTGGTGGTATTCATCTTCAACTGGAGCCAGGTATTCATTCTGGGTTTCTAGAGCCTCCGGTGTTGTTGCCGCGTCTACGATGCGCATGTGCTCATCCATGAGTTTATCATAAGCACTATGAGCTGCCGAAAGCTTCGCTCGCAACAACGATGGGGTCGCATTGGCAAACTCATTTGACCCAATAAGCACTGATATTCTCAACAGAGAAGCACGGAACACCTCCCTACTAGCGGTGTCACCCATTGTTTCGTTTAAATTAAGCTCACTTTCCCGTCAGACCGCACAAAACTGTACCAACCCAGGTCAACCCTTCGGAGGCAGCCACAGTCCTGTGTGGAATTAGTGATTGCTTAAATTCACCTGCTGGTTTTAGCTCAACCGCACTACGCACTGTATTTATTGCTTGAATAATGGCCTCAAATAGCCGCTCTGCACTAGCACTTTAAGGTTTTACTGGCTTAAAATAGCCGCACTGCACTTTAGTGTTTTTCCTTGAATGGTCGCACTGCACTAGTACTATAGTTTTTCCTGGCTTAAAAATAGCCGCACTGCACTTTAGTGTTTTTTCTATTGGCTCTGATGAATAGCCGCACGCACAAAATGATGGCTTTAATCGCCGCTTTGCACGAAAAGTGTTTGTAATATTATTGGCACTGCACTTCACTAGCTCAAATTTGGCTCGATTGACCAAATGGACAATAGCTCAATAAAAACAAAAACGATTTATTTTCTAATTTAATTTTATTTGCACTTTAATAGTTTGTGGACTGTATTTAATGCTCTAACATATAATGCACACTGAAGAACAACTCACCGCTGTGAATACCAAGATCTGAATGAAAATAATTCCAAACTGCTGCCTCTTTATTCTTCCATATATGCTCGTGTCGTTACTGCCCTTGATTGACAGCTCAGACAGTTTTCGTTCGCTGTGTAGCCCTTTGGCACCAGATACACACAGCATGCTCTTGCGTAGTTGCTGCCAGACGGTTGTTATTTGCCGGTCGCAACCACCGTTGTATATTTGGGTTGCACAGAATTATTTCCATCGACGATGACGATCGAATGCTCCTGTGTAGTTGCTGCCTTTGATTGACAGCCCAGACGGTTGCTACTTTTCGGTCGCAACCACCGTTATGTATTTTGGTAATGCACAGAATTATTTCCATCGATGCTGCTCACGACGATGAAGATCGAGGGTTGGATTTTGTTGTAACCGTCGCACATAGGTCAATTTTTCACATTTATGCGGCCAAAAACATTTATTCACTTATATCGTTTCTAGTGGGTTTCATATGATGAAAAAAAATAAAATTTTAATAAAAAAACTATTTTCAAGTATATTAATAACTTTAAATTATTATTATTTTTTTAAATGAAATTAATTTTTTTAACTTAATTTTTTTGCTTTCTTAACAATTTTTCAACTTACAAAAAATAATAAAAAAAAGTTTAAATCTTAATTCATATTAATTCATTAACATAAACGTCTTGTGGTTCAATGTCTGAATCTTTTGATGTCTTTTGACCAAAAAATCTGTGTTTTTAAAAATGTCAATATTTTTGTCATCTGCAGTTATCTGCAGCCAATTTTTATCATATTTGTAGATAAAAAGATTATACTTCACAATTCAAAAAGAATTATCAGGCGATCTAACGCGGAAATATAACAAATTCAATTTTGAAAAGTAAAATATAGTAAAAATATTGCCAAAAAAATACCCAAAGTGTAACAGTACTAAATTTTTATAGTCATGCATTTCAGCGGAGTAAATTCTTACTAAAAACAAGAAATCATACCTGAGTTATTGAAATCATCCACTATATTATTAATAACACACACAGAAATAGAAATATTGACCATACAACTTTATTTGTCCTGTAAACTGTATGGTAAGAAAAATGTGTACTTCGGTTAAAGTCCAAGTTAAAATTACTCGCATTGCAAACGGTGTGCTTTTGGGAGGTTAAAAGAGCAAAATTAAATACTGCAATTATTCTTCTAACGATCGACAAACTGTTTTTTTTTTTGTTTACCGTAAGTTTAGAAAATCGACTTTTGGCCGCATAGAAGCAATATATTGACCTATGTGCGTCGTACCGATTCTACTTTTCGGTCGCAACCACCGCTATTTGTACTTGGATGGCGAGACATTGAGTAAATGCAAGATGTACATTGACTTGCTTGTGCGCTGTGTATTATTGCTGTTGGCGACAGTGAAGAAAACTTATTTTCTTATTTTCGGCAACGTCTGGTTGTTTGACTATGTATGCGTCTGTCTTGCTTGTAAAAAAAACCTCCTTGTCGTAGACACAGCCATTACTTGAAGATCCATCGCTGTGTTTAGATAAGATTTTATTTTAACTATCAAAACATTGACATTACATTGTTTTTTTAGTTATATTTACATTATTATTATTTATTCACATTCAAAAGAGAAAAAAATTTTTTTTTTATGTCTTCTATATTTTATTTTTAACAAAATGTATTAACATATGTACGTTCAAGGCGCTACTTTTGTCTTCGAACTTAGTAGTTTACTTGTAACTACCGCATTGTTGTGCTCTATCCTAACATAAATAACCGCACCTAGCTCGCTGCTATCAGAAAACTCATTTTGCATTTGTATCTTGGAACACTTTCCTTTTTTTTTAACCATCTATCAATTTGAAAATTCTCTGAAAAAGAAATTGATTTCCAACATTCTATCCATCTGTTTTCTAAATCCCTAGGTGGTCTATCATCGCAATCCACTTTAAGTGTCCATAAATCTTGAATAAGAATTTTTCCTATAATCGTCACTGGAGAAATATATCTGTTTGAGTCATAGAGTTGCGCTACATGACTAACAATTTTCCTTTTTGTTATGTTGTCTTCAATTTTATTGTTTTTAACAACAAAGGTAAAGTTGTCCTCATCTATCAACCATTTCAGTCCCAAATTGGTTGTTCCTTCTCCTTCTGAAAACAACATTTTTTTCTTCAGATATTGAATCCATTTACTTTATAACCGCAAGGCTATTCGACTTCCATTAACAAAGTTGAAACTTTCCTGTTTTCAAAATATTATTATTATTTATTTACTTATAATTAAAACTACAAAGTAAATAAGGAGACAAGAGGAAACAAAATAATTTAGAATAGGAAAGAGAACTAGCTTATATAGGAAGAAGATTTGCGTTGTTGAAGAAGTTGAAAATTTGTGAAATATTGTTGTGATTAAAGGCGTTGAGCATTGTTTGTACTGTCTGGTTACTGGGAAGTGAATTGTTGAACGGTCGCGTCGTGATTTACTGCAGGTAATTTGACCAAGAAGGTGAGGCAGGTTTGGGATGTTGTTACAGGTCGGGCATATTGGTGGACTTTTTCTTTATAGAATGTTTTCAAAATAAACTTGTTTTCGTTTGCTTATTTAATAGCTGATCCTATTGTGTGAGATCCTGTCACACAATCATCCATACAGAAATCTTCTTCTATTGCCTTAGCAGTCAGTGGGTATTCCTTTTTTGCCTTGCTGGCTGTTTCAATAATTGAGCTGACTCGACGGCAAGAAATGGTGATGCAGTTAGTTAAACCAAATGGGACTACTGTGAGCCAATACTAGTTTTTGGTTTGAGTCTGCTCTCCAAAATATCCTTGTGTTGAAGGGACCCATTTTTCAACCTGTCAATATATTGTGTAGTGAACTATTCAGTTGAGTTTATTCTATAAATAAATAATATGTAAAATTTTATCACAAGACACTGGGAATAATTAAAAAAAAAAAAATATTGGCACAAAACAAATATTTTGAAATGATGGTGAAGTACATGTGTGCTCATTCTTATTTGACGAAGGGACGTTTCAGGTGCCACGGACCACATGGTAGTTCAGTGCATACTTTTGTTGACCGGGAAAAAACTGCTGCTGCACATCATTCCAATAATACAGACACGGAATTAGCACAGTTGTATGCTCATATTCAAACTCTCCCTTAATGATCGAAGAAGCGGCGTCTAATCAAGCAGTTTAACAAACAAAATGTGCAAGGGACACTGCTTCAGCTGGTTGTAATGAATCGAATAAAACAAGCTGAACCCCTACCCCAACGCAGTACAAAATCAATAAGTGATTCGACCAAGAAGCATATCCTCCATAAAAGTATTATGTCTAGGACCCCGAAGAGATCGGCTGCAACATTAAATAACCAGGGTACGCCCAATTTTTAACAAAAAATCCAAAACTATGTGAAAATTCAGGGTCCACATCAAAAACATCATTACATTAACGTCATCATCTAATAAATTTTCAATTAAATCGCACCCCCTCAAAAAATCTATTTCTTCATCTTCCTTATTACTAACAAATTCATCGACTCCCCGACAAAACCACACATCGATTCGGCGCCTGTTAGTAGAACCACTTCTAATGAACTGGAGGAGCAAGCCTGTTGTACAATACCAATGAGTAAAGGAAGTGAGTCTACGTCATATGGTGCCTCTATACCGACCGACCCCAATGGAGTTAAATAATGAAACTGCACAGGTCTAAACCAACTGTAGATGAAACAGATAACCACACAGCTCCCATCAATATTGAGTTTATAACTAGTATTCCATCTATGCTGCTTGGCTGGCGCTCAATGTCTCTAATAACTTAGTCTACACAAAGTATGCGCAAGTCTATGCATGCAAGCCCGTCATGTTAACAACAACGCAGGGCTCTTCCGAACAGAAGCAAACATTATATCAAAGTGACTTGTCTTGTTTTCAAGATTAGGACAAAATTCTTGTGAATCCAAACAAACTGAAGGTTTTAATGCTTGTTGATTTTTTAATTCGATTGTTATATATTTATTTAGTTTATTTTATATAAACAGTTAAAATCAAAAAATGAGCAAAGTGTGTGCCTTGCAAATGTCTGATGCTGTTAACTTTAAATTGATCAAATTTATTAAGTATTCAATTTTGTTTTACTTTTATCTCTAAAGATTGACTCTATAAACTTATTATAATTTGAAACTCAATTTTACAATTCAGAAATTCAGGAATAAAAAATTTGTATCTGTTCTATGGCGCTTTTTCTTTTCAATCTGCCTTCTTTTACGTTTGTCTTTTGACAGCTGGTGGATGTTATCGATTTTTTTCAATTTTCTTCTACACTGCAGCATTGCTAGGTTTGGCAAAAGATGCAGTTATTGCCGAAAGAATGCGTCAATGTAATTCTGAACAATTCAAAACCCTTGTAGGAATGCATCTTTTATTTGAGTTGGATCTTAATACAGATGAATTTGATCTACCTTGTCATGATTGTATATTTTGAAAAAGGAAAACTCAAGAAATAATAAACGATTCTTTCAAAGAAAATGAAAAGTTGTACATTTGGAAAGGGAACATCTATCCCCAGAAACAAATCACCCTTCTTTAGACCAGAGCTTTATAAACCAACTAAACCAGTTGAAAGAATTTATTCTTATGGATCAAAATAAAGCCCAAGAAGAGAAATTTTCCGAAAAACAGGGTCCGTTTCCCGACAAAACCAACTACGCAATCTAATTCAAAATCAAAAACACTTCGACTTTAGTAACAAAGAGTATACAGTTCACGATTGCGCTACAGTGTTTAAAATTCTTCTGGCTGACTTACATGAACCTGAGGCTGTAATTCGTTCCGAAAGCAAAAGTTTCTGAAAACAAATATTTTGTACTTTTTATACCTATCTAATGCGGATGAGAATCTACTATACTCGGAAAACCAAATCCGAAAACGAATTTTTCGCTGGCTGTTTCAATAATTGAGCTGACTCGACGATAAGAAATGGTGATGCAGTTAGTTAAACCAAATATGAATACTGTGAGCCAATACTCCAGTAGCTTTTGGTTTGAGTCTTCTCTCCAAAATATCCTTTGTAAATTCCATTGATTCTTGTTCAGGTTTACCTGGTTAAACATTTTTTTAATGTCTATATACCCAGCTACTTTATGCCTACGAAATCGCATAATAATTTCTTTGTACTCGTTCATGAAGCTAATGTATTGATTGTGTAGCTCTTGATCCCGTTCCAATATGTGCTCCAAAGCATGAAATCTTCTCAATGATATATCACTAGATTCTCCTAATTTCTCTGGGTCATCAGCAGAAGGTAGATTGACAACGAACCTTCCAGTTGTTTTTCTTGAAGTTGATCGGTTAAAATATTCTTTACAGAGCCGATATTCTACGCTGCTAGTGCTCTTGTCCAATATTTATTAGTACATAATGTATTTTAATATCTCATTGATAACAAATAAATAAATAAATAAAACGAAATTCTTTACATTTTTCTTCTGCAATCGTACGTTTTGATGTGGAGCACGGCAATTCCTCTGTCTGCCAAAATTTGCTCATGATTTTTTCCACAGCTGCTTCTTCGGTGTGTATTCCGCATGTGCTGATTGTTTGCGATCCTTCATTTTACTTGCCAGTAACAATCCATCTCAATAATGTGTTTTGTAACAGTGTTAGATTCTCTCCTAACTTAATTTGACCAACGCAGAGCAAATGATGTAAAAATTCCGCTACTAAAAGCATGTCTATGTGACTTAGCTGATTGAAATTAAGGGCGGCTAGCTTAATGTTATCCGTAATATTCCATACAGTTTTGTCAAATGTTTGTGTTGGTTGCGGAGAAACTATTTGCGGCTATAAGACTGCTTTTAGCCTGGTGGTAAAGCTGGTAGTAGTAGAATGCAAGCTAATATTTACTCTGCGTTGTGAATCCTTTATGGATTTTGCAACCCCTTTAATGATCATAGGGCGACAAGATAACGGAATATTTAATTTTCGAATCATTCTTTCTGATATAATGTATTTGTGAACCAGAGTCCAAAATTGCGCGGCAGTTAATGGGCGAACCGCTTTGATTTGTCAACTTGATGATGACTGTAATAAAAAAAAACGTAGCCAGTCTTCTTCTTTATGTTTTAGGCGGCTAATACTGAGTTCTCGCTCCCAGATACATATGTTAGATGGTTCTGGATTTTATTGCAAGATATTTTGGTGCTGTTCAGGATTTGATATTGATGGACCTAATTTTCATTTTTGGTTCGTGAGGGCACTTGGTTGAGCGATTGTTGACAAGTTTACAAAGGTGTTGTGTTTTTTGAAACACTTTGTGCAACCTCGTAGCTGGCAGTTGTAAGAAGTGTGCCCAACTTGAAAACAGTTGAAAAACAAATTTTGTTTCCTTACGTGACTTAACCTGTCTGAAGTTGTGAGTTTAAGGAAAGTTCGACACGTGAATAACGGATGATAAGCTTTGCACAACGAACAACTTCTCTTCTGCGTGGTAATGGAACTTGTTACCTTGTTGTAGTTTGAATTTCTTTTTCTTTCGTTTGCACACGTAAAGCTTTCCTCTTCAGCTCCATATTTTCCAGCTTAGCGTTCTCCATCCTCAACGCCAAGACATTTCCTACTTCCTGTTTCACCGGACGGAGCTAAAGTAAATTAAAATTCATGTGATAAAATCATATAAATATTCAATAAAGAAGAGTGCATGACAGAATTGGAGTTCTGTATACCTTTGTCATGCATTTTCATTTTTTGGGTCCGACCGATTGTTGCCAAACGAAATGTTCCATATGCTCCATGTCCGGTTTTTTTTGTATAAAGTGGCCATTTGCAAGTGATTGCGCAATATGCTGTCGAATCTTTTGTATCGAAGGGAAAACACTTATTTCGTTTTAAATTTTTCTCACATAAATTTTTTCAAAGCGTGCAGTGAGAGTTCTCCTCTAGGTGGGCAATTTTTAATGAGAACATCGTCAATCACATCCGTAATGATTTGACGTTTCTTGATCGTCCGAAAACGTAAAGTTGGCCTTTTAGTGATTTTTGAATTGCGAGTGGAATTTACTTTAAGCTTCTTCTTTTTCGCAGCCATTACTTGAAGATCCATCGCTGTGTTTAGATAAGATTTTATTTTAACTATCAAAACATTGACATTACATTGTTTTTTACGTTATATTTACATTATTATTATTTATTCACATTCAAAAGAGAAAAAAAAATTTTTTTTTATGTCTTCTATATTTTATTTTTAACAAAATGTATTAACATATGTACGTTCAAGGCGCTACTTTTGTCTTCGAACTTAGTAGTTTACTTGTAACTACCGCATTGTTGTGCTCTATCCTAACTCGCTCGCTGCTATCAGAAAACTCATTTTGCATTTGTATCTTGGAACACTTTCCTTTTTTTTTAACCATCTATCAATTTGAAAATTCTCTGAAAAAGAAATTGATTTCCAACATTCTATCCATCTGTTTTCTAAATCCCTAGGTGGTCTATCATCGCAATCCACTTTAAGTGTCCATAAATCTTGAATAAGAATTTTTCCTATAATCGTCACTGGAGAAATATATCTGTTTGAGTCATAGAGTTGCGCTACATGACTAACAATTTTCCTTTTTGTTATGTTGTCTTCAATTTTATTGTTTTTAACAACAAAGGTAAAGTTGTCCTCATCTATCAACCATTTCAGTCCCAAATTGGTTGTTCCTTCTCCTTCTGAAAACAACATTTTTTTCTTCAGATATTGAATCCATTTACTTTATAACCGCAAGGCTATTCGACTTCCATTAACAAAGTTGAAACTTTCCTGTTTTCAAAATATTATTATTATTTATTTACTTATAATTAAAACTACAAAGTAAATAAGGAGACAAGAGGAAACAAAATAATTTAGAATAGGAAAGAGAACTAGCTTATATAGGAAGAAGATTTGCGTTGTTGAAGAAGTTGAAAATTTGTGAAATATTGTTGTGATTAAAGGCGTTGAGCATTGTTTGTACTGTCTGGTTACTGGGAAGTGAATTGTTGAACGGTCGCGTCGTGATTTACTGCAGGTAATTTGACCAAGAAGGTGAGGCAGGTTTGGGATGTTGTTACAGGTCGGGCATATTGGTGGACTTTTTCTTTATAGAATGTTTTCAAAATAAACTTGTTTTCGTTTGCTTATTTAATAGCTGATCCTATTGTGTGAGATCCTGTCACACAATCATCCATACAGAAATCTTCTTCTATTGCCTTAGCAGTCAGTGGGTATTCCTTTTTTGCCTTGCTGGCTGTTTCAATAATTGAGCTGACTCGACGGCAAGAAATGGTGATGCAGTTAGTTAAACCAAATGGGACTACTGTGAGCCAATACTAGTTTTTGGTTTGAGTCTGCTCTCCAAAATATCCTTGTGTTGAAGGGACCCATTTTTCAACCTGTCAATATATTGTGTAGTGAACTATTCAGTTGAGTTTATTCTATAAATAAATAATATGTAAAATTTTATCACAAGACACTGGGAATAATTAAAAAAAAAAAAATATTGGCACAAAACAAATATTTTGAAATGATGGTGAAGTACATGTGTGCTCATTCTTATTTGACGAAGGGACGTTTCAGGTGCCACGGACCACATGGTAGTTCAGTGCATACTTTTGTTGACCGGGAAAAAACTGCTGCTGCACATCATTCCAATAATACAGACACGGAATTAGCACAGTTGTATGCTCATATTCAAACTCTCCCTTAATGATCGAAGAAGCGGCGTCTAATCAAGCAGTTTAACAAACAAAATGTGCAAGGGACACTGCTTCAGCTGGTTGTAATGAATCGAATAAAACAAGCTGAACCCCTACCCCAACGCAGTACAAAATCAATAAGTGATTCGACCAAGAAGCATATCCTCCATAAAAGTATTATGTCTAGGACCCCGAAGAGATCGGCTGCAACATTAAATAACCAGGGTACGCCCAATTTTTAACAAAAAATCCAAAACTATGTGAAAATTCAGGGTCCACATCAAAAACATCATTACATTAACGTCATCATCTAATAAATTTTCAATTAAATCGCACCCCCTCAAAAAATCTATTTCTTCATCTTCCTTATTACTAACAAATTCATCGACTCCCCGACAAAACCACACATCGATTCGGCGCCTGTTAGTAGAACCACTTCCAATGAACTGGAGGAGCAAGCCTGTTGTATAATACCAATGAGTAAAGGAAGTGAGTCTACGTCATATGGTGCCTCTATACCGACCGACCCCAATGGAGTTAAATAATGAAACTGCACAGGTCTAAACCAACTGTAGATGAAACAGATAACCACACAGCTCCCATCAATATTGAGTTTATAACTAGTATTCCATCTATGCTGCTTGGCTGGCGCTCAATGTCTCTAATAACTAAGTCTACACAAAGTATGCGTAAGTCTATGCATGCAAGCCCGTCATGTTAACAACAACGCAGGGCTCTTCCGAACAGAAGCAAACATTATATCAAAACGACTTGTCTAGTTTCCAAGATCAGGACAACATTCTTGTGAGTCCAAACAAACTGCACCAGTAGAACAACAACCGGCCATGCAAGTCGGAGCTCTATCTTACGATTTCAAGTAAGTTAGTTAGTTAGTTAGTTAGTTTTTATTTGAACAATATATACAATTTGACTTATAACTAATTAGGATACTATGATAATACTATTTTGTTGGCACATTGGGGGCCTAACCATATACATTGACTTAGCTTAAAATATTATAAAGTATTGTATAATTTACATGACAAAAGGCATTAAAAATAGAAGTCGGTTGATTTTGTTGTCTTCTCAGGTGGTTCATTCCTGGTTATCTATGGCGGGTTTGTAGTTGAAAAGGTGGGGGTTGGCAATTTAGCCACGGCGTTGTGCTGACCCAGTGTCAGCGTAAAACGAGATAGGTCCCTCGTTGTCCTTGATGATGTTGTCGTCCAGGGTCTCCATCACACTGAGGTACCTCGGTTCCGGATGTCGTTGCTCTGTGGTCATCCTTCTCATTAGCTGATTCGGGTGGTTGGTGACGTTTTGCACTAGCTTCTTGGTGGATAGCACCAGGTATCTGTCCAGAGGTATGATGTTGGCTTCTTGGTACAGTTGCTCGTTCTTGTAGTGCTTTCGTCGCCGTCGGTCAAAGTAGAGGACGGTGCAGATCCTGAGTATTTTCCTTTCATAGAGCTGGAGTTCCTTCATGGCTGTCTTCGAAATGGTGAACCAGACTGGAAAGGAGTAGCTAATTACTGGTCGCAGAAGTTGCTTGTAGACCAGTAACTTTGTCGCTTGGCTAAGTCCAGTTCTTCTTTTCAGCAGAGGGTGCACCCGGCTGAAAGCCCAGCTGGCTTTTTTGAGAGCTTTCCTGCTGTGTGGATTGAAGTTTAACAGCTCATTGAAGTGGATACCCAGGTATTTCACATTCGGCTTGGATTGAATGGTGGATCCATCGGGGAGTTTCAGGACCAAATTTTTACATTTGGTGGCAGTCCGACCGCCTCTGCCATTTGAGGGTCTCCTGAAGCAAACCAGTTCCGATTTGGAGGTGTTGATCCGTATGCCCCACTTTTTGTAGTAGTGGTATAGTCTGTTGACGTGGGCCTCTACTCTCTTGACTGCGAGCAATGGTGAAAGTGATGTGGCGTAGGTTAGCGAGTCATCAGCGTAGAGGAGATTTTCGCATCCAGTTGGAGTTGGTTGGTCTGACGTCATCAAGCTGTAGAGGAAGGGACCGAGTTTTGAACCTTGGGCGACTCCGGCTCCGATGTTCTTAGTGTGGGATTTGCAGTTGTCCATTTGTACGAAAAATTTTCTGAAAGAAAGAAAAGAACAGAGAATTTTGATTAGTGGCGGTGGAAGCTGAAACGAGTAGAGTTTATGTATTAATCCGTCTATCCATACGCTATCGAATGCCTTCTCGACATCCAGAAAGCATCCAACGGTAACACGTTGACTGTTGAGTGAGTTGGTGATGTCATGCTGAAACTTAAGGAGTGGATGCAGTGTCGAGTGTTTCTCCCGAAAGCCGAACTGCATGTCTGGTATGAGGAAGTTATCGTTGCAGAATATTTTGAGTCTGCGGAGGATTACTTCTTCCAGTATTTTGCTGATGTTACTCAGCAAGGAAATCGGCCTTTAGTTGAAGATTTGATTGGAAGCGCCTTTCTTGGGAATTGCCACGATCTTTGCTGTTTTCCAGTTCCGGGGAAAGTAGCAGTTGTTGATGCAGTTGTTAAGGATGATTGTGAGGAGAATCATCGCTGCATGGGGAAGCCTTTTGAGGATGTGGTTAGAAATGCCATCTGGTCCGGCTGACTTTTTTGGCTTGGAATTGCCGATGATCTCTGCTACCTCCTAGATTGCAGAGACGAATATTGTTGGTTGGGTTGTCAGCTGGATTTGCATCGTCGAAGATCACTATATCCGGGCTTGGTTGGAGTGTCTGCTGCATTGAAGATTCCACCTCCTGCAGAAATGTTTGGTCAGTGGGCGGGCTTGGTTTGAAGTTTCCTTCGAAGTAGTTGGCGAGAGCTTCCGCTTTGTCTTGGGTGGCTGTGACTTCCATATCGTTGACAATTAGCATTTCGGGAGGTTTTTGTTGCTTTCCAATAATTGTATTGATGTTTCCAAACGTATCCGGGCCGGGTCTAATCGCTTCCAACCTTTTCTGGAAGTGGATGTTGTTGTGGTGTTGGATCGAGTTCCGGAACATGATGTTGACCTGCTGCAGCTCATTCCAGATTGTTTGGTAGCACCTGTTTGCTGTATTCATCTGGCTTTGGTGAATCCTTTGAAGTTTCTTTCTCAGTCGTTGTCTGTGCGCGTATAGATTTTGGATGTATTCCGGGAGGTGTTGGTACCTATCCCTTGACGTCCTGGGCCGTTTTTGGTTGCTGATCGCCCTGGATACAGCTTCTTCTAGATTACCAACTGCAGCATCAATCTCACTGTCAAGAAGGTTCCTGTTTGGCGGTGGTAGATCTAGGTTGTCCTCGATGTCCCTGTGCAGCTTTTCTACATCCAATCGTCTGTAGTTGATGAAGCATTCTGGTGTTTCTGAAATTAGAGAAATTGGTTGGTTTAAATTAATAGTTAGTTGTACGGCCTCGTGGTCAGAGTCACTATCTACTGTCTTACAGATGAAGTTCTGTATTTCTGGCATTATGTTCACCAAGTTGGAAGAGGCTAAGAAAAAGTCAAGTGTCGATGGTGTTCTGGGAAAAGTTGGTTTTGGTTGTGATACAACTACAAGCGTGTGATCGTTCGTATTTTGGTCTAGCCAGTTTTCTATTGCCCTGCCTTCTTCGCTGATCTTTGTGTCCAACCATAGTCTGTGTCTTGCGTTGAAGTCCCCGCCGATGAGTCCGTACGTGCTTTGCTTCAGTATTCCGTTGAGGATGTGAAGGTCGAATTGAATGTTTCTTGGAGAGGAGTTGCATTTGAAATAGATGCTTATGACCGTTAAGGTCTCTCCTCTTCCAAAGCTTATCTTGATGGCGGTGGCTTCACTAGTCAGTAGTCCAGCGATGGTTACTTCTTTGGTGTTGGGCGAGAGTTTATCTTTTATGAAGATTGCTGTTCCTCTTTGAAGATGATTTTTGTCCTGCCAAAAGGTCCTGAATCCCTTGATGTTAATGTTGTTGCGTCTAGTGACGTTCGTCTCGCTGATTAGCGCAATGTCGGGGGTGTTGTTCTTCATGAACAAGTTGAATGACGTCCTCTTGTCTAGGCTGTATAATGAGTTAACATTATACGTCAGGATGCGTAGTTTCTTCAATTGCATAGTTGGAGGACGAAAGTGGCCAGCGCCACGGACTTCTCACCATCGTTCAATTGAGCGTAGTTGGGTGGTATGGCACCCTTAGCCTTGTTCACGGCGGTCTGGAAATTAGATCCGAAGATTCGCTGGAATTCATTGTTGAGGTCCAATGAAGATTGTTGGGGCTTGTGTGGTTTGGTCGGTATTCTCTGGACGGGTGTTCTATTGGCTGGGGTCCTCGGTTGCTGTTGTGGGGCTTTGCTTGTTGGTTTGGTTTCTGTGTTTTGTTTTGCCATTGCTGCGTAGCTGACTCCTGGGCGGGTTACCACACATGCTGCGTTAATGGTCAGTTCTTTCTGAATTTTCTTCTCTGCTAGCATTTGGTTCCTTTCGGTCAATCGTGCCTTCAGAGTCGGGCAGCCCTTGAAGCTAGCTGGATGTCCCTCTTTCTTACAGTTGGCGCACCATACGTCCAGTCCTGTATTTTGTGTCCTCTTGCATTGGCCTGGTAGATGGTCCTCCTTGCACTTGACGCAGACGTACTGGCGTCCACAGTTAGTGGCTACGTGGCCGAAGCGTTGGCAATTTCGGCACTGCACGATGTCGTTGGATTTGAGTTTCTCCCAGTGCACTCTCTGGTTCATCACTAGTGTCTTCGTGTAGACTTCATTCAGGTCGCATGTCTTGGGCACTTCGACTACGAAGTTGTTGTACACCTTTCCTTGTGCCTTCTTTGACTTGTATTGGGTGACTTTGATAATTGGTAGTCCTTCAATTCGGAGCTCATCCTCAACTTCTATGTCTGAGTAGCTGTGGTGAATTCCTTTCAGAAGCAGTAGATTTTTTCTTTCCTCCTTCGGCGTAAATGAATTGAACTATATCTTCATCGTCAGAAGATACTTTTTGATGGCGTCAAATGAAGTCCTGTCCCCGGCGTTGATAATTGTGGTCTTCGTGTTACGGTTCCTGAAGGTAACCGTGAGATTGTTGGACTTGCAGTGTCTTCTGATCTCAGCAACGTTACCGGAGAAGCAGAAGATTGGAGGCATTCCTGGTCCTTTAGCAATGCGGTGGCATTGGCGGGTTTCTGTGGCTGAGTTGGCGCTGTTTTGGTTGCAGTAGATTCTGTTGCCGCTGAAGAAGTGGATGGGGCATCCTTCCTAGTAGGTGAGTTGGCTTCCGTGCTCTGTTGAGGGCGTTTGGAGACAATATCGTTCTTCTTATTTGACTTCCGGTGCCTTTTCTGACCCGATAAGGGTGAGTCGCTGAAGTCCTCTCCGGAGCTGAGAGGTTCAGCGTCTTCTTTTTGTTGCTCATCTTCGGAGCTCTCTTCTTCGCTTGAAGGTTCGCTACTGCTGCAGGAATCCTCGTTGCTGTCCATGGCCTCCGTTTCCATATTTGTCTCAGTTTCATCGATCATTGGCGTCACTATCTTCTGGAAAGTTTCCGCTAGCCTTGGTGCGTACTGAGGTCCCAGATTAGTAATAATCTTTGTCAATAACTCTTCCAGAGAAGCAAATGCCGCCTCCGGATTAAATGGCTCGCCCATTTCTCTGGAAAAAAAAGAAAATTAGTGGATTAGCTTTATAGGTATATAAATGCGCGCAACACTATTTTAAGAAAAACTATTGTTTTGCGCATAAATATAAATGTAAGGGAAAAACCCCTTTTTGAAAAAGGTTGTTGGAATTAAAGCAGGTAGCCCGCAGGTAGCCTAGCAATAATCTGTCGTTTCCTTTTTTTTTATTGAGGGTTGTTTTTCAGTTGCTGTTATTTTGTCCGTAGCACGTCTGTCTGCGTCGGTTGAATGTCAGTGACTGACTGTCAACTGTGAACGATTTCAAGTAAGTCTGTGCTTTTTCATCACCGCCCTGTGAAGATTTTAAGGCTTGTTGATTTTTTTAATTTTTATTTTCACTGTTAATTAATCGCAAAATGTTTGGTTTAGCATTACTAACTTTTTTTGCGTTATGAATTTTTTTTATTGCTCATACATATAAATATGTATGCATTCTATATGTTGGAGACACAAACAGGCCCTTATAGAACTAACAATCATGTTCTTTTATTGCAGTTGATTTACGAGTACCTTCTGTCAGTCAGTTGAACTTGTAACAACCAAAGGGTATCATGAATGTCGTTAACTCTGAACACAATTTAGATGATCTAAATTGTGTTTGCCAAAAGCCGTTTGAGCAATCAAGAACTGTGAAAATTTTCTTGTTTGCCAATTCATATGTGAAGGTATCAATTGTAGGAACTATAAAGTGTTCCCGTTTTATGCATGCATTCAGCGGTTTTGGATTTTTCGAAGATCACCATTTGACTTCCACAATTTTCAAATTGTTTACCCAATCCGTTGGAAGAGTCACAGATGAAATGATCCCATCTCGCACCATTTTTTCCAATTTTGGCTCAAGTTTTTTTATAATTGTATTCGGGAAACGTTTTCTGCAATGCACAACTGGTTTTGAATTTTCTTTTAAATGAATAATAATTTTTCCGGGAATTTTTCCAATACCAGTAAATACATCACATATTTACAAAAGTCTCTTTATCCGCCGACAAAGTAACTGAGTCAATATTCAATCGTTTAATCAATTTCAATCACGTCCAAGTATCGGTTCATATGCGTCATCAACCACTAAAAATTCAACTAATTTACCTTCATTTTTGATTGTTTTTTATTGAGCTTTTTGATTTGCAATTAATAAATTAATCCATTTTTAAAACTTTATCCCGACTTTATCATTTAGTTTCAAATCCAAAATTTGTAGTTCAACTATACCAAAAATGTTTACTTTATTACTACTATAATCATATACATGGAAGTCATTTCGTTGACTGCCTATTTTAATTTTAAGTTTTTGAATAATTCTTAATGGAATACAATAGTCCATGTTTTATTTTCTTTCCGAATTGAATTTATTCTATAATAAAATTTTTTAAACTAAGTATATTTCCTAACTTAAATTTTTTTTTCCTTAATTTTACCTGACATATCACACCAACGAAGATCATTGACACGCTTGTTAGAACGCGGTTCCACCAATTTTGCATCCGTTGCTTTTGCTTTGTTGCTGTTCTTGCGACACATCCGACGAAAGTGACCCTTCTTTCCACATTGACACGTGAAATCCTTTGCTGGACAACTATTTTTGTGCTCCGGTTTCCAGTCGTAACCACAGTTGAAGCAAAAACGGCGATTAATAGTGTTGATTGAATCTGATTTATCCGACCGTTTGTTTTTTTGATTCCAAAATGTTTTTGTTGACATTTGCAGACTCAAATGTTTTGCAAATATCAATCACACGATCTAATGTTTCATCGCGCCCATCCAGTAATTTTAACTGTAGTTTTTTATCGAAAACCCGGTTATTAAGCGATCTCTTAGCATTCGATTTTCTTATGACTTGCAACAAGCACAATTAAATTCACATCTCTCAATTTGTGCATGAATTTCTGTTAGAAATTCACTGAATGGTTGTTGTTGATGTACAAAATCGGTTTTAGCAGAATTTAGTTTAAGTAAAAAGACAGACAACGTGGTTTTCAGTTAATGAATTCAAGAATTTAATTGCCTTTTTATTCAGTTAGTTGGAGACAAATTTTAGAGTGAGAAAGAAAGATAAAAAAGAACAAAGATAGATACTGATGTAAGTCTACAAAGATGTGTTTACATTAATGAGTATTGTTTGAGGTTTACATGATTCAACACTTCCTCCATAAACATCAAACAACATTGTTGTTGCTTCCAACAACGCTTTACTCGCAGATGCATCTTTCGATGCCCCTGCCCTTTTCTCATTTTACGATTTGCTTTTCTTCCCAATGGATCACGTTTTCTACCTCTCGGTTGTGAAAAAAAGCTTCCAAAATTTTGGTCGCTGAGTGGGATTTGATCCCACGACCCTCGGCTTCAAAGTCCGCCACTCTACCACTGTGCTAACTTTTCAGTTAACAAAACGATAACTAGGTCTGCACTTAAAATTGCACTCACTTGGAAAAATACTTTTACTAACACTTTCTCCGCTGAAGTCTTTCCTGCTCGAAAGTCAAAGATCGACTGAGAGTCCGCCACTCTACCACTGTGCTAACTTTTCAGTTAACAACTAGATAACTAAATTAGCACTTAAACTTGCACTCACTTGAAAATATACTCTCACTGCTCTGCTATAGTCTTTCCTGCACGAAAGTCAAAGATCGACGATCGAAAAAGCGAATCGATAATACATAGGGGCTTAGTTATCATAATGATAATAACTAGTTTCGCCCTATGGTCGAGCTTCGACCACTAAAGTTATTCTTTCTTTTTTACGAAAAATTTTAATATTTTTGTTTTCGTGTGCTAAACTTTTCGATGTTCGTCTCGATAAAAATATTTGTTAAATTTTTTGTTTACTTAAGAAAAATTATCTTGAATCTGTCATGACTCCATGTGACAAAAGCTATTTTTTTAATTTTTTTAATTTTTTTCATTATTGAAATAAAGAAGACAACACTTACATCAACCGTCAAACTTGGCACGTATTTAAAAATCCAAATGAAATCTTTTTTCTGCCGCCACTCCAATTAGGTTTTTCTGCAAAATTAAATATCCAAATTACGTTTAATAAGACATATACTCTCCTGAACCGATGAACTTAACTTACATTTAGCTTTTTCCACACAGTGAAAACGCTCAAAGAAAAAATAACAGTTTTGCATTCACACTTAAGCTGAGACGGAATAAACGCACACACACTTCTCCGTTTTCAGCGTCGCCGTAAATTCACCACTTCCAATGCAAATCATGTGCAATTGACCATACGCTCACGTATGCGAAAGGCAATACCAAAGCTGAGACGGAATAAATGCATACACACTTCTCCGTTTTCAGCGTCGCACCACTTCTTCGTAAATTTACCACTTCCAATGGTAATCATGTCCAATTGACCAAACGCTCACGTATGCGAGAGACAATACAAAAGCTGAGACGGAATTAACGCACACACACTTCTTTGTTTTCAGCATCACACTACCTGTTCGTAAAATTGCCTCTTCCACTGGTAATCTTGTATGCGCTTATGTATGCGAGAGACTATGAGATTGAAATGCACAGTGTAAAAAAACACAGTGTTGTTGTTTTTTGCACGATTTTTCTACCGCAATTTAACCGGGTAAACGTTAACAGATCCGGAAAAAATTTATATTCTTCCATTTTATGGCTAAATACCATTCAGAAAATATATACTTCATGCGGGTGCGTCATCGTTTAGTGGGGTAAAAATGTACCACAAAAAAACCACTTGCCGATTAATATATATATATATAATATGTAATGTGACTTTACTTTTATCAATTTAGGAGTTGTCAAATAAAACAAGAAGTTGTTTCACTGAAATAAACAATGATTTTTTATTAGCTCTAATTTATGTATGTACACGTACCTGAAATAAACAATGAAACTAATTTTTGTGTTTATTCTTTACTTTAACCCTTAATTGATTTCAGAAAGTAAATCACCTACGTACTTTTATCAATTTAGAAAAGACGAATTTGACATTTCGTTCATTCAGCGTATACAGCCAATGAATTATAATTTCCTCTCTACCTCTTCTGCTTCTTCATCCAGTCAGTATTTTACTTTATCAACCCACGCATAAGCGTGGGAGACTAAAATATATAATTAAGGAATTATATTTCCCCTCCCCGGGAAAAGATTTGCTCCAAATCTTTATATTAGTCTTGAATTAGATTAATTTTGGAACGGTATCAATTTCGATGTATGAAATAGATTAGACTCCTTTTTTCTGTGACCTGTTTCGATTTTGAAAATTGTTGTTGATATTCTTTCTTCAATTTTGTAAGGTCCTAATCGTACTTCATCCAGTTTTCGTCTGTTTAAGCGGTTGCCATTTTCCACATAAACCAGGTCACAGGTAATTATGATGTTTTATGCTATTATTTACAGCCAGCAAGCGATCTTCTTCTAAGTTACCCGTCTTTTTACATCTTAATTCCTCTGGCACTTGTGAAGTGCTTATACCTTTCAGTAAATATTCAGGACTGAATTGAGTTACAGTGTGAACCGTTTTGTTGTAATCTTCAACGCATTTATGAGCCACCGTCGTCCATGCAACCTTTTTCTCTAATTGATTTATTTCGCATCTTATCCTGTTCACTAAGGTTTGGTTCAACCTCTCATTAAGACCATTTGAAAAAGGTGCGTTTACTGCAGTGAAAATTAGCGTTATGTTTTGATCATTTAAGAATTCTTTAAATTCCTTGGAATTAATTCCTGGGTATTGATCAGCCAGGATATTTTTTATCTTTCCGAATTTCAGAACTTCTCTTATCAGCTTTGTAAAGTCCTGTCCAACTTGTGTCGAACTGGTCAATATGAAGGCATATCTTGAAAAATGGTCTACCAGTAAGTGCATAAATTTTTTTGTTGACCTGTTGCCACCAAATCCTCCGATTGTATCTACTGATACAATCTCGAATGGTTTATATGCTGGACCAAGATGTGATAACAGACCATATTTTTGTTTTATTCTTGTTTTGTTTCTTATGCATATCTCACATTCCTTACAAATTAATTTTATGTTATTCAAGAAATTTTTTGAGGTGTAATGTGGAGATAACATGGATACCATTTGGTTAACACCCATATGTCGCACTTTTCGATGTACGTTCATAATTAAATTTTTATTAAAGTCTTCTGATAAAATTATTTTATCTGTTCTTTTTGTTTTTTTCATAAAAACGTTTTCTTTTCCTGATCCTGGTCCTTGCGATTTATATCCAATTTCGAGAGTTGTTCATTAAGTTTATTATTCTCAACAGCAAAATTGTCGTTAGCTGATCTCAGCTGAAGATTTTCTTCTTTAAGTGCCAAAATTTTTTCCTGTAAAAAGATGTGTTTTAGTATTTTGTTATATGAAATCGCAGAGCTCTTGAACTAATGCAATAAATAAATAACACCTAAAACCAAGCACCAGGCAGCCGGCAGGCGCCTTGAATTTTTGTTTCAACAAGAGGTTAATATGATAAAAGCAACAAAATACAAAATACTGCCTTATACCACCTCTCAACCACCATACAAAAAGAAACAACGATCGGTTGTTTCTTGGATATTGAGGGTGCCTTTGATAATACCTCGCATGAGGAAGGACACTCCGATTCCAATAAAAGTGGTTTAGTGCAATGCTTAGCACAAGATCGGAAGAAACACAATCTAGCCAAAAGATTCAGAGAATCATCATAACAAGAGGCTACCCACAAGGAGCGATCTTATCGCCCCTACTTTGGAGTCTAGTAGTAGATGAACCATTAGAAAAACTAACTACGCAAAGCACTAAGGTACATTGGCTATGCTGATGACATCACGTTATAAGTGTGTTCGAAATTTGATGAAACCCTATGCGATATAATACATATGGGCTTAGTTATCATAATAATAATAATAATAATATCCATACGATACTCACCTCGAGATCTTTTTTCTCCTTCTCGAAGTTCTCTCTCTCTAATTTCGAATTTGCTTCTTTTACTCTATATTTCTCCAGCAGATTGTTAAATCTGGCCTTATAGTCATAAGCCGGTATTCTTTTATTCGATGTTGAAGGCAGGTTAGCATTTGGAGCCAACACAGGTTCCCGTCACCTCGAGATCTTTTTTCTCCTTCTCGAAGTTCTCTCTCTCTAATTTCGAATTTGCTTCTTTTACTCTATATTTCTCCAGCAGATTGTTAAATCTGGTCTTATAGTCATAAGCCGGTATTCTTTTATTCGATGTTGAAGGCAGGTTAGCATTTGGAGCCAACACAGGTTCCCGTCACCTCGAGATCTTTTTTCTCCTTCTCGAAGTTCTCTCTCTAATTTCGAATTTGCTTCTTTTACTCTATATTTCTCCAGCAGATTGTTAAATCTGGCCTTATAGTCATAAGCCGGTATTCTTTTATTCGATGTTGAAGGCAGGTTAGCATTTGGAGCCAACACAGGTTCCCGTCACCTCGAGATCTTTTTTCTCCTTCTCGAAGTTCTCTCTCTCTAATTTCGAATTTGCTTCTTTTACTCTATATTTCTCCAGCAGATTGTTAAATCTGGTCTTATAGTCATAAGCCGGTATTCTTTTATTCGATGTTGAAGGCAGGTTAGCATTTGGAGCCAACACAGGTTCCCGTCACCTCGAGATCTTTTTTCTCCTTCTCGAAGTTCTCTCTCTCTAATTTCGAATTTGCTTCTTTTACTCTATATTTCTCCAGCAGGTTGTTAAATCTGGCCTTATAGTCATAAGCCGGTATTCTTTTATTCGATGTTGAAGGCAGGTTAGCATTTGGAGCCAACACAGGTTCCCGTCTTTTTACTGCTAGATGAATTTTATTTTAATATTAATTATTGTGCGAAAATTCGAGTTAGTTTACCATCTGTTTTTTTTCCCAGTCAATAGCGTTTTCTACCTCCCGGTTATGAAAAAAAGCTTCCAAAATTTTGGTCGCCTCTGAGTGGGATTTGAACCCACGACCCTTGGCTTCAGAGTCCGCCACTCTACCACTGTGCTAACTTTTCAGTTAACAACTAGATGGCTTCAGGTACTCGGGAACAGTATTGTGGTTCTCCGGGCGGTATTGCTCTTGGTTGCTATAGCGTCAGATCAAGGGAATAAACTTGTTTTAATAAAGTAAATTCAATCTCGACAAATTGCTCTGGGCAACGAGCAGTCAGCTGAAAAGAACGTTTTTTTTATTAATGACAGGTATTATTTAATGCCCCAGCAACGAAGGCCAAGACTTTTAGTTCTGACTGATCACAAGTATTTGGTACGGCCCTGTGTGGCACGAAATATTATTTTTAACTTAATATAATTTTTAAGAACACTCAGTTTTCAGTTTTAAATTCATTTTTATTATCTATTACTTATATCTACTTACTTGCTAACAAAAATGTTTAAACTAGCTTACATAATAACTTAATTAACTTACTGACCCTAGGCGGGTACTCTAAATTATACAATAACTTATTTCTAATGCCTTTCGGCCTAAAGATACCATATGTCTATTTCAAACTAGAACTAATTAATAACTAAGAAAATTTAAAAAACTTAGTTTTATAGATCATTTTTTATGTTTTTCTTAAAATTACTTACAACTAATTAAAACTACTTAAAACTAATTAAAACTACTTAAAACTACTTAAAACTACTTTTTTTTTTAAGAACACTTACTCGTACTGGATGTGTACTGCTGCGCCGGTACCGGCTGACTGAATTTTCCTTTTTTTTTTTTTTTTAGTTAGTTATAAGTATAACTAATTAGGATACTATGAAAATATTTTATTTTATTTTGTTGGCACATAGGGGGCCTAACCATATACATTGACTTAGCTTAAAATATTATAGAATATTGTATAATTTACTTTTTATAAACTTTTTTTTACTTTTCTTTCAATGAATAATAATTAATGTAACCATTATGCTTCTAAGTATTGTTAAAAAGACACATTGTTTTAAAATACTTATGTTATAAAATACTCATACTCATACTCATACTCATACATGACAAAAGTAATGAAAATAGAAGTCGGTTGACTTTGTTGTCTTCTCAGGTGGTTCATTCCTGGTTATCTATGGCGGGTTTGTAGTTGAAAAGGTGGGGGTTGGCAATGTAGCCACGGCGGTGTGCTGACCCAGTGTCAGCGTAAAACGAGATAGGTCCCTCGTTGTCCTTGATGATGTTGTCGTCCAGGGTCTCCATCACACTGAGGTACCTCGGTTCCGGATGTCGTTGCTCTGTGGTCATCCTTCTCATTAGCTGATTCGGGTGGTTGGTGACGTTTTGCACTAGCTTCTTTGTGGATAGCACCAAGTATCTGTCCAGAGGTATGATGTTGGCTTCTTGGTACAGTTGCTCGTTCCTGTAGTGCTTTCGTCGTCGTCGGTCAAAGTAGAGGCCGGTGCAGATCCTGAGTATCTTCCTTTCATAGAGCTGGAGTTCCTTCATGGCTGTCTTCGAAATGGTTAACCAGACTGGAAAGGAGTAGCTAATTACTGGTCGCAGAAGTTGCTTGTAGACCAGTAACTTTGTCGCTTGGCTTAGTCCAGTTCTTCTGTTCAGCAGAGGGTGCACCCGGCTGAAAGCCCAGCTGGCTTTTTTGAGAGCTTTCCTGCTGTGTGGATTGAAGTTTAACAGCTCATTGAAGTGGATACCCAGGTATTTCACATTCGGCTTGGATTGAATGGTGGATCCATCGGGAAGTTTCAGGACCAAATTTTTACATTTGGTGGCAGTCCGACCGCCTCTGCCGTTTGAGGGTCTCCTGAAGCAAACCAGTTCCGATTTGGAGGTGTTGATCCGTATGCCCCACTTCTTGTAGTAGTGTTATAGTCTGTTGACGTGGGCCTCTACTCTCTTGACTGCGAGCAATGGTGAGAGTGATGTGGCGTAGGTAAGCGAGTCATCAGCGTAGAGGAGATTCTCGCATCCAGTTGGAGTTGGTTGGTCTGACGTCATCAAGCTGTAGAGGAAGGGACCGAGTTTTGAACCTTGGGCGACTCCGGCTCCGATGTTCTTAGTGTGGGATTAGCAGTTGTCCATTTGTACGAAAAATTTTCTGAAAGAAAGAAAAAAACAGAGAATTTTGATTAGTGGCGGTGGAAGCTGAAACGAGTAGAGTTTATGTATTAATCCGTCTATCCATACGCTATCGAATGCCTTCTCGACATCCAGAAAGCATCCAACGGTGACACGTTGACTGTTGAGTGAGGTGGTGATGTCATGCTGAAACTTAAGGAGTGGATGCACCGTCGAGTGTTTCTTCCGAAAGCCGAACTGCATGTCTGGTATGAGGAGGTTATCGTTGCAGAATATTTTGAGTCTGCGGAGGATTACTTCTTCCAGTATTTTGCTGATGTTACTCAGCAAGGAAATCGGCCTTTAGTTGAAGATTTGATTGGAAGCGCCTTTCTTGGGAATTGCCACGATCTTTGCTGTTTTCCAGTTCCGGGGAAAGTAGCAGTTGTTGATGCAGTTGTTAAGGATGATTGTGAGGAGAATCATCGCTGCATGGGGAAGCCTTTTGAGGATGTGGTTAGAAATGCCATCTGGTCCGGCTGACTTTTTTGGCTTGGAATTGCCGATGATCTCTGCTACCTCCTAGATTGCAGAGACGAATATTGTTGGTTGGGTTGTCAGCTGGATTTGCATCGTCGAAGATCACTATATCCGGGCTTGGTTGGAGTGTTTGCTGCATTGAAGATTCCGCCTCCTGCAGAAATGTTTGGTCAGTTGGCGGGCTTGGTTTGAAGTTTCCTTCGAAGTAGCTGGCGAGAGCTTCAGCTTTGTCTTGGGTGGCTGTGACTTCCGTATCGTTGACAATTAGCATTTTGGGGGGTTTTTGTTGCTTTCCAATAATTGTATTGATGTTTCCAAACGTATCCGGGCCGGGTCTAATCGCTTCCAACCTTTTCTGGAAGTGGATGTTTGTTGTGGTGTTGGATCGAGTTCCGGAACATGATGTTGACCTGCTGCAGCTCATTCCAGATTGTTTGGTAGCACCTGTTTGCTGTGTTATGTTGTATGGGAAACGCATTAAGAGTTTCATAAAAGACCCAAACAACACAATAAACCATAACCCACCTCAAACTGATTCAAAAGTAAAATATACGAATCAAGGTCATCAAGCGGTTCGTTTGTAAACAAACAAACGAGCACGCTTGATAGACCATTAATTATTCACAAATGCCCGGTCGTAGCTGTTGGTTGCCAACGGTGTGCGTGGTCTTTGGTATAGCAATATTTGGTATATTCCAATACACCTTATCTCCTGTTGGTGTAATGGTGGGCCCTAAACCACAGATGTAATCATATATTGGCGTAGGAATATTCCTGCGCTCCGCATCAATTATTGCGAGTGGATCCATCGAAGTCTGTAATTCTGCCACCTTCAATGTATACTTGGCATGCTGTAGTATATAAGCCGTCAAAAATTCAACCATCGAATGCTGGAATAGGCAGAATGGAAGTTTCCGCGATAGTTGTTGGTCCTCTATGGCCATTCGATCGTAACACTGCCTGACCAATGGTATAAAACCAGCAAATTCAATGTTTTGGGCAATAGTTCGCTTCACTGGCTTACTGCCACGTTGGTTGCTCTCCATAACGAGCTCATCCCTTGGGGGGGTCTCCACTGTTGGGGGGACAAATTCCGGACCCTTCCGCCGGATTGGGGGTCGCCTACCTTGTGGTGGTCTTCCACTCACTGAAGGTTGGGGCGGTGCCCTCATACGCTCGACCGCATGTTGGTACGATTCATCGTTCCGAACGCGGGAGCTCCATCCTCCTCCGTCTTCATATAGATTGTCCAACTTATTTTCGTTGAACGATCTCATCCTCTCTACATCCCTTGGACGGGGACGTCTGTTTGTATCGGGTTTTCCACGATTGTTAGTATTTTGGTACGCCATTACGGTAAAAAGCTTAAATTATTCTTAGAAAGAATCGAAACGGAATCGTACTAACGGAACCTTTGGTAAAGGTAACTAGGTTCGTAGCATAATACGATGAAACATGGAGGGTGTTTCATTTAACCAGGTTTATTCTACAACTGGTCGTACTATCCTACCGGCTGCGCCATTGTTATGTTATAGTTATACAACAACATGAAATTAACCTACTGGTAATAGCCCGTGTAGGGCGAGAACCCTAGTTCTGGTCAGGGGCACCCGACCACCAATGTACATTTGGATCCATACACATGGATCCAAGATTGATTAAAAAGAAGGAAAGGGAAAGGGGAAGGTCAGCGGATAAAGGCACACTGGGGCCAATTAAAATGGGAGGCGACGAGGCCTACTTAGCAGAGATACCATTTGGTATCTCTGAATGCACCTGAGAAATTAAAGATTAGGTTATTCTGTTATAAAAAGAACTTACTTCTTTATTAACGGCTGATTGATAAAATATACAAAATAAGTTTACTTGAGTTTACTGCTTACTATTGATTACTGAAACTTACTGACGACTTATTACTAATTTCTTAAGCCTATTTATACCAAATTAATTGTCAATGAATTGATATCGATGTTATCGACATCAATTCATTTTTTGCTAAGTCAAGAATTTACTTTAATTGTTTTGCAAGAATTTGTTCTTTGCAAAAACGAATTTCGTCACTGCCCGACTTTCGTCACTGCCCGACTTTCATGAGTGCAATTCAACTCGTCAGCATTAGGTCTTTGACCTGTTGTTGCTTTATCATTATTCTTTTTACCCTTCTGTTTCGGTTTGGCAACAAACCGATGACCGGGCATTTGTGAAAATTAATGGTCTATCAAGCGTGCTCGTTTGTTTGTTTACAAACGAACCGCTTGATGACCTTGATTCGTATATTTTACTTTTGAATCAGTTTGAGGTGGGTTATGGTTTATTGTGTTGTTTGGGTCTTTTATGAAACTCTTAATGCGTTTCCCATACAACATAACAGCTGTATTTATTTAGCTTTGGTGAATCCTTTGAAGTTTCTTCCTCAGTCGTTGTCTGTGTGCGTATAGATTTTGGATGTATTTCGGGAGGTGTTGGTACCTATCAGAGAACTGCATGAGTGCAATCATTTGCGCTTTCGAATCATCCCCCGAAAAACAAGCCGTACACAGTTTCACGCTCACAACGATGAAACAAGTGTGATGCTTGTGGAAAAAGTACACTCTTGAATACATGCCTTCGCATTGCTTGTGCCCATGAACGATCAAAGAATGGACCATTCAAACTCAAACAGGTACACCATTCACTTCATTCGAAAAAAAAACCAAACATTCACGAATGATGAGGGATGACAACGAATATTTTTTCATGTTCTTGTTCATAGATGAAACTATTTTGTTTTTGCGAGATCGCACAGAAAGGTACACATTTTTTGACCTGACTTGGGCGTTATTTATATTGTTTGGGTTTTTTTTTTTTGTTAACTATAGAAGTGATGGTTGCGTAATCTTTTTTTGCTTTGTTAGTGCATATAGGTTATTTATTGTGTTCTATAGAAAGGATTTAAAACGTTCAAGATATGTATTTTATTGCGGTAATGGATGGATTGTAAATGAAGGAAAACCCGTTAATTGTGGAAATTGATGTATGGGGTAAGAAACTACCTACTTATGTTTCAACTAAACATTTTGTAAGCATAGAAAAATTAAGAGAAAAATAAATTGAAATACTTTTAAAATAATGTGTGATTATATTAAGCTATACTATATACTCTTGATCTTCCGAAGAATATTTTCGCTAGAAGATTTTTCATAGTCCATAGATTTTACTCCGAGCACTAGTTCGTGAAATTGGCCATTTTTCAAATAGTGAAAAGTGCAACACAAAAAACTTCTTTTCACGAAATTATCTGTCCACAAATCCGATGTAATCGATGCTCGTCCATCTTGCACAATTTGATTAATTTCTCCAGAAATTCTTATTTTTCTTTCTTGTGCAGCTTTGTTGATTTTCCGTGAAATGGTTGTTGGGTTTGGAAGAAGATCTTCGACGTCAATATTCTCACCATAATTAGCTCCGGTTCCGATGATGGTTTTGACCAGCTTTCGAAAACCACTACCAGCAACAGAGGAGAACGGTTTGCAGTCTTCCGAAATCCATTGGGAGCACGCATCCAACATACTATCTTTTTCGTCAGATCCCAGTTGTTTTAAGGGAACGTCTTTATTTCTGTCACTATAACACTTATGACGCACTAAATTGGATGTTTGTTTTCTATTATATTTAAATATTTTCCGGCAAGAATGGCAGAAAACGATATCCTTAATTATAACACCTTCATTATCTGAGACTTCTGAAAACGTGTCCCAAATCTTGCTCCTTCCTTTTCTTCTGGTAATCGTCTTAAAAACACCACTTGCAATTTTATTTATGGTATCGTCCATTTTAACTTGTTTTGTCTTCTTACAATTGAACTTCTTCACTGTTATACTTTCAAATAATGATAGGTAATTTCAACCAGATCGCCTTTGAATACTTATTTCAAATCGTAAAAAACAAATTTGAATTCCTAATCCACTATAAAGGGAAAGTAGTGCAAAAACTTTAATAGCAGGTCGATTGCGAATGACATACCTGATTCTAAAAAGATGTGACGATTTTTACCTGCACCGGAAATGCATAAAAAAATTGGAAGAAACACTTTAGTACCTGTTTTTAACATTATCAGTGGGTTTTTCTGGATTTAAAATTATATAGAGTGACCTCAACCCTACCCATAGATTAATTTATACCTCGGCTAAGAAAAACCAGATTAAGGGGTAAATAATAAACTATGTACGTACCTACAAAATTTTCTTAGAACCACGTTCTATCCCTAATAAAAATAGAGTGACCTCAACCATATCCATTGATTAATTTATACTTCGGTTAAGAAAAACCAGATTAAGGGGTAAATAATAAACTATGTACGTAACGTTCCTACTAAATTTTCTAAGAACCACGTTTTATCCCTAATAAAAATTTTATTTCAAAAAATCTAGATTTCAACAGCCGCACATCTAGCATCTAGGTACTCAATACATCCTCATTAGTGTTATTTACATATATTTCCCACACACTACGCTTTGCTAAAGGAAAAAAAAAATTATACTCTTCTTTCAGATATTTCAGTTTAACAGATGTATTCTTCATCACAGTATTGCACTGTCAAATATTCGTTGCCTTTTGAAATTAATCGTTGCCTTGTAGATTATTCGTTGCCATCGACACTATCCGCACAAGTTCATACGCATACACATATTGTCTTTGCCTGCCATTGCTGCAGTTAAGTGAATGAGAATGACATGTTTTGTTGACTAAAAAGAGAGTGCAGTGTGTGTATTGCTTTGGATTAAGATGAATGGTGTCTGGATGATGTGGAAGGCAATGAATAAGTGAATGCATTCACAAAATGAGACATTCACTGCAGGTCCCTGGTACCTATCCCTTGATGTCCTGGGCCGTTTTTGGTTGCTGATCGCCCTGGATACAGCTTCTTCTAGATTGCCAACTGCATCATCAATCTCGCTGTCAAGAAGGTTCCTGTTTGGTGGTGGTAGATCTAGGTTGTCATCGATGTCCCTGTGCAGCTTTTCTATATCCAGTCGTCTGTAGTTGAAGCATTCTGGTGTTTCTGATATTAGAGAAATTGGTTGGTTTAAATTAATAGTTAGTTGTACGGCTTCGTGGTCAGAGTCACTATCTACTGTCTTACAGATGAAGTTCTGTATTTCTGGCATTATGTTCACCAAGTTGGAAGAGTTGAAAAAGTCAAGTGTCGACGGTGTTCTGGGAAAAGTTGGTTTTGGTTGTGATACAACTACAAGCGTGTGATCGTTCGTATTTTGGTCCAGCCAGTTTGCTATTGCCCTGCCTTCTTCGCTGATGTTTGTGTCCAACCATAAACTGTGTCTTGCGTTGAAATCCCCGCCGATGAGTCCGTACTTGCTTTGCTTCAGTATTCCGTTAAGGATGTGAAGGTCGAATTGAATGTTTCTTTGAGAGGAGTTGCATTTGAAATAGATGCTTATGACCGTTAAGGTCTCTCCTCTTCCAAAGCTTATCTTGATGGCGGTGGCTTCACTAGTCAGTAGTCCAGCGATGGTTACTTCTTTTGTGTTGGGCGAGAGTTTATCTTTTATGAAGATTGCTGTTCCTTTTTGAAGATGATTTTTCTTCACTTGCATGTTGGAGGACGAAGGTGGCCAGCGCCACGGACTTCGCACCATCGCTTAATTGAGCGTAGTTGGGTGGTATGGCGCCTTAAGCCTTGTTCACGGCGGCGGTCTGGAAGCTAGATCCGAAGAATCGCTGGAATTCTTTGTTGAGGTCCAATGAAGACTGTTGGGGTTTGGTCGATATTCTCTGGACGGGTGTTCTTTTGGCTGGGGTCCTAGGTTGCTGTTGTGGAGCTTTGCTTGTTGGTTTGGTTGCTGTGTTTTGTTTTGCCATTGCTGCGTAGCTGACTCCTGGGCGGGTTACCACACATGCTGAGTTAATTGTCAGTTCTTTCTGAATTTTCTTCTCTGCTAATATTTGGTTCCTTTCGGTCAATTGTGCCTTCAGAGTCGGAGTTCATCCTCCACTTCTATGTCCGAATAGCTGTGGTGAATTCCTTTCAGCAGGAGTAGGTTTTTCCTTTCCTCTTTTGGCGTGAATGAATTGAACTGTATCTTCATCGTCAGAAGATACTTTTTAATGGCGTCAAATGAAATCCTGTCCCCGGCGTTGATGATCGTGGTCCTCATATTACGGTTCCTGAAGGTAGCCGTAAGATTGGCTTTGCAGTGTCGTCTGATCTCGGCCACGCTGCCGGAGTAGCAGAAAATTGGAGGCATTCCTGGTCCTTTACTAATGTGGTTGGCGGAGGCATTGGTGGGTTTCTGTGGCTGAGTTGGCGCTGTTTTGGTTGCAGTAGATGATGTTGCTGCTGAAGAGGTGGAAGGGATATCTTTCCTAGCGGGCGAGATGGCTTCCTTGCTCTGTTGAGGGCGCTTGGGGACAATGTCGGTCTTCTTGTTTGGTTTCCGGTGCCTTTTCTGACCCGGTAAGGGTGAGTCGCTGAAGTCCTCCGCGGAGCTGAGAGGTTCTAACCGTATGAAGCTTTGCATCTTCTTCATCAGCTTGCTCCTTAAGTCCACCGCTCGGCTAACTTTTGCTCGACTCGTGCTGGGGTCGGGTGCAGCCTTTGGGCCTTGGCGGCCGCGGCTGGTGGAAGGCCTCATTTGGTTGCTTGTTGTTGCGGGAGCGATAGGCAGACGGAATCCCGGCACCCTAGGGGTGTGCGCAATCAACTTTTTCTGCATGATGGGTGGTCCTTGTATCCCTATTATGGGGTCGGCTTGGTGTTTCTGCTCCGGCAACTCTGGCAGAAAAATTACTTGGCGATGGCCTGGTTTCAACCGTGCGGGCTTTGTCTCGTGCCTCTTCCAGGGCTGTGCCATTTCTCTATCTTCTTCGTTGGTGCTGTGGTCCATCTTTCTTCCTCGGTGGTCGGTGCTTGAATGAAAAATATTTTTTTTTTTAACGATTTTAACGATTTTTTTATTGAACAAAAGGATATATACAATTGATACTTAACTATAATACGTTTCTTAATAATATGATTAATTTTGCTGTGTTGGCACATAAGGGGCCTAACGATATACATTGTCGGTTATTTAAATTAAGGGTAAAGCTTAAGTTTATGGTTATTAAAAAATGTAATAATTTGTTAGATTTATATAACTGTAGGAGTGTTCAGTTCCTGTTGTCCTTGGGGTTAGTTGTGGTGGAGGTGGAGGTGGTGGAGGATGGTGGTGTAGGAGTTGGATTGGGTGGGGCGGGTGATGTGGTGATGGGGCAGCTAGCCACGGTGGTGGGTTGACGCTGCCTCAGCGTAGAAAGCCATTGCCTCATCGTTGATGAATGTGTCGTCTTCCATCAGTGTCATCGCATCGATGTATCTCGGGTCCGGGTGTCGATCTTCTTCTGTTATCCTTCTTACTAAGGGGTTCGGATGGTTGGCCAGGTTTTCCAGTAGGCGTCTTCCAGATTGCACCAAGTATTTGTCTATGGGGATGACCCTTGCTTCTTCATAGAGCTTTCTGTTGCTGACGTTTTTCCTGCGCATCGGATCGTAGCCAAGCCCTGTGCATATGCGCAGAACCTTCCGCTCGAATACAGCCAGTTTTTGCATTTTCGTCTTGGATATTGTGAACCAGACGGGAAAGCAGTAGGTGATTACAGGTCGTATTAGCTGCTTGTACAGCAACAGTTTTGTATTTTGGCTGAGTCCATTTCTTTTGCGCATCAGCGGATGGACGCGATGAAAAGCAAAGTTAGCTTTTTTGACGACTGCAGTGGCGTGCGGGTTGAAACGCATCAATTCGTTGAAATGGACTCCTAGATACTTGACCTGCTTTTTCGGCCTGAGTTGTGTACCGTCGGGAAGGTTTACGCAGATGTTGTGGCAGTTTGCGGCTGATCTCGAACGTCTCCGTCCTTGTGTTGGTCTTCTTATGCAAATTAGCTCGGATTTCGCTGAATTTATTTTGATTCCCCATCGATTGTAGAACTCGAAGAGCTTCTTTACGTGGTCTTCAACTCTACGAGCAGCGATCACAGGTGACAGTGAGTGAGCGTAGGTCAGTGAGTCATCCGCAAAGAGAAGGTTGGTGGTGCTTTCTGGTTGAGGTTGGTCGGAGGTGAAGATGCTGTATAGGAAGGGACCTAGCTTCGATCCTTGAGCAACCCCTGCTCGGATGGGTCTGGTTGAAGATACGGTGTTGTCTACTTGCACGTAGAAAGACCTGGAATGAAGAAAATTAAGCAAAATTTTAATTAATGAACCTGGAAAGCGTAAAATGGTTAGCTTGTGGATAAGTCCGTTTATCCAGACACTGTCAAATGCCTTCTCAACGTCCAAGAAACATCCAACTGTTGTTTGGTGGTTGTTGAGTTTCCTTATAACGTCCCCTTGGAGCTTCAAGAGCGGATGAATGGTAGAATGTTTCTCCCGGAATCCAAACTGCATATTCGTTGTGTTGTATGAGAAACACATTAAGAGTTTCATAAAAAACTCAAACAACACAATAAACCCTAACCCACCTCAAACTGATTCAAATATACGAATCAAGGTCATCAAGCGGTTCGTTTGTAAATAAACAAACGAGCACGCTTGATAGACCATTAATAATTCACAAATGCCCGGTCATCGGTTTGTCACCAAACCGAAACGGAAGGGCAAAAAGAATAATAAAAAACTAGTTGCTGGTTCATATGACCACCATATGAACCAACAACAGGTCAAAGACCTAATGCTGACGAGTTGAATTGCACTCATGAAAGTCGGGCAGTGACGAAATTCGTTTTTGCAAATTCTTGCAAAACAATTAAAGTAAATTCTTGACTTAGCAGAAAATGAATTGATGTCGATAACATCGATATCAATTCATGGACAATTAATTGGGTATAAATAGGCTTAAGAAATTAGTAATAAGCAATCAGTAAGTTTCCCAGTCAGTAGCAATCAGTAAGTTGCAGTAAACAATTTAGTAAACATATTTTTTGTATATTTCATTTAGCAGCCAATAAAGAAGTAAGTTCTGTTATAACAAAATAAACTAACTTTTAATTCTCAGGTGCATTCAGAGATACCAAATGGTATCTCTGCTTAAGTAGGCCTCGTCGCCTCAAATATTAACTGGCCCCAGTGTGCCTTTATCCGCTGGACATCCCCCTTCCTTTTCCCCTATAATTTTGAACTTGGATCCATGTGTATGGATCCACATGTACATTGGTGGTCAGGTGCCCCTGACCAGAACTAGGGTTCTCGCCTTACACGGGCCAAGTAGGTTAATTTCATGTTATTGAATTTTAAATAACATAACAATGGCGCAGCCGGTAGGATAATACGACCGGTTGGAGAAAAAACCTGGTTAACTGAAACACCCTCCATGTTTCAGCGTATTATGCTACGAACCTAGTCACCTTCTACCAAGGGTTCCGTTTAGTACGATTCCGTTTTTTTTGTTTACTCTTTCTTTTTTCTTTTAGTTCCCTTTTTTACCAAAGGTTCCGATTATGTTTTCAATTTATTGTCTCCCCTTTAGAGTATGGATTCCGCATCTCAAATTAAAATAACCGAAGAAATCCGGAAACAGCCCCAAGCAGGACCCAAGCCGATTACATTGGACGAATATCGGCGGCGGAACCAAAACAAAGCCAACGAACCAAAGTCGTCCAAAGCAACCAGCGATCCTCCAAAAATCCCATTCGGAGGATACGAAGGAAGGAAGAAGAGAGGGGGCCACCAGGTCTGGGTCCGACAAGAGTTGGGAAGACTGTACATGTTGGCAGGCCTTTGCCGAGGCGAGGAGAAGCGGCGGTATCTGAAGGAGGCAAGCCTCCTGAAGAAATTAGAATATACGAAAAAGATCAACAAGATGGCACAAAAAAAAGCAGCCATCACAAACATAAAAACAAGGTTTTAAAAACAAAAAAAAAAGAAAGAAACAATAATAAAAAAAAAAAAAATAAAAATATATATAAAATGTGTGTTTGCAATTTTCAGTTCGGAAGGGTTATAGTTGCCTACTATTGATTCACTCTTGCCATTTTTCTGTTGCACGTTTCATTCGTTTGGAAAATTTTCTCTTCTTTATCTCTATTTTTTTTTTCTTTTCCTAACTACTGTTTATGGAGTCTAAATCTTCCGAGGTAGAGGAACTGCTTGAGGAAATCCAGCAGTTAAATAAGGAAAAGAAAGAGCAAGGTCAAGAGATTAAAAACTTCAATAATACCCTACTAGCAGAGTGGAAGGCTCTTGTGGGAAAAGAAGTTTTTAATCTAAAATATAATCAAATAAGCTTGCAGTGGGGACAACTCACGAGGCTAGAAACAACGGATGCTATACTCTTTGAGTATATAGAATCCGTCAAGTCCCTCGAATCGAAACTTGAAAACGACATCCGAGACCTCAAGCTTGAGCTGACCAACCACTTACGAGCTCGAAAAAAATTAGAGAAAAGCCAACAGGAAGCTGAAAATACGAACAGCCAGGCTGAAGAAATAATTTCAGACCTGTCTAAACGTATAACAATCCTCGAGGCTAGGGAAGAGGAAGTCAAACGAAAACAGGTTGCTTTAAGAAATAAGGAGACAGAGTTCCAAAGTGGGATAGAAAAACTAAGAAGGCGTGAGGAAATTTTCGAATATCAGATTCAATCTTTGAATGACGAAGTTGTCGGTTTACGAAAAAATAAAACCATTCGTAAAACTATAGTCACTCAAACCTCAGTACAAGCCGACACACCCACATTGGAAACACCTCCATTGGAAATTAGCAAATTTTCAGACGCGAAAAGGGAAATCAAAATGTCGTTAGGATTTGAGAAGCTCCTTAAATTGTCGCACGGAATACCTGAATTTTCAGGAGGAACCGATGCTAGGGTAGCCCAAAAGTTACAGACATTCCTGACATGCATTCGCCCGATTATTAATCACATACCTGCTGAGGACGAGAAACTTTTCCTCCAAATTCTCGATACCAAGTTGCGAGAAGATGCGCTCGATCTCATCCAAACTACTAAGCCAGTAGATTTCAAAGACTTCGAGAATATACTCAACCGGGCTTACTTACCCATTGAGGATTACAACGATCTTGTCAATTGCTTAATAACTAGTCGTCAAAGCCAATTTGAGACTTTGAATACTTTCATAAGCAGGCTAAGACATGCCCTATCCCAATGCCGCGAGGCGGCAGAGATTAAATATGGTGATAACTCTGAGATTGTGAAAACCCAGCTCTCAGACTTTGCAAAATCGGCTCTCGCATCAGGAGTTGCAAACAAACAGCTGGGACAATACCTATTCACCCAGGGAACTCAAAATTTCGAAGAACTGGTCCGAACGGCCCTCAGCATGGAGAAGCATGTTCAAAGAGTGGAAACGATACCATTTTCACAAATGGCTTGTAACTCGACATTCTCAACAAACGAAAAAAGTAATTCCCCGTCTAACCAAAAACGTGAATCGATACACCCAGAAAATAGAACTAAGTTAAACATCACTTGCAATTTCTGTAAAAACAGGGGACACACATATAGTGATTGCCTTAAAAGACAGAATACTCCGGTTTGTCAGTTATGTAAACTGTACGGACATGAAGCAACGACCTGCGGAACAAATACAAATCCCCGATTCAGTAGGAATGAAGCACCTAGGAGAGATAATCTCAACGAACCTAGAACTTTCCCAAATCAAAGGGGTAGTAACCAAAACGGGTATTATAAAAATAACTACCCACGACAATATAATGGAGTGAGTTCGGAATCAAATCGAATCAACCCATTAAGAACCAATAACCAACATTTTGCAAATAATACAACAGTTCATACTAATAATAATGAACGAAAAGTATACAATATGGGGGCACTATGCGAATGGTGTGGAAGGAACACCCATTCGATCGACCAATGTACATTTAGGAATAAGTGGCAATCAAACCATTTGGGAAACTCCCGTTAGTCGGGCGAAAAGTCCCTCCCTCGACTTTAAACGTTGAAACGAAACAATCATGGCAACCCAAAAAGAAAATTTCCCTACCCTCAATCGAAATCGAAATTGAGTTAGGAGAAAACAAACTGACCCGACTACTAATAGATACGGGCTCAGAAGTCAGTCTCCTCAAAAGAAGGATGATAGATAGTAAGACTTTTGTTAATACCAATAAAAAACTTACCATCAACACACCTTGTGGTATCGGTTATACTCTAGGAGAATGCACTGGTACTATACAAATTCCCTCGCTCCCCTCTTGTCAATTTCAAGTCGTAGAGAATGACCTAGCCATCCCTGGTGATGGAATTCTAGGGTATAATTTCTTAGGAAAATACTGTAACGTAGAAGGTCCTAATAGATTATTAACATTCCCAACAATTCTTGGACAAAATTCGAAGGAATATTGTGTACCACTGAGATACTCAAACATGACCGAAAATTATGAATTACCCATTTCACACAATGGTAGCTGTTTCACGGGGAATCACTCGCATGTGAACAACTCGAATGAAATTAAACAGATAATTCATAACAACCACGACCAAAAGGTGAAGCCAAAACCAACCAAACTAAATTTTGCAAGCAATTCACCGGAAGAGAAATATATTTTGCGGCGCTGTAACGCGACCGGCCTAGACATCGACTCTGAAGGCTTATCTTCAAAAAATTTAAATGTTTGGAACTCAACTTCCGTTTTGCAATCTCAAAGTTCACCTCGCAAAGTGAAAACGAGAGAAGAAAAACAAAAAGGAAGAATGACTGAAAATGTGCAAAATGTATCTTCGCAAGGGCAGAAAAAACACATTCTCAGGCAAAAAGACGTGCCGGCTTATGATGGAAGAAACTTTCGAAACGAAGTAAATAGAATAATGACTATTGATATCTCCGATATCAACAAACCAAAAAATAAAAATAAAACTCGGTATACAACCGAAAGCAAAACAAATAATATGACACTGCACACTGCAGACCCACAAATTAACTCCGAAAGAGAATCACAGCAGCAAGACCTGCAAAATATACAAACAAAAGAAAAATTGAAATTGCAAATTTTCAACCCAATTAAAGCATATTTACTTTACTTCATAACTCTTATAATGATAATGCTCTCGGACATATTAAAAGAGATAGTTTGTAGAATACTAAATACAATTAATCAAAAAAGATTAGATTTAAATAATGTTGAAATAAATACAATAGGAGAAGCATACAAACTAGTTAGGTCAAATTTAGATAATACAATTAAGATAGTCAAACACCCAATAAAAAATAAGGACAGCTTACAAGTCAAGAACTCGATTCCCAATGGAGAAATCATTACAGATTCATTTAGAAATACATGGAAAATAGGACCACTAATAGGTCTAGGAAGTTTTGGTCAAGTATACTCAGCATGTAAAGCCTCAAACTCACAAAAGAAAACATCTGACTATAAGTACGTCGCAAAGATTGAACCACACGATAGTGGGACACTCTTTGTGGAGATGCATTTCTATATGAATAATACTCATTCAGAGGACATTACACAGTTTAAAAAACTTCACGATATAAAATCTTTAGGAATACCCCACCTAGTAGGTACTGGATCACTCGACTATGATAATGTTTTATACCGTTTTTTGGTCATGCCACGGTACGGAGATAATATCTGGAAACTTTTCATTGAAAACGGAAGAAAGATTCCAGAACATACCATCTACCGTTTAGCGTTACAGATATTAGATGTGTACGAATACATTCACGGCAGAACCTATGCCCATACAGATTTAAAAGGAACGAACATCTTATTAGGTTGTGAAAAAGACAATACCAATCAAGCGTATCTGGTAGATTTCGGCTTAGCAAGTCACTACACCCAAGAAAATTTCAAACCAAATCCTAAGAAAATGCACCACGGTACAATTGAGTACACCTCTAGAGATGCTCACCTAGGTGTAATCACCATGCGAGGAGATTTCGAGATCCTTGGATATAACCTTATCGAGTGGTCAGGAGTGATGTTGCCTTGGGAGCAAGAAAATCTTCTTAAAAATCCTTTAAGGGTCCAAAAGTCAAAAGAAACCTTTATGGGTACTGTTACATTGAGTTTGAAAAAACTATACCACAATCAGACACCAAATGCAATTCTGGAGTTCATAAAATATGTCACTTCTTTGAAGTACAATGAGACACCAGACTATAATAAATGTCGACAAATATTCCAATCAGGACTAAAAACTCTTAAAGCTATTAACTCAGGTGATCTAGAGTTCAAATTAGGCCCAACACAAAAATTTGTATCTTTACCAAGATGGGAGTGTGACCAAGAAAACAAAGACAAAAACAGTAGGATAGTTGAAAAGAATACCTCTGAAATAAATTTAGTAACAAAAAACCAACCAAAAAGCAATAAAACAATTCAACTCAATCTAAAGGGAGGTTTGAGAATTCCCTCTAGATCGAGAATGACTGTAGAACTACCGTACAGAAGTGAAGAAGCCATGATCTGTCTATCCAAACAAATTGAGGACGGAGTGTTTTTAGGTAACTGTTTGATAGGAGACAATAAAAGACAAGTTGTAGTACCCATAATAAATACACATCAACATGAAATCAAGGTAACACATATCGAGCTGGAAATGGCCACCCTAAAAGATTTCGATGTAGTAGATATTAATACCCACCAAAAAGATTTTGGTACTGACAAGGTAGAATGTTATCATACAATAACTCAAAATAGTTTCGTAAGCAATAGAATCAAAGAATTAACAACCAAATTGAACAAAGATGATAGCCTAAACGAAGAAGAAAAAGAATCTATAGTAGACCTTTGTTCAAAATACAATGACATATTTTTCCTACCGGGTGACAGACTCACTCACACTACAACCATGCTGCATAAAATCCCAATTAACCAAGACCAAGCCCCTATAAACACCAAAATGTATAGGCTCCCTGAGAAACAGCGGGGAATAATAAATGAACAACTTGCTGAAATGTTAGAAAACGACATAGTCCAACCCAGCAAAAGTCCTTGGAACTCACCACTTTTAGTGGTACCCAAAAAGGCAGGACCCGACGGAGAAGTACGTTGGAGGGTAGTAGTCGACTTCCGTAAGGTGAACGAATGCACGATAGGAGATGCTTTCCCGCTACCTCGTATCGAAGACATACTTGACCAACTTGGTCATGCTAGATATTTCACAACACTGGATCTTGCCAGTGGTTACCATCAAGTTCTTGTCCACCCAGAAGATAGGGAAAAAACAGCTTTCAGTACGGCCTATGGCCACTACGAATTTAAGCGAATGCCTTTTGGACTCAAAGGAGCTCCAGCGACATTCCAGAGACTCATGAACTATATCCTTACTGGTCTACAAGGACTAGAATGCTTTGTCTATTTAGATGATATAGTCGTCTATGGAAAAAATCTGGTAGACCATAACAGAAAATTGGAGTTAATTTTCGAGAGAATGCGAGAACATAACTTAAAATTGAACGTAGAGAAATGTCAATTTCTCAGACGAGAAGTAGTATATTTAGGACACAAATGTTCCGCAGAAGGAGCACTTCCCGATCCAGGAAAAACTAGCTGTGTGCAAAACTTCCCTGTACCTCGCACGATGAAGCAAACACAATCCTTCCTTGGTTTGGCCAATTACTACCGGAAATTTATTCCAAACTTTTCGAAAATAGTCCGACCACTGACAAATCTTACTCGAAAGGACGTTAAATTCACTTGGACAGACAGATGCCAAGAAGCATTCCAAACAATAAAGAACTTGCTAGTAACACCCCCGTTATTAATCTATCCCGATTTTAAAAAACCATTCATTCTCACAACTGACGCTAGCAATGAAGCGATAGGGGCAATTCTCTCGCAAGGAGAAGTAGGAAAAGACAAACCTATTGCATACGCTAGTCGTGCATTAAACAAAGCAGAAAGAAACTATTCCACTATAGAAAAAGAAATGTTAGCTGTTGTTTGGGCGACTAAAAATTTTAGATGTTATTTGTTAGGAAGAAAATTTATAGTGTACACAGATCACGAACCATTGACAGGTAATTTTAGAGTAAGAGACCCCACGTCAAGGTTAATAAGGTTCCACCACAAACTATCCGAGTATGACTGTTGTTTAAAATATAAAGCAGGTAAGACTAACGTCAATGCAGATGCACTGAGTAGGATACCACTAACGGTATCTGATGAGGACAAGAACCAAGAACGTGAGAAAACTTGTTTAGCCGTAACAAGAGCTCAGAGAGCTTTACAATTACTAGATAAAGAAGACACTAATATTGAACGACACGACTCTGACGAATCTTGTAGTAACGCGAAAATTACCCAACAAAGCACATCGACAATAAATGAAATCGAAGACTTCAAATATAACAGACAGAAGATCGATAAGCGATCGATGCTGTTGTCATTACAGAATGCCTTGAGCCTTCGGAGAACCAGATCCTCCAGAATTTTGCTGACGTTGCTGAGTAGGGATATGGGCCTGTAACCGGACACAATGTTTCGGTTTCCTTTTTTGGGAATGGCCACGATCTTCGCCTTTTTCCATCGCTCGGGAAAGTGGCAGTTGTTGAGGCAGTTGTTCATCACAATGGCCAGGAAGATCATCACTGTTTGAGGAAGTATCTTAAGAACGAATTTTGAGATTTTGTCCGGCCCAGCTGATTTTTTGGGGCGCCCACTTTGGATCAAATCTAGAATATCTTCTGGAGTAGTGAAAATGGTGCCTTCACTGGGATCACATGAAGGGTTTTCGTCACTAAAAACGGTTTCTTCGATTCTGCTTCCTTCAATCAGCTGGATGGTTGAGTCCACATCATTTAGGAATGCGGGGTCAGGAGGAGGAGTTGACACGAAGTTTTCTTCAAAAAATTCGGCAAATCCTTCTGCTTTGTCCTCGGATGATGAAACTTCTCCTCTGTTGGTGGTGATTTTGTCTGGCATATCTGGCCTTTTGCCGACTATCCTGTTGATATTTTTGAAGGTATCCGGACCAGGTTTGATGTTTTGCAGTCTCTTTTGGAATTGTATGTTGTTGTGGTGTTGAACTGCATTCTTGAACATTGTGTTGGTGCAGTTGAGCTCGCTCAGCCAAGACTGGTAATCGGAATTACTTGTGTTGAGTTCTCGTTGCCGAATCCTCTGAAGTCTTTTCCTCAGTCGTTGTCGATGGTGGTACAAGTTCTGAATGTAGGCTGGTAGGTGCTGGTATCTATCCTTGGATGTTTTAGGCTTCTTTTGGCTATCTAAGGCATTTCTGATGACTGTTTCTAGGTCCTCGATTGCAGCATCGATTTCCGTGTTTTGCAGGTTTCTATTGGTTGGTGGGATGGTTATGCTGTCCTCGACATCTCTTTGAAGCTTCTCAACATCCAGCTTCGTGTAGTTGATGAAATACTCTGGTGGTGGTTCTGAAATGATAAAAGGTTCATTAAGGTTAATAGAAATTTGTACCGCTTCGTGGTCAGAGTCGCTGGGTATTGCCGTGCAAACAAAGTTTCTAAACTCGGGCAGTACATGCACAAGGTTGGATGTTGCTAGGAAGAAATCCAATGTTGAAGGTGTCCTAGGGAAGGTCTTTGGTTGGGATATAACAACGAGATTGTGATTCTCGCTATTGTCCAACCAATTGGTAATGGCCATTCCTTCAATACTGCATGTGGTGTCCATCCAAAGGGTATGTCTAGCGTTGAAGTCACCGCCTATCAGCCCGTATGTTCTTCCACTGATGAAGTTGTTGAGTTTTTGAAGATCGTCTTTGATGTCGTTGACGCTGGATGAGCACTTCGCGTAGATGCTCACTACTCCAAGTGTTTCATCGTGTCCAAGTTGAACGGTGATAGCCGTGGCCTCAATCGTCTTTAGCCCTTGGATGGTATGCTCGGTGGTTCCAGCTGAGACTTTCTCCCGGATGAAAATGGCAGTACCTCTATTTGTGTCTGTTTTGTCCTTTCTGAAAGTAAAATATTTATTCATATTAATATTGTTCCGTTTGGTTACGTTGGTTTCTGAAATGAGAGCAATGTCGGGGTTATGTTTTTTTAGAAATAGATTAAATGACGTCCTCTTTTCTAGGCTGTACAGCGAATTTACGTTGTACGTCATGATGCGGAGCCTCTTTACTTGCATATTTGGAATATGAAGGTGGCTAAGGCCACGGACTTATCTTCTTCACTCATGCTATCGTAGCTGGTGGGTATTGCCGTCTTGGCTTCTTTCATCAGGGTACCAAGGTCGCTCCCAAATATCCGCTGTGCCTCGTTGTTGAGGTTGATAGGTGAGGTTGGTGTCGGTCTGGTGGGCCTGGCTGGGGTCAACTTGGGAGTTTTGGCTGCAGTTGGTTGTTGCTTCGTGGATGTGGCTGACTTGGGCGAAGGTCCGCTTCTGAACATTGAGGCATAGCTGACGGCTGGGCGAGTTGCCATGGAGATGGATTTGGCGGCGAATGCCTGCTGGGCCTTCTTCTCGGCGACTTCCTTGTTCCTTTCAGTCAACTTGGCCTTAAGGGTTGGGCACCCCTTGAAACTTGCCGGATGTCCTTCCTTTTGGCAGTTTGCACACCACACATCCAGTCCTGTGTTGGTAGTCCGCTTGCACTGACCTGGCTCATGCACCTCCCTGCATTTCACGCAGACGTATTGACGCCCACAGTTGGTGGCAACATGTCCAAATCGTTGGCAATTCCTGCATTGCACGATATCGTTGGACTTAAGTCTCTCCCAGTGGACCTTCTGGTTCATAATGAGTGTCTTTGTGTAGACCTCGCTGAGCTGGCAGGTTTTGTCCAGTTCCACGACGAAGTTTGTGATGTGTTTTTCGTTTCCCAGCCGAGGTATGACTCACGGCTGTCCAGGGTCGGCGAATAAAAACACGAAAACTTCGCATAGAAGGTCAGAAACTCTTTATTCTTACAAACTTTTCTTTTTATATCTTATAAACAATTATAATTTAAAATTTTTTTATTCTTATGGCTCCTATACGCCTTATTCCAAGCGTAGCTGCAAGTCAGCGTCGATAACAGGAACGCTCGTTGGCTCCTCTGGTTCGGCTATCGGTAATTCGGCGGTGTACCTGTAGGAGAGAGCGGATTAGCGTTTGAGTATTTTTATATGCCCTCCGGCAACGATCACAGGCGCTTTACTGTCCCTGTGCGGTAAGATCCCAACTTCTGCTCAGTGGGTCGAGTATTATTATCTGCCCTCCGGCAATGATCACAAGAACCCTTCGGCCCCGTGTGGAGATCCCAGCTTCCCCTCACGAGTTAGCGGGTGAGTATTATTATATGCCCTCCGGCAAAAGATCACAGGCGCTTAACTGTCCCTGTGCGGTACGGATCCCAACTTCCCCTCAATGGGTCAGCGGTTGAGTATTGTTATCTGCCCTCCGGCAACGATCACAAGAACCCTTCGGCCCTGTGTGGAGATCCCAGCTTCCCCTCACGAGTTAGCGGGTGAGTATTATTATATGCCCTCCGGCAAAAGATCACAGGCGCTTAACTGTCCCTGTGCGGTACGGATCCCAACTTTCCCTCAACGGGTCAGCGGTCGAGTATTGTTATCTGCCCTCCTGCAACGATCACAAGAACCCTTCGGCCCTGTGGAGATCCCAGCTTCCCCTCACGAGTTAGCGGGTGAGTATTATGATATGCCCTCCGGCAAAAGATCACAGGCGCTTAACTGTCCCTGTGCGGTACGGATCCCAACTTCCCCTCCGCGGGTCAGTGGTTGAGTATTGTTATCTGCCCTCCGGCAACGATCACAAGAACCCTTTGGCCCTGTGTGGAATTATCTCTTGGTTCGCTTCTGGTAGTTCGGCGGTAGTAGTTGCGGTAATGCTGGCTTCTGGTACTCGGGAACAATAGGGTGGTTCTCCGAGCGGTATTGCTCTGGTTGCTACGGCGTCGGAATCTGCGGGATAGACTTGTTTTAAATAATATAAATACAAGCTAAACAATATGCTCTAGGCAACGAGCAGCCAGCTGAAAAGAACGTTTTCTTTTATTAATGACAGGTATTATTTAATGCCCCTGCCAGCAACGAAGGCCAAGACTTTTTAGGTCTGACTGATCACAAGTATTTGGTACGGCCCTGTGTGGCACGAAATATTATTTGCAACTAAATATATTTTATAAGAATACTCACTCTACCAGGAGACGTGCACCGTTGCGCCGGTGCCGGCTGACTGAATTTTCTTAGCTCAGCTCGCCCTATTTATACTTCTCCGGCGTGCGCTTTTCCATACATTTTGTTGTTGCCTTCTATCATTTATTTTGTATTACCTATGTCTCCACCGCTGCTGTGCTTATCCATAGCACACCCAATGTACTCTGTTGCTGAAGTCTACACTAAACACACGGTGGTCGTGTGCTGCTGTGCATTGGCCAGTGTGTCGTGTGGGTTGTATTCTACACTGCTGGAGAAACATATGTTCCATACTCTCCACGGCTGCACCTGGGCCTATGCTATTCATTTAGTGTAGCATACCCTGGGGGTGGGTATGCGGTTTGTGCCTCGGATATTCTTTGTCGTGTAATTCCTGGTTCCGGCTTGTGCCTCAGATAGCATTTGGTGTTCATTTCCTGGTCCCGGTTCGTGCTTCTGGTATAGGTGTTTCGTAGTTCTTGCTACTGGATGGCGTGTGGTCATCGAGTTTCTAGCTCAAAGGCATTATAGAGTGGTGGTGGCGTAAGCATGTAGCGATGTATAAAATGCATCGTTACATACCACCCCCCCTTTTGGAGGCGAGAACCTTCTCGTCTTAACCTCCTTATATATATTATTTTTTTTTTTTTTTTTGTCTTATATATATATATATTTTTTTTTGTATATTTTTCTCTTTTTTAGTATTTTTTTTTTTTTTTTTTTTTTTCTTAACAAACAAGCTTAATAAATACCTATTCCTTGCAAAAAAAAAAAAACTTAAAGTGCTCCTTGCACAAAAAAAAAATAACTGTGACGTGCTTCTTGCACTAAACAAAAAACTATACAGTGCTCCTTGCACCAACTTTTTCGGGCTTCTACGGCGGTTTTACGGGTCGAACGCAACCTCCTTCTTTCTGCCGGTGGGTTCGTGAATCAAAACTGCGAATCCCCTGCCTATGATGTTCGCAATCACCTTCCCCCCTCTACGCCGGAAATAGAAGCGCTGACGACGGCGTTGAGGGTTGTAGAGCTTGTGCTTTGTAATTTCTATCCCTCGGAAGGGATCCGGTGCCGTTGGGGTCGGGCTTCGAGCGACTGGTGGAGCGTTGGCCGTTGGTGAGTCAGGGCGTGAGACGTTAGAGGTTGCGGGTGCGGGTTTTGACGTGTTGACTGCTGGCGTCGGCGGGTTAGTGTTCGGGGCGTTCGTGGTCGCGGCGGCGGGTTTAGGCACTCTGACCCTCGGTGTGTTCTGTTTCCTTGGTCGTGCGTTGGGAGCAGCGGTAGGTGGCGCGCGGTGAGTCACGGAGCCTATGTTCGCGTCGTTAGCTGCCCTACGCCCACCAGTATCAGGGCGTACGAAACATCGTAAATTTTTCATTAATTTACTCCGCAGGTCCACCGCCCGACTGACCTTTGCCCGAGTTGTGCTTGGGTCGGATGTGTTTTTTGTGCCTTGGGGGCCGCGGCTGGTGGAAGCGCTCTGTGGGTGGCTGGCTGTCGCTGGAGCAATGGTTGGACGGGCTCCCTGCCCCTTCGGAGTGTGCGCGATGCGCTTCTTCGGCGCGACGGGCGGCCCTTGCTCTCCTATTATCGGGTCGGCCTGGGGCTCCCTCTCCGGCAACTCCGGCAGAAAAATCGTTTGCCGACGGCCTGGCTCCAACCGTGCGGGCTGGGTATCGATCCTCTTCCACGGCTGTGCTATCTCCTTGTCCTCTTCGTTTGCGTTCCTGTCCATCTTAACTCTTCGGTGATCGTCGACTGAATGAGAAATAATCGCATCGGCGGCTGCTTTTATAGCGCAGCCGGTCGAGGAAAATCCCTTAAGATCTTTTACATGGGATCTTATATTTTCCCCTTTATTATTATTTTTTCCTCCAATATTTTTTTGTTGCCCCACACGTTTTAATATAACGATGACTGGGGAAACAAAACGGGCTACTTCAAAAGGCCCCTCGTACCGAGGTGCTAATTTCTCCGTGTAATAATTGACTGCGGATGAGAGTACCCGTACTCTTTTGTACACCCACTCCCCGATACTAGGTCGCCACGCTCTCTTTCGCAGGTTATAGTGACGTGTTTACTTTTGAGCGGCGTCCTGCAGGTTAGTTTGGACCAACTGGTACAACATTCTGAGCCTTTCGCTCCGGACGGACGGCGTTTCGGTGTGGTCATCGTTGGGTAACCATGGTTGTTGCGGGGCTTTAATTTCTCTACCGAAATTGAGAAAAGCGGGGGAAAATCCGGTTGAATCGTGTTTGCTAGTATTGATAGCAAAGGTGAGTTCTGGTAAATGCTCGTCCCAGGTTCGGTGGTTCTCGTTAACGTACTGGGCGATCATCGTCTTGAGCACTCTGTTGACGCGTTCTGTAGGGTTTTCTTGAGGGGAATATGGGGCGGTAAATCGTTGTTTTATGCCCACCTCTTTCAAGTATTTGGAGAGCTGACAAATTGGCTGCCATTATCGGAGAGTACTGTACGCGGCTCGCCAAAACGTGATATGATACGTTCTCTTAATGCCTTTACTACGGCTTGGCTGGTAGCTGCTCTTAATGGTACGGCTTCTACCCACTTGGTGAAGCGGTCTACCATCACCAATAACATTGTATTGCCTTTCATTGAGCGGGGCAATGGACCGACGAAATCCATGCATACAGTGTCCCATGGGTCGCGAGTCGTCCCCGTATGCATAAAACCCCCTGGTTTTTGTTGTGATGCCTTGTAGGATTTGCAGACGGTACAATTGGCTACATAACGGGCTATGTCTCGATACATTCCCGGCCAATGAAACTTTTGCATTACTCTAATTTAATTTAATTTTATTTTTATTTTGGTGGGGGCATAACCCCCATTTATTCGGCTTAATACAAGCTATTACTTAATCTAACTTACAGACTAAAACTTAACCTTCCGTTAGTCGCGCCCTTTTTCAACCATCGATAGTCGCGCTGCACCTGTCAGGTGCTTTATGTATTCTTACACAATAAACCGTTTGTTAAGTGTCTCAGCCCATTAAAAGTGCATAAATTAAAAAAAAATAAGCACAATTTAAGTATATATATGTATTTTATTGCAACTAAAATAAAAAAGTAAGTAAGAAGTATCAAAAAACAAGAAGTAAAATAATTGTAATAGAAACAACCAAAAAAACTAGAAATTCAGTAAAGCAAAACAAACTAACACAAAAACTTATGGAAATTAACAAAAACTAAACAATTATTATACACTAATGCATTTGAAAAGAAGAAATAATAAGTTACAAGTAACAAGGAACAATTAACAAGTAAACATTAATAAGTAACAAGTAAAAAAAAAACTTACCTTAATAGTCGCACTGCACCACTGAGGTGTAATTATGTCCTTTATACCACTGAACGGATCAGGACGAAGGTCGCGATGGTACTGATCTTTAGAACGACGGATGTTAGGAAGGTTAACGAAAGAACGGGGCGCTAAAGTAATGTGTATTACTTTAGCGTGAAAAAGAAAAAATTTATGCACCTGTGAGGTGCACGCGACTAACGGAAGGTTAATAGCTAGAACTTAACTAGTTGGAGGGTTTAGGAGACGGAGCTTTAGGCAAGGAGTACTCATGTTGAAGTCAAAACTAGAACAGTGAGAATTGACATTCCTCAGCATTCGGGAAATGGGTTCATTGGAGCCGTAGGAGGTTCGATGGGTAGGAAGATAGAAGAGACGGTGATTCCGCGTGTTACGAGGGTTAGTATTTAGAAAGATGGATTCGGTAAGGGCTGAACAGTCAATGGAACCTGTAAAGATTCGGTGAATGAAGAGAATGTCAAATATTTCCCTTCGATCTTTCAGCGTATTGAGGTTGAGGAGTTTGATTCGGTCTTGATAAGGAGGCAATATCAAAGGATTACTCCAATTAAGACCACGAAGAGCAAATCGGAGGAAACGGCGTTGTATGCTCTCAATTCTGGCAATGTGCACTTGTTGGAAAGGCGACCAAACTTGACAGGCGTATTCAAGAAGCGGACGAACAAATGAAATGTAAAGGGAGCGGGTTACGTAAGGGTCTACAAATTCTTTGGACCATCGTTTCACGAAGCCAAGTGCTGAATTTGCCTTAAGGATTATATCGTCGATATGCTTGACGAAATTTAGCTCACGGTCGCAAATAATCCCAAGGTCTCGAATCAGTTCAACGGAGGAAATGATTTGACTGTTGAGTATATAGAGTCGGGGAGGAGATTTGATGCGTTTCCGTGAGAAGGTAATTGATTGGCACTTGGAAACATTAAGCTCCAAGCTGTTTTTGGAGCACCATATTGAAAAATGGTCGAGATCTTGTTGGAGGAGGGAAGAGTCTTCAGAAGAAGAAATGACCCGGAAAAATTTTGTATCGTCCGCATAGAGAGAGATAGAGGAGTATTTGATGATCATTTCAATGTCGTTAACACTAAGAATGAAGAGGAGAGGACCTAAATGGCTGCCTTGGGGAACTCCGGATGTAGCTAAAAAGCGGCTGGATAAGGCGGATCTGAACCGAACGCTGTAAAAACGGTTTTCCAAATAAGAGGAAATCCATCTCAACAGAATGGGTTCAAAACCGAGGGTGGAGAGTTTAAAAAGAATAAGTTTGTGGGAGATTTTATCGAAAGCTTTACTGAAGTCAGTTGAAATTACGTCGACCTCTTTCCCATTCTCCAAGGCTGAGAGGCAAAATGAGACAAAGTCAACGAGGTTTGTTGTTGTTGACCTGCCTTTGAGGAAACCGTGTTGTCTAGGGGAAATGAGAGTTTTGCAACGAAAACTTAAATTTTCATACAATATGCTTTCGAAAATTTTGGGTATATGCGATAGTTTAGCGATGGGACGATAATTTTTTACGTCGCACTTAGGACCTTTTTTGTGTATAGGGGTTATAAACGCCGTTTTCCAAGCTTGGGGGAAAACTCCTAGGGATATGGACAAGTTAAAGATTTTTGAGAGAGGAAGGGAAAGATTGGAGGAGCATTTCTTAAGAAGTATGGCAGGTATACCATCGGGGCCAGGAATATACTCATCATTTAGATGATTTAACTTTTCTTCAATTAGATTGGAGTCGAAGAAACGTGGAAGGAATGGATCAAAAGAAAAATTCGGTAAAAACGAGAAATACGCTGAGTCGGGAACAAAAGAATCATCCGTGAAAGACTGTTTGAAGTAACTTGCGAAATAGTTTGCTACCTCGAGTGCATCGGATGAGGTTTCGTTATTGAAAGAAAGGGAGGAAGGGTACCCATCAGATTTTCTTTTGAGGTTGACAAATTTATAAAACGACTAAGGGGCATTAATAATGTTAGTTTTCATTTCGACTAAATAGCGTTGGTAAAGGGAGTTGAAAAGCTCACAGAAGTGCAAATAAGAGCCAAGGTAAGCTGAATAGTCAGAAGGAGATCGAGAACGAAGGAAGATCGTCCACAATTTGTTCCTTTTATTTCTTAGAGTACGGAGCCTATGGTTATACCAAGGTGGGGAAGTAGAAGAAGTTTTGAGTCTAGAAAGAGGAACGAAGAGGGATATAGCATTATGTATTTCTCTGTAAAAAGCGGATGTGGCATCTTCTACAGTTAGATTATCAAAATTATAGTGAGTTCTATTGAGATAATCATTAATTTTGCGGAAGTTCGCTTTGTGGAAATCGTATGAAGCTGGAGGTACGGGCGTGTTAGATGGATTTGAAGACTGGACAAAAAATGAGAGAAGGAGAGGAGGGTGTAGGTTATCTATGGTTGAGAGAAGCAGGGGTGAGAGTGAGATTGAAGAATTAATGGGATCTGTTGTAAATACAAGGTCAAGTTGCCTACCCATATAGTTGGAGATTCCACTTACTTGGCAGAGGCAAGAGTCCGCAAGGCGATCAACGAACAGACATTCTTTGGCAAAGATGGGGCTGGGAGCAGTGTAAAACGATTGGTCATCTGACAAAGTCCAGTTTAGATACGGCAAGTTGAAGTCACCGAAAATAAGGATCTCATCATCTGGTTCGCATGAATCTGAAATGTCGTCAATCGTTTTGACTGTAAATTCATAAGATTCGAGGGGTTGCGATGGTAAAATATAAAAGCAGATAATGTAAAGCGATTTATGGGGTAGTGTAATTTTGATTGAGACAAAATCAAGGCTTGGGGAAGAGGATGTTGAAAGAAGAGATGAGTCAATTGAATTGGTGACAGCTATCAGGACACCACGACAAGGAGTGTCATCAGTGTCACTGTCTTGATCATCGTCTCGATAAACATTGAAAGTAGAAGGGAACAGTTCCTGGTTGTTAATGCTAGGGATAAGGTTAGTTTCAGTCAGGGCATAGACATCAAAAGGCAAAGCGTGGGATTGTTGAAGGACTGCTCTAGTTTTAGAGCGAAGTCCTCTTACGTTTTGGTAGTAAAAGGTAAGAGGCAGATTCTGAGATGCTGAATTATGAACGAAAAAACTTTTCATGGTCCGCTCTGCTACGTTGAAGGTGAGAAATGCGTTTAGAGTGGATCTAATGTCCAAAAGCACATAGATCACTTTCAACTTTTTGAGGAGGCACATCAAAATACTCGTGGTATTTAACAAAGAGCTTCTTGAGACTAGTGACGTCAGTGGGGAGACCTTCCTGTTGAATAGAAACCATAACACTAGTTCTAGTCTTACCTTCATAGCAAAGGGAGTCCGGTTTGTCGTGAAGATAAGACAAAAAGATTCGTATGTTCTCATAAGTTTTTTTTGTCTCTAAGTCTCGAGAGAGTTGCGATTCAGTTGAATCAATATTTTGCTGGGTAAGTTTGACTGTGGGTGGTAAAAGGTAAAAGGAACTGGAAGTTGAAGTGGACGGTGGTTCAGGTATGCCAGGATTAAGTATGTGGGAGCTAATAAAATTAGGGTATTTAGCTCCAGATGTAAGGTCGAAGCATGGGAAGGGTGATTTATCCAGAGAAGAGGGTGAGAGGGGTTGATTAGAGGGTAGAGATGAAGGGAGAGATGTGGGAGTTAAATTAAAAGAAACTCTACGCGGAGGCTTAGGTTGAGCATGGTTGTGCTTCGGTTGGGATGTAAACTGATTATTTTTAGTCTTAGATTGAAGTAAGGACTGTCTAGGCATAGGAAGGGGTTGGGACTTATGAAGAGTCTTAGGTTGGTGCTTAGGTTGGGGCTGTGACTGAGGTCCAGGTTGAGGGGTAAGTTGGAAATAATGATGAGGACGGCTAGGGATATTAAATGGTGGTGCGAAACTGGGCATGATCTGGGTTTTGAAGGACCAAGTGGGACCAGAACTCAGGCGCTGTTATGATTTCAGCTTATTTACTGTCCTGGGATATTTGGACACAATCATATTGGCCAGATTAAAAGCCTCACCTGATGGGTTTAGGAAAAGCCATTCATATTTAGAAGGCATGGTTATTATAAATGCTTTGAGTTTCTTAAATCTATTTGAAGTGGTTAGTTCTATATTGACTAGTTTTATAAAAAATTTACTAAATAAATCCTGGATCCAATTGGAATCAGCGTTGGAGGGAGCTTTCTCAATTAAGAACCTGCAGGTTTGTAAAGCAGGTCCGCTGGCGTCATCGATTTTCTTAAGCCTACGGTCCCATTCCGATTGTTTCCACGATGTGCCAAAACGTTCTATTGTAGGATCACGTGCAGGGGAAGAGTTTTCGACGGTTGGTTGAGATGGTGGTGGCGATTCAATTTGTGCAGGCTCCGGAGCATTCTCGACAGCTTCTGCTAATTCTTCCAATAGTGACGTATTGGATTCCATTATTCGTGGTGGTGTTGGGACGTAACACGTAGTATCCTTGAGATCCTCGCAAACAATATTTATTAAGGACCGAGTTTCTTTTGTATAGTCCTTTAGTTCCTCTAACTGACACATTATGTTTACCAGTAGAGGTTCGTAGTTGACCGGCGGAGGTGCACTGTTTGAAGATGACGATTGTAGGCTAGCTTCGATGGTGGTACGGAGCAAGTCAACTGAAGATATTAAAGGGGAGATACACTGCTTAAGTTCATTTGATAGTGCCTTAGTTACATTAGGCACTATATTACTACTAGGGAGAGATTCCGGGGGAGGTTGAGGGCACGATAATTGTTTTTCAATGTTCTTTAACTGGGTTTTGAGGAAGGTCGCGAATTTATGATTGATTATTGAGTTCATCCACCGATTTGATGAACTCATCAAATTTTCCGAACTGGGTCAGGCATTGTTTATGGTAGAGTTTGTTTTTTTCCGCATTTGACGCAAAAGTGTCGCTTAAGCATTTTATTGCGAGCATTATATGCGATTGAGAAATGTTTTTGCACTCGTCGCAATAAAACACAAAATTACGCGTAAGATCTTTAAAATGAGTGATTAACCTTTTGGTAAAACCGACACAAGTGGCATGAAAATGCTTCCCGCACAACCCATTGCAAGCTACCCAATCAACAAGGTTGTCGTTGTTGACACAATTATAATTCGCGCACTGTTGAGACATATTTGGAAGAATTTAGCAATAAGAGGGAAAAAAAACACTGTGTGGAAATGTAAAAATGGATTGGTGACGAATTATTTTATTTGTTTGTTGTCGTTTATTGATTTTGGGGCACAGACAGTATGGGCTGGTATAAATGTAAGTTAATTAATACAAGTGAAGAAGGAGACAAATGAAAATGCGACTGCACTCGACGACGGTTGTTCAACTTCAGTTCAACGGCGGTTTTGGCTGTTCCTAAGTGACCAGCTGTTGGTGCGTCGTGGTTATCGAACAGCACTTTGCTCTTTTCGGCGGTAGGTACACACATTTTCCAATCTTCCTCTTTGCTGGCTAAAGGGTGCGCGTCGAATTTACGGTATAATCTATCGTCGACTACCTTATACTCGGGGTATTGGTCGGGGTTAAGTTGTAACTGTCGGATGCGTCGCTCTGTCCAGTCTTCCACTGGGCTACAGAGGATTGATAAATCGCTTGGTGTAAACGGCAAAGGGTCTCTCGATTAGGGATCTTTCGATACCCCCAAAGTATCGATACCTACTCATATGAGTAGTACTCAAATCTATTTTCGATACTACTCATATGAGTACCCCCAATGTATCGATACCTACTCATATCGATACTTTTAGGATAAAATTTTACAGACTTTTAATATGTAAATAAATTATGTAAGTAATTCATTTTATTTCAAAATAAAACAATAACATAATCGGAAAATCTTATATTAATGTTTATTGTCTATACAAAGAACTCTTTAGCATTAAGGTTGCCCAAAAACAGTAATATTTCTAAATATTTTGGGGATAATCTGTTTCTCGCTTGAGACATCGTCGCTCCAGCCTTCGAAAAGAGGCACTCGCTGGGTACTGACGTTGCCACTACAACTAAATGTTGTAGCGCAAATTTATATAGACACGGAAATACTAATTTCATGTCATCCCACTCTGCGAATGGGTTACTTTTTAGAGATACGACCGGATTTGAGAGATAAAGAGAAACTTCGTCTCCCTGGTGTGTTCTTTTTCTCTTTTTGTGGCCGTGTGCTAACTCTTTATGGTGTTTCCAAAAGTCATATTCTAAAGGAGCAGAAGAAGCAGATTCTTCCTCTGATTCGCTTGGGCTGCTTTGTTGCCCTTGAACCATTGTTTTAAGTTTCTGTATGGCTCTCCCACATGCAGCAGGGTCTTGGAAATGTAGGTTTTTGAACCTAGGGTCCAAGAGTGTAGCTATAGCTGCATGGTCATTGAACTCAATCATCCCATACCTTCTTTTAAGCTCCCGCATCAAAACATCCTTGCATTCCCTTACAGTATTTGAGTTGGGTATAATGCTGTTTAGTTCAGTTGTCAAGCAATTTATCATCGGTATTACTTTTGAAATCGTTATGTACTTTTGACCAGACGCCTCCCTTGTTACATATTCGAACGGTTTCAATAAAGCTGTAAGTTCAGTTAACGTTTCCAATTCTGCAGCACTTGGCATATCAGGGGCAGATAGACAGTCTAATACAATTTCCGATACCTCTCGTCTCAACTTTAAGAAACGCTCCAACATAAAAAATGTCGAGTTCCATCTTGTTCTTACATCTGCAATTAGTTTTAAAACCGATCCTTCCGATAAATTATTGCGCATTTGGATTTTTCGTAACTTATCTGACTGCACGACACTATTTTTTACCCAGTTAACAATGTCACGAACTTTTAATACAACTGGTTTGACGCAGGGTAACTTTAATGCTTCTTCGACAACGAGATTTATAGTGTGCGCAAAGCACGGTAGATGTTTTTTTTCACCTAAAGACGTTCTTATGGCGGCCAACATAGAACTGGCATTATCTGTTACTGCTGCACGAATCTTAGTTTCTGGTATGTCCCATTTCTTGAGAATACCAAGAAGATTTTCCGCTATGTATTCAGCAGTATGTCTTTCATTTAATGCGCGTGTTGCAAGATAATACATACACATTTCGTCATTTTCCATAAAATGTGCTGTCACACCCATGAATCCCACTTCATTCATTGTTTCTGTCCATATATCCAGCGTAAGACAAAAATTGTCAATTTTGGACAATCTTGACTTGGAAATAGCTACACACGCATCGTATTTTTCTGTTGTCATTTTTTTCAAATACTCTGCACGAGGAACTTTGAAAGTAGGTTCCAGCTCCTTCATAAGACGCAAAAAGCCTTCACCTTCGACAATGTTGAACGGTCTCATATCCTTGCAGATAAAAAATATCAAAGCTTGAACAATTCTGGCATATTTTGCACCTCCAACTGAAAACCAACAATTTCATACTAAATTATATAAATTCAATTTAATTTATCCTAAAATTGATGTGGCGTATGCCCTGTAGTGGGACTAGTGGGTTGATGTGGGCTGATGATGTTTTTTTTTACCTTTGTTTGATGAAATTCGATCGAAAGCCTCTTTTAAGGAACTGCTCATAAGTATCCTTTTTCTATCCTCCGTACTAGACGTATTCATATCACTGCCGTTGTCGTCATCAATTAATTCACAACTATTTGATGACTTTGATGTAGATGGTTGAGGCTGATCAGTTTCCATTTTCGTCGAACTAGCTGTTGCAGTCTCTGAACTGAAACAATTATGAAATTTATACTATGCTACTTAAAAATTGTCGATACCTTTTATCGATAGGTATACTGCAACAACCATTCAACCCATCACTATAAGAAATTAATTATTTCGACATAAGATCCTTACCTTTCTTTTGTCCTTTTATCCTCTTTTTTTTGTTCTTTGCCCTTGTCCACCTTATTTCCATGAGTAGCGGCATGCTTGAACAAGTTTGACGTATTGCCACAATACTTCAATGATTTAAAACATTGCTTGCATTTTGCAATTGAGTTGTCTGTTTTAGTAAAAAATGTCCATATTTTCGATTTCGGAGGCGCCATAGTAACAGTACCAAACCAATTATGATTTTAGTTACACAACTATCTACAGCGCACGCAGTGTTTAATTTATTTACTTGGACACAAACAACACACAAGTTCACACAACACAAGTAACAGCAAACAGAGAGAGACTGCGACTGATACGATACAATATGGCGGAAGGCGAAGGCGCGGCGCGGCGGCCGACTCGACCCGTTCGTTGAAAGAGGACGGACCGTAGACAGCTTCTCTGTCTACGGGTTTTGACTTCATTCGATTCGATACCAAGTACTTTTGTTTCGATACCGAGTAGGTATCGCAAGATCGAATTCAAATACCAAAACTACTTGGTATCGAAAGAAAAGTATCGAGTACCTACTCGTATTTACTTGTATCGAAAGGTCCCTACTCTCGATAACGCGTCGGCGACGACGTTCATTGCGCCTTTCCGGTACTTAATTTCAAAATCATATTGCTGGAGTTCAATTGCCCAGCGCGCTAGTCGTCCGGACGGGTTGTCTAGCGAGTGCAACCACTTCAGAGAGTGATGGTCAGTGACCACGGTAAAATAGTAGCCTTCGAGGTACGGCCTCATCTTTCGTATACCGAAGAGTATTGCCAAGCACTCTTTTTCGGTAACAGTACTTCTTTTCTAATTCAGTGAGGGTACGGCTAGCATATGCGATCACCCTCTCTTGGTTTTCGACATTCTGCGACAATACCACGCCTAATCCGTAATCACTAGCATCCGTTTGCAGAGTGAACGGCATATCAAAATTTGGGCACATCAAAACTGGTGCCTCGGTTAAACGCGTCTTTAATTCGGAGAACGCCTTTTCTTGGTCGTCCCCCTATATCCACTCCTGGTCCTTCTTCAATAGTTTTGTTAGCGGTGTCGCCACATGCGAAAAATTCTTTATGAACCGACGATACCATGACGTGATTCCCATGACTCTTCGCAACTCTTTAACATTGCGGGGTGCGTTCAAGTCTTGCACTGCCGCTATCTTGTCGGGATCGGTGCTAATGCCACGCTCGCTTACCATATGTCCCAAGTACCTTAATTGGCTTTTACAGAACTCGCATTTCTCTCTGTTGATGCGTAAGTTAGCCCCCTGCAACCTCTTGAACACTTCCCTTAGGTGGCGGATATGATCATCAAATGTACTACTGACAATTATGATGTCATCGAGGTATGCGAACGCGTACTCGTCCATTTCAGGACCGATAATACCGTCCAACATACGCTGGGAATCTGCGTGTAAAGGGATTTGCCAATATCCTTGCTTGAGGTCGATGGTGGTTATATAATTGGCTCTCTTCAGCTTGTCTAAGATAGCCACGATCTGGGGTAAGGGGTAAGCATCCATGATGGTCATGCTATTGAGCTGCCGGTAGTCAACACATACTCTCCATGAGCCCGTCTTCTTCTTTACCAGTACTATCGGTGAACTGTAGGGACTTTTGGAGGGCTCAATTTTATCCTCTCTGAGTAAATCGTTGATTTCGTCGTCGATAATCTTTTGCATGGCGGGATTTTTCGGGTAGTATCTCTGTTTAAATGGTTGGTCTGTTTTCAAATTGATACGATGCACCGCGGCATTCGTTATCTTGGCTAGTTGGTCGAATTTCGGGAGTTCGTCGTCTAACAACGAGGTCAACGTTTCTTCCTGCTCAGTAGATAGCGGTTTGCCACCCAACATACAGAGTCGGTCTCTAGGTTCCTCGGAACTGCTGCCGGACCATGGTATTTCATGACCACGCAAGGTCATCCGGAAGTCGGCACTTCGCAGCAAATCTACGCCGATGACCATGTCATCCGTTAATTGGTACATGTATGTTACTACTCCCTGCACGTCTTGGCCGGCGATGGACATCGTGAGTGAGTAGTGCTCTCGGCTGATGACAACTTCCCCGTTTGCGAGATACGTACGATGGCGGTGGTAGTGAGCGTGCACCTTTAATCGTCGAAACAACCTGCGGGTCTTTTTATTAATAAATGACTTCGTGGCTCCCGTGTCTATTAAGGCTTTTATGGGGTGACCATACACCTGTGCTATCACGTAGCAGCGTGGGTCGCCTTCCGTTGCCTGTGTTTCTGGTGGTAGCTGGGGTTCCTACCATTGTCTTGTTGTTTCTGGTTGGTTCTCGTGTGCCGCCTATCAAGTTTTACTTGAGTCGTCGGGGTCGGCTTCGTTTTCTTTGGTGGCAAGGCGCTTGCCGAGAGCGCTTCTGGCGCCTCTGGCTTTCGCCCTCGAGTTTTCTGCATGGCACAGCGACTTCCTTGGCTGTCCAGGACTGCGGCCCTGTGAGGATGACACCCACAGTCCTCGGTAAGTCTCCCGTCCTCACCGCAGTAGGAACAGAAGAGTCGGAAAGGCCTCCTGCAGTTGCTTTTGTTGTGTCCACGCTGCTTACAATTCCAGCAGTGCGTGGACCGGTCGTACTGGTTAGCGGGTAGTATCGGCCTATTGGTATTAGGGCGATCGAAATCGGGGCGTTGAACTGGGAACCCCGGGCGGTTGTCAGGTAGCGGGCGGTACGGCGGTGCATTGCGGTTCAGAGCTGGCGTATGGCGATTTAATGCGTGGCGCGAGTTACGATCCTCCCCTTGGATATACTCGTACTCCTCGGCCAACGTCATAAGCTCCTCGAGCGTTTTAAAATCACGCCTCTTTATATACAAATGGTACTCTGCCCGCAAGCTGTCATAGATGCGATCAATGTTGTCCATCAGGCTTATGCGAGGATGGCGGTGAATCAGGTATTGCGTGCCCCGAATAAAATCTTTTGCCTTCTCACGGGGGCCTTGCTTCCTCCGCATGATTTCGTCCTCTAACTTGCATAAGTAGCGGGCGGGCAAAAAGTGTTCGAGAAAGGCGCTCCGAAATTCGCTCCACACTTTGACGCGGTCGCGGTTAATGCGATACCACTCTAGTGCAGTGCCACGTAAGAGCTCTGGCAATGCTTTAACTACGTCGTCTGGGCGCAGGTCGTAACACGTCGTCAATTCTTCGAGACGGCCCAAGAATTCTGGGGCGTTACCAGGCGAGTCAAACTTCAGTCCCCATTTGCGCACGGTATTCATAACTTCAGCTTCGTAACTGAGCACAACTCTACCGGTGGTTCTCACCGTAGTTCTGTTGGCAGAGGGGGTAATCCCACGTGTCGTACTCGCTTGGTCTGATAAGTTCTCTGCAGATATGCCACCTCTGGTTGCCTCGGTAATGCTGTTAGGCGGGTGCACGAGCGGCGGTGGCCTATACGACGGTACTTCAAACCGTAGTTCTGCATAGCCGGGCGCTCTCGTTGCTGGTTCGGTTCCGGTGTCTGTAGCTGGTGCGTTGTCGTACTCTCTGGCGGTAACGACCTTCTCCAAGTCTTCACAAAGATTTTGCATCGACTTTCTCATTCTGGCCTCTTTAATATGAGCGCTGAATCTAGTTCTAAGAACGGCTATCGAGTCCTAGTTGACTCATTCGGGTTTTAAGCTCTTCCTTACTGAGCAAATAGATTGCTCCAATGCTCGCGTAAACATCGAAGCTTTCTTCGGAGTCTGACATGATTAGCTTGTTTCGTTTTCTGTTTATAGTTCGCTAAAGAGTTTCTGTTCCTCGGGGAATGGACCTATAGTCCCTGCTCGGGCGCCAAATTGTGATGTGTTTTTCGTTTCCCAGCCGAGGTATGACTCACGGCTGTCCAGGGTCGGCGAATAAAAACACGAAAACTTCGCATAGAAGGTCAGAAACTCTTTATTCTTACAAACTTTTCTTTTTATATCTTAAAAACAATTATAATTTACAATTTTTTTATTCTTATGGCTCCTATACGCCTTATTCCAAGCGTAGCTGCAAGTCAGCGTCGATAACAGGAACGCTCGTTGGCTCCTCTGGTTCGGCTATCGGTAATTCGGCGGTGTACCTGTAGGAGAGAGCGGATTAGCGTTTGAGTATTTTTATATGCCCTCCGGCAACGATCACAGGCGCTTTACTGTCCCTGTGCGGTAAGATCCCAACTTCTGCTCAGTGGGTCGAGTATTATTATCTGCCCTCCGGCAATGATCACAAGAACCCTTCGGCCCCGTGTGGAGATCCCAGCTTCCCCTCACGAGTTAGCGGGTGAGTATTATTATATGCCCTCCGGCAAAAGATCACAGGCGCTTAACTGTCCCTGTGCGGTACGGATCCCAACTTCCCCTCAATGGGTCAGCGGTTGAGTATTGTTATCTGCCCTCCTGCAAAGATCACAAGAACCCTTCGGCCATGTGTGGAGATCCCAGCTTCCCCTCACGAGTTAGCGGGTGAGTATTATTATATGCCCTCCGGCAAACGATCACAGGCGCTTAACTGTCCCTGTGCGGTACGGATCCCAACTTTCCCTCAACGGGTCAGCGGTCGAGTATTGTTATCTGCCCTCCGGCAACGATCACAAGAACCCTTCGGCCCTGTGGAGATCCCAGCTTCCCCTCACGAGTTAGCGGGTGAGTATTATGATATGCCCTCCGGCAAAAGATCACAGGCGCTTAACTGTCCCTGTGCGGTACGGATCCCAACTTCCCCTCCGCGGGTCAGTGGTTGAGTATTGTTATCTGCCCTCCGGCAACGATCACAAGAACCCTTTGGCCCTGTGTGGAATTATCTCTTGGTTCGCTTCTGGTAGTTCGGCGGTAGTAGTTGCGGTAATGCTGGCTTCTGGTACTCGGGAACAATAGGGTGGTTCTCCGAGCGGTATTGCTCTGGTTGCTACGGCGTCGGAATCTGCGGGATAGACTTGTTTTAAATAATATAAATACAAGCTAAACAATATGCTCTAGGCAACGAGCAGCCAGCTGAAAAGAACGTTTTCTTTTATTAATGACAGGTATTATTTAATGCCCCTGCCAGCAACGAAGGCCAAGACTTTTTAGGTCTGACTGATCACGAGTATTATGTACGGCCCTGTGTGGCACGAAATATTATTTGCAACTAAATATATTTTATAAGAATACTCACTCTACCAGGAGATGTGCACCGTTGCGCCGGTGCCGGCTGACTGAATTTTCTTTAGTTAGTTAGTTAGTTTTTATTTGAACAATATATACAATTTGACTTATAACTAATTAGGATACTATGATAATAATATTTTGTTGGCACATTGGGGGCCTAACCATATACATTGACTTAGCTTAAAATATTATAGAGTATTGTATAATTTACATGACAAAAGGTAATAAAAATAAAAGTCGGTTGACTTTGTTGTCATCTCAGGTGGTTCATTCCTGGTTATCTATGGCGCGTTTATAGTTGAAAAGGTGGGGGTTGGCAATTTAGCCACGGTGGTGTGCTGACCCAGTGTCAGCGTAAAACGAGATAGGTCCCTCGTTGTCCTTGATGATGTTGTCGTCCAGGGTCTCCATCACACTGAGGTACCTCGGTTCCGGATGTCGTTGCTCTGTGGTCATCCTTCTCATTAGCTGATTCGGGTGGATGGTGATGTTTTGCACTAGCTTCTTTGTGGATAGCACCAGGTATCTGTCCAGAGGTATGATGTTGGCTTCTTGGTACAGTTGCTCGTTCCTGTAGTGCTTTCGTCGCCGTCGGTCAAAGTAGAGGCCGGTGCAAATCCTGAGTATCTTCCTTTCATAGAGCTGGAGTTCTTTCATGGCTGTTTTCGAAATGGAGAACCAGACTGGAAAGGAGTAGCTAATTACTGGTCGCAGAAGTTGCTTGTAGACCAGTAACTTTGTCGCTTGGCTTAGTCCAGTTCTTCTTTTCAGCAGAGGGTGCACCCGGCTGAAAGCCCGGCTGGCTTTTTTGAGAGCTTTCCTGCTGTGTGGATTGAAGTTTAACAGCTCATTGAAGTGGATACCCAGGTATTTCACATTCGGCTTGGATTGAATGGTGGATCCATCGGGAAGTTTCAGGACCAAATTTTTACATTTGGTGGCAGTCCGACCGCCTCTGCCATTTGAGGGTCTCCTGAAGCAAACCAGTTCCGATTTGGAGGTGTTGATCCGTATGCCCCACTTTTTGTAGTAGTGGTATAGTCTGTTGACGTGGGCCTCTACTCTCTTGACTGCGAGCAATGGTGAGAGTGATGTGGCGTAGGTAAGCGAGTCATCAGCGTAGAGGAGATTCTCGCATCCAGTTGGAGTTGGTTGGTCTGACGTCATCAAGCTGTAGAGGAAGGGACCGAGTTTTGAACCTTGGGCGACTCCGGCTCCGATGTTTTTAGTGTGGGATTTGCAGTTGTCCATTTGTACGAAAAATTTTCACAAGAGTAGAACCGAAGATGTTACTGCATGGACTGCGTGTGCTACAAATTGGCGTAGGTTAAAGATGAGTCTTTACTGTTGGAGATGATGCCCGGCTGATGATCGTGGGTTCTTCCCCACTGGCATCCAGGTTACCAGGTTCACCCATTTTTGTGACCCCATGACTCACAAAACCGTGTGTTTTGTTACGGTCACAGGAGATTTTAGTTAGTAGATTGAGGGTTGTTTCATGTTCGGGGTAATATGGCAACTGCAAGAGCCGATGAGGTTGGCCTGGCTGGACCACAGACGTTTCTTGTGGGTGGAATCTGGCCTGGGGGCGATTTGTTGATGTTTTGTGTTGTCTATTTTCCTTTCCTTAAGTTTTATTTTTGTTAGGCATTATCCCAGCTTCATATGGACGTTTTTTATAGGTTTTTTTTGTGTTTTTCTTGTGAAACGACACCAATCTAACCATGAGTTGACTGAATTTTCTTAGCTCAGCTCGCCCTATTTATACTTCTCCGGCGTGCGCTTTTCCATACATTTTGTTGTTGCCTTCTATCATTTATTTTGTATTACCTATGTCTCCACCGCTGCTGTGCTTATCCATAGCACACCCAATGTACTCTGTAGCTGAAGTCTACACTAAACACACGGTGGTCGTGTGCTGCTGTGCATTGGCCAGTGTGTCGTGTGGGTTGTATTCTACACTGCTGGAGAAACATATGTTCCATACTCTCCACGGCTGCACCTGGGCCTATGCTATTCATTTGGTGTAGCATACCCTGGGGGTGGGTATGCGGTTTTTGCCTCGGATATTCTTTGTCGTGTAATTCCTGGTTCCGGCTTGTGCCTCAGATAGCATTTGGTGTTCATTTCCTGGTCCCGGTTCGTGCTTCTGGTATAGGTGTTTCGTAGTTCTTGCTACTGGATGGCGTGTGGTCATCGAGTTTCTAGTTCAAAGGCATTATAGAGTGGTGGTGGCGTAAGCATGTAGCGATGTATAAAATGCATCGTTACAAGTTGTTGTAGGACTTTCCTTGTGCCCTCTTGGCTTTGAATTCGGTGACCTTGATGATAGGGAGGCCCTCTATCCTGAGTTCATCTTCGACTTCAATCGCAGCGGAGGAGTGGTGGATGCCTTTGAGGAGAAGCAGGTTCTTTCTATCTTCCTTCGGTGTGAAGGAATTGAACTGAATCTTCCTCTCTTTGAGGAATTTGTTAATTCCTTCGAAAGATTGGCGGCTTCCAGCGTTGATAATTGTTGTCTTTGTATTGCGGTTTTTGAACGTGACTGGCAATTTGTTCCCTTTGCAGAACCGGCTTATCTCAGCAATGTTTCCTGAGAAACAGAAAATTGGCGGCATTCCGGGACCCTTGGCTGGCTCGCTTGTTTTTGGTGCTCCTGGTGTTGTGGATGTTGATGGTGGGCTGTTTTTGGCTGCGAATATTTTCTTTGAAGTTGTTGGCGGTGGTGGCTGAACGGATGGTGCTACTGCTGGCACCACTGCTGGTGCTGTTACGATGATTGGGGTAGGTGAAGTCGAATTTACCGACCCGATTGATGATGGCGGCTCCTGTTTCTTCTTCTTGGAGTCTTTTGGCGGCTGTCTTCTTTGATCGTTTCTTACCAGTTACCTCGGTGAACTGGTCTGCATTCCATTGACGAATTAATTCGGTCATCGGTTGAGTGACCGAACAACTATTGTTTTATTTAAAGACTTTGTAATTGATTTCATTTTCACAACTTTTTAAATTTAATTGAATAAATCAACTGAAAATGCAATTTTAGTCTACACTGATTTAATAAAAATAAAATATGATGGTAAGCAACCAGCTTAAGCAAAGTAGTAAACTAAAATATTCTTATCTCGGTCGTTGCATAACTGTCCCAATGAAATTCTTTCTCTGTTCTTCGAATTTCGCAGATAACGGTTGGCTTCTTGATATTTTTAATTGTGCAATTGGTGACCTACAACATTATAACAGTCCTCATTCCCAATATGCCAAACCAATAATAATAAAACAAAATTCCTATTGCTTGGGACAGTTTTGCACCTAAGTGTATATTTTCCTTTCGTATTTGACTGCTTCTCGTTACGAGGATTTCCTTATGCGTTACTAGGGCTAGTTATGCCTTGAATCACTCGTATCAAACTCCTGATATTCTAGCTGTAATAAATGTGTGACGTGGGTCCAATCCAATGAAGAGTAGTCGACGCACGTTCGCAATACATATATATCTCCAAAAAAAAAAAACTACAATCGTTTTGAACGCATTTTACGAGGGTCTTTTCTGGCCGTTGTGTTGGAAAACCTCGCTATTATATGACGACTTATTTCTCTGATAGTGGTTGTCGTATCTCTCGATCTACCTTTTCTAAATTGTTCACATCGTATGTTTAACATGGTTGAGTTTCCCTAATGGAGACCATCAAAAAAATATTCCCCTATTATACTTTACATCGTACTGCCTATACAGGAATACCTCGACTTATGTCGCTAATTCGTTCCGGGAAAAGGTGTCGTAAGTCGAAATCGACTTAGGTCGAAGCAGAAAAACAGTGAAGGAAACCAGAGCAAACAGACAATAATGTGGGGATATAAACTACGTAGATGTACGATAAGCCAATGAAGTGATAATATCAACAGTGAAACAAAAATAAAACTAAATATGGAATTTCACATTTATAATTCAATAAATCCTTATGATTGACATTTATTAAATGACATCTTCGCTTGACAATAATACTTGTAATTCGGTTTCGATTTCTTGTTCTATTGGTCCTGGAATATTCGTAGAAGAAGACTGATTAAAATTCGACGGCTTAAAGAACTGTCAGTGTGGTTTGAGCAGCTTCCAGCTTCATTTTCTTATGAAGGTCCTTGTAGCATGAAATACTATCTGAGATTAAGAATGAAACCTTCTCGCTTCTTTCTCTATCTGGATCATTTTTTAAAATCTTCAACCCCTTTTCCATACAATCTAAGAATTCCGATAGCTGTTTCGATGTTAATTTTTCTTGGCCAGAATTATCAGGCGTCAGAACCTCCTCTTCTGTATCTTTTAAAATTATGATCAACTCGTCATTCGAAAGGGGTTCCTCTTGGACGTGAATTAATTCAGTTATGTCGCCTTCATTTAGTTCAGAGAATCCTATTTCCCTAGCCAGTTGAAGTATTTGGGACAGAATTTCATCTTGGTTGCTTAGCACAATGTCTTTATTGGCAGATTGAACACATTCTGGTCAGATTCGCCGCCATACTTTATTCATATAAGAATCTGTAACATCTTTCCAGGAGTCGGCTATGTTTTTAATAGCTTGCTGAATGTTATACGACCGCCAAATTTCCTTTACTTGAGTGTGTTTTTCTTCATTTTCGAATGACTTAAAGCATGAATTACCTGTTGAAAAGTTCGGCGCAAATAATACGCCTTAAAAGAAGCAATTACTCTCTGGTCCATGGGCTGAAGTATAGAAGTAGTATTTGGAGGAAGAAAAAGTACTTTGACATGTTGATCAATATTATTATTATTATTATTATTATTTATTCTTTATTTTTTCCATAAAAAAGAGTTTACAGTGGTTAATCCTAAGAATACGGACATGGCTTTTCTGCCGTCTGCCGGAAATGACATTTCAAAACAAAATTAATAAAGAAAAAAAAAAGAAAGGGTAATATACAAATTATTATTACATTAATCAAAATTATAATCAAAAAAACGAAAATTAATGAGAAAGCGAGTTTATCATTATTCTTATTATTATAATTTTTTTTATTTTTTTTTTATTACTATTTTATTACTATTTTGTAACAATTTAGACGATTTGCAATAAGAGAATTACAATTTTAGAGTGATTTTAAACATAAAAGGTGATACTTTTACATTATTTGAAACATAAAAGCACTAATAGGCATTGAGGTTAACTTTCAAAAGCTATTACGATATGTTAAAGCATGTTTGCAGTAACTATACAAAAGAGACCATCCCCGAGCACCATTTAATATTTCGTAGAGACTATTAACGGACAAAAAACTTTCTTGGAAATACAACCGTCGTATCTCTTGCAGAATAGGGCACACTGCGATAAAATGGTAAATATCGTCTAACTCCCTTGTATTACACAGATTACAAATTTGCTGACGATCGACTCTATGGGGGATGAAATTTTGATCAATATCGTCGAGACAGTGAGGATGACCGGGGGCATTGTCCAGAATAAGAAGAATCCTTTCTGACAAATTGTTTCTAGAGCAGTAATCCTTAGCAGCTGGACAAAATTCGTTCTTGAACCAATCAGTCAATATGGCTGAAGTTACCCAAGCTTTCTTATTATCTCTCCAAATAACCGGAAGATTCTTTTTCTCCACATTCTTTAAAGCCCGTGGATTAATAGAATTGTAAATTAACAGTGGTTTAAGCTTAAAGTCTCAAAGCGTTTCCGCCTAGGAGTAGAGTCAACCTTTCTTTTGCTGTCTTATAACCCGGAACTGAACTTACTTCTCTAGATACAAAGTTTCTTGTCGGTAATCGTTTGCAGTACAACCCTGTTTCGTCTACATTAAGTACTTGTTTATGGCGGTAGTGACCTTACTCAATTATTTCTTTAAGTTTGCTTGGAAACGAATTTGCTGCCTCAATATCTGCACTTTCAGATTCCCCTTGTAATTTAATATTATGAAGAGCATACCTGTTTTTAAATTTGTCGAACCAGTCTCGGCTGGCTTTAAAAGTAAAATCTTCATCATGGCTTTAATGGAATCAATTATGCACTGAGCTTTCGTCTGAATAACGCCAGTGCTTACAGGAATCTTCCTTCGGTTCAAGTCCTGTATCCACAAGAATAAAAGTCGTTCCATTTTTATTAGAGTTGTTGGTCTGTTCTTAGTGATGATGGTATCCGATACAGGAACTCCTGCTGAGGCGCTTGCACGTAGTTTACTTGCATTTGCTTTTACGTTACGAACGGTTGAATGGGACAGTCCAAGGGAGCACGCGACATAGGCGGCCTTTTCGCCTTTATTTAGGCGATCTAAGATTTCAATCTTAGATTTGGTTGAAAACACCTTCCGTTGCTTTTTGCGTGAAGTTCCAGAAACCGAGGAAGACAGTCTTCTTCCATCCATGATGTTGGAATTTGACTTAAACCTAAAGCAAATTAAGCAGTCAATCCAAACATCTGTCCAAACTACATAAAGCATTTGATAGAAGTTTCAGCGAAAGCAAACTTCGATTGTGACGACCGAATAAAAAAATTATTCTTTCGCTCCCGGATGTACTTCCGAATGAAAAAACTCAACAGAGAAATCGTTGAGAACTTTCACGAAAACGAAAATACAAAAAAATTATTAACTAAAAACACTCTTATTCTTTTATTCACTTTTTTAAATTAATTTGTAGGATAAAGATACAAACACTGAAATCACTAACAACAGAGAGCAGTCGACATGAACACAATAACATTTTGCAAATAAATTATTTTTCGCGAAGTTTTCTTATGAAATCAGCCACACGATAATATTTTGCATTCGCGGGAAGATTTCTTATAAAAACAGCGACAGTGATTGTTCGGGTATATTAGTCTTCCGAGCGCGGTCAGGGGGGGAGGAGAAGAGCTGAAAGTAATAATCGTTTGAACTAAAGGGCACTTTGCCGAACAACACAACCTTTCTTTCAATAATTTTATTTTCCTTTAATTTATACACAATCTACTACTAATTACTACCAAGTTACAATACTGAATTCATTACAAATCAAAAACGACTACCCTAGCATCGGTTCCTCCTGAAAATTCAGGTATTCCGTGCGACAATTTAAGGAGCTTCTCAAATCCTAACGACATTTTGACTTCCCTTTTCGCGTCTGAGGGTTTGCTAATTTCCAATGGAGGTGTTTCCAATGGGGGTGTGTCGGCTTGTACTGAGGTGTGAGTGACTATGGTTTTACGAATGGTTTTATTTTTTCGTAAACCGACAACTTCGTCATTCAATGATTGAATTTGAGATTCGAAAATTTCCTCACGCCTTCTTAATTTTTCTATCCCACTTTGAAACTCTGTCTCCTTATTTTTTAAAACAGCTTGTTTCCGTTTGACTTCCTCTTCTCTTGCCTCAAGGATAGCTATACGCTTGGACAGGTCTGAAATTATTTCTTCAGCCTGCCTGTTCGTATTTTCAGCTTCCTGTTGACTTTTCTAAAATTTTTTGCGAGCTCTTAGGTGGTTGTTTAACTCAAGCTTGAGGTCTCGGATGTCTTTTTCAAGTTTCGATTCGAGGGACTTGACGGATTCTATATACTCAAAGAGTATAGCATCCGTTGCTTCCAGCCTCGTGAGTTGTCCCCACTGTAAGCTTATTTGGTTGTATTTTAGATTAAAAACTTCTTTTCCCACAAGAGCTTTCCACTCTGCTAGTAGGGTACTATTGAAGTTTTTAATCTCTTGACCTTGCTCTTTCTTTTCCTTATTTAACTGCTGGATTTCCTCGAGCAGTACCTCTACCTCAGAGGGTTTAGGATCCATAAACAGTAGTTAGGAAAAGAGGAAAAAAAAAGAAATAAGAAAAAGAAAGTTTTCCAAACAAACGAAACGCGCAACAGGAAACTGGCAAGAGTGAATCAATCGTAGGCAAAGAAAACCCTTCCGAACTAAAAATTGTAAACACATATTTTTATTATTTTTTTTTTTTAAATGGAAGTTATCTTTATTGTTGTTTCTTTTTCTATGGTTTTTTTTTTTTTGTAAACTTTTCATTTATGCTTGTGGTGGCTGTTTTTGTTGTCCCATCTTTTTGACCTTCCTGGCGTACTCCAGTTTCTTCAGGCGGTTTGCCTCCTTCAGATAACGCCGCTTCTCCTCGCCACGGCAGAGGCCTGCCAACCGGTATAGCCTTCCTAACTCCTGCCTGACCCAGACTTGGTGGCCCCCTCTTTTCTTCTTGCCTTCGTATCCTCCGAATGGGGTTTTTGGAGGATCGCTGGTTGGTTTGGGCAACTTCGGTTCGTTGGCTTTGGTTAGATGCCGACGCCGATATTCCTCCAATGTTATGGGTTTGGGTCCTGCTTGGGGCTGCTTCTGAATTGCTTCGGTTATTTTAGGTAGTGATTGGAAATCCATACTATAATGGAGAGACAAAAAATTGAAACATTCTGTTTCTTAAAAAAAATAGAAAAAGAAAAAAAAACAGAATCGTACTAGTGGATCCTTTGGTAAAGGTAACTAGGTTCGTAGCATAATACGTTGAAACATGGAGGGTGTTTCATTTAACCAGGTTTATTCTCCAAACTGGTCGTATTATCCTACCGGCTGCGCCATTGTTATGTTATGTCCTACCGGCTGCGCCATTGTTATGTTATTGTAATACAACAACACGAAATTAACCTACTAGTAATAGCCCGTGTAAGGCGAGAACCCTAATTCTGGTCAGGGGCACCCGACCACCAATGTACATTTGGATCCATACACATGGATCCAAAATTGCTTAAAAAGGGAGAGGGAAAGGGGAAGGCCAGCGGTTAAAGGCACACTGGGGCCAATTTGAATGGGAGGCGACGAGGCCTACTTAACAGAGATACCATTTGGTATCTCTGAATGTACCTGAGAAAGTAAAGATTATGTTATTCTGTTGTAAAAAGAACTTACTTCTTTATTAATTGTTATATAATATAGATAAAATATACAAAATGTGGTTCTCCAGTTACTTGAGTTTACTGATTACTACTGACATTTACTGACGACTTATTACTAATTTCTAAAGCCTATTTATACCAAATTAATTGTCAATGAATTGATATCGATGTTATCGACATCAATTCATTTTTTGCTAAGTCAAGAATTTACTTTAACTGTTTTACAAGAATTTGTTCTTTGCAAAAACGAATTTCGTCACTGCCCGACTTTCATGAGTGCAATTCAACTCGTCAGCATTAGGTCTTTGACATGTTGTTGCTTTATCATTATTCTTTTTACCCTTCTGTTTCGGTTTGGCAACAAACCGATGACCGGGCATTTGTGAATTTTTAATGGTCTATCAAGCGTGCTCGTTTGTTTGTTTACAAACGAACCGCTTGATGACCTTGATTCGTATATTTTATTTTTGAATCAGTTTGAGGTGGGTTATGGTTTATTGTGTTGTTTGGGTTTTTTATGAAACTCTTAATGCGTTTCCCATACAACACAACAGTTCAAAGGGAGAGTTAGACTTAAAAGACGACCACGTCACGTGAGAGCTAGAGTTGAACTGAACTGAAGCCAAGCCAAGCCGCCAAATCCAAAAACCCTGGTTCTCGTGCATCCAGCCATTCGCCCATGAAGAATGTGCAGCGTCACCATAACTCCCACACATGAAGGGAGTCCAATAGCTGATACCAGCTCCAGGCTTTGCCGATCCAACGGCACATGAAGTAATGTGAAGTTTATGCATGCAAGCCCGTCATGTAATAACAACGCAGGGCTCTTCCGAACAGAAGCAAACATTATATCAAAGTGACTTGTCTTGTTTTCAAGATTTGGACAAAATTCTTGTGAACCCAAACAAACTGAAGGTTTTAATGCTTGTTGACTTTTTTTGATTTTTATTTTCACTGTTAATTGATCACAAAATGTTTAGTTTAGCATTACTAACTTTTTTTGGGTTATGAATTTTTTTTATTGCTCATACATATAAATATGTATGCATTCTATGTTGGAGACACAAACAGGCTCTTATAGAACTGACAATCATGTTCTTTTATTTCAGTTGATTTACGAGTACCTTTTGTTTCGCTTTTACTATGCATATAGCATTTTGTAATTTCTTATTCTTCTTTTACTTCATTTCGGCTTTTTGAACTGTTGATCTCTTATTTGTTTGATGGTCTTAATTCGATTGTTATATAACTATTTAGTTTATTTTATATAAACAGTTAAAATCAAAAAATGAGCAAAGTGTGTGCCTTGCAAATGTCTGATGCTGTTAACTTTAAATTGATCAAATTTAGTAAGTATTCAATTTTGTTCTAATTTTATCTCTAAAGATTGACTCTATAAACTTAGATTACAATTTGAAACTCAATTTTACAATTCAGAAATTCAGGAATAAAAAATTTGTATCTGTTCTATGGCGCTTTTTCTTTTCAATCTGCCTTCTTTTACGTTTGTCTTTTGACAGCTGGTGGATGTTATCGATTTTTTTCAATTTTCTTCTACACTGCAGCATTGCTAGGTTTGGCAAAAGATGCAGTTATTGCCGAAAGAATGCGTCAATGTAATTCTGAACAATTCAAAACCCTTGTAGGAATGCATCTTTTATTTGAGTTGGATCTTAATACAGATGAATTTGATCTACCTTGTCATGATTGTATATTTTGAAAAAGGAAAACTCAAGAAATGAAAAACGATTCTTTCAAAGAACATGAAAAGTTGTACATTTGGAAAGGGAACATCTATCCCCAGAAACAAATCACCCTTCTTTAGACCAGAGCTTTATAAACCAACTAAACCAGTTGAAAGAATTTATTCTTATGGATCAAAATAAAGCCCAAGAAGAGAAATTTTCCGAAAAACAGGGTCCGTTTCCCGACAAAACCAACTACGCAATCTAATTCAAAATCAAAAACACTTCGACTTTAGTAACAAAGAGTATACAGTTCACGATTGCGCTACAGTGTTTAAAAATCTTCTGGCTGACTTACATGAACCTGAGGCTGTAATTCGTTCCGAAAGCAAAAGTTTCTGAAAACAAATATTTTGTACTTTTTATACCTATCTAATGCGGATGAGAATCTACTATACTCGGAAAACCAAATCCGAAAACGAATTTTTCGCTGGCTGTTTCAATAATTGAGCTGACTCGACGATAAGAAATGGTGATGCAGTTAGTTAAACCAAATATGAATACTGTGAGCCAATACTCCAGTAGCTTTTGGTTTGAGTCTTCTCTCCAAAATATCCTTTGTAAATTCCATTGATCCTTGTTCAGGTTTACCTGGTTAAACATTTTTTTTAATGTCTATATACCCAGCTACTTTATGCCTACGGAATCGCATAATAATTTCTTTGCACTCGTTCATGAAGCTAATGTATTGATTGTGTAGCTCTTGATCCCGTTCCAATTTGTGCTCCAAAGCATGAAATCTTCTCAATGCTATATCACTAGATTCTCCTAATTTCTCTGGGTCATCAGCAGAAGGTAGATTGACAACGAACCTTCCAGTTGTTTTTCTTGAAGTTGATCGGTTAAAATATTCTTTACAGAGCCGATATTCTACGCTGCTAGTGCTCTTGTCCAATATTTATTAGTACATAATGTATTTTAATATCTCATTGATAACAAATAAATAAATAAATAAAACGAAATTCTTTACATTTTTCTTCTGCAATCGTACGTTTTGATGTGGAGCACGGCAATTCCTCTGTCTGCCAAAATTTGCTCATGATTTTTTCCACAGCTGCTTCTTCGGTGTGTATTCCGCATGTGCTGATTGTTTGCGATCCTTCATTTTACTTGCCAGTAACAATCCATCTCAATAATGTGTTTTGTAACAGTGTTAGATTCTCTCCTAACTTAATTTGACCAACGCAGAGCAAATGATGGAAAAATTCCGCTACTAAAAGCATGTCTATGTAACTTAGCTGATTGAAATTAAGGGCGGCTAGCTTAATGTTATCCGTAATATTCCATACAGTTTTGTCAAATGTTTGTGTTGGTTGCGGAGAGACTATTTGCGGCTATAAGACTGCTTTTAGCCTGGTGGTAAAGCTGGTAGTAGTAGAATGCAAGCTAATATTTACTCTGCGTTGTGAATCCTTTATGGATTTTGCAACCCCTTTAATGATCATAGGGCGACAAGATAACGAAATGTTTAATTTTCGAATCATTCTTTCTGATATCATGTTGATTTGTGAACCAGAGTCCAAAATTGCACGGCAGTTAATGGGCGAACCGCTTTGATTTGTCAACTTGATGATTACTGTAATAAAAAAAAACGTAGCCAGTCTTCTTCTTTATGTTTTAGGCGGCTAATACTGAGTTCTCGCTCCCAGATACATATGTTAGATGGTTCTGGATTTTATTGCAAGATATTTTGGTGCTGTTCAGGATTTGATATTGATGGACCTAATTTTCGTTTTTGGTTCGTGAGGGCACTTGGTTGAGCGATTGTTGACAAGTTTACAAAGGTGTTGTGTTTTTTGAAACACTTTGTGCAACCTCGTAGCTGGCAGTTGTAAGAAGTGTGCCCAATTTGAAAACAGTTGACAAACAAATTTTGTTTCCTTACGTGACTTAACCTGTCTGAAGTTGTGAGTTTAAGGAAAGTTCGACACGTGAATAACGGATGATAAGCTTTGCACAACGAACAACTTCTCTTCTGCGTGGTAATGGAACTTGTTACCTTGTTGTAGTTTGAATTTCTTTTTCTTTCGTTTGCACACGTAAAGCTTTCCTCTTCAGCTCCATATTTTCCAGCTTAGCGTTCTCCATCCTCAACGCCAAGACATTTCCTACTTCCTTTTTCACCGGACGGAGCTAAAGTAAATTAAAATTCATGTGATAAAATCATATAAATATTCAATAAAGAAGAGTGCATGACAGAATTGGAGTGTTGTATACCTTTGTCATGCATTTTCATTTTCTGGGTCCGACCGATTGTTGCCAAACGAAATGTTCCATATGCTCCATGTCCGGTTTTTTTTTTTTTGTATAAAGTGGCCATTGGCAAGTGATTGCGCAATATGCTCTCGAATCTTTTGTATCGAAGGGAAAACACTTGTTTCGTTTTAAATATTTCTCACATAAATTTTTTCAAAGCGTGCAGTCAATCATATCCGTCAAGTAATGGCTGTGAAAAAGAAGAAGCTTAAAGTAAATTCCACTCGCAATTCAAAAATCACTAAAAGGCCAACTTTACGTTTTCGGACGATCAAGAAACGTCAAATCATTACGGATGTGATTGACGATGTTCTCATTAAAAATTGCCCAACTAGAGGAGAACTCTCACTGCACGCTTTGAAAAAAATTTACGTGTTGAAAATTTGAAACGAAATCGTTATCAAAGGGAAAAATACAAAAGATTCCATAGCATATTGCGCAATCACTTGCAAATGGCCACTTTATACAAAAAAAAAACTGGAAATGGAGCAATTGGAACATTTCGTTTGGCAACAATCGCTTGGATCAAGAAAATGAAAATGCATGACAAAGGTAAACAAATTAATGTGAAATAAACACTTGAATTCTGTATGCGCTCTTCTTTATTGAAATATAATTGTACTCATTTATATGATTTTATCACATAAATTTTTATTTATTTACCACCATACAGCATGCTTTTGTGGCTTGGATCCTTTTTGCATCTTTCATTTCTACACTTAATTGCCGTACATTGCTCCTTTCGATGACCTTTCTTAAAACATAGGTTCTTTATCCTTTTATACACAAATTCCGTTCTTGCATTCAAATTTGGAGCAAAGGACTCCGGGCATCTGAAAAGTGGATGCGATCCTTCGCCACGTGCTTCGCATATTCTTCCAGTGTAGGTTGACTTTGATGACGAAGCCTATCCACGTCAATTTCTGCTTTCTTTTCATGTACATATGTATCTTCTTTGTGTTGCGAGGAGGTCTATTGGTGCGACAGGTGCAATTACAAGAACTGCTGGTTCAGACAATGTGCGGTACGCGCTCGCTATTCGCAAGGCACCGCACCGCGCCTATGTACCGATGCTAGTTGTTTCCGGTACTTTTCCTGTTTAAGTGCTTCAGCCCAAATCTCGCTTCCGTACAGCCGAATTGAATGTGTTGTTGCCAGGAGAAATCTCCGTTTGCTTGCGGATGGTCCACCTACATTTGCCATTAGCTTAGATAGGTGGTTTGTAACCTAGGATGCGCGTTCAGCTGCCGTTCGTATCTGGTCCCAAAAGCTCAGTTTCGTGTCGAGCTTTATTACCAAATATTTTACCACGTTTTTGCTGTTTATGAGTTCGGTTTCGTTTTTTTACCAAATCGCGCGCATTATTGCCGATACGTTTTTGAACGTGACCTACACATTCTTTTTTTTTTAACTTTAATAATATTATCGTTGGGTTCTTGACTAGAATGACTAGAATAGGTTTATTGCCGAATTTATTGAAACAATAAATAGAAACTGGTTGCGGAACAAAGACTTGTGTTTACTTTTCTATAATTTACTACAGTAAGTTTAAGGGAGAGGAAATCGACCTTTAGGAAGAAGCTTTTTTTGGCGACTTAATCGGCGCAAACGACGTTTAGAACCACGCCTCAGACGTGGTTAAGGTTTTGCTTTCCTCGGTGCTGACGAACAATGCTTTTTGAAACGTGGCCGTGGAATCAGAGGAAGTGGTTTTGGTTTGTGTTTTTGTCGACCTATAATCCTGTTTGTTGGGTTGGATTTCCTTCTGCGAGAACCGAAATGCCTTGGTCTGAATTCTTTTTCACCATTTTTCCATTTTCATTGTCTGTGCTCGGCGGCGTTTAATATCCCTAATCACATCAAGGTAGCGAGCGATATGCTTTCTTTTCTTTTTCAGTCAACCGCTGCCAAGCGTCAGCACCCTTACGATAGAGCAGAGAGATGTTTCAGTCTAATCGCTTGAGACGAAACTCTCGCAAGAAGTTTATATATGGACTCTTGTACAACAACTCCGGTTGACGGTCGAAAATTACAGAAATGGCAATCTCTCTTTCCCTTTGTCTACTTCAATTTAGGTTCATCTCAATTCGAGTCGAAAAATAATTTTCTTTTAATCATGCGGTAAAAGTTTTGCTGTCTCCATCTCCGACGTAGTTGACGTACCTTACACGTTACACCGTGCTTTCCTTCAGAGCGTTTTAACACTGACTTCCATATTCCCCGAAGGACTATCATGGTTTTTTTCACATTTATTGTAAAATACATGATCTTCATGCCATTTTTAGGATCATTATACTCATCCCTTTCAATATATTTTTGAATTTCTTCTTCGGCGGCGAGGGAAAAAGATTGTCTGCAACCAGTTTCATCTTCGAAGATAAATTTTTCTACTGTGAAAATGGCTACATAAATTCATCAATCCGCAGAATTTTATTACAGCTCGATAAACCCATTCCCAGCATGCTCATGGCAAACGAAAATCGACAATTAGCATCATACCTTGAACCAATTTTATTACACGATGGTATTTTTTTACGACTCTTGCAATCCTCACACTTCACTTCAAGATTAAAAGCAAGTCCATCTTGAATACATGACTTGAAACTGACTTCTCCATCACATTCTATGCATTGAACTAAGGTCGATAAAGATGAAGAAACAAGACAAAAATCGACAATTCGATAATATGTACGTTTGAAGAATCTCAGGCACGTCTGTAACTTTACTTCCCCTGATTTTTTTAAGCTGATGCACTCAACGCATTTACTTCGAAGTTACCTGAAGGTTTACCCACGGATTTTCTTTTTATCGGCCAAGTATGGTACAATTTTGGATCTGAAACTCTGCCAGCTCTACTGATTTTTCTCGCCATGATGAATTAAATTTGAATCACAGACAGGAAAAAAAAAGTGGAACTAAAACTGCTCCGTGCAACGAAAAACTGCAAACTGAATGGTTCCACTCAAAAATATTCCTCAACACAAAAGAAGACCTCGAACACAAAGAGACCTCGAGCTACCTTGAACCAATCATAAAAGGTTGGTTCAAGATCGTCCGACTGGTCCCCTTCTATCCGCTCGCCGCGCATACCTACACTAAAATCACTGTAACTTTTCGAACTCAACTCCGAAGGACTTGAAATTTTAACACAACATTCTTGAAATGTATGTCGGCGACCGGAGTCGATTGCACTCGTGTGTTGGCTATTGGTTATTTTTTGTGTGGTCACATAACTCGCGTAGCTCTTGTGCTTTTGTCATCAAACCTGAAACAACGCAATAATAAATAAAAACGATTCCAAAAATATCTGGGGACGATCCATCAGTTTTGAATAAGTCTTTAGCATTCACACGACTTCGAACACCAGCAAAAAGTAAAAGCCTGAATAGTGCCTGAAATTCAATCTTATTAGCTTCAGAGCAATCCCTCTCGCTTTCAAACTCAGGTGCTTACAATTTTATTTGCCGGTTCGTGTAGACCGTGATCTGACTAATTATATTATCGGGAAAAAACAACTTCCATATCTCGCCTGGTTCCTTCATATTTTTGGCTTCACCCTTTACACCAGGAAGCTGGGTTACAATATTCCTATTTCTTCGTCGCACTATCATTGATGGAGGATTTTTCTTCCAATTCGTACAGTTGTCTCCTCCGATATAGTAGTCCGCAGACATTTCTGCCAACCTTAACCGCTATCAGAATCATGATCCTGTCCAGTGTCGATTTCAGTCTCGAGCCTTTCAGTCAGGTCCTCTACATCACTGTCATTTTCATTGAAATCAGAATTTTCCTCCTCAAACATCAACCTTTCAGAATCCATGGGAATTATTTGTTTGTTTATTTCATCAAGCAGATACATATATATAAAATACAGGATATATAATATAATTTTACAGACTAAAGAATTCTTATAGATAAAAAAGAAAAGAAAAGAAAAATTTAGAGAAAATACTAGTAATAAATAGAAAAGAAAAATAAAAGTACATATCTGTGGATAATGAAAACTAAAAACTAAAACTTAAACCACCAGCTTAAGATGTTATGAAATTCAAAATGCTTTTTTTAAAATAAAATAAATACTCGCGACTTTGGTGAGAAAATAAATCAACATGAATACAAATTTTACGCCGTGTTATGGGTTCAATTAAGCCATAATTTGTACGATGATCGAGGTATTTTAATTTTAAAAAGAAGGGTTGAACGCAAACACCTATAATAATAATGAGTAAAAACCCAAAAATATATGTGACAACAAAATAAAATTACTTAGTGAAATATGGTAACTTCTATACCCGCGCCGGCCTCAACCGGGTGATGCCTCAAACCAAAACAAGTGCTTAACACACAATGACTAAAACCACACCAAAATAAGTGATGAAACAAATAACGAAGCTACCCTAAGCATACAGAGATAAACTTATATCGTTATTAAAATATTTGCAAAAGAGTAACTTTCCGGTCTCACAGACCAATGCGCGGGTATAGGAAGGTTAAGATCAAAAAGACAATATAAACAGTCCTTGTATCATTGTTTGAAACAGAATATAAAAAGAACTCAGAGATAAGTTGAAATTTTGAATATATTTTCATGGAGTTTGAAAAAAAAAATTAATTTAAATTTGACTCAGAAGTGTAAAATAATGGTGGATCTACATGCATCTGCAAGTGCAGATGAAAAAAGGAAAAAGACACAAGATGTAAAATTCATACTTGTCTGATAGAGAGGGAAGGCACCGTCTGCACTTCCTTAGTTATTGGATGCGCATGAAAAATTATACGTGCAGTTGAACATGTTCATGATTCCATTCGCTTCTCTTTTTAAAAAGTTTTTTTTTTTTTGTATAAAGTGGCCATTGGCAAGTGATTGCGCAATATGCTCTCGAATCTTTTGTATCGAAGGGAAAACACTTGTTTCGTTTTAAATATTTCTCACATAAATTTTTTCAAAGCGTGCAGTCAATCATATCCGTCAAGTAATGGCTGTGAAAAAGAAGAAGCTTAAAGTAAATTCCACTCGCAATTCAAAAATCACTAAAAGGCCAACTTTACGTTTTCGGACGATCAAGAAACGTCAAATCATTACGGATGTGATTGACGATGTTCTCATTAAAAATTGCCCAACTAGAGGAGAACTCTCACTGCACGCTTTGAAAAAAATTTACGTGTTGAAAATTTGAAACGAAATCGTTATCAAAGGGAAAAATACAAAAGATTCCATAGCATATTGCGCAATCACTTGCAAATGGCCACTTTATACAAAAAAAAAACTGGAAATGGAGCAATTGGAACATTTCGTTTGGCAACAATCGCTTGGATCAAGAAAATGAAAATGCATGACAAAGGTAAACAAATTAATGTGAAATAAACACTTGAATTCTGTATGCGCTCTTCTTTATTGAAATATAATTGTACTCATTTATATGATTTTATCACATAAATTTTTATTTATTTACCACCATACAGCATGCTTTTGTGGCTTGGATCCTTTTTGCATCTTTCATTTCTACACTTAATTGCCGTACATTGCTCCTTTCGATGACCTTTCTTAAAACATAGGTTCTTTATCCTTTTATACACAAATTCCGTTCTTGCATTCAAATTTGGAGCAAAGGACTCCGGGCATCTGAAAAGTGGATGCGATCCTTCGCCACGTGCTTCGCATATTCTTCCAGTGTAGGTTGACTTTGATGACGAAGCCTATCCACGTCAATTTCTGCTTTCTTTTCATGTACATATGTATCTTCTTTGTGTTGCGAGGAGGTCTATTGGTGCGACAGGTGCAATTACAAGAACTGCTGGTTCAGACAATGTGCGGTACGCGCTCGCTATTCGCAAGGCACCGCACCGCGCCTATGTACCGATGCTAGTTGTTTCCGGTACTTTTCCTGTTTAAGTGCTTCAGCCCAAATCTCGCTTCCGTACAGCCGAATTGAATGTGTTGTTGCCAGGAGAAATCTCCGTTTGCTTGCGGATGGTCCACCTACATTTGCCATTAGCTTAGATAGGTGGTTTGTAACCTAGGATGCGCGTTCAGCTGCCGTTCGTATCTGGTCCCAAAAGCTCAGTTTCGTGTCGAGCTTTATTACCAAATATTTTACCACGTTTTTGCTGTTTATGAGTTCGGTTTCGTTTTTTTACCAAATCGCGCGCATTATTGCCGATACGTTTTTGAACGTGACCTACACATTCTTTTTTTTTTAACTTTAATAATATTATCGTTGGGTTCTTGACTAGAATGACTAGAATAGGTTTATTGCCGAATTTATTGAAACAATAAATAGAAACTGGTTGCGGAACAAAGACTTGTGTTTACTTTTCTATAATTTACTACAGTAAGTTTAAGGGAGAGGAAATCGACCTTTAGGAAGAAGCTTTTTTTGGCGACTTAATCGGCGCAAACGACGTTTAGAACCACGCCTCAGACGTGGTTAAGGTTTTGCTTTCCTCGGTGCTGACGAACAATGCTTTTTGAAACGTGGCCGTGGAATCAGAGGAAGTGGTTTTGGTTTGTGTTTTTGTCGACCTATAATCCTGTTTGTTGGGTTGGATTTCCTTCTGCGAGAACCGAAATGCCTTGGTCTGAATTCTTTTTCACCATTTTTCCATTTTCATTGTCTGTGCTCGGCGGCGTTTAATATCCCTAATCACATCAAGGTAGCGAGCGATATGCTTTCTTTTCTTTTTCAGTCAACCGCTGCCAAGCGTCAGCACCCTTACGATAGAGCAGAGAGATGTTTCAGTCTAATCGCTTGAGACGAAACTCTCGCAAGAAGTTTATATATGGACTCTTGTACAACAACTCCGGTTGACGGTCGAAAATTACAGAAATGGCAATCTCTCTTTCCCTTTGTCTACTTCAATTTAGGTTCATCTCAATTCGAGTCGAAAAATAATTTTCTTTTAATCATGCGGTAAAAGTTTTGCTGTCTCCATCTCCGACGTAGTTGACGTACCTTACACGTTACACCGTGCTTTCCTTCAGAGCGTTTTAACACTGACTTCCATATTCCCCGAAGGACTATCATGGTTTTTTTCACATTTATTGTAAAATACATGATCTTCATGCCATTTTTAGGATCATTATACTCATCCCTTTCAATATATTTTTGAATTTCTTCTTCGGCGGCGAGGGAAAAAGATTGTCTGCAACCAGTTTCATCTTCGAAGATAAATTTTTCTACTGTGAAAATGGCTACATAAATTCATCAATCCGCAGAATTTTATTACAGCTCGATAAACCCATTCCCAGCATGCTCATGGCAAACGAAAATCGACAATTAGCATCATACCTTGAACCAATTTTATTACACGATGGTATTTTTTTACGACTCTTGCAATCCTCACACTTCACTTCAAGATTAAAAGCAAGTCCATCTTGAATACATGACTTGAAACTGACTTCTCCATCACATTCTATGCATTGAACTAAGGTCGATAAAGATGAAGAAACAAGACAAAAATCGACAATTCGATAATATGTACGTTTGAAGAATCTCAGGCACGTCTGTAACTTTACTTCCCCTGATTTTTTTAAGCTGATGCACTCAACGCATTTACTTCGAAGTTACCTGAAGGTTTACCCACGGATTTTCTTTTTATCGGCCAAGTATGGTACAATTTTGGATCTGAAACTCTGCCAGCTCTACTGATTTTTCTCGCCATGATGAATTAAATTTGAATCACAGACAGGAAAAAAAAAGTGGAACTAAAACTGCTCCGTGCAACGAAAAACTGCAAACTGAATGGTTCCACTCAAAAATATTCCTCAACACAAAAGAAGACCTCGAACACAAAGAGACCTCGAGCTACCTTGAACCAATCATAAAAGGTTGGTTCAAGATCGTCCGACTGGTCCCCTTCTATCCGCTCGCCGCGCATACCTACACTAAAATCACTGTAACTTTTCGAACTCAACTCCGAAGGACTTGAAATTTTAACACAACATTCTTGAAATGTATGTCGGCGACCGGAGTCGATTGCACTCGTGTGTTGGCTATTGGTTATTTTTTGTGTGGTCACATAACTCGCGTAGCTCTTGTGCTTTTGTCATCAAACCTGAAACAACGCAATAATAAATAAAAACGATTCCAAAAATATCTGGGGACGATCCATCAGTTTTGAATAAGTCTTTAGCATTCACACGACTTCGAACACCAGCAAAAAGTAAAAGCCTGAATAGTGCCTGAAATTCAATCTTATTAGCTTCAGAGCAATCCCTCTCGCTTTCAAACTCAGGTGCTTACAATTTTATTTGCCGGTTCGTGTAGACCGTGATCTGACTAATTATATTATCGGGAAAAAACAACTTCCATATCTCGCCTGGTTCCTTCATATTTTTGGCTTCACCCTTTACACCAGGAAGCTGGGTTACAATATTCCTATTTCTTCGTCGCACTATCATTGATGGAGGATTTTTCTTCCAATTCGTACAGTTGTCTCCTCCGATATAGTAGTCCGCAGACATTTCTGCCAACCTTAACCGCTATCAGAATCATGATCCTGTCCAGTGTCGATTTCAGTCTCGAGCCTTTCAGTCAGGTCCTCTACATCACTGTCATTTTCATTGAAATCAGAATTTTCCTCCTCAAACATCAACCTTTCAGAATCCATGGGAATTATTTGTTTGTTTATTTCATCAAGCAGATACATATATATAAAATACAGGATATATAATATAATTTTACAGACTAAAGAATTCTTATAGATAAAAAAGAAAAGAAAAGAAAAATTTAGAGAAAATACTAGTAATAAATAGAAAAGAAAAATAAAAGTACATATCTGTGGATAATGAAAACTAAAAACTAAAACTTAAACCACCAGCTTAAGATGTTATGAAATTCAAAATGCTTTTTTTAAAATAAAATAAATACTCGCGACTTTGGTGAGAAAATAAATCAACATGAATACAAATTTTACGCCGTGTTATGGGTTCAATTAAGCCATAATTTGTACGATGATCGAGGTATTTTAATTTTAAAAAGAAGGGTTGAACGCAAACACCTATAATAATAATGAGTAAAAACCCAAAAATATATGTGACAACAAAATAAAATTACTTAGTGAAATATGGTAACTTCTATACCCGCGCCGGCCTCAACCGGGTGATGCCTCAAACCAAAACAAGTGCTTAACACACAATGACTAAAACCACACCAAAATAAGTGATGAAACAAATAACGAAGCTACCCTAAGCATACAGAGATAAACTTATATCGTTATTAAAATATTTGCAAAAGAGTAACTTTCCGGTCTCACAGACCAATGCGCGGGTATAGGAAGGTTAAGATCAAAAAGACAATATAAACAGTCCTTGTATCATTGTTTGAAACAGAATATAAAAAGAACTCAGAGATAAGTTGAAATTTTGAATATATTTTCATGGAGTTTGAAAAAAAAAATTAATTTAAATTTGACTCAGAAGTGTAAAATAATGGTGGATCTACATGCATCTGCAAGTGCAGATGAAAAAAGGAAAAAGACACAAGATGTAAAATTCATACTTGTCTGATAGAGAGGGAAGGCACCGTCTGCACTTCCTTAGTTATTGGATGCGCATGAAAAATTATACGTGCAGTTGAACATGTTCATGATTCCATTCGCTTCTCTTTTTAACTTTTGTGCTTTATAATCTTCATCCGTCCCGCTTTACTTTTCTGCACTTCTGCAGTTGCAGATGCATGAACATATCCAGCATAATTCATATTTAAAGTTTTGAGTAATCGAAAAGTTAATGCTTGTATTTTATAGAATATAAGTGAGGGCACATTGTGAATTTAAAAATGTTATTTATTATTTTTTTTAAATATATGTAAATAAATATGAACAAATCTTATAATTACTTTCCACGTAGAGAAATGTCAAAATTGAATTGTTTAAAACTTACAAGTCGCTGTTTGAGAATGAAATTCATCAAAGTTGACTTGCTTCCTTGTGTTATGAAATGAAATCTAATTTTTAAATACTGCCCTGTTCTGTTCCTAAACAGTATAAAAGAATCATGTGAAATACTTATTTACGCCATGTTTATTTATTTTTTTAATAAAGGGTATATGAAAAATGTTATCATTACTTATGTTCTAGATATAATATATTTATATTTATACTAACTAAAAGTAAAACAAAAAACATTAGAAAAGTACAACATACGGCATGTACTTGAAAAAAGTTTAAATGAATGGAAGCCAAATACATTTGATATAACGTCATACAAGGCAAATGAATTTATGAATATTTCTTAATAAATGTATTTTATGAATTAAATGTTGAAAATAAATGAGTTTTATTATTATTTGCGCTTCAGATGTCTCTGCAAAAGCCTTTCAGTATTGAGTTTCCAGCTTTCGTCTGCATTAAGAGATCTCGCTCCGCTCTCGAGATATGGTGAACAATAAACAATGCATGTGTGTGTTTGACGGACTCCAGTTTTAAGTTGGTGCGTATTGGATGCCATTGACCACGTTCTCTGGGAAATCAGTTTTAATGGAAATGACGAAACTTTGGTCAAATATTTAGATACACTATTTCCCTTGAATTCAAACTGACGCAAAGAAAGTTCATAAAGTATAATTTTTTGGTTCTCTGAAGGTTGCCACGTGTCTGAAAAACGAAACGGAAAAGGTCGAAATACCTGTGGCAATTTTATTGGTAATTTGCAATTAAGTAGCACCAAGTCTTTGAAAAGCGAGTATCTAATTCTAATAGCGCAACCACACACTAAAAATCATCAGGTTGAGAAGGAAAAACAAGTATATCTACATATTTTGGTCAGATAATCGTAAGGTAAGTACCGACTTCATGGCGACTGAGGGCAGAATTTGAGTAGAGGACATTGAAATTTCCAATAGTAAAGTTCATTACAGTGAGATTGGATTTCAAGACGTCGGAACATCAGAAAGTTATGTACTCAAAAGAAGGGCAATCTTCGTTGAACTTGGTCATGATCTTGAAGAAATCGCGACCGCAGGTAGGTACTCCCATAAAATACAGGAGCTCTTTGTTTTTTTCCACATCAGGATGAAATTTATCCCATGCTGACTAGGAATAATGTTTGATTTGAATGGCGAAAGAATTTTTGAAACCGGTCCAGTGGCTTATGAGTTACCAGTCCTGTGAGAGAATACGGGATTCAATTTATCCCCTACTGGGGCCCTACTCTGTATTTCGTTTCGAGAAGCAATTCTATTCGAAAGTGATTTTCAATCCGATTACGAACTCGTACTCTGGGGCCCTACTCTGTAATTCGTTTCGAAAGAAAAAATTTCCGAAAACGAATATTTTGTACTCTTTATTTCTAAAGCGGATTCGAATCTGCCACTTTCGGAACGGCAAATCCGAAAACGATTTTTTTATTTCATTTATTTATATTTTTACTTGTTTGTAATTTGTTTTGATATTATTTTTTTGCTTGATTTGACAGATATCTTGAGAAATTTAATAGAATAAAGATTTTTTCGCCATTCGAATGCTATAGTATCCCTGGGGCCCTACTCTGTAATTCGTTTCGAAAGCAAAAATTTCCGAAAACGAATAGTTTGTACTTTTTATTTCTAAATCGGATTCGAATCTGCCATTTTCGGAACGGCAAATCCGAAAACGATTTTTTTATTTAATTTAGTTACATTTTTACTTGTTTGTAATTTGCTTTGATATTTTTTTTTTTTGCTTGATTTGACAGATATCTTGAGAATTGTTTCAAGACTTCGCAAATCTATTCCGTTAATGAAAATATTATTAAGTACTTTTTTTCGATTCGAAAACGAAATATAGAGTACTAATTCATAATCGGATCGAAAATCACTTTCGAATAGACTTACGACTCGAAACGAAATACAGAGTAGGGCCCCTGATTGGCACGGGATAAATTTCATCCTGAATTCTCTCACAGGACTGGTATTTCTTAAGCCAATGTACCGCTTTCAAAAATTCTTTCGCCATTCGAATGCTGTAGTGTCCCTGATCAGCACGGGATAAATTTCATCGCGAATTCTCCCACAGGACTGGTAACTCATAAGCCACTGAACTGATTTCAAAAATTCTTTCGCCGTTCGAATGTTATAGCGTCCCTGGGGCCCTACTCTGTAATTCGTTTCGAAAGCCAATCCTATTCGAAAGTAATAATTCTCAAACAGGACTAGTAACTCATAAGCCACTGGACCGATTAAAAAAATTCTTTCGCCATTCGATTGCTACAGTGTCCCTAATCGGCACTAATGTTTCTATGTACAATGACACAATGACGCCAATAGTTTATAAAGGAAACTACTTCCCAGGCATTTAAGAGATTCATGTTTGTTTTTTTGTGCACAAAAATTACAATTTTCAAAGAAACTTCAGTAGGTACCTCCAAACAGTACAAACTTTTGTACTTTTTAATTAGCTGTAAATTTAACCATACACACTTATATAATTCGATCAACTGAATTATCTCTGAGTTTCATATGTCAAATACAACATCATAATCTAAACTTAAGGTTTTTACCTTAACAACAATTGAAATTGCAAAAAATTGTTGCCAAAGGTGTATGGGTGCATCAATTTTCATTAAATGAATCGATGGGTCTGGTTAAATATGCAGCCAGCAGTAATTTGTGTGTCAGTTGATAGCGTGGAAAAACTGAGTCTGCCTCAAGATAATCTTAGAAAAGCTCAGAAAATATGAGTTTTTAAATAAAAATGTAGTAAAAGTATTAAACGGAGCGAGATAGACGTGAAACTATTTTTTGGCCTTAACTTTTATTTTAACCGCCTCTTGGACATCAATTCCAACTCCACTTATATCTCCTATAAGTACTTAACTAACATCTTCACTGGAAACTTCAACTCGGCTTATTACTCAATTTAAAGTTTGATTTCAAACTCCTATCATAATTTTGCATTCTCAGATACAACAATATTTTAAGGTCCGCTATCAACTACACCAACGACTTCAACTTCAAGAACTTCAAATATTCTTTTATAAGTAATATTACAAGTTCACTTACAACTCGACTTACAACTGAATCGTAATTTTTGCTGCTTGCCTGGACCTACATATCTATACGCATGGGTTATCGTGGCCTTTATTTTTATTGAATTAAAATTTATAATGTGTAGGTATTTATGTACAACTTTAGTAATTCCAAAAGTTTTAACTATGAACCTCTTGACCGTAGGAGATTGAGATTTTTAATAACCAAACACAATTCTTCCAATGTTCCTTTTTGTAAAGGAATGCAAGCCTTCCTATAGTTGTATCAATATTTCTTTTGAAGATCACTCCTAAAAAAAGAGAGATCCAATTACTTACAAGATTTTATAAAAATAAATTCTTTTCTTCAAGTCTTACAATATTTTTCTAACCTGCAAAAAAAATGCTTTAGAACATCGCTCGTTAACCAGCATCCAACTGAACTCACGAACAGCAAAATAAAAACTAGCATCTGAATATTTTATCCAAGCCGCTTGAAAATTCTTCACAAATTTGACGTTTCTGCTTCCTATTCTTCTTCTTGTTACGTTCTATCAAAACCAACAAAGCAAATCGAAAGAAAAGAAAGCGCAAATTGTTTGGTATTGGGGGTTTTTTCTAGGGAAACGTGCTACCAGTTACCAAGCAGCAAGCAATGAGAAGAAAAGAAATAGTAGGTATGCATGGCAACAGAAATTGCGTGCTAGTGTGTTGTTTGTTATTTCTTGCTTTCTTTTACCTCCCCACAAAAACAATAGAGATGCTAGAGATGTGTGACTTACCTCAATGACTGATGCACCTCACGTGACGTGTAGTTTTGTATACTGACAAGATATTATTGGCAAACTTATTCTCTGCGTCTAAATTTAGTAATAAATATTGGAGCCTGTCGAAAAATTAAAAATTTCATTCTTTGTCAAATTGTGGCAGAACTTCTCAGTGAACCATTTGCGAAATGTTATAATGTTGGCAGCATTTGAAAGCAGATTTTTAAGATAAAACTTACGGTTTTAAAAAACATTGTTGAAAATTGACATATTGTCATGTAAATTGAAGTAATTATATTCGACATGAAGTGGCCAATCTCGGAATTAACGTTACGACCAGCAGAAAAGAGAGGTCCAGAGTACACTGTCAAAAAGGCATACGACATACGAGGGACAGAGCAAAATGCTGTGAAACAATTCTCACTCCAGTAGTCGAACTCTGTATTCGGCATGCTCCTGAGTTTGACGATAAAGAAGCTAAAAACTCCAACGTAAAATCTAATTCATTACTTCAGCGGTGTGCCGAGAGCATACAACATTGAGTAAGGGAATAAACAAACTGAGAAACTTTGTAAAAACAACGTTGCAATTTTGACATCCAAACACAACTTATTATCCGGGGAGTACGCAAGACAAAAGCAGCAAAGTAAGTCCCAAGGCAAGAGAAGAACATGTTTTCTCTTTTATTCTTGTTTCCTAACGTCTTAAACAGTAAGCAAAAGATGCTCCATAACTGATAATAGTTTTTGTTGATCAAAATATTAAAAAAAAAAAAAAAAACTATTTTGGTACAAATCACTGGTACATCGTTCATTGATATAAAAGCAAAAAAAGGTACAAAACGCATTTTCAACTGCACATCACTATGCAGTGCGTCAATGTCCCAAGTTGCTCGCACATCTCTAGCAACTATGACAGGTTAAGAAGAGTGAAAAAGAAGTCAAAGAAGAATGAAAAACAGTACTTTTGGCGCGAAAATGCTATTGGAATAGAAAAGTAGGTATACCTGCTGCTTTTCATGATCGCCTGGTACCAGCTCGGCCCATTAACACGAAACGAGTAGAATTTCGCATAGTTACACTGCTTTCTTGTTTTGCTGTGACGAAAGAAGCAAAAGAAAGACCAAATGTGCACACTGTCGTGTGTAGTGGGAAGTATTAGTAGGGAGGGAGGACGAAAGAAGAAAATGAAAGGCAAACGTGGACACTTCGTTGTGTGTTGTATGTAAGAAATTAAACCATGAGACGGCTTGCTGAAATTTCTGATTCCCTGGTAAAATACCCAAACTGGTAGTTTTGCAGTTTTAGATTTGATAGGCTCATGTCTCGTGTTGCATACTCACAGGGCTTCTTTTTTATTTTTCAAGAACATATCAAATGGTGTTAGACTTGAATTAAAAACTACTTTCCATAGGTCAAGTGTCAAGGTGAATGAAAAATAAAAAAAAGAAAAGGAGTGAGCATCAAATTAGATTAAATTTGTTACATTTGAACAAAAGAGCTGACTATGAGTACAACAACTGTAGAAAAGGCGATTCTTTTTTAATATTTTCACAGCAGAAAGTTTCTATGAAACTTTCTACAATAGAATTAAGCCTCAGTGACTTCAAAAAAAATCACCTACTAACTCTAATGAAATTAAAGAATTTATTCTGTCTAGGAATTTGAATAAAAAGGGGGACAATCATTAATGGTTAACTTAATCCAAGCACATAGTTTCAGGTCTCATTGACCTGTTATTAGTTTAGTTAATAGAATTACTTCCAAACACCAGCAATGCATTGTATTTTTTTTTAAGTAAGATATGAACCATTAACTTTAACATTTCGGTTGGATGGTTTTGTCAGCCTTCTCTTGTCAAGTTTTCAAGAGTTTCGATCCGAGAAACTCCTTCAATTTAAAGAGTTTCGTCAATTAATATATACTCACCGAAAACCGAACCAATAGTTTTCAAGTTCAATTCAAAACATTTATCTTACAGATTCTTTAAAAATAAAATTTTCAAAAACACATAACTACCTCACCTGAAAAATTCTTTGAAAATCGTAATTTTTGTGCACTGAAACAAACATGCCACGATCTTTTATATGCCTGGGAAGTAGTATGCACAAGAAAAAATGTAAAATCTTTTTCAGGTGCTCTACTTACCATGTTCTGAGTCTCCCTTTCTTACCTTAATACTGATCTTTTAGTCATTCCAAAAGTTAATAAAGAATAAAGACAAACCGTTTTTTTTTTTCATTTTATTCAACGAAAACATATCAAAAAACGCATTTCAAGTGTATGCAATTATTATCTGAAGAACCAGTCGAACAAAAACCTCAATAAATAGGTAGTACTCAAATCATCATGTCCTCAATGTGGGTGAGTAAGTAAATAATTAAGTCATTTAATTGTCTAATAAATGAAACTAATTAATCCAAACTTGGGTCACAGAAACGTTTCCAAACTGCCGCATATTGTTTTTCAAGTCGTTTTACTTACCACATTCCATTTATCCTCTCTAAATTACTTAATAAACACATTATGCTCATTTCAAAGCCTTACCAAGGAATTTGATGTGAGAAATTTGAGTATGGCACATATCACACTAGCAAAGTAGCTACTTTTTGTGGTTTCTGTTCGCCTTGTACTTCTTTTGGGAATTGCACATATTTCAAATTCAAAATAGCAAATCCTCTTACCTCTAATGCCGTAGCTGGGTCTAAAATTTGAAAAAAAAAAAATTAATTTCAATTTTCAGTTTGACTATATCTATTCCTTTCAAGTAAGGTACATACATTTCATTGTTCAAACAGATCAAACAGATTCTTAAATTAAAATTTTCAAAAACAATAAAATAACAAAAGTAAGTGTTGGTTGGAGGTGCCTGCTAAGGTTTCTGTTAGTCTGGTACCTCACCCGAAAATTTCTTTGAAAATCGTAATTTTTGTTCACTAGAAACAAACATGCCACAGTCTTGTATATGCCTGTAGGTGCCTACTGAGGTTTCTTCTAGCCTGGTACTTCAGCTGAAAATTTCTTTGAAAATCGTAATTTAAGCGCACAAGATACAAACAAGCATGTCACGATCTTGTATATGCATTGGAAGTAAGTATGCACTTCTAAAATGGAAAAGAAAAAAATTTGTGCTGGTTGGAGGTGCCTACTGAGGTCTCTGTTAGCCTGGTACTTCAGTTGAAAATTTCTTTGAAAATCGTGATTTTAGTGCACAAGATACAAACAAGCATGTCACGGTCTTGCATATGCCTTGGAAGTAAGTATGCACTTCTAACATGGAAAAGAATAAAAATTAACGCTGGTTGGAGGTGCCTACTGAGGTCTCTGTTAGCCTGGTACTTCAGTTGAAAATTACTTTGAAAATCGTGATTTTAGTGCACAGGACAAACAAACATGTCACGATCGTGTATATGCACTTCTAAAATAGAAAAGAATAAAAATTAACGCTGGTTGGAGGTGCCTACTGAGGTCTCTGTTAGCCTGGTACTTCAGTTGAAAATTTCTTTGAAAATCGTGATTTTAGTGCACAGGACAAACAAACAAGTCACGATCTTGTATATGCTGCCTTGGAAGTAAGTATGCACTTCTAACATGGAAAAGAATAAAAATTAACGCTGGTTGGAGGTGCCTACTGAGGTCTCTGTTAGCCTGGTACTTCAGTTGAAAATTTCTTTGAAAATCGTAATTTAAGTGCACAAGATACAAACAAACATGTCACGATCTTGTATATGCCTTGGAAGTAAGTAAGTATACACTTCTAAAATGGAAAATAATAAAAATTTGTGCTGGTTGGAGGTGCCTACTGAGGTCTCTGCTAGCCTGGTACTTCAGTTGAATATTTCTTTGAAAATCGTAATTTTAGTGCACAAGATACAAACATGCCACGATCTTGTATATGCTGCCTTGGAAGTAAGTATGCACTTCTAAAATGGAAAACAATAGAAGTTGAAAATTTCTTTGAAAATCGTAATTTAAGTGCACAAGATACAAACAAGCATGTCACGATCTTGTATATGCACTTCTAAAATAGAAAAGAATAAAAATTAATGCTGGTTGGAGGTGTCTACTGAGGTTTCTGCTAGCCTGGTACTTCAGTTGAATATTTCTTTGAAAATCGTAATTTAAGTGCAAAAGATACAAACAAACATGTCACGATCTTGTATATGCCGTGGAAGTTAGTGCTGGTTGGAGGTGCCTACTGAGGTTTCTGCTAGCCTGGTACTTCAGTTGAAAATTTCTTTGAAAATCGTGATTTTAGTGCACAGGATACAAACAAACATGTCACGATCTTGTTTGTATATGCCGTGGAGGTAAGTATGCACTTCTAAAATGGAAAATAATAAAAATTTGTGCTGGTTGGAGGTGCCTACTGAGGTCTCTGTTAGCCTGGTACTTCAGTTGAAAATTTCTTTGAAAATCGTGATTTTAGTGCACAAGATACAAACAAGCATGTCACGATCTTGTATATGCCGTGGAGGTAAGTAAGTATGCACTTCTAAAATGGAAAATAATAAAAATTTGTGCTGGTTGGAGGTGCCTACTGAGGTTTCTGCTAGCCTGGTACTTCAGTTGAATATTTCTTTGAAAATCGTGATTTTAGTGCACAGGATACAAACAAACATGTCACGATCTTGTATATGCCGTGGAAGTTAGTGCTGGTTGGAGGTGCCTACTGAGGTTTCTGCTAGCCTGGTACTTCAGTTGAAAATTTCTTTGAAAATCGTGATTTTAGTGCACAGGATACAAACAAACATGTCACGATCTTGTATATGCCGTGGAAGTTAGTGCTGGTTGGAGGTGCCTACTGAGGTTTCTGCTAGCCTGGTACTTCAATTGAAAATTTCTTTGAAAATCGTGATTTTAGTGCACAGGATACAAACAAACATGTCACGATCTTGTATATGCCGTGGAAGTTAGTGCTGGTTGGAGGTGCCTACTGAGGTTTCTGCTAGCCTGGTACTTCAGTTGAAAATTTCTTTGAAAATCGTGATTTTAGTGCACAGGATACAAACAAACATGTCACGATCTTGTTTGTATATGCCGTGGAGGTAAGTAAGTATGCACTTCTAAAATGGAAAATAATAAAAATTTGTGCTGGTTGGAGGTGCCTACTGAGGTTTCTGCTAGCCTGGTACTTCAGTTGAATATTTCTTTGAAAATCGTAATTTTAGTGCACAGGATACAAACAAACATGTCACGATCTTGTTTGTATATGCCGTGGAGGTAAGTAAGTATGCACTTCTAAAATGGAAAATAATAAAAATTTGTGCTGGTTGGAGGTGCCTACTGAGGTCTCTGTTAGCCTGGTACTTCAGTTGAAAATTTCTTTGAAAATCGTGATTTTAGTGCACAAGATACAAACAAGCATGTCACGATCTTGTATATGCCGTGGAGGTAAGTATGCACTTCTAAAATGGAAAATAATAAAAATTTGTGCTGGTTGGAGGTGCCTACTGAGGTTTCTGCTAGCCTGGTACTTCAGTTGAATATTTCTTTGAAAATCGTAATTTTAGTGCACAGGATACAAACAAACATGTCACGATCTTGTATATGCCTTGGAAGTAAGTATGCACTTCTAAAGTTGAAAATAACAAAAGTGTGTGCTCGTTGGAGGTGCCTACTGAGGTTTCTGCTTACCTGGAAACTCACCCGAAAATTTCTTTGAAAATGGTAATTTTTGTGCACTTGAAACGAACATGCCGCGATCTTTTTTATATGCCTGGAAAGTAGTATCCTTTCCAAGCTATTGGCGTCATTGTTTCATTATATATAGAAACTATAGTAAGTTTAAAACCCGATTTAACAATGTTATGGACTGGAGGAACGCGTGGGCGTATAGCATTCGCTTTTCAACACACTATGGTGAAACCAATAGCTTGGAACGGAGACTGCTAAGTAGGACCGGAGAAAATAGGATCGCCACCACTCCAAAAATCTACAAATAATGCTATAGTTTCCACATACACTGCTTTTTGCTGCCTTCTGAACATTGCTGGGCGCCTGCTATCAAAGGAAAAATTTCATACTGTAGTTTCATTTTTCGTTCGGACAATGCGCGTGTTGTTTGATATCATTTCTTATAATGTTTTATGAAACTATTTACCAGCAATTTTCAGAAAAATAATTATTTATTTTAATGTATTATTCTAATCGTGGAATCGCTGATTCTGGCTTAGGTATCACCATACTTACCAAAATAAAAACCGAACCTCTAACTGCTGCCAAATCCTCATTTACATACTTGTCACATGCGATAGAGATTTATTATTTGTTTTTAATCCAATGAGTTCGTTGTTCATCTGCGTTGTAAAAATATTTTAGAAAGTTATTATAAACGAAATTGAAACCAAAAAACATCAATGGCCTATGAACTTTGTGTTCGGTATTTTTCACCAAACAAACCATGAAAAAGTTTTTTGATGCGTACATACTTTTAAGGAACAGTATGTTTGAGTTGAATCCAGTGTTTCTGAATTTACAAAGAACATGTTGGGTTTTTGTCTTCGCTTCAGCGATTTTAGAATCACCTTTTTAGTTCTTGTAAAAGCAATAATCTCAAGAAATGACTTCTTGTTTCACCTTGGTCACCCTAATTTGATATTCAAAAATCGGTCTCTTAAGAGAAAAACAAAACAACTTTTTCTTCAATTAATATTTTTTTTTCATTTATTTTTCAATTTTTTCATTTAACAAATTAGTATATCTAATCTCGAATTTGTATTTTCTATAGTCAATTGAATTTTTTGTTTCATTCTTTATTCAGTTTACTTTTATTTAAATTGTTGAGTTGTTTAGTATTTTTTGTTTTGTTTTTAAATTTATTAGTTCTAAATTCATTTGTTTAGTAAGTATTGGTTTTCTCTTTTTTGCTTTTCCTTTTCTTATTCAATTATTATTTATATATATTTACTTCTTTATTTATATAATAGGTTGTATTAATACAAAAGTGCATAGAGCGTTATTTAAAAGGCAGATGAAGAAACTTATTTTTAGCTATTTAACTACATAATGTTTTACTTCCTTTCTCTATTTATTTATAATGTTTTTGGATGCTTTAGTTTTATGACTTTAAATTTATGTTAAGGTTTTTGCTTTTGTTGTTTTCTTAATAATTTTTATTTTTTATTTTTATGTTCTAAATCATAGGTGCATTTGTTATAGTGGTTTGGATATCTTTTTCTGCGTATTTTCTTTTGAATGTTTATGTTCTTGTATATCCATCGCTAAGCTTTGTTATGAATTTACATATACATTAGTGTTTTTTCAGCATTTCTTTCTTTTCTGTTTTTCTTTAGTGTGCACTTAGTTATCTTAAATTATTAATAATAAATGAAGAAATAAATACTTAAAAATGAGCAAAATGAAATATTGGACTCAAAGATGGTAGCAATTGATGGAAAATTGATGTGCTGCTAAACTGCAGTTCTTTTATTTTACTTTCTTTGTCAGAAGAGTATATAATTATTTTTTATTTATTTCATATAGTTTTATTAGCCGAGTTCACACTGTACAATTAGTTGGGTAGACTTTGGCTTGAACGACCATTGCTTGATGGCGTCAGACGACTGCTTGACCAACTTGTTGGATGGTTTTCAAACATTTATGAACATTTAGAAGTTGAACGGAGTGGAAGAGTACGTGTGAGGTGTGACATAAAGTTGGACGACAAGCTTAATAAGTGTGAACGGAAACTACATCCGACCATTCAACTTCCATCAAACGAAGCCTGTCCAACTAATTGTACAGTGTGAACTTGACTATTGATTTACGAACTTTCCGATGGACCAAATTTGACTCAGACCACGTTCTTGTACGAATGAGGATATTCTGTTCACAGCCCTTCCTAACCAATGCTTTTTCCCATTTTCTCTCGAGAGATGCTACGATAGGAGAGACTCGAAGTTTTTAGTGTTACAGTCAGGGTGGCAAGCTTCGAACTCAAACATGTAAAACCAGCGGAGAAGCACAGTGATAGAATCGCAATCGCTACTGAGGATCTGGAAAGACCACCTCTGTAGACAGCTTGATGGCAATGAAGAGACACACATTCCTCTGTCGGGTAAAATCTTCTGTTTAACTTGCACGAGTGCCGAGACCCGAGAAAGCCGTCCTCTCAACCTTTTTGCCTTAAATGCAAACTTAAATCAAATAAGGCAACAGATGCAGATTGTCTTGATGCCGACCTTTTCAAGGCAGCTGGCCATCATAGTTGGAAGAGGGCATACACCAGCTGATCTCTGGATGATATGTTCGGAAGAAAGCATGCCCCATTAATTGATCCTCTTTAACGTTCTTTCCAATTATGTGAACGTCTATCACGTCAACTTTTTGATAAGGCCTTGACACTGCGGTTTTGACCAGAAAAGTCAACTATTGACCAAATTTTCACATAACGGCAGACCTTGGAAAGAATCCGCGAGTACAATATTGACACACACCATCTTCAACTACCTACGAGCCCCTAGAGGGACGGAAATAACATCAGTGTGCAGATCAAACGGAAACTTACTCTCTGAGTCAAGAAGGCGATCGATAAATAAAACGTTCTCCCAATACGGACGAATACAAGTACTTGGGAGTTAATTTAAATAAAACCATGGACTTCAACAATCACGTTTCAATCAAAGCCAAATCTTCCCAAAGGCTATTGAATATGACATGGAGAAACATATTTGCAAATCAACGCATACTTCTGTCGGCGAAATACAAAATATTTGATGCAGTTGTTAAAAGTTCTCTATGCTATGCTGCCCAAGTATGGGGTAATAACGAATATGAGGTAATAGAAAAGCTTCACAGAAATTTTTTAAAGAAACTCTTTTATCTCCCTTTGCAAACACCAAACTATGCCTTATATCTTGAAACCGGACTCCCTAAACTTTACACGAGCACACTAAAATTACATGCCGATTATATCATTAAGGTATTGTCTTACCAGATGTCCGTCTGACAAAACAAATGGCACTGTATGAATTGAGAAATGAAGACTGGTGGGTGGCAAAGTGGAAGCAATTAGGGAACATATGTGGTGAAGAGGTTACGTTCAATCCCCTAAATTTGAGCCAATTGAAGGAGCAGCTGTACAAGGTAATTCAAGTACATGAAAACTCCGTTCATAGTACATTCATGGAGGAAGCACGAAAGTCGGAGAGCAGAATTCTCTACTCCCAGCTGAGACTTAATCTGGAGGAAAGAAATTACTTCAATGATTCGCTATGCTACAAAGAAATTTCTTTGATATTCAAAACAAGATGCGAAGTTCTTGGCCTCAACGGAAATCCTTACAACGGCAGTTTCAACCAGTTCTGCACATTATGCAATTTAAAAGCCAAAGAAGACTGTTTCCATTTCATAAGTATATGTCCAATATTTGCTCCTTATCGAAATTCATATTTCAATAAGAAAACTATGACGCTGCAAGAAACAATCACCGTACTTAATGATACTGGCTGGAAGACGATCTATACTTTTTTGAAAACCATATATCAATATAGGATGTTACTTATAACTGAATTTGTTTAATTATTTTACTTTCTGTTAAGAAAATTCTCATTAATTTGCTAACCGAGCTGACGGCAATGCCATAGCTATTTAAGTTCATAGAAAATTGTAATCACTGTAACATAAACTACACAATAAAATGAATTTTACTACTACTACTACTACTACTAAAACGTTCTCTCGAAAAACCAATGTTACCATTTATTAAAACCTTGATCCTACCAGTCCTTATTATCGAAGCCGAAGCAAATGCATCGAGTAACTACGATTGATGGTTAATGTAGAGCGAATGGAAGCCAACGCTTTTCGGGTTTTAGAAAGCACTTGCAAGATAATAGGGGAATAGAAAGTCCTCATTTTAGTTCATGCAACCAAGTGCAAAAAGAACTCAATGGACTTAAAAAGCTTTCAAAATTTTTTGCAGAAGATGTTGGTTGAAGCCCTGGCTTACCTCGAACTGAAATGCATATTTGAGTAATGAAATATGTACATAGATTCTACATTAGCTCCTACTGTTCTCTCGTTTTTGAGTGGCAACTTTGTTTGGGAGATTTCTTTTTCGACGGTAAAAGCAATCTGATAAATGCAGACATTGAATGGTTATGTTTAAGATACCCTCTTTTCCATCTTTTATTTAGCACGTTCCTATCGTAAAGGTAAATATTGTATATACTTATATAAGATCCTTTTTTGAGCGATTCAAATAGGTATTTTCAAACGTCTGTCGACAACAGCTGTGAAATTTTTAAAATGCAAATTTCAAAACCAGGAAAACGTTGAATATATCGGTGTCAAATGATGTTCAAATTTCAGAACATGAAAATAAAAAGCCGACATGAAAAGAAACAAAAGTTGAGTAAAAATGCTTACGGAATGTTTTTTGGATACCCATTTGAACAGCATATTGTTATGAACGGGCCTGTGCATACGCAAACAACAACAAATTACAAAAAAATAAAATAACTGAGCAAGGAGCCCCTGGGCCTAGCGCAATTCTCTTAACCATTTCTTGTGACAAAATGGAGGGGACCTACAATTTTCTGTCGGTTCCGAACGGCTAGTTGAGAAAGCGCTGTTCATGGCAATGAATTTACTAACGGAGGACTTGCCAATTCTTGCGAAAGGCGATACCCGTGGAAAAACATTTGTGCTTCTGCTGGGATTCGAACCTCGAACCTCTGGGTTAGCAGGTGGACATGGACATGCTAACCATCACGCCACGGGTACCACATTGCGTTATTACAAGAAATCTAATATTGGCTTTGTTTGCCTGACAACCTTTTCAGATTCCGCACAGGTTGGATTGGGTTGGTAACAGGCACACTTCAACTTCAACCGATTAAATATTTGGGTTAGTTCCATTTGAAGGTAATCGGGAATCTCATCAAATGTATTCATCAGACGATACCTGATAGTTGTAAGGTGCGCATTACAATACCGATAAAGAGTCTGATTAAACTGTCGGCCATCGCCGATGAACTTGCTAGGCAAGGATCTCAGACAGCTTTCTCAGGACCTGAACCGTCGCTAGGTCTGTCAGCGTCCGTCCTCAGTGAGGACTTCAATCAACGATTGCATCTGTGAAGAGCACAACAGTAGATGGCATGGGTCCATTGGATGCAGACAGAACAAACATATGCTCCCAAAACTTGACAAGAAGACTGAAACATTTTTGCTATCCCGTAGCAGAAAAGACTGTAGAAAGCTTATTGCCGTTGCCAGCGGGCGCTTCTCTTTTGCCAAGTATTTAAACGTGTTGTGGCTTAAGCGATACCACACTCTGTGAAGAAGATGAGAACACCGCAGAGCACTTCCTCTGGGAACGTCCTGCTTTTTCTCGCATGAGGTTACAGATACTCGTCGCAGACATGGTGAGAGCTGGTAACTTAGGCTCCTTATCATGGCAGCGTCTATTGGCTTTTTTCTGAGCATCTGGAAAGCTATTACAAATAGAAGGTTGCTAACTGGTAGTATAATGGACCGGTATTTAGGTCTGAGTGCTCCAGCTGGTATTTTAAAAACCTCCAACAGAAAAAAAACTGTCGGCCAACTAAATGTCTGCAGTCAGCGGTGCTCTGAGAGCCCGATAGACTTATCAATTAGAACTTTGCAGTCTGCGGGGCTCTAAACCAAGCTTTAGCTAACCTGGACGTTTCGGTAAGAAAAATTAAACTCACTACTTCTATTTGCTTACCTCCAAATATGTATTTTTTATAAAGATTTGAATGAATGATTATTTTTAGCTTTAACATTTTGGTGTTGATCTTAGCAACTTATTTACATAATTTATTAACGATACAATATCTGGAAGCAATAACGTATATGTAAACATAAAAATATGTGTAATATGTAAACATTTTCCATCATATACAGGTATTCCTGAAATTGTTTCTTTTTTAGCTAATTAAATTAAATTAAAAACTATATAAAATTTTGCTTTATTTTTTTGTTTTTCTATTATTTTCGATGTAGTGAACTGTGTTGTTGCCCATGCACTATTTTGTTGTCTCTTAAAATGTTTTTTTCTTTTAAATTTCTTTTTATCAAACTAACATTTGTACAAAATTTTAAATGGAATACTTCTCTACATTTTTTTGTTTTGTTTATTTTTTACAGTAAGCCTAGTTATAAAACAACTGCCTAATGTTATATTATTTTTTTTGGTTCATCAAAGTTTTATAGAAAAATAAAGTAGAAAAGAAATGAAAAGAAAAGCAAAAGAAATATAAAAGAAACTAGAGGTTGGGTAGGACTTATTTATAGTTTCTATTTATTTTGTAAATTTGTTCACGATCTCGGACAAGACACATACAAATTATGTAAGAGAGAATATTTTCCTGTTATATTTATTACATAAAATAAAAAGATGTTTTCGTCTCAGTAGTCAGTACGGAATAAGATAAGAATAAAAATCAGAGGTCTAGTGGATGCACAATACTTACGTACAAAGTAAAAACTTAATTATAATTATTTTGCCACTTGTTTGTTAAGGTGCGTCCACACTATGCCGACCGGCTACGGATCCATTTCATTCGGTTAGCATTCGGTTCACACTAAGTCGGTATTGCCGATCGGCGTGTGCCGATTGATGCCGCTCGGCATAGTGTGGACGCACTTTTACATAATACACTTCAAGTCACCAAACTAATAACAAAAAAGGAGCATTTTTTAAAATTTGGTTTCTGGTTTATTTTCGCAATCTCATAGATTTTTTTGTTTATTTTGTGTGAATCTCTTTTTGTTTGTTTGTTATTCCAGGACTTTTGGAAGCTGAAACTATTTCTTTTTTTTTGTGTTTTCTTTGCTTTTTTTTATTTACAAAAGTCGTTAAAACAGGAGAAGAAGAGGACAGAGGTACTACGTACATGTACTAATTGAACTTGCAGTAATAAGGAACCTACGCAGTATGGAGGTTTTTAGTGAATAATAAAAACGACTTTTATTTTATATACAAATAATAAGCCGTTAACAATATTGAGTGTTAACATGCGTAAACAAAGTTTATGGATTTTGACTATTATAAAAATTTTTTTTTTTTTAATTTTTTTCTTGCTATTTGAACTCAGAAAGACGGAACATTAATATCAACGGCTATTTGGTTTAACGTTAAGGAAGACAACATCAAGTGTCAGGTACTATACTCAGTAATGACTCCCATAGAACTTTTTTTGTTTGTTTTCTCTTTTTTTTTAAGAGAACTTTTTTTTAAATTTTTTTTTTTTGGTTTAAAAACACATTATGATAAAAATGTTTGTATAATTTGCCTGCGGAGTAGTTTTTTGCATCACCCATATTAATTTTAGTTGAGGATATCCTATAATTAGAACAGTCATCGTCGTCTCAAAAATATAGCAAACTATAGATTTGCCCGCGATCAAGGCCTTACATGGCGAACATCAAAACCAACCAACGGTAACAAATTATTATATTATTAAATTACTCGTTAATAACGAGGTGCTTTCGAGCCAGTCCCTACAAGAGAAAGATATAAGGTCCGTTCGTTGAACTTTCTCTAGGGTTGACCCAGGTTTTCTTGACAACCCTATGAGTTGTCAAAAAACCTGGGTTTTCCAGTCCTCAAAAAATGCTGAACCACAAATCACCACATCCCTGTCATTAAAAAAAAATACATGCCATTTGACAGCCCTCAACTCGCCACAGCAAAAACCTATGGCGAGCTGAGGGAAAACCTAGGTCAACCCTAGGGTTCAAAAAACTTTCAATTTGACTTTAGGTTTCTTAAAAAAAAAAACGCTTTGTGGCGACCCCAGAGCGACCCTAGGGCTTCAACGAACAAACCTATAGTTGACGCGAGCAAGCGGCGAGTTGATTGACATCCTCACAGTTCACAACTCATTGGGTACCAATAAAATGAAAATGCGCATTACCAATTTGTTAAATGTGGATTCTTGAGGTGGTTCTTGCAATTCCTCTGTAAGTTCCCAAGATAGGTCCACACAAGGAAAACATTTATCGGAATATAATTCTAAGAATAACTTGGTGAGACTACGATGGCTGAGACACGGAGAGCTGATGGACATCAACGCTCCAGCTGGACAGGTTTTCGAAAGCACATTTATAAATTTCACTGACGATGGAAGCATTGCTTCTGAAATGTGCATTTGAGGAAATAAAATAAGTGTTTTTAACTGTTGAAAATTATATTAATCCTTTTATTTAATAGCACATTGTAGGAAAATCGCAGAGGGGGAAAATCCTCGTCTTAGGTGGCGCAATTGAGTGAAAGAAGACTTCAGCCGACATAGAAGAGAGCTCGCCCAAAACAGAAGTGGTTATCGATCATGGATCAACAGATCGAGGAGCTTTAGGGCCTAACGCGCTTCTCAACGATGCAGGAGTAAATATGAAGGTTGAACGAAACTCGAAAGTTGTCATAGAGAGAAATAAGACAGAATGAAGGGGACCTACAATTTTGCTCCGATGCCGAACGGCTAGTCGAGAAAGCGCTTTTCAAGCATGAATTTACTATCTCAGGACTTGCCGATTCCTCGCGAAGTGAATAAAGTTCCCACATATTGGACCTACAATAATCACTACGCCACGAGAGCAAAACACCATAAAGAGAAGTTGGAAGCATTCAAATTCGATTCTACTTTAAATGCTGTTAGCTTTGTATGAAACTGATTCGAAAGTAGATTAGATTTACGTTGTTTGACTCTAGTCATTCACCCACATTTTCGGGGAGAGCTATGAAGTTTCTGGGGTGTTGCTGCTGGCAACTGTACTCCCCATCCATCATTTTAATTCACAACGATAAGTTTACTTCAACTTACCAATTTCAAAATGCATCTTCGCCGCAACTCAGCAGTACGATAATCAATTCAGCAATACGCCTTACAAACGCCGACTTCTTAGACGAAAAAAGGGAGAGCATGAGAAGGGTGCGATAGAGGAGGCAGAAGAGTGCCACAGCAAGAATGAGCTTCGGAAGTTTTACCAAAAGGTAAAAGCAACAGCCACGGGCTATAAGCCCCGAGCCGAAGCCTGCAAAGACGATCAAGAGAACATCGTGGTGGAACCGCAGTCAGTGCTGAGGATATGGAAAAGCCACTTCACCAAGCTCTATAACGGCGATGATGAACCAAATTCCGCTGTAAGAGAGATAGAACCATTTGATTTAGGCGATGCGACGTAGATCAACAATGCCGCCAACCCAACCTGAACGAAGTGAAGACAGCAGTATCCAAGCTTAAGTCCAACAAAGCTGCTGGAGCTGATGGCCTCACTGCCGAATTGTTTAAAGCGGCAGACGATGACCTGGTCAGGAGTATGCACCAGCTAATTTGCAAAATATGGTCAGAAGAAAGCATGCCCGATGAATGAAACCTCAGAATTGTTCCTCCGGTCCTCAAGAAAGGAGACCCTCTGAACTGCGCTAAATACAGAGGTATCAGTCTTCTTAACATCGCATACAAGAAAAAATAAAAAAATAAAAAATAGAAATGTCCATCATAGACGAAATCTTCATAGACCTTGGAAAAAACCCTGGAACTTCAAATCGATACCTACCATCTTCTTATCGATTTTAAGGCCGCGTATGACAGCATCTATAGAGAGGAGTTATATAGAGCCATGTCTAGTATTGGCATCCCTAGCAAACTTGTCCGATTTTGTAGGATGACGATGGAGAACGCACGCTGCTCCATCAGGGTCGGAAAAGATCTCACCGATACATTCGAAGTCAAAAAAGGTTTTAGGCAAGGCGATGCACTTTCATGCGACTTCTTCAACATTGTTCTGGAAAGAATAGTGCAATACTCTCACGTCAACACAAAAGGCACAATCTTTTAAACATACTCGGATATGCCGACGATATTGACATAATTGGAAGAACGCAGCGTGATGTTAATGGTGCGTTTAAGAGCATTGAGACGGAAGCGAAGAAGATGGGTTTAGTGGTCAATGAGGTCAAGACCAAGTATATGCTGTCATCTAAAAAGGACACCCAACACCGACGTCTTCGATAGGCAGCTATAACTGAGGTAGTTAAGTTAGTTTAGTTAGTTAAAGACTCGCCTGTTAATTCAGAGGTTCGTGGTTCGATTCCCAACAGAGGCAAAATGCTTTTTCCACGGGTATCGCCTTTCGCGAGGAATTGGGAAGTCCTACGTTAGTGTTTTTTGCCATGAAAAGCGCGTTCTCGATTAGCCGTTCGGAACTGACAGAAAATTGTAGGTCCCTTCCATTCCTTCACAAGGCATGGTTGTGAGAATTTCGCTATGCCCAGGGGCTCCTCGTTCTGTTGCGCCACCCTTCTTTTTTTTTAGTCTACCTGGGCGCCGCTATTAGTTCAAACAACGACACCAGCGCCAGCGCTGAAACGAAGAATAACTCCAATCGCTGTTTCTTCGGACTAAGAAGGCAATTGAGTAGTATAGTCTTCTCTCGAGCAACTAAAGTGTCCCTGTATAAGACACTTATCATCCCGGTTCTTATATACATATGGCGCAAAGGCATGGACCTTGTCAAAGGGAGATCAGAACGCTTTAGGATGCTTCGAAAAAAAATTCTTCGGGTGATTTTTGGCCCCGTCTTCATAGATGGAGAGTGGAGAAGAAGATCTAACCACGAACTGTACAGCGACACTGACCTGGCCAATCGAGGTCCAGCGGCTTAGATGGCTGGGTCATGTAGAGCGAATGGAAACCAATGCTCCGGCCCGTAAAGTCTTCGAATCCAATCCCGAGGGACGGCGCAGTAGATGAAGACCGCGACTCAGGTGGCGCACGCAAGTAGGAGGGATTCTCAACCAAATTGGCTCGCAAAACTGGAGGCAGCTAGTTAGAGACTGAGCTGGCTAGAGAAGCATGTTGGTTGAGGCCCTGGTTCGACCCGGACTGTAGCGCCACCTTAAGCCAGAACACAAAAACTAATCAACACTGAAGACTTAACCACAGAATAGATTGATCTGTATTCAGAGGTAAAGGGTATTGTTGATTAAAGGATTGCTGAGTAGCGACAAAAACGCACCTTTTACTACGTTTCGCTTCGATACACACGCCACAGAACAAAAAGAAGATAAAAGGATTTGTATTTGTTTTAAACTGCCTAAAAAGCGAGTTATTTGTATGGTTGGGTGGCTGTGATGTGTTTCTTTACTTACAACTACTGTATGTTTCTTAAACAAAACTAAAAAAATGGAAACAAATTAAAAACAATAACGTTTAACTATTAACTGATTTATTTTTTATCCAATTTGTCATTTTCGACAAGGGAATAACCATTCAATATTATTACTTAAAAAAAAAAAAAAACTGACAAACAACACAATTTTACATAGGCTTATATTTATATTTAGAATCTGTTCCTTTTTTGTATCATAATGACGATTGCCTTTGTTTTTATTTGTTACCTGGAATCAATTTGATGTTTTTGCTTTTTGAAATCATATTTACGTTCTTTTCTTTTTAATATTTCTTGTTAACGCTGTGTACGTTTTCAACTAATGGGATAACCAAAAAATATCAAAATAATGAACACGAGCATAATAACTAACAATTACTACAAAGAAAATAAAAGAATATTGAGTCTCTCGAAATACAGTTGAAATAAGAAAGAAAAAAACACATTAAAACGACAGAAGACAAAAAAATTGTTATCTTGGTTAAAATATTTTTATTTTTTCTTGTGGTGTTTGTGTTTTTAATTTAACAAATTTTTAAGATTAGTGTTTTTTCTATCGAATGTTTAGTCCCATAGTTTACATAAGAACTAATGTACATACGTATATTTAATTTATTTATTATGTGAATACTTTCTTTCTGAAATTCTATGTTTTTTTGTTGGTAGGTAGATATTTACATATATGTTTTGTATATTTATTTTAAGAGTAAGTTTATAAATATATATATATGTAAATGTGTATACATATACCTATATATATACTTCTGGTGTTGCTTTTTGATTTCATTTATATTAAATATTTAAATACATTGCTCGTAAAATTATTTAACTTTTTTTCTTATAAAGAAATGCTTATGCATTTCTGGAAGTTTTATAATTTATGTCCTTATTACCAACTTTAAAAATTGTCGTCTACTGCTTGTTGTTTTGGATACTTTATAAATGAGATTACTTCATAAATAACATAGTTTAGAAGAATATTGTAGAAGAAAGTTTTTAATAAATTATTTCAAAAAAGCATAATAATACGGGCAGAAACTCTTCCGAAAAAGGGTATGTGCTGAGAAAACTATAAGATAAGGTGCATTTTTGATGCACTTTACCACAAAAGCAAATTAATGCTGAGTTGAAGCGCTCAGTATTGCTGTAACTCAGATCGATAATAAGGCTGCTTAGTTGCGACAAAAATGCACATTCATCTTTGGTTCGGGCGATTACTGAGGAGTGGACCTATGTCAACATTTTTCGAAATACGAAATATGATATACGGCCATGGTGGCTGCACTTAAGTGGAAGAGCAGTGATCACTTCGACATCGCGATCACGATACTCTTTGCATCCAAAAAAAGGAAGATACTCGTAGAGGAATTTTCATCCACAAAATGTTCTCCTTTGGTATATTTTTGTTTCACATGAATGTGCATTTAAAATAAATAAATAGGGTGGCGCAACAGAGCGAGTAGCCTCTGGGCCTAGCGCATTTCTCACAACCATGCCTTGTGAGGGAATGGAGGGGACCTACAATTTTCTGCCGATTCCGAACGGCTAATTGAGAAAGCGCTTTTCATGGCAAAGAATTTACTAACGGATGACTTGCCAATTCCTCTGCTGGGAATGGAACCTCGAACCTTTGGGTTAGCAGGTGGACATGCTAACCATCACGCCACGGTTACTACCTTAAGAGATATATACGCAATTGAATTTTGCGTAGAACTTTTACAATTGCGATTGATGAAGCGATTCACATACTTCATTGTAAAACCATCATTTATGGAATCGGTTGGTGAATTGTCTCTTTATAGCTTATAGCAGAACCTGAACCACTCTATCAATTAGTTTTTCCTTTTTCCTTTATATGAAATTTGATTTTTCATTTCATTGATGCAAGTTTAAAGGCTCTCTCTAACCAAAGCGATTTTGAAGTTGCCACAGCAACAAGAGGACTAGAGGTCCCAAATAACGTTAAAATATCGATATATGAAAGTGCATACACTGATGCGACCGGATTCTTATTGAACGAAATACATACAGAGGCTCAACTATGTAACTACCGCTGGTGTGTAAAGAGTGACACCGAGTTCCTATACATTTTTTGTTTCAAGTTCAAGTTTTCTAGATTATTTATTAGTTTTCAAACATTATAAGCATTAGATTTGTGTGTACAATACATACATGGCTTTGCCGTCTGCCAATTGGCATAATTTCTCGGCCCTATTGTAGTAACCGTCGGAGCGGAATTCTCTCCGATCAGAGACATTTTGCTTTGTGGTATTTCTCCGATCGGACGATCCGACGGTTTTTGTTGCGGAGATTTTAGTTTTGGGAATGCAATGCATTGCCGCATTTGTGAAAAATTTCTTACGACGACAACTACTTCGAAGCAAAATTGAATCTCCGCTCCAACGGTTACCACGATAGGGCCGTCTATTTTATAAAAACTTCATATTTTATTAAGTTGCGTATTTACTTATTGCTTCTATCGCTAGTTTCCTGTTTTTTCTCAAAAGTTTTCATTCATTATTTTTCCCCAGTAAGCTAGAGCTATTCTACAATAGTTAGTTAATTTCCTCACATCCACTTCGTTTAAAAAAAGAGGAATACCCTCTTCGTCTAAAAAGTCTACGCCGAAGTAATATCTTCTTGTTGTGCATTTTTTCAAAAAATGAACATCATCTTCTCGAACTCCTTGACGGTTACAAATGCTACATATCACTGGTAGATCCTCCCGGTGTGGTATATAATTGAGTTTGACTAGTTCTACTCTTAGCTTAGAGATTTGTCGGATGCTCTCGGAAGTAGTTTGATTCCTTCAAGTTGTGGTTAAGCACACTATACGTTGCTCTGTGAAACGAGCGTGACGCTTCTCTGAGGAAATCATCCCTGCACATACAGTCAACCCTCTTGATCAGCCCATAGAGAATTGGCTTCCATAGGATATGTTGTTCGATGTCAAGATTCAAAGGGCTACCAGATCCATCCATTCACCAAACCATCCGGTCTGGCTCCTGATTGTGTTTAGTGCAGCTATCTTGGGTAGTCTTTCGTTAGGCATATTCAGCACTTTTAGGATATAATCCACCTGGAGTTGAAGGGTCTTGATGAAGAGCGGTGATTGTCCAGTTCCGAGCATTATCGCATAATTTGGAAGTTGAAAGATCATTTTCACAAAATATCTCAGCAGTTTCTCTACTGTTTCATAACACACTTGCGCCGCATAGAATAACACAAATTCCGATACAGCTTCAAACACTCGATGTTTTCTGCTGTGAGCTACATGCTTGTTTGCGAAGCAGTTATACCAAGTTGAGCATATTGCTGATTTGGCGTTCACCAGTTTATCTTTGAGGTGTCTCTTCATATTGAGGGTTGGTGTGAAGTATACCCCAAGATATTTATATTGACTGACTACTTCTATAGCTTGATTGTTGAAAGACCAATGTTTATTTCCTGCGTTTCTTCCAGAGTTCTTTTTGAAGACCATAGCTTTTGATTTTTCTAGATTTAAAGTAAAGTTCCTCATGCTGCAGTATTCGATCAGTTTGTTTATCATCATTTGCAATCTTTCATGAATTTGCCATTATGACAATGTCGTCGGCAAACAAAATGGCTTTTATTTTATGATAACCATACTCAATGTTTCCTGGTAAGTAATCTGCAAACAATGCAAATAGCAAAGGGCTCAAGGAGCATCCTTGTCTCACACCAAATTTTGTTTGAAATGGCTCTGAAAGCTTTTCACCTTTCCAAACTGTTGGCCAAGCCTCATCATATATTCTCTCCATTAAAGTGCAGAACTTCCTTGATAACCCTTTCGAATATAATTTGTAGAGAAGTGCTTTGCGATCCACGGTATCAATGCTGCCTTGAAGTCTACGAAAAATTTATATATTTAGCTTATGATGCTTGTGACGAAAATGTTATCAACTATGGAACATCCTGGTCTAAAACCCGCTTGGTACTCTAATTTTATCATTTCGATTTATCCACATTGTCAGTCGATTTCTCCAGATTTGCATGAAGACTTTGTATGACGCGGAATTATATGCCTCTTAACCTTGCTTAGATCCAGCATCCTTATCGCCTTTTTTGAAAATCGGAAAAATAAGTGATTCCTTGAATTCTTTTGGAATGGCTCCAGTTTCCACAACCTTATCAAATAAAATTGTAATTAGTCTCATAAGCTCTGTGTCTCTATATTTGTACAGTTGTGTTGGATTTCTATCTGGCCCAGGTGCTTTTTCATCTTTGAGTACTTTTTAGGCTGTACTGACATCAAGTTCCGTTATTTCACAGCCCAAGAATTCATCAACATACACTGGCATCGTATATTGAAGCGAGCTTCTTGGGCTTTCTGGATTCAATAGACTAATGAAGTGTGAAGCCAAGAACGCTGGGTAATAACGAACTTTTTCCCAATTTTATGCTGCTAACAGCGTTTGAGTCGCTTTCGCTTTTTCAAAATCACTTTGGTTTCCAAAAAACTTAAGTATTGTCTCGGACCGGATGTAAATTGAACTAAATAAAGTTTTAGTTTTTCGCGGCGCGGCGGTGACAGAAATTGTTATCACTAGCTTCTTTTTTCGCTGTCTCAACTACAAAATCGCTTGGGTTTGTGAAAAGGTTTAAGTATTGTTTAGGAACGTAATATAACAAAACAAAAAACTGGGGCCTAGTTTTGTAATTATTTTGTTGTATTTTCCATTCATTTGAAAAATAATTTTGATTCTAGTTTTAAATGAAACTATATCCTCAAGACAAAATCTTTCAAATATCATTCAAATTTTCCATTTGCTTCCATTGCTTTTAGAGCTGAAGCGTAAAGGTGCGTCCACACTATGCCGATCGGCAAACGCATCCATTACATTTGGTTCGAATTCGGGTTGGGTTTCGGTAGGGCGGAAGGACGATCGGGACGTCCACACTTAGTCGGTATAGCCGATTGATGCCGTTCGGCATAGTGTGGACGAACCTTGAGAAATTTGTATATTGCAGAACAATTTTTTTTTATAGAATCGAGTAATAGAGTTGGTCAGGTTACATGTGTTAAGTTTATATCGATGAACTATGAAGAACAAAAAGGGAAAATATATTTAATATACTGTACATACTCACTTTTTTTTGTTGAAAGAACATGCGTTCAAAATAACACAGTTCACCTTTCGCACACCCACTTCAAGTTCAAATTCAACAACGCGCTAAAATTCAGTTTGAAAAAGTGCGAGAATATTCCAACTCAATGCGATGTAAGTTTTCTCTAAGAACCTCTCTACCATCTCATCGGTTGCGGAAGCACAAAACAAACGTACATTATAAAATCAAAGGAGGAAATGAAAAGAGTAAAAGAAAGAAAGAATATGAAAAATACTGGTTATCTCATTTTATTTCGGAAGAGCCATGTATAAACAATTTAGTTCTGTTCAAAAGTTCGGTATTCTTGTGTGTGTGTGTGTGTGTTTTCTTTTATTTTTTTAAGAGAATAATTTTAATAAAGTACAAGAAACAATTGTTCGTTTCACTGTTTTTGTTTGGGGAATTTTTTTTTTTTTTTTTAAACTAAAAAAATACTTCAACAAGAAATAAACCATAGTGTCGAAAATAAAATAGAAAAAAAATCTTTGAATTAACATATCCTCTTGTTATATGAGTTTCTTAAAAAAAATAATTAAGCGCTAAGTTATAGAGATTAATAAAAATAAAAACTAATTTTAATTTATAGAGCATCCTAGATAAAGCAAAATAAAATGAATATTTAAATGAATTAAAATCATTGTCATGTATGTAAAGCTTAAGGTTTATATTCTTTTTATTTTATTTTTACAAACTGTTGTCTAGTATTTTCTTTTTCTTTTTTTTATTATAATAATAACAATGTGTTGATGATTTAAAAATGTTTTTTTTTTGTTTTAAGTTTAATATATTTTTTTAAACAGTTATTTTCTTAAATATTATGAAAATTTTAGAGATGTAGGAAGAGGGGGTGGGGGTGGGGGACAATGGGGAGTATGGGAAGCTTGTAATAAATAACTAAGTACAATTTCAACGTATATTTCATCGTCAGCAGTAATGGCTTTTGGTTTGTATTAAAATTTTTTTCTTTGTTTAAATTTGTTTTAAATTGTAAATTTATATATTTTGTGTTATCGTATAACAGCTCTTTAAAGCATTCAATAGTTTTTGTTTTAAAGTTTAAATTATTTATACATAACTTTTTGTTTCCTTATGGATTTAAATATTTTTGTTTTGTTTTCTTTTTTTTTTGTTTATTACGTTTTGTTTTGAACGAATTTATATTAGGCTTTCTTAATGTATTTTCTCTTTTTTATACACATGTAGGTATACATATATACATACATGTATATATTTATACATATATATGTGTAAGAATTCAACAAAGTCATTTATAACAATTTATATAAAATCATAGATTTTTAATTTTATTCGTATGTATTATCAATGCATTTAATTTTGATGACTCTAAATTGTTACGCACGTTGTTTCTTTTCTTTTTTTTTTTACTGATTTGTGTTATTTAATCTCTTATTCTTTAAGATTTTTCATAACGTCTTTAGTTTTAGATTCAACTGTATGTATGTAATTATTTTAAATTGTATTCTGAAGTATAACATTTTTTCTAGTTTTATTGTTTTCTTTTCAAGATTTCATATTTTAAAAAAGGATTTTAAAGTAACTTTTCTTTTTCAAAGTATATACACACAAATGTTCATATTTTATAGTTATATATATATACACATATACATAATCCAAAAAGTCTTCATAAAGGAGATGTTTTTTATTCTTGTTATATTTGTAAAAAAAAGTATTAAAACACGAGCTAAAGTGGGAACACAGATGACAACACGTGCTCCATGTGAACGATACCGAGAAAATCTGTACAAATTTCTTTAATATTTTGGTAATTTTTAGTATCCTCAATAAATAAATTATATAGAGGCCAAGCGCGTTTCTATCCATCATTTCTAGTAAGGAATCTTGGGTGAAAGGGTAATAGAGAAAGAGCTTTTCATGACAGTGAAATAACTATCAGAGGACTTTCGAAATTCAGACACTACCTTAACGAAGAGGAGACATAATCAGCTCTATCATAGATTCCACCGTAAAAAACTTCCACACGGAAATCTAAGTTATGAACTACGAAAATTTGCGTTCACAAAATCCGAATTGAATGGAACAAAGCATTGCCAGTTGCCACACTAGATATCGCCATGCTGGTTTTCGAAACCAGATGTTTTACGCCAAATGTGCAAGACCATTCATATTTTTCTGCAAACACATTTCGTATATTAAGACGAAGAATTTACATTCCACTCGGACTTGGTGATACCAAATCTACGAATTTAGAAATTCGTGCCACTCCGAACGGATTATGTGATAGTTACATCGGTAAAAATATCAACAAGGCGGTCATATCCTATTTATTGAAGGACTATTCTCATGAGCATGGCCAACAAATGAGTGTGTTTATATTTTATTATTATTTCTTATTTTTACTTCCATTTAATTCTTCAAAAACTTCACAAGGCCCGTCGCGTCGTAGCGATTTCGGACTACGAATACCACAATAAAAGCATCACAGACGCCATTGTAGTGAACGTTTTGCCACAAAATTTGTTACTATTAATAAAGTTATTAGCAAGTTACAAATAACTGTTGCTAAGCGTTCATTACGAAGATGTTTTTAGTCATTTCTATTTGACATTCGTAGTCCGAAATTGCTAAGACGGGCCCTGTTATAGGGGTGAATAATTTCAAAATACGGTATGTTCCCGTTATGCAGACAGCTGCAATCTGTAAATTAGTTAGATGCGTTTTGATCGTTGGCATGGACAATTAATTTTTTTGTGTATTAAATTTTTTAAGGGTTAACTAAAATTGATTGCAACTTCATTTTAAATGATCAATGTAAGTAACTTTTTATCTCGTAATAAAGGATAAGTGTTAACACATGTTATGTGTTTTTTCTGTTCTTCATAACAAAAGTTATTAGCTGTTTACAATCACCCCTTTTAGATCATGGGTGAATTTGAACAACAAGATGGGGTAAAAGTAAGCTAATGATCACGTAGGTAGGGACGGTAGAGGTGGAGGTAATTTCTCGTGGGCTAAAAACATCTCAACAGCACGAAAGTCTGGCATGATTTTTGTCATCGGTTTAAAAGGGTCAAGTCCCACGCCCGACGGCGAGCAGGAGCCGGACCAGCATGCCAGCACGACCCCGATGCAATCAACAGCCCGTTATAAAATGGCTCTTAATAATCTCTTTGGGGTAATTGTAAACAAGCATTGTTATTGAACTCAACATTGATCTAATGTGATAATAGCCACGTTTTATTATCACAATGATCCAATCCGGATCGGATCTTGATAATAAAACAGCTTTAGATCATCATATTTTTTATTATTTCCATTTGGAAGCTGTGAGAAACTCGCTCTTTCAACTGACATTTCAAAAGAGTTGCAGAGTTGCCCTACGAACTTTTTTTTTTCAATGGTTAATTTTTTGTTATTTTTGTTAGTGAAAAATGAAACTTCGGCACTTTGTCAAATACAAATTTTTTGCACTAATTCTTATTTATTTCACGAGTAAAGGCTTTGTTTTGTAAAACTTTTTCACTATGTCATGTATTATGCAAAAATGAATAAATGTGAAGTTTCTCGCTATCTGTCTAAAATGTATTTCATTTCACACAGATAAAAATGTTCATGTGGCAATACTGTTGATATTGGAAATAGTGGAAATGATACCAACGTTTTCAACCGAAAGTCTCCTCTTGTATGAATCAGAAGAACTAATCTTTAGATCACCAAAATAGATTCAAACAAAAAGCAGGATCTCGCTTTGTTGTTGTAACGCTAGTTAACCTATGATCTGATCCGGATCATATCAATAATAAAATACGGCTATTAATTCACTTAGATGCCACGCTTTTATAATCGAAAAACGGCACCTCCATCTTATCCGTCTGAAGATATCTCACGAGCAGTAGAAGATGTGAGGAACAAAAAGAAGACACGCCGACAAGCCGAAGAGGCATACGGAGTTCCAAAGGAAGTTTTTTTTTTTTAAATAGTATCGGTGGTAGGGAAAATGCTCCTGCTATTATTTCACCATGTAGCAAATAAGAGTCTTGACTCTTGAGTCCGAGTGGAATGAAGGGGAAGAAGAAGTAGAAGAGGTGGAACTAGTCGACATTGAGGGAATCAACAGCTTAAGGCCAGGACTCTTTGTAATTGTCAACTTACGTAGTACGTTTGAGAGGTTAGCAAAGTCCTGGAAGGATTAAGGTATTGATTCCTCAAGTTCATGCACTATTGTCAGAACCGAAAAAAAAACTATTGCCGAAGGAAAAACAACAACTGTTGTGTTCAATGGAAAAGTTAAAATTTTTGAATTGTAATTTCCAAATTTAACTAAAAAACAATAATTCTTATTTTTTTATGTAAAGCAGCGATATAAATTTTTTTTAACAAATTACTAAACATTTTGGCCTTGTTAAATGTGAATGTAGATAAACATCGATATTTCGATTTATTTTCTTCATCAAATGTTTTCGTTTTGGCTAAGGTCACGTTTACTCCAAATGTTTCTACTCTGCAGCCATAAGAGACTGAGTGCTTTGTTTTTATTTAGACAATTTTTCGCTAATTGTCGGGGTAAATGTAAACATTAAATTTTACGAAAGCAAATAAACTTACAGATTTGACAATATTATTTTCTAAAAGACCAAACACTCAATATCAATTCATAATTTCACATAGCTTCGCTGGAAAAAATATTAGAAAATGTCAAATCGTTTACATTTGCCCCTTTGAACCTATTCGTCATTATATTGATCGTGCTCATATATGAATGGCCAATTAAATTTAATTAAGTGTAAATTTCCATAAGAGGTGCGAAGACTTTTTTACTCTTTCAGATGTGTCTTCAATATTTTTAAGGGATCGTTAAAAGATAAAACAAAAAACTGCCGCTTTATGAAAACTTTTTGAACTATTGCACATACGCGTTAACATACATACACATGCATATATGTCGAATTTATTTGTGAAACAAGTAAGTGAAAGAATTTCATTAAGTTAGCTTTTATTAAAATTTCATATATATATATATATATTTTTACTCCAGATTATATGAATATAATTGAAGAAGTACTCCAATCTTTTTTTTTCGTTCGCTAGGCATTGGCAAATATATAAATATTTTTATTACTTTTGATATAAAAATGTTTACGCAAAATTTCGAGTAGTATTTTGCTTGCTCCTTTTATTTACATCATGGAGTATATATATATGTATATATATATTTATATGTGTATATTTTATAAATATATATATACATATTTATATTTATTTTTTATTTATTTTATGTTTTGTTTTATTACTTTTAGCTGTTATTACTACATAGATTTTTTATTTTTGTTTTGTGAAAATTATGTATACATAAATATATACACGTGTGTACACACACATATATAATGTATGGTTTGTATATATTTACGTACATTAGCACTACTTAAAAGTGAACGAAATGATAGAAATATAAATAAATAAATAAATAACATTTTATAAGATCTAAACAGCTGTTTCCGTATGACTATGGGATGATAATCTCTCGACATCAATTTCTGGTATCGTCAGTTCGTCTGGAATATTGTCCGCATACTCAATAGACGAAGTCTGAGAGAGACGTTTGCTTAGCGAAGTCTGTTTGCGAAGAACTTCAGCTAGTGATGCATTCGTGTGTTCGCCGTAGCGTGCATCAAGTCCTTGTCGAAATGCATTAACAACTCTTATCTGTGATGGCAGTATCATATATATTTATGATTATGTAAGTTTTTTTTAGGTTTTGTTGAATCCAGAGTCACAGAGAAAAAGAAACGTTGTAATTGTTTCCACGGGTTTTTTTGTTTTGTGTTTTTTTTTTTTTGATTATGCACAAATATTTTTATATTTAATTTCATAATTTTTGTGGTGTTTGGTTTTTTTTTTTTTTTTGAAATATATAGAGGAAAAAATAAATAGAAAAAAATTATTAAGAAATATGTTGATTGGAAAGAATTAAGTTTCATTATTTTTTTTATTAAATCAAATACTTAAGGCTATTTAAGGAACAAAAAAGGAAAACAATACATACATGTATGTACATATATATACACACATATGTATGAAAACAAAAAAAAAACTAAAAAAGGGTTAAAAAAAACTCAGTTTAAACGAAAACGTAACTTACAACTCGGAAACAATCACATGTCATCATTCAAAGTGAAACTTAAGTTTTTAATTAACATTTTGTTTAAATGAAGTTTACAAAATCATTACTGAAAATCGGAAGAGAAAAAAAACAACAACATATACAAAACACATACCACTATGTTAAGCAATGCAGACCATAGAGCAATGCAAGCAACACTTTTGTTAAAAAAAAAATAAAAAAAAACTTTCGCATATTTACACAGAAACAGCGCAAATCTTCCAAATAATAAATTTTTTTTTTGTATAAACAAACAGCAAGTGCTTTTTAAAACGAATTATATAGTAAAAAAAATAACGACATTCTTTTGAACACAAGAAAAACACACATCTTATAGACTTATTTTGGTTTCAAACAAATGAAAGACCGCGCGGAACGGGAGCTCGAATAACATATGTACGAAATATCTTATAGTAAGAGTTGAGGGGGCCAAATTACCGCATCAGTAATCGAGTGAGTGCGTGGCATTTTGCTTTACACAACTACTCTCTGTGCTTCTGAATGATTTTAGATAAAAATTCAGTAGCGGAGTTCAGACTTTTCAATTAGTTGGACAGACTTCGTTTGATGGAAGTTGGATGGTCGGACTTATTTGCCGTCCAAAACTGTATCCACTCCATCCAACTTCAAAGTTTTCAAAAATATTTGAAAATCATCCAACAAGTCGGACAACAAGGGTCGTCTGAGAGTTCACATTATCCAACATTGGGCGTTGAACACAAAGTCTGTCCAACTAATTGTACACTATGTGAACTCCGCTGATGACCGTAAGGCCGTAAGTGTGAGCGTCTGAAGCCATTCGTCAACAACCTGATAGGTCTCTATTAGTGCAGGCTTAGACAAAGAAAGTCCACCCAGGACCTTCAAATCGATACCTACGACCTTTTTATCGATTTTAAGGCCGTGTATGACAGCATCTATAGAGATGAGTTATATTGAGCCATGTCTAGTTTTAGGGATGTAGGGATGCCCCTAGCAAACTTTGCCCAATTTTGTAGGATAACAGGAGCATGGAGAACGCATGCTGCTCCATCAGGGTCGGAAAAGATCTCACCGATACATTCGATGTCAATAAAGGTTTTAGGCAAGGCGATGCACTGGAAAGAATAGTGCAAAACTCCCACGTCAACACAAGAGGCACAATCTTTCAAACATACTCGGATACGCCGACGATATTGACATAATTGGAAGAACGCAGCGTGATGTCAATGGCGCGTTTATGAGCGTTGAGACGGAAGCGAAGAAGATGGGTTTAGTGGTGAATGAGGTAACACCAAGTATATGCTGTCATCAGAAAAGGACATCCAACACCGACGGCGACGTCTTGGACAGAACTTCACGATTAACAGCTATAACTTTGAGGTAGTTAAGGACTTTGTCTACTTAGGCGCCGCTATTAATTCGAACAACGATACCAGCGCTGAAATCAAAAGAAGAATAACTCTTGCCAATCGCTGTTTCTTCGGACTAAGAAGGCAATTGAGTAGTAAAGTCCTCTCTCGAGCAACTAAATTGCCCCTGTATAAGACACTTATCATCCCGGTTCTTATATATGGCGCAGAGGCATGGACCTTGTCAAAGGTAGTTGAGAACGCTTTAGGATGCTTCGAAAAAAAATTCTTCGGGTGATTTTTGATCCCGTCTGCATAGATGGAGAGTGGAGAAGAAGATCTAACCACGAACTGTACAGCGACACTGAACTGGTCAATCGAGCCAAGGTCCAGCGGCTTAGATGGCTGAGTCATGTAGAACGAATGGAAACCAATGCTCCGGCCCGTAAAGTCTTCGAATCCAATCCCGAGGGACGGCGCAGTAGATGAAGACCGCGGCGACTCAGGTGGCGCACGCAAGTAGGAGAGAACCTCAACCAACTTGGCTCGCAAAATTGGAGGCAGCTAGCTAGGGGCTGGAGAAGCACGTTTGTTGAAGCCCTGGTCCGACCCGGACTGTAGCGCCCAATATGCGAGGGCAATTAAACGCAAGTGAAGCGAGAACGTACTCCTGAACGATGCAATTGATTTATAAATCAAACATTTCAGGACAGCATTATCTTTGTTCTTGGTTTCTTTTATAAGCCGTTCATAAGAAAACGTTCTTGCTTAGTTAAGCAAGATTTGTTAAGGGTTGGGACTGAGTAAGAAGATCTACTGTCAACTATATTGTTTTTGTTCCTTTGAAAACAAAGCACCAGATTCAACTAACAGCCTACTATGTAACTCGAATCTACACCACAAATGTTCGAATGCATATAAATTTCTTTTCCGTCCTTTTAAGGACTTAGGAGTGGTTGAAAGACTTCAACACAATTCGAAACGAATTAAATTGAATTTAAATGATTAGAAAGTAGGGAAAGAGTTACATAATTCGGCCTTTGGAATTGCAAACTACCAATCGTAGTTGTCGACTTCCAGTGCAAATTCAGATTCAGATTCTATTCAATGAAAGTTCCTCAAATTTTCAATGAGGAATTCACTTTAATTTTTCACTCAAGTTCAGCGGAGAGGGGTCCTAGCATTTGTAACGAAATATTTTAAATTAGTTGTGAAAGAGATCGGAACGTATTTTGTAACGAAACCACTGGCCTTAACCTCACCTTAACTTACTACCATTACAACCATCGACGTGGCTGATCCTGGCTGGCAGCAGGAAGGAAAGGGTGTCCCAGCCATGGCAGCGTGGCATGCTTGCATTTAGCTCAACTTAGCCCGTCGAGGGGGGGGTTCTTGCTACCGCAGCTCAGGACGGGGTTACGACTTCATGCCAATTATAAACAAAAAACGTGCGTGGACAGTTGGGCCGCCAATGAACAGTGGCTTTCGATTGTGAAGAAACAATGTTGTCTCAAAATGAAAAAAATCTTAATCCAAAAAATTAAAAAAACCTAAGCTTTTAGATTTTTAACATTGAAGATTTTTGTTGTCAATGTAATATAAATGGGGTGACGCAAAAAACCATTTTCCATGACTTTTCTAAAGAAAATGTAAGCGAGTGTAGTAAAATGATAAAACTATAATAAATAGAATGGCGAAACAGGGCGAGGGACCTTTGGAATTTCTCTCAACATAAAATTTTTCCTGATTTCAAAATTACAATTGTGAGGGGTGCTTTTTGGCGATGTTCATACTGGTCGATTTGTTGAAGCAACACTCCATAAACAACACACATCCCTGTTCAACGAATCGACCGCAAGTCAATACCGGCAAATTGGTGTAACAGAGAAGGAGAACAAGAAAACTGTCGCATATATTCGCACGAAGTTTCAACAAATCGATCAATGTGAACTTTGAGTCTGAGGAATTGTTATCGGAGGACTTGCCAATTCCTCAAAAAAGGCGATACTCGTGGAAACACAATACTTAAGGTTTCTAGGACTTGAACCTCGAGCTCTAACGTAACAGGCAGACATGTTCATCCTTGAGACACAGATACCAACCAAAAAATACGATTTGGTTGTTTGTTCTTAAAATCTCTCTTTGGATGTTTTAGGGTACTGAAAGTGGTATAAAGAAGTAAGAGACCAAAGATTGGAATGGTAATGCTTACAATTGAGTATTTAAAATAGCACATGAACAGCGCTGAATGATAGTACAGGGCTAAAAAAAAAAAAAAAAAATTGAGAGGACCTACAATTTTCTGCCGGTTCCGAACGGGTAATTGAGAAAGCGCTTTTCATGGCAATGAATTTACTAATGTAGGACTTGCCGATTACTTGCAAAAGGCGATACCCGTGAAAAAAACATTTCAGCCTCTAGGGTTCAAACCTCGAATCTCTGGGTTAGATATACTCCAAAGAAGAATTTTGACCTTTTTGCATTTAACTAGTGCGGAAACAGAGTCAATCGATTTGGAAAGGAAAACTGGGAGAGCTCATCCGAGATCGAAACAGAAACATATAGCTTTTTTTTCTAATAATTAACGCGCACATCAAGTGTTTATTACTACACTAAAAATGTTATTGGAACACAGTGCGAGCTTTTAGGAAAATAGGAGAGGATTTGAAAGGAGACACCGATGCACTTTGCCTTTGAACTTTTATGAATCGTAATACAGGGGAAAACAGCGTCAGGTAGAGCATTCCACTTTCGGGTGATGCGACTTGTTGGCTGTGACATGAACTCAATGTCACTGAGGCATTTCAAGTCACAGTGCGCGTTAACACCAAGGAAGCGTCCTGAGCTTTTTTATTTTATCGCAGTCCACTAGTGGGAATCAGAGAAGTGGAAGAGCTGTGAACCAGAGAACTGCATGAGTGCAATCATTTGCCCTTTCGAATCATCCCCCGAAAAACAAGCCGTACACAGTCGCACACTCACAATGTTGAAGCAAGTGTGATAGTGGTAGAAAAAGTACACAACATTCGTGAATACGAGCTTTCGCATTGCTTGTGCTTATGAATGATGAATGAATGGACCATTCAAACTCAAACAGGTACACCATTCGCTTGTATTCGAAAAAAGCGAATACTTACGAATGATGAGGGATGACAACGTATATTTTTTCATATTTGAATACACATTTTGTGACCTGACTTGGGCGTTATTTATATTTTTTGGGTTCTTCATCACAGTATTGCACTGTGAAGTATTCGTTGCACTGTAGATGATTCGTTGCCTTAGACACTATTCACACAATACACATATTGTCATTGCCTACCATTGTTTCAGTTAAGTGATTGAGAGTGAAATCCTGTCATGTTGACTATAAGAGAGTGCAGTGTGTGTATTGCTTTGGATTAAGGTGAATGGTGTCTGAATGGTGTGTAAGGCAATGAATAAGTGAATGCTTTCACAAAACGAGACACTCACTTCAGCTCCCTGATTCAAACCATGAACCTCCGGCTTAACAGGCAGACATGCGTCACATTCATTCACGACTACACAAGAAACTTCGCGAGCATTGTTTTCGATGCCAATTTTTGGAATGTGATTAACGACAAGGCCCAGTAATGAGAACAAATAGAAATATCTACGACAGGGGCAAAAAAACTTTGAGTGCCTGCAATACCAATGAGTTTCTCATTTTAATGCGATGTGCAACTACTTATAAATCAACGATCATCTCCTCCGCACGTAAATAGTAAAAAAACTCAAGCACAACATTTGCACGAAATGAACTTCGTAAACCCATTCCGTTTTAATGTAATAGAAATTGATATAAGAAAGTGTTGATATTATTTTGTTGTTAGTTCATACATTTGGTCAAAAAGAGAAGAGTTTATCAAGAAGCAACAATCATAATCATGAGCGCGATTCATGATAAGTGCCACAAGCTGCTGCGCAAACCAACCAGATGTGATCCAGAGTCAATCATTGAAATACTTCGATACAAGTCATATATATAAATATTATATAAGTGTACATGTATAGATATTTATTTATATGTATAAGTAAAAACAACATAGCGCAATGAAGCAATTTTGGTTTATATATACACAAGTCTTAGATACAAAATAAAATTTAAAGTCGCTTAGCAGAGCAGCTTAGCCCATTCGTAAATATCGTAAGGTATATAGGTACTCAATCATCGTACATACATCATGTATCTACAGTATAATATCTTGAATTCAGTTCTCAAAAAGACTAAAAACACATTTAACTAAAAAACACAAAAATAAAATCCAACTAATAATGGTGCCGAAAATGTTTTTTGTATTTTTTTTTCTTTGTTCTCTAAATTTATTTTTATTTGTAGTTAAAAAAAAAAATCGGATTCAGACAAAGTATAGAGATAATTATATGAAAATAAAGTTGCAAGGAAATTTGCATTTCTTTTTCTTATTTTATTACGATTTTTAAAACCGAGACTTAACTACATAATGAGTATAAAACAACATTCGTATACATCGATTGCAAAATTCTTTTATTTTTAAAAATTTTATTATCGATGGATAGATTCCATTGGATGTAATAGGAAACAACATTTTGCCATTTGATTCTTTGGTAAGCGCACGTTCCTTTGTTTTTTTTTTTTTTTGATTTTTTTAATGTCAGTAGGTACATACAAACTAGAGAAGCATAGATCTTTCGTAAGCTCCTAGAAAGTTGATACAATTTTTATTTATATCCATGGATATAGATACATGAAATAATTGTATTAACACACATGAGATTTACAAATGAAAAACCAAACAATAAAATTATTAAATTAAATCAAAGATGGTTGAAAAAATGAAAAGTTAAAAAAGAAAATCAAAAAATCAAATTCTCTCCTCTAAATTAATAACTTAAATGAGAGGTGTTATTTTGAAATTAAAAAAAAAAGATTTTGGTTTATAAAAATCTATTTATATTAATAAAAGCAAAAAACGTGGAATGTACTTAGTTTAAAAATGCATATAAATCCGAAAGTGCAGAAGAAGAAGAAGAAAATATTTAACGCAAAACAAATGTCATTAGAAGGGATAGAGAATTAAGAAAGGAAAGGAGATTCTACTACACAATATTAGACTAGAAGCATGCAAAGTGTGCGTCCTAGAATCAAAACTTTTCTAGGCCCCAAAAAAAACGATATCGCTGGGCTCCATAAGCGCGCAAATGTTGAAGAGGTTCGCTCTCTAGTATAAATGGGGCCTGATAAAACATTTTTTTTTCAATAATTAACGCGCACGTCAAGGGGTTATGACTACCCTTATAATGTTGTAGAACACAGTGCGAGGAAAACAGGAGATGATATGAAAGGAGACATCGATACACTTGAACCTTTGTGAAAAGTAATGCAGGGCAAAAACAGGGCCAGGTAGAGCATTCCACATTCGGGTGGTGCGACTAAAATATGAATCGCTATACTTGAGTGTACGCCCGAAATTGGGCTCAATGTAAAACTGATGAGCATTCCTAGCGAGGCCGGTGTTGCGGCTAAATTGTTTTATGGGACAAATGCAACTGGTTATTTCATTAGAGCACTGTTTGAAGAAAAAGCGATAAAAGAGACGGAGACAGGTAACGTTTCGATGTTCAAGAGAATCAATGGATTCTACTATTGAACTAACACCTACATATGAATCTTAGCGCTCTGTTTTGTACCCTATCCAATAGGCGTGTAGATGTTTTAGAGGCACCTGACCAAATATGGGATTTATACTCCAGTTTTGGGTGGATGAAGGCCTTATAAATTGCAGCCAGATCAGAAAAGGTGAAGAACTTCCTGCATCGTCTCAAGAAGCCTTAGCATTTAGCAGCGTTTTTGGCGACTTCAAGTAAAGTATGTTTTCACGCCAACGAAGATAGTCGTTTTCACACATATCGAGTACTGACGGCTTTTCGGTTTCTTGGATGCAGGTACCATTCATGGATAATGGTAATGGGGGAAGGCTTCAGCGACAGGAGACAGCATTGAGTTTCCGGAGCATTGAATTCTACTTGGTTTTCATGACCCCATGTAACAATGCTGTCAAAGTGAGTTCAATGAGCGTAGCATACGCAACCGTTCCAGTTCCACATCCGAAGAGCAGAGACGTAAATTTGGAAACGAATATGAAAAGCTGAGGGTCAAGTAGTCAGCAAAACAGTTGGGAGGATTAGAGGTTTCAGACAAGAGATCATTTATGAAAATGAGTAAGAGAGCTGGAGACAAAACGGAGCCCTGGGGCACACCAGATCAGACTTGAAGCCATCCACTACAACTTCTATTGAACGGTCGGAAAGGTAGTTTCTAATCTACATTTCGAGGCGAAATTGAGATTCATAATCATTATTTTCGGTTTTGCTCTCTTTCGTTTTATGCTATCGAATTCGAAAATGGTTATAAACGAGTGACATTCGATTGATACTTTTACGCGGATTGTGTATTAGATAGGCGAAAAGAATTTCAGCCTTAATATGAGTTTCACGTGAACAAATTCTACTCGAAAAAGATCCCATTTCGCTTTTCGCTTATTGAGTTTCTGGAGAAAAATTTTCCATATTCGCAAAAATTTTCTGTGATGATGAGCTATTGAAAACGTTAAGAGCAATGACGGGAAATTGGTTGCAAACGAACGTGGTCTTTTTTTTCGAAGTGAACTTTCTGATATCAAGTGGAATTTCGTTCAGGGGAAACTCATAATAGCTTTTAAAATTCCGGGGGAACAAAAATATTCCGGGCGAAAAGCTTTTCACGTGAAACTCATAATAAGGCTGATTATATTGCTCTTTTTGCTGGAACTATGAAAGTTGAATTTTTTTCTAGTCTATAACACAGAGTAGAAAAATACAGAGAGTCAGCTTGTGCACCATTGGCTGAAACACCCTCTAATATATTATGTGGTGAAGTCAAAAACAGTCAGCCCTATCACAGATTTCATCGTAGAAAACTTCCACATGGAAAGCTAAGTTACGAACTACGAAAATTTGTGTGAATTGAAGAAAGCATTTCCAGTTGCCACACTAAATACCGCCATGCTGGTTTTCGAAATCAGCTGTTTACGCCTAATGTGCAGGACCATTCACATTTTTCTGCAAACACAACTTCTTTCGTATATTGAGACGACGAATTTACATTCCACTCAGATTTCGTGATACGAAATCTACGAATTTCGAAATTCTTTCCACTCCGAATGGATTATGTGATAGTCACATTGGGAAATTAAGACTTTAATCGATTACAATAGAATCTGTGATAGAGCTGAGTATCTTATTTGAATTAAAGGACACACCCGATGAAATTAAGTTTAATTATTTCCATTTTGTTACTGCACAGCACGTTCTCGATTAACGCAACAGCTGAATCTATATTATTGTTGACTCAAAAAGTAGGTAGGTATAACTTTATTTGCTCAGGTTCATGGCTGGGCATGTTTTTATCTTTTGTTTTACTTTCTGTCTCGGCAGCTATTTTACTGATTATAGTGACAAATGCGGTACGATGGCATTGTATGGTGAATACCATAACATGGAAAATATTTTGTACAAGTGGTTCCTTGATCAAAGAAAGCTTAGTGTGCCAATTTCTTGATCTTCTTGGCTTGACCAAATTGGCTGGTTATTTTTGATTATTGTGAAGATAAAAATAAATAGGGTGGAGTAACAGAGCGAGAAGCCCCTGGGCCAAGTGCATTTCTCACAACCATGCCTTGTGATGGAATGGAGGGGACCTACACTTTTCTGTCGGTACCGAACGGCTAATTGAGAGAGCGCTTTTCATGGCAATGAGTTTACTAGCGGAAGACTTGCCAATTCCTCGCGAAAGTCGATACCCGTGAAAAAAAAACATTTTTGCCTCTGCTGGGACTCGAACCTCGAACCTCGAACCTCTGGGTTAGCAGGTGGACATGCTAATCATCACGCCACGGGTACCACAAAATTGTGAGGATAGGGTTTGCATAAAAAAAATTTTTTCGAAGAGTTTCCAAAAAATGTATGACAACTTTCTTATCTGTCGTACATGTCAGTTTAGAGAAGTTCAAGGAAATATCAGTCAGGTTAACCCCGAAACGCAAGGCGATAACACGCTATCGAGTTGATGAAAGTAAAGAAAACCGAATCATAGGTTTCGAAGCAAATAAATTAGAGGAACTTTGCAAGCAAGATCAAATATGACTCCGAAATCAATGAAAACAATTGGAATAACTCGAACCAGAAAAACAAGAGACTGAAACAGATCAGTCAGTTTTGGACAATGAACGCTATTTGCCATTATATTATATTGGATTGCATTGAGATTCCTTCATAACAGCTGCAAGGGTTTTTTTTGTGAGCGGAGGAGTTTAATCGACGGAATTATTGCCGCCATCAGAGCCAATATCATCACTGCTTTCTAACTCAATCGAATCATTTTGAAAAACATACAAAGACATAGTAGTTCCTTCCAAATGACATAATTCGAAGCGAGTGCTATTTCTATACTTCAACTTTTCAATTTAAAAGCAATGTTCTCTTCAATATATATGTACACAAATATCAATAGCTTCTATCGTCTCAACCGGGATCATAATCAAAACTCTAATTTAATTAGTTACTCAATAAAACAATAATTTGTTTTGAAAACTGTAAGATATAAAAAATAAATGGTCACGGACTCAAAAAAGAACGCTTCCAGCTTTCAAATGAAACGAAAATATAGAAAGGATTTTTTCCTACCCCGAATTTGATAACTGGCAGGTAAAACGTGGCAAAACGAGAAAAATGAGGATTGAATGATTTTTCAGACTAGATCCATGCTTTTTCCAATAAGCGTCGTAGAAGACGATTTTTAAGGCTTTTATTTTCAGCCCTTACAGTAAAAACTAAAAAATAAATAAATAGGGTGGCGCCACAGAAGGCGAATGGAGGAGACCTACACTTTTCTGCTGGTTCCGAACGGCTAATTGAGAAAGCGCTTTTCATGGCAATGAATTTACTAAGAGAGGACTTGCCAATTCCTCGCGAAAGTCGATACCCGTGAAAAAAAACATTTTTGCCTCTGCTGGGACTCGAACCTCGAACCTCTGGGTTAGCAGGTGGACATGCTAACCATCACGCCACGGGTACTACAATGCACGAGAATTATACGGACTTGAACGATATTTTAAGTTATACTGCTTTTGAAACGTATTCGAAAAATTATAAGAGCAAGATTTTTACAATGCGACATTGAAGAGAATAGACGAAATCAAATTAAAAAAGGATTTCAAAAACTACTGGACCGACATCGAGATCTCTCTTACCATTAAATTGCCTACATTATTTATATGAAACGATGGTCTTGACGACGAACAGGAAAAGAAGAAAAACAAAGCTGTATTTAAATTTAATTTTCAATGAAACGGATGCTCAAGAACTACTGGACCGATTTCAAAAATTCGGGGCAGAAGTTAACCAACGTTATTTTTTTCATTCAAACTATTTCTCTTACAAACAAAGATATTGCTGCATGCAGGATAAAAGAAGAAGTTTAACTTTTCTGACGTGCGTACAGAAGTGCTAAAAAAAGTTGCTGATAAGCCTATCAGAGTTCTATAGAGCTCGTGCTTAAGGAACCTTTACATCGTACTTCCCTTACTTTTCAAATAACTCAAATCGACATGAACCAAAAGGAAACGCCACGTAGCTTATCCCTTTACGACTGGAGTAAGTTCGCGTTAAATGAAGAAAGTGCAACAACTACGATATGATTTTCAACTCAACCAATGGGGATCAATGAGCATAAGACTTAATTTTTTCGTGTTAAACGAACCAACACAAACTACACGATATGTTTTTTCCACTCAAGAGCTAGAACGATAGGCACATTTACACACTTCAAGACAGGAAAAGACAGGATCGAATATGAATTAACGAAATGATGTAGGCCAATAATAGAAAACATATGCATAATGTATTTACATAGGCGCTTCTCAGATAAATCGTTAGCAGTAAATGGGAAGAGGGGAAGTTTTGCTTTTTTGGGGATAGGCCGGGTAAAAGCTGTTTCTCCTATTTCAGTGGTGTTTGCCAGCCTAGTAGAACATCTCTTCAAAACCACGACAGAAATACCACCAGGTCTTGCGAATTCATGTAAACTGATCTTTGGAGACTCACCGCAACCGAGCGATTGCAGAATTTACACTCTGAAGCTAAAGAAGAAAAGCTTATACTCTGTAAGGCAGTGATAAGGAAGCAGCTAGACAGCGAACTCAATTTGGATATCCCGCAGGTGAGCCACAGGAGACAAGACACAAATTTCTCAGTGCCGGCAGACCAAGCGCTGATTTTGCTACTGAAAAATCTCTTGATAGACGATCTCGTTTTCAATTATAATGCCGTGATGGCCTGGAAACCAAACCAAATTCGAAAAATTAAAATTTTCGAGCGCATTCAGACAGGTTTCGCATTCCTAGACTTTTTTTTTTTTTTTTTCTGGAGATCTAAGACCTAATTTCCGGTCCATTGTACTACCAGGGTAGCAGTATTCTCCTTTTTTTGTGTTGCAGTAGTTGGAAATAAGGTGTTAGTAATTCCACATATAACTCCAAGGGCGGCGTCCATGTGAAACTGGGAGGCTGAAAAAAAGTATATGCCCAGAGCGGGATTCGAACCCAAGCGTCCGGCCTATCTACTGAACACTCTACCTAGACTACTATAGAAGTAGTTACGAAGTTGAACAGTAGCTCGGCAAAGCTCAGCAGCCGCCGCAAACACAAATACTTCTGCCCATCCAGCAATTTCTCGTAACGTTACTAATAGCCATTTGGATAGCGTACGTTTCTACTTGGAAAACAGATCCCCATGTGGCTAATGAGTCGTATATCAGCGCCATATCCGTCATCGGTTTTGAAATCATCCTTGAATTCAATAACAAAACACAAAAAGTGGTTCAGATCTCAGAAGGAGGGGCAATCTTGAACAAATGGAAAATTGACTGTGTATTTTTGAAGCAGTATGAGCCTCGAGATCATTTATCAGACATTAGACATGAGTCAAAAAGTATATTGTTTGCGAGCTCCAGCAAATTGTGTCAGAGACCACTTTTTTGCACGGAAATTGGTTTTAAGTGTACATTCCATGATGTACATTAGACTGGCCCAAAAAAAAACTTGTTGGGATAGCTAAAAAAAAAAATCCAAAAAGGTTTGACCTAAAAAAAAAATATTTAGAGGTCTGTATCAATCGTGTTTTATATTTCTTAGACCTAACCTTACTTGAACCTTAAAACTGTTTAATTATTTTGAGCCCAACAAATTGAGCTATAAATATTTTTGTAGAAAATTTAAATTCCCTTAAAAAAGGTCAAATTAAAAATGTTTGTCAGACAAACCGTTTCCGAGGAATCAAGCTTTGAAAAATGGCATGTTTTTTCTTATTTTGCCCTTTTATTTTGGAATTTCTAAGCTCACGTACAAAAAAATTGCAAACATGTTTTTTTTAAGAAAATTAAATTTTCTAAAAAAAAAAGTTAATTCCACATTTTTTCCCAAAGTGCTTTCTTCAGAAGTTATTCGCGATTAAATTTGAAAAAAATAAATAGTCCTCGTTTTTTTCTTTGTTGATTCTTTTTTTTTTGATTCAATGAAGCAAACTGGTAGTTGAGATCGAGATTTTTGGCCCAGTCTTATGTAGGTAAACGCACTAGTAGCCGGACAGTGTTAGTACCCGGACACATTGACCTTTTTTTGCGATTAATAGATACATCACACAAAAAAATCCACAAACAACAACATACATGGGTCCTTCAATGTGTCCTATACCTGCATGCAAAGTTTCAGGTACTCTAAATGCGTACTTTAGGAACTACGCATCATTTTATTGTTTAAGGTTTGAAGATGCGGTCTCGTTGTCGATTTAGGTAAGAAAAAAATAGTGGGAACAGTTTTTAGTAGTAAGCAATTTAACAAGTAATCGTAAATTTATTGTAATGGAAAGACATTGGTTTCGTTGGAAATATGAAAAAAAAAAAAAAAAAACAATTTACAAAAAAAAACCAAATTTAATAAAATCTTTGCCATTATTTGTGGTGTCCGGGAACTAACACCAAAATTGAATATGTTTTTCAGTACCCAGACATGCTGTCCGGGTACTAACACAGTGCGATTATCATGCATATTCAGTACCCGGACAGGGGTTGTTTCTTAAAATAATTGTGTATGGATACTGAAATAAAAGCGTTCGGATACTAGATCAGTCATTTTAAGAGACTTAATCATTGAGAGATTTAATCATTTTAAGAGACAAGCCCTGTATGGATACAAAAAATGTGTGCTTGTCTTATATTTTCAGTACGCAGACATGGCTTGTCTCTTAAAATGATTGTGTCTGGGTACTAAAACAAAGGCGTCCGGGTACTAAACTTTGCTGTCCGGGTACTAACGCAAATGGAACTTTTCTGAATTGTTATTTTATTTATTTTAACAATGATCTCTTTGCAATTTACTTGAACGCCATATTATTGAGAAATGTCTATATTCTTACAATCAATAAAAGTTTTCGCTGTAGCATTTATGGTTACAAAATTGTTTGAAGTCAAAGATGAGAAAAAAGTTATGTGTCCGGGTACTAGTGCGTTTACCCTACAAAGGTATCGAAAATGAAGATTCAGAGCAGCATCCAGAGTGCTAGGGAAAGCTACAAGACAGCCAAAACATATTCATCCTTATTGCAATAGGCTATAACACTATAACAATATTAGGGTGGCGCAACAGAGCGAGAAGCTCCTGGGCTTGGCGCATTTCTCATTGCCATGCCTTCAGGGGGAATCGTGGGGACTTACAATTTCCTGACGGTTCCGAACGTCTAATTGAGAAGCAACTTTTCATGACAATGAATTCAACTATTGGAAGACTTGCCAATTTTTAGCGAATGGCGATACCCGTGAATAAACATTTTTGATTTCTGTTTAGTGTTTCACATTAACGCATAAAAATGACAGAGCTCCAGGAAAAGCTATGTTACTTAACTGTCGTTTGTCTTTGCTTGCGACAGCCAAGCTGTGCTCAAGGCCCTTCTCAACCCTCTTACAACTTTGAAAGTGATCCATAGGAATGCAAGAGCTCTCTGAATGCGATCGGAAGATTAGATTCCTTGAGTCTCACTTGGGTTCCGGGCCATCACGGCATAACTGGAAATGAGATCGCCCATGAACTTGCTAGGCAAGGACAGCTTTCTCTGGAACTGAACCGTGGCTAGGTCTGTCAGCGTCCTCAGTGAGGGTTTCGATCAACGATTTAGAGTGCAAAACTGAAGAGAGCTCGCCCGAAATCGCACTGTAATGCCCACCTAAGTAAGTAAGTAAGGAAAAGAATACTCCTGGACGGTTCTTTTCGTCCAATGGAAAGCGACATTAGTGTTCTTTGTAGAGCAGGTAAGATAGGCGGGACAGTTGAAAAAAAAGACAAAAAAAAAATAAGAAAGTTCCGGAAGATATAAGTAGCTCATCACTCATTAGTCAGTTATGACTATAGGCGACATTGTCAAAAATTGAGAGCGATATCAATTGCAAGTTTGATTTATTTTCAAAACTTTAAGATGAAGACACAATTTTTTTTTTTAATAATTAACCAGCACATCAAGGGTTATGGCTAGGAAAATAAGAAAGGATTTGATAGGAGACACCGATGCACGTTGCTTTTGAACTCCTGTGATTGCGATTCGCAGGGGAAAAACAGGGCTAGGTAGAAAATTCCACATTCGGGTGGTGCGACTGGAATACGAATGAATATTTTCTGATTTATATTTAAGCTATGCAAACGGATTTGGGCCTGGTAAACATTTTGTAAGTGAAACTACTGTCGTCTAATATTGCGACTTAAAGAGACAAGCATAGCGTAACAATGCCCATTATGCTCATATGAGCTTATATCTCTCATCAAATCGCTTTCAATATTTTCTTAATCTTAATAACATAGTATAAAACAAAGTCGCTTTCTCTGTCCCTATGTTCCTATGCATGCTAAAATTTTTAAAACTACGCAACGGATACATGCATATAATAGTACAGAAAAGCCGGGAAATTTAAAGATTTGTAATGTGATGGCGTAACAAACATATTTTTCTGCGCTTTGTGAAGGAGTCACAGCCAACGACCTCTTAATAAATTGCTCTACAGCTATTAACAGATTGTCAACCCTCGGCTGTGCCTCGATATCCGATCCTCTCACATTCAGCAAGCCACTGGCAGCGGACATAAGTAAAAAGGAGCATATTGCTTTAACTGCATGCGCGCTGTTTATGACATAGCAATAGTCTTTGGGTATGAGCATTTGTTTATGATATATGTCATTCGTGTTCATCCAAAAGAATGTCATTCATTATGCAGCATTATAATCGGATATCGAAGAGTGGTCGATTGTTCGATAACCACAAATAGAGCTTATTGAATTGTGTGATAAATTGTCAATAGTGATCGTGGACTCGATCGAACGCAATCTCTGGTTTTGTTTATATGAGGCATTGGGTCGAAGACTACTCCAAAGAAGTTTCAAGTCGTTTCCCTTACCATCCCTCAACTTTGCAGTTATTGCGAAGAGGTTCAAGCAGACAGCAGTGAATCCTTTGCGATTTGGTAGTTTGGAGAATAACGACTTTACAGTTTACATTGCAAACGCTGGCTAAACCTTACGAGATAGATCAAATTTATGCTCTACGGAATTGTATATCTTAAAAAGTCCGCGACAACATATGTTTATCTCCTAAGGATAATCCACAGTAACCATTTTTGTCTTTTACATATTACAAAAAAATATGGGTTGTTTACCAAGCTATTTCAAACGATACATTAAATACGTTGTACATTTCATGAAAATCAAAATTGCCCTCTAATACATGTGATGTAAATGAATATTTTCGAAAATATGTATTATAAATTCGAAAATTGCGGGACGTAGCGTTTGCGGCGGTACCAGCTGGCCGGGGCGGCAGGAGCGAGCCTATAAATAGCGCGTCGTATATCATGGTTTGGTATCAGCATTGTACCCGTGCGAGGCCGGGGCGGGTCGCTAGTACTTTGATAAACAAGAACACTTTGAATTTTGAATAAGAACGCAAAGTATTTTCGCGACCTAGAGTTCTACGATTTGTTTTTCCCAAAATATGTAACAAAGCGCTATTAAAAAATTCAAATTATTTTTTATCTACTCTAAGAAAATATTCAAAAGCTAAAATGTTAAAATAAGGTATCAAGCCCCAGACGTTAACGTAGACTTGTTTAATGCCCTTATTTGCAAACAACTTAAGCGATAGTTTAGATTTATTAACAGAGCAAATAAAACTTGTATTGATATGAGCAGTAGTTAAAAAAAAAATTACATCAAAAATACAACAAAAAAAGAAGAGAACTTTAAAATGTTTCGCACAAATCAAAAAACCAAAAAAAAAGGTATTGCTATGTTATAATCATCTTATTTATATAATTAGTAACTAGAAATAAAAAAAAAAATGAAAAAAAAAATATAACGACCAACGTAAACGAAAGAAGGAAAGCTTACAGCTTGATCAGTTGAGCTCTTGCTGTAGGGTACCGGAATCAAACGCTCTTGCAATTCACCACCTATTACCTTCAATGGAAAGAAGTAAAAGAAACATTGGAGAAAATGGATTTTTTTTGTCTGATTTCGATGAGTTTTTCTTTTTTAAAATTCTTCAGATCACTTTTTACTGTAAATACTTTTTGTACCTTTTTACTTAAACTTGTAGTTTTTAATGCAAAATGCAATACAAAAAAAAAAAACAAAACAAAAAAATGGTTAAAAAAAAGACAGAAACAAAAAAAAATTAGAAGTGTTTTTAATTCTTTGAATGTTTTAGTTTTGAACTCGACTGAGACTTGCATATATGTGCATTTATTTAAAAAGCAATATGTGTACATATATGTATATCTCAATCCATGTATCTAAATAAATTAGTAATTTTTTTTAGTTGTTTTTCTAATGTTCATAGTCTTAAAGTTTTAAAGCATAACTTACTCTGGGAGAATAAAGTACGGGGGTGGTTAAGGACTAAAATATGGAAATATAAATAAAAACAAATATAAAGTAAATTAAATTTGGGGAGAGAATGAAAAATTATGAAAGGAAGTAACATACCCAATCATTTTAATTTAATAGAAGTATAATGAATTTTGATTGATTTGTAATAATTAAATGTTTAAACTTAAGCTTAACATAAAATATTTTTTTATCAATGAATAGGGTTGAATTAATTTTTAATTATCAACCATGGACTGTGAAAATATAAAATAGTTCTGCAGGAATTAACCTAGCTACAAATAAAAATGGGGCATTAAATTTTGAAGTAGGAAGAATTTAGGGTAGAGTTGGAAGGTTATGAGGATGATTTTGATAAAAGCAAATACAATTAAGTTGGCAGTTGTAGTATATGGCCAGTCAATACACCAAATACTAGCGTATGAGATACTCATTTTGCAACAACAGAAAATGCAAATACGTGTTCAAATGAGGCATATTATACTGCAGTTGGTAAAACTTTCACTCTCTCTCTCTCTCTCTTTTCTCACATTCTCTCTCTCTTTCTCTTTCACTCTGCCTTTCAATTTTTTATATCTTAAAACAAAAATTTAATGGGGGAGTTCCGTAAGTCATTGTCCAAACTGAAAATAATTAAAGGCCATGCATCCAACCCACTTTTTAGAATTTGGTAACTTGTTTATACCAAATATTCGGCCCTATCGAGGTAACCGTCCCCGTCGGAGCGGAATTCTCTCCGATTGGAGACATTTTGCTTCGTGGTAGTTCTCCAATCGGACGATCCGACGTTCTCCTCCGATAAGTTTTTGTTGCGGAGATTTTAGTTTTGGGAATGCAATGCATTGCCGCATTTGTGAAAAATATTCTTACGACGACAATCATGCCGTTGCGGAGAAAACTACGCTCCCCGCTCCGACGGTTACCTCGATAGGGCCGATTATAGCAGTCGTATTTATAAAGAAATTTCACAAGATGAATAAGAATATACTAAAACATTTTTAAATGACAGAAAAGTCGTATGCTTATTCAGCTTTTTAAATTTCTTTATACATAAATACGGCATCAAGGTTTCAAGTAAAGGCTGTTTTAAAATTTTAAATAACCCCTACTTAAGTCTATAGCCGAGTAACCGTACACGTAATCAAGTAAAACGTCATTGAATTACATGAATTTGGCATTGCCAATCACGTTATCCAGCAAACAAGACCCATACTTTAAAATTCTCTCTTCAGCAACCGAACGAAATTTGAATCGACAGGTGGTGGACAAACAAATGATAGGTATATTTACTTTACTGCAAAAAATGCCATTCATTCACTGATGAGGTAATTTGGCCCCAATCTTTTGGTTAATTACAAGCAAAGTGCAAAGTTTTGTGTCTGTACATTAGACTGGGCCAAAAAAAGTATGTAGAGGTTATATTTCTTAGATTTAACCTTGAGCGTCAAAACTATTCAATTATTTTGAGCCCAACAGATTTAACGACAAATATTTTTGTAGAAAATTAAATTACCTTTAAAAAAGGTCTTTTTAAAATTTTTTCTCATACTAACCGTTTCCGAGTAATCAAGCTTTGAAAAATGGTATGTTTTTTGATTTTGCTCTTTTATTCTGAAATTTCAACTCACTTACAAGTCAATATGTGAAAAATTGAAAACATGTTCTTCCAAGGAAATTTAATTTTCTAAAAAAATTTTTTTTACACTTTTTCACAAAGTGCTTTCTTCAGAAGTTATTCGCGATTAAAGTTGAAGTAGTCGCTTTGTTTTGTTGTTAATTATTTACTCAATGTTTAGCAAACTGATAGTCGAGATCATGGAAAATGGAAGGAGTAAATCGAAAAATTAAACGAGGCTCTTTCATTCTTTATGCCTTTTTTAAAAAGGAGAATCGAAAGTTGTTTTAGAATGATTCAAAAGTAGAAAAGAGTTAAATATTTGCCCTTACCGGTTTCCTTGACTTTATGAATTGTCAAAAAACCACAAAATCACCTGCTCTTCTCGTCGCAGCAAATACTTAGTGCAACTTTTAGGCGATTTGAACTTAAGACTCACAAAACCCTCAGTTTGACATTTAGGACAAGGTAAGTTTTTTTTTAAAACGCTAGTATTTGCATGACTTGACCTTCAGTTTGGATTGTAACTTACGGAACACCCTGTATAAAATCCAAACTTTTCCTTTCTTCAGTAGTCCTAGTTATTTGATTGTAATACACACATGTGGGATGTGTTTGAATACAATCAGTTTTGATAAGTTTTCAGGTGAGCACAATCATCTTAGGTTAAATGCGCAGACAAATTTTTACAAAATTCTAAGGTTAAAAGCATAATCAGCCCTATCATAGATTCCATCGTAGAAAACTTCCACACGGAAATCTAAGCTAAGAACTACAAAAATTTGTGTTCACATAATCCGAATGGAATCGAATAAAGCATTTCCAGTTGTCACGCTAAATACCGCCATGCTGGTTTTCGAAGTCAGCTGTTTTACGCAAAATGTGCAAAATCATTCACATTTTTCTGCAAACACAACTTCTTTCGTATAATAAATACGCCGAATGGATTATGTGATAGTCACATCGGGAAACTTAGACTTTTTTCGATAACGATGGAATCGGTGATAGGGCTGAGTTTCTTTCTTTTGAGGTTTTTTTTTGATTTTTAATTGACACATAAGGTCCATTTGTTGAACTTTTCCCAGGGTTGACCCAGGTTTTCCTATGAGTTGTCAAAAAACCTGGGTTTTCCAGTCTTCAAAAAACGCTTAACCACAAATCACTACACATCCCTGTCATTGAAAAAATATACATGCCATTTGACAGCCTTCAACTGTCGAGTTGAGGTAAACCCTAGGTCAACCCTAGGGCTCAAAAAACACTCAATTTGACATTCAGGGCGACTTTAGGTTTCTCAAAAAACGCTTTGTAGCGACCCTAGGGCTTCAACGAACAAACCTTTGTTTCAGTCTAATAATCCAGTAAAATATGTGTTTCGACCTTACCCTTTTTTCAATATTTAATCGTTCTGTTTACAAATAGTGATAATCACACTTCGTCTCCCAAACAAAATTCAATTTGTCTGGTTTTATATAAAAGTTAGGAGATGGGAACGTTTCGATAAGGTTAAACACAATCAGCCTTATTATGAGTTTCACTTTAAACAGCATTCCCCTCGAAAAGATCCAATTTCACTTTTCCCTTATTATGAGTTTCGGGGAAAAATTTTCCATGTTCGAAAAAATTATGAGCTATTTTTCACCGTGTAATGTGAGAAAACGTTAAGAGCAATTTATTTCACTTATTTTTGTGAGGCGATCAAGTGAACAACAAAAGTGGAAAACTCATAATAGCTTTTGAAATTCCGGGCGAGCAAAAATGTTCCTGGCGAAAAGCTGTTCAAGTGAAACTCATAAAAATGCTGAATGATGAAAATCACAAACAGAAATAGAAGTAGTCACAATACTTTTTAAAACACAGATGGAACCCGTTTGTTGATCCAGCGTTGTTATTTGTTGATTAGTGTTTCAAATATATGTAAGGTTGTTTCGGGTAGGCAGTAAGAAATCACACAATCAAAGACGAATGGAGAGAAACAAACTAATAACTCTTTGTGTCAGCTTGTTCATTGCAGAGATTTGAACAATATTAAAAGTAATAGAAAGTAGGAACATCAAATGACTTCATTAAAAAAAAAAAAAAAAATCGTTTCAATCGAAGAAGGTACGTGAGGGGGTTCACGAGATAGATGCAGCCAACGAAAACTATGGCTCTTATTCCGAGTGTCGCCTAACATTCGATGCGACAAGGGCCGAAAGCTTCCATAAATTCTCCTTTTGGTATTGCGTATCTCTATCGACAAGGATTTCTGTTACTGTGAATAATGGAAGTAGTATTCACAATGAATAAATCCTATAATTAGACATTTGAGTTAGTTCCAGTGATAGTCGAACGTTAATATACAGACGATAACGACCGAATTCAAAATTGAATGTATCGAACAGTAATGGCACTTTCCATTGGTTTCACTCAGGGAAGCACTCATTTTAAAAACCAATGGAACACCCAAAATTGTTTCTACTCAGTTTAACGTAATTTCGCCTTTGTGTGAGTAAAACACCTATGGCTCTTAAAAAAATTTTCCTTGAAGAAACTTTTCTTTTTGACATTTGAGTAACATGTGTTAGTGCTTCTGAGTCGATTCTCACTTCAAATCGAGAAGCGGCTGTCACTCCTCAGAATCATGAGAAGCGATCTTTTTGCACCAATGGAACGGTTTGAGAATGCTTCTGGACGCTCCTGGACGGTTCTTTTCGTCCAATGGAAAGTGCCATAAGAATACGCAATACCAAATTTCAGCCAAACGACACTCGCTATAAGGGCCAATGGCATACATTTTTCAGACGCAAGAACGTCGTTACACATCTTAGAAAAATAAAATTCACAGAGACAAGCTCATCACAATAGGTAAAACACCAGTTAAACAACATGCTCTACGTCCAAAAATTGGCGATTAAGTAAGATCAAGATGAATAATGGTTATAGAAAATGCTGAGCTTCAATTTTTATCGAAACACAAATCATCGCTTCTGGAGCTCCGTCATTTTCTAGGAGTTTAAATGAAACACCTATTGTAATAAGGGCGAGTATGTATTTGCAGTAATTTTTGTACTAAGTGTCGGTGCAATCCGACCAAATATTTCGCCTGGAAGGGCCCAACAGCATCTGAATGAGGAGTCAAATACACTTTCGTACCCAGGCAAAACGATCTTTCAGAGTAAAGGCAACTGGGTTTTCTTTTTTTATTTTGATTAAACAATCTTTGATTTTGTTCTATGACGAAAAACATTTTTTAAAGTCTAGGGTCTATTATGTACTTCAATTTTACAATTAAATTAAATTCCACCAAAGTAGTTCTGAAGGACGTAGGAGAAAATTCGAGAACCTGAAGGAAACTCATAAGCTTTTGTCGAAAGCAAACGAAGGAAGAAAAACTCGATTGAGTTTCCAGAAACCTTTATCAGGAACTCCTTTCGCAGATCATACGTCACGTAGAAAATATCAATTTCTGGCGTGAATAAGCGTTACAAATTGAAGGCAATAAAAACGACAACTAATTTGGAGATAGTCTGTCTGAAATTCATTAACACCGCCAAAAGAATCAAAGAATTTATTACGTTACGTAAGGATATTCATTCATACCACGGGTTGAAGGGGGAAGCAGTTAAGAAATCAAAGAATTTATTACGTTATGTAATGATCTTCATACAAACCACGGGTTAAAGGGAGAAGCAGTTAAAATTTTACGTTATTTTGCTGCGTATCGAGGTTTTTATAACCAAGCTTATTTTGACATTCTATTCGAATGAAAGTTTAGTCGAATTCGAAAGAAGTGCATTTTGAGACTCGAATGATTTGAATGTTAAACATGTAAAATTTCGAATCATTCGAGTCTCAAAATGAACTTCTTTCGAATTCGACTAAACTTTCATTCTAATAGAATGTCAAAATAAGCATGAACGTATACATATGTCTCCTGAAATTCAGAGAAACTTAAACACTCGTTTTGGTCTCAATCCGTAGGGTCTCGTTACACAAATTGTTGAATAGTGACATAATAAGGTGCCAAAATGAAAAAAGTCCTGGCCCCTATCACAAGGTTCGTCGTAGCGATTTCGGACTACGAATACTAAAATGGAAGCATCACAAACGTCCTTGTAGTGAATGTTTTGACACGAAATTTGTAACTACTAATAAAGTTATTAACAACTTATAAATATCTGTTGCCAAGCGTTCATTACGAAGATGTTTTTAGGTCCCTATTATGAGTAGCGAATCGAACGTTCGACTGGAAGCGAATGTTTTAGAGAAACTCATTTATTGGATTATTATGATTAAACTTCGTCCATTGTCTTATCTGACATACCTTAAACGTCGAAAGTTTTCTACAACCAATAATACCGCTATAAAAGAAGCTCGCAAACAAATTCGCTTCCAATCGAACGTTCGATTCGCTACTCATAATAGGGACCTTAGTCATTTCTATATGACATTCGCAGTCCGAAATTGATACGACGGGCCCTGTGGTAGGGGGGACTATCAAGAATACATAAATTAGGCAAATTTAAATACAGAGATCGAAACTTATGAAAGAGCTTTTCAGAAGCAATCGAATGGTATCAATAAAACATCATTTGCCCATGACCAAGTCAAGCAGAGCTAAAAATGAAAAGAACGAATGAGGCCTAGCGTATCAACGACGCGACGGTGCAATGCATCTGCAGCTAGGGCGGTTAAAACTATTTTATATAGAAAATATTACCCGTTCACGTAAGCACATGGCCGTCGTCGTGTTTGCGATTCCGTCGTCACTGTCAAAATCAAACGCATGAACAAACATTTACTTTATTGGCGGTCGTATATGAAAAGTTAACACTTTCCACACGAAGCAGTCGCCAGTTTACATGTTGAATGAAATTTTTATATATGCCCCAGTTGATAGTCAAAAAATAAAAACACGCATTATTTTATAGAAAAAAAAGGAATAACGTATTAATTTCAAGTCTTAGTTATTTTTTTAGAAAATCAATTTCAAAAAATGCAGCAATTTCGATACAAATACAGAAGGAAGTACAGTTTTGAATAAAACTTAAAAAAAGAACAGATATGTAACAAAATGTATTGACACAAAAAGTTTAGTTTTCTTAAATATTTACATAAGTTTAGGAGTTTTGTTTTTAAATTAAATTAAATTCAATGCTTTATATAAAATAAAAATTATAAAAACAACAGAAACTCCAATTTTTTAAGTTCCAGCTGAACTGACCGCGCTTTGCTAATACGATTTATTGCCTTAATTTAGTTTTATTATTTACTATCGATTTTGTTATCCAAAGGGTTCTGCGATCGAGGTTTTACTTATATTTGGCTCAGAGTAAACAAAAACTATATATAAACTATTTAAGTTCTGTTAAAATTTTAGTTCGTAGAAAAGAAGTAAAGAGATATTTATTTTTTTATTTTTTGTATAAATACTATTCTTATATTTATTATTAATTATATAACTTTTCTTTATTGAAATAATATTTTTGGTAATTATTTTTAAGTAATTTTAAGATTCACACAACAACAGTATAATGTCTATGACATTTAGATAGAAAAATAATTTTAAGACTTTCAACAAAAGCAATCGGAAGAATTTGTTTCTTATTAAATGAGTTTTGAACTGTTGTTAGATTCTCTTTAGATTTATTATTTATGACATACACATTTCTATGTTAAACAAGAAATAAACAGGGTGATTTCCATAAGATCCAACAAAAGAAAGCGCAAGTCACCCGGTATTTATATATCGTTTTATTTTATACAAATACAACATGTCTGCGTATTCAAACTTTTTCAACGCTTTATCTCTTCAAAAACAAAAAACAAAAATTATAAATTCGATAGTCATAAGTTAAAATAAAATAATAGAAATTCAAAAATTTAAGAATACTATGCATACATGTATAGACTTTTCTACGTGTTCTATTTTCAAAGATAATATATTCGAATATCATTTTTTTTACAAAGAAAAATAATAATAATAAAAATCTAAATAATAAAGTAAGTAATATATAAGAACGATGCTTGAGAGTTTAAGTTACTTGTTCTCTAAAGTTGTAAGTACATTTAAAACAAACTCATGTTGGTTATAATTTTTTGCTTTTCTTACTATTTTATTACTTACGAGAAATATTATTCGACAAATGTTTTACGAAGAGGAATGTTTTTTTTTGCATACTTTCAACACATTGATAGTGATGTTATTGTTTTATGAAACCTACAAGTCTAATTGAATCGAGAGAATTTTAAATTCAATCTATAACAAAAGAAAACAATGGAGCTCGTAATACGATCCCTTTGCCTGTTATACAATACTGAACTCGAACAGTTGCCGCTTTGACATAATTATTCCTGATTTCATATTCTCTGTGTAACAAACTAAAACACTACAATTTTCAATTAAAGAAAACTTGGCTCTTTTTTTCTTAATCTTGTGAAACCAAATCACCACGGATAGGATTTTGGTAGCTCTTCCTTTTTGTCGCCATTGTAAGAAACTATTTGATTGAAAACTATTGTTGGCTGACAGGTAAAACTTAATCAGTCGTATTAACAATCCCATTCCCATGAGGTTTCATCTTGACGCAATGGGGGAGCTTCCGTTTCTCCATCAAACCAGTTGCAGAGTCAAACAACCAAGAAAGTCTCAAAACAGAGACGTCTGTTGTCTATCTAAAAAAATGGAAAGAAAAAACAAAGAAGAAAAAACTGGAGCGGGGATATACGCTCAAAAGTCGGCAGTAGTCACGGCTGTCGGCGATGGCCTGGCTTCGAAAGAAGATAAGTCGTCAGTGACAAAAAAGAATAAAAAGATAGACAGTGCAGAAGATTGCGCTGCAGCAGGAAAGCCATTGAAACCAATGAGGGTCTCTCGGAGAACGTCACGGATTTTACGGACTCCGATGATGGAGATTGAGGAACAGGTGGACGGAAAATAACGTCGTAAGAGGAACATCGCATCCTTGAGGAAGACGACTATCAATCGTTCGCCAGTTATGACGACTCTATCGCGGATGTCACTGTGGCTGAAAATCCTGACCCAAAGCGGCCAGAGGCGAAAATATTTTCCTAGATGCCGTGTTCTTTTAAAGGAGAGTGCAGGACATGAGCAGAGGAGGTGTGGAATAGTCTCTTCCACCTCCTCATCTAGCAACTTCTGCAGAAGCCATTAGAGGGAACGCCGAGTCTTATGGCGTGTCTTCCTATCAGACAATGTCCGGCGATGACATTGATTACGAAGCTAAAGTTCAATCTGGTTATGTATAGCAAATGTCTTGTGAATGTCTCCAGAAAGGGGATATACAGCTAGGTTCCAGAAATCGAGTGAAATGAAACCGAAACCGAAAATGCAAATCGAGTGAATTTATTTTCAGTGCTCTGCATTTCGATCGATTTCATCAGTTCGAAAACTTTTCGAAATCACTTCAAGTGAAATTGAAAACAGCTGATACCTGAAACTCAATTTATTTGATTTCAATAGTTTCTTGAGTTTCCTGATCAGAAAATTAAACATGAGTGCTGTTCTTATTGCTTCGGTTTTGGAAACCAAAAAGAAAAGATATGCGACAGAGAAAATAAAAAGACGTAGATTAAGAGACATTTCTAATCCATTAAAAAATGCAGATGTAACGTGTGTATTGATATGTGGCAAGTGAAATTGAAGTGTTTTCATGTTTTTATTGATAAATTTGTTTCAAATGATTCTTTTTATTATTACTGACTTTTTCCATCCAGTTGTATCTTTCTGTCTTTCCCACAAAGAATCTGCGACGACACGATCTCCTTTCATGAATCCTTGGGCTAGAACTTTATGTTGGCTAATAAAATTTATGAATATTTCCTCCTGTGAAGCGTTTTTATTTCTTTCCCTTATTTAAAACAAATTTCTAGTTAAATAAACAAAATGTGTGTGGTTGCAACGGAGTTTTTTACTAACATTTTTAAACACGTTTGTTTTCTTCTACCATTCCACATCGATAAATTAGGGTGATTTCAAATCACTTGGAAACCGGCGAAACAACGATTTCGTTTCACCTCGATTTCGAAAAATGTGAAATCGATATCGATAAAAGTGAAATCTTAATTTCGATCGATTTCAATTTCATTTCACGTGAAAGTGAAATGTGGAACCTAGCTGATAGACTCAATATGGGCCTGAAGAAGATAAGGGTGAGGCCGGCAACGGCTGCCAACTGTCAAAATAAAAATGACAAAAAATTTATATTCACTTCAGCAAAGCATCGCAAAACATCGCTCATGGAAAAACAACAACTCTAAAATGAATAGCGTAAGTAGACAAAAATAACTCACCTGCCGAAGTGAACAACAGGGATGGCTGTTAAATGGCGTTCATGGGAAAGTGAACTTGGTAAGTGAATAAAGCCAAAAAAGCGTTTTATTGAGACTCGCCAGTGAAGTGCATATACAAATTCCCAATAAAACACTGCTAATGTCAAATCCGCTGTTTTTTTTTTTTGGTCTAGTTCAAGTCCTACGCCACTCTTTTTCAAAGCCTTTTAGTTGTTGTACTCGCATATCAAAACACAAACAATGCTACTACACGGATACATCGTAAACGCCACCATTCAATTTTTCATTCAAAGTTGACAGAATCCAGGTATGTCTGTGAGTATTTGAGGGCTTATTTAGACAACGAATGCGCAGTTGGCCAAGGCTTTTCCAACTCTTTAGACACCATCTAGCTGGAAAGCTGCCTAAGGATGTTCTAATCAAATTTTATAAATACGACAGCGAGTGTTCTGAGTAAGTATTATAAATACGACTGACTAAGTTCACATCTCAGATAAATCGTGTTCTCGTCTTCATTTACCTATTTTTATAGATATAAAAACTAACAATGGCCCCTTTCACCAAGGCCCGTCGTAACAATTTCTTAGATCAAATGCCAGAAAGGAAGCATCATAGACTCCATCGTAGTGAATGTTTCGCTACGAAATTTGTCCCCGTTGAAAAAATTGTTTGAAAAAATTCTTAACATCTGTTGCAAAATATTCATTACGAAGGTATCTTTAGTCATTTCTTTTTTGCATTCATCCCAGTTTGTTACGACGGCGACGGGCCTTGTGAACGGGGTCAATGAAATTTTGGAATTTTCCAGATTATACACCAGAAAGTGGTACAAGAAAATCATAACAAGTTGTAAAGTAAAGTTTGAATCATGGATAGTCTACCATGTGACGAAATTTTGTCGAGCTCTAAAGCTACAATCTTGAAAAAAGTCTCCAAAGCCCATCAATTTTTTTTTTTAAATGTAAGTTCAAATCTTAGATGAATAAAGAACAAGAGGGAAAACCACACACACACCACGAAACCAGAAACCAGTTTCGAAATCCCAAAATAAAGTCGAATCTACTAGATTTACTGACACAGCTTTATTCAGCTTAATACGTGTATCACAGATGGATTTTGTGTTACAAAAACAACAATGTAAACAAATGGAAGTTGCGGGGCAAGAGAGGTAATGGTTTTCCCTCTTGTTCTTTATTCCTCTAAGGTTCAAATGCACCAAAAGTAAATTTGCAAGTCATATTGGGACTATAACAGAAAAAAGATATTTAATGTTGAAATTTGTGAAAGAAGCTAACTCAAACGTAGAAGAAATAAATTCACCCTTATTATGGTAGGCGTTTTGCTTGAACGACAACTTTCATTTAGGGAAATCGGTATTATGAAAGTCACTATGTAGTCGTTTAACCTAGCGTTACGCCATTTGACGTTTAGCGTTTAGTGGAATGTAATTTTTTTGAACGACACCCTGTCATTCTTTGGCATTGCATCTGTCGTTTTATTTCAGTCAAACGCCATTTTTTGGCGACTTTAAATTTGCAAACGCCAAGATCGTTTTACTTGGATAAAAATGTAAGTTGTAGTTGGTTTCTTCTTTTTTCTTAAATAACTTTTAATTTGACTGAATTTAGGGTGAAAAAAAAAAACAAATCAGGAGCATATCAAAACATTAATCGATCTGATGGAGCAAAATTCTCAACTTGCAACAATTTTTCGACAGGGTGTCTCCCAAACGGAGGACAGAAAAAAAATGAATGGATAGCAGTTAGCGGTCAGAACTGAAAAAGAATGGCAAAAGTTAAAATAATTGAGAAACGAAATCTTTTCATGTAGTATTTTTCATGTGTGTTTATTTTTAAAGGTTTGGTTCGATGAAAAATTTTAAGTTAAACAGAATTAAACAGATTCTGTTCAATAAAAAGCAAATGGAAGGCACTGTAGTTGTAAAGGATTCTTCTTTCTCTTATCAGATTATTTTTTTTTTTGTTTCTAATATCCTCTGCCCTTCGTTGTCCTCGCTACACCACTATTTCTCAATACAATTAACAGAGGAAAACTATTCACTTCCATTTGTTAGTCAAAAACAATTTAAATTTCAAGACAAAACCAGAGTTTCTATTCGAATCCCAATCTGTCATGATCAGCTGATCATGTGGAAGGCGTTTGGATTGTTAGTAAGTGGCGTTCAAGGTACGTAATACCGACACTTAAACGCCTAAAAAGTGACTCGACAAATAAAGTGACTATTGTCACTCAAGTGTAACGCTTTTCATAATAGGGGTGATTATGTTCCTTGCGTCTAAGCCTTACTTCCTTTAACCTCTGCATTTCCAATAGGTCCATCAAATTCAAACTTTGGTGCGTTTGCTGCCAATGCCAAAAAAACGTTGAAAACAGCCTGGCAATAGAACAACAAGTGAAACAGGAGTATCTCAAGTCAAATCTTCACTGTTAGGAATCAAACTAATACTTGGACCAGGATTCCGTAACTTTTTAGGGGTTACGGAGAATACAGGACCTGTTTTCTAAGACCTCTCTTTTTTTACCAAGACAGAGAACAAAAAAAAATTCATACATTTTGAAATAATGATCATTTTTAAAGTCTTAATCAACTAGAACATATTTAATAATAAATTTCTTACCTTTCGGGAAAAAGAGTTAAAATACCTAACATGGTTCTTCATAATTAAATAATAGTAAAACAATGATAAAAATATATCTCAAGCAATAGTCGTGTGTTAATTTGATTAAAGGATGAAAGAAATAGCACAATGTATTAAATTAAAATATTTTTTTATATAAAAGAAAAGTTAACGATGGTTTTTTTTTCAAAATTGAGAAGACGGAATACAAAATGTTTTTTTTTTTTTTGTTTTTTTTTCATAAATATTATCCGAGAAAAAAATAGAACAAACGTTAAGAGGTTTTGTGTTGTTTTTTTTTGTCTTTGTGTGCTAGCACAACAAACACAAACAGTTACTACTTTTTAAATTGTTTTGTTTAAATGCTCGTCTCATCTTGCTTCGGACTATTTGATTTGTTATAGTTAGAACTGTTAGTTCTGGTAGTGTTACCATTTCTACCAGACTGCTGTTGCGGTTCTTCGTCGATAAATGAAATTTCCGATAAAATTGCCGAAGTTGTTGGTGTGGTTGATAAATTTTGTGCTGCTGGCGAATGCTGTGGCGCTGGCTGCAATGTGTTACGTCCGGTATGCATCAGTGCTGCATTATAAAAGTTTGCCGAACCAGGTGATTGAACTAGTTGATATCCCCCAGCCGAAACCGGTGTACGTGGACTACGGAGACTATGCAAACTATGCACAGAACGACGTTCTGTCAAATCTTCCAATGTTGATCGAAATGCACGAATTACACGTAACTGAAACATACAAAATTAGACAACAAACAAAACAAAACACAAAAAAAAAAAAAATAAAAAAAAATCAGTAAAACAAAAAAAAATTTTAGAGGCAATATTTTTGTTTAATTTTTTAATTTATTATTAAAAGCAGTTTTTTGATAAAGAACAAAAAGGTTCAACACCATAATCAAAATAAATAAGTATTTAAAAAAGCTGGCTGCTAATTGTCTGTTTGGCTGCGGGTTTTACTTATTTTTGTGTATATTAAAAAATAACAATATTTTTAAATGCATTTGTGATTAACAGCTATTTTTTTTTTTTTTTAAATTTATGAAAACGTTTTATGCAGTGGGTGGGGGTGGGTTGAGGTTGGGGTCACAAAATTGGTAAATGTGTTTCGAGGGGTTAAGAGAGAGTTGGTTGGTTGAATAAGCAAGGGACAGAAACCAGAACTCTTAAACATTGGAATTTAAATGTTCAGCAAAAATTAAAAAAAAAAAAAACAAACAAAATCCTCTTCAAATTATTTACTAAAAGCAAACATTGTGATGGAAAAATTGAGGCTCAACGCGTCTAAGTGACTTTTTTCATATTTCTCTTTTGAATGTTGCATTTTGATTGCAGCTCAGCGGTATTATAAACAGCTCAGCACTGCACTTTACCACTAAAAAAAATACAAATCATTTGTTGTATTTTTTATTATTTCTTTATGTGTTCAGTGGTATAATCGATCGCCGAACTTATTATAGGACTGCTGTGTTGCAGTGATTTTTGGGCCCGTCTGCATTTATGGAGAGTGAAGAAGAAGATTTAACCACGAACTGTACAGCGACACTGACCGGGTCAATCTAGTCAAGGTCCAGTGGCTTGGATGGCTGGGTAATGTAGAACGAGTGTTCATCAACGCTCCGGCCCGGAAAGTCTTCGAATCCTATTCCGGAGGGACGGCGCAGTATAAGAAGACCTCAACTCAGGTGGCACACGCAGGTAGGAGAGGACCTCAACCAACTTGGCGTGCAAAACTGGAGGCAGCTAGATAGGGACCGAGCTGGCTGGAGAAGCATGTTGGTTGAGGCCCTGGTCCGACCCGGACTGCAGCGCCACCTTAAGTAAGATATCATAGGTGCTTATGCGAGCATCGAAAAACAGAAACGGTAAAATGGGTTTGATGGTCAATGAAGGCAAAACGAAGTATATGCTGTCATCAAACAAACAACGACAGAGAACACCGACAAATTGCGTAGAACGTCACAACAGACAGACATAACTTCCGATTTAGTACAGCTTTTCGCTATTGACACGGAAGTATAACATCAGTGTGGAAATCAAACAGAAATTTACTTTTGTCATTGACTGCTTGTTTGGGTGAAGAAGGCCAATCAGAAATTAAACCCTCTCTATAAAAACCAAAGGAACTCTTTACTCTTGATCATCCCAGTTCTGTTTACGTGCAATAGCATGGATCTTTTCTAAAAGGTGGTTGAGGTAACGCTTTGTCGTTTCGAAAAAAACGATATGTATGTGTTGTGGGCATAGCTAAATAAAATAAATAGGGTGGCGCAACAGAGCGAGGGGCCCCTGGGCCTAGCGCATTTCTCATAACCATGCCTTGTGAGGGAATGGAGGCGACCTACAATTTTTCGCCGGTTCCGAACGGCTAATTGAGAATGCGCTTTTCATGGCAATGAATTTACTAACGGAGGACTTGCCAATTCCTCGCGAAAGGCGATACCCGTGGAAAAACATTTTTGCATTTTGTCTCTGCTGGGATTCGAACCTCGAACCTCTGGGTTAGCAGGTGGACATGCTAACCATTACGCCACGGGTGGGCATAGCTAGAAGAGTACAAATCGAAAGACTATAATGACTGAGATATGTGGAATAGATCGACACAGGTTTTCGAACGCAAATTGCAAGCAAATTGCGGAGAACCATGACCTCGTATTAGTTGATGCCATCATATGAAAGAGCACATCAACCAAATTAGGGCACGGTCACGCAATGACCGGAAAAATTAAAACAAAATTAAAATTGAAAACTTTCAATTTTATTTTGCCGCTCAGTGCATAACCGTGCCCTTAGACTTGAAAACTGCTCTCTCTGGACGATCGAAATCGAAATTGCAGGCGAAAGATGTTGGATGAGGTCCAGGTTTAGCTGCGTGTTTCTCATAAGTTCTGCAGAGTGTCTCAAAAGAAATTTTATATTTGCTAAGTCAACAGCGTGATCGCATCGAATTAGAAAAACTCGGGGTATTCGAGTCCATATCGTGGCAGTATTTCTAGTAAGTGAGTGGCGCGAGCGCAAAAGCTTACTTCTGGGTTCTGGATGATGTTATTTTTGGAAATATACGCGGTGTGACAATTTGAAACCCGTAATCGACCGATATCTCCCGACTTAACAACACCGTTGTCTCATTCGAAAGAGGGGACTCTCCTCTAGTACGTTTAGTTTGTGTTTCACGCGTGTTTTTGTAAAGCAAGGTTTTTTCTACACGTCGCGAAAACGAGTGACGTAATTTAGAAGCTACGCGCGCTTATCGAATTTTTGGTTAAAAGAAACGATACATCCGCGGAAATCTGTCGTATGCTTAAAGAAGTGTAGGAAGATGATTCTCTATCGAAAACTGGCGTGTTTGAGTGGGCAAAGCGGTTCACGGAGGGGCGCGTGTTTCGATAGAGGACGATCCGAGGCCTGGCGCGGCCGTAACCTCTCGAACCCTTACCAATGTCGTATCTGCACGTTGGCAACATCAGACCGTCGGTTAACACTCCGGGAGTTGTCCTACGAGTTGAACATCAATAAAGAAACGATTAGGTAGATTTTTCACAAGGAGCTAGGCAAGGGAAAGATTTGTGCCAAGATGTTCCCGAGTTGGAGAGCGAGTTTTTAGCAAAAAAAAAAAAAAAAAACAGCATCACAACGTTGCAGCACTCCCCCCTACTCGCTCTTTGCAACTTTTTCCCATTTCGAAAGATAAAGCAGCACCTCAAGGGGAGTCACCAAGGCGGTGTACTGGAGGCGAACGAAGCTGCCACGCATGCGTTGAACACCCTAACTGCAGACGACTACCGAGGGTGCTTCGAGGGGTGGGAGCGGAGGTGGAAGCGGTGCTTGGAGTTCCAAGGAGACTACTGTGAAGGATTATGACCGAAATTCCGGGTTTCAAATTGCCATACCTCGCATATACGAGTACGCATAGAGTGTACTTCAAATAAAATTATGAACATCCCCGAGACCATGGCTGTACGCAGAACTGATGTTTTCGAAAGTTAGTACTTCATTTTTTAGGGGTTATGACTACCCTTATAATGTTATAGAACACTGTGCGAGCATTTAGGAAAATAGAAGATTATTTGAAAGGAGACACCGATGCAAGTTGCTTTTGAACTTTTGTGAATCGTAATGCAGGGGAAAAACAGGGCCAGGTAGAGCATTCCACATCCGAGTGGTGCGACTGAAATACGAATCTCTATACTTGACTGTACGTCCGAAGTTGGGCTCAAGGTAAAACTGATGAGCATTCCTAGCGAGGCGGGTGTTGCGGCTAAATTGTTTCAAGGGAGGAATGCAACTTGTTATTTCACTGTTTGAAGAAAAAGCGATAAAAGAGACGGAGACAGGAAACGTTTCGACGATGTTCAAGAGAATCAATAGATTTTGCTATTGAACTAACACCTACAAATCTTAGCGCTCTGTTTTGTACCCTATCCAATAGGCGTATAGATGTTTTAGAGGCACCTGACCAAATATGGGAGTTATACTCCAGTTTTGGACGGATGAACGCCTTATAAATTGCAGCCAGATCAGAAGGGGTGAAGAACTTCCTGCATCGTCTTAAGAAGCTTAGCATTTAGTAGCGTTTTTCAAGTAAAGTATGCTTTCACGCCAACGAAGATCATAGTTTTCACACATACCGAGTACTGACAGCTTTTCGGTTTGTTGGATGTAGGTGGATAATGGTAATGGGGGAATGTTAAGCTTCAGCGACAGGAGACAGCATTGAATTCTACTTGGTTTTTATGACCCCATGTAACAAAGGGTGAGAATTCAATGAGCTTATCATACGCAACCGTTTAAGTTCCACATCCGAGAGCAGGGACTATGAAAAGCTGAGGGCCGAGTCGTCAGCAAAACAGCTAATCGGATTAGGAGTTTCAGACAAGAGATCATTTTTATGAAAATGAGGGAGAGAGTCTGAGACAAAACGGAGCCCTGTGGCACACCAGCATTTATGAATTGGGTATCAGACTTGAAGGCATCCAATACAATTCTTATCGAACAAACAGTCTGTGGTGACTCATTTATCGATCAGAGGTTTTTCATGGATGAACATCCCCGAGACCATGGTTGTACGCACAACTTTGCGTTTACAGGGATACTGATGTCTTCGAACGTTAGTACTTCTTAACTTCGAGGAGCCAACATTTTGGCAACGCTGTTGTTTTTTTCTTTCAAATGTTTAATGTTGCCGAGCATGTTCGATCACGTAAGCGCCCCTTTCGTGTTTGCCGTATTGGCGGGACTCGCGTTTCAGACCGTTTCTTATTTTTAGTACCCATTTTTTCTTCAATCAACGCATGAGACGTATGGAGGAGACACATGCACTATCAATGGATTAACGGTTAGAAGTTTTTTTTTTTTCATTACAATAATTAAATAAATATGCAAAAAAAGCCACTATGCTAGGGCTTTAGGATAGAATCTGACGAAAACACAAAACACATTATTTGCATTTTGTTTATACCCATGAGAGAATCGTGAATACTGAATGAATATTCACGTTTTTGGAATCATTTTTTGTTTTGACGTGAGCTTATGTTACCTTTTTACTTTCTATAAATTTTTGGGGACATACAATTTTCAGATGAAAGAGAAGATATATAAAAATATATGGGATGAGAATTAAAGGCATACACAATGTTTATGAAATGTAAAGTGATAATGTACAGTAAAAAAAAATAGTCGAGTTCCATAGAAGCAAGTCAGCAGAAGTTTAGCAGAAAGCAAATGATAAAGGAAAGTTAAACAATTAAAGCCAAAAATAAAAACAAAACATATAAATAAATTTGCATATTAGAAATTACAAAAAAAAAAAAAAAATATCACAACGTGCAACAATTCAGCAAGTGGAACAAAAAATTACTGAACGAAATTCGCGATTCAAAATAACTTTTCAAGTACAACCTTGGTAAAGTATTATGCATTGCTCTAATTCTGCCAAGTTTTCCCTTCGGCAGCTGCTTTGGAAAATTTTAAACAAAAGCTGCCGACAACACCCAACGAAATTATCTCAAAAATCTTTACTTTAACAAATTTCGAAAAAAGTTAGTAAGAGTATAAAATGCAACTGGTGTAACCGGTGCATAAAGGGAAAACAATGTTAGATTATTGACTATGGCCGAAAAAGGGTGATTCCGATTAAAACAAAAGATGGTAACATTGCTCTGCACCCTTGATTGCGTTTTATCTAAATTCTTTTTTGAACTGTGGTCAGATTGTTGGAGTGCTTAATACTTTAGGTCAAAATTGTAATTTTAATCGGGCTACAAAGGGGGCGATTAAAGAAAGCCAGAAAAGATAAAACCACACGTATTTTGCTTTTTATATCTAAAATATTTAAATAATTTAATACACACTAACAAACAGTCCTGTACTTAACTACTGGCACGCAACTTTAAGCTTACATTTTAACCATAACAAATATCTTTCAATGACTATCTTATTTTCCATCCAAATGCAATGAGTTTCATCATATTAGCTGCGTCTTTGCCGCAAACTAAGCAATCCTCTAATCAGCACAGCAATGGATTTAACCACTGAGCACAAAGATAAATCAATACTGAACACTTTTAACTCAATACTGAGCTTTTGATCAATTCCTTGGTTTTTATCTCTATACTAAACTTTATTAGCTCAACACTGAGTATTTTAATACTTAACATTTTAAGCTCAGAATTGAGCACTTGAAGCTTAATATTGAGCACTTTTACTACCACGAGGTTTCACCTTGACGTGGTGGGTAGCTTACACTTCGACAGCAAACCAGTTGCAGAGTCAAACAGCCAAGAAAACCTCAAAACAGAGATGTCTATTGTCTATCTAAAAAAATGGAAAGAGAAAACAAAGAAGAAAAAACTCGAGCGGGGATATACGCTCAAAAGTCGGCAGAAGTCACGGCTGTCGGCGATGGCTTGGCTTCGAAAGAAGATAAGTTGCTAAAAGATAGACAATGCAGGAGATCGCATTCCTGGCTGCAGCAGAAAAGCCATTTAAACCAATGAGGGTCTCTCGGAGAACCTCACGGATTTTACCGACTCCGATGATGGAGTTTGAGGAACCGGTGGACGGGCAATAACGTCGGAAAAGGAACATCGCATCCTTGAGGAAGACGACTATCAATCGTTCGCCAGTTCTAGCGACTCTATCGCTGAAACTGTGGCTGAAAATCCTGACCCAAGGCGGCCAGAGACCAAAAGAGGCGAATTCCTGGCGAAAAATGGAAGTTCAGCTAAAGAGACCTCAACTCCAAAAAAGGGTTCAGAAAAAAGCGCTCATCCCAAAGTCTTTGCGGATAAAGCAAAGCCATGGTTCATCAGAGCCGGCTAAAGGTAACCGCTAATCCGAGGGTACAGAATAAGGAAGATGTCCAAGACTCAGGTCTAAAGAGGCTTGAAAATGCCAGAAGATTCGGCAAAGGTGACACCTCGATTGGAAACGCCTTAACTGGGCTCGAAAATTCATTAAGAAAATGGAAGCCAAGAATTGGTTGGAAACAAAAAAGAAAACCATATTGACAAAGACTGCGGTGTCCAAAAAAAACACCAGGGAGACCACCACTGGATGGTCCTAAAACCAAAAGGTTTAAAAAGCCCGAAGAGAGGAGTCAAAGAAAGAGAGCCAGTCATAACGACTCGACCCCCCTCCAATGTCCGTGAACAAAAACCCCAAGACGGCCAATACAACTGACAAAGCGGAATTTATAAAAGATAGTCTTCAGGTGGCCATTATCAATGAGGAGAGTCCAGAAAAAAGGCTAAGCGAGGAAGACTGGACTCGAGTGGAAATAAAGCTACTTACTCGAGTGCATGACTGACGAGCTTCCCACGTCCTCGGGCGCGGTGTCTGATTACGGACCCATCTCGACGTTGAAGGGCTTCAAGATTCTCACTTGCGGTGATGAATTTACCTTGAACTGGCCACAAACCAATAGAAGTCGGAGCAACATTAAAAGATACCTCAAAGAAAGACCTCCACCAGACCCAAAGTCCGAATAAACATTCCTGTACCGCGCTTGAAGAAGGAAACAATTCCCAAGTGCTGACTAGAAGAAAAGAAAAAAATGTCTACTCCAGCTAAGCAGACGTCTGCTCTCTTTGTTGATTGGCATTCTTACGGGCCACAACTCGTTGGGATGTGGGTCTGGGTATCAGCACATCCGACTTATGTAGAAGATGCCAAGATGAGGAGGCAGAGGAAGGATCATTCCACTTCCTCTGTTAGTGTCCTAGTTTGACCGACACTCGCAAAAAAAAACCTCGGAAAATACTTCTTCGACGAACTGGGTGACACCTCTAATCTCCCATTGAGCAACGTCCTGAAATTTACTCAGGGCTCCAAATGGTTTATAAAATAGTGTATTACCAACCCAACCCTCCCACCATCTCATTCTCTGTTTTCCTGGGAGCACGCACAATGGATCCTTGAGATCCTTGAAGTGCTGCCACTTGTGGCTGCACCTTTCATGCAATCTAACCTCACCTGACAACTTTTACATTTTGGGATTGCTGAGTTGCGACAAAAAAGCAGCTTTCCCTTATTTAAGGAAATCAAATAACTAACTTTTCTTATATCAATTACTAGGACAAAATGACTGGACACACTTATTGTTTTTTTTTTTTTTTTTAATTTAAAGTTCACATTCCAGCACGACAACGGCTCTAGGTACATGTATTGAAAAGGTGGGAAAAAAGTTGATAAGAAAGGTTCACAAAATGTGATATTTAAAGAAACTAAGCTGAAGCAACCGCAATCAACAACTGTAAAAGTTTTTTGAACAAACGACAGAAAAATTGGTTCATTCTATGCCTAAAAGATTAAGTGCTGTTTGAAAGCAAAGGCTTGAAATAAAATAAGTAAGGTGGTGCAACAGGACGAAGAGCCCCGGGACCTAACAATTTTCTCACAACCATGCCTTCTGAGGGAACAGAACGGCTGATCGAGAAAGCGCTTTTCGTGGCAATGAGCTCCCTATTGAAGAACCCTGAAAGGCGATACCCGTGCAAAAACCTTTTTTTGTTTTCTGTTGAGATTCGAAGTACGAACCTACGCGGGAGGTAGGCAGATATGCTAACCATTCAGACACGGACACCAAAGCTTAGGGTTTGCCTAAACCAAATATTAATCATTATAATTTTGTCCTTTGTTTAAAACTTATTATTATAAATAGGGTGGCGCAACAGAGCGAAGAGCCCTTGGGCCTAGCGCATTTCTCACAACCATTCCATGTGAGGGAATGGAGGGGACCAACAATTTTTTGCCGGTTCCGAAAGGCTAATTGAGAAAGCGCTTTTCATGGCAATGAATTTACTAACGGAGGACCTGCTAGTTCCTCGCGAAAGGCGAGCTGGGATTTGCACCTCGAACCTCTAACATGCTAACTATCACGCCAAGGGTACCACGAACTTATTATTAAATAATTTATGATTCAACAATTCTAAATAAAGCTTAGTGCATTTGATTGGAAATAAGTGCGACATGATAATAAAAATAAAAAAGTCTAGATATAAGCCAATTTTGTAAGGGCTTGAACAATAGCAGCTATTTTTTAAAAGAAAGTAAGATGAGCCAGTACTTAAGTGCGGCAATGTAGGCCGATTGACCAAATTTGTTAAAATTTTCCTCTCATTTTCTCGTTTTACGATTACATTCGGTTCGACGGTTGGTCAGGAAGGAGTTCATCAAAATCAAAATAAATTTTTTTTTTTTTTTTAAATTAATATCGAAAATGCAAAAAGCAACTCAAATGTGTTTAATCCAAAAACAAACAAATCAATAAATATATTTAATTAAACATACCACAGGGATCCGTTTAAACTTTTTGTTTGTATACTTTTCTATGTACATGTACATTTTGTACACATATACCATTTCCCGTATATACATATAAATAAATATTATATTTATAAGTATGCATATGCATACATATCTTATATACATGTACATATAATGTTTTTATAAAATTTCTTACTTGCTTACAGTTTTACTAAAAAAAAATTAAATAAAAAATAATTTTCGAATTTGCTGCATTTTTTGTTTTTAATTAAATTTAAGTTTAAGACTTACCAAAAGAAAAAGGTTTGATATATATGAAAAATTAACGTTTGTTTTAATTTTCAGTTTTTTACCTAGAAACGAGTTGAAAGCATTTTTATTAAACAACCCAAAATACCTTAAATGGAAATGTGATGATTTTATTCAGTATGGTCGATGATAGACAATGAAGCTGACAACACAAGGACAATATAAAAGATTGAAACTTTTAACGATCAATTGTAATGTCAATGGAACCAATTATGTTTAGATGGTTTCTTTTTTTTACACTTATTTAAGTCATTTCACACTCCTTGACGTGTGCAGCAGGCAGGCAGGTAAGTATTTTAGTAAATAATTTTATGTACAAATTTAAATTTTAAAAACATCATTTTATGTGATCATCTATGAAAAGAGGTATCCAAAAACTAATATTTAATGCAAATTTTTGTGTATTGAGATCTTTTTCTCAATATCATAAAGTAAAGGTATAAAAATAATCATAAACTGATTTACGTGGCGACATACCCCATTGGGGGATCAGTAGTGTTAAGTGGGGGAGCTGTTATTCCTTCGAAATCACGATACTCATGACGTCAAAAATAAAAAAAGAAGAAGAAGAAGAAAAATACGGATGGCTCATATTAGAGCCAAAGAGGGGATTTTGCGCGTTACTCTAGCGCGTCAGAAAAAATAAAATAAATAAATAAGGTGGCGCAACAGAGCGAGGAGCCCCTGGGCCTAGCGCATTTCTCACAACCATTCCTTATGAGCGAATGGAAGGGACCTACAATTTTCTGCCGGTTCCGCACGGCTAATCGAGAAAGCGCTTTTCGTGGCAATGAAAACTAAAGGAGGACTTGCCAATTCCTCGCGAAAGGCGATACCCGTTGAAAAAACATTTTAGCCCCTGTTGGGATTCGAACTCGAACCTCTGGATTAACAGGCGGACATGCTATCCATCACACCACGGGCACCACCAACAAAACTACTACTAGCTTTGGAAAATTCAACGTAAATACAATTAATAAACGATTCAATTGCACAAGATTTAGGCCGCCACCTTGAATTCGCCATCTTGAATTTTGCAAATCTAAGCTCATATTTGTGATCAGCATCCCACAAAAACTCTGTTCAAAAACTGTTATTTGCTTCAGAAAAAAGTGTGGTAGCCAAATCTTTGAGTAAGACCACGGCCGCTCACTGAGCACCAAAGCGGCAGAGCGTTGAAATTAGAACAAAACTAAAAACTGAGCGACAGAAAGATGTTCAGCTTTCAATTTCGCTCAGTGCTTGGTAGTGCCATAAAGGGCCAACTATAATACACTTAGCCGAGCTAAGGCTAGTGTCAAAAACCAGACGAAAAGTTTCCGAAAGTTTTCTTAAACAAAAAACAACTAAAATTGATTCTAGCTACTTATCATGTAAACATGCATTGAGCTGAGTTGAGTAAAGTTGATACTGAGGAGATACAACAAGAGGACAAACCACACAATGTAGACAAATGGAAGTTGCGGGGCAAGAGAAGTGTTGGTTTTCTCTCTTCTTTGCTTCCTCTATTGTTGATACGCTTTAAATTTGACATTTACATGAGTTCGAGCCAATTCAATGACTCTTGCTCGAAAGTGAGCGAAATTTAACGAAACTGAGTAGAAAGTCTATTATGGTCAGTGTCATATAAAATAGTGTATTGGCTCAATCGCTTTAGCAGTCGTCAGCTCGGCAAAGTGCATTATAGTTGGCCTTAAAAAAAATTTATGTTTCTAGGTATCGAAAACCACGACACCTAGAAACCTCTAGCTTGGGCTGATTAGTTCAATTACTTTTACACGTCTTGTCCGTCTCACATACATTTAGCAATCTCCACATGAAAAATAATCAAATCTTCATTAATTTTTTTTTTTTACTTCTTTTGTTGCCTCGATGTTACTAGCTATGAACAAATTGGTGTCGTTTCTGAAAGTGGTTCTGGGCACAACTGTCTAATAACTACTTTCTTATAATAATAAAAAAAAGTAGTAGGTTTAGTTCTAAAGCAAAAAATCTTCGAAGCCTAAACAAAAAAGTCTTACTTATATTTTTGTTGAAATGATTTTAAAAAATATCAGCAACCAGAACTTATTTTTAGGAAGGTATTTTCCATTTTGGAACGTAATCACCTTTATTGCGTTAGACGTTTCACTAAAACGCCTAAAAAATGACAGAGCTCCAGCCGCAATAATTTTTGTTTTCATAAAAATATAAGTTCAGCCCTCTATCTGATCCTCATTGCTCTTACCATTCTCTCAAACGTTATTTTATTTAAACGGCAATTGTGGCACCTAGAGTTAAGTCATTTTATTGGCGTTTTATTAAAACACCACTCGTAATAAGAGTGATTGTTCGTATTTTCATTGAGTAATAACAATTATAACGAAGAACAACAACACCGGCAAAAATATTAATAATGATGAATAGACGCCACGAATGTAGTCTCGAAGGTATAACAACTCTCTCACTAATCAGCTTTATACCAGTGATCCGCTTGAATAACTAGAAAAAAATGATACTTAGAACTGATAAAAGTAATAGTAATAATAATAACAATGATCATAACAGAAATAGTAATTATAACGCCATCCCTATTGGTAAGGGCTTTAAGTCCTCATTTTGGTGATCGTTAAAACCATAGAATAATTACATATAGAAGCTGACATCCGACCTATACGCCTTTCTCAGACACAGCATAAGAAGCTAGTTACCTAGCAACATTCACCCTTTTTAATACTAACCGTGTTTTATTGGGAATTTATACTCACTTCAGCAAAACATCGCTCATGGAAAAACAACAACTCTAAAGTGAATAGCGTAAGTGGACAAAAATAACTCACTTCATGATGAGTATCATTATAATCTAATCTAGAAGAACAGGAACTAAAATCCCTAAACCTAACCCTGAACCTTAGTTTCATCAAAGAGACTAAGAAGCAGGAAGCATATCTAGCAAACCATTCATTCATTCATTCAACAGGAGTGCCAGAATTGGTCAATCATGTTCTCTGTTGGCACAGGCCTAATCCACCAGACATACTACAAAAGCTCGAAAACCATCATGATAATCGACATTGCCGTTCAACTGACCATAAAGAAAACCGAAACGGAGAAAATAACAAAAATACTAAGACCTGGCCATAAGCCGTGTTTTATTGGGAATTCATATTCACTTCAGCAAAACATCGCAAAACATCGCTCATGGAAAAACAACAACTCTAAAGTGAATAGCGTGAGTGGACAAAAATAACTCACTTGCCGGAGTGGACAACAGGGATGGCTGGTAAATGGCGTTTATGGGAAAGTGAACTTGGTATGGGAATATAGCCAAAAAAGCGTTTTATTGAGACTCGCAAGTGAAGTGAATATAGTAATTCCCAATAAAACACGTCAGTAAGGCAATTAGAACAATTGAAGTTAATATCTAACCAATGGTTATAACCGCAAAGGGACTAAGAAAAACCTGGTTGCTATTGTATTCGATGAAATAAAGGATAAAACGGGACAAAAAGCAATTATAACATGTCACATTGTGCGAAACTTTCTTGACAAAAAAAAAATTATATATATATGTATAGGGAACGGGTCTTTATGACATAGGGTGAATTCTCTCCTCATCATCATCCTCGCATCATTGATCTCACGAACTGAGAAAGTGCAACAACTTGATAATAGTAATAGTAATAATAAAAGTAGGTACTACTAAAAATAATAATAACAATAAAGATAATTATGTAGCAGTAGTAATAATGATAATAAAAATAAGAATACTGGCATTGGCGCAGACAGTTGGTTTAAGTTCTTTAATGATTACTAAGATTACAATGAGATAAAAATCTATAGAATAGTCTACTTTAACAAGTCGATAGAATAGAATAGGAGACACATGGGGACGTTACACAATATAAAACTAAGAATGCGAGTATGATTAACAAGATAGAGAGAGTTTACAAATATAGTACGCGTATTTTAAAGAGAAACTTGAAACAGAAAATTCATGTCTTTTTATTAGTTTTATTTTTATTTTTTATTAAAACTGTGTAGGTCTATGTCTATCATAATTCAGTGATTTCTTAAGTTTAACGTTTATATCAGATGAAGATTAAAATTAATGAAAAATATAATAAAAAAACAGCAAAGAAACCAAGGCCCAAAATAATTATAAATGTTAACAAAAAATAAATAATAAAGAGAATAACTCTACCAACTCAATGATACCAAATTATACACACACCAATGATGAAAAAATCTACAAGAAATAATAAAGAAAAAAAAAACAGAAAATAGATTTAGTCTTTAGGTTAAGAGATCCTAACATGTCCAACGAAAATATGAGAATGAGTGAAAGATTTATGTTTTTTTTTGGTAGTTTGTTTTCATCAATTTCTTTAAGTTTCATTAGTACACTCAGTCAAGGTATACTTAGTGGGGTTGCTAAAAGGATAGCTTTGACACTTATGAAAATATAAGGTGCGTTTTTGTCGCAACACAGGAATCCTATAATCAGCTCAACGATTCACTTTGCCACTGAACAAAAAAAAACACAAATTTATACTGAGCACATTAAACTCAGTACTGACTGGTGTTCGTGGGTAAAATTGACTGCTGAGCTGATTATAAGATTGCTGAGCTGACACCGAACTTATTATCAGCTCAGTAATTTACTTTCTATCTAGTTCAATAGCTTTAGTGATCAACGTCCAAATGGAAAAAATAGGAAAAAGGAAGAAGTGCAGGCAGTAGATCTGACATAATTATCAGATTTTCAAAAACTGTCACAAATGTGGTTAAGTGACTGAGTGTATATCAATTCAAAAATGATATTTAAACACACATGTAAACTTGAACGTTTTATCAATTGAAAAAAAAAGTATTTCAGCAATGCGAAGACTTTTTTTAAGGCATTCGAATGAATGAAATCGAAGTTCGAGACAACTCCAATATAAGGACACTAAATACACTCCGTCTAATTTGATTACGAATCAGTGGTTTATTGTTACGAAATATTTCAAGCCTAATCGCTGATTGAAGAAAAACCAACTAAACGAAAAAAGCAGTCGCTACGACCTCACTTTTGACAGCTATCAAAAAAAAGAAGGTCTTCAACAATATGAAAATATGATATAGCCTCACACAATCACTCAAAGCGTTGTTTGACAAATGTAAGGAATCGTAACAAGGAATGTTGACTGGTTTGACCCAACAAACACTTTAAGGCGTTAACATTTCTTCTTCAAACAGTCTCTAAAAACATCGTGGTGTTATCCTAAATAACGAGCTACTTTGATCTAAACATGTCGAGTTGAATGCTAAAGCACAATCAGTCTTCTGGTAATGTGAGGGAGCCCTTGGCATTTCATGACATAGAATCTGTCAATGAAAAAGGTCTTTTGGATCTGTAAAACTATGATAAGAATAATCAACGTCTTTGTGGGTAGACCGCAACTCGTTTCTTAATTTCTCGCGAAAGGCGATATAGCACATTGATTATGTAATTTCTTAAATAACTCGAGAAAGGGCGGTTTTTTATTGCACATGAATCGATTAATGGGCTAATTTTGGAGAAATAAAACCCGAAAGTGCAATTAAATTAGAGGGTACAAATCGGTGATATGGGTTCTAAGCCATCTTCATTCGTTTTTTCAAAATAAACGAAGCGAAGTTTTGATGCAATTCCGGGCGTTTTTTTGTAGAGAGCAAGTTTTCCTATCAAAAAGCATCTTTCGAGTAATTATTAAAAAAAAGTTTTCTATCCAAAACGTTAAAATTCCCGTTTGGACATTCACAGAAGAAGTAGAATGATCCTTCCTTTGCCTCCTCATTTTGGCATGTTCTTATGCCTATTCCCATCATTTGGGTACCCAACGAGTTGTGGCCTGTGAGGATGCCAATAACAGAGAGAGCCGAGGTCTGCTAGGCTGGAGTAGAAATTCAGTTTTTTTTTTTTGGAAATATCTGGCCAAAGGTTTCTGGAGACTCGGCATGTTTCTAAAGATGACCACCTGTCATTGGCTTTTGGAGTCTAGTGAAGAAATTAAATGGAAGAGTAAATGTGATAAATCGGAATTTGAGCCCAGATATTCTTCGCAATTATTATAGGGACCTTCTAAATCCTGGAGGAGTAATACATTCCTTCCAATATGCTGTCCCAGGGGTCCAAAATGAAATATGTACTACTATTTCGGTACAAGAAGTGAGTCAAGCACTCGACTGTCAAAGCACCGGGTCCAGACACCATTCCGGTAGAATTTTATAAAAATGGCTCGAACTTACTAAAAACCAAGCTCTGCAAACTTAATGAACAAAGTCTTTGAAAATTAAATGGCATCGCAACGATTCAAAGAAGCATTGATTTTTCCGATACACAAGAAAGGATCATTGGCTAATCCAAAAAAAAAACTATAGGGGAATCTCGTTCTTGAATGCATCATATAAAATTTTCACGGCGATCCTCAAAAAGCGGTTGGATGCATGGATAAGGCAGAATAATATCCTGAAAGAATACCAGGTATAGGGTTACTCTACAGAGTAAACACCTCAACGAAAAACTGGCAAAGGCAATCAATGCGACATGGAAAGGATGTTTTTTAAATGGAGCAATTGCTCATCGCAGTAAATATAGACTCTTTCAAGAAGGGGCTGAATCAGTTTTGTTCAATGGGGCACAGGTGTGGGGATATAAAGAACATGAGGCAGTAGAGAAGCTCCTACGGATCTATATAAAACAAATTATCTGTTGATGATCCAAACACGACTTTCACCCTTGTTTACAAAAACATTAAAGTTGCTGATAGACTGAAGGAAATGAAAACGGCCGATACAATGCTTCCAAAAATAGCGGCGTTAAAAGCGGTGGAAAACAAGTCAAGCTGGTATGCGGAATGGATGGATCTGGAGCTTCAATGCAAGATGGAGGTTGATCTTAGCATTGAAAATGTTGATAACTGGGGTTGAATTTTATATTCATTTTTATATCAGCTGGTGGAGAAAGTTGATGAACTGAGGCTACTGGAGTACAGAGAAGAAGCAAAAGCTTCGTACATAGATCAGTGTACAGACGCTTGGACCACAATTTGAGAGGAAAAAACTATTTCCATGATAAAAACAGTGTTCAGGTTATATCAATGAGAGGTGAAATTATAAACCTGAATTACGTACCACATACGGAAGATGTCTTACATTTCATTCGGAAATGTACAATACTAAGTGAAGTGAGGCGTCAGGTTTTCGGAAAAAAACTACCTTTCGGACGAAGAGAGTATAATGGAGTAAAACGAGCTGAATGTGGAAAAACTTTTTAATTTTGCCAAAAATTTGCTAAGGTATAGGAATGAAATAAGGAGTGGGAACTTTTGATATAAATTATTTATTCTAGTTTTTAAATGATCTACGGCGATCATGAATAATAGTCGATCGGGCAGACGGCATAATGCCATGCATATATGTTTATAAAGTAGTAAAAAATTAATTTGAAAAATCTAACTCTAAAAATCTGTCGTAATCGAACTTGCTTCGCAGTTTCCACTTGCAAGTCACTGTAGTACAGACTGTCAGACAATTCTTCTAGAAGATTTATTGCAAATGGAAACGCAGCCTAACACAACAAAGCGACAGAAATCATCTTAAAAGTGTCACTTAGATATGTGTTAACTTACTCAGGGTCTAAAATTTCTTTATAGTTATTGTACATGTGGTTACTTCTCCCGGGCTTGGCGCAACGAAGCGATGAATACCTCAGGCCCTAAAGAATTTTAAAATAGATAAATAGGAAAAAAAAACTGCCTGATCGTAATCATGTGAGACGGAGTGAAGGTATCTGTTTGTTATTGCAATTTTTGTTGTTATTTTAAAAAAACAAAACAATCAGTGATAGTATGTAGGAATTTTCTAGTGGGTGAAGTGTTGTTTACACGAGGAGAGGTTAACAACAAAAAGGATTTTTTTAATTTTTTTATTTTTGTACAAAGCACATAAATATACTTGGATTGAGAATAAGAGATAAAAAAAATAGTTCTAACTAGATGGCCGTAGGAAAAGCATACATTTTGGATCAAAATGGATGGTGGATCAGATCAATTAACGACAAAAAAAAAAAACAAAAAAAAAAAAAAAAACAGATAATTAAAACTACAATCTATTTCTATATATAAATATTATTTTTTGTGTTTTTTTAGGCTTACTATTTTTCTCACTAAAACAAACATACAATATGTTTTATTTTCTGTTGTAACACTTATCACTTAAATTAAAATATATCTTATTTTTTGCATAAATTGAAATCACAAACATTTTTTTTATATATGTGTAATAATTGAGTCAAAATTAGAAAAAAAAGGTTAGATTAAGAAGATCAAATCAAACAAAAGACACAGTAGAAAAACGAAAACAAATAAACAAACATTTTTTTTCTTTCAATTCGAACTCAGTGACAAAAGAGCTATCTGAATAATGTGCACGTTCTTTTTCTTGCAAAAATAAAATAAAATAAAATAAATAACAACAGTAATAATAATAAATAAAAAAAAAAAAAAACAAGTCCTACGTACTTTGCATAAACGACTTTTTTTTAATCATCTCTCTCTGCAAGACAATTACCTAAAATTTCTTGAAAATAGCGTTGAAGGCCTTGTAGTTTGTTCGTTTGTTTTGGATTGCTAGTTTTTTTCTTTCTTTTTATTTAGTGAGAGGTTTCGGAAGAAGTTTAATACAGAAAAGTAGGAAGATGGAAGAGTTGTTGTTTATTAAATGTTTTATTCTTTTGTTCTTATTATTTTTTTTCTTTTTTCACACACTATACAGCAGCGTCATCAATTGTTTCTTTTTCTCTTTGATGGTGGACTTTTTTTTATTGTTTCTAGCAAACTCCATTTGCTAGATTCTAATATCGTAATCGTATGTATATACAACATCTAGGTAAACTTATTTCAATTTAAAAATTTTAGAATCTCTTTTTTGCTTGATGTTGATTGATTTTTTTCCGTAACGTAACGTTTAGTTTTATGTAAAAACCGCTTGTATAGTAGATTATTTATAATTTTCTGTTTTTTTTTTTGCTTTTACTTCAAATTAGAATACTTTTTTTTACACTAACATAAAATGTACACATACGGACTGTATGTAAACATACACGATTGTATGACAGGAAGAATTTTATAAAACTGACTCAGGCATACATATGCATATATATACTTTCATGTGAACATATTTTCTATTTAATTTATTGTATTAAACACCGTTTTTGCTAAACTATTTCAAAAATTGCTTCAAGTTTTTTTTATTATTTTCTTTTTTTTATATCTAAGTTTGTTTCTAAAAATTTTCTTAATTTGTTAATGTTTAAATCATTTCTTCTCATTTTTTGTTTTTTTGTTAATCTATTAAGTTTTATTTTGTATCTAGATTTTTCTCTTTTTAGTAATTTAATCGTTTTATTTATCTAATTTTTTAAATTTTCTTTTTATGTAAAGCTGCCCCATATTACACTTCAGTCTCTCGCATTGGTTCCGCCGGCTAATTTAAGAATACAACAAATATTGAATATAAATATAAAAAAGTAAACAACTTGAAGAAAAAAGAAAATATTTTTTTGGTAACATTAGGAAATGTTTTCTTGATGTTATATCGAGTAGTTAAGTTAAATGTTCAGTTTTTTTTTTTAATGTTCTTTTTTTGAAAATGAAGTGTAACAAAATTAAAAACAAAAACAAAAAAAAACAAACAAAAAAAAAAAAATAAATAAAAAAAAAAATAATAAAAAAGATATACATATACATACTTCTACTGAATGTGATTTCTTCCTTATTTTTGTTTTAAGGTATGGATACTGTCCCTGTATACAAATGATGAATATTTAAGTATAAATTTGTGCTTTGCTTACTTAAATATATGTACATAAATGTCGTATACATATATTAAAGCTTATCGGAATTATGTATTAATTTAAAAAAAATGTCAAAATTAGTGTCAAATTAATAACAATGTCCACCACCTCTATCAAATCCAATTTTTGTTTCTCGATATTTTTATTGAATTTTTTTACTTACATAGTCAAATGAAAAACAAAAAAAAATTTTGTTCATGTTGATTGCCATGTTATGACAACATAAAGTGGTAATTATAATTTTTACTATGAAACCTATGAAAAAGGATGTACAAAAAATAGGCATCTGAGAATTTATGACTAAGGAAAATTAACATGAGCACGACCAACGAACGATGAATAAATCAAATAAAGTGATTCTAAGCTCCTTGCGAACCTAGATTCCCTACAAAATCTTAATAGAACGATGGAAATATAATCTATTTTCAAGCTCAGATGATTATTTTTTTAATCATTTTTAATCATCACATAAAAAAAAAACTGGCCATCGCGAATTTGGTCGGAGGAAAGTATGGAAGCTCGGCATAGTGTGCCCTATCCAAAGAAAGGAGATGCTCTGAATTGCGCCAACTACACAGGTATTCAGCCCTATCACGAATTCTATTGTAATCGAAAGTTTGCTACGTATCACGAAAAAGCTATTGCAAAATCCGTTCGTAGTGGATTCGTAGTGTAAAATCTACTAAGAACTTCGAAAATCGGGGAATTTGTTATCACTAATTCCAAATGAAACGCAAATATGACGTCCTTTTCTACGACAGTTTACTCTTTTTATTTAAGTATTTGTCTTTTGGCCAAGGAAATTAAATGGGAACAAAAGAGAATTATTGAAAAGTTGAAGGGATTTTCGTTTTAAAAGTCTCGAAGCATTGGTGTCAAATGACAGCTAATTTCGAAATTCACAATCATTTTTTTATGAGGCAATGCTTTTTTCGATTCCCTTTTGATTTTGTGATTGCTTTTTCGGGGTTCGTAGTGGAATAATCTATTCGGGAAAGCTCCACTATAGAATTCGTGATAGGGCTGATAAGTATTCTCAACATCGCTGACAAAATTCTGTCGTCTATTTTGTGCATCCGCTTAGAACCTTTTGCAAACGAACTGGTTGGACCATATCAGTGTGGTTTAAGGCGAGGAAAATCAACAAACGATCAGATTTTCACACTTCGGCAAATACTGGAAAAAACCCAAAAATTCCAAGTCGATACACACCATCTTTTCATTGACTTTAAAACCGCCTATGATAGCGTTGATGGAGACGAGCTATATAGAGCCATGTCACATCTCGAACATTTATAATTAATGCGCACATCAAGGGGTTATGACTACTATTATAATGTCATTAAACACAGTGCGAGCATTAAGGAAAATAGGAGAGGATTTGAAAGGAGACATCGATGCACTTTGCATTTTAACTTCTGTGAATCATAAGTTAAAATGAAAAACAGGGCCAGGTAGAGCATTCCACATTTGGGTGGTGCGACTTAAATATGAATCTCTATACTTGAATGTACGCTCCAAGTTGTGCTCAAGGTAAAACTTATGAGCATTCTTAGCGACGCGGGTGTTGCGGCTAAATTGTTTCAGGGGAGAAATGCAACTGGCTTATTTAATAGAGCACTGTTTATAGAAAAGCGATAAAAGAGAGAGAGAGAGAGACAGGTAACGTTTCGACAATTCTACGATTGACCTATCACCTATCAATTTTAACGCTCTATTTTGTACCCTACCAAGCAGGTGCAAAGATGTTTGAGCGGCACCTCACCAGGCTTTGAAGTCGAGAAAGGTTTAAGACAGGGTGGTGCATTTGAAGCAACTGTACGCAACTCACAAGCCAACACCAGAGGTACAATTTTTCAGAAGTCCGTTCAACTCCTTGGTTATGCTGATGACATTGATATCATGGGCAGAACAACGCGAGCTGTCAGTGGAGCATTTGCGGCGAAGATGGGTTTAACTGTTAACGAGACGAAAACAAAGTATGCGTTGTAATCGAAAATAGAAGACCTACACCATCAACTAGGACAAAACGCCACCATGGGCAATTATAACTTCGAAGTAGTCAGAGATTTTGTTTACCTGGGATCCACTATTACGTCGCACAACAACATCAGTGCTGAGATCAAACGAAGAATCACACATGCTAATCGCTGTTTCTTCGGGCTTAGAAAGCATTTAAGTAGAAAAGCCCTCTCTCAAAGAACTAAAGAAACCCTATACAAAACCTTAATCATCCCAGTCCTGCTTCATGGGGCAGAGGTATGGACACTGACAAAATCGGATGCATACCAGCATCTTTGTTGCTTTGAGAGGAAGATTCTTCGCGTTATGTTTGGAGTAGAAGATTCAACCACAAACTTTTTGGCCCAGTGTGCATTGGTGGAGAGTGGAGGAGAAGATTTAACCACGAACTTTACGGGCTCTACAGTGATATCGACCTAGTCAAAAAGCTGAAAATACAGCGACTAAGGTGGCTAGGCCACGTGGAGCGCATGGACATCGACGTACCGTCGGGCTGGTGCGTCGATGTCCATGCCAGTCTTCGATTCCATCTCCCACGTTACAGAGGAAGGCCTCATCTTAGGTGGCGCGATCAAGTGGTGAATGACATCAACCAACTTGGTGTGCGCAACTGATGGCAGCTAGCTAGGGACCAGGCTATAGCTGGAGAGGTTTGTTGGTTGAGGCCGTATCCACCCTGGATTGTAAGCGCCATCTAAAGTTAAGTAAAGTAGGCCATCGTGAATTTTCTGTTCATTGCGTTGCTATATCATATTTTTTAGATTTTTTTATTGATTTTTTTTGTCGTTCGTTGGTCGTGCTTATGTAATAAGTCAGTCCTTAGCAGCCCTATTCTGCTAAAACTTAACGTGATCTTTTGTGTTTTGCAATTCGAGTGATTGTTTCAAATCAATAATCAGATTTAACACACAATTTGAGCTTAGAAACTTTTGCTATTCAATTGTGTTTAATTTTACAAAAAAAAAAGTCAAAAAGTTTAATAGGCAATAAACTTATTGATTGAAAAAATAACATAAAAAAGCTTAATATGTAACTACAAAGTACTGCTAAAACGCTTCATTTATAAATGAGTGGAAAAATTGATTTACGTTTATCCCGATGCGAAAGATTTCATCGCCTTCACATCATCGTCTTTTTTTTTTTTTTTAATTAAGGCCCACATTATGAGTAGAAAAGAATGCAAACGGTGCAAACCTTTTCTTTTCTTTTTAGACATCGAATACATGATATTTGTCTGGTGTCCGAAACTCATTTCTGAAGTGGACTGGTTCTTGATGATTTAATATCAAACTGTATATGCTACCACGCTCCTCATCCAGCTGATAAGGCTAGAGGTGGATCGGCAATCCTGATAAAAAAGAGCTTAAAACACCATGAAGAAGCTATGTTAACAAACGAGAATATGCAAGTCAATTAGCATCGGTATGAAAAAGAAAGACTTCAAGTTGGCATCAATATACTGCCCGCCAAGGCGTTCCCCGACTGAAGATGCTTATACAGAACTGCTTAATCTACTAGGACATAACTTTCTTGTTGGCGGTGACTTGAATGCTAAGCACACCCATTGGGGATCCGGACTTATGACAACAAAAGGCAGAAGGTTTACAAAGCATGCCTCAAATACAATTGCGAGTTTTATTCTTCCAGAGCACCAACTTACTGATACTAGTAAAATACCAGACCTTGTTGACTTTTTCGTAGTTAAAGTGGATACCTTTAAGAGTCGAAGGTAATTATGACTTATCATCAGATCATACACCGGTGATTTTATCACTTAATGAATCACAGATAATGGAAAAAAGTAACCCTAAAAAATTGAAGTGAATTCAGGGTAAGCTTGAAAGCTATATAAATCTCAGATTCACAAAAGAGCAAATCGACCTTGAAGTAGAACAATTCATTGCCGATGTTCAACAAGCTGCAGAAGAAAGTACACCAACTTACTCGAGTAGGAGACAAACTGAAACAAAATACCCTGTCGAGATAAGAGAGTTGATATTGGAGAAAAGAAGAGCTCGAAGAAAATGGCAATATACTTGATTTCCAGACGACAAAACAGCGTTTAACCGGCTAAGCAACGAACTGAAGAAACAAATCTACGAATTCAAAAATGATTCATTGAGTAGATTCCTGAAAAATTTAACGACTGATGCTTCAACCGATTATTCGCTCTTGAAAGAAGCTCAGCGCCTGGAAAGGCCGCAGTTGCAAAACACTCTCTAGACGGAAATTGGATCGGAAATCCGAAAGAAAAAGCTAACCTGTTTGCAGAACATCTTGCGAATGTTTTTAAGCCATTCCCAGCAAACACATCTGAGAACAGCTTACAGTTTATTGATAAAGTAGATGAAGCTGACATACCAATTTCCACACTCAAAGAAATAAAAAGTATGTGTCGAAATCAACTATCGAACAAAAAATCACCTGGGTACGATCTAATAACTGCTCAGGTTATGAAAGAAATGCCATCAAAAGCCTTCAAAAAACTCCAATTAATAATAAATGCATGCCTAAAGACCCAATATATCCCACATCATTGGAAAATTGCTGAAGTAATTGTCATACCAAAGCAAGCTAAGCCACCAACAGAAGTGACGTCTACAGACCAATATCGCTTATACCAATAATGGCAAAAGTCTTTGAAAAACTGCTACTGAAAAGACTAAGCAAATTCATAGAAGAAAGAAATCTTATCCTAAATCATCAGTTTTGATTTAGAAATAAACATTCCACGATAGACCAAGTTCATAGAATAACGGATGCAGTCGAAAAAGCATTAGAAGAAAAACGAGTATGTTCGGCTATATTTTTAGATGTTGCTCAAGCATTCGACAAGGTATGGCATGAGGGTCTAGCGTACAAACTGCAAAGGGACCAACCCAGGCAGCACTATGAAATACTAAAATCTTAAATCTCAAGCCAGCTCTTCAGAGAACGGTATGATCAAGAATATTCAAAACTTAACAAAATACAAGCCGGTGTTCCACAAGGAAGCGTCCTAGGACCTACTCTGTATTTGCTATATACAAGGGATATTCCAGTGTATACCAACACCATTATGGCTACTTTTGCAGATGATACTGCAATTTTGGCATCCAGTAAGTGCGTCGTCAAGGCTGCTGAGAAATTGCAAAATGCCGCCGACTCAATTAGTGATTGGACCAAAAAATGGTGTATCAAGCTTAATGAAGCTAAATCTGCACATATAAACTTTACAAATAAAAAGTTAAGCTAAGTTCGAATATTCATCAACAAACAATGACGCCAATACGGCCAAATACCTTGGGATGAATTTGGATGCAAAGCTAAAATGGAAAGAGCATATCAAAAAGAAAAATTAAGAGCTCTTGAACTTGAAATATAGAAACTGGTTACTCGGTAGAAATTCTGAATCATCTGTCATAATAAAAATAATGCAAGTACTTATAGAACTGTTTGGACCTATGGAATCCAATTATGGGGCTGTACGAAGAAAACAAATACTGAAATCATCCAAAAGTTCCAAAACAAAGTTCTTCGTGGAATAGTTAATACACCATGGTATATAAGAAATAGCGATTTACATCGTGCTCTACAAATAGAAATGGCTACAGAAGTTGTAAAAAAACATGCCGTATCACACAATCATAGCGACTGCATATGCATAGTCATATCAACTCTGAAATGGATTCCGTATTGAATACGAGAGGCAATATTCGGAGATTAAGAAGAACCAAGCCACACGAGCTAATGGTCTAAAAGTCATGGGAAGCATTAAGAGTTTAAGCTTCCCTTAGAGCGATTATATTATTGAGAAAGAAAAATCTGTTGTCGATAGATTGATTCTGATTACGAGGAGTTTTAAGTGAGTTAAGAATCCCACACTACTTGTTGTCGAATACTGCCAAGTGTCTTTTGAAGATTTTCTTCTGACAAAAACAAAATTGCAACCCCCGTAAAACCAACGTTTGGGCTGCTCAATTATGCATAGGAATCGTAATACATATATAGCAATTTAAAACCATCCTAAATGCCAAATTTTATTTAAAAAACGTGAACAATAAATAAATGCTTATACGTCAACATTACACTAATTCATCAACTTACACACCAAATGCTAAATTTTGTTTTTATGTTATTTAATCTTTTTAACATGAAAATTTAAATTTAAGAACAACTAAGCGAAAAATAGCTTTGCAGTATTTAATAACTGATAGATGAAGATAATGTCGTAAACGTAACTCCCTGAGTTAACTTAAAAAAAAGTTTTCTACTTCATATTAAAACGAGTATATTTTTTTTTTTTTCTTTCTAACCATCTACAAAAAAATTACCATACAACTTCAAAATATTTACTTATAAGCTACAAAAATTAACATATAACCTACATATTTTGCGCACATATTAAATACATGACATTTATTAAATTTTAAGAAAGATTGATATTAATATAAACTTATAAACCTCCTAGAGTTAGAGACAGAGAGAGAGTGAGAGAGAAGAAGATATAAAAATAATTAGCTAAAACAAGCTACATGCACCTTCATTTGACGGTTTTGTTATTCAGATTCGATTCTAAGAAATTTTTACATTTTATAAAAATGTAAGTTTTAAAATAAATGAACACAATAATGTTTTTTTTTTTTTTGACCCAGGCAAAAAAGCAAATGAACGCCCAAACATATAGTAAAGTGGATTTAAAATTGCTTAGAGACCTTTTCTTCTATTTTTTTTTCTTTTTTGTATAAATTAAATACTCTCAAGCTCAATCTCATATTTTTTTTGTACGTCAATTTCGAAAGCCTGATGTGAGATACAATAATGCGTTTAAATAAATGAAAAAGATTTAATAACATAAAACAATTAATGAAAATAAATAGGAGTAGGTAGAGATTGCGGCAAATAGTTAAAATAATGAAACGATATCATAAACTTAAAAACAAAAACTCAATAAAAGTGGTGGAAAAAAAATTTTTTTTTTTTGCTTAAAGCTCCCTGTCTGAAAACTCTTTTGTATTTGAGAAAAAAAAAGTCAAAACAACGTTCAAGTTGTTTTTCTCTATTGAAAATATTCAAGGTCATGTTTGAAAAGAAGTAAGATATGAAAAGTCACTGTAACAGATTTGTTGTTTGAATGATAGAAAATTATAAAAACTAATACTTTAAATACATACACAAAAAGAAATATATTTTATTTAAAAAAAAATTATATAAAAGATGAAACTCTGCGAAGTGTGTCGGGTGTGACTGTGGGAGTGTGGTTATTATTATTTCTTTTCTTTTTTTTTCTTCTTATTCTTTATTATATATTTAAAAAAAAATTATTTTTTGTTCCAAGAATTATATTTCTTAAATAAATGCTCAAATATGCTCTCTAAACTTTTGATATCTTAAAGGGAAAGGCATAAGAAAACTATGGTTTCGTCATTGTCTAAATGCTGTGCGACTACTATGTGCTGGTAGTTTGACTTAAACATTGAGAAACAAAAACAGGGGGTCGTTCGTTGGGACATAAGTAATTAAGAAAACAGAGGCTTTCGTGTTCTGTGCAAAAGAATTCCATATTTTATCTATCAATGCCATTTGCACTGGCAGACATTTCGCTGTTAACAGTAAATGTCAAATATACTAATCTGTTTCTTGATATTAGAATCTAGATTGAGTCACTATCAATGCGCCACTACATTTAAGAGGATAATACACATCTAAAACGATTAACGAGACTTGTTACTCAACTCCTTTTTTTATTTATTTTTTTAACATAAAGTTATCCCTTATGTGTGTGAGTAAAACACCTTAAATCATACAAATTACCCGGATACCTATATGTATATTTGGAGATTTATGAATAAAAAGTGTTACGGAAACAATTTACATTAAAAAAGCTGCAAGATCGAAGGCAAGTGTATTTTGGCATATTGGTCCAAAAACGAACCAAGCCTGCCTATGACCAGGGGACCTAGTATGTATCTCGGTTGTACAATGAAATTGTTCGCATTCGGAGAATCGGTATTCCACATTCTATTCGCAAGTTTTTTTTTTCAACGAAAGTCGAACAGGTGCAGTAGTGCCAGTTAGTGATTCGGAAAATTACCCAATTCGATAGCAAAACAGTTAGATTTTGTTCTTATTCATTCGACAGCAAAAGTGTTTGCGAGAAGATTCTAAAATAAGATTACGCATCAAAAATGTGAGTAAATATAGATAAAAAATCATTTATTGAATTTAAAATGATCATTTAATTATTTATCTTACTTTTTTTTAACAGGCAATCAACAAAAAAAGTTAATACCAAACCATCGCAATATGAAATGCTGGGTGAATATCTTGAAAAACATCGTAGCAAAGACTATTTGAAAAACTTAGAATCACGGCAAAAGTCCAACCAAATGGGAACCAAATTGGCTGAAAACGTCAACGTTGAGGGCCCACCGCAACGGGATGCAAAGGAATGGAAGAAGGTAAGAACTTCTGAGGCAACCGAGAGGTCAATGTTCAATGTTTCGCTTCTAGGTTTGGTTCAATTTTAAGAAAAATGTAAAGAGAACCCGGATTGTGCCAGCGTCACCATACGGTCACACTTAATTGAATTTTGATCTTTCAAAACTCCAATCTACAGCCACTGAAAATGTCATATAAAAAAATGGAGCAAAATAATTACAGCACTGCCCGGGTTTTAAGGACAAATTAAGTAAACCTATTAGGAACTGGTGGCGGACCACCAAAGCAACAACTCTTCACTCGACCAGAAAGAAAGGTGGTTGAAATAATTGATCTTACAACAGCCGTCGTCGAGGGAATGTCTAATGTTGCTTGCTTTGGGGTTTCTACAACTACGTCACATCAAGACAATATAGAAATTGAAATTCTTTAGATTCAACATGATGGAGGCATCTATGACATAGTTGAAAAAAATTGTTCGTATGTTTGCAATACCTCTCAACGAAGAACGCAATCTTAAAGACGACAGGAAACTATTCAATAAGACAAGTTGATAATCAAATAGTGTTCCAAAGCAATTCAAATGATTTTTTGAAGAACATCAATGAAAGTTTTAATGAAATTTTAAAATATACAAAAAGTTTTGTTTTGGTTAAATATAATTCGAGGTTCGTTCGAAAATCGAAAATAATTGTAACACTTAATTGGCATTACTGCAATACGATTCTACTTTCTTGGGTGTTATAATTTCAAAGTAGAATCGGAAATGATTTTAGAATAGAATTGAAAGTAGAATCGAAATACATACTAGGCCCCCAGTACAACGAGATCTACAAGGAGAAAGAAGAAAAACTTGTCGTATGCAAGCGAAGGCATAGTCTAATTAGAGCAGATGGCGTTTACGATGAGTCCTTAAATGCAGCTGAAAACCAGTTGGAAAGGATCTTGCAATAGCTGATTTGTAAATGGAGACCCTCACAATTAAGCCAATTAAAGAGGAAGAATACTCTTTAACGTCGCTTATAAGAGCTCATTCTGCTGTAATAAGTGAGTGTCTAAGACACCAAGTCAACAATTCGATAGGTCTTTATGTGTCGTTTTATCCCAGATTAGTCGTCAATAGACCAAATTTTCACGTTACAGAAGAAAACCAATGCTATCAGAGTATTTATATAGAAACGAGCTATACAGAGCCATGTCTGAAGTTTCGGCATCCCTATACAAAATTCGAACGACTGTTCAGGATTGCTGCAGAGAATTACCGCTGCTCCGTCAAAATCCGTAAAGAACTAACTAAGACCTTTGATATTGAAAAAGGCTTTCGACAAGGCGAAAGACCGTCAAGTTATTTGTTTACGATCATACTTGGAAAGATTGTACAAAACTGAAACGTCAACACAAGAGAAATAATCTTTTAAAAGATGATATTGACGTTAGAGTTAGAAGCAAGCGTGATGTTAAAGGTGCAAACTTCAACCGACTTAGAGTGCAAAACTGTGAAGAGCTTGCCCAAAATCGAAATAGTTTGCTAAATAGGTTGGTTCTACCCGAACTGTTATGACCTTCCCAAGTAAGAAAGTCATCAACTTTGCAATGGAAATAGTGGAGAAAGCAGTGATTTGATATATTTGATATATTTCGCTGCATAAAGGAAGGTACCCGGGTACTTTCTTACATGGACTATGGTGTATATAGTTTTTTTTTTTTTTTTAAATGTGGAGCTCATCTGAATTAATTCAGTCATAGAAAAACTGAAAAGGTCCATCCGAGTAGCTCTTCACGACACACACGGAGTTTAAGGTGGCTCTAGGGAAATATTCCACTTAGTGTTTAAAAAGTTCTAAACTCTGAAAATATGACCATAAATTGGCTGCGTAAACGCAATCGTATTATCTTAATAGCAGCTGTGATGATTTAAAACTTTTTTTAATAAGACAAGCTGTTTTTTTTTGTTTTGTGTACAGACCAGATATTCGTCTGACCAAATTTAAAGCCCTCTTATAATTGGAAGCTACACTGACAGCTTGATATAAGAATAATTTGAAAGAATAAAAGAACACGAGTTCTGAAAATCAGTGTTTCTAAAATACAAAAAATAAAAATATCATCAACTTCATCATTATCGAGAACATTGTCCTTGCATTTTTTAAAATATAAAGATAAAAGTTATACTCTAATTCATATACTTGCACTCGTGAAATTGTAGAAAGGTATTCTCTGCACTAAAGTCATAAATTTCATTAGATTAAGCATAGCTAGGGCAAGTGCTGTTTCTCTACAAGACGAGCGGGCGGACACAACAGATCTCAAGATTAAGTTTTACCCTTCAAAATAAGCTTGCGAGGTTCTGCAGCTGCATAAGAGACACCTGAATAACTAAGTTTGGAATACTTTTCTTACAATAGGAACTCAAACTTTAAACTAGGAAAAAAAAAACTTGACAGTACATAACTCAAAACTTACATGGTTTTTTAACCACTACACTCACGAGTACTATTGTTGATATTTCTGTTTACATTCTCGTTATTGTTCAATTTTAAATCGTAATCTCTAGAGAGCCAATTGCTTGTACCTTTAAATACAAGCTGAACAGTGCATATATTTCGCGCAATGTCAATGTGTGTACGAACACCGCAGTTATAAAAAATGTTGCAAACGCAATTTATAATATAAGTCTTATTTTTTCGGGAAAGCGGGGTGCTTTAGTTGTAAAAATGGCATCGAAACCATTGGTTTTAATTAAAAATGAAAGAAGATAGGTAAAATTGCAACAAAAAAAAAAACACATTTAAGAAAAATCAAAATATATATAACGATTTGAAAAAAACTTAGAAAAACACTATGGAAATTCAAAAACGTTTTCGAAGAAACAAAAATAATGGTAAGTTAGATAATATATAGAGTCGTTTTTCCACCGAACGGAGAGAATCACTTGGAAGTACGTTGGTAAGAAGTCTTGTGGTGGTAATTGCGTTAAATTCTCTTTAGCCAAAACACTACTCCTTCTTTTTCCCTAAAGTTGTTTCTCAATACATATTTGCTTTTTGTCTCCCAAATGGGGGGTTATATATATGATAAAAAACACATTTAATTAATATAGAGTGGAGTAATAATTTTAAAAATTTTAGGTATGGATATTTTAAACTCTATGTAAGAAGATTTATAAAGAAATATTTTGAAGAAAAAAAGTGAACAAGTCAACTGAAACAAATAAAGGACTTACTTGTGTCTGTAAACGAGTTAGTCCACGAATCCAAAGAATTTGACCCGCTCGTGGTTTTTTGTCAGAATCAATTGAATCAAACCGTTCTTCACCTAAATTCATCGCTTCTGTGTATTCTTCAGGGTGTCCACGACCCCACCTGCAAGAGAGAAAAAATAAAATAAAAATAATAAAAATAAACAAAAACAAAATGTTAAATTAATAAAGTTAAACTTGTTTTTGTCTTCTATTTTAAAATCTAGTTTTGCAATAAATAGAAAAAAAATGTTTTTTTTTGGTTTAGTTTCATTTACTTAGCAAAGTTTTTGAATTTTCAAATCATTCTCTTGCGATTTTAATACAGAGGTTATTTTTTTTTAATAAAATACGTATAATTATGTGCTTAACAGGACATGCAGACATATAATAGTTTAATATACAGATTCATTTTGTCTGTTTTTTTTTTTACTTGCTCTTGACATTATTAGAATCAGATCATCCAATTAGATCATCCAATTAATTACAGTAGTGATGTTTAAGTATGTATATAGGAAAAATTAAATAAACTTTAAATGAGTGATTATACAAATAATGTATTAGTCTGATTGATTGAGATCAAATGCAGCTTCTGTTTTTGTTTTTTATCGAACAAAGTATGTATTTGTACACCAATGAAAGAGATAGCGAAAAATAATATATAGGAAAAGAACAATAAACAAAAGTAAAATAGTATATTGTAGCAATAAAATTGTTTTACAGTTGTATTTTCTATGGAATTTTGAATTTTGGTGTTTCGACTGAACAATAGCTTTTTTTTTTAATTTCAACATCACAAAACATTCAATGTAGTGGTACATACCCAGTTCGAATATTTTAGAAAAAAACATTTTTACGTTCTCGACTTTTGCGTGGCCTTTTCCGAGCGGAGTGGTGGAGATAGAGATTTCAATAGACAAAAGCCCAAAACTGTTTTTTTTTTTACATGCAAAAACCTTCATCATTCATTCATGACGACACACTGATAGCTGTTGAAAAATGAAGTAAAAGAAACCTTTACTTGAAAAACAAACCAAGAAGCAAAATCAAAAATCAAAACCCAAATCAAACCAATGCCAAACGTGATGACTGATGATTATCATAGTGAGTATTTCGATCGTATGTGGCGCTTTGTTTTGCTGGTACTCGCTTGTGTTGAAGAGAGAAAAGCTGAAAATTTACAATGATATGAAACCTACAAGTGGAACGGATTGCAAGCGTAGGAAATGGTGGTTATTCGCAGCCATGAAGTTAAGAAAGTAGTAAGAAAGTGTATATTGACACCTACGCACGGTCGAAAGCACCAACTTGTTCGTGTCCCGTAGTTGGTGTTACATAATTTGGGATGTGATTTTTGGTCATGTTCTAAGAAAAATATAAATCCGTTTCTCAACAACTTTGACATCACTTTTTGACAATTTAAAAAAAAGGCTAAATCTTCTTGAATTTCCATTGCAAAACCCATATACGAATAAAATGTCTGCGTATTCTTCTTTCGTAAATGAAGGCATTTCAAAAAGCTCTCTGATCAAACTACAATCGTGGCTGATGAATAAATCTGTTTTCTTTTTCTTTTATACGACTTATTTACCCATTGAACATTCATACCTCAAACTTAAATCTCCCTGAGAAGAGGTAAGTCACTTGGGATTTCGGCAGCAAAAATTTGGCAACCCTAAGCCTTTAGGAGCCCAATTTAAAAAAAGTTTTAAAGATTATATCTAAAATTAGGGTTCTTCCATCAGTATCGACAGAGAAATCGAATTTAACACAGGTCGGGGTACACCAAAGTAAGCCTTTTTTTAAATTGTCAAAAAATGAAGTCAAAGTTGAGAAACGGACTTAACTTTAAAACAATTTTTTCTTAGAATATGACCAAAAATCACATCCCAAAGTATGTAACACGAATTACGGGACAGCCTGTACATGAAACAAAAAATTAAACATTCAGCGCGATAATCGTATGCGATCGACGATGAAAATTTTGTTTGACGACGCTGGCGATCAAATCAGACAGGCATACGAAAAATCAATGGTTTTGAAATTCGAATTGCATTATGAAATGAAATGTCAAAACATATGAGATAGGCTGGGTTTCGGGGGTTCTTTTCTTTCCGATTTATGTCCCGACAAGAAATCAAAATTGTTTGAAAAGTGAAGAAGTATTAAAACTTGGAAAATTTATAAAATCTGCCCTATAGTTATATTAAAATTTCGCCTAAAACTTCTCCCATATTCCAAAAATTGGCATCGGCATCCCATGGTAAATTTATCTGTGTTCTTACTTGGCTTGTTTAGCAATCACTTTTGCAAGGAGATTGTTGTAAGGACAGCAATGTAAGTGCAGGAAAAAAATTATGTTTGTTTTTTTTTTATTATTACTTCCATGAACAATAAACATTTGCTCCATGCGAAATGCATTTGGAATAAGGTTCACGAAAGCGCGTTATGTTTCATAGAAACAAAATATGACCTGAGAAATAATTTTTTTTAGATTTGGAGATAGGATTTAACAAATTATTTCAAAACTGAAAGATGAATGCTTTAAATAAAAAAAGAAATAAGTAAGATATATATTTTTGAAGTGAAAGTCGTTGAAACGAAAATGTATCACCATATGGAAACAAAAACTATCGCGACGCTTGGTTTGTAAAAAGATAGTAAATAACCAGATGGCAATAGTTATACTTGAAACTGCACATTTCAAAGCAAAAAATTGCGTGAAACCAAATACGATACGAAAGGACAAAAACGTTTAGTCTGAAAGAGAATGAGGTATCTGGCATACGTAGTTACCAGAATCGAGAATGTAGAAGAATGAATGAGGTCAAGCAGATTAATGACGGTGCCAGTGCATCTGTAGCGGGGGCGGTTGAAGTTTTTTAAAGCAAATTCTATCGTGAAACACATTCAATTCGAATAAAACCGAAAATCCTGGTTTGAATAAGAAGTAAAGCAGTTGTCGTAAGTGTTGACATAAAAGAACCTAAGGACTAAAGGAATAAACTATCAATTAGTAGGACACCACTGTGGAATAAGTTTTCTAAGGCGTATAATAATAGAGATGTCACTAAAAATCTATGAAAAGAAGTTTCAATTGAAATAAAAGAAATAAAATTAATAACAGGGTGTCTGTCAGTTATCGTCAGAGAACGGCAACAGTGTATGCAGACGAATGTCTGAGATTTTGGTCCGAACAACTCCGATCGGATATCGGCCGATAATTCGGATTCAGTGTACGCGAGCCGTTAGTTTTTTTTATCATGGAAATCATGAGCACGTGTCATCAACATTAAAGCCTGCTGACATTTTGTTCTTCTTGTCATATGGTGACTCGGAGACGCTACAGTATGTTTCTTAGTAAATTTTTTAAAACAATATAATATCACACTGTGTGCTTGAAAGAATATAATTTAGAACGTGAACTTCAAGTTAAAAGAACCAAAAAAAAAAAACAAGGAATAAGCGAAAAGCAAATGCGAGCCACCACCTCCTACACAAAGCCTCCCTACAAACTCACTTGCACCACCATACACTTTTGTAGAACTGAGCTTATAGAACACTTAAGAGATCCCTTTTCATTCAAATAAAATTTGGTTTGCTTTTTTTCTTTTTTAAATAAGTTCTCATATTTTCTTTTCAATAGAGTTTCTTTTTAACAACCAATTTTATCAATAAAAATAACTTACAATTTCGAAAACAAACTTTGATGCAAATATTTATATATGTTTTTAATTTCCTTTTCGTTTGGCAATTTCAACAAAACTTTTTTGAAATGTATTATTCTGTAGTTTCATCAATTTGTTTTAGATAAATCGTTTCAAGACTTAAGTATGTTTCATGCCAAATTAAGGTTAAGTTAATCTTTCTTGTCAAAATTCTATTTTTATTCATTACTACGTGACTTAAATTAAATAAACAGGCTTACAGCAAACAACAATTCTATGAATATTAATCAAAAACATACATAGAGCATAAAACATATTTGTAACTATGAATAGAATAGTCGAAATAAAATATAATAAGTAAGTACGTCTCATGAGATTCGCAGTAAGAACAAGCCTGTTGTTGTTCTCGCTAAACCACGAGTCATTTTCTTAGTTTTTTTTTATAATTAATTTTCTATACCATTTTTTTTTTATCTAATATGTCATTGATTTGTTTAATACTGCGATTAAGTTTTTTCCTTAATTTTAATAAAACTAAACAAAAAAATTGCTTGTTATTCAATATCACTTCTCTTGATAAATTAGGAAAGGAAAGGAGTAACGAAAAATAAAATAATACTGAGCACTCGTCGAATTTTACCTTAAAATACTTGAAAAAAAAAAATTGAGACAAATAATAAAAGGAAAAATCCAACATATTTACATTTCATTGTTGTCGTAATGGTTTTTGCTTTATAAAATTTTTTGCCTTGCCTGGTTTTTAAATTATTAATTTAATCATTATTATTTGTGGTTACGTATGGAAACTTAATTTGATTTCAAATATAAGACCAATTTAAGACAATGTATTCATATTGGTTGTATACCATGTATTGTTTTGTACGTAATTTATACTTTATAATTTCTAATTTAAATATTATTAATGTTTTTTAATTTTGTGCTATCAGGACTGTGTGTTCTTGTGCACAAGTGGTTTCTGCAGTGTGTTAAATCAAGAAATCAAAAATAAATTTTAAACCAAAATAAAAACGAAAAAAAAGAAGGACTTTGCTGACTTATGTCTTTCTCTCAGTTTACTTACGATAATATTTTAGGTAGTTTTCTTGTAGGCACTGAAGTGATTAATTGTCCCCAGACTAATGTTCCAAGACCAAAGAATATACACCATAGCCATTGGTCTAGTGAGAGGGCTTTTGTTGAAAAAGCCATTTTACCGTATTGGATAATGACAACCTTTTAGTAAGTAAAGAAAAGAAAATAAACTTAGAGTTTTGTTTTGTTAATTTGAATTATCGTTTGTAAAAAAACTTACCTGTGAAATGGTTGTAAATATCCATATTGTATAAAAAATAGGATTTGTGAAGAGGCCTCCGAGAACATTTCTTTGACCATGAATTTTTCTGGCATTCATCTCATTGAACAGAGTCATCATGACAAAAGTGTTGAAAATTATAGTAAAATGTTGCGTTGGACCAGCTCCTAAGTCTTGACCCCGTCCAGATTCGATATCGAGAACAATATCACCTGAAGATTAACAAAATATGTTAGTTTATTTATCATTCAGGACAGAATTGGATATATGTAAACGTCTTTAGGTTAGGTGTAAGTGGCTGTCAGCCAATTAGTACATTGCCTGACACCGCAAGGGCGCATTGTGATACCATGGAGATCAGCAAGTTCACCTACTGATCACTGAAACCCGATGTAAGATTAACGAGTTGATCACCCATTTATCTTCCATTACGGGACTAGCCGGTTAATCACCCGCTAGTCAAACCTCGCGGAACTTTTAATGTATTTCGAAAGACTTTTAGGGTCTATGTAAGCTAAGTCGCTAGTATCATCGAAGAAGAATTCACCGAGATGAGTTTTCCTCCTATAAAGTAGTGCAGGGCATGAGCAAAGAAGGTGTTGAACGGTTTCCTCCTCTTCTTCGTCCATACAGCTTCTGCAGAAATCATTGGAAAACACACCAGGTCTTTTGGGATGTCTTCCTATAAGACAGTGTCCCGTAAGAACACCTATGGTAGAACCCAGATAAAGGCGGTTCAAGGCTAACAAACTCTTCGAGCGTTTTGAGTCTGCACACTGTTTTCGTTGCAAGGCAGTTGTTACTCTCAGTCTATTTAGTCTAAGTAGGAGATTACATGCAGCGATAGGTACACCTATGTTGTTCCATTCTGAGCGTAGGGAAGTGGTCTTGCCCTTTTTGGATAGTTCGTTCGCCATACAGTTGCCTGGTATGTCCCTGTGCCCCGGCACCTATGAAAGGTGAAAGTTGAACTGATTTGACATCTCCGTCAGAGGCATTTTTACAATTTAGAACCGTAATGGATTTTGTAGAGCCAGAGGCAAGAGATTTAAGGGCAGCTTGGCTGTCCGAGAAGATTCGAATATCCGTGGAGGATACGACATTTTCTTTGAGCCAAGACAGCACTTCCTCGGATAGGCGGAAGAAAAGACTGAGATTCAGTTTTTCTGAGTAGATACCACTTCCTACACCTTCGCTGGTTTTGTGTATTGCTTCATTTTTCAAGAGAAATGAGAATGGTAAACGTCTTTATATATACATATTATTGTATGAATCTTGATATACTTCTTTTGACTTAGACTTCGCACACAATAACCTACAATTGCTTGGTTGTTCCTGTAAATCCTTTTAGACAGAAACTTTAAGAAACTTAGTCTGTTGTATTATTGAAGTCAAACTGCTTTAGTACCATGTGATTTCAAAATCTTATGGAACGAAAAAGCGACACAAAAAAACAAAAAAATTCACTAATAGGATTCAGTTTGCAAGACAATGAAGTCCAATACAAGTACTTTCTATAATCTTCGTTTTGTCTTGCTACTGACTTTCTTAGCGCCTTGTGCGTTATGAAGTATCATTTCAGTCGTGTTTAAATAGTGATAGTTGGACCACTCAGACACATTCCACTTCCCTTTTTTGTGGCGCATTTGATGGAAACAAGGTAGTTGCCATTTCACCATTACTTCAAGGATGGCATGCAGCAAAAAACTGGGAAGCTGAAAGAAAAGTTATAACCAGTCGGAATGAAATTTGAGCCAACAACGCGTCCGGCCTATCAAATAAACACTCTACCACTCCACCTATGTCGAAGCCCCCAATGAATAGACTACTTGATCCATTAAAGATGAAATTGGGATACTAATCTGAAATTGAACTCGCTTCTCATAGATATGCCAGTTTTCCTGTTGAACTCCTTTCACTTGCGTCCGACAGGTTCAGTGTAAGAATATACAACTTCAACTTTTGGCATTAGAGCTCTTTTTTTGTCCTTTTAATTAAAAAGTTTCCGGCTAACACAGAGAACACACCACCAAACAAAACCATGAACAATTTGAATTGTACATTAATTTCAAAATGAACAAAAGTAATCCCATTCTACTTTAACGTTTTTTTCAATAGTAATAGTGTTTTTTTTTTCATTAGCGCCTATTTACGGTGTTGTTAGATTTACTTTACTGCACACTGTCTAATGTTAATTGAACTCGAATTATTTAATACTTACCGACAAACAATAGAGCAAAGATAATCGTAAGTTGGTAAATAGCTTGGCCTAAAATATTCTTCATCATTGTGCGTGAAATAAGTGGTTTCGTTCGGCCATATGGTTTGCGAAGTAATAAATCGGGCGTTGGAAGTTCAGTGGCTAAAGCTAGTGATGCAAGTGTGTCCATAATAAGATTTACCCAAAGCATTTGAACGGCCTTTGATAAGAAATTTGAGAGTTTTGAGTTATATTAATTAAAAGAATATATTAAGACAACTTATATACTTTGAGTGGGGAATCCTGAATAGCACACGCACCGATAAATGCAACAATTACAGCAACCACATTTACTGTCAGTTGAAATTGTAAGAATTTCGCTATTGAATCGTAAACATTGCGTCCCCACATGACAGCCTTAACAATACTACTAAAGTTGTCATCGGTAAGGATAATATCGGAAGCTTCTTTAGCAACATCAGTACCGGCGATACCCATTGCAAAACCTACATCAGCCTTTTTTAACGCTGGTCCATCATTTGTGCCGTCACCAGTAACAGCAACTACTTCACGATTCTCACTAATCGCACTGTCAATTATACCTTAAAAAAAACATAATATAAAGTTTAACCACAATGAATGCTGAATTCAAATTTTATATTAAAAGACGAAAATTCAATTTTTGAATGGCTAAAATATTTACCTTTAACAAGAGTATATTTGTCCGTTGGAGATGATCGAGCAAGTACCCGCAATTTTGGCCAAACTTTGTCAATAAGGTGTTGTTGAATCTTAAATAAAATCATCAGTAAAAATAAAGGAACTTCTTTTACACAGTAGCGTTTGAACAATGAAATTGCTCAATACTCACATCACCATTGGTATCTCGAATGCGGCGGTTAAATTCTTTACCCTCTAAAATTAGAAACTCTTCGTTTGGACGTAGAATGCCACATTTACTGGCAATTGATCGTGCTGTATTTATATTATCGCCAGTAACCATTCGTACAGTAATTCCAGCTCGTTGACATTTACGAATAGCTTCCGGAACTTCAGGACGGACCGGATCTTCGATACCAACAACACACAGGCATGTTAGATTACTGCAAATATTTTCTTCGTCGTCCCAATTTGGCTCATTATCAATATGCACTTCGTTAATAGCCGCTTTACCGGGCACAAAATCTCTATAGGCAATCGAAATAGTACGTAAGCCATCGCAGGCCATAGGTTCAATAACTTCACGAATCAGGCGATCTTGCATGTCTCTTGTAAATTTTTCTAGCACACCATCGTGACCATAAATGAATGCACACCTGTAACATAACAATATTTGTAGAAAAGTTCAATTAAATAATAAATAAAATAAAAAATTTTACTTTTTAAGTACAATTTCGGACGCTCCCTTTGTGTATAGTCTGAAACCACCATTTGGCCTAGGAATGACTGTGCTCATTGATTTACGCACCGAATTAAAGGTATATACACGGGTAAATTTGTCTTCAGTTATTTCATCGCGAACAGTTTGATATTTACATCCTAAGGCTTGAACGAAACCCAAAAGAGAGCATTCAGTTTTATTACCAACTTGCATCGGTAGATCAGTAGGATTGGCTCCGGGCTAAAAATATTGTTTTAAATTATTGAATGAAATTAAAAAAAATTTTATTTTTTTCTAGTTTACCAGAATATTTGAAGTATACGCTGAATTGACAGAGATACCTTGAACAATGAAATTTCCCACATGTGATGGTAGATCAGAGATTTTTGGTAAAACTTTACATAGCTTTTCACAAATATACGACTGGACAACAGTCATACGATTGGTAGTCAAAGTTCCAGTCTTATCAGAACAAATGGCAGTGGCATTGCCCATTGTTTCGCAAGCGTCTAAATGTCGCACCAAATTGTTGTCTTTCATCATTTTCTATAAAAAGTGTTTGTAAATGATTTTTTTTTTTTTTTAATAATCACGTTTTCTAAATACGCGCAACAGAAGAACTGCACAGTTCTTCCGACTCGATAAAATGATAGTAGTGTCAATATCATATCATAAGTATGATACAAGCCCATATAACAAGGCCCGTTGTAACATTTCCGTATTTTTCGAATGCCAACAAATGAATGTTTTGCCACAGAGTTTGTTTCTATTGATACAAAATATTGTTAACAAGTTCTAAGCATCTGTTGCAAGGCATTCACAACAAAAATGTTTTTTTTAGTAGTTCTGAATTTGTTACGACGACCATTGTAATAGGGCTGATTATTATCTAACGACAAGTTGGAGTCTACATTTACATATAAAATAGTAATATGTAATAATTTATCAGCCCATGTAAACGTACCTTAACCGAATAAGCCAATGACAATGTAACAGCTAAGGGTAGACCTTCAGGTACAGCTACTACTAAAACAGTTACACCAATAATTAAGTGCTTGACTAAATTATTGACATATGTTGTCTTCCACGGTTTTTCTTCTATGACGAATGTTTTTATACAGAACTGTATTATAAGTATAATAACTGTGAGTACAGCGATAGTTGACCCGGCATAACCAATTTGTATAGCCAATTTCGTCAGCTTAGCTTGAAGTACGGATTTCTCTTTTTTGTGTCCACCACCTTCAGATGATGACGTTGCTTGAACATGATTACCATCCGATTCTGATTTCACAACATCGACTGGCATTGGTGAGCTCATATGACTATTGCTGACTGGTGTTGTGCCATCGTCTGTTGTTTATTATTTTTGTGTTTTCAAAATAAAACAAAAAATCAAGAACGAAACATACAAAAATTCGTTATATCGAAGCATTACATATAGTGTTTTTTTTTTATTTTTAAATTTTGTGCAGTTTGGACAAAACAAAAGTAAACAATTATGTTGTGTTTTTTTTTCTGGATTGATATTATTTCTTAATTGTAAGGTACATTTATACACATGGATTTTTCTTTTCTTTCTGTAAGCAACACATTTATTTATAATAGTTTATGATTATATAAAGATTGTTGAGGTTCTTTTTTATTTAAACTTGGTATATATATGTAAATATATGCATACACATGAATATACATACATATATATGATCGTAAATATTGCAAAAAAAGCGCAAGTGCTAACCAAGCTCAAAAACAACAAACTAAAGTAAAAAACAAAATTTAACTCAATAACATGCTCTATCAAAATACATATTAAATAGACAAGAAAAGAAAAATGCAGGATAATCAAAATAAAATAAGAAAAAAAAATTATATTATTTATAATTAAAACAATAAATTAAAAAGCCACACAAACAAATATTAAATAAAAAAGAAAAACAAATATGCGGAAATCACCTGTTAAACTCTTGCTCTTCCTCGCCTTTTTAGCTTCTGCCAATGTTTTATATATTTTTTGTTTTATCAATTGTTTATTGGTTAATAAATGTATTATTTATTTATTTATTTTTTTTAAATAGTATTCAATTTATTCATGACGAATATCACAATGTGGATGAAGAGGAGAGGGACGATCAATCAATCACATCATGCAACACGAAATATTTTTTTGATTTTATTTTTTGTTTTTTTTTAGATATATATATAGATTTTTTTTTCGTACAAAAACGTTTTCATATATATATATATCGTTTCCACAAAGAAAGAAAGAGAAAATAATTTTTGTTTTAATTTTATAATCAAAGAACAGTTAAGATAAAATAGATGATAAATATTTTTAAATATATATATATTTTTATAATAATCAATTGTCAAATTACTTTTATCTTCCGTTTCGATTGTTTTCATTTTAAATGAATGGACAAAAAAAAGTTCATTAAAATAATTTTCATAAAATTTAAGTTTTTTTTTTTGGTTTCGAAAAAATAGAAATCAAAAGAGAATGTTGCTCAAACAAAACAATAATTAGAAAACGTTATTAGGAAAAAAAAGAAAATAATTGAAAAACAGCTTAGCTTTTTCCTTGAACAAATACTAGGACTTGTTTTTTTTTTTGTTCTTAGATTTTGCATTGTTTCTTGTTAGTGACAAACGCTCGCACAGTCATTTGTTTGATTTTGATTATCGGAACAATTGCTTAGCAAAGCAGCAGATAAGAGCACAAATAAAAATTAAGAAAGCGGTTTGGTTTGGTCTTCTAAAAATTCTTTTCGTGGTAGTTTCTGCATCTACAGAAAATCGCAAACGAAATTCCAACTGGAATTCATAATCTTTGTCAGATTGGCCATTTTCTTAACAATTAAATTATTTGTTTTAGAAAAAAAAAAAACTTAAAACAGGAGAGTGGTTTGGATCTTTGCTTTAAAGGGTCTTATCGAACATTTCGAAGAAGGTTTATATTTCCAACCAAAAACTATGAAATGATTCCTAACTGAGGCGATATAAAGTATTTTGAGATATTGAAAAGTTTTGAAAACAGCACTGCCTTAAAATACGTAAATAGGGTGGCGCAAAGGAGCGAGGAGCCCTAGGGCATAGCGCATATCTCACAACCATGTCTTGTGAGGAAATGGAGGGGACCTACAATTTTCTGCCGGATCCGAACGGCTAACCGAGAAAGCGCTTTTCATGGCAATGAATACTAACGGAGGACTTGGAAATTCCTCGCGAAAGGCGATACGAGGAAAAAACATTTTTGTCTCTGTTGGGATTCGAATCAAGAACCTCTGGATTGACATGCGAATATGTTATCCATCACACCACGGGAACCACACATCATTGCCTTAGAGTGATGAAAAGTTACTTTGCAATAATTCTTTTTTGATTCGAATGTTTTATAGAACAGTAAATAAATGAAAAAGATCAAAGCAAACGTGAAAAAGATGATTTAGGCTAGATTTGCACAACCTACATTAGAACACCACAAATGAGAAATTTTTTGTTTGTTGCAGGACCCTTGAACGGACATATTCGAAAGACAGACGAGCACTATGGCGACTGCCATGGAAGTATGGGATACGGGCCAGAAGCTTTCCTGATGAAGATATCCTAGGTGTGTGCAAGTCACAAGGCCTTATCATATTGAATACCAAGTTTATCAATTAAGACCGACACACTGTCGCTTACAGCCTCGGAAGAAGTAAAAGTCTCAGATGTAAGACTGGGAAAGCTGTCGACGTGCAACACCATCTTTTACTGACAGAATTTTTTATAGAAGCGGTCAAACGAACAGGGGCTACTAAGAAAATCAATTTGGACACAGAATAAACTCTTGATAAAAGTGGCTTTTAAAGCATGGTTAAAGAACCTATCAAAAAATAGAGATGATTATGATCGCATCGAAAGGGATTCGTTAATCCGGCAGGAAGCGAACAAAAAGTGAGCCCGAATATCGAGGGCTGGAACAAATATTCAAGAAATCTGACAAAAGAACTTAAATAAAATTGGCTAATGACAAAGGACCATCTCTTTACTCGTAGCTTTTTCTCTTGGTTATGAAAACCAAGTATACACGAGCGTCTGCAGCTAAAGGCAATTTTCCTATTGTCTGAACTCCCCTGTCGTGAGAATTGACCAGCTAATAACGACGCTGACTCTTTTTTGAGTTAGTACCACACGGCTAAATAACAAGGTGGGATAGCTGTGATTCCTTGGAGAACATGATGATGCTTAAACGGTCGAAAAGAAAGAAGGAGTAAAATCAGTATGAGCACAACGTCAAAATTGACGCACCATACAGCACAACATACGCTTACAAAAGCATTAATTTGCACATCTTAAATCACTTGCTTCTAAATTAGCTCAAAAGAACTTTTTTTTATGCACTGATTTACTTCCTTCTAATGAAAAACAATATTTATTTGACACGAACAATAAAGCCAAGTCTTTCATCCATTTGGATTTGGGTTGTAATCTGATCTGATCTAATGATGGGGCCAAAGAACATTTTGATAGTTTTAAGGAAAAGGAGGACTCTTAATTTTTCCATTACATAAAATAGACTGATGAACATTGTGCGTAAACATAAAGGGATGTATTGAGTCGTTGGTTTTGAAACGGGTTTTTAATATTAATTTTTTTTTTTGAATATGAACAGGGTTGGTAAAAACTTACCGTCACATCAATGGACTGTGAACTCTTGAAAAACAAAAGAAAAATATTTACAAAACTACAATAAAACTATTAAAGGGAAAGGGATTTGATATGGATATCCAAGCTTAAACTATTGCAAAGGTTTTTTTTTATATTATGTTTATGAGAAAGAAAAGATTGAAAAAGTTCGCATTTGGATCTTTGCTTTAAAGGGACTCATCAAACATTCCGAAAAAGGTTAATCTATCAAACCAAAAACTATGAAATGTTTGCTTTACTCAAAGTTGCTTTTTCTAGCTTAAGCCGTTTCTAGTTTATAACTATATCTTACAAAGTTTTTGTTTTGTATGATGGGAAACATCTCAAGTGTTAAATAGTTTTAATTTTTTTTTTTGTTTAAGTTAAGAATTAAATAGTTCAATAAAAATTAAAAAAGCAGAAATTTTATTTTAACTTGCGCTAAGCTAAATTGAAGCTTGTACTTACCTTTTTTCATTTGTTTGATTTCTTGTTCTTGTTGATCAACTGCAGCACCCAGAAGAGTAAATATGATACCCGCTTGCGAGTTAACACCCACAGCGGTAACAACCATTTTACCGCTACCCTCCATGACATGAGTGCCGGATAAAACCATCGGATCTGAGTCGGCACCTTTTTTGACATGATCAGATTCACCTGTCAACGAGGACTCGTCAACCTATGGAAATGTCAAAGAATGTTCGTAAATGCAAATGATAAAAATCTTTATGCGCAAATCCCAGAGTGGCCCGCGATCTATGGAATGTATTCATATTTCATGTACCGTCACATATGCGGACGAACGTTTCCATAGGCTTCCATTTGCGCATATCTTTATATGAGTTTGCTTTTGCTTTGTAATGAATGCACTTACTTTCAAATCGTTACTCTGAATAATAACACCATCAGCCGGTAAAAGATCACCATATTTAACTTGGCAAATATCACCGACTACTATGTCGCCAACAGATATTTGGCACACTTGTCCGCCTCGTATGACAGAGAATTTATGTTCACCTTCAATACGATTTTGCAAGCCACGGAATTGTCTTTCTTTCGAGTAATCATTGAACGCTGTTACTATCACAACAACGATAACCGAAATAAGGATTGCTAAGCCTTCTATCCAACCATGGTGATCTTCTTCTTCTGCTAGAACAGCTGTAAAGAGAGACAAACATTTTAGACTGTCGGTTTTGTTTGTGAGTTTTTTTTTATAATTACGAGCATCTTCATCGGCGGGCTTATAAAATGATAGACCAAGGGATACTAATGCAGCTACTTCTAAGATTATAAGTGTGACATCTTGGAGAGCTTCCCAGACTAGTGTCAGAAATGTTTTTGGTGGTTTCGGTGGTATAACATTCGAACCAAATGTTTCACGTCTATGGTCTATATCAGATCTTGATCCACTCAAACCTGAAATTTTAAATAAAAGGAACTTTGTTAAATAGAAATCTTCGAAAGAATTTTCTTGTGATACTAAACTAACAGTAGTATTGCTGCTAAGTTAAGAATACAATCCAATGGTGTGTGTTTTGTTTTTGGCTTAAATTATTTTATGTTTGCCACGGTTGCCATATCATTTGCAAGGATCAATTAACGTTTCTTGGTATAAAACACTTTGGTTGCTTACTTGTCATAACGCAGAAATCAGCTTGTTGGCCAAAGGCCCGACATAAATAGTCGAACTTCATTTATTTCATATTGTGCTTCTGTAGGTTGTTCGATGACAAATTTATAGACCGCGCAAAACGAGGAGGAGAGCTACTTTTCAGGAAAACTTTTCAGACCCAGCATAACTTCCCAGCGTAACTTAGGAAACGATAGACCATTTCCAACATGGAAAACATTTAATTAAATAGTATTCTTACGGTTAAGCAATTTGACTGTAGTGCTCGGTTTCTATCTCAATTTCAGGAGTATAAAAATTCAGAGCAATTTGCATTGCCACCAAAATCCAATATCGATGTCTCCATGGAACGCGATCTTTACAGAAGAAATTTTTTCAATTGCGACCCTATAAGAAAAGACAGATACTTCTGATGCAATATGTACATTTGGTCTAAATGTGCGTCAGCCCAGTTGATATCCAACTTAAGCAAATCTATAGTTGCAACCAGGTACCAGGATGAGAGGTGCAGTGAAAAGAAAGAACCCAAAGAGGTTAGATAAGTGAGAAGGAGGAGGAAGGCGGAAAGTGATTGTTGGTAATTGAATTATTGGGGTTGTGGATCTTTACTTAACCACTTCCGTTTCTCACTTTATGGCCTCCACATATATATCAGACGTGGTAATGCCCATTTTTATCATGTATGAAATCAACGTAATGGCTATATTGGCATGATTCAGCATAATTTTAGGCCTCAGAACTGGAAGTGTTTGCCAATTTTCGAATTGTTGCATTATTTGAGCCACAAAGAGTTTTCGGCCTCAATTTCGTTTCGTAAAAAGATTTAGAAGCTGCTAGCGACTGGAAAGTTTGTAGAGTTACTGTTGGTGTCGCTCTCGTAAAACTGATTGATTGAATGTATACATAGAAGCTTTGGAGTTTTGGTTGTGCTTTTTTGAGGTTTATCATATTCTCCAATGCTGGCAATCTGGTTGCATCAAAAATTTATTTCTTTCGTCGTAGGCAGATCATCAAGGAAGAAGCCCGAGGTGAATTAAAAGGAGTAGTAGTAATAGTGTGATTTTATTTAACAAAATAGTTAAAAATCATGTTTACAATTTCACAATACGAGGGCGGTTTGATATAGTGACTTTTTGAATTTCTCGCGAAGTTACTCCAAATGCTGCCGTCAATTGTAATCTATTAGCAGGCAACTGTCAAATTTTGAGCCAGCTACGTCATGCACTTGGTGTTTGATAGCCATTCAGAGCAGACAACCTCGTGAATTTTTACGAAATTGGAAAAAAAGGGAATTTCGTGTGCTCATTAAACATTAGTTTTTACGTAAAAAGTCTATCACTGAAACTAAGGAAAGGCTTGATAAATACTACGGGAACTCGGCATCATCAATTTCAATGGTAAAGAAGTGCTTTACAGAGTTCCGTTGTGGTCGTACCAGCACTAGTGACGCCGAACGTTCAAATCGCCCAAAAGAAGTGATCACGCCGGAAATCGTCGGTAAAATCCATGAAATGATATTGGATGATCGGAGAATGAAAGTGCGTGAGTTAGCTCATGCTGTAGGTATCTCAACTGAACGGGTACAACATATTTTACACGAATATTTGGACATGAGAAAACTCTCCGCGAGATGGGTGCCGCGATTGCTCACACTCGATCATAAGCGCAATCCAAAAAAATGGCTAAAATTCACGAATTGAGATACGAACTGATACCCTATCCAGCATATTCTCTAAATTTAGCTCCCTGCGACTATTATCTGTTTCCAAACCTAAAGAAATGGCTGGGTGGTAAGAGATTTGAGTCGAATGAAGAAGTCATTACCGAAACAAACGCGTATTTTGAAAGCCTTGAGAAAATCTGGACTAAATGTATCGAGCTAAAAGATGATTATGTAGAAACATAAAACGCAAAAAGTTTCTTGTATTCAAAAAGTAACGGACTTATCAAACGGCCCTATAGCATTGGCATTGGAGATGAAATTGCTACCCAAATTACAATGGAAGAACTCTCAACTGGAGATAAACGAAATCTAGACGGCATAATGGAATCAGTCTACAATAATTTTCTTTAATCGAATTTCACCACGGATATCCTGGTCGCACAACCCTTTCAATCTGTCAGAAATTAGAAATGGAAAGAAACGTTGTTTGACAGAGATTGTGAAGCAGCAAGAAAAAAAATCTTTCGGCTTTTTGAAACTCCTGAGGGTATCAAACTCAAGCCCTTCAAAAAGCATGTACCAGGAGGCGAACAAGGATTTCAAAAGGATTTGTAAGGAAAAACGTTATATCCGAACTACTTAAATCAAAAATTATCAGAAGTAAACGACATCCGTTCGCTCTGGAAAATAGCCCGTTCCCTCAATTGTATCCTTTTGCTCTAAATACAAAAATTAGAACGAATACATTAGCCGAACATTTCGAAAATTTACTAAGTAAGCCAGTAAATTCAAACCATTTGATTCTCTATGCCAAGCCCTTCAAAGAAAAAGAAGACCTTGATCGTGCCTTCACTGTTCGAGAGATCTCAAAAGTTATAAACCGACGCAATTTGAGCAAAGCTCCAGAAGAGGACCGGGTGCCGTATGAATTTTTCAAACATGCCACGGTGAACTTTATTGAAAAACTAACCGAGGTACACAACTACATATTCAATAGGAGAAACGTTCCAGAAAGTTTTCGCCAAAATATTATACTACCGCTTTTCAAAAAGGGAGATGTTAACGATCCTAACAATTATCGTGGAATATCGTTTATGGAAGGGAGTCATGGGAAAAATAAATGTTGCCCCAAGCGCTAAGTACAAACTTTTTGAAGCGGTGCAATTATGTGCTGTGCTGGTCAGGTTTGGAGTTTTCGACAATATGATGAAGTAGAGAAATTGTTAAAGTATTTTCTCAAAAAAATATTCCGATTGCCGGAAAATACACCTGCTTTTATGCTTCATCTGGAGACTGGAGTTGCATAAGTCACAGCTTAACATTTTCTCACTCAGAATCTTAGAACGCATTTTATTTACGTTAGAAAAATACCAGCAATCTCATATCATCGACTACCGAACATAATTGCAAGAAACCTGCTGCAGCGAAAGTCAGTTATTTGCGGAATGGTCACGGCTAGAACTTAAGTACAACGTCGAATTGATTGAGACAAGGTTGGAATAATAGAGTAAGGCCTAATTGTTGCTAGCAAAGATGGAGGAAACAAGTTTTGAACATGACCCAGTGAGAAATATTGAGTATTCCCTGTGCAACCACAGATCCACAGAAAACACATATCACTTAATAGCTATCTGCCCTGTCTTGAAAGAAATAAAACTTGCCTATTGGATAAAATCTACCTTAACTTTGAGTGAAGCTGTTGAAGCTCTAAACGGCCAAGAGTGGAATGCGTTGTACGGTTATGTAAAAGCCACCTTAAGATATCGCAACCAAATTTTAAATGAAGCATTTTAAGAAAAACAAAAAAACTTGAGATTATTTTAATTTTCAATATCAGTTTACGATAGATATATATTTCTTTTAATTAAATATTTATAGAACAAATAAGATCGTAATATTTTCAAAAAATACCGCTGACTGGCCTAAAATGCGAATGCTATATATTGTGAATTTGTAAACATGATTTTTAATTATTTTGTTAAATAAAATCACACTATTACTACTAGGTGAAGTAAAACGTAACACAATGTCAATAGAACTTTATCATCACCATCTGCCAAAAGGGCCACCGATATTGAACTGGAGACTCTTAGACCAAAATTTTCTCGAAAACTTTTGAATTATCAAAGAATGGAATAGAATACTTCGTATCATACGAGCTCAATAAGTTGGAAGATTTATTTAATAGTCTTAATCAATACACGCAGTACATCAATGAAGTCAGTTTAATGGACTGATCTACATGTAGTAGAAACAGCAGCAATAATTCTTCGATAAACTAGCTCAGTCTTATATAACCTCCGAGGCCAAAACATACCTTAAACGGAAAATTTGTCAAGAATGAATAATGGGTAGATTGATTCCCTTGAGAACTGACTCGATGTCTCAGAAACTATAAAACCGATACGCTTACTAAAAATGATTCCAGACCAAGACTCTGATCAAAGAAAGTTCAAAAACGATTGATGAATATCCTTCTTTACGTCGTCGACGACTAAAATATCAACGGTGACAGGAAAGATAAGCTCCAAAGAATGGTTAAAGGTGTTGAAAGCTTTAGTGATGGCAATACAGATGGACACTGAATTGGACAAATGTAAGATGACTCACCTTATAAAAGAAGAACTCAGCCATCCGTAGAAGAATGCCCAAAATTATTCTATAACATCAAACTGTTTTTCCACGGGTATTCCCTTTGGTAAGTCCTCCGATAACATTTTGAACTGTTCTGAATCGACAAAAACTTTTAGTCTCTCTTTGTTCCTCGCCTAGGTATGGTTGAGAAAAATGTGTAGAACAGTATATCAACTATTCTTTGCTAAAGATCCTACGAAGATCCTACATCTCTGTAAAAATCATTAACCGTATGGCTAAAAGTTGAAGAACTTAGTGGGTACCGTATAAGCCCAAAAAACGGACGTTTAATCGAGAAGGCTTTTTCGTTGCAAAGAGCCTATTTTACTTTTGAATCTATTCTATTCGAATCGAATTTTCTAATTGCTTTCGACAAAAACTATAGCGTTTCTCCAAAGCATATCGTTAAGAATTACGAAGAAGAAATTTTCTGTGTTCTACCAAATAAAAAATAAATAACAGAGGAAGGAGCCTCACGGCCTAGCGCATTTCTCACAACCATGCCTTGCTGAAGAATGGAAGGGGACCTGCAATTTTCTGCCGGTTCCGAATGGCTATGAACGGCAATGAAAGTCAAACGAAGGACTTGCCAATATCCATGAAAAAAAAGCACGAATGGTAGGCAGGCATGCTTCCCATCACGACACGGGTACCACACTCTTATTGTAATTTCAAGTAAATTGTTCACAGTATAGTTGTCCAGGATAAAGCAACACGAGCAAAGAATTACATAGTTGAGCAATTTTAAGAGAGGGATGATCGATGAGGTAAGTTGGATTAAAAAATTGCACAGCTCATTGATACTTCATCAATCCAATCTGGTCAAAATTCAAAGCACATTGCCCTACTATAAATAAGTGTTCGAAATTTTGAAGATTTGCAGAAAAACACACAGTTTGTTTCTTCATTGAAGCAGGTTTATATGTCCCAACATAGCCTAGTCCCTGTGCATAGCCCAGGATATGTTATTCCTAAAATCTACTAGAGATCGAGAAGTTTTTTTTAAATATTAAAAATACTAATAAATTATTTACTTACCATCATTTGGCGATGTGTATAATTTTTTACAAACATCCTGCACACCCCCAAACTCATTTACTTTGGCTACGCCCTCCCGGCCCCTGACCTCCATGAGCTCTCGTAATTGCTTAAGAGAAATCCCATATTGCGCCGGTCTTCCATCTATTGTGGCCATTTGTTACGATGAAATCTATAATAGAAAAAAGAAATGTCTTTCATTAAAAATTATACCAAAGCAATATAATTCAAAAATATGCAAAATGTTAAAAGATTTTGAAAGATGAAAATGTTGAGCAAACATGTATTTTAACTTTAATTTGTCAAGACCAATTAAGAAATAAAGTTCATTATTCTAGGTGCGTTTCTGTAGCGTAAAAACACAAATGAGTCTAATCGCTTGTCACGCTCCTCAGAAACAGTTAAAATGACGCAACAGTGTCTCACCTTTGTCAGAGTGAGATGTATGACTTACTGCCATTGCCGATTATGAAAAATTTTTATCGATCTTCAGACAAGTTGATGACAAGTTGGTGGGGGCAAAACTCCCATTTGTTAGGCTTAATACAAACTATTAACTTACAAACTAAGAAACTTAATAGCTTAGACTTAAACTAACTAGTTCGGAGGGTTTAGGAAACGAAGTTTTAGGCAGGGAGTACTCATATTGAAGTCAAAACAAGAAGAGTGAGAATTGACATTTCTCAGCATTCGGGAGATGGGTTCATTGGAGCCGTCAGAGGTTCGATGGATGGGAAGATAGAAGCCACTGGGATTCCGAGTGTTACGAGGGTTAGTATTTAGAAAAATGGATTCGTTAAGGGCTGGACAGTAAGATTCGGTGAATGAAGAGAATGTCAAATATTTCTCTTCGATCTTTCAGCGTATGGAGGTCGAGGATTTTGATTCGGTATTGATAGGAGGTAATATCAAATGATTACTCCAATCAAGACCTCGAAGAGCAAATCGGAGGAAACGGCGCGTCGTATGCTCTCAATTCTGGCAATTTGCACTTTTTGGAAAGGCGACCAAACTTGACAAGCGTATTCAAGAAGCGGACGAACAAATGAAATGTAAAGGGATCGGGTTACGTAGGTGTCTGTAAATTCTTTGGACCATCGTTTCACGAAGCCAAGTGCTGAATTTGCCTTAAGGACTATAACGTCGATATGCTTGAAGAAATTCATCTCACGGTCGCAAATAATCCCAAAGTCACGGATGACCTCAACGAGGGAAATGATTTGACTGCTTAGAAGATAGAGACGGGGAGGAGATTTGATGCGTTTGGAAACATTTAGCTCCAAGCCGTTTTTGGGGCACCATATTGAGAAATTGTCAAGATCCTGTTGGAGGTGGAAAGGATCTTCAGAAGAAGAAATGTCCCGGTAAAACTTAGTATCGTCCGCATAGAGAGAGATAGAGGAGTGTTTGATGATCATTTCAATGTCGTTAATACTGAGAATGAAGAGGAGAGGGCCTAAATGACTGCCTTGGGGAACACCGAACGCTGTGAAAACTGTTTTCTAAATAAGAACAAATCCATCTCAACAGGATGGGTTCAAAGCCGAGGGGGGAAATATTAAAAGGAATAAGTTTGTGGGAAATTTTATCGAAAGCTTTACTAAAGTCAGTTGAAACTACATCGACCTCCTTTCCATTCTCCAAGGCTGACAGGGAAAATGAGACAAAGTCAACGAGGTTTTTTGTTGTTGACCTGCCTTTGAGAAACCCGTGTTGTCTAGGGGAAATGAGAGATTTGCAACGAAAGCTTAAGTTTTCATACAAGATGCTTTCGAGTGGGACGATAATTTTTCACATCGCACTTAGGATCTTTTTTGTGAATGGGGGTTATAAGCGCCTAAAAGAAAAGATCAAAAGAATGTGACTGTGCCGACACATCACTACAGTTCTACCTCCGATGATCATGCACATGTTTGATAAATTGAGCTTGAACATTGTTATCTTACATCAATAAGCAATGGGTCTCTACGTTGTGTGTGACTAAGAATGGGGCCTCCTTGCAAACTTTACATACGTAGTAGAGTAGATGCTTTTCACTTCGATGGATTGTTAAGGGTTCATTGACATCATAAAGGGTCTTTTGCATAAAATGCGACAAGAAAAAATCGTATCAGAGGAGTCCTCTTGTTTAGGCGAAAGAAGCAATTTTACTCAATTATAAAAAAAATTGCGGGAAACTTTACGTTTGTTGGTGGTCAAGGGTCATAACTCATAAGTAATTGATAAAGGAATACTAGGTGAGGAGTGGGAGTCTTTCGTCACGGACTTTGAAATCAAAGAATTACCATACTCGGACCATTTCCTGGTTGTTCTCACTTTGCAACATTGAGTACACTCAAACGAGGCAAATTCAGACATGCAGTTACTTCCTAGATTGAAATGGAAGAATTCATGGGCTCTGGTTTACAGACAATTGATCGATTTAAAACTAGGAACACCGCGAGATGTGAACTTTGATGCATTAGAGATGATTGTAAAATCATTAATACCACAACAGCAACTTAACAATCAAGAGAGTGAATGCAGAAAAGACCCTTGGTTTGACGAAGAATGCCAACGGGCGCGTAAGTTGTCTTTCAAATGGCTTAAGATTTTTCGTAGCTCTTGGAAAGACTTATTCAGGAAAAACTACATTGAGGCCAATTTAAACTTCAAAAACCTATGCAAAATTAAAAAAGGAGCTTTGGTGAACTGCAAGCGATTGATTTGGCAAAGTGCAAAGATGCAGTGGACTTTTGGAAACTTTCGTAGAAAATTTACGCCTACCACAAAGCTCTGCAAAAACGTACTCCATGATCACTTCAGGGACTTACTTAATCCGCTAACAAGTTCATTAAAGTGGTAATTTGCAGTACCTGGATTTACTGACGAATTTCTTGACTTTGCAATCACACTTCAAGAACTAGAGTTAGTGCTTAGAAGCTTGAAAGATGGAAAGGCGGCGGCATTCCAGTTTATAAGTATAGGACTGATAAAATCAGACAAATGATGGTTACACTTTTTAATAAAGTTTTAGAGGGTGATCTTTTCCCAAAGGAGGTCCAGCATGCGGTTATATTTCCAGTGCACAAAAAAGGCTGTTTATTCGATCAAGTGAACTATCGAGGAACATCATTCCTGAATGGAACATACAAAATATTTAAATCTGTCCTACAAAAACGACTAGTATAGTGGGTATTCGACAACGGACAATATTTTTATTTTGAGGAGTGTAGCTGAGAGCTTTCATCTACAAGGGAAAAAACTTGTGTTTTTTATCGATTTTAAGGCAGGTTTTGATATCATTGACCGAGAAGCCATGCTTTACAAATTATATACATAGTTTGGAACTATCTCTTAAGTTTGGTCGTGTACTAGAAGAGATCTATAGAGCTACACAAGTGGCAGCCTGGAACGGTGCTGAACTTTGCGAATGGTACGAAACAAAATCACGGGTGTTAGACAAGGATGTCCATGTCCATTGAGTCCTACCTTGTTCGCACTCTTCAATTATGACCAACTGAAATGGAGATAACAAATTGTAAGACTCAATGTAACTCCTAATTTGGTTGACCATTAACTTTTCTAATCCCTTGGAGAGGAAAGATAAAATATTAATTGGTCTGTAATTTGTTAACTCCTCTTCAGAACCTTTTTTTTGGAATGGGTATAACTTTTGCAAGCTTCCAAGAATTTGGAAATATTGACATTGTAAATGTTACTAATCTAAGGCAAAAGCACTGGTAAAAGGAGGCGAATACATTTTGGAGGTATTTCATCATTAGCCAAAGCGTCTGATTTAATGAAGTACGAAAGTACAATCTGATAAAGAAACAGTATTGAAATAAAAAGAACCTTCATAGATTTGAAATTTTCGGGAAATGTTTGATGAAGTTGCAGGTGTAGGGGTAAAAGATTTAGTAAGCTTGTTCGCAAAATCGATATCAGCATAATGAACTTGATTGGCCGTTTTAGTAGCACCTAACTTTTTTAAATTGTTCCAAATTATTTTGGTTAAGTTGTTGGTCACGTCTAAAAGATTGGCATCCTAATTGTTTTAACTAAAATGTTTCTACAGGCTTTATACCTGTCCCAATCAGTTACTGAACGCGAACGTCTGAAGATGTTATACAGAAAGTTGCGCTCACAAAAAAGATTAGCGATATGAGTTGACATACTTAAGTTTTTTCTTTACTGGAATATATTTGTCGTCGTATAAATATTTGATGATATTATTCAGAAAATAAACTTTGAAATTAACTCATGGAGAAGATTGAAGGGCAAGCAAGTTCATACTTAAGAACTCATTAAACCTTTTTGAAATCTCGATAAAAAATAAATTCGCTACTTTGAATTGGATGGAGTTCACCATCGTATATAAGAAAGGTGAGGTCGTGATCTGCCACACCAGTGATTTGATTAAGAAACAGCACTTTTTTTAGGTTCAAAACACCAAACAGATCGGATAGCCAAGAAGCCCTTGAAACCATCGACAATGATTTCCACAAACTCTGTAACCGCCTGCAACTATCGATCGTTTCTTATGGAGATGACAGAAAAGTTTAACATTCACATTCTCTGGGTGCAGGCCATACAGAGGCATATTCCGGGTAACAGTAGAGGCAATAAACTCACTATAAAAAAAATTTCGATGCCAATGTCACTTAATATGATGCAATTTCCATCGCATCCTTACGTTCAGGCCTACGCTTAAACAAAATTCCATGGAGATGGCAAACACTAAGTAGACAAACATCGTTTTCTGTCTACCAAAAAGATCTGGCCGAATCGGATCGGCGCTAAAATGCAGAATTCCTATTTATCAAATATCTGGAATGCAAGCGACACTATGCTGATAGTGAAAAAACTGATTTTTAGAATTTTGAACTTAGGCTAGTTCTGCGTAGTAGCGACTTGATGTTTGTTATCTTTAAGCAGTACAGTCTGCTTTGTTCCGTAAAATAAAGCCTTGTCAAAAAAAGCTTCACTTCCTAGTGAAGGAACATATAAGTGATACCCAACATGGGTTCATCTCAGAAAGATCGACAATCACAAATCTAACATGTTTCTCTCTTTCGTTGTTGACGCTATTGAAAGCAAAGATCAAGTGGATGTTATTTATACCGATTTTAGCAAAGCATTTGATTTACAAAATATTGCTTCAAAAATTGGAATCGTTTGGTTTCCACTCAAGCCTCCTTCAATGGATCTGTTCCTTCCTCATAAGAAGGGTTCAAAAAGTCAAAATTGACGAGTTTACCTCAAGGCAGATAGAATGTACCTCTGGTGTTCCACAGGGTAGTCATCTAGGTTCTCTACTTTTTCAGCAAATGCCTCATATACGCAGACGATCTGAAACTTTTTCTGAAAGTAACCTCTATAGGTGATTGTCAAAAACTCCAATTGGATCTTGATAATCTATGTCGATGGTGTATGTTAAATCGTTTGAATCTTAACACCAAGAAATGTTTTGTGATTTCTCTCTCAGGAAAGCATCATACGCAAGATTTTTCATATTATCTTGATTGCAACCCTCTTCAGAGAACTGAAAAATTCAAAGATTTAGGCGTAGTTTTTGACTCCAAATTCTCTTTTACACCACATTTAGAAGCTATTTTATCAAAAGCTAACTCAATGTTAGGATTTGTCAAAAGGAACTCAACAGACTTTACTAACTTGTGTCTCTTTACACCTCACTAGTAAGACCCAACCTACAGTATGCAGACATCATCTGGAACCCTCACCAACAATATTTTTCAGATAGAATTCAGAAAGCTCAGAACAGATTTACGAAGTATGCATTTTACAAAATGCGATGGTCGGTTATTCCAAACTCCACAGCTACAAAATCTTCTAGGTTTGCAGTCCCTCAAGTCACGTAAAATTAGTCATGACATAGTTTTTGTGCGAGACATTTTATGTTATTATATTAAGTGTCCTCCCTTGTCCTTAATTTGTATTTATGCTCAAGAGAGGCCGTGGAGGGATAGAAATCTTCTTTTTCAATCAAGGCACAGAACTAACTATGGCATGAGTGAACCAATTTCAAGATCAATTAGAGAGTTCAATCAGATGTGTGGTCATATTGATCTGTCCTTCTCCAGAGATAAATTCCGAAATGAATTGTACTACTTACTTTTAAGAAATTGAAACCTTGCTATTATTTCATTAGAAATTAATTTTAAGGCTTTTCTTTTATGTCGTTGGAATATGTAATCTGTTGAGCTGTTTGCTCGTAGATGAATAAATAAATAGACGCTGCCTCATGGCTAGACATACTGCAACGCTCGATATCCCATCAAACATCTTCACGGGAAGCTGCATGGACGAAAAAAGAGTAAAACGTTCATCATCATCTCTACACATGCCCTGCCCTGCCCTTTCTCAAAAGTTTGGGAATGCTCTTCTTCAACAATTTAAATGATCTGAGAAACATAGACATAGTGTCCATCGATTGATTGAAAGTTCAGAATGATTTAAAAAGTTAGGCTATTCCTCACATTCTTATATGGTCTAAAAGCGTTGGTTGTTCTCCCGAAAACCACCTTAACCTAACCTAAACTAGCCTTTTAAATACCATTCCCGGCAAATGGAAATTTCCAACAGCAATTTAACTACATAGCAAAAAAAACAAATTTAAAATGAACGCCTTCTACGCCTTCTAAACAAAGTATAGACTGATGAAATATGCAACCTTTGCATAAGCACTCCAGATATAAAGTTCCAAAGGCAGTTCAGATCAGATTCAATAAAAAGTTGAAAGGCCAACATGGCACAACTACTAAAATAAACCTAGTCCATCACATCGTCAAGACTGTTGTTTTTTTTTTTCATCGATTTCTGTTGATTGCTCTGTTCATATCCTGCACGGGAACCTATGGTTAGCAGGCCTCAATGCAAAAAAAATTACCACCTAGTTTTTCAAATGAAAAGGACGATGTAGATGATATCCGAGAGCCAATTAAAAAGTTTTTCTTTTTCAAGTTCATATATTTTTTTGCACTAACATCTCTCAATCCTGACACACGAATGGATGGATATACAAAAAAAGAACAAGAATGAAAGCCTCTCTTTTTTACTTTTAACTTAGGTATTGGTTTGACTATAGGCCGTAGTGCACTTCCTGGAAACAGCAAACGAACCCCAAACGCACTCATGGTTTATTAATATTATTATTTTTCTCTTCTTAATTAGGAATGTTTGTCCTTGATGGCAACACAACACAGAAAAAGAGAAGTAAACAAAAAAAAAAAAAAAAAAAAAAGGGGCCACTAAATGACACACATCCATAGATAAATAAATGGGGCGAAAACGAAGCCCCACAACAAAACTGTTCACTCGAAGGCAAGTGTTTGGCTTTGAAAATGGATTTGCAATAGCTATCGGGAAGGTGGTGATTAAAATGAAAAATACATAACTTATGCAGTTTTAATTGCTTAAGGTAAGCTACCTGATGGATTTAGTGAAATCGCATTGATTCCCATTGATTCAATTTTAACGGTATATCAACTATACAGAAGATGGAAGATGAAGAAAGGAAATGCTTGGCTTTATACTTTAACATTGTGGCAACATTGATGGCAAAGTTAACTGCTGGTGATTTCATAAAATCTCTTTAAAAATAAGATTTTTGCAATTGAAGGTTTAAAATAAATCTCGAAACGAAGCGACGATTGTCATACAACAACGGGTGAGCATTGTGGAACATTTAAAACGCCATATATTTGAATTTTGATTAACGTAAAACTCAAGTAACTAGTAAGAGCAAAGGGGATCATCAATCCAATTCGCTGGTATATCTATACAAATGTTCCCTAAAAAGGTCCACGAATGAAAAAAGCCCAGCACCTGCTGTTTCACCCGGCAATAGAAATGGAAGAAGCACATGTGAAGCACTCGAAACAAACTTTATACTAAATGGAAAAAAATCCCTCTAATGCAACTTGGAATACTTATAAAACCATGCGTAACCGTGAAGTAGTCCTTATACGTAACGAAAAGAGGCACTATTATGCCTCAAAGCTTAGTACTACTCTGTCTTCTAAAAAGCTATGGAGTAATCTACGACATATTGGTATTACTAACGACAAAAATTCGGCTAAGTGTGAAATTGACCCCAACGAACTGAACAGTTTTTTCGTAGATGAAAGTGCAGGGGAAATCGATTTCAATTTCACTGATAATTTAAATCAGGTTCTTCTTTCCGATAGTGAATTTGAAAGAGTTATTGTGTGTGAATATGAAGTCAAGGTATGCTTATCCCTTATTAAATCAAATTCAGCAGGTGAAGATGGCATATCGCTACGTTTTTTAAAGCGTATCGAACCTTTCATCATATCCCACCTAACCCACATCCTAAACCAATGCATTACGACCTCAACTTTTCCTAAGTCATGGAAAATTGCCAGAATTATTCCTATTGCTAAGAAAACTTCTACTTAAAACCCTGATGATTTTAGGCCTATCAGTATTCTTCCATGCTTTTCAAAGATCCTAGAGAAACTTATGTCAAAACAGGTACTTTTTTACTTGTCTTCCAATAATTTGCTCTTTGAAAAGCAATCTGGCTTAAGAGCTAAACACAGCTGTTCAACTGCTATGGTTAACATTCTAGAAGAAATACGACAACGTTTTGATAATGGTTTTCTAACTCTGTTTTGCTTACTTGACTTTTCCAAGGCATTTGACAATGTTAACCATAAAGTTCTCAGCGTTGTTACCGGTGAAACAGGGTGTTCCCCAAGGATGCATTCTTGGTCCAATTTTGTTTTGCATGTTCGAGAATGACTTGCCATCAGTTTGTAAATACTCTTCTGTTTACCTCTATGCAGACGATGTACAATTGTATCCCTTAAAAAATTAAACGATGATCTTGAAAGCATTCGGATATGGTCGAACTCGAATGGTCTGTTTCTTAATCCGAAAAAGTAGCAAGTAATCCCAATTTCCCATAGACTGCCTGAAATAATACCTGACATAATTCCACGTTCGTTAAGAACCTTTACGCTAAATACAGCTAAATACCGGTTTTTGAATTCTTCACGCCTCTTTTTTGTCTATGCATTCAAGCTGTGGAATTCGCTGCCGATTAATATTAGAATAATTTTGAACACTAACCGTTTTAAAAAAGCTATTCTTTCTCACTTCTCTCTTTAAGTTTCTAATACTTTTTCTACTTTCAATATCCTCTTCTTTACTCTACTATCATAAAAATTCTTCTTTTATTAAACTTTTTATTAATTTTTAATTTGTAAATTCATTTAGCTCTAAGTACTATAAAAGATAATAATCTTAATGTAACACACTTTTACTTTATACAATAAATTGAATTGAATTGAATTGAGTTTCCTTAAAACATAACGCGGAAAGATCATGAAGATTTATTTGACTCTAAGCAGAAAAGGAGTTTAAAAAAGATTATTATTTGTAAAATCATATAAAGAGAAACAGTAATTCAACTCGCTGGTACATACATGTGTACGAATAACACGTCTGGTCCTCTAAAAGAAATGACACGGAAGATTGAATTGACTTGAAGATTTATTTGACTTTAAACAAAAGCAAAATTGAGGAACAAAAACCAATTTAAAAATGAGAAATGATAATTTTCAAGAATATATTCATACCCTCCAGGCTATAAAAGGCAAATTGAGCAGATGCAGATGCAAGCTACGAAAAAAAAATTGATGTTCCGACTGGAATCAAAAGCACTGGCTGGTTGATGATCAAAGGCATCAAGTGAAGGAGGTCTGCTCTCAATAATTGTCAAATGATAAGAATATCGATTTATGAAAAAAACAAGTCAAGTCTTGGAATTCAATTTACAAAAACTTTATTGCAAAACCTTAAACAAAAAAAAAAAAAAAAAACTGGATCCACCAATACAAAAAAAAAGAAGGAAAAAACACTCTACGGAGCATAAGAGCAAAAAGGACTTGATTATAAAACTTACGCAACTTGTAACAGCGAGCAAAATAAAGACCCAGCAAAAAGAGTATACATTGGCCTGAAAAATCCAACACATTGTGAGTGGCTACTGGCTACCATTTAATTTAATTAATTTTCCCAAACCAATGCAAAATTGCGAAAATTATTCCGATTCCTAAGACGCGTTTAAGTAACGAGTTCAGACCAATCGCCAGTCTTCCTTTCATGTCCAAAGTTTTCGAAAGAGTTGTACAAAAACAGATAGGAGCACACCTTAGATTTTGTCTCCAATGCAGTCTGGCTTCCGTTTTAAGCATAGCTGCACCACTGCCATAATAAACATTGTTGACGATATGAGACACGCATTGGATGAAGACCAGGTAACTTTTCTAGTTCTTTTGGATTTCTCTAAAGCTTTTGACACCATCGACCATTCTATCCTTTATACCAAACTTTCGAGCCTTTATAAATTTTCTTCCTCTGCTGTCAATCTTTTATCGTCCTATCTTAGTGAAAGAAGACAAGCAGTTGTTAACGGTAGTTCTACTTCCTGTCTCTTAACCACTGTTAGAGGAGTTCCACAAGAATCAATATTAGGACCCCAACTTTTTTCTCTTTACATAAACGAGCTCCCTTCCCTTATCTCATCATCATCACTTCAAATGTACGCAGATGACGTTCAATTGCTTAAAAGTTGTCCATTAGGACTCATCGAGGACTGTGCTTATACTATCAACATGGATCTGGAAAAGATCTCGCTTTGGTCGAAAAGAAATGGACTGATCTTGAATCCAATGAAGTCCAAATGTCTTGTAGTCAGCAGAACCCCCTTGAGCAGTTCTTATTTTCCAGTCATTGAACTCAACGACTCTGCAGTTGAATACGTTGATTCTGCTAAGAATTTGGGAATGCTATTCATTAGAACATTAACTTAGGATAAACACATCAATGCGGCAATGGGAGATCCTATGGTGTGCTTTGTATGTTGTAGGCCTCTCAATTTTTCACACCTTTAAAAATTCGCCTAGTGAACACTGGTTCTACCACTCTTAACATTTGGGTGTGAGATCTTTTGTGACTGCGATGCGATCAGTAGGAGGAAGCTAAATGTCGCATATAACACTGCCAGATACATATATGGACTGAGATGATACGACCGTGTTTCTCATTTTTCAAGTCAAATTTGTACAATTTCTCTCGACCACCTATTACGCTATAGAACTCTTATATTGCTCTTCAACGTTATCCAGACACATCAACCTCAGTATCTATTTGATAGAGTAAGGTTTGGTTCCTCAAAACAGAGTACTAAAACTGATTCTTCCTCGGTTTAACTATTTAACCTCTAGCCGTCAGTTTTTAGTTAATGCCACTCGACTATGGAATGCTCTACCTCGGCACCTCAAGACTCTGAGGAGCGAAGTAAGGTTTCGCAAAGAATTACTCAACCATTTCCAGTCTAACTAAATCATTTTTTTTTTTTTTTTTCTTACAAACTTATGAAGCTGTAAACTAACTAACAAGATATTGTATCTTACTGTTTAAGCATAGTTATTGAATAAAATAAATTAATAAATAAAACTGCAAATTACGCCATTCATCTCGATTCTGGACTCCCTAAACTGTTTACTTACACACTAAAATTGCAAGCCGACTATATTTTTAAAGTTCTCTCCCAGACAGATACTCGCCTAACCAGAAAGATGCTGATGTACGAGTTGAGGAATGAAGACTAGTGGCTGTCCAAATGGAAGCATTTAGGAACTATCTGTGATGAAGAAATCATAATAAGTGTAGATAACTTAGATCTTGTAAAAAACCAGCTCTACAGAATAATACAAAAGTATAAAGATTCAGTACGTGAACTCTGCGAGTAGTATATTATATTCACAGCTTAGCCCTAATTTGCTGGAGATGAAATATTTTCACGACGTCTACAGATACAGAGAAATATCCCTCATTTTCAAAATAAGATGTGAAATACTCTTTTTGAATGGAAGCCCATACAATGGAAGTTATAATCAATTCGGTTCAATATGCAATCTTAAAGCTAAAGAAGACTCTTTTCACTTTTCAAGTATATGCCCAGATTTTTCTTCCCAACGCCTGATATACTTCGGAAAAAAGACACTGTTCGTGAAAAAGGGCAATTGAAATCTTGAACGGACTCAACTGGAAAAACCTAGGTATACAGTGAATTTGCATATCGAATTCTCGTATAAAAATTAAACAAAATAGGCCATAACAATAATAAAATAAATTTACAAGCACTGCTAACCGAACTGACGACAATGCCATAGCTCTAAATTCATTGTTTAACTCATTGTTAAATAAGAAAAAGAAAAATAAATGAATTCACTTACTTACAACACAGTACCCTCCCAAATACTATCTAATCTGATAAAAAAACCTATCAGGCGAAGTAATAGGTCTGGGGGATTTCAACCCACGGTGGAGTTCATCGAAGAAAACATCAGCAGGGAAAAAGAATGATTGGTCTCACACCCACAACTCCACACACGGTACCCTCACAAACATAGACCTCACATTGTTTTCTTACCATACCTGTCATCCTTCTGTGATTGGTACACCTTGAAAGAATCTTATTCCAGTGACCATTTCCCAATGATTACTGAAATAAATATATTACGCTTGGCAAAAAGAGGCAAATTCACCCCTAAATTCAAAATTGAATACGCGAATTGGGAAAAATCTCAAAATTTAGTCAACCAACAACAAAAAAGAAGCTGCTAACTTTCACAAAACCATACGTTATGCTGCAAACTATGCCATTTCTCAAACAAAACAAAACAATAAAAAGAATGTTTCCTGATGGAACTCCGAACCTAAACTTCTCAGAAAAGATAAGCAAAAAAGAAAATCTATTGACCTATAAAAAATTGAGAGCCCGTTTCAAGTTCAACTGCAGAAAAGCGAAAACAATAGCCTACGAAAACCTGACCTCAGTTATCAACCCACTTACGCCAACACAAAAGATCTGGAACAACGTAAGGTGCATATCAAGCGCCTACCAGGGCAATATCATTAGAGTTATTGAATCAAATGTCGGCCCCATATCTGATGAAAGCCATGGCTGAACTATTTGGGCAGTTCTGGTCCAATGACTCAAGCGACTCAAATTATCACCAAACTTCCTGCTAAACAATTGCTACCACCTTACAAAATCTTCCAGTTCCTTCTTGCAGCGCCTTTAAAATTGAAACGCCTAAGTCATTACATGAGTTTGAAAACACTGAAAGACTCAACGCCATCATACGATCGAATGTCATACCCAATGATTTCTCACCTACAGCAAAAAATCGGTTATGTAAACTTCACAACAACATTTTCTCAAAAGGTACCCTTCCTCAGCAATAGAAAACAGCAACTGTTATTCCGATTATTAAATCCCAGAAAAAAACAACCAACTTTAAACTTGAACAAATTATATCGAACAGATAGATGTTGTACATGAAGCAAAACAACCTATTTAATTTGTTTTTGAGCAGGCTCAAGGTCAATAAAAACAATGTTGTTATATGGTTGTTAACGACGTTTCGAGCATGAATACGCTCTTCATCAGGTCTGTTTATTCGGAAGTAAATAAAACAATCGTCAATTAAATTGTTCAACAAGAACATAATGGTTAAAACAAAAAACAATCAAAAACAAATTAATTAACATTCAAAAGGTCGCACAACTTTCCTGAAAAAAAAAAAAAAAAAAAGCAAAACAACCTATGATCAATAAATCCCAAGTCGCATTCAGATCCAAAAAGGTACAATGGATGCCATACTACACGTTGATTACACCGTTTCCAATATACTGTCATCTCGCAACCATTGCAGTATCATCTCAATAGACTTTGAAAGAATTGGTTCACACACCTTACTACAACAATTGATTAAATGGAAACTTGGGCCGAAAATCATTAACTTCATCAAAAGCTTTCTAACGCACCGAAAATTCAGAACTAAGGCTAACAATGAGCACTCGACACTCTGGGATCTTGATAATGGAACCCCACAAGGATCTCCCTATCCATTACACTATTCATAATTTAATAACGTCAGTAACATTATCAATTTCCTAACACCAACGCAATTCAGGCAGCTTTGATAAGAATCCTAGACTTGGTCTGAATACTCTGGCATTAGAACTTCAACCCAAATATGCCAACAACTACACATATGTATACAGAAAAACAAGCTGCAAAAACCTCTCCTTAAACCTTGACAACCTAACACCAGTAAGTGTAGATACAATGAAAGTCCTAGGACTTCATTTAAATAAAGCTTATAGAAGAAGCTCCCACATCTAGCAACTAAAAAATGGACTAACTTCACATCTAAATATAATTAAATACTTCTGCAGCAAATGTTCACACCAATGCCATCCTTAACGTGGTACGTGCGATAATCTTATCCAAAATTGAATACGGACTTCCAATCTACGGTTACTGTGCAAAGAGTGAATTTAACAAAAAAAAAACTAATTTCAACGCCTCAATAAGGATAGCACTAGGCGCTTTTCGTACAACACCCATTCCTTACCTTCTTGCCGAATCCGGATTCTTGCCGCTAGATGAACATAGAGACCTACTAACTGCCAACGAAATGGTCTACAACTTACTCAAACAAAATTTAAACTTTCTATACACTGATGGTTCAGTTATCAACAATAATTGACCAAAATTGCAACACTCTTCTAAACCAAAGTCTCCACCACCACAGCAACATATTCCCGGCCGAAGCAGCATAAATTTTTTGCGCAATTGAATACGCTGAACAACCAAGAGGCAAATTCCGAATTTTTTTACTTCGCCGACTTAGAGAGCGGATACTTGATTTCGAGATCATACTCCTGGATGATGGTTAGCATGTCTGTTGTTAACACATCGGTTCGTGCTTCGAATCTGAACAGAGACAACAAAGTCTTACCACGCGTTGGCTAGTCCTCCGTCAGTAAATTCATTGCCATGAAAAGCGCTCGCTCCTCGCTCTGTAGCGCCATCCTACTTATTTATTTATTTACCTTTGGATGAACGAAAAAAAAAATCATTAACTTCTGCCTAAATTTAGGAAAAAAGGACCTGCTCTGAAACTACAGACAGATTCGCACAATTAGTTTCAAGTAGACACCGCAGTGACCAGAGTGCATGAACTCAACTCACCATACAACTTGTGTTGACACACAGTTTTGATATATATAATTTCCCTACAAATTATATTGTATGGAACACCCAATCCACATCCAAAAGAGGTTTCGACTTTAAACATTGGTGACCCCGACGTGATACTTCATGTAAAAGATCCAGAAACGAATTCAGGTGCACTATCGAATAGTTCTTGTGCTCCACAGACGACTCCAGATATCCAGAAACTTGGGACTTTTCCAAATAATCGGTCTACCACCCAAGGTTCAGAGATCTGATAAAGAAAAGGTTCCAATCAACACGGAGAGAAAACCTATTTCACTACCAAACAACCTCATCATCTTGACGACCGACCCAAATCTAAGCCATGGATGAATTCAAGATGTTTAGTATGATGAGCTGCAACGTTTGAAGACAAATATCGGTCCAGACGGTCCAGACAGAAAGACGTTCGAATATAAAGAGAAAAAGGTTGCGGTCTTTAGAAACTCTCTGGCTAGAGTTTGCGACTAATCATGACCATATGAAGGCGTTTGTCAAACCAGACCTCCCGTATGTACAAAACAATACATACGAGAAGGTACATCAAGCCTATTTGGAATCGATTAAACCACACGTAAACCTACCTAAAAGCAGGTAGATTTACGTAGCCTCAGCAGAGGCTCAAACCTTACTAGCAGACGATGCCTCTGGGAAACTACAAACAATGGTTCCAGTTCCAGTATCAGATCTGCCAAAACATCTCATAAGACACAATGCAACGGCACAGTGTCTTCAGCGCCTGCTCAAAGGCCTTAAAACCACTGCAGAAGAATCCTGGACTCCAACCGTCTGCAGCATTAAGCTAAGCACTCTTCAAAAATATTGGGCGGAACTAGAAGAAGCCCATCGTTTTATCGACGAACTTTCCGGAGATCCAATCCAAACTGGCTATGACCTAGAAGACGAGGTCCAACAGTGTTTCAAATCTCCTTGACCACCAGACTACAAGAATCTAAAGAACTGAATTTGTCTGTTAACCTTCCGCCGTCAACACTTCAGCAATCGTTTAAGTTACCAAAGATAACCCTACCAAAATTTGATGGGAATTACACTAAGTGGAAGGAATACAGTGGAACTGATGGACAAACAGGAGATAGTAAACTACCAGAAGCTGTTTTATTTAAAAACAAAGCTAAAAACTTGATAAGGCACTTTACCACATCCGACAGCAACTTATAAAGCAGCATGGCAAGTAATCAGGGATCGTTATGAAAACCCTCGCCTCCATGTCCAGATGCTGCTAATGCAACCCATTATAATACTTGAGAGCTCAAAGGCAATCAAAACTTGCATAACATCGACACAACAAACAGGGGTCCTCTTCTTATGTGCATTCTGATTAAGAAGTTGGATCGAAATGCGTTGACACTCTGTAATCTTTTTGATATGGCTCAGTTCTAAAATTTAAAGTGATTTTGATTTTGGATCTTGTGTATATGAACAGTAGAGCCAAGGAATTACTTAACTTAACACACACAGGCCGTTTTCTGAAGTTGATTTGAGTAAAAAAAAGAATAAGTAATTTGAGGAATATTAAAAAGGACGACAGATTTGTGGCATGTCTGATCCTCTGCCTTTCATTCCACCAATTCAACACCAGAATTACAAAAACATTCCTCTATAGGCACGAAAAGTAACAACACGGCAGTAACTGGACGGCAGTTGAAAGTTAAGGTTTCCGGTTTCTATTTTTGAGAGATACAGACCCCGAAGCGACTTTTGAGGTCCAACTCTTATAACATTTCAATTCAAGTTGACAAAAAGTCTTTTAAAGCGCGGGATGATTGAAATGCCACAATGCAAAACCTTAAAATGGTCGGAAAATGAAGTCCCAAATCTATTGATTTTGTTTTAGTAGTCTAAAATTGGAGTAACATGTGTTAGGAATAATGTCTCCCGGCTGTTGAACTATTTGCATCAATGTTCATAGTTAAAAGCTCCTTTACATATCGACGGCAAAGGTTCATGCATTGATTTCAATCAAATTGAAGCATCGAACAGGACTTACACAAATTCTTAGACGCCCACTACTAGTATTCTGACTAATCATTAGAAGAAACATTTAATTAGACATTGAATCGACTTACAATTCGAACGAGCCAAACCCGGCTGAAGATGAAGAAATAATCCACAACCACTTATCAATTTGATTGGTTTTTTTTTTTTTTTTTGTAAATAATACTCTTTACAATATTTGTTTGGGTTTTTGGCTTTCCACTTCAACTTATCTTTTAAGATATATTATACCATAAAAACACAATTCACTTTATCACACAAAAATCTAAATTAAATTGTAAAAATAATGAAACAAATTCACTGGAAAATATATAAAATTTAAAGCTACCAGAACAGAACTAGATTAGTTTGACATTTTATTTTACACAACAGCTATCACACAGCTGTCTACGACTCCGAATAATCAAATCAAAAGTGGTGCCCAGTTCCATTTTTTATTATTCGGAGTTTACAATTCAAACAGCATTCAATTTGGTTCAATTTGAGTAATAAGCGGATAGTTTGTAAACCACAAAGAATCGACTGGGGGTCAATTCCCGATCTGTGAAGTGAAAAAAAGAATATCATTTCACTTTTCACACAGTTTTTTCATTTTTTCACTTGAGGAACCCATTCTAAGCGATTCCCAATTTCAAAATGTAAAGTAGTTCTCCAACTGTGGTTTGAAAGGTTCTAAAGCGCCCTACAGACGATCAATGTTACTTGACAATATTACTTGAAGGAGCTTCTGTTCAAGTAAAATTGATGGTTTGTAGGCTCTTCAATGTTACTGTCAAGTAAAATTGAAACATTGACGAAAATCAAATCTGATTTGGTTTTCATCAAGTTTTACTGTCACTCGTGTCGTTGTGTAGTGCGATTGGGAAACTACAGAAGGAAAAAATTGTCAATTTTCATTGAACGTGTGGTGGCGATTGTTTATCAATTTTACTTGACAAGAGAAAACCTCAATAATACTTGTCAAGTAACATTGATCGTCTGTTGGGCGCTTAAAACGTTCTAAATGGTGAATTCTGACAGTTGTCTCTCATTTTCCAATTGGATTTTTCCGCGCTGGAGTTTTGCTGCCATTTTTCATAATTGAATTTTTTCACCGACTCCTACGGCAATGGAAAGAAATTTATCATATGAAAAAATTTGACATTTGAGGTTGGATTTTCACTAACCGAGAATTGAATTTTCGTTGAAGCCGTGATAAATGTTTTCACTTCACAGCTTCACAGATCAGGAATTGACCCCTGGTATTCAATTTCTTTGAAATGCGTTTGAATTCCTTGTTTAATGGAGTCGAACTTTGCATCTTATTAGAATTATCACCAGTGTTACCGCGGGCTCAAATTTTGACGAGTCCCAGTGGCTGAAAAAATGAGTCCTTTTGAAAAAAAATGAGTCCCTTCTGTTTTTTAAGTTCATTTTAATAATACAAAAAACCTATATATTTACATATATAGTAAGTAAGAATATAAGAAAAAATATAAAAAAGATGACAAAGACAATTGACAAAGAAAATATTGTTTTTGCTTTCACTCAAACAAAGCGCCCCTATGAGTGAATCAAAGAAAATGTTTGAATGCTGACACAGCGTTCAGGTGTTCAGGAGTGAAATAAAAGCTACGTTTACACTATGCATTCTTCTCAAAATTAGTTTTGTCTACAAAATTTAACAAAGCTTTTGAAAATATTAATTAACGTTGACTTCAGAGTAAAGATGAATGATTTGTATAGAGGTAACTTGGATTCGTAAAAAAATGAGCCAAATCTAAATTTTGTGAGTCCCCGAGCCAAGTTAAAAAAAATGAGTCCCTTTTGGCACTATAGTGTCCCCGCGGTAACACTGATTATCACCCACATTCAGATCTTGTTCTTACTACACCTCGTTTCCACTTAGAATTGAATCACACTTCAATTCGAATTAGTGCCAGTGTATACCTACATCGAATTGAAATAGGATTACCCGATCCGATACAGCTCTTGTAGCTGGATCGATTCAAAAGAGTGTGTCTTATAACCTAGATTACTCGATTCAGTGGGTAAGTAGATACCTGCGTCGAAATTGGAATCATAATCCGATTCGATTACCCGATTCTAAGTGGAAACGAGGTATAAGAGTACTTTTCACTTATTGCGATGGCAATAAGCAGTCGCATTTATAATACTATTTCAAGGAATGTCTAACTTTGGACAGCTCTTAGAATTGTGTTCAACTCCAAATCGTACTTATAAACACTTTCATCGCTGTCTAAGGAATGAAACTGGGTTTTGAGTTGAAATCTGAAAATAAAGTGGTGTTTCTGTTTAATCGTTTTGACGACAGATGCCGCTAAATGTGAGTGTATTGCTCTCTTGTTGTATCTCCTCTGTGGCTGGAGCGAAGGCCTAATTACACTACCTTGCCTACTCTACTCTGCTGTGCCACTTGCATTTTAAGGATACTTTCGTATTTAGCCTTGTTTTATTGGGAAGTTATATTCGCTTCAGCAAAACATCACTCATGGAAAAACAACAACTCTTAAGTGAATAGCGTAAGTGGACAAAAATAAATCACTTGCAAAAGTGAACAACAGTGATGGTTGGTAAATGGAGTTTATGTTGAAAGTGAACTTGGTAAGTGAATACAGCCGAAAAAAAAAGTTTTATTGAGACTCGCAAAAGAAGTGAATATAGAAATTCCCAATAAAACACGGCTTCAAGTGAAGAGTGAACAACGTAAGAAAATAACTCTTTTGCAGAAGTGAACTGGTAAATAGAGTTTATGGAATAAAGTTGTACATATAAGCAAGTTTCATTGAGCGCCTAAGTGAAGTGAATATAAAAACTCTAATTGAAACACGGCTAAAGTTGCATTAGTCAGTACAGCGTTTTATTGAGCGTTTTATTGAAGATGACTTTAAAATTCCCAATAAAACACGGTTTATGACTGCTAACCATTGGTCATATAATGACAATAAATGTGTCTGACAAGTTAAAATAGATCAATTAACCAACACCAACTGTTGCTTCTTCATTTACACGATAAGACAAATTTGATTTTGCTGCAATTGAGCAATGCTGTAAGGTCCGTTTTTTGATCTTTCCCCAAGGTGTTGACCCAGAGGTTTCCTTGACAACTCTTCCTGTCATTTGCACAAAAACACTTCGTGCTGACCCACAGGGCAACCACAGGGTTCTAACGACTATTCTAAAAAAAGCTTAGCAATGAACTCTACCTCTGAACACAAAAACAAATCAAACTGAGCTAAAAATACTCAGTATTGGTTTGATTTTGTTTTCAGTGGTAAAATCTATTGCTGAGCTGGTTACTGATTTGCTGAGTTGCGAAAAAAGGCACCTATTATTTGCAAATTTTGTAGATACATTTTCCTCGCAATCCAGCTTAAGTACTCAGCATTGATGTCTTTATTTTTTCAGTGGAAAAGTTCATTGCTGGTTAAAAGATTGAAAAACTGCGAAAAAAACGCAGGATGGGTGGTTGTAAATGCGCATAAAGTAAATTATTGTAGATTATTTCCAGTTGCTGCATCTTAACTGACTCTGAAACTGAAGAAACAAAACACAAACGTTCAAGACTCATCCCCATATACATCCTCAGTTCCGCATCCGCGTTCAAGTGCTGCGAAATGAACAACGCTACCAAGGTAGTATAGTAATCATCTAATCATATTACTATTATTAGAAAAACGAATTAGTTCGTTCGTTTTCAGTTCAAGCTCGTAAAGTTTTCCCATAAATCAGACAACTATGCCAGACAATAATAAGTTTTATTATCGAAAACTGAATCATCAAAATTCACTTTCCAGACAAAAGCCAAAATCAATGAAAAAACGCAGCGCATACCTCAAAACCGCCTTGCAGAGACTTTAAATCATCTCAATATTCATAAATTTTTGATCGCCGATGCTCTCAAACGCAAGTTTTCAAATATGCTTTTGTTTAATTTTACAAAACCAACCCAGGCATGTGTCATATAAAAATAGAATAAACAGGCTCGCTTATATTTCTTGCGTATGCTTTGCAGGCGAACGTAAAAAGTCGTAAAAGTAATAAACCGAAAAAAGGATACACAAGCTAACTATAATCGAACATATCCAGTTGACAGTAGACTCCTCTGACAGCTACAGTACAGAATGAATGTAAGACGAAATTGAAGATAAACCAAATCTCGACGAGAATTTCAATTCTAATGAAATAAAAAAAAGTACAAATCATGTGGTTTGGTTATTCTATTTTAAGCACCAGACGGTGACGGCTGCGATGAGAAGATGATGGTCGTCTATTTGAAGGCACATTTTTGACACAAAAATCGATGGTTTTTGCTTTTAATTCAAAGCAAATGTTCGTTTTTCAATTTTCAGTTTTCATTACAACCGTCATCAATGATTGTTGGAGATCTCAGTAATATCATAATAACACCACAACCCGCACTGTTCTGTTATTCAAGGGTTGACAACAACAAAACGAAAATGCTTGCGTGCCTACGTCATTGTCTGACAGCTATCGCCGATTGCGCGATATTTCGCGATATATTCGCGATGATCTTTAGCCAATCAAACACACTAGACTATAAATATACTATACACATTTTTCGAGAATGTATACTGAAGAAACATGTATTTTCAGTGTGTCCGAAGGTTAATACTACATACACTTTGTATGTTGTCACAAGCTAGCTAGAGCTGCCAAAAAAATACTTAATCTACGAACACCAACTGCTGTGTCTGATGTTGATCTAGAGCTAGACAATAGATCTATAGCAGACTGCGCTTTGTTATTTTCATTCAGTATGTTGGTAAAATAGGAAGTTTTATTTTTCGACATCATGGCTTTTAGATAGACAGGGTATTTTTTAATTTGCACAGTGATAATTGTGCAGCTGCTTTTTGAGTTAATGAATGGATAAAATGTGTGTTGGGAGAGGATCAATTCAATCAGTGGGCATATTGTTTTCCAATATTTGTTCTTGTGATGTTTTCTATTATTCTGTGCTAGAGGATTTTGCACATTTAAAAAAACTAAGTTATCTTTTAGGGGCTAATAAAGTGCTTTAAGGTGCGTTTTTGTCGTAACTCAGCAATCCTATAGCTAGGTAAGCAATGGATGTTACCATTGAACTGAAGCTGATACTGAGCAAGCACTTTTGGCTTAGCTTTATTTGATTTTGTTTTCCGTTTGAGAGTACATTGCAGAACAAAATGTAGGATTGCTGTGCAGTAGGATTACTGTGCAGTAGGGATGCCTAGGGAAAAAAACGTCGATGATTTATTCGATGTGATGCATTAGCCCAGTTTTTTTATGATTTTCTATATTCACTTCACTTGCAAGTCTCAATAAAAAACTTTTTTGACTTTATTCCCATACCAAGTTCACTTTCTCATAAACGCCATTTACCAGCCATCCCTGTTGTTCACTTCGGCGAGTGAGAGCGATGTTTTGCTGAAGTAAATATAAATTCCCAATAAAACACGGCTATCGTAACCATACATCGATGTTTGCCGATGCATCGCATAAAAAGATCGATGTTTTCGATGTATCGATGTTTTTTGAGTAGGCCTAACCCAGATATACAATCAATTACGATTTACGAAATGTGTGTTTTTATTTCTAGCGGTTAATTTTCCAGAAACATAAACAGCGCTTGTTTGGGTGCGGATTTGTTGTTAAAAGAAGACTCAGGGATAAGGTGATTAGCCAATATCCAGTTAATGAGCGTATAATGACCATCCGCATCAGGGCTAAATTCGCCAACGTTAGCCTAATATGCGCCCACGCCCCCACAAAAAAGAAAGACGACAATTCCAAAGACTGTTTCTCCGAGCTTCTCGAAGAAACATATGAGCAGTACCCTGGACACGACGTGAAAATCGTTCTTGGCGATTTTAACACAAAACTAGGGAAGTAAGACATCTTTGGAAATACTATTGGTAAGCAAAGCCTCAATGACAAAACCTTCGAAAACGGACTGAGGCTAATCGATTTTGCTGCGGGGCTAAATCACGCTTCCCGCATCTCAAAATTCATAAAGGTACATGGCGATCCCCAGATCAATCAGCCGTCAACAAAACTGACCATGTTGCGATTGACGGAAGGAAGTCTTCCAGTGTGTTAGATGTCCGAACTTTCCGTGGGGCCAAATTTGACTCGGATCACTACCTTGTTGTAGCCAAGGTACGAATGAGGATATCTTGTTCACGACTCGCACGAACTAACGCTGTGAAGAGATATGACGTCGGAAAGCTACAATCGCAAGGGATTTCCATTGTCTTTTCCAATCGAGTGTCCCTTCAATTATCCTTAAATCCTATGCCGCCAGCATTAAGCATTGAAGACCAGTGGTAGCAGCCTCCGAGGTTCTAGGTTTTACTAGGCCCCCATGAATCGATGAAGAATGCAGGCAGAGCAAATGCAGCCAAACAAAAAGCACGGCAACTGCTGATGCAAAAACAAACGAGGGCTGCTTACGATCAGTATAACGATATTTACAAGGAGAAAAGAAGGGAAGAACACTGAATTCTCAAAAAGAAAGAGAAGCAGCATGAGAAGCGCTCGTTTAAGGAAATTGAGAGGTCCCATGACAGGAACCAGATTCGGAAGTTTTACCAAAAGGTAAAAAGATCCTGCCAGGATGGCAAGCCCCGAACTCAAGCCTGTAAAGAACAGCAGGGAAACATAGTAGAAGAGTCACAGTCGCTACTTAGGATCTGGAAAAATCACTTCTGCAAACTGCTAAACGGCGATGAGAACACAAATTCCGCTGTCAGTCAGATTGCCCCATTCAACTTCGACGATGATCAAGAATGCCGTCCTTCCGACCTAAAAGAAGCACATGCAAACTTAAATCAAATAAGACTGCAGGTTGCAGATGGCCTTGATGCCGAACTTTTCAAGGCAGCTGGAGACCAGTTGGAAAGGAGCATGCACCAGCTGATCTGCATGATATGGTCGCAAGAAAGTATGACCGATTAATGGAATCTCAGTATCGTATGCCCAATCCTAAAGAAGGGAGACCCTCACAATTGTGCCAATTATAGAGGGATAAGCCTTTTTAACGTCGCTTATAAGTTCTTGTCTGCTGTAATAAGGGAACGTCTGAAACCCCACACGTCAACAACTTGATAGGTCCTTATCAATGTGGATTTAGACCAGAGAAGTCCACAATAGACCAAATTTTCACATTACGGCAGATCTTGGAAAAAACCCGAGAACGTAATATCGATATTCACCATCTCTTTATCGATTTCAAGGCCACGTATGACAGTATTTACAGAGAGGAGCTGTACAGAGCCATGTCTAGTTTCGGCATCCCTGCAAAACTCGTACAACTATGCAGGATGACTTTGGAGAATTCACGTCAAGGTCGGTAGAGAACTCATCGAGAGCTTTGATGTCGAAAAAAGTTTTAGGCAAGGCGACAAACTGTCATGCAATTTCCTCAACATCATACTAGAAAAGATTGTAAGAAACTCAAACGTCAACACCAGAGGAGCAATCTTTCAAAAGTCTGTACAATTACTCGCCATGGTAGTACAGGACTTCGTCTACCTAGGATCCGCTGTAGACACGGACAACAACAACAGTGCGGAGATCAAACGGAGAATAACTCTTGCCAACCGATGCTTCTTTGGGTTAAGAAGGCAATTGAGAAACAAAACCCTCTCTAGAAAAACCAAGGTGACCTTGTATAAGACCTTGATCATCCCAGTCCTGCTTTACGGCGCGGAAGCATGGACTTTATCGAAAGATGAGGAAACCCTTGGTCGTTTCGAAAGAAAAACTCTCCGAATGATCTTTGGTCCCGTATGCGAAGACAATGTGTGGATAAGAAGATACAACAACGAGCTGTATGAGCTGTACCGTGACATGAGCATAGCCAGAAGAGTACGCATCGCGAGGCTACGATGGTCGGGTCATGTAGAGCGGATGGACCCAAACGCTCCGGCTCCACGGGTGTTCGAAAGCACATTGCAGGGAAATCGCGGAAGGGTAAGACCTCGTTTTAGGTGGCGCAATCAAGTGGATGAAGACCTCAACCGACTTGGAAAGCGAAAATGGAGAGAGCTCGCCCGAAATCGAAGTCGTTGCCCACCTAAGTAAGTTAGTAAACCAAATCGAGAAAAAACAAACCGAGATCGGCTTATTTATTCACCAATGAAAGGTACTGTATGATTTCAATTAATTTCTTTCATGAAATTCTCTCCATTTTTTGAGAAAGAATCAGGATTTTTTCTAGCAAGGAAAAAAATCAAAATGCTAAAAGAGCTACAACGCGACAAGAGCGATTAGACAATAGACAATAGACATGTTAGGAATACTTTGCATTGAGCCAGATTTATGAAGAAAATTGATATTGATGAATTTGCCGAAAATTAATGTAGGAAAAGACATCTTTAAAATGGTAATTTTATTGATATTATTTTTATTATGTTTATGACACTGACATTTTTTATGAAAGCTATAAGTTTTTACTTTAATCGAAAAAGAAGGGAACAGACGAAACGAAAAAAAGGCCCCCAAACTGATGGTTGCCTAGGGCCCGTTGATGGTTAGTCCTCCTCTAGAAACACATTCAAAATGCAATTGTACGTTATTTTGCATCTAAATTGTTCATTCAACATTTAAAAAGCGATACATAATTGGAAAATAAAAAATTGGGACTCAGAAAAAGTTAAGAATCGGTCTCCAAAGACCTAGAAAGTCAAAGGGTCCACATCAAGCTGAAAAAATTTAAATTTAAATTTAAATTTAAATAAAATCACAACTGCTTGTTCCAAATATTGTTTTTACAAGCACTTCATATACTTCTTAACTCTATAAAAATCAAAAATCTATAAGTAAAAGCTGCCGTGTTTATAAAAAAAATTTAGACGCTGATTAAGCTAAAACACCTCTAAGTAACACATTCCATATGACTCTTCGTTCCTTAAATGTGAGTTAGTCTCTTTATAGTCTAAAATTTCTTTATAAACACGGTGTTCAACAGGTAAAAGTTATTTCATATCGAATCACATCTGAACACGTGAAAAAGGTGTTTTTTTAGTGATACACAAATTCGAAATGAGATAAAACACATTAGTAAATTAGTAATTGAAATACTCTACAGGCATGATCCTTTATATTTGAATTGCACTCACTGGAACCAGGGCTTTTCAGAACTACTAGAATTTTAAATGTAATTAATTTTTCAAATATATTGTTAATAGGTGATTTTAATTCAAGAATAGGGAATGTTCCAAAATCCAAGTGAGCTAATTTCAAGTTACCCGGAGGTTTTTCGATCAGTGAGAGGTTCTTTAGATGAAAAAGTAAATAGTTGTGGAAGGCGTCTTTTGGGTATGTTTGAAGATTATGTATTTGCTGTTTTAAATGGTATAACTTAAAGCGACATAGGTAAACGATGAATATACTTTCATAACTGAACGAAGTTGTTCTGTAATCGATTATTGTGTGTCAAGAGGTGCATGGCTGGGCGTTCTTGTGGACTTTCAGGTGCTAACAGAGACCTATTCTTCTCATGTGCCACTTAAAATATTTTCGGAACTGTCTCCATCAACTCCCAGTCTTAAAATACAAAAAATTAAATGGAAAAATAGCAGATGTCAGTTATATCAACGTAATCTTTTTCATGAGACAACGTTGTGCCCCTCTCTACGAGATTTTTCGAGTGAACAAATAATGGATTCCCTGCTAGACATAATCAAAAAAATCTGCTCCAATGAATAATCCCAATAATGAGCATTTCAAAGAAGAATGGTATGACTGGGAATTCAGACATAGAATTCTATTGAATCTGTTCCGAAAAACAAGTAGTCCTCATTTTAAGAATCTTTACATTTTAAGAAATAAAAAATATAGATTAATATGCGAGACAAAGAAATCCAATTACTTTAAAAGAATTGCTAACGAGCTTACTAACTGCAATGACTCTAAAACCTTTTGGCATAAAGTCCGTAAGCTATAGGCCACTGCAAATCGGAGAATGCTCAAGCAGTTGAAGTAGAGGGGTTTACTTCATATTTTGGGGGGCTCTTGGGTTCAGGAGGAACTCCTCTTCTATTTCACTACGCACTGTCGAATGTTGTAGATGATGTACACGACTCACCGATCGAGCTGAACGAGCTAGTTAGTGCACTTAATATGAAAAACAACAAGGCTTGCGGTCTTGATAGGATACAACTTGAATTTTTTAAAAACAGCACAGCAAACTTCCATTATATTTTTTAATAAAGTGTTCTTGCTTGAGGACGTTCCGACTCTTTTTTAAAATCTCTCATTTTTCCAATTTTCAAAAAAGGGGATATATGTTTAGTTGAAAATCACAGGGGTATCTCCATTTTATGTAGTCTGAGAAAAATCTTCGCTCAAATACTATACAATCGCTTATCTAGTTGGGTAGAACGTAACAATCGTCTCAGAATCTTTCAGGGGGGCTTTCGGGCTGGGCTGTCAACTGTTGATAAAATCTTTGCGCATAGCTAGAAAATTTATTTGAAGAAAAAAGAAGCTATGTATATGCATTCTTTGTAGATTTTCAAGCTGCTTTCGATACTGTCAACAGCAACTCGCTTATATATAAGTTGAGTCAGATAAGTTTATCTACAAAATTTCTGAACGTCTACAAAAGGTTGATTTTGGACACTTCAGCTTCTGTTTGAAACGGCAGCAGAATGTCAAACTTTTTCGCTACCGAAACCAGAGTACCACAAGGCTGCGTTCTCAGTCCTATTCTATTTGCCCTTTTCATTGATGATATATCGAATAACTTGCCTGGTGGTGTTTCGGTAGGTGATGTACACATAAAAACCCTTCTCTATGCAGATGACCTAGCGATCTTAGCAGATAACCCCTTTACACTTCAGCTCCAAATTAATAGGCTTAAGAGTTACTGCGACACCTGGGATTTGAATATTAACACCTCGAAATCAAAAATTATGATCTTCCAGCATTCCGCATGTAGAAGACTTCCGAGAGAAAACTGGCAACTGGCAGGACAACCAATAGAAGTTGTTACCGAATTCAAATATTTAGGTTACTTGATATCTCACAACCTTAATTTATGATTGCAATTAAAAGAAATAGTCAGTAAAGCGAAAACAGCGATTAATCTAATGTGGTCTCAATTTTATGGCAGCAAAAATGTTGACAATGCGTCCAGTGCATTAACGCTAATATCAACTTCTGTCGCTGCTATGCAAATCAAGTATTTGGCTATAAAGAAGTAGAAGAATTTGAACGTTTGCAGGGCTTTTTCTTTAAACGCACATTCAAACTTCCTACCACGAGACTGGAATCCTTCAAATTTACTGCAGAAACCTCGAAGCAAATGCGGACTTCATTATTAAAATAATGAGACGCAGAAGCTCAAACAGCTTCTTAAACACGCCTTAAGATGCAGTTTTGAAGAATGGTTAGATCTATCTGCGGAACTAGGTATAGTCCATAACCTAACAACTGAAAACGTAAACGACAGGCAAGATATATTTTACGCGCGTTTGTCTGGATCTAGAAGTCTATATAGAACGTTAGATCACTCTCCTGGCGCAAATAATTATTTCTGTAACAATTTGACAAGATATGAAATCAGCACATCAACGGAGATGATGTTTAAATGGTAGACACGTGCACCCAAGTCCCAAGAGGACCCTAGCGTTCATAAGTTTTTCTTAAAACCCACCTCTGTCTATCAACTCCTACTCTCACCTCCACGTGGTGACCATCGGGTGCCTAGTACCTCAACTGGAGATTGGGTCTCAACCCTAGTGGAAGGTTGTTGGTGGCAGCAAACGAGAGAGGGGAGGGGGGGGGGGAGGTGTTCCCACTAAGGCACCTCTTCTTTCATCCAGACGGCAGCGGAGGAATTCCCTAGATGGAATCAACGTTGGCGTCTACAGTTCCAGTCAGGTTGAACTACTTAGTGAACACCTTATAGGGCTACTACATCATATTTGGAGCTCAGGCCTATAAGGGACGGTTTATCCGGCTCCCCATCTTTGGAGTTATACAAGGATCTGGCCCTCCAGGTTGGGGGTCGTGCTGTCGGGGTGACTTCCCGGCCACGTAAAGCAATTCTTAGTTGCGAAGCACCAACAAGCCTCGGATACGGACGGATTTACTGATGACGAACCCAGCAAACGAAAAACGGACGAACTTCGGATCTGTACGTGGAATGTTAGGTCCCTTAATAGGCCACGTGCAGCCGAACAATTAGCGGAAGCCCTAAACTGCTACAAAGCAGATATTACCGCTATCCAAGAAATGCGATGGGATGGACCAGGTAGACGCAGATTAAAAGACTGCAATATCTACTACGGCGATTGCTACCGGGAACAGAAGCAGCGACTGTTTGGATGTGGATTCGTTGTTGGAACCAGACTCAGGCAAAAAGTCTTGAGTTTCAACTATGTGAACGAGCGCATAGCAACAATCCGCATCAAGGCTAAATTCGTCAACATGAGCCTCATTTGCGCACACGCCCCCTCAGAGGAAAAGGATGAAGACACCAAAGACATATTGTACGAGCTCCTGGACAAAACATATGAGCAGTGCCCTGGCTATGACATTAAGATTGTTCTAGGAGATTTTAATGCCAAGCTAGGAAGAGAGGATATCTTTGGTAGAATAATCGGAAGATACAGCCTGCGCGACAACACCTCCGATAACGGATTCAGGCTGATCGATTTCGCTGCGGGGCGAGATGTTCTGGTAGCTAGTACGCGGTTCCAGCACCTCAATATCCACAAAGGGACATGGAAATCTCCTGATCAATCAACCGTCAACCAGATTGACCACATTGCGATCGACGCACGACACTTCTCCAGTATAGAGGATGTCCGAACTTTCCGAGGGGCCAACATTGACTCGGACCATTACCTTGTTGTAGCCGAGGTACGACTGCGGATATCCCGATCGAAGCCAACACAAGGAAATACTGTGAGACAATTGGACGTTGGACGACTACAATCGCAAGAGATCGCCAAGTCTTTTTCCGATCGAGTCTCTTACAACCTCTCAAGGAGTCTTATGCCGCCACCATCAAGTATAGAGAACCAGTGGCAGCACTGCCAATCAGCCATCAGAGATGCCGCCTCTGAAGTGCTGGGTTGCACACGGCCACCACAACGAAACCCCTGGTTTGACGACGAATGCCGGCAAGCACATGCAGCTAAACAGGAAGCATACAAAGCGGCGCTGCACAAAAAGACTAGAACTGCTTATGAGCTCTACAAGCAGAAGAGGAGAGACGAACACCGGCTTCTCAGACGGAAAAAGAGAGAGCATGAGAAGCGCGCGATCGAGGAGATAGAAGGGCGCAACAGCAGGAATGAGGTTCGGAAGTTTTACCAGAAGGTAAAAACAACAGCCTCGGGCTACAAGCCCCGAGCCGAAGCCTGCAAAGATGATCAAGGGAACATCGTGGTGGAGCCGCAGTCTATGCTGAGGATATGGAAAGACCACTTTTCCAAGCTCTATAACGGCGATGATGGACCCAATTCCGCTGCTAGAGAGATAGAACCATTCGATTTAGGCGACGTAGACCAAGAATTCCGCCAACCCGACCTGAACGAAGTGAAGACAGCATATAGTCCAACAAAGCTGCTGGAGCTGATGGCCACACTGCCGAATTGTTTAAATCGGCCGGCGATGACCTGGTCAGGAGTATGCACCAGCTCATTTGCAAAATATGGTCGGAAGAAAGCATGCCCGATGAATGGAACCTCAGCATCGTTTCCCCGGTCCTCAAGAAAGGAGACCCTCTGAACTGCGCCAACTAGAGAGGTATCAGTGTTCTTAACATCGCGTACAAGATCCTCTCTGCCGTATTGTGTGAGCGTCTGAAGCCATTCGTCAACAGCCTGATAGGTCCTTATCAGTGCGGCTTTAGACCAGGAAAGTCCACCATAGACCAAATCTTCACACTACGGCAGATCTTGGAAAAAACCCAGGAGCTTCAAATCGATACCCACCACCTTTTTATCGATTTTAAGGCCGCATATGACAGCATCTATAGAGAGGAGTTATATAGAGCCATGTCTAGTTTTGGCATCCCTACCAAACTTGTCTGATTGTGTAGGATGACGATGGAGAACGCACGCTGCTCCATCAGGGTCGGAAAAGATCTCACCGATACATTCGATGTCAAAAAAGGTTTTAGGCAAGGCGATGCACTGTCATGCGACTTCTTCAACATCGTTCTTGAAAGAATAGTGCAAAACTCCTACGTCAACACAAGAGGCACAATCTTTCAAAGGTCCGTTCAATTGCTCGGATATGCCGACGATATTGACATAATTGGAAGAACGCAGCGTGATGTCAATGGCGCGTTTATGAGCAGTGAGATGGAACCGAGTAAGATGGGTTTAGTGGTCAATGAGGGCAAGACCAAGTATATGCTGTCATCAAGAAAGGACACCCAACACCGACGTCTTACACAGAACGTCACGATTGACAGCTATAACTTTGAGGTAGTTAAGGACTTTGTCTACCTAAGCGCCGCTTTCAATTCAAACAACGACAGCAGCGCTAAAATCAAACGAAAAATAACTCTTGCCAATCGCTGGTTCTTCGGACTAAGAAGGCAATTGAGTACTCTCTCGAGCAACTAAAGTGTCCCTGTATAAGACACTTATCATCCCGGTTCTTATATATGGCGCAGAGGCATGGACCTTGTCAAAGGCAGACGAGAACGCTTTAGGATGCTTCGAGAGAAAAATTCTTCGGGTGATATTTGGTCCCGTCTGCATAGATGGAGAATGGAAAAGAAGATTCAACGACGAATTGTACGGGCTGTACAGCGACACTGACCTTGTCAAACGAGTCAAGGTCCAGCGGCTTAGATGGCTGGGTCATGTAGAGCGAATGGACACCAACGCTCCGGCCCGGAAAGTCTTCGAATCCAATCCCGAGGGACGGCGCAGTAGAAGAAGACCGCGACTCAGGTGGCGCACGCAAGTAGGAGAGGACCTCAACCAACTTGGCGTGCAAAACTGGAGGCAGCTAGCCAGGGACCGAGCTGGCTGGAGAAGCATGTTGGTTGAGGCCCTAGTCCGACCCGGACTGTAGCGCCACCTTAAGTAAGTAAGTACATCAGCGGAGACACTTTGCCTCAATTTTATGACTCACAGACCGGATCTAACAGTGATCTGCAGTCTCTGTAACCCCATTTACCGGAAGACATTTTCCACTTCCTTCCACTTGAATTTAGTAGGTTGTTTTTCTCCAAGAGCTTTCTCACATTGCAAGAGGCTTCTGAACTTTTAAACGGCTCTTATGGTTGGAAAACTTTATCTCAATATTGTATTCGTGCCTATAAGTATCGCAACAGTTTTATTGAATTTTCTTAGCTCTCAAACTTTATCTTTAATCTTTAATCAATTTATGTAATATTTAAATTTGTATATTATTTTTTTTTTTATATCTCTGCATAATCAATCAGTCGGCAGACGGCTAATCAATGCCATGCTCTTTTCTTTTATTGAACTTTTATTGTTAATTGTACTTAAGTTGTTAAATAAAGAGCTAATAATAATAATAATAATAATAATAACACATAAGAATTGGGCAAACATTTGTCGGTCTATTCATTGTGAAATGCCAAAACGTACCAAAAATTTAACACCAATTGTCAAATTGACAATCACAAGAAAGCTACCAATTTAAAAACCATACCTTTCAAAAACAACCGGGGTAGAAATATGGCGAATTGAAGCATGGCTTTTGAAATAAATTCGCAGGCATTGTTCTGCATTTAGTTCATTTTCATTTAGAAATGGCAAAACGTACTGACCACAAATATAGGTACCCCTTACTAGTTTAAAAACAAATCTCCAAGAAAACACCCTATACCTATAACTCCATGACGGGGCCAAAGAGAAGAGGGAGTTCAAATTTGAACTACATTTAAAATTAGATACGCCATTAAATATTGTCTTAGGTGGGAACCCATTAACTGACTGTCCAACATAATGTGATGATGTAGAGAAGATTAAGAAATTTTTATTTAAAGCCATCATTGATTCAATTTCAAGTTTGTATAAACAGAGCACAAAAAAATACCAAGCTACGAATGGCACGAGGTTCTGTATAAGTACTACCCCCCCGACGAGTGCAAATTTCTACCCGAAACAAAAACCAAATTTTATAACTCAGTGCTATTGCCTTTTTTTGTTGCTGTTTTTTTTTTCAAAGAAAATCCAAACACGCAAAATAAATACACATAGCTAGAATTAGATGTTCCTAAAAAGCAAACAACAGAATGCTGTCTTGTCAAAGAAAAATAAACAAACTTGAACTGAGGCAATGTAGAGGTATGTTCAAAAGAATGTATCTTGTTTTGGCTATGTTCCCAGTTATTACAACAGGTAGGGCAATGGCCATCAGCCATCACACTAAATACAGCATGCATGTTAAATGAGAATAAAAAAAATCACCCAGTTGAATGTTTTGTATGTAAGTGGTGGAAAAAATACATAAGTGAGTGAGAACGTATACATTGGGAGAGCAAAAATAAAATACGTAAGTTGTCATTTTGTAATTCAACAACTTCAGTCGAACAAAATGCATCCAAACCAAATTTATGACGAGTAAAAAGAGCTAAAGAGATAATGGAATTAAAATCATTTCTGTTAAAAATTAAAAATGACAAAACACCTGGCCCTGATGGTATTCCAGTTGAATTCTACAAGAATGCCACTCCTGAGCTTTTTGAACACATTTTAAGTTTCTTCAATAAACTTTATGGTGAGGAAACTGTTCCTGAAATTTTTTAGGTACTCCAAAATAACAGCCCTTTATAAAAACGGTGATCGTGAACCACCTGAGAACTATAGGGGTATTGCAGTCTTAAACTCACTGAGAAAACTGTTCTTACAATTACTATACTTTAGACTTTTAAATTGGGTTGAAAGCCAAGCTGGCTTTCGTGCAAATCTTTCGACTATAGATCAAATTTTTGTTCTATGTACTGTAAGTTAAACGATTTATTGATAAAAAAAAATCTCTGTATGCCTTTTTTGTCGATCTGAAGGCTGCATTTGACACGGTCAATAGAAAGTCATTAATATACAAACTTTCTGTAATGGGTTCATTCACCAAGTTCATCAAATTCTATGAGAAAATGCTTGAAAAAAATCATGCTTTTGTCCAGAATGTTCAGAAGAAATCTAGAGATTTTAAATGACAATCTGGTGTTCCTCAAGGCTGTGTCTTAAGCCCTTTACTATTCTCACTTTTTATTAACGATGTTGAAAATCACATCCCAGGAGGTATCACTATAGGTGATGTTAATATTAAAATCCTTCTTTACGCTGACGATCTTGTTATCCTATCTGATAACCCGCTTACTCTACAGCTACAAATCAATAGGCTAGAGCAATATTGTGATAGTTGGGATTTGAAAATCAGCTCGAAATCTAAAATTATGGTCTTAAGATCACGCAGCAGATCTATAGGTTATAGTCGCAACTGGACTCTTGAGGATGATATTATCGAAATAGTGGACAAATTTAAGTATCTTGGATACATTCTCACATATAGCCTGAATCCACATGCACATGTTAAAGAAAAAACGAAGGCTGGTAAAGTCGCTTTGAATAGCATGTGCAAAATTTTTTTTTTGTAACCATTCCGTTGATCCAGCATCAAAATTTAAAGTCTTCAACGCTACAGCAAATAGTTGCCTTTGCTATGGAAATGAAGTATATGGATATGACCAGTTAGAAGAGCTAGAAAACGTTCAAAGATACTTTTTCAAATGAATTTTCAAGCTGCCTAAAAACACCCCAAACTATGCCATACATGTGGAATCAGGGTTACCACACATATTTTTAAAAAACTTGAAGGCTAGTGCCGACTACATTGTCAAGGTAATGAGTCGATCAGACCAAAACATCCAAAATCGGATCCTTATGATTTGTTTTCACAATGGTTATAGCCCAATCAAAAACTGGTACGATCTGGCTGTTACGCATAATTTTGCAATTTCATTACCAACTGTCGTTGCGTTAAGAGATTCCTTATACGACTGCATAGCTCGCATAGATGAGACGCTATTTCAGCAATGCATAGTCCGAGGTACTTCTTCGACATCAAGAAGTGTTTATCGACAACTAGCTTTCTCTTTAGGTGAAAAAAACCATTTCAGAGATGAGTTTTCAGTTTCTCAAATGAGCTTAATCTTCAAAGTCAGAACTGAAATGCTGGAACTGAATTGTAGACCTCCTAGATCTGACTTAAATCCTATCTGCTCGCTTTGCAATCTCGGTCAGAACGAAAACGTCTTACATTTTATAGCATTTTGTCCAATTCTACAGGAAATACGTACTCTATTTTTCCACAAGTTTTCTTTCGTTAGAAGAATGTATAAATATCCTGAATGGTAGCCGTGGTTGGAAGTCTCTTACAGGATACGTTACTCACGCAAAAAATATCGAGATGATTATTTGAACAGGTAGTTTGAACAATAAGTTTACACCACTTTTTGAACTATACATAACATATAGGGAAAAAGCAAGTTATTTTCGTTTTAGCTAAACTAAAAGCCCTTTGATCTATTTTGTTTTGACTGAACTAAAAGTTCTGAAATTAAATTGTTGTGTACATTAGAAACATAATATTTATATACATTAAGAATGTTCTAAACGTGTATCTTATACAGCAATAGATTTCAGCCTAAATCAATCTATCTATTTTTTATTTTGACTGATTGTTAGAGAATGGAGGGGACCTACAATTTTTCGCCGGTTTAATTGAGAAAGCGCTTTTCATGGCAATGAATTTACTAACGGAGGACTTGCCAATTCCTCGCGAAAGGCGATACCCGTGAAAAAACATTTTTGCCTCTGCCGGGTCAAGAAGTATAAAAAGACCAATTCAACACTAATAAGGGCGCCGAAGGTAGTCAGTTACGACAGAAAACATGGACAGTAGACTGGGCAATTGAGTAAAAAAAAGAATCAACAACGAAAAAAAACGAGAAGGTTTTTTTATTTCAAGTTTAATCGCGGATAACTTCTGAAGGAAGGATTTGTGAAAAAATACAAGACGACCTTTTTTTAGAAAAATTAATTTTCTTTAAAAATAAATGTGCAATTTTTCACATATTGATTTGTACGTGAGTTAAGAAACTCCAAAATAAAAGAGCGAAATAAAAAAAAACATTCCATTTTTCAAAGCTTGATTACGCGGAAACGGTTTGTCTGACAAAATTTTTCAAATGGACCTTTTTTAAAGGAAATTCAATTTTCTACAAAAATATAAGTCGTTAAGTTTGTTTCGCTCAAAATAATTTAACAGTCTTGACGCTCAAATAAGGTTAGGTCTAAGAATATAAAGCATGATTGATGTCTATCTAAATTGTTTTTTTTTTTTAGCTCAAACTTTTTTGGAACTTTTTTCGTTCTACCAAACAATATTTTCAATATGGTTTTTGAAACAAAACAATTTTTTATTTTGGGCCAGTCTAATGGAAAGTGTCAACCAAAATAGCAAATATCTCAGAATCTACCTGGCAATCCGAAGAATGTTGTGTAAAAATTTCAAGGCATTCCGAGTTGAATTCGAAAAGTTACAGTGATTTTAAAGCAGGTATGCGCGGCGAGCGAATAGAGGGGACCCCGCCGGCCGGACGGACAATGATTCCGGCCGCACAACATCTTTGCTTTTTTTATAATTGATTCCAGGTAACTCGAGGTGTTCTTTGGTGTCCAAGGAAGGGGAGCTCACTCTCCACTGCTTTTCGCGTTTATCTTTAAATGCGTTTGTCTCGAAACTAGTATTTTCAAATTCGGTGTGCAAAATATTTCGGCGACTGTTGCACTGATCCTTTTGAATTTTTGCACACTTCTTAAATATATATATTTTTAGAGGTAATAACACGAGGAATTCATTTTTCCGGATTTGACAGCTACAAAATGGCGGCATTTTTGGACAAAAAAAACGACTTTTACATCAAATTGTGACCAAAATTTCAAAATTACCAAAAAATCTCGTGTATTACGGAGGAATTGCCAATATTCAGAAATGAGATTTCTCTATAGTTCTTCGCGAAAGAGCTAAATATAGTGGCTTTCTCAGTGTCTTCTAAAAACCCCTACCTTTGTAGTATTCTATTTTAAAATCTTATAAAATAAATATAAAAAAAGTGCATCAAATAAAACAAATTAAAAAATAGGTTGACGCAACAGAGCGAGGAGCCCCGGGGCCTAGCGGCGCATTTCTCACAATCATTCCTTCTAGGGAAATGGAGGGGACCTACAATTTTTATGCCGTGTGATGTGCTTTTTTTCTCTAGAGCTGGGGTATGCTCGTCGGGTCCAGGGTAGACCAAAGAAAACACGTAAAACTTCGGTTTGTGAAGAAGGTCCAATCCTTTTATTGGTCTTAAAGCTAATTTAATATAATATTCATTAATTCTTATTATTATTTCTGGTGGTGGTTCCAACGCTGGTAGATCCTTACTCCTAGGTTGGCACTACGGTCATCAAGCACGGGTTCTCAATTTACAGGAAAATTCTGGCATCACGGTAAGATACTGGCATCAACAGACAAAGTCTGGCATCAACAGACAAAGTCTGGCATCAACAGGAATATCCTGGCATCAACAGTAATATACTGGCATCAACAGACACAATCTGGCATCAACAGACAAAGACTGGCATCAACAGGAATATCCTGGCATCAACAGTAATATACTGGCATCAACAGACACAATCTGGCATCAACAGACAAAGTCTGGCATCAACGGCTTATAACCGGCAAAATAGAACCCAAAAGTCCTTAAGAGGCTAGTGGGGGGATTTATGCTAGGAACTCTAAGGAGACCTTGCGTAAAAATTGGGAATCTCTGGGCACACTACGTACCCCTGGTTTTCCTCTAGTGGAAGTAGCCTGTACACGAGATTGGTACTTTTCAACACGGGCTGGCTTCTCTCTTCTCGTATTTTTTCAGGGTGCCTTATAAAGTTTTCTGAAATAAGTGAGTGTGAGCTCTATGGCGTGAATGAAATATATCATACGAAAATAATGGTATGTATATTGGCTGGTGGTAGGGTGTGTATTTGTAACTTCGTTACAGCCGATACGAAACTGCTAACCAAGAAAGCGCTTTTCATGGCAATGAACCTATGCTATCGGAGGATTTGACAAACTGCGTCGTGAGAGAGTACGATGATTATGATGAGTTCATGTAGCTTTACCACTCTCGTGTTCTTTTTAAACTGGAGACTTTCAACCTGGGAATACTTTTTTCGGAGTTAATCTATTTGACAGCTGCTACTTTAATTCATGCTCAGTTTGAAACTTTTTCGTGAAAGAATTACCACCGAGCACTGCGTCTTCAGTAAATTTTCTCGAAACGAAATCGCTGCTTACGTAATTTTTACATATATTTTCGAGTTTTATACCTGAGAGCTATTTCCAAAACTGTGCGATTTAACAAGTTCATTGTCTATGCGGATAAGATAAGGTAAGGCAATTGACGTTTGAAGAAAATATTCAGCGCGTTAATTGCTACAAAAGTGATCGAAAATTCCCATTCGGCATGCATCGCCATAAACAACTACAGGCAAAGGCTAAGGAAAAAGCTCCAGCGGATAGTGCACCGGACTTACAATACCGTAAATCAAGAATATAAGAGGACCCATTCGGAACTGATGTGTACCCAAGTTTTGTTTGACCGGGCGGTTAAACATGTCGCGGACTCCCAGCTACAAAGGACACTATAAAATATCAAACCTAGACCAGACTGCTTCAAAAAGATAAATGCCATCTTGTGAAGAAGGCGAAACCTTCCGGACGCTATCAACAGCACATACCCCAGCAGAAAAAGCCGGAGTTTTTGCAAACCACGGACGATCCACAACTTCATCTCCCAGAATTCCTGATGGAAGTTGAATCAAGAGCGCATGCAGGACACCAGACATCAGAAACAATCACGGAATTCAACGAAGAAAATATATTTACATATACAGAGGAAATATGTGAGAACATCAGCGCAGGAAACTAGAAAAAGTCAACTGGACCGGACGGCATATCCAACTTTGTTTTGAAAAAGTTGCCGAAGCTATTTTCCTGCAGCATGGAAAACACCAAGGATTGTTCCACTATCCAAGAAGACAGACAGACACACCGTGGAAGGATACAGGCCTATCTCATTACTTTTCTGTGTTAGCAAAGTACTTAAGATTGAGAGAGAGAGTCTATTACTGAGGAAGGCAAACAATTTCTGCTTGGAAAGAAATATACTTTCAGTATGGATTCAAGCCAAACACTCGACGATACATCCTCTTCTTGAACTTGACAGCAACATCACCGTGGGATTGAACAAAAAGGAAAACACCAGAGAATGTCTAATAGACATCGAAAAGGCATTAGACAGCGTCTGGATCAATGGATTCATTTATAAGCTAATGGAATTTGGCTTTCCAGAATATTTGGTAAAAATAATTCGAAATTTTCTTATACTAATCACCTCTTTTTTGTACAGATTTCCAGCGAAAAATCAGGACTTCAACACATCAAGGCCAGAGTTCCGCAAGGGTCAAAGTAAGGCCCCTTTTTATTCAACATCTACACCGCAGACCAACCAGAAAACCCACCAGGCACAATGACTAAGCTGTATATAGATGACCTACTCAACATCTTCATCGCCTGAGATAGCAGCCCGTAGAGTGCAGGAGCACGTCAATAATCTCTGGAAGTACTACCTTAAATGGGGATTGAAGATCAAGACGGAACTGATTTGCTTCAGACCATCACCGCAAGGACGAGGACCCGAAGAAGAATGGCTGAAAGAAATAGGAAAATCTCACTATCGGATTTCCAGACAACACAGTTGTCACAACAAAGGACAGTGCCAAATACCTGCGAGTGTAAACTTCACCCATCGGATGAAGTTCAACAAACACCCCTCAGCTATTTTGAAACGCTCCAGTCTCTCGTTTCATCTGATACATCCTCTCCTAAGGAAGCCGTATGGACTCAGCAAGACGACAAAATTACTCCTCTACAAGCAACTCATCAGGCCCGTCATCACATATGCCTGCCGGGTCTGGTTCACCATTTCACCGTCAACCATGAAGAAAAAATACTCAGAGTTTGCACTGCGGAATTAATTGGAGCCCCCTCACCAGGAAGAACTGGTACCAATAGACCAATATATGATGGAGCTATAAAGCCGAATCTTGAGGAACCTCGAAGGACATTCAAGCCCAGAAGTGCAACAACATTGTGATACCCTGGAGTATTGTAACGTCCTAGAAACCTATGAGTTTATGTCTGGTCAGTTTTTAACCATTTTGTGGCCTTAGTGAAGTTTAACAGGTTGCTTTTTGAAGTGTCTGATAATTCTTCTAGTTCATTGAAAAAGTAATTGCCTAGAAACTTTTTCCTAATTGTGGCAGATTGCTGGGCATTGACAAAGGAAGTGAGTTGTATCCTCGTGTTCATCTTAGTCATTGCATCCAGGTCATCGGTACAAAGACCCATTTTCCTTCTGTGGTAACCTAGTAGGTTATGTCCAGTTATGATACTGATAAGCATTCGCAATGAAGGTCTATTCAATGATAGCAGCTTTTCAGATCCGTTCTTTTCGTATTTCGGCCATAATTTCCTGGAAGTAACACAAGAGTCTAGGCATTCCCATCTTTCATTGGATTTTCGCATTATTTTGTAACCAATGATCTGATGTTTAATTTCACAGGGTGGAATCCTAAATGATTGATCAATGAGAGAATCAAGTGCTGATCCTTTCCTCGCTAGTTCGTCCGCTTTTTCGTTTCCCGATATACCACTATGACCAGGAACCCAGCAGAGTCTAACGTTATGCTGTGTGCCAAGAACCCTTAGCTCTTCGCGACAGCAAGAAACAAGCTTTTTGATTTGACAAGAGTGGCAGAAATCGCTTTTATTGCTGCTTGGCTTTCAATGAAAAAAGTGATATCAGCATGTTATAGCGCCATCTTGGACACCTGTTTTGCAGCGTTTGTAACTGCCAAGATCTCAGCTTTGAAGACGCTGCTGTGATTTGGAAGTCTGAATGAACTAGCTAGGTTTAGGCTTTCTGAAAAGAAACCTGCCCCTGTTCCAACTTCCATTTTAGAACCGTCGGTATAGATTGATATAGACGTCTCGTTCAGGTAAGGTGTTTCATTCTCCCAATCCTGTCTATTGGGGAAGCTGGTTGTGAAGGATTTTTTAAAGTCCAGGTATGGAGTTATGTAATCCGTGCAGATATTGTTATCTGCGTATCGTGATAAAATCTGCGCGTGTCCTGTTTGGCTGGTTTTCCAGACATTACACTGATTTAGTCTAAGTGCACTGTTTGCTGTCGCTTCTTGAACATAGAGATCAAGAGGTGTGAGATGGAGGATTACTTCAAAGCTCGCGGTTGGCGTGGTTCTCATTGTACCAGTTACGCAAAAACAGGCTGATCTTTGTGCTTTGGTTAGGGTTTTTAAATGCGTGGATTTTTCCAGCGCCTTCCACCAGACCAAATTGCCATAAGATAGGATAGGTCTAACAATGGCAGTATACATCCACAGGATGATTTTGGGATTTGGTCCCCAGTTTTTGCCAAAAATCCTGCTGCACAAATACAGTGCTATCATAGATTTTTTGTGTCGTTCTTGTATATTGGGACCCCAATTCAGTTTTTTGTCTAAGATCACTCCCAAGTATCTGGCTTGATCAGAGATCCTAAGAGGGGTCCCATTTAGTCTTGGCAACTCAAAAGTAGGTATTTTCCTTCTATTTGTAAAGAGTACCAGCTCTGTTTTGAGGGGGGTTCAACGAAAGAAGACCTATTTACAGAAAAAAGCAGACTGACTGCCGGATAAGACCTGGAGTTCATATTATTTTAATTTTTTTTTTATTTTCAAGACTTTTAGTCACGCCATTTTTATTTTATTTTATTTTCACGTAGTAGATTAAGTAGACAAAAATATGTATTTCAATTTATAAAAACCATCCCTTTTGACAGTAGAAATAAATAAGGCCCTTTCTGTGCCAAAAATCTAGTTTTAAGTCAATTGTATATAAAACTTAGTGCAATATAAACAGATCTTTAAAAAAAGCCTTTCGGCAGGAATTTATTCAAGCAGCGGCAACCTACGCGAAATCATTTTTAAAACATAATTGCAAACCATTATCTTTACAATAAAGCTAATTTGTTGTCCATAATAATTATATGCCTGCGTTTTATTTCTTCATTAAACTCCCTTTACATATTGAATTTCGCTCGCCAACCAAGTTCGAAAAACAAAAAAGTTTTAGTTGTGAGGAATTATGTAAGCGCAACCTAATATATGACAACAACACACGTGGGTTTTTTACTAATCACATTCCAAGCAGCTGAGAGATAGTATACGAGTACGAGCAACATGATGATTAATTGGCAGTGGCATTGCCACACATGCACACGTTAACATTGTAAGTTATTGTTTGGGATTGGGAGTGCCACAACAAAATGCATCATAATGACCAGGTGACCTGGCAATGGGCTGCGCTTCGTTTCACATAAAAAAATCCTTCCCTTGTGTTGTATGTGTGGTGGTGTTGCTGGTCAGTTCAATAGTAAAAATCAGTACATATACAATAGTAAAGACATTCATTAAGATTTGAGTCTACGTTCGCCTAAAACCCCTCCCTCTTGATAGCCACAAATTTTACATGCGTTTACATGGACTCCTTTTTCTGACCATTTTCAGCCAAGCGAATGCACATTCTAGATACAGCAAAATTTTATTTTGTGAGTGTAGCAAGTGTACAAGTGTCGAGAAACAGATGTATAAGTTTCCCAGACAATTCCTTATATTGATGTAGGATACTGGAGCATCTGCATCAGTTTTATGGAACAAAATCGATGTAACACATCATGTGTAAGACGTGAAAATTATATTTGGTGCACGTAGCAGTCAGCTACGGCCGTTACTTGCCGCCAGCATTTGCCGGCAAACAGCGGCAGAAACCACACAAGAACAACTTGTAAAATACTACGTGTAACACGTATATGCATACAGAAACTCACAGTGAGTGTTAGTCCGGTCAATTTAGACATAAAAATGCAGACCAGGCAATCGTGTACACGCGGCTTAACTACAATTGTAGACGCTTGTAATAAATATGTATGGTCACTCGAACTGCTCGTTTAACACTAAAAGAAGCAGGTTAATATGTGAACGACACCACACGGACAAAAGAATAGGCAGATGTTATTCAAGGCCAGATGTTATTCAAGTATCTGGGAAATAGTGGGTCTTAGAGAAAAAATCATAAGCACCGTTTTTATAGAGAATTTTAAAATCTACAACTTTGCCCCGAAGTTATTTTTAGATAAAACTTACCGTTTTCGAGAAAAAACCAAAAAACCTAAAATTTTGACCTTGGACCCCGAATAAGTCCCTTAGCACACAAGGGACTGATTGGGACTTTTGACAGTTTATTCCTTGTGGTAAACCTAAAGTCTCTACGAAGATTTGGCTCTGTGGGAATTTTCTTTATTTCAATTGTCTAAATTAACCGGACTATGTTGTGAATTGCTAACACCAAGCTGATCAAATGTAGTCGACTCCAAAGATGAATTTGTTAACATTAGGACATCAGAGTACATAATGACATGCATTGCTTATTGTTATCCTCTTAGAAAAAAGATAAATTAGGTCCGTTCGTTGAGCTTTACTTAGGCTTGAACAAAAAAAAAAAAACAGCTTATCCAGGAAATCACCACACATCTCTGTCATTTGAAGAAAAATAAACTTCATTTGATGCCCCTACCCCTTAACCTAAGGCAATTTTAGGAGATCAAAAAAACCACATAAAAGAGACTTTTTGACAGTCCCATAAGGCAAATCCAGGTCCTCAACGAACGATCCTTATTCAATTTATAGGTTGTTGTATATCCTTCTTATTGAGGTCCTTGCAAAATTTACAGGTACACGTTACCACGGAGCCAACCTATGTGAGCGATGTCTAGAAGTTTGCCATTAAGTGGTTTTTTCGTAAATTTAAATGGAAGAGTAAGATTCATTGGAAAGAACTGTTATGGAATCTTCACAGATGACTCCAAAATCGACGAGGGTTCTGGTGCTGGTGCTTTTGTGGAGAACGACGACATACGACTGTAACTGCACACCTCTTTAGGTTCATACGTATTCGATTTCCAAGCGGAACCGTATGCTATCCTAACCACGTTACGAGCAATGGATGGACGGGGAGAAGTATCTTTGTTTGCAGCGACAGCCAAGATGTGCTTAAAGCCCTTCTCAACCCTCTAGCCACTTCGAAAGTGATCAAGAATTGCAAGAGCAAGAGTTCCGGGCCATGAGGGTATAACTGGACATCAGATCGTCGATTAACTTGCTAGGCAGGATTTATAGACAGCTTTCTCAGGACCTGAACCTTCGCTAGGTCTGCCAGCGTCTTCAAAGAGGGCTTCAATCAACGATTGGATCTGTGAAGAGCACAACCGTAGATGGCATGGGTCCATTGGATGCAGACAGAACTGTAGAAAGCTTATTGGCGTTGCCAGCGGGCACTTCTCTTTTGCCAAGCATTTAAACGTGTTAGGCTTAAGTGATACCACACTCTGTGAATCTTGTGGAGAAGATGAGGACACCGCATAGCACTTCCTCTGTGAATGTCCTGCTTTTTCTCGCATGAGGTTACAGATACTCGACGCAGACATGGTGAGAGCTGGTAACTTAGGCTCCTTATCATGGCAGCGTCTTTTGGCTTTTCTCCGAACATCCGGAAAGCTATAACAAATAGAAGGTTGCTAACTGGTAGTACAATGGCCCGGTGTTTAAGTCTGGTATTTTAAAAACCTCCAACAAAAAAAAAAAATGAAACTCCAAATTTCAAAACATATTTTTGTTGAGAATATCTAATTGAACACCTATATTCGAAAGATAAAGAACAACACAGCACACACACATGTAATGTCATAATGAACTTTTCCGAAACAAAAGTTTATGTGTTCAAGTTACAAGCCAACTTGGCACTTTTAAACTATTGTACAGAGAAGAAATAAATAAAAAAATAAAAAAAGAAAACACATAAAATCGTAAAGACTAAAATATACGTGCTCAATTTTATTTAGCTCAACCTGAAAATTTTATTTTTAACCATCCCCGCAGCCACATTTCCCATGTGAATTCTCCTAGAGCTCTTTAAAAAAAGAAGCAAAAAAATAAGAAGACATAACAAGAGGAACGCAAAAATCGTTTTGTCATAAAATCATTAAAATTATTTTGCAATTATTAACAACCAAACAAAAAATTCTCTCTGACTATGTTCTCCACACCAAGAATTGACATACTCCTTAGTTACCTTAGCTACCCCCTTCCTCTTCAAACTAAATGACGTCAGTTTTTTTTAAGATTGTTTGCCCTCCAGGGCTCGGTGTTATGAAATCAATAACACCGGGAAGCTGTTGAGTGGTTTTATTCGTTTATGAAAATTGAATTAATTAAACTTGCGGCGGTGGCGGCGGTGGCGGCGGCGGCGGTGACAAGAATGACTTTTATGGCTCATCTTTTAAATATTGTCATATTAGTTTTGGACATCCACCGATGTAGGGAAGTGCTATTTTGGAGAAGATATGCAATACATACCTCCCACACCCACAGTGGAATGGACATTCACTATTCGATGAGTCATATTGAAAATTTGAATGGTTTTGTTCGCTATTGTGTTGGTTAGCTTCAGTTTAGATCATCAGTCATAAAAGAGAAAAAAAAGTCATATTTTGGTGGCGTTTGCTGAATGGTTGGTGCCCACAGTCGCTAATCGATGTTGGCGTTTTTTCTCTAACTTCAGTTTGAAATTTAGCAGTTTGAGAATAATTCTTTGGAGTTAAAGGGTGTGAAAAGCAATCATTAAGATGCCTGTTGCTCATTCAGAAACGAAGCATCGGTCTCGGTCGTGAGAAATCATATATTAGCTTAGTCGCGTCAATTTTGAGAGAAAACACGTAAAGGCTATGTACCTACCTATTGTCTGTTATGGCATTGCCGGTCGAGCGGCTCGTAAATATTTCTTGCAAATTATGATGGTAATGAATAAAATTTCTCGTCGAAACTAAAGGGACGAATAGATGGAGAAAAAACAGGCCACAAGATGTGGCTCATTTTGTTGGCAATCTACTCAAGACAGAAAAATTTCATATGTGGATTCCTGTAAAAAACCTCTTTTTTATATAAAACTAGTGGCTATGTATGTTCATTCATTTCTAATCAAGAAGAACCTACAAAACTAGTTTCGAAGTTTCATTCCCTATTTCAATCCCTCACCGTCCTTTATTGGCATTAAAAAGCCTATTCCATATGTCCTTTTTCGGGCTCTGGATTATTTCTGTAGCAAATGTCACTTCAATCGGTGAAGAAAAAATTGGTAATGGATAATCACTGACTGTCCGAAATCCGAATGGTCTACCAAAGCTTATGGGGAATGACACAACGGATGATGTCGACTTACTTACGATGAACTTCCGTAGTCAAAAAGCAATGATCAATTCCGCCTTATTCTTTCAAGGTCTATCAATACTTGGTTGAGCTCTAGGCGAGGGTACTAATACCGAAATATCCAACCCTTTATGTCCAAAGAGATTCCAAAAGAACCTGACAAGTGGGGCTAGCTACCCGCCCACGTTTTTTTTTTTTTGAATTAACGCGCACATCAAAGGGTTATGACTACCCTTATAAAGTTATAGAACACAGTGCGAGCATTCAGGAAAATAGGAGAGGATTTCAAAGGAGACACCGATGCACGATGCTTTCGAATTTTTGTTAATCGTAATGTTGGGGAAAAACAAGGTCAGGTAGAGCATTCCACATTCGGATAGTGCGACAAAAATAAGATAAATAATATAATTAAATAAAACTGATGAGCATCTCAAGCGAGGCGGGTGTTGCGGCTAAATTGTTTCAGGGGAGGAATGCAGCTGGCTATTCCACTAGAGCACTATTTAAAGAAAAAACGATAAAAGAGAGTGAGACAGGTAACGTTTCGACGATGCTCAAGAGAATCTATGGATTCTACGATGGAACTATCACCTATCAATCTTAACGCTCTATTTGGTACCCTTTCAAGTAGGTGCAGAAATGTTTGAGGAGCACCTGACCAGAGGTGGGAGTTACACTCCAGTTTTGGGCGGATGAAGGCCTTAAAAAATTGCAGCCAGATCAAAAGGGGTGAAGAGCTTCCAGAAGGGGTGAAGAGCTTCCTGCATCGTCTTAATTTTTTTGGATGCAGGAACCATTCCTGGATAATGGTAATGGGGAAATGTTAAGCTTCAGCGACAAGAGACAGCATTGAGTTTTCGAAACATTGATTTCTACTCGGTCTTAATAACTCCATGTAACATTGCTGTCAAAGTCAGAATTCAATGAGCTCAACATACGTAATCATTCCAGTTCCACATCCAAAGAGCAGGGACGTGAATTTGGAAACGATTATGAAAAGCTGAGGGTCGAGAGTCGAGTTAAGCGGATTAAAAGTTGCAGACAAGAGATCATTTATGCAAATGAGAAAGAGAGTCGGAGACAAAACAGAGCCCTGGGGCACACCATCAATTATGAAGTGGGTATCAGACTTTAAGCCATCCAATACAACTTGTGTTGAACGGTCGGAGAGTCAGTTTGTAATCCAGCGAAGAAGAGACTCATCGATAACAAAAGCACGCATTTTCGATAAAAGTGCCTGATGTCAAACTCTATCAAAAGCTTTAGAAATATCAAGTGCAATAATCTTACTTTCTCCAAAACAATGTAGAGATTGGTTTCACTTTTCGGGGAGATAAGCCTTCAAATTACAAGTGGACCGTTTGCTACGAAAGCCGTACTGACGGTTATTAAGAAGCTTTTGTTCCTCAAGATATTTCATAAGTTGATGGTTTATCAACGTTTTCATGAGTTTGGAAAGAAGGAACGTTAGTGCTATTGGACGGGGAGGAAGATTCGCTTTTTTAGGGACCAGCTGGACAAAAGCAGTTTTCCGTCTGCTCGGGAAAAGTCCAACAGAATATGAAGGAAGGAAAAGTTTACGCAGTGGTTTTGCCAGCGTAAAAGAACACCTCTTCAGAATAATGGCGGGGATACCAACTGGACCAGGGGATTTATGCATATTAAGGTCTTTGAGGACTCTCGCTACCGAGCGAGTTCGAAAAAAATATCTGCTTCGTCACAGGTCAGGTGGATCCGATATGTTATCAGGAAGTGTCCAGTTGGCAGCAAATTGAGTTACCAATAAATTGCCTTTGTCGATGGAGCTGACATACGGAGAGTAATTGAAGACGAGCGCTGGCACCGATGACGTGGTAGAGCTCTTAATATTCTTGACAAAAGACCAAAAGTTTTTGTTTCCTTTTTGGACACAATAATATTTTTTAATGCTTGTTGAGTTTATGCAACAAGACGAAGGGATAGCAAAAGGATTGTTAAATACGCCAGAATGTATAGCCAAATCTGGAGACCCCTGGGATGAGGTAACTATAAGAAGCTCAACAGGATTGGACTTCAAATACCAAATGAAAAGTAGGCTCCGTCAAAAACATAAGTTTAGCCATTGAACAGGCGGTGGGTCATACACATAGTGGAAGAAGAATTAACACAGTTGCTAGACCTCCAAACTCAAGAGAGTGGCTTAAAAGTTCGAAAATTTGGAACAGGGAATAATTGCACCAAATTCTGTGAACGATATCAAAATTCAACTACAAGATGAAGAAAACCACTTGCGGTTCGAAAAATAAGAGAATGCTGAAAGACAAAAACCACCATCCCCAAAACCAACTCGACACCACCAACCTCACGGAAGCACTTGCAAGTACAAGTGGATCAGCAAAAAAAAATTCCATATTTTAAATTTTATATGGTGCCATCCACCACAGCTCATCCTCCAAATGTATGAAACAAAGGTAAAGAAAATTCTTCGTTCTTGAAAATTCTTGAAAATTTGAAAATTTTTCCCAACCTAGGGAAAATTTAAAATTTTCATTGGAAAAACTTGGAAATAGATGACATTTGAGTGGATGGATAAGATTTCCAAAGTTTAACTTCCAACCATGTTCGCTTTTCAGAATAACCAAAAGCGAAGTGCTTCGCAATTGAGTTATCGCTAATACGATCCGCCGCGCTTTCTGGAATAGCCCTACTGTGGTTAAAGAATCCCACACTACTCGATTCTGATTATTACTGAGTGTTTTTTAAAGCACGGCAGTCTCCTTTGTAAAAGTGCCTTTTAGATTCAGATTCTTTTTGTATTTTTAGTTTATGGTTTTTTTCTGTGCATTAAAAGTACCAATCTCTTTTCCTGCTACTTCAATACCAGAAGCAACAATAAAAAGCAAAACTTTATCAGCAAGTTTGTCCAACTAAAAGCAAAATGTGGGGAAAACACCCGCCATCACTAACCATCTACAAAAGTTTCATAGACCCACACGAATACATTTGCGAGTTTCAATATTTTTTTCATTCCAAGTGAAATAATTTGAAATATGCAAAGGCTAAGTATTCAATGCAAAATAAAGCTTTCAATGTACCAATATAAAATTTGACTCTTGCCTTTTAATAATTGAATATCCATCCAAGGCTATTATATTCGTAGCTCTTCGAATTCCAAGTAAAGGTACGTTCCTTTTTTAAAAATCTCCCTACGAGCAAAATTATTGGAAGTATATTAAATTCGATGGAAAGCTTTAGCCTATAAGTATTCAATTTCAATATACGTAAAATAAAGTTTTTCTAATACCAGACATAACAACAGGAACCGAAGCACTCTATGAACTTAACTTCAACCGTGGCCTTTACACAAAACAGGGGATATAAAATGTGAGGTATACCTGTTTCGGGTGAAGCGCATTTCATTTTAATCAGTTGTGTACCAGGAAGGGTTATCTCTTTTAGATTGGGGATCTCATATTCCACAGAATCTGTCTCTCCAGGCATTATAGAGTGTAGATTGCATTTTGAAAATAAATGAATTTCCCCGAATAGATTTCGACCTACGTATCTGCAACGTTTACATCATTCCTCGTTTCCACAATACCTGCGAGCCTATATGAATTGAGTTGAATAGTTTTTTTTTCTGAAAACACTGTATTCGTGAGGTTAGTAGGACTACAGGTGTGGGATGAATGATTGGCTTTGGTTGTGTTTTTATACAGGCAAAAGTTTCAGCACAAATTCTCCCAAAAAAGTAGTTCACGGCAGTAGCAAAAAAGACCAAAGAAAAATGTCCTTGAAAGTTACTAGCTGAAAAACAGAGCAGAGCATGGAGAGCCCCGGGGTCTAACGCATTTATCTCAACTCAATTTTGCAATGACGAAAGCAGGGAAACTGCTGTCGTTATTGATGAAAGATTAAAGTTTAACACTTTCCCTGTGTTTTATTTGTAGAAATAGATCAGGGATTATTAAACGTATCCTCATTGGAAGTATCTATGTTCCAACAACCACAGCGCTAGGACTTTCTATAGAATCAGACTTAGTGATAAGACTTTCGATGGAACAATAATAGGAGGTGGCTTCAACGCACATCATCCATCCTGGGGAGACTCAGTGAGTAACTCAAATGGAAACATTATATACAAATGGTATAATAATGGCCCATATCTCCATCTCGACTTTATTTCACCATTAAGCCCAACCTATCCACAATCTTCTTCAATGTTGGATTATTTTCTTGTATCAAGAAGAAGAGCTATCCATCAAATCAGCTTTCTTGGACTTTCGCTTGGAGCTGATGGCCTCACTGCCAAATTGTTTAAAGCGGCCGGCGATGACCTGGTCAGGAGTATGCACCAGCTCATTTGCATAATATTGTTGGAAGAAAGCATGCCCAATGAATGGAACCTCAGCATTGTTTCCCCGGCTCTCAAGAAAGGAGACCCTCTGAACTGCGCCAACTAGAGAGGTATCAGTGTTCTTAACATCGCATACAAGATCCACTCTGCCGTATTGTGTGAGCGTCTGAAGCCATTCGTCAACAACCTGATAGGTCCTTGTCAGTGCGGCTTTAGACCAGGAAAGTCCACCATAGACCAAATCTTCACACTACGGCAGATCTTGGAAAAAACCCAGGAACTTCAAATCGATACCTACCACCTTTTTATCGATTTTAAGGCCGCATATGACAGCATCTATAGAGAGGAGTATAGAGCCATATCTAATTTTGGTATCCCTACCAAACTTGTCCGATTGTGTAGGATGACGATGGAGAACGCACGCCGCTCCATCAGGGTCGGAAAAGATCTCACCGACACATTCGATGTCAAAAAAGGTTTTAGGCAAGTTGACTTATTCAACATCGTTCTTGAAAGAATAGTGAAAAACTGCCACGTCAACACAAGAAGCACAATCTTTCAAAGATTCGTCCAATTACTCGAATATGCCGACGATATTGACATAATTGGAAGAACGCAGCGTGATGTCAATGGCGCGTTTATGAGCAGTGAGATGGAACCGAGTAAGATGGGTTTAGTGGTCAATGAGGGCAAGACCAAGTATATGCAGCATCAAAAAAGGACACCCAACACCGACGTCTTGGACAGAACGTCACAATAGACAGCTATAACTTTGAGGTAGTTAAGGACTTTGTCTACCTAAGCGCCGCTTTCAATTCAAACAACGACAGCAGCGCTAAAATCAAACGAAAAATAACTCTTGCCAATCGCTGGTTCTTCGGACTAAGAAGGCAATTGAGTACTCTCTCGAGCAACTAAAGTGCCCCTGTATAAGGCACTTATCATCCCTGTTCTTATATATGGCGCAGAGGAATGGACCTTGTCAAAGGTAGATGAGAACGCTTTAGGATGCTTCGAAAAAAAATTCTTCGGGTGATTTTTAGTCGCGTCTGCATAGATGGAGAGTGGAGAAGAAGATTTAACCACGAACTGTACGGGCTTTACAGTGACGCTGACCTGGTCAAATGCGTCAAGGTTCAGCGGCTTAGATGGCTGGGTCATGTAGAGCGAATGGACACCAAAGCTCCGGCTCGGAAAGTCTTCGAATCCAACCCCGAAAGACGGCGCAGTAGAGGAAGACCGCGATTCAGGTGGCACACGGAGAGGACCTCGACCAATTTGGCGTGCAAAACTGGAAGCAGTTGGCTAGGGACCGAGCTGGCTGGAGAAGCACGTTGGCCCTGCGTCCGTCCCGAACTGTAATGCCCACCAAAGTAATTATGTTACGTTACCCTCTCTTACATATTCGTCCCCATCTAGAGTATGCTTCTCAGATTTGGTCACCATTTTATGATATTCATGAACCTCAAATCGAAGCAATGCAGCACAGATTCATACGTTTCGCTCTCAAATGTCTTCCTTGGAGGGAGATACAAAGGATCTTCTATCTCCCTCGTTGTGAAGATCGTATTCGCTTATTAAATCTTCAAACCTTCTCACAGAGAACAATGAACAATGATTTAGTATTTTTACATCAATTGTGAACCTGCTCATGACTCAATTTCAGTTTTTGGTACATTGCCATCCTTAGGGAGTCATTTTGGTAAGACTATTAAAAAAAAATTCAAATTCAACGCACATACCTTGTAGATTTTCCGTAAGCCAGTAAACCTGCACTTGTAATACCCACACAGCTCAAGAATCTAATCCAACTCTATTAATATCTTTTTTATAAGTACATACATACGTCAGCAAAGTTCCAAAACTGGTGTTGTTATCAAACGATCTAAGATAACAGTAAAATTATGGCCATGGTGGATAGGTGCGTTGAATGTGATCTGATAAATTTAGAAAACAACTTAGGTAATGTTTTCTGTTTATAATTTTGGTAAAGTATAAGACTGATAACAAAAAACTTGAAATACGAATAATTGAAGTCTTGGAGACAATTTTTATGGGAAGGCTTTAAATTTGTTGTCGAACTGAACCTGAGCGCATCCGTCACCTTGCTGATTATTGTACCAGTTACATTTGTTTACCTTCAACCTCAGTAGAAGATTTTCATCTTATCTCTCTTTTTATTTTGGAAAAGTTTAATAACGACGATTTTATTTGTTTGAAAATACTCCACTTTATGTTAAAACATAAGACCAGGCTAGCCTTGATCGACAATTTAAAAGGCTGTGAAGGTTTGGTTGGTATGTGCGAATTAATGGAAAGTCTTTTTTAATAACTAAATAGGGCGAAGGTAGGGCACCTTTACTAGCACTAGCACGTCGAACTGAAAGATCTTTTTTGCTGTACCCTTAGGTTTAAACGCGTAAAGTGTAAGGTTGTTTATTCGAAGTTGAGGCCGTGCAAGAACGTAAAAATATTCGAAGAAGAGGTGTTTCTTGTGTCAAGGGGACTAGTGAATCCTTATTTGGAAACGTTTTAGCCTGGATTTGGCTTCGATGGAAAGCCTTGTAAGATCAATTCAAAACTGTTCAAATTTGGAAATATTAGACTTTTCGAAAGTGTAAATACACCTTTATCGAGAAAATAAAGGGTTTTTGCAACAAGGACGCTACAAAAGTAGAGCGACAAGGACAGCAAACGACACCATATTTCCTGCCGCTCTTCTGACATTTCTTTTCTGTAAAGATTGTAGTTTTAGGATGGAAAGATATACGAGCCCACGACGAGTCGAAATGACTAAAATTTAATACCGAAATTAGGAGTCAACGTTAAGAGCGCTACGTCCAATTTATGGTCGTCATAATCGTCCTAGCAGATCAACAATTGAACGTCTAGTGGAAAAATTTGAATACACAGTAAGACAAAGAAGTGCCCATAGTATCCAGAATATTGCTGCCGCTGAGGCTTCATTTGCAGAAAGCCCTAAAGTGTCTTTCACACGTAGTTCTCAAGCTTTGGGCATCGAATTTTGCGAAAAGATCTTATCCTACATCCTCACAAGATTAAAGATGACGCAAGAACTGAAGCCGCTTGACCACCAGAAGCGTCGTATGTTCGTGAATTGCACTGAGCAACAACTTGAAAATGATTCGGATTTTCATCGAAAAATTGTCTTCAACGATGAGGCTCATTTCTGGCTGAATGGTTCTTCCGTGATGATCAAGACTAGCACGTTACTCTGAATGGGGATCGCTACCGTTCATTGATAACCGAATATTTTTGGCCCCAATTGGATGATATGGACTTGGAGGACATGTGGTTCCAACAGGACGGCGCCAGCCACAAGCCACACAGCGAATATCACAACCAGTTTATTGGAAACCAAGTTTGGAGAACGTGTGAAATGGTCCAGTCGCTTGGCCGCGATTTGACAACGTTTGACTGTTTCCTGTGGGGCTACGTCAAGTCTATGGTCTATGCCAACAAGCCAGCGACGTATGATGAACTTCGTACGAATATTGAACGTGAAATTGCAGCAGTATCGGCCGATTTATGCTTGAAAACCGTCGAAAATTGGGTTCAGCGTCTGGACTTACTAGAAAGTCGAGAAAAATTTTGAGTCTATTAATTTTTTTTTGTCAATTGTCTGAACGAAGAAGTTTCTGCTAAGGTGAGTTTCAGTATTGAGTCAGAAGTGTTTAATAGGTACATTGTCTAATATACAACGTCATTACTGTGTAATATAATTGCCAGATCGTGAAGTGTTTGCGCATTTAACATAGAAAACGTTTTCGGTCATGTCGGGCAAGATGAAATGGCGCTCGTTCGTCCAAGTTCACATATGTCATCTTACCATCTTCTCATCTTAGGCCGAAAATGAACAAGAGAACCGTAAACGTCCGATTTTACAGGACAATCAGGTGATGACGATGTTGCTTGTAGAACTTTAAGTTGGCATCACTTTTTTAACTGGCGGCCATTTTGTCAGCTGTCAAGTGATTTATGTTTAGTTTGGTTTAGCATTTCAACATGAATAGACTGACGCCTGAACAACGCTTTCAAATTGTGCAAAATTTATTTTGAAAATCATAGCTCGTGCCACAGTTGCGATTCATTGAAGGAAACGTTTGGTGACCGCATAGTTTCACGTTTCGGACCCGTGAATTGGCCTCCTATATCGTGCGATTTAAAGTCGCTAGTCGCTAGTCTACGCCGATAAGCCCGAAACGATTGACACAATATTTGGCGCTTTATTGCCGATATACGGTCACAAATGTTGGAAAAAGTCATCGGAAATTGGACCTCCAGATTACACTACGTTCGAGCCAGCCGTGGCGGTCATATGACAGAAATCAAATTTAAATTATAATGCCAGAAGACTGTCTTCCGAATAAAGTAAATTTCATATAAAAAAAAAAAAAAAAAAATTATCTGAAGTAACAAGGAACATGAATGGCACATTAGGATATACAGTCTAAAGAAAGAGCACCCATACGAATAGATACCTGCATGCTACTTCCCATCACCATCCGACAAACTTAAGGTCTGTTGTGTCTACGTTAGTTCAGCGAGCACATAGAATATGTGATAATGACCACCTCGCCGCGGAACTTACGTTCGTGGACACCGTCCTTAAAACAAATGGGTATTCCAAAAGACAAATAACATGGAAGCCAGGTTTGCCACGGGAAAGGGATGAAATAGAGAAGAAAGCTTTTCTTCCTTACGTAGAAGAAGTAATAACGGACAGAGTTGGGAAAGTGTTACGGTGTAAAGTTCATCTTTTTAGCACCAAAAAAAGTGAAAGACTACCTCCGATCACCAAAGGACCACTTTCCATTGCAGATTACGGGCGTCTATGCAGTCCCTTGCTGGTGCGGGTCTTCTTATGTGGGACAAACCCAACGAAGTGTTGCCAGTTTTTAAAAGAACACATACATAAGTGCTGTCAGCAAAAAACAGCGGGAAAAGTCGGCAATTTCTAGATAATCATAATCAGATTCATTTCGACGAAGCTAAAGTTTTGGCTCACGAGCCTCAGTATATCCCTCGGCTTATATGCAAAGCGATTGAAATCAAACGCCATCAAAATTTCAATCGAGATGACAGCATAAAATTGTCACGTACATGGGACTCCGTCATCAACATCGCAGATAGCCATAAAAACATTCAGCGATATAGTGAGCACTGTTTGCTCCCAATATTCACCCAGCAGCAACAACAACTTCAAATAGAACCGTCTACGCACTGCTACAATTTGCGTAGCCAAAGAAGACAATAACATTTCAAAAGCAGTTTCCCAGTGACCACGCATAATGCAACTTGTAGCGAAACGTTCGGGGCGAGTACAGCATTGCGCTCATTTTATATTTTAATATTAACGCGGCTAATCCGAAATCTAAAAATTTTGATATGTCAATAAATAACCGCGAAAACCCTTTATTTACTGCAATGAGCTTTATAGTTTTTCACGTCCAGGAGAGCATTGGCTTTGCTGCCAGGCTTATGATAAATGGTGCGTGTCACACATTGTGCGCCGGTGTAGACCACAAAATAAAAGCATTTATATGTGAGCTCTGCAACGAAGACTAATAAATTGAGCTATGTCATTTTACCTAAAGGTATGTCAACTTAGATTTGGCTTTCAACTGATTTTAACTAATTTTAATACTATTTTACGTTTCATTTAATAACTGCTTAGTTCTTTGTTGTGACAAAAAAACGAATAAACTGAATTCACTTTGTTTTTGTTTTTAGCTTCAAAGAAGAAGAATGTCATCTTAAGCAGAACTTTTAAAAAAGAGGCTCCCGTTGTGGTAAAGGAAAAAACTTACAAATTTGTGAGTTGATGAAAAAGACAAGAAGCCAAAAAGATTTGCGACTTATGATTTTTGGCCAGAACGAGGCAGTTAGAACGCTCACCACAAATCTACTTCTTTAAGTTGATGAAATAGACAACTGGCCACAATGTTCTTTCACTTGACACTTTTGGTCGGATGACGCGACGCTTTAAGAACGCTCACAACACAAGTCAACTGAAACAAATTCCATTCCGATTTGCTTGATATGTATTTGGTATGATTCAAAAAGGCATTTCATTCAGAGAGGGACACCGCACTCTCTTAAAAGCGATACCGCATTACTCAAATTTAAAACTTACTTTTGCCGTGACGTGATGTTGCTCCTAAAGTATGACAACAAAAACATGTTTTACGATTAAATTAAAGCATTCGTATTCGAATATTGCCATTGACTGTTGTGATGTGATATGGAAGCATTGTTACTCGTACTATGATGACTCAGACTAAGTAAAGTATACGGATGATGCATTAGAAAAAAATTACGAATATTTCTTGGTGTTATTAACTTTAAATGATCGCTGATGTAATAATAAAAACGACAAGGCATCATTAACTATTATTTAACAAACAATAAAAGCCCTGAAAACGATGATAGTGGCATTTGCAGTTTTAGGAAGACAAAATAAATGTTATAGGCATGGATTCTAGGTACGATGGGATCCCCCATCATCCTTTCCAGTGTTTTAAAATATGGTTGTCCTTATTTTATTTAGATTCGGATCGAGAACAATTTTTTTTGAGTGATCTTCTTATCCACTGACACTTTCAAGAAAGGATGCACTAAACGAAATATAAATCGAATCATTTTTGTTTCAAATGATGACATAATCCTGGAATGTCAAGAAATTTAACAGATTCAATGATGGCATGGGTGGCGCATGACTAAGCAGGGAGGTCGAGAGGGCGTTTTTTCTTGCATAAAGTATAAATTTGCGTATAGAAAAGATAGGTAATGGATTTCTAGTTTTCTGAAGCGCTTGATTTTAGATAGCAAATAGTTGAAGTCAAATCGTTCTTTCATTCATTAAACGTAAAGAAAGGATACATTTTTATCCCGACAAAAGAGATTAAAATATGCTCTAACATAAGGTGTGTTTGTGTCGCAATTAAGCATTTCTATATTCAGCTCAGCACTGAAAAGACTAAGCAAAGTCATAGAAGAAAGAAATCTTATCCCAAATCATCAGTTTGGATTAAGAAATAAACATTCCAAGATAGACCAAGTTCATAGAATAACAGATGCAGTTATAAAAGCATTAGAAGAAAAACAAGTATATTTTTAGATGTTGCTCAAGCATTCGACAAGGTATGGCATGAGGGGCTAGAGTACAAATTGCAAAGGGACCAACCCAGGCAGTTCTATGAAATACTAAAATCTTATATCTCAATCCAGCTCTTCAGAGTACGGTATGATCAAGAATATTCAAAATAGTACAAGCCGGTGTTCCACAAGGAAGCGTCCTAGGACCTACTCTGTTTTTGTTATATACAAGGGATATTCCAGTGGATAACCACACCATTATGGCTACTTTTGCAGATGATACTGTAAGTGCATCGTCAAGGCTGCTGAAAAATTGCAAAATGCCGTCCACACAATTAGTTATTGGACCAAAAATTGTTGTTTCAAGCTCAATGAAGCTAAATCTGCACATATAAACTTTACAAATAAAAAGTTAAGCTACCTTCGAATATTCATCAACAAACAATTACGCCAATACGGCCAAATACCTTGGGATGAATTTGAATGCAAAGCTAAAATGGAAAAAGCATATCAAAAAGAAAAGGGAAGAGCTCAACTTGAAATATAGAAAATTGTACTGGTTACTCGGTAGAAATTCTGAATTATCTGTCGAAAATAAAATAATGCTTTATAAACAAGTACTTATAGACCTGTTGGACCTATGTAATCCAATTATGGGGCTGTACAAAGAAGACAAATACTGAAATCATCCAAAAGTTCCAAAACAAAGTCCTTCGTGGAATAGTAAATGCACTATGGTATATAAGAAATAGCGATTTACATCGTGATCTACAAATAGAAATGGCTACAGAAGTTGTAAGAAGACAGCGACTGCATAGTCATATCAACTCTGAAATGGATTCCGTATTAAATACGAGAGGCAATATTCGGAGATTAAGAAGAACCAAGCCACACGAGCTAATGGTCTAAAAGTCATGGGAAGCATTAAAAGTTTAAGCTTCCCTTAAAGCGATTATATTATTGAGAAAGAAGAATCTGTTGTCGATTGTTCATAGATTGATTCTGATTACGAGGAGTTTTAAGTGAGTTAAGAATCCCACACTACTTGGTGTCGAAGTGTCTTTTGAATTTCCTACAAATTCGTTGAAAAAATGACTAAATGAAATAGTTAATGACCCTGTAACCATGTGAAAAAATAATGACCAAACTGTCAACCGTGTCTGCAAGTCCTGTTCGCAACCTTAAATCGCCCAACAATATAAACAAACCTAATGCTGCTGTAGGGCATGTTGAGGTAAAACCAAGTGCTCAAAAAACACTCAGTTCGATAAGGAGGTAGAGTTTTTTATTTCATTTTTTTAAATAACGCGTCCATATAGCATCATACCCAGAGCAAGAACGAACGAATGCAAATACTTTGGTAGGTTAGTAAGAAATAAAATAAATAGGGTGGTGCAACAGAGCGAGGAGCGCCTGGCCCAGGCGCATTTCTCACAACCATGCCTTGTAAGCAAATGGAAGGGCCCTACAATTTTCTGCCCGTTCCGAACCGGTAATCGAGAAAGCGCTTTTCATGGCAATGAATACTAATGGAGGACCGAAAAAAATATTTTTGCCTCTGTTGAGATTCGAACCACAAACCTCTGGATTAACAGGCGGACATGCTATCCATCACACCACGGGTACCACTTGGTATGTTAGTACTTGCTTCAAAAAAATGCAAAGACTGAAACATATACAGTAAAACCTGCGACGTTGGCCACTCTTATAAGTTGGCCACCTGAACGAGTTGGCAAAAATTTTAATGCACCAAGGAAATTACATAAAAATGTTGCACAAAATGCCTTTATATGTTGTCCACCTGCCTATCTTGGAACTTGGCCGCAAATTTCATCACCATATCTCAACTCTCGCAAAGAATAACATCCTGCAGTTGGCCAAAGCAAATGTGTAAGGGATGAATATCTTCTTTTCGCTTTTCCAATATTTTCGGTCAATCACTGAAAAAAGCGTCTAGACATAGCAGCAAAATAACGAAATTTTTGTTCTTGTTACTTCGTGTACATAGAATATAATGATCTATTGGTTCAGTTTGTGATTAACCACGGCCGGTGGTTATAGTGCTAGCAGTTTTTATGTGAAAAGTCATTTAATAAGTGTTTATAAAGACTGAGGTATGTAAGAAATTGTCTAAATTAAATAAGTTTATTTAAAGATTTCGAAATGCCACCAAAAAAACCGATAGTGGAGCTTTCATTAAGTAAGAAGGCAGAGTTTTTAAAGGTGTTGGAGGAACGAACATCACAGAGAACTTTGAATTTCTAAATCAACCGTTGGCAACATAAGAACACAAAAGAAAAAAATATGCATTCGAGAGCAATGTTTCCGATAATAGAAGGCGACAATTAGAAAAACTCCTTTTGAAAACATAAATACAGGGGTTCTTTCCTTTCTTAAGAAGTGCAGGTCAAAGAGCATTCCCTTAAGTGGTCCATTGCTACAGAAGAAAGCAAAACAAATAGCAGCTGAACTAAAAATTTACAACTTTCATGCCAGTAATGGCTGGTTGGAAGCTTTTCAATTTCGTGTTTTGTGTGGAGAAGGTGCTAATGTAGACCATCAGGCTGCAACGACTTGGAGAAATATGCTACCTCAGTTATTGAGAGACTTTCCACCAAATGACCAATTTAATGCTGATGAGACAGGAGTCTTTTACCGCCAGCTTCCAACGAAAAGTGCGAGGATGGAAAATGGTAAAAGAAAGGCTAAGTGTTCTCTCTTCTGCTGTAGTGCAACAGGTGAAAAACTATAACCACTTGTCATTGGAAATGCTGCCAAGCCGAGGATTTTCCGCCGCCATAAAACTGATCCCAAAAACTTTATGGTCAGATGGGCTCACAATAAAAAAGCATGAATGACAACTACAATTTTCAACGATTGGCTTGGTCTCGTCAATCGCCAAGTGAAGCAGCAAAGAAGACGAATCATCATCCTTGTGGACAATGCCACAAGCCATGCTCTTCTAAGTGAATAAGCAAATGTTATTGTAAAGTTCTTAACGCCTCCAGCTCTTGGACCATGGCATCTTTCAATATGTAAAAGTGAAATACAGTTCGAAGATGCTTTTATCACTCTTGGCAAAGGTTGATGAGTGTTGGCCGAATTTTCCAAGTCAATAAATGTATTGGATGCCTTGAGATGCCTTGAGTCTGCCTTGAGTCTGCTTGGGATAGTGTTGAACAATCAACAATTATAGCGTGCTTTCATCGTGCGGGTTTTCCAGTCGATGCCAGCCCAATGGAAGAGTTTCAAGATGATCACCAAGTAGCAGAGATTATTCAAAGCTTACCGGATGACGTTAGGTTGGTTTCGGCAGAAGAGATAACAAAGGTCGATAAAGGCATAGATTCTGGCAGATTCACAAACGGAAATATTGCAATAGGTCTTACAAGAGTTGCGCTCTTCTGATACAGCTGAAAGAAGTGGAGAATCTTCTTTGGAATCCGAAAATGAGAATATAGAACTTCAGTCTGTTACAGTCGATGATGCCCTTGACAGCCTTAATCAGCTTCTTTTATACGTATTTACGAACCAACTAAACTTGATTGCAGAAATCCTTAGCCTTAAAAGCAAAATCGAGGAACGTAAGGCAAAGTCCAAAATATGAATATGAATCAATATTTTCTAGCCTAACACAATTCAAGTCACGAGTGTAATTGTTTAATACGTTTAGTTTTTCGTTTCTATAAATGCAATGTTTTTGGATTGTTATTTTCTTTGTTATTTTTTTTAAATGTAACACATTTAACAATATGACTTAATAACCTGCTGCCAGAGTGACAAGACATTTGTATATGGTATCACAGTGGCTTTCTTAGGATAAACTTGCCTCATCTTCGTCTTACACAGTGGCATAAGTAGAAGGAAAAACGTACTCAGATATCGATTTAAGCATCGAAGTAATACTAAAAAGCACTGTTTTAGGAAACGATGTAATTAAAGTGTATCAAGAAACTTCAAACTTGTCGAGCAGCAATTAAAATGCTTTATACAGATGCATTGTCGACTACTTTTATCAACAATGGGAAAGTGGAAAGCAACCATCCGGTAAATTTTGGTAGATATTTCAATGTTGCTTATAACCGAAAAAGAAAATCTGATACTTTTATCGAAAAAAAATATTAAAAAACAAAGCCCACATAAGCAAAACTTGTTTCTTAAGAGCAAAAAAATTTTGAAGACTTTACCGCCCCGAAAATTCACATGTGTTATGCAAAGAAAATTCTTCAAGAAGAATGAATGAAGGAAAACATCCACTATCATCTGTTTGTGAAAGCATGGCCGCTCTTTAAAAAGATTCAAATGCTGGAAAGCTTTTTGGAATAGTCTTTCAAACAATACAACCGGGAAAATCTAACAAACTTTTTGAAAAGTTTTCCAAGGTCGAAGAGAGAGCTAATCAGGCATTTTTTCCCGTCATCAATTAAAGAGAAACTCTTCGATGAAATGTATAAGAAAATGATGTCTCCTGAAGTGTGTACTGGTTGGTATAATGTCTGAATTTGTCTTTAATTTTTTATTCCTTTTCTTTTCTTTTTCAGATTCAAAATTGCAATGCACGAAATTGCTGCACACGATTATAGCGCCGCCAAGAATAAGTAAACCTGCAAACCTGATGCACAGAAAAATATGTTAGTGCATTTGGTATTGCCTAAATAGCTTTAAACAGAAAGAAGATTAGCTTGAAACACAAGCAGTGTCCGAAAAACTGAAGCTGCAGCAGAAAATCTTTATAGTTGGCGGGTTGGCGGTTAGTTTTCTATTTCTGACAAAGAGTCTTTGAAAAGAACCGAAAACCCTTCTAGTGTATTTTCGAGGTTTGTAAATTTTTCTCCAAGGTTCATAACATACAATTCGAGAAAAGGATTGAAAACAGTAACACGAAAATATTTTTCTGTACTTTGAACCGAAAGGTTCGAATGATTCTTTTGTTGGTTCACTACTCTCTTATGTTTAACGTCAATGTCAAGGACTTCAGCTAATTTTTTTTTTGCAATTTCAAACACTTTCGAAAATGAGTCGTCTTCTGCTCGTTTAATTTTTAGTTGATCCTTTAAATCTATGGCGAGAGATCCAAAGCTAGGACCAAATCTAGATTCATTCTTTGAAACTCACGACTTGACGGCAACGAGAGTTGGTAAGCCATACTTATAGCCTTTAAGTTGATCAAGAACAAATCCTAGTGTTTTTTAAGTTCTTTGCGCCACTTTCCAATGCTCTTATTTGGCCAAGAGTCTCGAACACAAACGGAAATAGCTCCTCAAAATCTTCAACTCTTTGATATTTTGAGATCCATCGCGTCAGATTAAGCCTTTTTAATGTCTTTTTTGTGGAGTCTCTTCGCTTTCGCTTATTGTTTTTTGCATATCTTTTCTTTTCGGTGTATTGAAATAATTGTAAATTTCCCCAATCGTGGTTAGGCAATCTTCACTCTTCAATAGCTGGCATTTTGCTGGAAACAGATGTAGCAAGGTTCATAAAGAATGTGCTGCACAATGGACGTGCAGATCATGCTGAGCAAATTTTTGGCGAATAATTGCCTGAACACCATTGCATTTACCAAACATATTGCTTGCTCCGTCGGGTCGTACCCTTGGCCGATCAAAAAAGAAATGTCCAGATCACAATTTTGATGATTGTCCACTATAAGCTTCACGCAAGAGCATCACCCGGATTGTTAATACAGTAATGTTTGCTAGAATGCTGTATTAGAGATTTCAAGACAAAAGATTTTATTCATACCTGTCGTGGACAATTTGTATCAAAAAGAAATTCAAAAGATTAGGTGATTTGCCGAAATATTCAGCCCTATTATAGAATCCAGCGAGTGCTATTTAGCGTGAGTTTCAACCATTCGCGAAAATTTTGCTATTATGGAATTCGACGAATGGAAGTTGAATGAATGTCGGTAGCATAACCTGCACTACCGACTTTTCTGTTCAACTTATTTGGTATTAGTGAATTCGCAAGCCATTCGCACTCCATATAATTTTTTCCATTTCACATTCGCGACATTTTTGTAGCGAATCGAAATTCGTAAAGACAAAAACTTACTCAAAAACAACAAACAAAACATTGAAAGTGCAAATATGTTAGTTAACATTTATGATAAGGAATGTTCAAGTATTTATTTTACTTCTTTTTAAGAAAGCGGACCACAGATGGGGAACAATTTCGTAAAATAGTTGAGCAGATGAAAACTGAGCCCGATGTTGCAAAAAACTTAACAAAAAAGTATTCGGAGCAGCAACAATTTTGGAAAGGCTGCAAACATCACTTCATAGCTGGGTCCATCATTTATGGAGATTTTCAAATGGAAAAAGTATATAAAAAAAATTATGATTTGTATGCAATCTATCTGAAACATCCAAAATACTCTCATTTTGGTAGCGTAATTCTATTCGAGTATATCTCGATGAGTTTTCTCTTACATCAAAATAATATGTAATTGAATCCACTATAAATATCACTTTTAACTTAAAACTGAAACTTGCTTTATTTTAATTTAAAATTTGTTTGCGTATCAAGCGAAATGAATTTTTTCGTTTTGTCGACATAACTGACAGCACAAAGGACAGCAGCAGTGAAAAGCAATAAGGTAATTCTGGTATTCATAATACAGCTCATTCGTCGAATTCACTGATACCAAATAAGGAGAACACGAATTTACCGCGAGTCCTGTCAACTCCCCGGGAGTAGAATCCTGCGAATTCCATAAAAGGCATGAATAACTTCTTTCAGACGAAGTTGACTTTGTATTTTCCACGTAGAATGTACAGTCCTGTGAGTACTTTTGAAACTTTATTAACGTAGGAAGTAGGTACATACTTCATTTCATTTAGACATAAATGACAGCAGCACAGAGTAGAACCACAGAGGACAGCAGCAGTGAAAAGTAATAAGGTAGTTCTGGTATTTATAAATACAGCTCATTCGTCGAATTCACTAATACCAAATAAGGAGAATACGAATCTACCGAGAATCCTGTCAACTCCCCGGGAGTAAAATCCTGCGAATTCCATAATAGGCATGAATATGCAATTGAATCAACTATAAATATCACATTTAACTTAAAACTGAAACTTGCTTGTTTGCGTTTCAAGTTAAATGATTTTTTTCGTTTTGTCGACATAAATGACAGCAGCACAGAGAAGAACCACAGAGGACAGCAGCAGTGAAAAGCAATAAGGTAGTTCTGGTATTGATAACACAGCTCATTCGTCGAATTCACTTATACCAAATACCAAACGAAGTTGGAGAACACGAATTTACCGCGAATCCTGTCAACTCCCCGGGAGTAAAATCCTGCGAATTCCATAATAGGCTTGAATAATTTCTTTCAGACGAAGTTGACTTTGTATTTTCCACGTACAATGTACAGTCCTGTGAGTACTTATGAAACTTTATTCACGTAGGAAGTAGGTACATACTTCATTTCATCAAGACATAAATGACAGCAGCACAGAGAAGAACCACAGAGGACAGCAGCAGTGAAAAGCAATAAGGTAGTTCTGGTATTCATAATACAGCTCATTCGTCGAATTCATTAATACCAAATAAGAAGAATACGAATTTACCGCGAATCCTGTTAACTCCCCGGGAGTAAAATCATGCGAATTCCATAATAGGCTTGAATAATTTCTTTCAGACGAAGTTGACTTTGTGTTTTCCACGTAGACTGTACAGTCCTGTGAGTACTTATGAAACTTAATTCACTTTAGAAGTAGGTACATACTTCATTTCAGAGTGCTTTTCCTTAACTTATTTGATTCATGACTGATTATGTTGATCAATTATCGATCCCAATATCTCCCTCCTATCTACGCCACTGGTTCTTAGGATAACAATTTCTCTTCTTGGAATTTTGACAGTTTTCATTCTTAAAGCAAGAATTAAAGTTCTTGGATAATAGCCTAACACTTGCGTTTCTTGTTCATTTTAACCCACGAAAATTGTTGATCCAAAGTACCTATTAAGTTCTTGAAATAACAACTTTTTTTTCTGAATGATAAAGGGTTTTCCAACAGGTATGGTATGATTTTGCAGTTGCGTTTCGACCATTTGTAGTATGTCATGATCTCTCATTTGTTTTTTATTGCATTCAGAAGTGTTCAACAATTTCACAATTGGACCACCGTAAACGTCGTGAACTTTCTGAGTTCGCCTTGGAACAACTTGAAATCGATAACGATTTTTTTTAAGAAAACCGTGCGTTAATAAAACAAAACTGGCGATGAAAATCCACAAAATATTCATGAAAAACCATTACATTCACCTAAATTGACAGTTTGGTTTGGTTTTTGGGCTGGTGGAATCATCGATCGGTCCGTACTTCTTTCAAAATAAAGCTGGTAACACCATTACTGTCAATGGAGAGCAGTACAGATCGATGATAACCAACTTTTTATGGGCGAAATTGGAAGAAAATGATTTTGACAACATTTGGTTTCAAGAAGACGGGGCGACGTGCCATACAGCAAATGCAACAGATTCGATTATTTCAAGAAATGGTGATATTGAATGGCCTCCAAGAAGTTATGATTTAACACCATTAGACTATTTCTTGTAAGTCATTGGTCTTTCAAAATAAACTAGATTCTCTTCAAGCTTAACAAGTCAATATTGAACGTGCCATTCATGATATACGACTTGATTTAGTGGAAAAAGTGTTCGAAAATTGGGTTCATCGACTTTGTTGCTGCAGAAGAAGTCATGGTGGCCATTTGAATGAAGTTTTGTTTAAAACTCAATTGTATTGATTGAACTGCACATTAAATAAAAAATATTTGAATTTCCTTAACAAAAAGTGTGTTTTCTTCAAAAAAGAAATCATATCAATCTTATTGGAAAACCCTTTAGAACGAACAAATACAAATACTTTGGAAAATTCAAAGACCCAAACATGTAACTTTATTCTACTTTCGAATCATTCAAAAATTCTCTTTGTGTCTTATTTGTGATGGAAGACCATTATTCGGTTCGTTCGTTGAACTTTCCACAGGGTTGACCCAGGTTTTCTTGCCAACCCTATGAGTTGTCAAAAAAAGTGGGTTTTCCAGTCCTCAAAAAACGCTAAACCACAAATCACCACACATCCCTGTCATCAAAAATAAAAAAAACCATCCCATTTGACAGCCCTAAACTCACCACACCAAAAACCTATGGCGAGTTGAGGGAAAACCTAGGTCAACCCTAGGGCTCAAAAAACACTAAATTTGACATTAAGGGCGTCTTTAGGTTTCTCAAAAAACACTTTGTAGTTACCCTAGGACTTCAACGAACAAAAATATTCTTTAAATTCCAATAAGAACAACGAAATCAGAATCGAATTTGAATTCTTCCAACTGCTACACTGGTGGGGAAAACTTTCGAGTTTCGTTCAAGTCTCCTTCATCATAAAAAAATTAAGAGGACGGAGCTTAGAACATTCGAACTTTTTTGTAACATCGAGCTATATACAAAGTAAGCTTCAATCTTCTGCAATGCAGAGTTGACTACAGTTCAGTTTTTGACCTTTTCCACTCAAAATTCTATGCACAATGTAAATATGTACCTAAATACTAATCTGTAGCCTTCAACTTGACTTTGCAAGCGTTGTTCTGCAGCCGGATGGACTATTTCTGTTTTAAATTGTTCAATCTACAGGCTTATGCTTAGGAAGAAAGCTGAAACTCAGAACACACAAACCGATACCGGTTTCGAAAAGATCTTGATATTTCACATATGGGCCGAAACAACAAAATAATCTCTCATGAAGTCACTTTTTATCAAAACAACTACAACACATCCACAAAATAAAAAAAAAAAAAAAAAACAAAAGAAAACGGAAATCTAAACGCGAGAAGGAGCGAAAGGCCGGAACAAGGTGACCCATCGTCGCTGTTACTGCTGCCGCTGATTATCCCAAATATCAATTTTTTTAATGTCGCACAGAGAGACATTGAAATTCACAGGCTTTTTTTTTGTTCATAGTCATGAAAGTCTGTCGATTTGTTAGTGTGTCAATATTTTCTTTTCCATGGGTAGGTCTAGGCATAGGCACCTCTAACAATTGGCGGTAGTGGTAGTTTTCACACAACAGTTACACGCATTTTTAACTATTTATTTTGTTAAGCTCTATGCGCTGAGTTTTGTATACAAAAGTTTATGTATATTTAGGAGATAAAAATACTTTTATATATATAAATAAATCAAGCAGTAACCAACTCAGAAGACGCGAACAATTGTGTCTAAGAATTCACCAAAGATGAAGGCCGCGTGTGAGAAATTTATTCGCATGGAAAGATAAAAAAAAAAAAAAACTGAGGTCGTAACTAGAGCGCGATTATTTGAAATTGATTCTAAATAGGTACATAGGTGTGTAAAGAAACTAAAGGTTTTATTTATTAAACAACTTACAACCTAATTGGTATTCCTCTTGTATTTTATTTTTTTATTTATTTACCGTTTTACCGTAGTCTTCGCCTGTTCTGTGTAAATGTGCGGTTCCAACAGCAACACCGACCAAACGTGAAAAAATTTAAACACACACAAGACACAAGAAGAAAAGAAATAAGAAAATAGAATTTAGAAAAAAGGAAAAAAAAACACACAAAAAAAAAACTTGGAAAATGTTTAAACGGACCGAATTAAAAATATCTCAGCGTGTTTTTAAATTCTGTAGGTAGTCGGTTTGAAATTTATTTCTCAATACTCTGTCTATGTTGGCTGTGTCGTCTACTGAGAACGGCTCCTTCTTTTTTCGGTTTTTTTTCCTATTGTGAATTTATTTCGAGTTTATAGCGACACGCTTACTCGTCCGAGAGAACCGAATACCGAAGACCGAAGACCGTAGACCGTAATACCACTCGTAATCGTTGGTGTTCCGATAACTATGGGACAAGCTAACGAGTAGCGTAGTGCAACAACATAAATATTAGAAGCACTTTCACTCTATAACACTTTTTTATCTCGTTTCGGTTACAATATGCGTATACCGCATGACCGCGCCAACACACTATTTCCACCAAACTATTTGTAGATTTCAAAAAATACTTTCGAGCATTCACACCTTGAAATTGATTATGTGTCGCGCTTTCGAGTAATAATAATCGCACGCCCGGCAAACACACATATACCTACACCAAACAAGAATGACTCCGCTTCTTCTCCGTTCTCCCAATAAGCAAAATTGTTACTACTTTTGTGTTTTGTTGCTTCGGGAGGACGACGTTTTCACTCATTTTGTGTGTAATACTATTACTCATTTTCTGATACGCTCTATTACTCCAAAAAATTTTTTGTTGTATCTTAGGGTATTCACTCGTATGTTGATAAATATGCAGTCATCGCACGAAAGAGTTGCTGGATGTTGAGTTAAGGTTGAGATCTATGCGCGGGCGATTGAGTGGAAATATGATTTTATAATTTCATTGAGATATTGTGGGTGTGAGATTTTTTGCTGTTGAGCTTACGAGTGTTGTGTGGTAGGTATTGGAAGGAAAAGAACAGAACAGCTCCCTTTTTCAATACCAAATGAAACTTTTTTTAGCACGAAAAACGTATTTTTTTCTTTGAAGTTATTTCAATTAAACAAACTCATCGCACTAATGTCGATTTCTATGTGGGGCACAAAATGAATTTTTGAAAGTGCTTTTGAAATCATAGAAGGCAAAGACCTGTGCCCTGTTCTGTAAAAAATAGAAGGATTTCGTTCAATTTTCCACGGTTTGTCGCCTGCTTTTATCGAGGCGATAGTTACAGAAGAGGGGCACTGGTCTTAGGAGGTGTAATCAAATGCACGAAGACCTCTACCGACTTTGAGAGAGCTAGCAAAAAATCAAATTCGTCATCCAAAGGTGTTGGTTAATGCTCAGAGCCCCTATTCTATAACCTCGATAAAAGCCGGTGATATACGATGGAAAACGGAACGAAATTCTATGAATTTAGTAGGTGTTTGATCCATTTTCCACCGTTTATCTCCTGCTTTTATCAAGGCGATAGTTACAGAATAGGGGCACTGTTCTTAGCAGGTGCAATCAAATGCACGAAGACCTCTACCGATTTGGAGAGAGCTAGCAAAAATCCAAAGGTGTTGGCTAATGCTCAGAGCCTCTGTTCTGTAACTATCACCTCGATATAAGCCAGCGACATACGATGGAAAACGGAAAGAAATTCTATAAATTTAGTAGGATTTTGTTCCGGCTCTCACTGTTTCTTGATGGATGTTATCGATGCGATAGTTACAGAACAGGAGCACAGGTTCGCCCTGAACTGTTATCTCCTCCTAAGTAAGTTTTGGATTGAAAGCTGATTTTATCAATCTAGTGCAGATTTTTTATAAGGAAACAAAATCAATCTTCGAAAGTGTTTTTCGATAGAAAACTGATCCATTGACGAATAAAAGCACTGTTTTATTTGCTCAAAAGGAGCGCTTTCAATTCAGAGGCAAGGTTCACATGGACTTCAGCAGAACACAAAATATTTGCTGCTAGTATTCATAAAAAAAATTGAAGGATGAAAAGACTTAAACGTATTGAGGTGACCGAAAACGAAAAGCCATATCAAATGAGTCATGTTAAGGGGTAACAACAATGTAAATTTTTCAAAAAATCGATTTTGGTTTTTAAGACCTAAAAAATACTTTGAGCTTTTTAAAAAAAATAATATTTTTTCTTGTAATTTTGAGCTTTTCCCCAAGCGCGTTGGAGAGCTCCAAGCCACAACACTTTCGTCAGATGTCCTTCATTTTGATGTCTCGAATACACTAACAGATGTCGTAGTAGAACGTTTATATTCAGGTAGGAGCATTTTTAATCAATAGTACGTTTGTGTAGTACGTGTCTACACGTCTAAAGAAAATGCATTTTTAAACTTTAAATTCGTTTTTCTCGAAAAACGACTTTTCAAAACGGCACGCAGCATAACTCCAACAGTTTTTGTTCTTTTCATTCGAATTTTTTACAGTATCTTGAAAATAAGATTTTGAAGAGAAAAACGTAAGGGATTTTTGATAAGTTAATTTAATCGTTGTTTACATGTTAGCAAATGATTATCGTTTTTTCTGTTTTAATTCAATTGCTCGCCAATCTCGGAAGAATCAATAATTTGAAAATCCCCTCCGTATTTCTCTAGCTAAAGACATGTACAATAAGAGTTTTTTTTATTTATATAGTTCCAAATTCTACACTGCGTGCCGCAGAGCTCCTCAAATTCTACGTGCCTTGCTTCGGTGCCGTCATTTTTGAAAATTTTCTTATGATAGTTTTCTATTTTGTTACTCAAATAATACGCTAAATAACTTCCTTCAATATTATAACTTTTTTACCTTTCCTTCCACCCTAAAACAAATACAAAAAAAAACAGGTTTCTTATAGTAACAGTGGTGTTACCCCTATAACATGATGTATGTTAGCTTACTCATTCTCAAAATTTTTTGCATAAATGCGGCAGCTGAATAAAAACTAGTTTGAAGTTTTAAATGAGGAAACTTTATAATAAACTCAAAGCAACTCGAGGTCTCCGAAATGAGTTTGCCGACATATGAGCTTGCGAATTTTTCAGACCAGCGCAGCGCCTTATGAAGCCTAGGGAAGAGTTTGATTAGGCAATCATTTATACCATGTGGGATCAGAAATTGAGATCTTTATCATAATGAAGAGCAGGGCTCAAGGAGGTCGAAGCTCGAACTGTGAAGCTTCAAAAGGAATTCAAATGTCGTTCTGTGATAAAATGAAAATTAACTTCAAAATATCTTCACATGAAAAATTATTTGTCACAAACGAATTTGGCTCTAAAGTGTTTTGAGTCTAAAAATATAAAATGAAAAACACACCCGTAAATTGTTCCCATCGAAATCATAGCCTAAATTCACAATTAAAGATGATTTGACTGTAGAGCTTCAAAATTTCATCTGTATTTTTTGGCAAAAGTACATATACAACATAATTTTTTTGCAAGCTAATTTTTCGAATATGAAAATGAATCTCTTCAACTTTTTAAACTCGGAACTTGGTAATGTACGTATATATCTAGGCAAATGCTTCAGCTGGGAAGAAAAATAACCTGGATAACGTAAGTTTATTAGGAGGGCATGCATAAAAGTTTCAAAAAGAATCAGGTTTCGCATAGCCGCTCCATTTTCTCTATCATAATTAAATGGCTTTAGGATGAAACATGACGTATTTGTTTCTGCAGCTAGTCTTCAGGATGCCGATTTATCCAATACTGATTTTAGTTTTTGTGAACTGCAACAATTTAATGTTTACTGACTTCGTCACGGAAAATTTCATTATACTAAAGTTGCGAATTCTTAAATTCAGACCTTTCCACAATTTAAATGTATAAGATAAACTTCCAAGGAACGCAAGTTGATAGAGTTTGAGAGTTTAGGAGAGTTAAGCTTATAAAACGGAAATGTCGTTTTTATTACTGTTTTGGGAAATTAGAAGCATAAATGAATCATTCCATAAAGGAGGAAAACTGTTTTGTAAATTTGTGAAAGTTTAACAGAATAAGTATACCGGGAATAAGAACCAGGCGGCAAGAAGTGGTCTTTCATTTCACTCCAAGAAAAGAAACAAGAGAGGTGTATGGAATGCTGACCAGATAACTGAGTATTAGACTGGGTTTTTTTGTTTCAAAAACCATATTGAAAATATTTTTTGGGATAGTTAAAAAAATTCTAAGAAAGTTTGAGCTCAAAAAAAAAAAATTATTTAGAGGTCTACCAGTCGTGTTCTATATTTCTTAGACCTTACCTTTCTTGAGCGTCAAAACTGTTCAATTATTTTGTAGAAAATTAAATTTTCTTCAAAAAAGGTCTTATTAAAAAGTTTTGTCAGACAAACCGTTTCCGAGTAATCAAGCTTTGAAAAATTGTATGTTTTTTTCTGATTTTGCTCTTTTATTTTAGAGTTTCTTAACTCACGTACAAATCAATATGGGAAAAATTGTAAACATTTTTTTTAAACAAAATTTAATTTTCTAAAAAAAAGTTCATTTTACATTTTTTCTCAAAGTGTTTCCTTCAGAAGTTATTCATGATTAAATTTGAACAAAATTAAACGTTCTCGTTTTTTTTCGTTGTTGATTCTTTTTATTACTCAATGGTAGTCGTGATCATGGAGTACATGTTTTTTTTTAATTTGCTGAATTTAGGTACGATTCGTGAGATGCGGTAAAAACGTATTAGAAAAAACGAACTATTCAAACTTTCAATAAGTCAGCCAAATTCAATCATCATAAAAGCATTCTAAAAATCTACAAAGTACTTCCATCCGACTTCAGATGGCTATTTTCTGCTGGAAAACACAATATCTAAGTCATTATCAAAATCGTATTTGCTTATATTCACCTGTGGAGTTGTGCTTAACATGTGTACCGGATTCGTGGCTTGAATCCCAAAAACATTTTTCTTTCTACGGGTGTCGCCTTCATGAAAGCACTTTTTCACTTAGTCGTTCGGAATCGGCAAAATAATTGTAGGTCCCCTTCATTCCTCTAGGAAAAGGAATCCCCTATCATCCTTTTACTCATTTTAACAAAATACCTCAGTAAAAATTTCAACGCTCATCTCAATTACTTCCAAGAGTTTTTAAAGAGACGAGAGAACCAATCGCTTAAACGTTAGTATTTGTATTCCCCCCGCAAAAAATGTGTCAGAAAAGCTTTGTTATAATATTCAAGTGGCAGAAAATGACGGAATCAGACTATGCCCTTTTGAGTAAAATTGCGAAGAGAAGGTTAATCTGCTTAATGAATATGATAAAGGGCTTAGTCAAAATATAAAAAGCACACACAAGGGGTTAATAGCATACGAAACAAAAACAAAAAAAAAAAATAATAATAAAAATAACACACTCTTGGGATAGTGACAATCCATTTCTAAAAGTTCAATTGCGTAAGCATATAAGAAGTTTGCTTTATTTTCATACTAAGTTTCGCTATGAATGACATACTTCGCTGACTCAATAGTTTGCGGAGGAAAAAGGGTCAAACTCTATTTTTAGGTCGATTTCCATCATCTATGATGATATATATCTTTTCACATCATGTCACACACCTTATGTTTTCTACCAATCGAGCGGCTTTTTTTTTTTTTTTTTGATGTTCTTTGAAATTTGAAGCGTTGCATAAAACATGCTTTTTCACTACTAAAAACTACTACGACTTGCTGGCAACATTTAAACTATACGTTTGAGTTGAGTGCATTGTCATCTGTCAGTGAGAAAATGCATTGGACTCCCAGTCCCAATCCCAATGCCACAACTTTACAAGCAACAAATAGCAGCGGATATGTGTGCAAAAGAACTGGTCGCATTTTTAAATGTGTAAAGCGTATGCATACTTCCTTTTTAGTTTGCTCGCACCTCTATGTACCTACTAACTGTGAATATTCTTTATATGGTGGGTGTTTAGGAAGTTCTTTCATACATTCTACTCTCTGCAGGTGAATTTATCGTTTTTTTATTTTTGTTGGGAGAGTCATTCGAACCAATATCGCTGATGCAACCAACTTGCTGCTTTAGCCTTTGATTCAATGAGTTCATGTTGTGCACTAGGTTCTTATTCTTAATCGGAGAAGCAATCTTTACCGATACACATGCAATAAGGGCGTTCGTTAATAGAAGATGGCACTGGGCACTCAAACTTGCCCGATTATATCTTTTGCAACGTGAATTTACCTGACGCATTCAATTTGAAACAATATGCAACATCAATATGTGAAGTGCAATTAGATTGTTTTGTTTTATTTAAAAAATATTGTTGTTGCAGAATTTATGATTTGAAAGATTTTTTTTATAGATACCCGACAACACACTGTTCGGGGTTTTACTGATAAGCTTTTCATACAGGACATCACTTACAGGAGGAGGATACACTTCTTGCATGTATGAGTGATAAGTGAATTTATTATAATGTGTTACAAGTTCAGCACAAAATGCATTTGATGGGTCAACACTTCTAACGTGGGCGTTTGCTTTTATTAACTTGCTCTCTTTTTTATATGAGACTTTTGAGTCTAATTAGTTGAGTGGTTTATTTTCTTTTAAGTTATAATTAGAGTTAGAGGGCATATCGTATACATACTTTATAATAACACAGCCGGTTAATGAACTTACAGTTTCTGGCAAGCTTTTGAATGAAATTAGGAGTCATTTCAGACCAGAGCTTCCTAGTTCCGGTTCATTCCAGCTCTGGGTGAATATTTATTGATAAATCAAATGGGCTGGTTCATTAATTGATAAATGCCCGAGTGCGTTCTGATGACTTGAATAAATAGGAAGGTGGTACAAAACCTGGGGCCTCACGCATTTCCTGGGCCTACAATTTTATGCCGACTCCAAATGGCTAAGTTAGAAAGGGTTTTCATTTCAGTTTGTAAGTAGGTACTCTCGGAAGACTTGCAAATTCATCGCGAAAGACGATAACCGTGAGATGATTCTGGGATAATGGAACCTCGAACATCCCACGTAACAAGCAGACATTTCACGTCTCTCATAGGTTAGGTTAAGTGGAAGTGGCTGTCAGCCAATGAGTAATACCTACGTACATTGCCTGACACAGTCAGGCCGCAAGGGTCTATTGTGATACCACTGGTCTCAGAAACCCGATGTAAGATTAACGAGTTTATCACCCATAAATCTTCCATTACGGGAATAGCCGGTTAATCACCTGTTAGTCGAACTACTCGGAACTTTTAATGTATTTTGAAAGACTTTTAAGATCTATGTAAGCTAAGTCGCTAGTATCGTCGAAGAAGAATTCACCGAGATGAGTACTCCTCCCATGAAGTAGTGCAGGGCATGAGTAAAGTAGGTGTTGAACGGTTTCTTCCTTTTCTTCGTCCATGCACCTTCTGCAGAAATCATTGGAAAACACACCAGGTCTTTTGCCGTGTCTTCCTATTAGACAGTGTCCCGTAAGAACACCAAAATACAGGCGGTTCAAGGCTAACACACTCTTTGAGCGTTTAGAGTCTACATACGGCCAAACTATTTTGGTTGCAAGGCAGTTGGTACTCTCAGTCCATCTAGTGCTTGTTAGCCTTGAAGCGTCTTGTCTAGGAGATTACATGCAGCGATAGGTACACCTGTGTTGTTCCATTCTAAGCGTAGAGCAGTGGTCGTGCCCTTTTTGGCTAGTTTGTCCGCCATTCAGTTGCCTGGTATGTCCCTGTGCCCCCGGCACCCGTGAAAAAATGTCTCCCTCAGAGACATTCTACAATTTTTGACCGTGATGGATTTTGTAGAGACAGAGGCAATGGACAGCTTGACTTGGCTGTCCGAGAAGATTCGAATATCCGTGGAGGATATGACGAGACAGAACCTCCTTAATCGGCAGATTTTCCGCTTGGAACACACTACAATGTTCGGGTAGGCGGAAGAAAAGACTGACATTCAGTTTTTCTGAGTAGATTATACTTCCTACACCTTCGCTGGTTTGAACCATCGGTGTAAAAGTGTATTGCTTCATTTCCCAAGAGAGTGCCATTTTTCCAAGCTTCTCTTGGTCACTTGAAAACTATTATAAAACACCAACTTGGAGGTGGTGTAGTCGGATCGATTCGGTAGGAATCTTAAGTTATTTATAATGGTAGTGTGGCCGGTTTAATTATTGGTCTACTGTCATATAGCCCTGAGTCGAGTAGCTGAGCTAGCTGCGACTTGTTTGCTGAAGATATCTAGGGGTGTGAGATCTTGTAGCACATTGAGGGCGTCTGATGGGGTTGCAAGATCTTTCGAGCATTGAAGGGGCCTCAAAGCAACCAGAGCCGTCCCCACGCAAAAGAATTACAATCAAATCGAAAAAGTCAGTACCTCCACCCAGATTCCTTCAGAGTTCGTCAAAGACAATCGAAGAATCGGTGGGGGAAACATTGCATGTACATTAATTACCCTCTAAGGCTTTACCTAGGACCACTCTTGGTCGCTTAACACCACAACCTACGGAACATGTAGTTGCAAACACTTAAAACGTATCCTAGACCACCAATCGGAGTCAATAACCTCAACCTCTGACACTACCATCACAAAACTTAAAAGTTTCAACTTCGACTCTAGACAACAACTTTGATTTCGAATCAAAGCAGGCCGACGCAGGTACTGCTGTAACAACAAATGATCCATCACGACTGCCTCTGTAGGCACAAGATTCGCCAATTCAATGCAAAGTGCGCTCTGAGTTTTTCTGATGATGAGAAAGTGGTCAACCTGAAGCTCGACAAAACTTTATGGAAAACTTTATCAGATCATAAGCCTTTGAAGGATTTCTCGATACTGTCTAATGACAAATCGGATCTTACAGACCGGTCGCGTACTTCCAATATAAAAAAAAAAAAAAAAATAGGGTGGTGCAACAGGGCGAGGATTTCACATTTCTCACAACCATGCCTTGTGAGGGAATGGAAGGGACCTACAATTTTCTGCCGGTTTCGAACGGCTAATCGAGAAAGCGCTTCTCATGGCATGAATTTTCTAATGGAGGACTTGCCAATTCCTCGCGAAAGGCGATACCCGTGGAAAAACATTTTTGCCTCTGTTGGGATTCGAACTCGAACCTCAAGATTAACAGGTGGACACATAGGACATGCTATCCATCACACCACGGGTACTCCCAATATGCCAAACAAAAGTACTAGACATAATAAATCACTGCTATTTGAGAACCACCCATGTCTCTGTCGGTGTCAAATCTCTTGAACGCATATCGTTTCTGGCTAAGAGTAAAAAGCACATAGTTCCTTATAGAACTGTTTTTCATTGTCTATACGTCTGAGATAAGTTCGTAACGAGATCCACAGTCGAATGACTCCGACAAAAAACTGCCTTTCAGATATAAGACATTAAAAAAACGCGGTTGAATGAGGTGTAGAGATCAGCTTGAAGAACCAAATTGTATCCTATTGAACAGATTTGACGGTTTTTTGGAACTAATAATTTTAAACAATAACAAAAGGGAACGAAAACGCATGAGATGGTCCAGTGGCATGCTTAACAGCTGATATGTTCCGTCCTTCGAATGCTAAATATGTATAATATGTATTTGCGTTTACTGCTCGCATCACAGTGGGAAAAAATCTTCACAACCGTAAGTTAGAATGGGAAGAACTAGGCTTTTAGCTAGTAACATGCGGGTTTTCAACGGAGTAAATTTTTAACAGGGTCATAGTGGTAGCACCATAAACTTTACCAACAGTTATATCAATATGAGTATCCCATGTCAAGGTGGTATTAAACCACATGCCTAGTTTTTTAGTAATGGGAACGTATTGAATCGGACAGTTATTTAAAATTAACGAGGAGAAGTTTTCGGTATCCATAGTTCTTTTACTAATGACAATACATTGTGATGTCATTTGGTTAAGAAATAGTCTGTTTCTTGAAGACCAGTCCGCAATGTTTTGAAGCTCAACATTCAATCTAAAAATGCGATCTTCCAGTAAATCGAGCTTACAACTTCTATATAGCTGCATATCATCAGCATGCATTTGAATAGAAGATGAATCAATTGAATCAGGAAGCTCATTTAAATACAACGAAAAGAGCACGGGGCCAAAAATCGATCCCTGGGGAACACCTCTTAGCAAAGAAAGAAAAGATGACTGTTTATTGCCAATTGCCACAGTTTGTTTCCTTCCCTGTAAATAGGAAGTCAACAAATGAGCAGCATGAGATGAGAACTTGCAACGTGTTGATAACTCATGACAGAGTTTTACATGGTCAACTGCGTCAAAAGCCTTAGAAAAGTCCAATAGCATAAAAAAAGCAACTAGATCAGTGATAAAGCTATGTTTTTCATGAAACCCGGAATGTTTTGTAGATAGGATATGTTGTGATCGAAGATGACTGCTAACCTGTTTTTGTCAGACTCTTTCGAAAATTTTCGAGAGATAAGGTAGAATAGATATACTGGTCTAAAGTCATTACCGCTACCTTTTTTTGGGATTGGTAGAACTTTGGCTAATTTCCACTGAGATGGGGACAAGCTTTTTAAAATGATTGTAATGAAAATATGAGTCATATATGAAAGAATCAAAAGAAGTAGCGATTAAACAAATCGGTATTTTGTCAATACCAACTGCATTTGATTTGACAGATAAAAAACTTTCAAAAACCTCATAGCAATCTATACTGTTAAATTGAAAACTTACATCAATAGATGGCGGATTTGACACCGATGATGTCATGGGAGAATCATTATTAAAAAAGGCAGAGATACAAAGTTATTCTTTAGAGATTCTGCATCAATGGGCGTTGTTTACAGAAACCTAACTTCCTAAGATTTTTCCATAATTGAAGTCCGATCATTTTTTGATCAAGTTTAGTGCCATAAAGTTTTATTTTTGCAGATCTAATTTTGGTCACTATTTGATTAAGATAACTTCGATAAGAACAAACTCTTACTGTTCAAATCTCCACATATGATTGTTCTTGAAGGTCCTAAAATTGTATTTAAAAGTGTGAAAAGTGGACTCAAATCAATGTCATTATGAGAAGAAAACCTTCCTCATCGACGACATTTAAAAATAAATATTCTATCCCACTACCGAGCTGTGATTTACAATTAAATTTACAAGAAATTCCACATTTGCAGAACCACAACCTCTTCTTTCTAGCCTGTCAGCACGAAAAACTTTATAGCCGTTAAGTCTATACAGGACGTCAATCACTATTTTTTTCTACGAACCAAGATTCCGATATACATATTACATCAACTTTTGATCCCTCAAAAACATCTCATGTTCGAAACGACTGATCTTACATTGTTGAATGGAAGAACTAGAAGTGACCCGGATGGACATTTTACCTTTATAAGTGGAACGTCATGTTCTGTTATTGACTTTTGTCTCGTTCGTGGTAGATGGATTCAGTACGTTGAAGACTTAAAAGTTGAAGAGATGGTGTACTCGGATCACTTACCACTGCTCGTCAACTGCATTATCTGTAATGAAGAGCCAGCTAGCAATATCTCGAATATGAAGTTGCTACCAAAACTTAAATGGAGAGACACGTATATAGAAAGATATCAAAACAGTCTCGACAGACTGCTGACATCCGTTTGCGGCAATGAGATGAACTCACTACGCAACACAGATATCGTGATATCTTTCATAGCACAGGCTGCTCAGTCCTTTCAATATGTTCAAAATCGGAAATGGAGAGAACCACGGTTTGATAGAGACTGCGAAACAGCAGGGAAAAGATCTTTTGGATTTCTAAGACGCTAATAAGGCTTTCAAAATTATTTGCCGCGAAAAACAAAACAGGTACTCGCTTGACTTAATGCGCAAATTATCTCAAGTAAATGACAGCAGTACCTTCTGGAAATTAGCTCGTACTCTCAATGGCATACCCTTTGTTCAAAACATTAAAATCGATATAAACATCTTAGCAGATGTTCAATTCAAAAATTTACTAAGCACACCGATAAACTCCAATCAGTTAATGCTCGACGTGTTAACCGCAACTGGAAATCGAAAAATCTTGATCACATTTTCACCGCTCAAGAAGTCATGGATGCAATAGACCGATGCAATCTAAACAAAGCTCCAGGCGAAGACCGTGTGGCGTATGAGTTTTCCAAATATCCCACGGTGAACATTATCAGAAAAGTTACAGACGCTTTCAACTACATATTTGATAAAGGAGAAGTACCAAAAAGCTTTCCAATCTACAAAAAGGGGGATGCCGAAGACCCAAACAACTACCAAGGAATTTCGCTTTTGAACGCCAGTGATATGAAAATAATCACTGGTGTACTCCTGCACAGGCTAACAAACTGGGTAAAAAAATAATGATTTACTGAGCGAGTTCCAAGCGGGTTTTAGGAAAGGATACTCGACTGTTGACAATATTTTCTCACTCACATGCATCGGTAAATCATATTTGGATAAAAGAAAGAAATTATATGCTTTTTCGGCGATATGGGACGGGAACGAAGAGTCTACTTGGTTTCAAACAACGTCTGGAGTTAGGCAAGGCTGTCTATTAAGTCCGCTTTTGTTTTCCCTGTTTCTTGATAATGTGACATCAGTTCTACCAGGTGGTATCAACATTGCTGGCACCAACGTGAAAGCTTTGATGTATGCAGACGATATCGTCATATTATCAGAATCTGCAGAAATGTTACAAATGATGATCAACAATCACAAACAATGATCTTCAATCTTACTGTGACCTGTGGAACCTAACGCTGAATACCAACAAATCAAAAGTTATGATTTTCCGAAATAGAACAGGCAGATACGCAGTAAATGAGAAGTGGAGATGGGAACATGTGGACCTGGAGGTTGTAAAAGAGTACAAGTACCTTGGAGTTATCAAAACAACTGAGCGCTAAGCTGATAGAATCAAAAAAGGTCATAAATTGCAGTTGGAGGGGCGTACTTGGTAAAAAATATGTAGTTCCGAGTGCCAAATATAAACTTTTCGAAGCCGTAATGAGGTCGATAATGTGTTATGCTTGCCAGGTTTGGGAGTTCCTCCAATATGAAGGAGTAGAAAAGTTTTTGATTTGCTTTTAAAAAAAAAAATGTTCTGGCTCCCGGAAAACACGCCTACGTATATGTTACACCTGGGGACTGGTGTTTCGCCTATGTATTTATTCTCACTTAAGATGCACCTCAATTATATTTTAAAAGTTACTGAGCTTCCCCTTTATCGCCTTCCTGGAACTATTGCAAGGAATCTACTCAACCAAAAAGCTCAGTTCTTTACTTGGGAGCGGACTCACAATGTGCAGTTATTGGAAACCGGGACGGAGACTTGGAAAAGTAGCTTTGAGGTGCTGCTTGCTAAGATTGAACTGGACAGCTTCTATAAATTTACGGTTTTGGCGAACCGAAGCGAGACTCGAAGTATATACAAAAGCCTACAACACAATCTTGGATCAAACAATTATTTTGATGATTCCTACAACCCAGACAGTTACTGCACCTTAATTGTCGACTGTATAGCTCAGAGGAAAGTACTCTCTGTAACCACCGAGTTAGAGAAGATGTGTTCCACTTCCTAGGAACGTGCCCAATTCTTGCTGCAATCAGAAGACAACACTGGGGAAAAAACCCTTTAACTCTAGATGAGACCAAGGAAATCCTAAATGGACGGGATTGGAACATTTTAAGCAGTTACGTAAAAACAGCGCTGAGATACCGTTACCAAATCCTGAATGAAGCATTTTCATCCTACGTTCTGCACAGCAACCAAGCAAAACATTTCCTTAAAATTAAAAATGAATTAACGACTTATTTGCTTATTCATTAATTAAAAGCTTGAACATTTTAAAAATCTACATCATGTAATGCTATTGATTTATTTATTTACTTTTGTTTATACTCTTTTTTCTGGCTGACGGCAAAAGCCATGCCATATTTGTGAAATTGTAAATAACAACAAAAAACCTTTAATTTTGTTAAATAAAATCACACACTACTACTACTACTACTCCTATCAAAATATTGTAAGTTCCAAAGTTTGTTATACCACTTTCTCAACAGACTGATCTGAAAATATGAGGTGCATTGTTTTAGCTACTCAATAGACCAGCTCAGCAATGAATTTCAGGATCAAACAAAAAAACAAATCAATAATGAGTTGAAACTGCTTAGTATTGACTTGTTTTTGAGTATAGTAGCCCATAGAAACAATACAACAACTACTCCCAAAATTAACATGGAATGAAAAATGTACGGAAAGATACCAAATGGAGCTGGACAGAGCTTTAGATAGGATTGCCAACCAAGATGAACAAGTCAATCATGGAATTGATACTCTACTGTCCTGCATCGCGGTTGCGGCGACATCTTTTCAAACACAAGGGAGAAGAAACACCAATTCACTTCAAGCTTGGTATGATGCGGATTGCTTTAGGGGGAGAAACAAATCCTTTCGCTTTCGCAACTCTGGCCGCCAAAGTAGCTTACCAACAAGCCAATGAAGAGTATACAAATATGTGCAAGGAAAAACAGAAGCAATATTGGCATAATCTCTCACGGAAAATAACTGAAGTCAAGAACAGCCGTGATTTCTGGAAGTTAGCTAGAACGATTAACAGTAAAGACGTTATAAGACGCTCCCGGATCCAAATAAAAGCAAAAGTTTTAGCGGATTACTTCAAAAATTTGTTGAACCCTATTAGCACCCCAAACTTGCATCTGTTCGCTCTGCCTCATATAGAAAATGAGTACCTAGATGATGCGTTTACTTTGATGGAGGTGAAAGAAGCTATCAAAGCAGCGAAGCTCAATAAAGCACCTGGAGAACACCGTATACCTAACGAGTTTTATAAACACTCCACTCAAAAATTTCTCACAAAATGTTTCAACCACATTTTGAACGAAGGTGTGGTAAACGAAAGCTTCAGAAAAAGTATCATTTTTCAACATTTAAAAAAGGTAATGCAGAAATCGCTAGCAACTATCGCGGAATTTCTTTCTTGAACTCAGTGATGAAAATCTTCTCAGCAGTACTTCTTGCTGCTTAACGAATTGGGTAACGCAAAACAAGCTCCTCAGTGAGTTCCAAGCAGGCTTTCGAAGAGAATACTCAACCGTGGATAACATTTTCGCTCTCACAAGCATTGCGAAAACGTATCTGGATAAAGGAAAGAAGTTATACGCCTTCTTCGTAGACTTTAAAGCGGCCTTCGATTCAGTAGACAGAAATGCTCTTTTCCTCAAACTAAGCACTATAGGTGTCTCAACTAAGTTCCTAAAAATTATACAAAGCCTGTATGAAAACAACCAAGTGGCAGTGTGGGATGGTAATCAGTTATCTAGCTGATTTGATACCAAAAAGGGCGTATAACAAGGATGCTTACTTAGCCCATTACTATTCTCATTGTATTTAGATGATATAACATCTTTCATCCCAGGCGGAATCGTGTTTGAAGGAGTCAACATCAAGTGTTTGATGTATGCTGATGACATTGTGCTGCTAGCAGAAACTCCGAATATGATGCAACTTATGGCCAACAAATTACAGCAATACTGTTGTCAACGGAACAAAATTATGATTTTTAGAAACGGTTCAGGGCGATATGCCAGGGAAGAAAAATGGACATGGGAAGGCGAGGAGCTTGAAAAGGTAAGAGAGTACAAATATCTAGGAGCTATTTTCACAACCAAACTATCTCTTGAGAAGCACTTCCATTCCAAGCTCCAGGAATCTAAAATTGCAATTAACTGCAACTGGAAAGAAATTCTGGGGAAAAGCAACATTGCAGCAAGTGTAAAATTATTTCAAGCCGTAGTAAGAACTATTATGTGTTACTCAGCACAAATTTGGGGTGTTTTCCAACACGAGGAGGTAGAAAAACTACTAAGATACTTCTTGAAGAAAATTTTTCGCTTGGCAGAAAACACACCTACGTACATGCTTCATTTGGAAACTGGACTCCTGCCACTGTATTTGTACACACTAAAACTGCATTTCAATTATATAAGAAAAGTATTGGAGTATGACCAACATAGACTATCTAAAATTGTGCCTTCGCATATAATGCATAGCAAAACAGAATTCTTTGGAGAATGGTGGACCAAGTTAACGACAAACCTGCTACATGGAAAAAATCGTTGGAATTTTTGTGGAACACAATCAAAAGGAGGCAATTTAAAATTTATCATGAAAGCGCAAAGAGGAGTGAATCCCGAATCCTCTACCGAACATTGGAGCACAATATCAAAAATAATTATTTTAACGATAGCAACAGTATTGAGATCATATCAACCATTTTTAAATCAAGAGGATAGCTTTAGTACCTCAACTATATACCACATCGAAGTGATCGCCCTACTGAATGTACACTGTGCAATCTACATGCGACAGAAGATGTGAAACATTTCATTGGAATCTGCCCAGTACTCAATGGCATCAGACGCTTCCACTTTAGTAAAACCACGCTCACTACCGAGGAATTGCAAAGCATTCTAAATAGTAGCAACTGGTCAACGCTAGTAAGTTTTGTAAAAACCGCTTTAAGATATCGTAGACAGATTATAAACGAGACAGATTATAACAATAATATTTTATTAACTTATATTAGTATCTCTACTTATAAAACCATCTGGTATTTGCCATGCTCTTTTTGTAAATTTTGTAAAACTATGTAAAAAACAAACTTTTGTATGGTTTAATAAAATCACACTTTACTTACTTACTTAGTAGCAAATTGCTGATTATAGAATTACCGAGTTGCAATAAAAACACACTTTTTGTCAAATTTTACAATCATCTGTATATACTCTAGGTTCTAGAAGGTAGTGTTGTTGTTTTGTTGGTTTTTTTCATTGCTGTTTGAGAAAATACATTTTCGGCATATTCCAAAACGAAGATATGTAAATTGCTTTTAGTAACCTCAGCATTTACAATGTGACGCTTTACCAATAAATCAAATTCAATAAGATTCTAAGTGCCATTCATCATGTACCGGGAAGAGCAATTTTTTAAAAAATCAAGAATAAGACACTGAATAAGTATCTCCTGCCATACACAATTAAAAAAAAAAAAAGGGAAACTTCCCCCCCCCCCCCCCCCCCCCCCCCTTGCAGATGTTTATTAAAAATTATATTGAAACAATGACAAATGGCTATAGATCAGTGTTCATATTTTGCAGCGATTTGAAGTAGACTAACTAACGAACAAGTAAAATGGACAGGGTTTTCTTTTATTGTTATGCGAATTTTTATTTTTTTGGCTTTTAGTTTAGAGCTTTAATTACGTTTTACGTCAGTTAATTTGTTGTTTACGTCATATTGTTCGTATATCCACTCTAAAGCAGGCTATAAGTAGTTTTGTTTGGTTGAGCTTAGGACTATATGCAATAGAGAGTACTAAGTAACAATAAACTTGTATTTGTTGTTCTTGCTCATCAGTTAGAGAATGGGAAAATTGTTTATTCCAAAACCACATGCAATGCAGCATCAGAATACACTATAAACTATAGCTAGACTCCCACTAGACCATTATGGTTTTCATCAGTGAAGCCATTAGACCCGAAGCATGGTGGCGGTGGCGATGGCCAGCTACACGAATAAGTAAATAAATGATATTGAATTAAGTTTGCTTGTTCTTCTAGTTCACATTTTATTTTATTTTTTTGCCTTTATTTCTTGTGTGTCTTGAGATAAGTTGGATGGAAGTTCGATTGATTACGGGGCAATAGGGAGGGATACCTCAAGAAAAATTGTTGAAGAGTTTTAGAAAACCACTTTATTTTGTTTTCTTTTTTTTTTTGCTTTATAAAACAATGTGATTATACTCACCTAACTATTTTATAATAATTTTTTTATTTTAAAAGAAAAGTAGAGTAGAGTGCTTGGGGTGTACTAAAAATAAAATAGAAAAGCCAGAGTATTTTTGGCGAGTGGCGACTCTACGAGACCTATTCAAATTTGCTGCTCAGTTAGATGGGCTTGGATGCGAGAGCATTACGATTTAGTTGTTTACCGGGAGGAATGCAACTGGCTATTTCCTTGGAGCACTGCTTAAAAAAAAGAAGCTGAGGGAACGAGCAGACAGGAAACTTTTCTAATGCTTCCGTTATGGTTCTTTTCCAATCATTTCATACGCTTAACTTTTCTACTTCTATCTTACAAATAAAATTAACTTAATTCCTTGTCCAGTTTATATCCCCGCTATACTCCTAAGGAAATGTTCTACTTTCCTTGGTCTATATGTCTATGGCGGATTCTGATTGAGTTTTTTGAAGAGTCTTTTGGTAACAAATTAGATATTGATACGTTACTAGACAACTTGGATGAAGACATCCGAAATTCAAAGCCCGAGGAAGAACAAACCTCATCTAGTTTAGGCATTCAAGTTCCGTCAGGTCCCCCCACTAAACGACAAAAGCATGAAAAATTGACATTGCTTTGGAAAAAGAAGAAACTAGAGCTGGCTTTTACTGGCAACAAATCATTGGGTTCTGATCTCTTGGATCTTGAAACTTCCATACAGTTCTTCCTTTACTTATTTCCCCTAGAATTTATAAAGGAAATTTCTGAAGAAACGAACCTCTAGAAAGACCCCAACAACACTTTTCATGTATCGGAGACCGAAATCAAACAATTTATTGGTCTGGTATATATTACGTCACTGATTCAGTTGCCTAGAGTAAAAAACCATTGGAGTTCTGTCCTTGATGGTACACCTCTCATTCAACAAACTATGCCATCAAATAAATTTGAAACAATCAGACAGCATCTCCATTTTAACGACAACACTAAATGTCTTCCCGGAAGTTATCCTGATGCCAATAGGATATTCAAAATTCGTCCAGTTGTTGACGCTATTGAATGAAGCATATGCATAAGTTCCACTAGAAACAAGGTTGGATGAACAGCTGTACAAAAGCAAGGAATATACTAAAAAGAAGTAACCCTAATAGACCTCATAAATATGGCTACAAATTGTATGTTTTGAGTAGTGTTTCGGGTTTCTGGAAAAGAAAACATTGTGAGAGAGCTGATGAGCCAGATTTGGGAGCATCTTCCAATGTCGCAGTAAGATTATAGTGCATGATTCCTGGTAACCAAAATTACAGGATCTACTTCGATAACTACTTCACTCCTTTGCATCTTTTGGAACATCTAGCCAAAAATGGTGTTCATGGTCTAGGTACTATAAGAAGGAATAGAGTTCCTGGTTGCAAGTTGTCAAACAAAAAAGTGATAATGAAGAAAGACCGAGGATACTCAGAGGAATACGTAGCTCTAACATCAACGGCGTCGATGTTTCAACGGTTGTATGGTAGGATAATAAGCTAGTTACATTGGCTTCCACTTTTACGGGGCAAAATACGGAGATATGATAAAAAGAACTCGAGATATATCAACATCCCGCGACCCAATGTTGTGGGCCAGTATAACAAGTACATTGGTGGTTTTTTTTATAATGGCTACGACTGACGAGCAAACGATGGCAGATGCGATTATTTTACCACTATTTGGACCTTTCGATGGCTAACGCTTGGCTGCTCTACAAAAAAGTGATCAAAGATAAAAATGTTCCTGACAAGACCGTCATGGCACCCGCAGATTTTCGCTGGATTCACTCAAACCGTGTGCGAGAATTGCGTTGTAGCTTTATGCTATAACAAAAAACAAAAATTGTTTTAGGAATTTTCATCTCTCCCAAATTATTTTCTTTTCACTCAAAACATCGTTTCTCATACTTTCACAGTTTTCTTTCTCATTTGAAGGTCTTGATTTATAGAGGGTAAGATCTTTCCTATCAAGTCCTTTTTTTAGCTACCTCTGGCGTCCCCCAGGTTAGTTATTTAGGTCCTCTTCTTTTCGTTTTAACTATTAATGACCTCGAATAGATCATTGACTGTTCCCTTATTTCCCTTATTACAGGATCTCGACAACTTTTCTCCCTGGTGCTCTTTAAACTGATTGAGATTAAACAGATAGGTGAGCATTTCTAAAATTGAAAACATTCAACACTCTGAGAGGTCGTTCTTGGAATGATGAGGGGGAAATATTTCGCTTTGACAATAGCAGAGAGTATTCAGTATAGGAAGCATGAGATTTCACATCCACACGGTTGATAATTCCCAATTGGATAATGCTTTTGAGGTCGAAATTTAATGAGTTTATCACACGCTGCTGGTTTGGTTACTAAACAGCTGAAGAACATGGCTGTGAATCTAGAAATGAATATGAAAAACTGAGAGTGCTGACCGCCAGCAAAACAGTTCAGACAAAACAGGACAATCCTATTCATGAAAACATGCCATTTTACATCCCTTTTCATTGCCTGATCTAACTTCAGGTACTTGCAAAAGCATTGCTCTTCTTCATTTTGAGTTGAAGACCCAAAGTTTTTAAAAAACACTCAGTTTGACATTCGGGGGAAGATAGTTTTTCAAAACAAAAGCTTTTTTGGTCATCACAGGAAACCCCAGGGATTCAACGAAATAACCAATTTTTAATGACAGAAATCTTTGAAAGTGTTTTAGTCCTATTCATCCTCTGAAATTCTCTCATGAGTACGACTTTAGGTATTTAATAAAATATTTTTTGCTTCATTTGAAAGAGAGGAGAAAACCTTTGAGCAAACGTCAGCAATCAGCTGCGGGAACAGTTTCGATGAAAATAAGATGGTAAACAGCGAATAACTTGCTGGATATATGTATAATTGTATATATAATGTGTATATGAAGGATACAATATGAATGAAAAATTAAACAATTTCGCCGTAACACCCGCCCCGCTAGGAATGCTCTTCAGTTTTACCTTGGGCTCAACTTCGGACACTTTTTTTCTGTTCGAGTTTTTTAAAATACCAGCTGGAGCACTCAGACCTAAATATCAGTTCATTGTACTACCAGTTAGCAACCTTCTATTTGTTATAGCTTTCCAGATGTTCCGAGAAAAGTCAAAAGACGCTGCCATGATAAGGAGTCTAAGTTACCAGCTCTCACCATGTCTGCGCTGAGTATCTGTAACTTCGTGCGAGAAAAAGCAGGACATTCACAGAGGAAGTGCTCCTCCGGTGCAATGCTTGGCAAAAGAGAAGTGCCTGCTGGCAACGCCAATAAGCTTTCTACAGTCTTTTCTGCTACGGGATAGCAAAAATGTTGCAGTCTTCTTATCAGCGTTTGGTCTGTCTGCATCCAATGGAGGCATACCATCTACGGTTGTGCTCTTCACAGATCCAATCGTTGATTGAAGCTCTCACTGAGGACGCTGGCAGACCTAGCGAAGGTTCAGGTCCTGAGAAAGCTGTCTTTAATTCCTGCCTAGCAAGTTAATCGACGATCTGATTTCCAGTTATGCCATGATGGCCCGGAACCCAAATCTTGCATTCCTAGATCACTTTCGAAGTGGTTAGAGGATTGAGAAGGGCCTTAAGCACATGTTGGCTGTCGTTGCAAACACAGATACCCCCCCCCCCCCCTCCATCCATTGTTACGCCTTACGCCTCCACTTGTTAAAAAGATGCGTATGATTCTAAAGAGGTGGGCAGTCGTATGTCGCCGTTCTCCACAAAGGCACCAGCGCCAGAACCCTCGTCGAACTTCGGACATAGTCTATTGTGGAAATTAATACTTTATTCGCACTGACCGAATGATGAATGCTTTGCCAGACTCTGTTTTTCCCTTATTACGACTTACAAAAGTTAAAAAGCAACCTGCATCGGTGTCTCCTACTTAATCCTCTCAATTTTTTCTAAATGCTCGCACTATATTTCAAAATATTATAAATCATAAAAAAACGGAAATACTGACGGCCTCCATCACAAGGCCAGCTTCGTAACTGCTTCGGACTGCAAATACCAAAAATTAAGCATCATTGAAACCCTCATAGTGTTTGTTTTGTCACTAAATTTGTTACTATTGATAAAATTCTTAACAAATTCCTTATCACTAATGAAAAACATTCATTGCGAAGATTTTTGAGTTCTTTCTTTTTGGCATTCGTAGTCAGAAATTGGTACGACGGTATCTGTCCAACAATTCAACAAAATAAAAAAGATTGGCCTCAAAAATACAAAAGTACTCACTCAAATTTGAAAATTAATTACGAACTCCAAAAATATTTTTGAAATTGTTCAATGGTTTACTTTCACACCACGTGAAGGGAGAAAAACTATCACCAGCGATTATAAAACCGAACCCCTCGAAATAAATCTTAATACTGCAGGTTTTTTGGTTTTTTTTTTTTGTAATTCAAAAAATACTTTCCTGTTTGTTTGTTTAGTTGATAAATTCGCATAATCTACATCAGATATAGTCTCTTGTGTCTTCTTCATTAATATCGTCGCAAAGATGAAGAGCGTATAGAGATGAAAAGAAAAAAAAAGTCAATACTCACACTGCGGAATGACTTTTATCAACAAGTTCTTATCAGGATAACATTCATCACAATCACAACACATATTTTCAGGTTATTTTTGGAAGAGATACGAAAGATGATGAGTCTATGCCATGCGAAAATGTGTACCTACAGTTGTAATAAGCATTGCGATAAAAATTTAACGAAAGGAGACAAGGCGTGTGCGTATGTGGAAAGCCAAAGTAACTGCGGCCTGGGTTGAAATAGTATCTAAGTACTTTTGATAGAAAATTCCATTGACAGATGAGAGCAGTTTTGTGCTCTACGTAAATACACGAACGCAGCTTGTTAAGTGCGAGACGATTTGAAAAAATGTGAAAAAATTTTCTAAGAGCTTTAATTTTTATCCATTCTCATTCTTAACATGCAATCCCCAGCACCGAGAACTTTGGCAGACCAATCGTAGGTTCAGGTCCAGAAAGTCATCTGAGATAGCCTTGCAAAATCATGGCTTGGAACGCGCACGAGACTCAAATAGAATTAAGTCTAACTACCGCATTCAGAGATGTTTTCATCACTTTTGAAATAGGCTGGCTGTCGCTGCAAACATAAATACATCTCCCCATCCAGCCATTCTTCTGATTGGAAGACGGATGTGTTGTCGTTGTGAACATAGGCTTAAACCAACGCGTTTCGAAAAAAATTTCGATTTCAGGCGAGTTTAATCCATTTTAGGACTCGAAGTTCGCTGGGGTCCTTTTCCATTTGATGGCGCCACATATTCGTCGATGTTCCCTGTATTGACTGTTGGAGCGGACAACGTGTACATCTGTACAGTGTACATTGTTCTACCATCATGAGTCATAAAACACATTAATTGATTAATAAACTTATCGACCTAGTGATACCCGTGGCATGTCTGCTTGTTAACCCAGAGCTTCTTATGGTTCGAGACCCAACAGAAGCCGAAAATGGTTCAAGACGACTTCCTTGAGAAAGTGTCAAGTCCTCCGCTCATTAATGTATTGCGCTTTCTCGATTGGCCGTTCGGAAACGGCAGAAAAATGTAGGTGGCCCCCAATCCTTCACAAGGCGATGGTTGTGAGAAATGCTCTGGGCCCTGCGTCTCCTCGCTCTGTTGCGCCATCCTATTTATTTATTTTCACTGATTATTCTAACTAACCTTCGATCTCATCTCATATAAAACAGCAAAAGATTTGTTTCAGTTAAGTTTCAAGTTCAAAATAGAAAAAAGTGCATATGCAGGCTTTCACCTCATCAAAAATAAATCCTTCAACGTTCTATAAAATATAAGATCGAAATCGAAGACCGAGCAAGTATCAATTTCAATTTAAGAAATTGTGTTCGTAAACAAAAAAAAAATAAAAAAAAATGTAGAAGTCGTCTGGTGCGTGTAGATGGAGGTAAAAATACATTTTCCATTCCCATGGTCAGCATAATGGAAAAACTATACAAAATATTTGGATAAACCTCATCAGTACAAAATTTCTCAGTGTTTAGAGCGAAAATAGAGAAAAGTATAAATCAAACAGAATTTCTTGTTTTCCATTAAATGCACCCGAAATGATATAGGAATTGAATGAAGGTTGTACGTGGCAATAGACTTACAAAAAAGTGCAGGAGATTGAAATTATTATTTAGAATAAGCAAAAAAAAAAAAATCAAGCGTTTTTAATGCAATTGATGCCCGTGGCTCATGTCGAGCTGTTACGTGGGAGTGAAACGCTGCCACAAAACATTAGTCTTGGGGATTAAAGCAATGCTAATGAATAAAACTTTGATCGTTGAAGCGGAGTGTGCAAAATATGTTACACAAAAGTGAATAAAAGCTGTTCATATAAGGTGGCATTGTGTTCTATCTACTCTTCAGTTGTGCATCTTGATCGATTCTCTACTTGAAATGCTCAATGGACCTAACGTACACTCTCAAACATACGCCGACGACGCACGTTGCACTGTGCTTTCGGTTGGATGCAGCCTCGACGATTGTTCTAGAGCGCAGGCTACGCTTAACTTGATTTACCTTTAAGTGCTTGGAACGGTCTTTCAGTCAATCTTCTTAAAACAAAGGTCTTTGTCTTTGCGAGACGCAGACAGTTGACTGGTCTGACAAACTTACACTTATAGGCGTCAACATCCCCTTTTCAAATGAAGTCTAAGGTCTTGAGATAGTCATTGATATCAAGCTTCCTTAGTCTAAACATGGAAACATGAGAGTCGAAAAAAAGGGGCTATGAATACCCTTATATTGTTATAGAGCACAGTGCCAGCATTTAGGAAAATAGGAGAGGATTTGAAAGAAGACACCGATGCGCGTTGCTCTTAAATTTTGATAAATCGCAATGCAGGGAACAAACAGGTTCAGGTAGAGCATTCCACATTCGGGTGGTGCGACCAAAATAAGAATCTCTATACTTGACTGTACGCCCGAAGTCGGGCTCAAGGTAGAACTGATGAGCATTCCTAGCGAGGCGGGTGTTGCGGCTAAATTGTTTCAGGGTAGGAATGCAACTGGCTACTTTACTAGAGCACTGTTTGTAGAAAGAGTGATAAAAGAGCCTGAGACAGGTGACGTTTCGACGATGGTCAAGAGAATCAATCGATTCTAGGATTGAACTATCACCTATCAATTTTAACGCTTTATTTTGTACCCTATCAAGTAGGCGCGAAGATTTTGAGAAGCACCTGGCCAGATATAGGAGTCTTACTCCATTTTTGGGTGGATGAAGGCCTTATAAATTGTAGCCAGAAGGGGTCAAGAGTTTCTAGAAGCGGTGAAGAGCTTCCTGCATCGTCTTGGATTTCTTGGATGTAGAAACCATTCATGGATAATGGCAATGGGGGAATGTTAAGCTTCAACGACAAGAGACAGCATTGAGTTTTCGAGGCATTGAATTCTACTTGGTTTTCATGACCCCATGTAACAATGCTGTCAAGGTCAGAGTTCAATGAGCTTAGCATACGCAACCGTTCCAGTTCCACATCCGAAGAGCAGGGACGTATTGACGGTCAGTTTTCGTTCTTCAAGATATTTAAGTTGACGGTCTATCAACGTTTCCATGACCTTGGAAAGAAGGGACGCAAGTGCAATTGGACGGTAATAGGAAGGAGGGGAAGATTCGCCATTTTTAGGGACCGGCTGGACAAATGCAGTTTTCCATCTGCTCAGGAAAATCCCAGCAGAATAGGAAAGATGGAAAAGTTTGAGCAGTGGTTTTGCCAGCGTAGAAGAACACCTTTTCAGAATAACGGCGGGTATACCATCTGCATCAGCGGATTTATGTATATAAAGAGCTTTGAGGACTCTCGCAACTGAGCGAGTTCGAAAAAAAATCTGCTTTATCACAGAATTTGCTTTAGCATTGTCAGCCTTCTGTAGTGAAATCTTTTGTTATACATGGGGTCTGTCACCAAAAAGGACAATATTTCTCGGCTATAAGGGATGCTCTCAACGCACTGATGAATTTACCTCCTCTTGATACCTACATGATGGGCTGTACTGTCAAGACCATTTCTAAAGAGGTTTTCAACAGGAGCGCTACAAAAGTAGGGCAACAGGGACAGCAAACGACGCCATAATTTTGCCGCTCTTTTGACATTTCTCTTTCAGTTCATACTGGAAAGATATACAAGACAAAAAACGAGTCGAAGTTATTAAAATTTACTACCGAAAGTCGGATTCAGTGGCCTCAACGCTAAGAGAACTACGTCCAATTTATGGTCGTCATAATCGTCCTAGCAGATCAACAATTGAGCGTCTAGTGGAAAAATTTGAATTCACAGTAAGACAAAGAAGTGCCCATAGTGTCCAGAATATTGCTGCCGCTGAAGCTTCAGTTGCAGAAAGCCCAAATGTGTCTCTCACACGTCGTTCTCAAGCGTTGGACATCTCAGTGACGTCGTTATGGAGAATTTTGAAAAAAGATCTTGGCCTACATCCTCACAAGATTAAAGATGACGCAAGAACTGAAGCCGCTTGACCACCAGAAGCGTCGTATGTTCGTGAATTGGGCTGAACAACAACTTGAAAATGATTCGTATCTTCATCGAAAAATTGACTTCAGCGATGAGGCTCATTTCTGGCTGAATGGCTTCGTCAATGTACAAAATATGCGGTATTGGTCAGGTAGCCTTCCACACTAACTCAATGAGTCATCATTGCATCCCAAAAAATTACCGTTTGGTGTGGTTTATGGGCCGTAGTTCTTCCGTGATGATCAAGACTGGCACGATACTCTGAATGGGGATCGGATCGCTACCATTCATTGATAACCGAATATTTTTGGCCCCAATTGGATGATATGGACTTGGAGGACATGTGGTTCCAACAGGACGGCGCCACAAGCCACGTAGCGAATGTCACAATCAGTTTATTGGAAACCAAGTTTGGAGAACGTGTTATCTCGAGAAACGGTCCAGTCGCTTGACCGCGATTAGACGACGTTTGACTATTTCCTGTGGGGCTTCGCCAAGTCTATGGTCTATGTCAACAAGCCAGCGACGATTGATGAACTTCGTACGAATATCGAATACGAATAGCTTGAAATCCGTTGAAAATGGGGTTCAGCGTCTGAACTTCTGAACGGTGCCCGTGGTGGTCATGCTAAAAAAATCGAGTTCCATTGATATCCAAAACCGTTTTTGTTTTATTTCAAAAACTTCTGTGGCGCTCTTATTGAAAAACCCGATGGTTTAAAGAGATGTGGTCTCTGGCACAATTTGCACTTTTCGCATATTTTTTGACTTGAGTGAAAAGGATATGCCATCCGACACGCAGTCAACTCTCCTTCGGTTCGGGATTGGTCCACTCTAGAATCAGAGACAGCAATCATCTTGGTTATTTTTTTTTTCGAGCTATCGTCAACCAAGCAACATAATCGGGAGTACAAAGTGAAATATGGAGAAAAACAACAGTGCGTAGAGTGTTCACGTACGTTTTTGGACCTCTGCAATGAAGACAAGAATCGTGTATTGAGTCGAATTGTTACTGGAGACGAGACTTGGGTTAATCATTATGAGCCTGAGTCTAAACAAGACTCCATGCAGTGGCACAAAAAAGGCACAACACCTCCCAAAAAGTTTAAGGTGTCACATTCAGCGGGAAAACTCATGGCAACGGTTTCTTGGGACTCGGAAGGAATATTACTAATCGATTATAAAGATAAAGGTGTTTCTATGACCGGAGAATACTACGCTTCAATATAAGAGCGATTAAAAGAAGCCTTTAAAAAGAAAAGACGCGGGAAAATGACGAAAGGTGTGCTGCTTTTGCACGACAACGCATTGCGTTGACTGACCTGCATAAAGTGAGCTTCGATATTTAGGATCACCCACCTTACAGTCCAGACCTGGCCCCGATTGATTATTATCTGTTCCCAAAAATTGAATAAAGAGCGTCGGGGTAAGAAATTGACCCATGATGATGAAGTCAAAGAGGCAGTTTCGGCGTATTTTGAAGGTAAAGACAAAACATTTTTTTTATGAGGGTATAAATAAATTAATTGAAAAATCTGAAAAATGTATCCGTCTTGCAGGTGAATACATTGAAAAGGAAAAATAATTTGGTTTTTTTATTTTCACTCTATACCCCCCATTCCGCGAATATAAACGCTCCCTCGTATGTTTGGCCATTTTTATCTTTGAACGCACATTTTTTTGTCAAGTGGCAACCAAGGCCACATCATTTGCTTGGGTTCGAGTGAATAAAGTCTGAAATGAAAATTTCTGCAAATTTTATTCTGCCGTGAATGTCACAAACACTTCCATGAACTTGTCCTTGTTCTCATAAAAAAATTAATAGCAAAAACAGACAAACAAAGCAGAGCTAATGATGAATTCCCGGAAGATAAACAAAGTGTGATCGCCAAGACGAGACCGTGACCGTGGTAACGAAATGAGATTGGCATAACAAATTCCGTCTCTGTTGTGGCAACAATATCTTTGAGTGACTTTTTTTTATGTGGCACACTCAATGGGGTTTCGAATTACGCTTTTTTTCTGAAAATTTCAACTCCAGGACAAAAACAATAACAAAAAATTCTTTTGTTATTGTTCCAATTAATGACCTTTTTTCTGTCAGAGATTTTCAAAATATTTAGACGGGTCTATTGTTCTACCAGATAACAACCTTCTTTTGTTTTAGCTTTCCAGACGACGTTCGGAGAAAATCCAAAAAACGCTGTCATGATAAGGAACCTTGGTTACCAGCTCTCATCATGTCTGCGCCGAGTATCTGCAACCTGATTCGAGACTCGGTGTTGTCTTCGTCTTCTCCAAAGAGTGTGGTATCACTAGAGTCTAACTCGTTTAAGTGCTTGGCAAAAGTGCAGTAGTCGACGTGGAAACGTCAGCAAGCTTTATTGCTATTTCTGCTGCGGTATAGCAAGTATGTTTCGGCTGTCATATTAACACATCACACACAATCAAAATGATGAGAAGTAAAAAATTTGAAAACAACACAAATCTCAATTCTCCTTACCATCTGTATGAACATGTGTCAAGAAATGTATGAAATCCATAAAACTACCCTTTGAATCATTTCAAGAAAATATTCAATTTTTCAGTTTGAAAACATGAAACATGTGTTTGAACATGTGTTCTGAGCTATAGATGATAAAATAAAGAAGAAACTGTGTTGCCAGAAATCCATTTGAGGAAGAAAAATTTATTCATTGCAACGTCGGCGTCGTGATAGAATTTTATGGGGAAATGTACAAAGTGTAATCGCATACGAACTGTCAAACAGAGCTGAAGAAAAAAGACGGAATCGGTATAGTTTTGAATAAGTATTTCCTTATTCATATAACAGAAAAGAACACTGAGATTGCATAGAGGAAGCTGATCTAAGGACAAATGTTGGATGAACGAACATGGTCTGTCTCTGGCAATTGAGAAGACTAAAGCAGTACTTCTAACAAAGAACGAGTTCCGCCGGTTATCGGCGGATAACATCGAAAACAAAGTTATTAAGATAAAAAAATTCTCAAACACCGGGGGATAAAGCTCAAGACGAAATAGAGCTTTTGGAACCAGATATAGACGGCTGCTGAACAAGCCATCTATGCTGATTGAAAACGAATGTGGACGTCAACAACACATTGAATTCTACTCTACGGAAGCGAGATTTGGGTTAAACCACTCAAACAAGAAAAGTACTGAAAATAGCTATCATTGGTTAAGAGGAGACGTAGCGAGCGAATAGCGAGCGCGTACCTCATAGTGTCTGAGCCAGCAGCTCTTCTAATCGCAGCACAAAAAATTTACATACACAAAAAGAAAGAATTCATTGGCGTGGAAGCGGCGAATACAGAAGCAAAAGTGCTAACACATCAGAGTGGTTGGAACGATGGTAGAAGGAACTAGACTGCTGTAGGCTAATCAAAGACCTAAGCGAATGGAGTATCCGGAAACACGGTGTGGTGAGATACTACGTAACACCTCACCGGACACGGGTGTTGCAGTGCCTTTTTGCAGAAAATTCAAAAACGTAGAAGCCCTTCGTTCAAACTTACTTTCTAACTTAGACAGACTTAGGCTTACCGTATAGTGTTCGAGTGCAATAGATGGGAATCTATCTGTCAGCGGTATCGGAGAAATCAGCCTAAATAATATCATCCAGAAGATGCTGAGACAACAGAAACAGCACTTGTCTGGGTGCGGATTTGTCGTTAGAGGAAGACCCAGGGATAAGGTGATTAGCCAAAATCCAGTTAATGAGCGTATAATTACCAACCGCATCAGGGCTGAATTCGCTTCCATTAGCCTAATATGCGCCCATGCCCCCACAGAAGAGAAAGACGACAATTCCAAAGACTGTTTCTAAGAGCTTCTGGAAGAAACATATGAGCAGTGCCCTAGACACGACATGAAAATTGTTCTTGGAGATTTTAACACAAAACTAGGGAAAGAGGACATCTTTGAAAATACAATCGGTAAGCATAGCCTCCACGACAAAACCTCCGAAAACTGACTAAATCTTGTTGTAAGTAGTACACACTTCTCGCTCAAAAATCATAAAGGTACAGGGCGATCCCCAGATCAATCAGCCGTCAGCCAAACTGACTATGTAGCGATTGACGGAAGGTGTTATATGTCCGAACATTCTGAGGGGCCAACTTTGAATCAGACCACTACCCTGTTGTAGCCATGGTACAAATGAGGATATCTTTTTCACGATTCGCACGAACTAACGCTGTGAAGAGATATGACGTCGGAAGGCTACGATCGCAAGAGATTGCCAATGTCTTTTCCAATCGAGTGTCCCATCAATTATCCTTGAATCCCATGCAGTCAGCATTAAGCATTGAAGACCAGTGGCAGCAGCCTCCGAGGTTCAAGCTTTTACTCGGCCCCCAAAACGAAACCCATGGTTCGATGAAGTATGCAGGCAGGCAAATGCAGACAAACAAAAAGCACGACAAATGTTGATGCGAAAACAAACGAGGGCTGCTTACGATCAGTATAACGAGATTTACAAGAAGAAAAGAAGGGAAGAACACTGAATTCTCAAAAAGTAAGAGAAACAGCATGAGAAGCGCTCGTTTGAGGAAATTGAGAGATCCCATGGCAGGAACCAGATTCGGAAGTTAAAAAGATCCTGCCAGGGTGGCAAGCCCTGAACTCAAGCCTGTAGAAACGAGCAGAGAAACATAGTAGAAGAGTCACGGTCGCTACTTAGGATCTGGAAAAATCACTTCTGCAAACTGCTTAACGGCGATGAGGACACAAATTCCGCTGTCAGTCAGATTGCTCCATTCAGCTAGGATGATAATCAAGAATCCCATCCTCCCGACCTAGAAGAAGTTGAGTTTGCCATATGCAGACTTAAATCAAATAAGACTGCAGGTGCAGATGGCCTTGATGGCGAACTTTTCAAGGCAGCTGGAGACTAGTTGGAAAGGAGCATGAACCAGCCACCAGATCAGCTGATCTGCATGATATGGTCGCAAGAAAGTATGCCCGATCCCAAAGAAGGAAGACCCTCACAATTGCGCCAATTATAGAGGGATAAGCCTCCTTAAAGTAGTAAAGTTATAAGATCTTGTCTACTGTAATATGTGAACGTCTGAAACCCAACGTTAACAACTTGATATGTCCTTATCAATGTGGTTTTAGACCAGAGAAGCCCACAATAGAAGAAATTTTCACATTACGGCAGATCTTGGAAAAAAAAACCCGAGAACGTAATATTGATATTCACCATCTCTTTATCGATTTCAAGGCCGCGTATGACAGCATTTACAGAGACGAGCTGTACAGAGCCATGTCTTGTTTCGGCATCCCTGCAAAACTCGTACGACTATGCAGGATGACTTTAGAGAATTCTGCTCCGTCAAGGTCGGTAAAGAACTCACCGAGACCTTTGATGTCGAAAAAGGCTTTAAGCAAGGCGAGAAACTGTCATGCGATTTCTACAACATCATACTTGAAAAGATTGTAAGAAACTCAAACCAGAGGAACAATCTTTCAAAAGTCTGTACAATTACTCGCCTATGCAGACGATATTGACGTAATGGGAAGAAGATAGCGTGATGTCAAAGGTGCTTTTGCGAGTATTGAAACAGAAGCGGCAAAAATGGGTTTAATGGTTAATGAGGGCAAAACGAAGTATGTGCTGTCATCAAACAAGGACACAGAACATCGACGAATTGGACAAAACGTCACAATAGACAGACATAACTTCGAGGTAGTACAGGACTTCGTCTACCTAGGATCCGCTGTAGACACGGACAACAACATCAGTGCGGAGATCAAACGGATAATAACTCTTGCCAACCGTTGCTTCTTTGGATTTAGAAGGCAGCTGAGGAACAAAACCCTCTTCAGTAAAACCAAGCTAACCCTGTATAAGACCTTGATCATTTCAGTACTGCCTTACAGCGCGGAAGCATGGGCCTTATCGAAAGCGGATGAGGAAACCCTTGGTCGTTTCAAAAGAAAGATCTTTGGTCCCGTATGCGAAGACAATGTGTGGAGAAGAAGATACAACAACGAGCTGTACCGCGACATGGGCATAGCCAGAAGAGTACGCATCGCGAGGCTACGATGGTAGGGCCATGTAGAGCGGATGGACCCAAACGCTCCGGCTCCACGGGTTCTCGAAAGCACATTGCAGGAAAATCGCAGAAGGGGAAGACCTCGTCTAAGGTGGCGTAATCAAGTCGATGAAGACCTCAACCGACTTATACGAGTAGTGCTAAACTGGAGATAAAACTAAGATAAAACAACTAAAAACGTAGAAAACAAGAAAGTTTAAATCGCTAAAAGTATTGACAATTTTACTAGTCGAAAAGTGTGCGTTTCGGGTGTTACACTATGGAATGACCCAGAACAAAGAAACAAGAAGAGGTAAATGACGAACTGGGACCTACAACCCAGAAACGAACCAACGGAACAATTTATTTCTTTATCGTGACGCATTTTCGTTTCAACAAGTTCCAAATTACATCAAAGTTCTTTTCGTCAGCTGTTGCTGCATCAAACGAACTTCAAAATATTCTTTCTCGCTTCTTCTGAGTATGCTTGACACCGGCTTTTAGAGGTTTTCTGGTCACACTTAAAAGTTTTGTTTATAAAATCTATGCCAGACAAAATGAATATAAGGTCAAGGCAGCGCCACCGCCGCCGCCGTTAAATGTTACAAACAAAATAATCGCATTTTTTCTAATGCAATATACACTTCTATTCAACGACAAACAATACACAAAATTCGATGAAAATATGTGTGTTCTTGTTTCTGCTTATTAATTATCCTTGACTGTTCTCAATATTTGGTTTTATAATTAAACATAGTCAAATAGTTCAGTCCCTGGTCGTACTAATCTCATCCGTCCCATCAACACCAATAGTTCTTTTGAATTTCTTTCCTACTCCTCTCGTATCCCCTCAAATAGTAATCTATCTAATAGTGAGCCAGTCCTTTATATCGATGTTAAGAGACAAAAAACAAAAACAACTAGCCTATGATAAAATTAATTTCAATGCCGTCATTCTCATATACTTTGTCTATGTCGTCTGCCATCATCACAAAGAGAAAAAGAAAATAATAAAAAAACACACTTTTCCTTGAAATTGTGTAAAAAAAAACCAATGGAAATTTAATTTAATATTTTATTTCTATCCTAAGTTTAATGACGTACAGTTTTCAGACCATCAGCTGGCCAATCGGTGAGACACTGTAAATTATGTAACATATTTTATTTGAATTTCATTTCCTTGTTTTTTTTTCGAATATGCAGAAAAATGTTCGTACCTATTGCATACGAAACGAAACGCCGAGGACTATGTGTGGAAGAAAAATTCAAGGTCTTGTTAGTTTTTTTCTCTATGTCCGATCTGTATTTGTATCTCACAGGCACACGTGCTGGGATGGATGATACAAGTGTGTTTAGGTTTACAGTTTATGGCAAAAAAATCCTAATGGAATGAGTTTTTTTTCTTCTCGAGGAGAACGGAAGCCTATTTTTAGATGAACGAGTAAAGTAACTGCTTTGCGTCACTGCCTGGAGTAACGTCCATTTTTATTAAATTTATTATTTCATTAATTTTGTTTCCTTGTCTGCTTTCACCTCATTTTAATGCAGTAACGTGTTTTTTCTTCTGCTTGACATTAGGTAACACGTCTGGCAATTTGATTTATTTTAAAGTGGAATTTTATGTTTGTCTGGATCAAAATAGAAAATATATCGACTTTGCTGCTGTGCTGTCTGCAACGACGACATGACGACGACCGCGACGACGCGCAAAGCTTTCTTTTCATCTGAGTGGGCGTCATGGATAGCACAAAAATAGCAAGTAATGTAGGTTCTTCACTCTTTGAAACCAATTTTCGAGCAATAATAAGATCCTTGCAGGTCCTGGGATGGATTGGCTTGAGTCAATCACATAGAAAGCTCAAGACAGGATAAGGAAATTGGACACATTACAAAAATCTACTCGTACTTAGAATGAGGATTATAATTGAATGACATTTTAATCCAGGCTACCGATAGTGCATCACTTCTCTTATCATTGTTTTCTTCAAATTTACTTATTTATATTTCCGTCATTTTTTGTTTCTCGTGCTTTATTTAAATCAACAATCTTATCAAAGCACCTTGTATGACAAAATTGACTGACAAGATTTTAGTTTACAAAAAAAAAACTGGAATGAATGTCAATATCAGATCAGGTTCTATAGGGTGCAAAGTGATATGATAAATTTATTTGAAATATCTCGAAACCTGTCGGAGTTTTTTTTTTATTTCGCTTTTAATTTTAACTTTTATCAATAGAGGTATGTTTGTCGCCTGGTGTCTATCATAATTATTTTATTTGAGATAATTCAAGATATCGAAAAGCCGATAGTAAATCTATTTAAAGTGCATTTTGATTAGACAAAAAAGGTTCGAACGAAAACTTGGGGCGGAACAGCTGCTTTTTTATATAATGTGACCACGAAACACAAGTAAAAATCAATACTGAGATAGGTTAGGTTCGAAAAGGCTGTCAGGAATTCAATTGACACACTGGCCAATTGATACCAAATTGTGATATCAAATGAAGTGTATGAGCGAGTACCTTAATTAACTAAAGCATTTGGAGATTTTAATAAAGCGATCTTAAGATCGCTTCGATCATCGAAGCCATTAACTCCTAGATGCAGTTTGCATCTATGAGAGGATTTGAAAGGAGACACCGATGCACCTTGCTTTTGAATTTTTGTAAATCGCATTGCAGGCAAAAATCATAGTCAGGTAGAGCATTCCACATTCGGGTGGTGCGACTAAAATAAGAATTTCTTGACTGTACGGAAGAAGTTGGGCTCATGGTAAAACTGATGAGCATTCCTAGCGAGGCGGGTGTTGCGTCTAAATCGTTTCAGGGGAGGAATGCGGCTGGCTATTTCACTAGAGCACTGTTTATAGAAAAAGCAATAACAGAGACGTTTCGACGATGCTCAAGAGAATCAGTCGATTCTACAATTAACTATCACCTATCAATCTTAACGCTCTGTTTTGTACCCTATCAAGTAGGCGCAAAGATGTTTGAGGAGCACCTGACCAGATGTGGGAGTTATAATCTAGTTTTGGGCGAATGAAGGCCTTATAAATTGTAGTCAGATCAGAAGTGGTGAAAAACTTCCTGCATCGTCTCAAGAAGCCTAAGCATTTAGCATCGTATTTGGCGATTTCAAATATGTGGTCATTCCAACGAAGATCATCGTTTACACACATATCGAGTACTGACAGCTTTTCGGGTTTTTGGATGCAGGTACTATTCATGGACAATGGCAATGGGGGAGTGTTAAGCTTCAACGAGACAGCATTGAGTTTTCGAAGCATTGAATTCTACTCGGTGTTTATGACTCCATGTAACAATGCTGTCAAGGTCATACACAACCGTTTCAGTTCCACATCCGAAGAGCAGGGACGTGAATTTGGAAACGAATATGAAAAGCTGAGGATCAAGTCGTCAGCAAAACAGTTAAGCGAGTTAAGTTAAGTTCCAGACAAGAGATCATTTATGAAAATGAGGAAGAGAGTCGGAGACAAAATGGAGCCCTGAGGCACACCAGCATTTATGAAGTGTGTATCAGACTTGTAACCATCCAATACAACTTGTGTTGAACGGTCGGAAAGGTAGTTTCTAATCCAACGAAGAAGAGACTCATCGATACACCGAAAGAAAAAAACTTGGTTGATTTAAACATGTTTCATTGTTAATCAACAATTCGTCTAAAATTGTGAAATTAACCAAGTTTCGTGATGAATTCAAATAAGAACGCATGTTCAAATCAAGTATGCTGCCGTGATCAATTTTTTTTTTCAGGTAAGTATCATAAAAATGTTTAAATTAAGTATGTTCGTAGTTGATTTGAATATGTTATAATTTTTAACCAACAACGTGATTGTTGATTTCATACTTGATCAACAACAAACATATTTAACTAACAATTAAGGCTGAAATTACAAAAACCATCACGTTTGTGATTGAAATACCAAATTCACTGTTGAACTATCACCAATATGTTTGATCAACAATGTTCATACTTCTTTAATCAATAAAGAATAGTTAAAGTATCAGTAACATTTTGAATTCCAATATTTTACATACTTAAGCCCACAGAAAACGTGAAGTCGCATAATGGAACTTCAATTTAATATGATAAGTTTCATGACCATTTTATCTTAAGGGATAATTAATTATTCTTTATTGTTGATCAAGTATGTTCGTGAGAATTCAGCCACGTTTTATTTGCTCAACAGTTTTAATGTAAAATTTCTATGATAAATGCCTGAATTGATCAAACTTCAATTCAGGCATTTATCATAGAAATTTTGCATTAAAACTGTTGAGCAAATAAAAACGTGGCTGAATTCTCACGAGCATACTTGATCAACAATATTCATTTTTTACCAACAATTCAGAATTGTTGACGAAACACAAACGTTGTTAAAGTATCATGGACATATATGTTTCTAGTATCACAACCGTTGTTGGTTAACAATGAAATTGAAAATGGCGTTGTTGATTTAACCAATGAAAATTGTAGCATTTCAGTAAATAAAATGACAATGCCAGCTTGTTTAATTTAACTATGTTCCTGCTTGACGCAAAAACAAACAAGTTTCCTGTTTGATTTTACCAAGGTTTTTCTTTCGGTGTACCGAAAGCACGATAAATGATCCTGATGCCAAACTCTATCAAATGCTTTAGACATATGAAGCGCAATAATCTTACTTTCTCCAAAACGATGTAGAGATTGGTCCCACTTTTCGGTGAGATAAGCCATCAAATCACCAGTGGACCGTTTGCTACGAAAGCCGTACTGATGGTCATTAAGAATCACTTATTGTTGACGGTTTATCAACGTTTCTATGATCTCGAGAGGATCACTAAACTTCCAATTTTCACACTTCACACTTGTGATCAGCAGATAGAGTACCTAGTTCCGCAGCCTGTTGCACATCAGCAATAATTAATTGTTCTACTCATTATTATTAAAAAACGATACCGCAGTCTGTAGAACACCCAACATGAGCTGGCACGAATAATTTGAGCAATAAAAATGACTCGCGTAGTTCGTGCTCGTTCGTTTAGCTCGAATTTATTGAGTTGTTTGAGGGAGAACCAACACGAGTCACAAGACGTAATTTCCCCGAAATCAATTCGATCAGAAAAGGTCATATTCGATTTTCGAAATACTTAGACCTTTTCACTCAGTTTTTCAACTGTTGAAAAAAATTACTAATCTTTCCTTTATGTTATTTCATTCAGAAATGATAGCCAATATCATAATACGTCAAACAGATTTTATTTATTTGAGCACACATCGACTTTTTTTGCCCAAGGGCTTTTTATCTATAATGAATGTTATGAATAAAGCTTATGAGCTCAAAATCATTACTAGGTCAGAACAGAAAAAAGTACATACGTCAAGAGAACAAAACAACTACAAAAAGATAACAAAAGAAGAACGCATGACGTCTGTCTTTCGAAGTATACTCTTCAAAACTGTGGCATTTCAGTCGTTTATTTCGTCATAATGCGGGTACAATAAAATTTGATTTTAATCTCAAGAAAAAAAAGAAGATTTCTCTTCAAATCAGTGATCGCACAAACTGATCAGCTGCTTTAAACTCTGTTGTAAAGGTGTGTTTGTTTGGCGAACTTGTCGACTTGGTAAGATTCTTATCACTTGTTCAGTGAAATATAACGAGGAGCTCTGAGATAATTTAGTCTACTGACTTTTTTTCCATTGTGATAAAATTACATGCCTTACAAGACCGAGGAGAGCAAACAATTGGAGGTTTAGTGTATTTATTTTTCGTCAAACGGTTGCCAGATTTGCCTAAGGACATTTAAACCTGAACTTCATATGAAGATAATTAAGTACTTGCCATATTAGAAGTAACGAATAGCGATTATTGAAATAGATAGATTTGTTTTTCGTGATGAATTTAACAATAGCCTGTTAGCGTTTTTAAGAACTCCATAGTAACTAAACTGTCGATATGTGTTTTTACAAGAAGTTGTGATCTGAAGGAGTATTGGTGGTCTTTAATGTCATTAGCTTAAAATTAAATGTCCCTGTCAAAGATGGAAGAAATTGCATAATTTACTGCAATAGTAAAAGACAAGGGCCCCATATGACTTCCTTGTGGCAAGCTAGACAAAGCATTGAAAGATTTCGGCGAGGTGTTTCGTTATTTGACTTGATAAGGCCAGAAAACAAATTTACCTTCAATCCAAAATTTTGTGAGAAAGTTGTGTGAAAGTTGGACCCTTTTCTCAAAGTGTTGAAATTGAGATAAGTATCTACGCATGTTTGCCTGTTACGTGGTAGGTTCTTGGTTCAAATTCTAGGAACACCAGAAACCAGTCTTTTTAACGTGTATCACCTTTCGCAAGGAATTGTCAAGTCCTCCGAGAGTAATATTGCACTAGCTTGAAAGACGCCACGCCGTTTCCTCGACAGCTGTGTTAAGCCATCCTATTTACTGATTTGTCTTAGCAAAACACTTCAAAAGCTTACTAAACAAACTTATAGTCTTTGATGTGGTCTACGTGATAAGCTCATTGAATTCTGACTTTGACAGCATTGTTTCATGGGCTCATAAAAACCGAGCAGAGTTTAATGCTTCGAAAACTCAATGCTGTCTCTTGTCGTTGAAGCTTAACATTCCCCCATTGCCATTATCCATGAATAGTACCTGCATCCAAGAAACCGAAAAGCTGTCAGTACTTGGTATGTGTTTTAACGATGATCTTCGTTGGGATGACAACATATTTGAAGTCGCCGAAAACGCTGCTAAATGCTTAGGCTTCTTGAGACGATGCAGGAAGCTCTTCACCCCTTCTGATCTGGCTACAATTTATTAGGCCTTCATCCGCCCAAAACTGGACTATAACTCCCATATCTGGTCAGGTGCTTCTCAAAGATATTTGCGCCTACTTGATAGGGTACAAAACAGAGCGTTAAAATTGATAGGTGATAGTTCCAAAGCAGAATCGATTGATTCTCTTGAGCATCGTCGAAACGTCACATGTCTCTCTACCTTCTATCGCTTTTTTCGCAAACAGTGCTCTAGTGATATAGCCAGCTGCATTCCTCCCCTGAAACGATTTAGCCGCCTCGCTAGGAATGCTCATCAGTTTTACCTTGAGCCTAAATTCGGGCGTACAGTCAAATAAAGAGATTCTTATCTTAGTCGCACTACCCGAATGTGGAATGCTCTACCTGACCCTGTCTTTTCCCTGCATTGCTATTTACAAAAATTTAAAAGCAACGTGCATCGGTGTCTCCCTTCAAATCCTCTCCTATTTTCTTAAATGCTAGCACTGTGATCTACAACATTAGAATGGTAGTCATAACCCCTTGATGTGTGTGAAAGAAAAACGATAGCTGCAACGCCTGAAAAGGAAGAAGAAGACCAAGAAGAAATCTTTAGATCGTAAGGTAATAAACAAGGTAAGCCACCGGGACCGTCTGAAGCTACATCTTACAGACCAATGCCGCTCATACCAATTTTGATAAAACTTTTCAAAAATCTACTAAAAAATTAATAAATAGGGTGGCTCAACAGAGCGAGGAGCCCCAATACCCCCACAGGGAATGGAGGGGACCTACAATTTTCTGCCAGTTCCGAACGGCTAATTGAGAAAGTGCTTTTCATGATAATGAATTTACTAACGTTGAACTTGGTAATTTCTTGCGAAAGGCGATGCCCCGTGGAGAACCATTTTTGGCTTTGGTTGGGATTCCGAATCACGAACGTCTGGGTTAACACGCAGACATGCTTATCATCAAACCACGGTTACCACAAAAACTGCTACTTAAAAAGCTAAGCAGAGTAAACGTCAAAAAAGGAGACTAATTCCAAGCCATTAGTTTATGTAATAAACAGGGTGGCGCAACAGAGTGAGGAGCCCCTGGGCCTAGCGCATTTCTCACCACCATGCCTTGTGAGGGAATGGAGGGGACCTTCAACTTTCTGCCGGTTCCGAACGGCTAATTGAGAAAGCGCTTTTCATCGCAATGAATTTACTAACGGAGGACTTGCCAGTTCCTCGCGAAAAAACATTTTTGCCACTGCTGGGATTCGAACCTCGAACCTCTGGGTTAGCAGGTGGACATGCTAACCATCACGCCACGATTTAGTTTTACAATTAAACATTTCACGATAGTTACGCATCGAGTAACAGATGTTGTGGGGAAAGCAATTGAAGAAAAACAAGTATGCTCGGTTGTAATCTGTTGCTCTAAGTTCCGCTTGAGGTTTGGCACTGGGAACTTGAGTATAGATACTGCATACCAAAGAGAAGCTTCCTAGATCCAACTCTTTATCTCTGATATACAAAGGATGTCATGTTGAAATTTGCCGATATCTGAATTGCAACAAAATCGTACCTTGGGTTTATTCGGCCAGTTTTGAAGGAAGCTTTCAACATTTTATGTTGTTTCAAAAGCCCCAATACATCAAAAATACGTTCACATCTTTGAATTGGTCTTAAAGCAATCGACAAAGAAATGGCCACAATGGTGCCGCAATTGACTCTCTGGTATACTCTGTAATCAAGTCTATGTCATAATGTTGTTTTACATCATCATCATCATTGATGACAACATACCACTGACTGATGATCTAAATAACACATAAGCAGAGTTGCAGTAAGATTTGTCATAGGAAATGAATTAACAATCCCATAGTAATTTATTCATGAAAAATCACAAGCCAACAATAAAGTTCATCGATATAGTCCTACCTACGTAGTATGTGCAAATTCGCAAAGATTTTGCTACATCTGTGCCAAGTTATTTTAAAAATTTCACCAAAACAAGAACAAGAATGATATATGTAGGAACTTAACAAATACAGACGGGAAAACACCATAGTCGGTCGGTACGAGATGAACCATAAGAACCGCACTCGCACACTCGAGTGCATTACAAAATACTTAATCGTTATGTCAAGTAGAGCAGAGAGTGTATTGTATACGTTACAAGAACACAGTATCTCGTATTTGGAAAGGTACACAGCATACCTAATCATTTTAAAGGTTGACGTCAATGACTTTTCACAAAACAGACGCTCAGCATTACCAATGACTTCTATACAATCAGCTTGGTCGCAGTAATAAAGACATGGATGTGGCCTAAATGATTTCAAAAACAAAGAAATAAAGGCATGGATCTTCCATTTATAAGTTGGCTATACAAAGTAATTCAGAATATTGACAAAACATCAACTATCAACTGTGCACGTAACAAACAATGGCCTAAGAAAAACTGATTCATGGAGCTGACCTACATTGGGTCATTAATGACCTCACAATGTAAACGTATGTGAAGTTATTTATTCCACAAGTTCTTTTCACAGCTGTAGTCAAGTAAAGGCATTTGAACATTTTCAATCTAATGAGCGTCTATTGCATTTATCGATTGAGATGAATTTTTTATTTTTATTGTCCGTCTAGGCTGCTTATTATGATGACGTTCTGCTATCATATGCTTATGGGACATAGCAACTGTCAGTTACTCATTATAAAAAGTACTGATTGAAATTTAATCACTCAAACATTAGGTACACATGCGAAGCGAAGCGAGAGGTCATTATAAAAATGAACTGTCCTCACCTGGATTGAACTCAAATTATTCCCAGCACACCCTGCATGTGCCTAGTAATAATGCAAAGTGACGTATATCCAATAATGTAAAAAAATCCAATCCCCTGAGAATAAACGAAATTGAAAGTACATCGATATCGATAGGATGAAGGCAATGACCGAGGACTCAAAGTAAATGAACTTCTTTTATGCGGGACATGTGAATGAATATGCGCGAGTCAAAAAGACGCTGACGTGATTGACTAAAATGTGTCATACATTTTGTTCTCTTGAAAAAGAAATCTCTCACAAACCTTCTGTCCCTACATCAATAAGCCTGACATTGAACCTGTATGTGAATTGAATTGTTGACAGAAACGAAGTTACGACTGAAACCAGTTTTTAGTGATTGGTATTGGTAATAAAAAACATAATCAATCAGCCAGCTCTGTCAGCAAACATATCATAATAAGAACCCTTCAATTGTTTGCTCAAATAAACATTCGATGACTTGTGATTAATTACTTATTCAAAAAATGATGAAAAAAAAGAACAAAATTCATATTAAATAAATTAAACACTTACCAAACCAATTTTGAAACAAATATTCGTACGAGATCACCGTTTCATTTACTACGTGATTTTTTAATTATTTATGACGACAAATTTACAATCTGAAAGAGAAAAGTAAAGTTACACAATTTGCCAAAAGCTTAAAAATAAACTAAAACAAAACAAAAAAAATAATGTCAATCAAAAAGTTTTGGAACAAAAATAAACAAAAAAAAAAAGCTTGGAGTTCAGCTTGATCTTCACGATCATTCAACATTTCTTAAAGAGATTTACTTCTTTTTTGGTTTTTGTATTTTTAAAAAAGGCTAATTTGTCTTTCTATCTACAAAATGCTATCCTAACGGTATTTTATTTTCTGTTGGAGGTTTTTAGAATACTAGACCTAAGCACCGGTCCATTGTACTACCTGTTAGCAACCTAACTATTTGTTATCGCTTTCCAAATGTTCGGAGAAAAGCCACAAGACGCTACCATGATAAGGAGCCAAAAGTACCAACTCTCACCATGCCTGCGCCGAGTATCTATAACCTCATGCGAGAAAAAGCGGGACATTCATAGAGGGAGTGCTCCGCGGTGTCCTCATCTTCTCCACAAGATTCACAGAGTGTGGTATCACTTAAGCCTTACACGTTTAAATGCTTGGCAAAAGAGAAGTTCCCGCTGGCAACGCCAACAAGCTTTCTAAAGTCTTTTCTGATACGAGTTAGCAAAAATGTTGCAGTTTTCTTACTAACGTTTGGAGAGCATACGATTGGTCTGTCTGCATTTAATGGATCCATGCCACTGTGCTCTTCTCAGATCCAATCGTTGATTGAAGCCCTCACTGAGGATGCTGGCAGACCTAGCGAAGGTTCAGGTCCTGAGAAAGCTGTCTAGGACTCATGCCTAGCAAGTTCACCGGCGAGCTCATTTCCAGTTATGCCATGATGGCCCGGAACCCAAATCTTGCATTCCTGGATCACTTTCGAAGTGGTTAGAGGGCCGTAAGCACAGCTTGGCTGTCGCTGCAAACACAGATACTTCTCCCCATCCATCCATTGTTCGTAACGTGGCTTGAAGCTATTAGGGTAGCATACGCCTTCGCTTGGAAAACGGATGCGTATGATCCTAAAGAGGTGTGCAGTCGTATGTCGTCGTTCTCCATAAAGGCACCATTGCTAGAACCCTCCTCGGTTTTGGAGCCATCTGTGAAGATTTTGTAACAGTTTATTCCAGGCTCAGATCCTGGAGCGAACCAGTCCTGAACCGAAGGAAAGTTGACTGAGTACTTTTTGGGATCATCGTGTCAGACGTCATATCAATTTTTTTTTTATAATTTGCGCGCACTCAAGGGGTTGTGACTACCCTTAACATGTTAAGTAACACAGTACGTGCGTTAGGAAAAAGGGAGAGGGTTTGAAAGGAGATACCGATGCACATTAGTTTAAAATTTCTGAAGATTGTAATGAGAGGGAAAAATAGAGTTGGGCAATACATTCCACATTCGCGTGGTACGGCTGAGGTAGGAATGTCTGTATTTAATAGTATGTCAGAAATTGGACTCAAAGGTAAACTGATGGGCATTCCTAGAAGCGCGAGTATTACGGTTGAATTGTTTAAGGGGAGGAATGCCGCTGGCAATCTCATAAGAGCACTGTCTGTAAAAAAAAACGAGGCAGAAGCAAGAATCATTACGACGATGTTCGAGTGTCGTGAAAGTTTCAATGGTGTTCGTATTATTAGACGTGAGTCAAAAAATATGCTGCTTGTGAGTTCCTCAAAGCTGCCGTGCGATTGTGCCAGAGAACACATTTCTTTAAACGAGAAATGGTCCTGAGAGTACACCCCATGATGTAGGTATCAAGGGGAGGAAGATTCAGCAGTGCGTCGAGAGCAGCTCTCGGTGTGCTAGGGAAGGCCCCAGTAACGGTAAACACCTTATACTTCTCCAACCGGAGGTAACCTTGCAAACTAATAAGTGCTAGAGGGACGAAGAAAAATAAACTACAATTCCTTACGAGTAATGACTCTCTGTGCCCGAACCTGACAGAACTTATGACGAATTTTAGAGGGAATGAGTTAGAACTGCAAAAACAACAGTGGAATTCGCTGAGAGCCTTGAATGGAAATTCCAACCTATTTTTTTAGTTCAAAGGTTTATCAATATCTTTGGTAGCGGATAAGCTTGTTGGCGAGTAAATAACTGTTCTCGAACTCATGCAGCAGGCTACTGATACCAGACTTCCCGTCAGACAAAGGGATTCCAAGAGGACAACCATGGACAACCGCCAGGTTGGAGATTGTGTGTGGTTACTCAAATAAATAAAAAAAATCTGGTTCTAAAACAAATGACCAATTGTTAAAGGTAGACTTAGAGATAAGGTTATGAGCTAATTCAACTTATGGACGAGGGATAAGAAAAAGAGTATAGGCTTGAATCTAATGAAACTGCAGTACAATTTCTCACCTAAGCGGACGATATGCACGTAATGAGAACATGTCGACGATCAGTCACCTTGTCGCCGTGGGGGGCTAAAGTAGTTTATTTGAACCGAGCTGGATGCCGAGAGGTGGTCGAAGGATGGGGAAAATGAATGAAAACCAAGAATTTATAAAAAATCAGTATGGAAGATGACCCAAACGATTTTTACTGTGGCAGTCGTCAAAGCGAAAATCCACCAGTAGTTTTCACTACGGCGGCAGGGGCACAGATTCTGGAGGCCCCGTCTAACATACTAACTTCCGCCTTTACTGGTGGTTAAACGAGTCAAAGGTACCGTAACCGATGACTCCTGCAGTTCTATCTATGAAGCTATTCGTGGTTTGAGCTGGAAAGATGAAAAAGGTAGCTCGGAGGTCTTACCTCCTATTCTAAATTTTCATCCGGGTTTAGCTGTTGACCAGAGCGGTGCTTTCACCGGATTAAATGAAGCTGAACAAGTGGATCCCATTCCAACGATAACATTAGTGGCTGATTTGAGCAAAATAAAAAATATGTTATTTTCGAACAAAGACACAGAGAACATTGACGAATTGGGCAAATAGTACAATAGCACACGACCTTTGTTGCGCCAAATTGTTTATTTTTTTAAATATGCGCTGATAAGTGTTCAAACGGACGTCAAATTGAGTATGCTTCTCAGGTCTGGCGGTCTTCTTATGAAATTCAAAGCCTACGTAAAAATTTAATTGATTCGGGCCTACTTTTTTTTGCCAGTTCCGAACGGCTTTTTAAAAAAGCGCTTTTCGTGGCAATGAATTACTAACGGAGGACTGGCCAGTTCCTCGCGAAAGGCGATACCCGTGAAAAAACATTTTTGCCTCTGCTGGGATTCGAAACTCAAACCTCTGGGTTAGCAGGTAGACATGCTAACCATCTCACCACAGGTACCACAAGTCACTTGCCATATGTTATGTTGTTTGGCATCAGCCGTCACTCATCTGTCATATTTCAGCTCTCCTAAAGAAAAAATTTCTTTTTTTGGAGACATCCTCATAGGAGAGTGCGTTCGGTTCAGTATCATTAGAAAGGTTCATTTAGACCATCCGTTGCCAGTTCAGTTATCTGTTGAATTGGTAACTGACAGCATCCAATCCGTTTGAGTATTGGTCAACGCGGTCTCAGTTTCTGATCGAAGTATCGTTTTTGTATGAGGCCAAAAGTATTCTTCTGTTTTTGCGTTTAACTTAACTGATTGAGTTCATGCTATTAATATCCCTCACCAGTAGTAAGGGTTCAATAGCATGTCTGTAGCACGAGTTACACACATAACTTCATCATCGTATTTAAATTGATGATGGAAAGGACATTGTGCTACAATCACTTGAAACAGCTGAAGAAATACGAGGGCAGTCCGATAAGTACTTAGCCTCTCCGCCCAATAGCGCCACTATCGCAAGAGAAACATACTATAGTGTAGTACATTTTTTTAAAAGGCTACTTTCGAAATTTCAGCCAAATCGGATGCGTAGTTTTGTTATAACCGCGTGTGGAAGCAAACGCCTTCTTCGGACAACGTTCAACGGGTAAAGTCCACTGTTTCGACTGTTCCTTGGTCTCTGGTGTATACCAGTGGATCTATGTTTCGTCGACGTTCACGAAATGACGCAGAAGCTCCTTCGGATTGCGCTTAAACAGTGTCAAACACAGCCCTGAAGTGATCAAACGGTTGCGTTTGTTGTCCGGAGTGAGCCAACGTGGCACCCATCGCGCCGACAGCTTTTTCATGCCCAAAATTTCATGATGGATATGACCCACGCGGTTTTTCGAGATGCCTACTATCTCAGCTATCTCGTGCACCTTCAATCGGCGGTCTGCCAATACGAGTGCGTGGATTTTTGTCACGTTGTCCTCCGCGGTAGCCGTTTTCGGAGCAACTGGGCGTGACTCATCAAAATTCGACGTGCGACCACGTTGAACCAATTTTTGACGGTCGCCATCGAAGGAGAAGAGTCACCGTACACAGCATCCAACCGCTTTTTGATTTCGCTGGGTGATTTTCCTTCCAAAAACAAGAATCGAATCACTGACCGATATTGCTCTTTTTCCATTTTTCAAAAATCCACTGACACGTTTGCTTCCACACGCGGTTAAAACAAAACTACGAGTCCGATTTGGCTGAAATTTTGAAAGTAGCCTTCTACAAAAATGCACTACACTATAGTTAGTTTCTCTTGCGATAGTGGCACTATTGGGCGAAGAGGCTAAGTACTTATCGGACTGCCCTTGTAGTTGAATCAACCATGCAACTCACTTGTCAGGCATGTGACGCTTCAATGCCCAGAAAGATAAACTCAAATAGAAGGAAGTCTGTCTACTGGTGGTCGGAAGAGATAGCCGAACTTCGCAGAAAATGTCTACGCCTTAGACGAAAAGTGACAAGAGCCAGAAGAAGCAAAAATGAAAATAGTGAGAGTGACGTTGAAGAATTCAGGACAGCGCGCCAAGAATTGAAGACAGCCATCAAGCTGAGCAAGAAACGAATATGGGAAGAGCTGCGACAAAACACCAACAGCGATCCCTGGGGACAAGGCTAACAAGATCGTAAGGAAAAAGTTTGAAATTCAATAGCACATACAAGATTTCAGCCCAGAAAAGATGAATCAAATTGTGAACACACTGTTCCCAACATATCCCATCAGGCAATCCCATCAGGCAGCCACGAATTATAGGTGCGATTCAAAAAATGGGAGACTTGGCTTTAGGAAGGGGAGCTCTACAATAGGAGCAATAGAATAGTAAAGGCTGTCAAAAATGCTCAACAAGAGAGCCAAGACACCAAGAAAATCGTGCTACTGGTAACACTCGATGTCCGAAAAGCTTTTATTTCAGCCCCATAGTCAAAAATGATTGATGCATTTGAAAAAAGATTCCAAATTCCAGAGTATCTCTTACGGTTGATAAAAGATTATCTCAAAGAACGAGAACTTATCTACCAAACCACTGAAGGAAAGATACAAAAAAAGTCACAGCTGGAGCAGCACAGGGATCTATCATTGGACTACCCCTCTGGAACATCTCTTGCGGTGACATTCTCTGCATGGAAATGCCCGAAGACTGCTTTCTGGTTGGATACGCTAACGACGTTGCTGCGATGAGTACTGCAAGGGAAACCGAAAGCCTACAGAAAAAGTTGAACCAAGTGAAGCCATGGACAAATTCTTGGATGGAGTAACCTGGGCTGTCACTGGCTGGAGTAGTAATTCTAACAAAAAAAAAAAAAAAAAACGAATTCCCACAGTTATCGACTTCCAATTTAAAACCGAACTTATAAAAAAATGTTTGGGAAAAAAGCTTGACACGAAACTGAGCTTTTGGGACCAGAAATACGAACGGCTGCTGAACGCGCATCCAAGGTTGCAAGCCACCTATCTAAGCTGCTGGCAAATGTAGGTGGACCATCCGCAAGCAAATGGAGACTTCTTCTGGCAACAACACATTCAATTCTGCTGTACGGAAGCGAGATTTGGGCTGAAGCACTAAAACGGGAAAAGTACCGGAAACAACTAGTTTCGCGCGGTGCCTTGCGAATAGCGAGCGTGTACCGCAATGTGTCTGAGCCAGCAGTTCTTTTAGTTGCAGGTGTCGTACCAATTGGCCTCCTCGCAAAACAAAGAAGATAGATACGTGAAAAGGAAGCAGAAATCGGCGTGGAAGTGGCGAACGCGGAAGCGAAAGCGATCGAATGGGAGTAACCGGACACATGGTGAAGTGAACTACGACGCTTACGTCACACAGTTTTTAGAGAAAGAGGAAGCCCTCGCTTCGTTTCAATACGTAGATTCTCTGACAGAAGACGTGACGCTTATCGTACAGTGTACGAGTGTAGTAGATGGGAATCTCCCCGTCAGGAAATAAATAGAGTTATCGGAGAGCTCAGCCCGAATAATATCATCCAGGAGATGCTAAGAGACGAGAAGAGTTGAAGGCTAATCAGCATGTTTCTGACGCAGATCTTGAAAACAAAGAAACGAGATGAGGTAGTTGAGGAACTAGAACCTGCCACCTAGACACAGATCCTCCCTCGAAGAAATGCGCAAGATAAGCGAGAAGCTTTTGAAGTTTTAGTCGGTATGCTTAGTACACCTTGGAGAGTCCGACACACGTGGAAGTATAGATACTTCCTTACATTTCTTCAAAAATAATTTAAAAAAATGTAAACTTATACAAAATTTTAATTTTTGCCCTTCTTCTTTTAAAAAATAGAAAATAACAAATATATAGCTATTGTTATAAAACCTAAAACCTTTTGTTGATTTTCAAACACACGCAGCAGTTTTTGGAAAACTTTCCGCTATACATTCCTTGAATAGAAATTAGTAAAAATAAAATAAACAAAACGTGCAATAAGCAATCAAGAAACTATCTTCAGACCAAATATTTCTGTTAATAAATCGTTTTCCGAAAATAGTTTTCAAGATATAAGCAAACTAAGCTAATTTAAATATTTAATAGAGGTAATATTTATCCGTCGCTAGTGCTCTTTGATGTTATTATTAATAATTTATTTAAATATCTTACTGCTAAAAATAAAATAAAAACAAATCAAATGCTTAAACATATTTACATAAAGATACAAAAACAACAAAAATTAATATTATTAAGCTTTTTTCGATCGAATCGGTTTCAGTAATTCTTTCTTTATTTCTTAACTATAAAACAGTTAAAAAATAAAGAAAGAGTTTCTGAAATAGAAACAAAAGTCTCTCAAATTTCGGACTACTTCATCATGTCGCTTTTTGGCTGTCGTATTGTAAAAACTATATTCTAATAAGCTTTCGTTCTAAGAATTTCAATCGGATATTTTTGCAACATTGAAAAAGCATACAAAACGAATTTGAACTTGAAATGCATTCAATTAGCGATGAAATTTGCAGGTTAAGGAAAATGAAAGTAGTGGAGAGTGGGGTAAGAGGGACCTTGAGGCAAAAAGAACTAATGGATTGGTAGTCCGTTTTGCCCCACTTCGTATTGGTTTCACTTTCAAAGCAAATCAGCAACCGAAGAAAAGTCTGTTTTGCTCAATGATCCTCACGAAGATGTTTTTCACAACTTTTTTTATGTACTATCAACCTATTTAGTTCATTCAGTTGAAATATTGCTGGTTGAACCAAAGAAGATTTGAAGAAAGCCATGGACGCAATCAAAAGGAAAGAGATGGGTTATCCCAAGACCAGCCAGGCTTTTAAGATCCCGAAATCCACAATTATTCGCAAAATAAAGTAAAGTTGGATACCAATGAAAAAAAACTTGGACGGTTCACAACAGTCTTCAGCTGTGAGCAAGAAAAATAATAAACTGGACATTGGCTAGACTTCGAAAAAAGATGACGACTCGCGATGTTCCAGCTCTTTGCTTATGAGCTAGCCGAAACGTATGAAATACCCCATCTCTTTGACCACGAAACAAAGATGGCTTTTCAATTTCCAAAAACGGAACCCCAAAAAAGATTTTGCGTAACGCAGAACTGACGTCGAAAGCCAGAGCTCAAGCTTCTAATAAGCCCGTCGTTTCGGCATACTTTGAACTTTTGATTAAGAAAATCTTCACTTCCATTGATATCACTTGTTATTCTATCAAAATGGACTTTCAAGATAAGTTTATATAATTGTGTAAATAAAAATAAATAGGGTGGCGCAACAGAGCGAGGAGCCCCTGGGACTAGCGCATTTCTCACAACCATGCCTTCTGAAGGAATGGAGGGGACCTACAATATTTTCTGCCGGTTCCGAACGACTAATCGAGAAAGCGCTTTTCATGGCAGTGAATACTAACGGAGGACTTGCCAATTCCTCGCGAAAGGCGATACCCGTGAAAAAACATTTTTGCCTCTGTTAGAATTCGAACTCGAACCTCACACCACGGGTACCATTTAAATTTGTATAATTGTGCATATCTATGATGAAGTTCAAAGGTTGAAGTACTATTTAAAAAAATATTTGCCTCCCTTTAAGTGGTCCTTCTTGCCCCACTCTCCTCTATATTTCATCTGAACTTGTTAGCAAAAGATGATGAGGACCGATTTTCGAGTTGCAAGTGCTTTATTTAGCTTGCGGTACTATTTTATCACTTCCGTAGAATGATTGTAATGAATCAGCAGAGCATCAGTGATTGATTTGTTTTTCAAACTTCTCGTTGAATTAACATCAGTCGTTTGTCCATTAGACTTAACATATTTTTGTAGAAAATTAAATTTCTTTTAAAAAAGTCTTTTAAAAAATTTTCTTTCCGAGTAATCAAGCTTTGAAAAATGGTGGCTTTTTTCTTTTATTTTGGAATTTCTTAACTCACGTACAAATCAATATGTGAAAAGTTGCAAATATGTTTTTTAAAGAAAATTTAATTTTCTAAAAAAAAGTTCTTCATACATTTTTTCACAAAGCGCTTCCTTCAGAAGTTATTCGTGATTAAAGTTGAAAAAAATAAAACGTTCTCATTTTTTTATTGTTAATTCTTTTTTTTTACTCAAAGCAGTAAATTGATAGTCAAGAGCATGGAAATTTTTTTTGGCCCAGTCTACTGTCCATCTACACAAATATTTACAGGGTGACGCAACAGATCGGGGAGCCTCAGGGTCTAGGCATATCACACAGCCATGCTATGTGAAGGGCTTACATTTTTCGGTCGACTACGAACGGCTAATTGAGAAAATGTTTTTCATGACATTTTAGGATTTGAGGAGGATTTGCCAATACCCCGTGGACAAACATTTTTTGTTAACTGTAAGGATTCAAATCACGAACCTCCTGCTAAATAGACAGATATGCTAACCATTAGACCACATATACCACCGCTGTTCACCTACATAATCAAATTAAGTATGTAAATTATTAAATGACTATGAAAGAATGTTAAATTATGGAATTTGATTGCTGACTAACGTGAGTGATAGTGCCAAATGCCCATAATTCCTTCCCGTATTACTCGGCCACGGTAAAGGGAAGAGAGAGAACGAGAGAAGGAAGGAAGTGTGCTTTTTTTGTTAAAACAGGCTCAGAAGCAATTTTTTTATGGTTTGCGCGGACTTAAGGGTTGTGACTAAACTTAACATGTTAAGTAACACAGTACGAGCATTAGAAAAAAGGGAGAGAGTTTGAAAGGAGATACCCATGCACATTAGTTTTAAATTTTTGAAGATTGTAATGAGAGGGAAAATAGAGCCGGGCAATACATTCGACATTCGCGTGGTACGGCTGAAGAAGGAATCTCTGATGTGATTATACAAGCAAGATCAGTGACACAGAGTAGATAATACAGAGGGTCAACTCGTACCCCCTTTGCCTGAAACACCCGCAAAACAATTTTCTACCACAAACTGAAAATGGCGTCCTATTTCCTAAAAAAAAAAAATGGAGTAGAGGTAAGATTCGAAACGTGAATAGGAAAGTAAGAAAAAAAACATTAAAAAATGGAAAATAATGTCAATTCCTGTCACAAAATTAAAAATTATCGATTTTCTTGCAACCAAAAAAAGAAAATTTTTTACTATTCAACTGATTTTAGTCACTGACAAAACAATGGCGGCTGTGGTAAACGTGGGTTCCCGGTCTAGTTTCACTTGTAGGCAAATGGTACTACAGTCCCGAAGTGGACTCTCTGGTTCTACTCTGTGGGCAGTGATTTCAGGTTTCTTCTTTTTTGATGAAACCAACGACGCCTTACAAATTGGATCAGCCACAATAATTTCGTCAAAGAGTGCCAAGCGGGATTTAGAGCAGGGTACTCAATGGTCGATAACATTTTCGTACTAAGCAATGTATCAGATTCATGTGCAGCACAGGGAAAGAAATTATACGCGTTCTTCGTGATTTCAAGGCTGAATGGATAGAAGGTCGTTGCTAAACAAATTATATTGCAAAGGAATGTAATAGAAAATCTGCCAGGAGATACATGGGTTGCAGTCTGGGATGGTGAAGTAGTGTCAAAATGGTTTGAAACGAAAATGGGTGTAAGACAAGGTTGTTTTCTGAGTCCTTTGTTGTTTACGCTATTCGTCGACGATGTAACGGATATCCTGCCAGATTGAATAGAAATCAACGGAATTTCTATCAAAGCACTTATGTTTGCAGATGACATTGTAATCCTAGCTCACTCACCGGAAACGTTACAATTAATGATAAATCGATTATGCGATTACTGTGCCAGATGGAACTTAGTAGTCAACCAAGAGAAGTCAAAGACCAGAGGAAGAGGCAGACTTCGAGCAAGTGAGAATTTTCACTACAATAACACAAGGCTTGAAGTGGTCAACGAATATAAGTTCCTTGGAGTGATTCTTGCTAGTAATTTAAAAATCGAAAAACACTTGAAAGAGAAGCTTGCAAAGGCAAAAACTACAATAAACTCCACGTGGAAGATTTGTTTCTCCAACAAATATCTAGTTCATAGTACAAAATTTAAAGTTTTTGAGTCCGTTGCAGAGTCAATCATGCTTTACGCAGCGCAAGTTTGCGAAGGTCAACAGTATGATGAAGCAGAAAAACTTTAACGCTTTTACCTTAACCGCACCTTCAGGCTACCATCAAATACACCAAACTATACGCAGAACTTGGAGACTGGATTATCAGCGTTGTTTTTTAAAAAGACAAAGTTCCAGGCAGATTATATTTTCAAGGTCTCAAACGTGGATGATAGTCGACTTCCGAAGAGAGTCATGATGAAAACAGTGAGCAGAAAAGTTGGTTGGTATGAAGATTGGATGGAGCATGTACTTACATCTAAATATTGAATGAGAGCTTCACTCAAACTGGAAACAAGGATTCTATGAGATCGTTTCCGCCACAGATATAAACTGCAGACATGAGTAGGAAAGAAAAGCAAGAGGATCTCCTTACAGATCGGTGAACAACAGACTCAACTATAAAATACTACAGACAAACTACTTTCGAGACCCATTTCAATGATGTTCAGACTAAGAGTAGAACTTCTTCCTCTCAACTATAGGCCACACCGAGAAGACTTTCAAATGTTGTGCAACATATTTAACACAGCAGAATGAGAAGACATATTTCATTTTGTGGGAAGATGTCCGACTCTTCGTGAATCGAGGGGAAATTTCTTCGGTAAGGATACACTCTCAACGGAACAAGTTTTGAAATTACTGAACGAATTAGTCGAACAGTTATCACATTTTTGTAAAACAGCACTTAATTATCGAGATTTTGATAATGCAACAACTCATCTTGAAACAACGATAAATAGTAGAACAGCAACAAGAATTAAATGATGTGCTGCTATTATCGTTGTTCCAAAAATTTAAGAAAAAAAAATGTAACTTTCATGATCAGTACCAATCGGCAGACGGCATAGCCACGCCATAAATACTTTGTTTATTGACTCTTTGGACGCTGCATTTACAGTTAGCGAGTTGGAAGAAACTCTTGTTACCCTTAAAGATGGGAAAGCAGCCGGCTCAAATGGTATTCCAGTGGAATTTCTTAAGTATGGAACTGCCTTGCTTAAAGAACATCTTTTATCACTATTTAACGCAGTTTTGGAGGGTGATCTTTCCTCTAATGAATATCGTGATGCCATAATATTCCCAATCCACAAGAAAGGATCACTATTGGATGCAGCGAACTACAGAGGGATTTCCTTTTAAAATGCATCTTACAAGATACTAACAACGATGTTGCATAAGCGTCTCGTTAATTGGATTGAGACCGGTAACTTCCTGAAAGAGTTCCAGGCTGGTTTTAGACCAGGATATTCAGCTATAGACAACATTTTTATTTTCAAGAGCTTGGCAGAGCACTTTTTGAAACAAAAGAAAAAACTTTATGTTTTTTTCATAGACCTTAAAGCGGCTTTTGATACAATCGATAGAGGTGCACTGTTTTATAAGCTGTATAGTCTTGGGGTTTCATTGAAGTTTGGACGTATTTTGGAAAACTTATATAGAAGAACCAGGTCGGCAGTATGAACAGGCGAAGAGCTATCGGAGTGGTTTGAAACCACATCGGGAGTGCGACAAGGTTGTACATTAAGCCCTACCCTGTTTGCACTCTTCATAGACGACCTTCTTGACTACTTGCCTGGTGGAGTAGACTTCGCTGGAATAAAAATTAAGGCACTGTTGTTCGCAGAGGATATAGACATGTTTGCGTATTCTCCGAAAACCCTGCAGCTCATGATTAATAAAGTTTATTTGTATTGCCTGCTATGGAATTTAACAGTCATCATCGACCTTCAAATTGAAGGTTATGATCATTAAGAGTGGTGGTGGACGCAATGAAAAGTGGAATTTTAATGGCGAAAATATTTAATGTGTACGCGACTACAAATACCTTGGCATTACTGTAACAAATAATTTTAATATGGAGAAATACTTTGACGAGAAACTGGTTGAGGCGAAAACTGCTATTAATTTGACATGGAAACAATGCTTCATGAATAAGTTTATAGCGCACAGTAGCAAATTTAAGGTTTTGGAAGCAGTAGCTGGGAACAAACTTTTATATGGATCACAGGTATGGGGATGCAATAAAAAGTACAACTCGGTTGAAAAACTCCTCACACATTTCATCAAAAGAATATTTCGTCGAATTACGTCATCATGTTGAAAACTGGTCTCTCACCTTTGTTTATGAGAACATTGAAGTTACAAGCTGACTTCTTATTTAAAATTCTTAAAATGAACGATTCTCGTGTCGTGAAAAGAGTGGCCATAAAAGCGATACAAGACCAAAATAGTTGGTACCGTGAGTGGCAAGACTTAGCTGAAGGATGCCAAATAAATTTAAGCATACCCATTGAGGATTTATCAGCCACTAAAAGCATCCTGTATGGAGTCATTTCAAAGGTAGATGAGAAATGTAGAGCTGATTATATTACAGAAGCTTCTAATTCCTTGTACAGACTAAACCATAACCTCGCAGAAAAAAATTTCTTTCATGATTTGAATAATGTACACGTGATCTCGATGATGGTCAGACTTCGTAGTGAGCTACTCAATTTAAATTTCATTCCACATAGGGATGATTTACCGCTGGAGTGTAATATGTGTAACTTGGCTGAAAGAGAGGATACGGTGCACTTCGTTGGAAAATTTCCAATTCTCGGAGAAATCAGGAGGAATGTATTTGGAGAAGACTTTTTATACGAAGATCGAGTTATAAGTTTTTTGAATGAGATGGATGTTGTCAAACTGTATGAATTTTGCAAAATTGCGCTCAGATATAGAGCTGCTATAATGAATGAAGATTTCTAATTATGTTTCTGTTCAATTCCTTCAGAATTATTAACTATTGTTTGTTAACTTTATCTTGTTAAATAAAATTGTTAACAATTTTTTATTATATAATGAAATGTACCTACATATAATGAGAGCTTATTACTTTTTTGTGTTTTTATTGTCAATCTGGCAGACGGCAATTGCCATGCTATAATGATTTTTGTTCCCATTCCCTTACAAGGCATGCTTGTCAGAAATGCGCTAGGCCCAGGGGCTCCTCGCTCTGTTGCGCCACCCTATTTATTTTTTTATTTATTTTAATGATTTTTGTTAAAAATGAAATGGAAAAACTTTTTTGATATAATGTTAATTTTACTGTTATTAAAAAAAAAATTATTTATTTTGTTTATTTAAATTGTTATATACTTATGATGTTAATAAATAAATCATAATAATCTAAAATCTATCTTTTTTGATGAACTGAACCCAAAGCAGTACAGCGAATGGATACCGTCTTGTAATGGTAAGCATGTCTGCCTGTTACTTGGGAGGTTCGAGGTTCAAATGGCAGTAGCACAAGAACAAGCAAAACTGTTTTTCTTGGCTTTCAGCAAAAAATTGATAAATCATACACTGCCACGAAAAGGGGTTAGCCTTTTGAAATCGGGATATAATTGTAGGCCCCGGAAATGCGTTACGGTTTGATGAACCACTCTATTTGTTTGTTTTGTTTATTTAAGTGTTCGAATAAAGTGTTTCACATTCCACGCATTTCCTAGTTACCGTTGTCCTAGTCACCGTGTAACCGTCACTGTGTCACTGTCAACGTCGCTATCATCATTATCATACTTATTTTAAAGAAAGTAGAATAGCAGACCCAAGCAAGCCAGCCACGCTTGTCATGAAGACGCGTTCCCATTCACCTCCACTCTCGAACCTTCAGTTTAATGGCAAGAAAAAGGATAAAAAGGATATTTGTTATTTATTTACTTCTCTGTGTATACGTACGTAGACATCGTATTCGTACACACCCAAAACGACACACATATATTCAGAAAGTTCTTTCAGTATAAATAAGATATCTACATAGTATAAAAGTACACACATACAAAAATATTTTCGCATATAAAATTGTATGCTCCCATTAATGATACATTCTTGTGTATTAATAATTCTACTTATTCAAAAACTATTGTACACCTTTTGACCCTTCTAAAGGAAGAGTCAGCATATGCGGGCTCGAAAGATTTTGAAAAAATACAAAAAAAAAACTCGAAATGAGAATCGCAGAAAAAAGTCATATTTAAGAGCAAACACAGTACAACGGCATTAACCAGGATTACAGCAATGTTCTTTTATTTCAAAAATCTTCATAAATTCTTTCCGGTTTTTGTTACCTGTAAATGATGACTTTTGACAGCTAAGTATAACGTGGCAGGAATATACTTTTATTCCACACGCATAATACTTAAACAAACACATAGTAATATGGAAAAAATAGCACACGCACACACACACACACACATCGTCACATGCTAAAATAACATGCACAGGCACTCAAAGCGTATTTGGACAGAATTAAAGGGAATTCCTATCCTAAATTGTAGGCTTTTTTTTTGATTAGCTTAAAACAGAGATATACAATTTTAATAAACTTGTAAAGTTAAGCAAATTTTCACAATAAAAACATAAATCACATAGAAGTCTGAATAAGAGAACGCTTTTCAATAGAAAAAAAGAACAAACTTCGAAGCTATTCTTCAAAATATATAAAAAAATTTATTATAAAATATAAAAATTTTGTGTGTTTTGCTTACTAGATGTTATGAAAACTAAGCAAGCACACAACATAACACCAACAAAAAACAACATACGACCCGCTTCATCAAAAACCCGACGACGTCTCCTCGTTTGCTAGATGTAAGCCCGGGCACCCAAAATGACGCGAGAATGAATGAAGAAGAGCGAACAGAAGCTACTGCAGTTGTATTGTTTTTTTTTTTACTTTTTCTTTTTTTGTGGTGTTGTAAACTTTTCCGTCTTTCCAAGGCATTATTTTGGTATGTAGTAGGGTAGTTCGGAGAGGAGAGGAACGACAATCGCGTTGTTCGGTGGTGTTCGGAGGAGAAAGCTGAGAGAATCAAGAGAGAGAACTATACAAAAATATATAATATAGACGATTGCTTCTATTATTTTTTCCAAGAGCTGAATGCTCTAAATTTTTGCGCACCGCATTCTCATAAAAATACCTTCAAAATTTATTTATTTTTCGTTCTTTTCAAATCCCAGAGATTGTGAGATTTTCAAATCAAAGAGAGAGAGAGAGAGAGAAGGGGGGAGGAGAGGGGGGGGGGGTGCTCCAAGAAGTTGAATATCCTTAAAATAGAATGAATATCTTTGTGTACCCGAAAAATATCTTGAATACTCTTTTGTTAATGTCACAATTTGTTGTGTTCTTTTACTAAAAGTATGTGTACACAAGTGACAACGAAAATGTTTACATATATATTTACTCTTTCTCTTTGATGCCTTGCGCATAGAGAGTGGACATGGCAAGGAGGCGCTGCTCTACCTCCTCTATACACTTACACTACCGTTGCTGGATTATGGTATCCATCCCTCTTTGAGTTCTAAAAATTTATTTTTACTATGACTAATTTCGGTAAAGCGTGTATATAATGTTTTGTGATAAATGTGTTTTATTTGACTTTCCGATGGGATGAAAAACTATTTTTTCTCGTTCTTAGCGTTGGCTACAGGATAAACAATAGTTTTACCAAACCAAATTATTATAGTTGCGAGGCAAATTATGTATTTGGCAGTGTTAATTTTACTTCTTACACATACAACACAACCTTCTTTGTCATATGACACTTTAATTAGAACACCACGTGCTTAAAAATGACACGCTCTCTTTTCCTGTTTTTTTCTTTTTTTTTTCTTTTTCTCTTTTCTCCTCGTCGGTCGTCGAAATCATTGACGTAATCTGCTTCACATTAACGTTTAGTTCGGAAAGTCCCTTTAAAATATACCACTTGTAGTCGGATAAGCAACGTTTAATTACATTTAAATATATACACTTAAATAAGGTTGTTTTAATAAAGAGAACACTATAAAAGTGTGTAGAAAAAAGAGAATCAATCACTTGGTATTAGTGCCCGTGCCCGATGGTCGTACTCAATAAAATGTAAATTAAAGTCCTATTTTAGTAATAGGATCAGGATGTATACAGCAAAGTTCTAGTTTTCTTTGTTTTTATCGATATATGTATGTTTTAATTTAATAAGCATGTTTAGGTCATCCTTCTTCAATAAGTGAATTCAATATTAAGAGGCATACAGTTTTGTGTTTATTTTCAATTTCTATTAAGTGGACTAAATCTTGTTTCGAAATTCTTCGTTGTTTCTTTGAGGAAAATTGAGGAAAATGCTGTTAAAAGAATTGAATAATTTTTTGTCATTTGCAACGACCCAATTTTTTTTATCAAGGATTAAAAAACAGGGCAAAAATGATATACGTATAATACGTAAGTGAATAAATTGGGTTGTGCAGAAAAAAGCTGTATGTTAAGGTGGTGTTTGCTTCTGTCAGCCTATGATTATTAGCTAGAGCATCGATCGGGTAAGAATAACGGGAATACTGATTGCTTAAGTAGGTTGCCACTCCAGTCATCAATTGATTGTCCTTCTCATTTAGTAGATGTATTACTTCTTGAAAAACTGAAGCATCCAACTATACGAACCGAAGATGTAGCGTCCGGAACCTATCGAGGCTCCATGTATGCGAATATTTTGCGATGGATACTTCAGGGTTGGCCAAACCAAGTTGAAAAGAAATTCAAAAACTTCTTCGAAAAAAGATCTGAGTTATGCATGCACAAAAATTGTGTGCTGTTGGGAACACGTGTTGCTATACCACCGACATTACAACCAAACATTTTGAATTTACTGCTTGCAAACCTTCCGGGAATGACGCTCATGAAATCGTTGGCTCGCAGTTACGTTGAAGACGAAGTGCTGCACTGTGAAAAATGTCAATCCAATCCCTTGTCCACCTTACATATTGATTTCGCAGGGCCGCCACAGTGGGTCGACTCCATACATTTAGAAGTGAAAAATTCCAATCTTCTTGGAAAATACCTATTTCAATCTTAAGTTCGCATAAATTTATGAAATTTCAGTGTGCATTGTATTATTCAAGTTCTTAAAAATTTTGGACTTCTCTAGCCAATCTTTATATTTAAAAAAAAAAAACCGAACCTTGTGATTTCGAGCCGACTGAATCAAAATTGCCTGATTTTGAACTGATTATTCTCTTTACCTTAACTGTATTCAAACAGTTTCCTGTTTGTGGTGAATCTAACTTGTTCAAAACATATTGCAGAGGTTTTTCTGACCGGGTTGATTTGGAATTTGAACACCAAACTTTGAAAAATTCCCTTCTTGAGACGCAAAATACTGTTCCTAAAAATTGGATAAAAAAGAGCTTTGCAATGCTTTGCGAGGATTATCACATATATTTCTAAAAAGTAGACTTTCACAGCTATCCAAAAAATATAACTAAGTTTTAAAGCAACCTTAGGCACATATTTAGATTTTCCAAGACAAACACAGTAAAAACAACTTTTTGTTGTGCTTTCAATAACATTTTTTTTTATTTGACAAAGAAACACTAAGGTAGTTTCAATATATATTTATAAAAGTTAATACCTCCACGAACATCAGCCATTTTCTGTTTTTCAATTTCACTTAAAATTAAAGTTTTAACAATTATTTTTTTAAAGAAATTAAATCAACCAGATTAAAAATAGACTTTGCACTTTTAAGATTGGAGGTGATTTATTCTATGCTTGGCTGGTTTAAACAAGGGAAAAAAATATTTTTAGACTTAACAGTTATCCGTTATAGAGAAGAAATAAAATTTCTTGCAATTCAAGTTATTGACTTTATCACGTCTAATTGTATGGAGTCAATCCACTGTGGCCGTTTAAAGGCCATACCTTCTTGATCGTGGTCGATGCAATGTCTAAATGGCTTGAAGTTAAACTCGTTTCAAATCAATCTTCTACAGAAGTGATGCGAAAACTACGAGAGATTTTTGCAACGCATGGCTTCTCAAAGAAAACTATATCAGATAATGGGTCAGCTTTTGTATCAGAAGAATTGAAAATGTTTTATCAAAATAACGGAATTAAGTTTCAGACAACAGCACCGAACGTATGGTTCGCTATACCAAATAACCACTCATATCAATGACAGAAGGAGATATACATCTAAAACTACAAAGATTTTTATTCAAACAACATACCAAAAACCACTCCTCATAGCACAACGGGAAGAACTCCTTCGGTGGGGAGGAAGTTGAGAACATTGTTGGATATGTTGCATCCTGATACTATCAATTCTAAAGACAAAATGTTGCATGTCAAGGAAACAGTAGGATCTTTTGAAATAGGAGCTCCCGCCTTCTGCAGAAACTATACAACAGGGCCTAAATGGTTGAGAGGTTCTATTTCAGAAGCAACAGGACCCGTATCTTATATCATCAAATCCACTGACGATCGAATCTTCAGACGACATGTAGATCAAATTCTTCGTAAATTGGATGACGAATTCGAAAGACCAACCGAGCAACGTGATGACAACACTATGGTAACAACTACTGGTTCGAGTGAAAGCTTATCATCTCCAATGTCAACGTCAACTATTTCACCTGATTCGCCTATTTCCTCCGAAATTCAACTATGTACAACCGACCCACAAACTCCAACCAAAACCAAAAATAATCAAACAGCAGCGTCAAGCGATACAACACCTTCTACCGAAACACCTTTAACGTCGGGTCTACAAGCATCGAGATATGGAAGAATCATAAAGCAACCCACATTTTTAAACATCTGAAGGCGGAGGAGTGTTACATACTATATTATCATTTACGACGGCAACACTGTTTAGAATCGAGCTGGATGCAATCATCGGAATGCTGTCAGATGAAGCAACGTGGTTTACTTGTAACCGGCAACCTCGACCCAATAACGGGATATTAAAAATTTAATTAGAAAGTCTACACGAGTTTCATTTATTAGGAAATACAATAGAAAACATACTTGCCTAAAGATGCATCTATAAAATACGATTTGGTTTGGATTCGGATCGGTTTACGATAGGTATTTGAGCCGATTCGGACGTCCAGACCTAGTTATAATATATTGCCGATCAGTATGTGTCGATTGGTTCCGTTCGAAACTAAGCTTGGATGCCCGCGACGCATTTCAAGCTTGCCTCCAACTTTACGCCGACTGCTAAAGATTAAATGAGAAAACGTTTCGGATGACATAACAAAGCTTGTAGTAGGGGAGCCCAAGAGGGGATTTCGCGCGTTACTCGAGCGCGTCAGAAAATCATATGGGGAGAAACCTTGCACCATGTAATGTACTCCTACCATATATTAAACCTAAATGTTGGGGCGTTCGCTGAGAGCAGCCCGTCAGATTAGTAAAAAAAAGTCGATCATCGGAAATACTCGAGCGCGTCAGATTAAAAGATGGTAGGTTGATTACATCGAGAAGAGTGTATATTTCAATAATCTGACAATTTGAGCGGGGCCTTCGTAAGTAGGCGAGTCACAAAGATGTAAAAAAAAATCGATGTTTCGAAATACTCGAGCGCGATTATTTTTTTTTTTATTTTGAAGGTAATTTTATCAGGATTACGGAAAACATATAATCTGACATTTTGGTTGGGGCGATTGAGGTAAAATCGTCAGTGAAATGTATAATATATGATGGTTAATATCTCGGTTAATATTGATATTAGCAATTGGTCCATAAGACTTTTTTTGTAGAAAACTAAATTCTCTACAAGTTTGTAATTTACAATTTTTCTGTAGCTTTTGTTATTTACGAGATAACTGCGACAAAGCGTGAATTTTATGCAAAAATCTGGTTAAGTGGCCCGTACCACCTTCCCGGTATGAGTAACGACTTTGCCAAAAAGAACATTTTTGTAGAGCTTTCAATTTTGAGAAAAAAACATCTTCGGTTAAAGCGATCCCATGAAATGCCGCTGAGTTATAGAAATTTAAAAATAAAAAATCAGAGTTTCCGTGTATTTTCAATGGAAAATCTTCACACCTCTTGATCGAGCACTTAAAATTAATATTAAGGGCTCAAACTTTCAGGATTTTTTTTAAAAGTATTTTCAACAAAATTTCAATACAAAATTTTTAAATACATAATATGTGTACATATTTTTTGATTGCATCCAGTAACAAAAAATAGAAACAACAAAGAATTGTTACTTTAAAATTGTCAGACTAAGAGTACGCCCCCATATAATTGTCAGATTATCATCCTGGAGGACGAAGACATCAAGTTGATCACTCTGTATAAAAATCTGACGCGCTCGAGTATTTCAAGGTCACGTGTTTTTTTTACATTTTTAAAAATCAGCCATGACTGATCGCCCCACTCAAATTGTCAGATTATTGAAATATACACTTTTTAGAGTACACTTAACATTCACTTTGAAAATCTGACACGCTCGAATAACTTTTTATTTTTTGTTTTTTTAACCTCTCTTTACGCCCATTTGCCCCCAGTAAATCGTCAGATTAATATATATCCGTTATAAGAAAGACAAAGCGCGTATACTCTATGAAAATCTGACGCGCTCGAGTATTTCAATTTAACTGTTTTTTTTTACATTTTTAAAAGCTCATACACGCCCATCGCCCCACTAAAATGAAAAACTGCCATACACTTTTTTTCGTTTTAGAACGTAAACTTCACAATCCAATAAGTCCCCATGACGCTTTAGTAACTGCAAATTTAGCGGCTCGGGCTCCCCTACTATTGGGGCGCCCGCACCCTTGCGCCGAACGCATTTTCCTCAATCATATCTTGGTGAAAGAATGGAGGGTACCTTCAATTTAGAAGTGTTGGGGAAGGAAGGAAGGAAGTGTTGTTACTCTCAATCCAATTCATACATAGTTTAATTTATCAATTTAGTCTGTTTAAGGGGCTCGGCTAGTTTCTCATTTTCGAAAAAATCAATTTTTTTTTAAATTTTCGATAGGTAAACAAAATGATGTCCTAAAATATTGGAATGATATCTTGGATATTTAAGAAATGACAGAGTATAAAAGAGAAGCATCTCGGGCGCTCGAACTCTGACATTTGCCTCGTCCGTAATGTCCTATAATTCCTTGGATTGCCTGTGGCTTAAATTTTTGAATATTCAAGGACATCTAGATCCTTTGTACTCCCTTCCTGTTAGTTGAATCGAAAACTGCTCTGAAAACTTAAAAAAAGCGTTTTTCTCATAACTGCATTTTTCAAATTTGTCTTGAAATCTTAAGTGCATACTCTCCATATGTTTTTACAAACAGCAATCTACAACTTTTTCATTCCCTTACAAGGCATGGTTGTGAGAAATGCGCTAGGCCCAGGGGCTCCTCGCTCTGTTGCGCCAGTCTTATTTACAACTTTTACGATCGGATGAAAATTGTAAATTTGGCAGCCACCGAAAGACGATTTATTTACGAATTTTGGCTTTATGGGAAAAGGGTTTACTTTAACGCCATTTTTTATTTTCTTGTTACAGGTATCAAAAAAATTCAAAAAATTCGGCAAATTGACGTCTTCTTATTTCAAGGAGTTAAGACCAGGTCCATATCTCTCTTGGGTTTCAATATTTTAACTCGAAATTTCGTGACAAATTACATGAACATAAATGTATAATAAACTCCTAAGGTTACAGAATATTTGAAGCAATAGTTTTTTTCACGCCTTCAAAAAATCACCTCCATTTGAGCTCGAGAAACTAGCCGAGCCCCTTAGACGAACAACGAAATTTCACTCGGGCGTATACGTACTATTTTTTTTCATTTGTTCGAAAACAGATTTGGGCAAGAAAAATTCTCTCAGAAGTTAAGAGCGGGAGAAATATATATAAAGTAACAATCGAAATTTGAATTTACATTATAGAATATCAAATAACGAGTTGCAGTAAGGCACGGAGAGCCTCGGAGTCTAACGCATTTCAGCGACCAACAATTTTTTGTCCAATTGCCAATTCGTCGCCGAAACCAATCTTTGATACAAATGCAAACTGTTTTATACCTTTGACTAAACCAACTGATTAAAGCTTGGTCCTCCGTAGGCACCCTGGCTTATGTAGCCAGGCTCAGTCAAAAATACTTCGTTTTTTGGGACCCCGCGCACTACGAACCCCTGAGCACCTTTGTTATTTATTTATTTATTTATTTATTTTAATAAAAAGAGGAGGTTTATGCTAATCTGGAGCACTCAGACCTAATACCCAGTCCATTGTACTGCCAGGGAAGCAGTCTTCACTTTTTTGTGGTGCAGTAGATGGAAATAAGGTGTTAGTAATTTCATTAATAACCTCAAGGGCAGCGCGCGTCCAGATGAAACAGGGAGGCTGAAAGAAAAGTAGATGCCCAGAGCGGGACTCGAACCCACGCATCCGGCCTATCTACTGAACACTTTGCCACTGCACCACGGTCGCTTTTAAGTTCCTATTTAAGCGGGTTTCCTAGAGCTGGAATGACATTTATCGCAGAAATAAGAAAGACAGTTAATAATTTCAAAAGAGAACAAAAGTCCTGGGTGGACAAGTGGATAAGTGGTTAAGTGGTTAAGTGGACAAGTGGTTAAGTGGACAAGTGGACAAGTGGACAAGTGGACAAGTGGATGGGCGACATCTGGCTTAAAAAGTTCCCGATTCAAGTCTCCGAGTCTGTCTGAGGAATATAGGGATAGTTTCCTTCTAAAAATATATGCAGGGGAATGAAGATGCCAGTTTAATCAAGCTGGTGTCCCATACTTTGAAGATCATTAAGCGTTAATTAGTCGAAAGCCAAAAATAATTAAGCTCGAATAGTTTTACTGAACAGATGCAATTTAAAGTATACGAATCGTTGAAGGTAAACATCGCGATTCCTTAAAGGACTCGCATGTTGTGCTGGTTGATTTCGAAAAAGCATTCGATCGACAGCCACGAGATTCGGTGTGTGTGGCCCTCAGATAACGAGTGGTTACAGGGACCTAAGTGTGATCCTTCTTCTTTTTTCTTCTGTCTTTTTTTCCGGCGTTACGAGTATGCATCGTGATCTCTGTGGCTCATGTGTTGATGATTGAGAATATGTATTGAAAAGCAGTGTCGAAGGTATGATGCCCAGCTGGAGTTAATGAAGCATTCCAAGTCACATTAAGTGTACCCAAAAGAAACATCTTGTCTCTCTGCTCCTTAATGCAGCCCTTATAAATGCCTTCCCAAAAATAAAGTGCAGATTATAAAAGCATATCAACTCTTTATTTTTTTACATAGGCGAGTTTTCCTGATCCCTACAGCAAGTTATGGGCAGAAGTTTTAGAAAGCATAGAAGAAAAAAGCTGAGTGTTGCCCACCGTCTACTGAACCATACAGAAACTGCTAAAATTAATTCTAAGAAGAAGAAAAAACCCAAAACATAAGATGCTATGCCATTTGACGCGTTCTGAGGTCAACCTGACGTATCATAGTGAAGTATAGAATAGGAAAGCTTTGAACTTTTTTAGATAGCAAGGCTCATAGTGATGTCAAAGAAAAAGAAGAGAATTTGAGAAAATTTTAATATAACCTTACCCAATGTAAGACTGCTGGCGTTTCCCTTCGACTGATTAGATGCGTGAAGCAGATAATTAAAAAATTAATAAATAGAGTGGAGCAACAGAACGGAGAGCATGTTTTGTTAATGAATGGAGTGGACCTACAATTTTTTTCGATTCCGAACGGCTTATCGAGAAAGCGCATTTCATGCTCATCAACGTAATATCGGAGGATTTTCCATACAGATGAAAAAACACTTTTTGTTTTCAGTAAGGACTCGAACCACGAAGCTCACGCGTAATAGGCAGACATGCTAACCATTACGCCGGATACCACTGATCACCTTTATATATGTTTTACCAATAATTTTCTTGAGAAGAAAAAATGATTGACATTTCCTCAACCAATGATGACATCAAGTGGAGTTGAAAGGAAACTCCAACCACGTCAAAATTCTCTATATACCGATGAAAATGTTGATTCAATTGATGGAGAAGTTCATTGACCATGTACAATTTTAAATAATTGCCTTAAAATAAAATGCCAATAATATTTTTGTCCTGGTCCTTCTTACTATAATTTTCTTATCTTTACTAATGTTCCTTCTTCATTTTTATTCTTGATTTGTCGTTACATGTATCGTTTCCGATATGAAAAAAATGATGAAAAAAATTCATCGTCGTCCTCAAGTCCTTTTACATCCTATTGACCTTGTAAGGCACGGTAGTTTCTGTGTAGTCATGAGCACATACAATATGAGTCTCTCTGAAAGCAAAAAAAAAAAAACAAGAAAAACCATTTCAGCATGTACTCAGCACAATTCAGCTTTCCTACCACTACCACCAATTCCTTATGAGAGTAAGGGATATTTGTAAGAACGCGAGAGCATTGGTATTTGGTACTTCTACTTTAATCAACCAGTTACCATCCTCATCCTTAAAATTGACGCATGCAGATGACACTCAAATTTAGTTGTGAGTGAATTCCTTATGTCTGTCGTTTACTTTACGCGATTTCGCTCTCTGAACGGGGCAACTATCAAGTAAAGGCGGTCGTCGCCACCGCCGCACCGCTGAATTTCACTGCCGAAATCGCGTCATGACCTACAATAGGAAAAGTTTGTTGAGTTACCAAAGATTTTTTTCCTTAAAGAATACCGAACAGAGAGCAAGAAGAGAGAGAGAGAGAGAGAGAGAAAGCGAGAGAGAATGCTGGTAACTGATGAGGAGATAAAGAAACAGAAAGAGAAGGAATGAAGGTTGAGGCTGAAATGTGACGTGAAAGCTTCTTGTTGCGAGTCCCCCCAACATTTATGTTACATCATAAAAATTTTTCTGCTATAGCTATTGTTTTTCCTTTTCTTTTTTTTTGAGGGTTGATTCTGTTCTTCCGTGACGTCATCAAGGAGATGCGACTTCAAAACGTCATAAGAGTAAAATAAATATTTGTTCGGTAAATTTGTTCGTTATCGAGAGTACCTCATAAGTAAAGTTAATATGGACGACGACCATTAGAACTTTTTACTAACAACCAACCACCGAGCTCCACACGGACACATAAGAACAAGACATCAACGCACACATGTCAATATACATGCAAATAAGTAGGTTACCATATGAATAAAAGCACGTGAAGCTGACTGGGGAAGAATATATTTATCGTTTAAATGTCACAAGGGTAGAAAATTATGGGCCGTGTCAACATGCTTCGGTTTTTTTTTTTTTTTTGATTTGTTTCTTTTTTTTTATTATAGAACAAAACAATAAAAAATATATTCGATTTTCACAGCTCTTCTCCTTTAAGTACAAGCTTTTTGAATTAATTTAATTTGAATCGATGATTTGGTCTTAACTCCTTTGAGAATGTCAATGGAATATAGTGTGGTGTACAAAAGAACAGTGTTCTAGGCTCTAATCGGATACACGATTTCAACTGGTTCAGTCGGCCGGCTTTTGTTTGCAGTCAGTTATATTTTCTTTATACAACCTTAAGACGGTGGTGACCTTTTCATTTCAAAAGCACTAAGCGCCTGCAAGAAAAAAACAACATCAAGGCCTACTTGATCCATCTTGCGAAACATGTGTTCTATACTGAAAGCTTTTGAGAAAATGATTCAACAAAAATTAAACTTCTCAAACTACTACGGGGATGGTAGTACCATCATCATTATCTTAATACATCTACGTCATAATAAATAAAAATAAATTAATTGAAACTAATCTAAGCGCGCATTTTATTTAATGAACGTTTTTTATAATAAGCGCGCATATCAAGCGGTTATGACTACCCTTACAATGTTAAAGAACACAATGCGAGTATTTAGGAAAATAGGAGAGGGTTTGAAAGGAGACACCGATGCACGTTGCTTTCGAAATTTTGTAAATAGTAAATTAGAGCAAAAACAGGGCCAGGTAGAGCATTCCACATTCGGGTTGTGCGACCAAAATAAGAATCTCTATACTTTAGTGTTCGACTGAAGTTGGGCTCAAGGTAGAGCTGATGACTATTCCTAGCGAGGCGAGTGTTACGGCTAAATTGTTTCAGGGGAGGAATGCATCTGGCTACTTCACGAGAGGACTGTTTGTAGAAAGAGCGATAAAAGAGCCTGAGACAGGTGACGTTTCGACGATGGTCAAGAGAATCAATCGATTCTACAATTGAACTATCACCTATCAATTTTAACGCTCTGTTTTGTACCCTATCAAGTAGGCGCAAAGATGTTTGAGGAGCACCTGACCAGATATGGGAATTATACTCCAGTTTTGAGCGGATGAAGGCCTTATAAATTGTAGCCAGATCAGAAAGGGTGAAGAACTTCTAGAAGCGGCGAAGAGCTTCCTGCATCGTCTTGGATTTATTGGTACCATTCATGGATAATGGCAATGGGGGAATGTTAGGCTTCAACGACAAGAGACAGCATTGAGTTTTCAAAGCATTGAATTCTACTCGGTTCTTATGGGTCCATATAACAATGGTTTCTAGGTCAGAATTCAATGACAGTTAAGTGGACTAAAAGTTTCAGGCAAGAGATCATTAATGAAAATGAGGAAGAGAGTCGGAGACAAAACAGAGCCCTGGGGCACACCAGCATTTATGAAGTGGGTATCAGACTTGAAGCCATCCAATACAACTTGGGTTGAACGGTCGGAAAGGTAGTTTGTAATCCAACGAAGAAGAGACTCATCGATACCAAAAGCACGCATTTTCGATAAGAGAGCCGGATGCCAATATCTATCAAAATTTTTACAAATATCAAGCGCAATAATCTTACTTTCTCCAAAACAATGTAGAGATTGGTTCCACTTTTCGGTGAGATATGCCATCAAATCACCACTGGACCGTTTGCTACGAAAGCAGTACTGACGGTCATTAAGAAGCTTTCGTTCTCCATGATATTTCATAAGTTGACGGATTGTCATCGTTTTCATGACCTTGGAAAGAAGGCACGTAAGTGCAATTGGACGGTAATAGGAAGGAGGGGAGAATTCGCCTGTTTTAGGGACCGGCTGGACAAAAGCAGTTTTCCATCTGCTCGGGGAAATCCCAGCAGAATACGAAAGATTGAAAAGTTTGAGCAGTGGTCTTGCCAGCTTATAAGAACACCTCTTCAGAATAACGGCGGGCATACCATCTGGACTAGCGGGTTTATGTATATTGAGATCTTTGAGGACTCTCGCAACCGAGCGAGTTCAAAAAAATATCTGCTTCGTAGCAGAATTTACTGCCTCGACCTCAGGTGGAGCCAATATGCCAATATCAGGAAGGTACAAGTTGGTAGCAAATTGAGCTGCCAGCAAAACGGTTTTTTCGATGGAGCTGATATACGGAGAGTCACTGAAAACGAGCACTGGGACCATTGACGTGGTTGAGTTCCTTGGTTAGCATGTTTTTCTGTTATGTCAGAGTTCAAGGATCAAATCAGTTTTTTATTTTACTCAGCTCAATAATTGACCTGAAAAAAATCTTCATTAACTCTAGCAAAGCAATCTTCTATCAAACCAGATTTTCTGGTAAGATATAAAGCAAAATCATCTGCTTAAATATTTATACTACTACTGTCAATCATATTCGGAAAGTCATTTATGTAGGCGCAAAAAAGGAAAAGAGGCCCTTGAGGAACACCTTGAGGCTCTGAAAATATCGCTGTCAATAAACCACCGTAAGTAAACGGTTCCAGCTACATATGAATAAGTTCAAGAGCAGAATGCGAATATTGATTTCAAGTTTTGGCAGTGGTAAAACATCATCAATACTATCGAAGGTCTTAGAGGAGTCAAGCATCGCCATGATATTGATCTGTAGAAACGATCAATATCTCTCTCTTCTTTATAAAAACTATGAGTGCATTGAAAAGTTCTTTCTCGATTAGCCGTTCGGAGTCAGCAAAAGAGTTGCATGTCCTTCCATTCCTCAAAATTTACGGTTGAAAAAAGAAGACGCTTTACGTGGTTTTTCTGTCACTTAATGGAGTGTTAGTCTATTCATCTTCTAAAAAGAAAACAATGTATGTGTGTTTCTAAATGAAGTGAAACTTTGAAAATTCTAAAAATCCGAGCAAAGAGGAGACGAATTTTAAAGCAATAACATACTTGCATTTTACGGCAGTCTTTCACACAGATCTTTGGGTCATGATAGAGTACATAAGCTATTTTTACGACGCCGCGCTGCCGCCATTGTGTGCTTTATGGGCATAGGGAATCATTGCTCTATGTTTTGAAAAATAAAGCCGGCGATATTGATACAGTCAGTGGGGAACACTGCATGCCATACAGCTAAAGAAACAATCAATTTATCAAAGGAAACTTTTGGTGAGTGTATTATCTCGCGTCGGTGTCGTTGGTCTGTGGCATGGCGTGCGAATTAACACCACTGAACTATTTTCTGTGGGGCTATGTGAAATTGCTTCGTCTTGGAAGAGAATATTCAGCGAGTTATTTCTGAAGTACGGTAAAAAGTAGTCGAGAACTGGGCCTCTCGTCTAGAATTTATTCTAACCAGCCGCGGTGGCCACTTGCCCGAAATCATTTTTTGAAACACCATGACAAACCCTCACAATAAAGCTTAGTTCTTGGCCATACAAGCCATTGGTTGCAGGGCTGATAAGTTGCGACCACAACGAACCTATTTTTTCTGCTCAATTAAACTCATTGCATTTGTGTAACTAAAAAAATAAGGCTCATAGAAAATTATTCTTGCGGTTTACAGTTCTTCTTGAGTCGACTTCGAGTTCAAACCAAGAAATTTCACTGCCGTGAGAAGAGCTCTACCGAGTAGCTGTTCGGAATTGGCAGACGATCGTAGGCCCTCCCCATTCTTTCCAAGGAATGGTTGAGAGAATTGCGCCAGCCCTTTTATATATTTATAGTTTTTCAACCTAATTTCACCCGACTGCTGCTGCAAACGAAGCCATTCAAGAAATTCGACAAAACAGTGTCATAGACAATCCATCCTAAAAATACGGCTCAAAAAAGAAGAAATACACAGGAAATTCGTTAGATGAAGCTCATCAACGTTGCTAAGAACAGTTTCTGGTCGAAGACTAAGAAATTTAAAATAGTCGCCAGACAGTGCTGAGATGGTAAGTTGGACGAAAGGTTTCCTAGAGAGCACTTTTAAGATGTTCAATTTAAGGAAAATACCCGACATCACAGTTGAAAAACCATGTGAGGCTGTTTCGCACTCGAAAGGAGACAAAATGGCTGATTCTGACCACATACCATATGAATTTTGGGAAAATTCAAACCACCAAGGCTTACGCATCTCATTTCCAAGCCTACAGGAGGTGATAGTCTGCCTAAGCAATAGAGGTAGAGAAATCATTTACAAATGTACATAGGAAAAGGAGATATATGAAGATGTGATAAATACCATGCGATCACGCTGATGTCCCATACTTTAAAAATCGTTGAGTCGTCATTGAGTAGCTAACAAGCTAAGGTTAGACGACAAAGACAAACCACAAACCGATTGCCGATACCAAAAGACTATACTATCGTCGAGAGTCAAGACACAAATAATTTGGAACAGGGTCCAAGCTATGTTACTCTGTTCTACTTCCGAATCATTTAAAAAACTTTATTCTTTTTTCGAATTAAATAAAAGTTATTTCCGATACGACAAAAACATCCTATTTTCGTCCAAGTTTTCCATTTATTCCTACGTCCTTAAGAATCAGGGAGAAAGAAGGAATTTTCGGAATTTTCGGCAGCTCTCCCACTTAATTGATTCACACTATTGATTCGCCCGTAGGGAACGTCGCATTGTCAACAGAAAGCGTCGGAAAGCCTACCGGAGTGTTTAAATAAGCCTTGGGAAGAAATGAGCCTATGTCATTTCCTGAGCTAGATACCATCTCTAATCCGAATAACTTTGTTTGTATGTTCAGTGCAAGACACCTGAAATGTATGACCAAAGTATCACCGAGGTGCCTGATGTTCCCAGTTTTGGCTTTTATTACTGTGTCTCGGAATTTTTCGGCAACCTTACACCTTTTGTAACTTGCAGTATGGGTCGCCTTGACAATTACCACATTCCGCTTTCTGTTCTTTCTCCGTGCGACATGCCGGCTAGTCCTTTGTTGCAAGTCTGCGTAATCATTTAAATTTAGCAGACTCGCTTGACGACTCTTGCAAAGTGGAATAGTCTCTGACTTTCGTAGTGGCCTAGTTTTTCCCAACTATGTCCTTAGTAGATTCGATACTGTAATTCTTTTCAAGTCTTTTTTTATTTCGGAAGTTAGGATTTTGTCGTTGGAGTCTTTGATTATCTAATTTGTAATAACATTGATGGCGACAAATGGAGATTGAAGACCTCTTGACTCGTTTGGTGGTTTTTCACAAAAAGCAGCGAATAAATATAAAAATCCATAAGCATTTTGGAGTATTTTGATGTTAAACCAGACCATACTTTGCTTTTTAAAATAGGCAGACTAAAACACTCCCTGTACAGAAAAAATGGACTGAATAACAGACCAATGAAGACCGCAGTCTTAACACCTAAGCCCAAGACGGAGAACATTTACATAAATTTTTAGGCTAGGTGGAAGTGGCTGTCAGCCAATGAGTACGCCTGACACACTTAGGCCGCAAAGGCCCATTGTGATACAACAGAGATCAGTTAATCACCTACTGGTCTAAGAAATTCGATGTAAGATTAACGAGTTGATCACTTATTAATCTTCCATTACGGGACTTAACGGTTAATCACCTGCTAGCCGAACCACGCGGAACTTTTAATGTATTTCGAAAGACCAGTAAGTCCCACTGGTGGTCTGCAGTCTTACTGTTGTGGTGTCGCAAATGCTGTAATTAGGTTGTAAAAATACGTTAAGTGTTTTCTTTGCCAGTATGCAGGATCTTGGTTCACCTTTGTCCGTCACATACAGCACAGAATAATTTTTCGTCCTGAGTACTTTTACCACGGATTTATTAATCCATGGTTCCTGGATCAGTACTATATCCTCACCGGACTTGCTTAGTCGGAGCAGGAGTCCGGCCGAGGCTTTGATGGAGTGTTGGAGATTAATCTGGAGTATCTGCAGCATTGCTACAATCATCCAGCTTAATCTCCAACACTGAAGCATTAAGGTCCTCCATATACGGAGTCTAGCAACTCATCCTCAGAAAGGAGCCCCCAAGCATTTCATTGTCGGAGTCTAAGACTCCGCCTTTGTTGTTGTCCTCATCGGACGATTTGTTTTCAATTACGTCTTGATCAGACACTATTCCTGTATTCTTTTCGACCAGTATCGAGCAAGACGGCTGTTTAAAAGAATAGGAGCAACGCAACGTGCCGCTACGGTCTCCATGATGGAAGATTCGACGCTAGCAGTGGACTCTTTGGTTTCGGATTCTGCCGCTTGCTTTGGCAGCTTTGCAGCGTCCTCATCTTTTTTGTATATTTTCAGCACTAGGCTATCAAGGCCATACTGAATAACACCCCCGCGTGCCGCCAGGGGTTCTAATGACTCCTTATTTAGGATGACAAGAGCCGACCGATAACGACCCACCGACTCTTTTTCTATCTTCGGAACCGTCCAATCGTGAGTGATAGATAGATTTAGATAGATAGATTATTTATTTATAAATGACTAACAGTTTTTTTTTTTTTTTTTTTTCTTTCATTTCACAATCGTGAGTGGGCAGACATGATCAAAGATGTTTGAACCGGGCTATAATGGGAATTGCTTATGTGTACATGATTATGCATCCACTAACTATTATATACTCATTACAATATTTAAATTTTAATGAAATCTTACAGTAACCACTCACCAACAGTTCTGATTTATAACTATATTGTCCTCCAAATAAAATTCCGCAGTCAACACAGAAGAGAAACTTCACTAATGGTTTTTTGTTAGAATAATTTAACTTAATCGATTTACACGTTTAGTAGGCACTTAACTTAAACACTTATCTTAAACAAATTAAAAGAAACTGCACTAAATATTTTCTATTATTTCATTGGAAAAGAAAAGAAAACACAACACTAATCGACTTTTCATTGAGCAACTGAAATCATTTTCGCACGCACGGCACAAATTAAGAGATCTGGCGATGTTCTTTGAGATATGAAGTACAAAAATATTAAACGCTTCAAAAAGACCAAAAGACTATTTTAAATTTTATTTTCTCGCAAAATATTCCCACCGAAAAAAACATCTTAATCCAATGGAATCGTCTGGTTGAATGGCGCGGAATTGATGACAGCAACTTGTTAGCAGTGCCGAAAAGTATGCAATTGACAATTGAAAGCTTTTCGACAGAACAGAGTTGGGGGGAAGCTGGTCTTGAATTTTGAAGAAACTGACGTTTTTTTTTTGTCTTAGGGTCTTGAAAATTACAAACTATGGATGCCGGCAAAAATGTCTAAATGCCCAAATTTTCTATTCTGCGGCAGTGCCCCTCAGATATGCCCTATGATTTTATGACCAAAAACTTTAAACGCGTTTTTCTCGAAATCATTTTTTTTGAACTGGCTGAAGACATAACTCGAGCAAATCTTCACCGATCTATACGAAATTTTTACAATACATTCAAAATACCTTTCTCCAGAATTGTACGCAGATTTTTTTTTATATATTGCAAAGTTTTTTTTTTAATCAACAATTTTGTTGTTTATTTATAGTGAAAATTTTAACGTTTTGTTCAAAAGTTCACCATTTAGAGAAAAAAAAAAACAAATTATCGAAAAAATCCTACTAACGTTGTCTCTTGTTGTTGTTATATATAAACTAAAAATTTTCGAGATTTTGTTAAAATTAAGGATGTTAAATCTTCGGCCATGGACCCGTCTAAAAAATGAGGCGCCTCCGGAGAAATTCTGAATACCCGCCATTTTGAATTTGATTGACACGAAAAAGTTTGTATTTGTATATTTAAACCTAAATTATTAAACTTTTTCACAGATTTTCGATTGATCTTTTTGTTGAGTCAAAAAAAATTCATAAATCATGCCCATTTTTTCACGCTCTTGATGAGCGTCCCCCCTTAAGAGTGTAGGGGGGTAGTAAGAATTTTCAAAAAATCGATTTTTGTTTTTTTTTTTCATGCATAGTATCTTAAAAATATTCTCTGAAAGTTTGAAGTGAATCCGACAAATATCTTTCCAGTTATTCAGCTTTATTTTCAGGTTTTTCTCGAAAACCGCTCGATAGATTTGAATGAAACTTATGCAGTTTTTAGAAAACTTAAAAAGCTAGAGCCTGATAGAATGATTTTTTTTTTTTAGATTCAATTTTTATAAGCAATTAATTGTTGATTTGTTGCCAAAAATCAGGAAAAAAAATTCCTGGTTGATTTTGAAACAAAATTAAAAAGTTTCGATGAAGCACAAGCCTTTTATGTTTTCTAAAAACTGCATAAGTTGCATTCAAACCAATCGAGCGGTTTTAGAGTTACAGTGGTCACCGCAAGGACCCATTTTTAAACCCCCTTGAACTAAAACCGCCATAACTTGTAAAACAAAAAATAATATTTTTATTTGAAATTTTGGCGAAGTAATGTTAAAGTATGATGAATTTTTCCCGCTCCTGACTAGACTACCCCTAAGCCCTAACCCTTTAACACAAACTTTTGATACAATTGTTATTTCAACAAATTGCGAGCATTGCCGAAAAGTATGCAATTTAAAATCCACGTTAAATGGGTAACGCAACCATGTTTGGAAGTCGCATAAGAAGTTTCATTTCAAAAATTAGTTTCAATGTCTTGGCTCGAATGAGTAGGGTAGGTGGATCTTGTTGAAAAATGTCTTTCCAGCTCGCTATGGCTCCTTTCTCCTTGTGCTTAAGGCCTATAATTTCGCTACTCTCTGAACTAAAGGCTGTCGCGTAATCTACTCAAGAAGACATTTTTAATTTGTCAATATAAAAAGACAGTAGGAATGAGACTAGACTTGGATTTGACTTCTTCCAACTGCTTGTTATAAGAACTTCCAAGTTTGTTTCAAGTTTCTTAGGTACTCCTACGTCCTTAGGAATCAATGAGCAGGGATTTTGGACTTTCGAACACTTTTATTGCAGAATCGAGTTAAATACTTGGTCCCAAGGTTTGACAAAGGGATGAATGAAAAACTTGCGAAGCGAGGTGACACAACTATGTGTTTTGGATCGTATCGGTAAGCTTCGAAGCTGACATGTTTTACTCAGCAAAAAGATAACTTTGATGAGTAGAGACAAACTTTTGAATCGAAAGAAGCAGTGAAGGTTACAGCCCAGAATTTGACGCGCACAACTTGAAACGTGATCATATTTACGTAGATTATACACAAACTTAGTTATGGAGCTAAACGCCATATTGGCTTTTCGGAGTGATTCAGAGTCCATGTCAGCAAAGATTTCACAACCAAAGGTAAGAATTGGTAAGATTAGAGACAAGGCCAGAGTATTATTAAATATGATACCAAGGTTCCTTATTTTCGAGATCATTTCGACCACCTGACCATTCAGGATTATGTCTGGGAAATCATCAAAATCTAGTTGTTGGGTGCCTATCGGTATACACTTGGTTTTAGTCGGATTAATCAATAGCCGGTTTTCAACTGACCATTGTAAAACTGAAGCAAGATCTTCATTAGTTCTCGCTATTGCGTCTTCGACAGGCCACAAACGGAGACTGCGTTAAATTTGAACATCATCCGCATAGATATGATAGGAGGAGTGATTCAGAACGGATGGAAGATCGTTTATTAATAATGAAAAAAGTAAGGGTCCCAGTATCGAACCTTGTGGCACACCTCTTTTTAAGTCAAGGAATGATGACGGTTTACCTAGTGGTTCCAGTCAGGTTGAACTACTTGGTGAGCACCTTATTTAGGCTACTCAGACGTAATCAGAGCACAGGCTTATTAGGAGCAGTTAATCTGGCCTCTCGTCCTTGGAGTCATTAAAGGACCTAGCCCTCCACGTTGGGGCTCCTGCCGCTGGGGTAACTGCCTGACGTAGGAGTATTCAGATAGTCATGAAACAACTACAAGCCTCGGATATGGATGATCCAAATGTTGACGACTCTGGCAAACGAAATATGGACAACGACTTTCGGATCTGCACGTGGAATGTCACACGCCACGTGCAGCCAAACAATTAGTGGAGACTCTAGACAGAAATGCGATGGGATGAAGACCTGCGATATCTACTTCGGTAGGTGCTACAGAGAACAGAGACAGCGGTTGTTCGGTGTCCACGCCCCAATAGAAGAGAAATATGATCCGATCAAGGAAGAATTCTACGAGCTTCAAGATAGGAAAGGAGAGCATCTTTGGCTCGACGGTCGGAGGACACAGACTGCACGACGAAACCTCCGAAAACGGACTCAGGCTGGTCGACTTTGCCATAGCAAGCACTCGATTCCCTCATCTAAATATACATAAGGGAACTTGGAAGTCTCCAGATCATGACACTGTAAGCCAAATTGATCATGTAGCGATGGGCGCCAGACATGCATCCTGGATATCCGAACGTTCCGAGGGGCCAACTTAGACTCAGATCACTACCTGTTAGTATCTAGAGTCCGGATGCGGATATCCATGTCGCCTCAGCGAAGAGCAGATATTATGCGAAACTTCAATGTCGGTAAAGTCGCATCGCAGGAGACTGCCAGATCTTTTGCCGACAGTGTCTGCCTCGATCTCTCGGAAAACCAAAAATACCAGCAGCATCAACTATAGACGAGCAGAGAAATCATTACCAACTTGCCATCAGAAGTTCCGCCTCTGATGGCCTGGGTTTCAATTGGCAACATTAACGAAACGCCTGGATCGATGAAGAGTGCCGGCAAGCTCATGCAGCCAAGAACGAGGCCTATGAGAATTCAACCGACTAAGGCTGCAAAGCCGCAGAGAGCTCACCTGAAATCGAAGTAGTTGGCGTACCGAACTGTAATGTGCACTTAAGTAAGTACGTAACTAAGACTAATTATTCAAGAGCCTTGTCAACGGAATCAGATACACAGGCCTTGTATGACTGTAAGAACCATCGACTTAGTATAACTGAAACAAATCAGGCAAATCGAAAAAATAAAAAAATAAAACATAAACCATGCTTCTTCTTCAAACGTCGCTGTTTGGCCTGGCCCACTACGTCCCCACACTTTTATGATCTGATGTTTGCCTGTCTATACAAGGTTGGCTATGTGGGTTGGGCATTTCACGTTTATGATTCGAAAAGAAAAAAAAAACTTTTCAGTCCTAATGGACCATCGTTCATATAAGTCTCTATATAATTATTGTACATAAGCTTCTGTCGACCGTTGCTAGCGTGTCATTATAAGGCCTAGCCCCAATTACACACCAAATATAGAAATATTTGAAACAAGGAGCCATACTCTTCCACTCCTAAAACTCAAAATGTATAAACGCGCCACCCATTCTATATAGAGAAGGAAAGAAAAATTGAAAGTGTAAAATGTATCTCTACAATTGCCAACTTGATAGAAGTTCTATGAAAATGTCGTTCCATATCTTTTTCGTTGTAAACGCTTATGTACAATCAGACCCTTTGCATTGTGAAAAAAGGAATTACTTGTCGCAGATGATCTCATTTTTTTTTTGTCTGCTTAAAGTGTATAATAAAATGTTTTGCTACGAGTCCTGAGTGATTAAGTAAATATGAGTATTAGTCATTGGCATCTTGTATTTGGAGAGAAAAACCGACCACATGTTGGCGATGAGTCATCAATTTTAAGACTTGTAAAATACTTAAGTTGGTTTTTAAGGATGTGTGTGAGTCATAATCATGTTAATTTATGGCACGACGCTTATTCATGTTGGACAAACATTTAAAAGAGCACGAGAAATAGTTTCTTACGATGGAGACAATGGATAATAATTTGATGATTAATCTTATTGTCAAAGAGGTTTTATTCAAGTGTCTATTATTTTGAAATTATTATTTAATCATTCAAGTGATTCGAAGCTTCATGAAACGAAATGCGTTACGATAAAGAAACAGAAACACAAAGGATTGAATGAGCGAAAGAGGAAATTTAAATACCTAAGACATTCTCGAAGAGAAACTTCTTTAGCATTGTTGTGATTCGAAACTTCGTGAAACGAAAATGCATCACGATAAAGAAATAAGTTCATCAATACATGGGATTAAGTCAATGAGAGAATGAGATGGTGGAGTGGAGTAACGGATAGCTATAGACTATTGATCCGGTTAAGTTCTTATCTTCTTAGAGCCAAGTAGCTTAAAGAGCTCCTGAAAGATGTTGCGTTCAAATTTCGTCCTTTAGTAGGAATGGAGTTTGCAAAGGCCAAGCCTTCGCACCCAATTCTCGATATTAAATAGTCAAGTCACTTGCTACAGTTCTCTGTAATTCACACAACCTTATTTGAGAGTTATTCAGTAAGTGCGTTTTCGTCCTTGAATCATTTCAGAAATGGATCTCACCACAAAGCGATATCGGCATTTCTAAGAAGTGCATTGCTGAGCTGTTGCGACAAAAACGCAGCTGATGTTTGCAATTTCGTTGCGAATATTTTCTGTCTTTTACACCAAACAAGTAGATTTATCGTTCTAAACCTTGGATTTAAGAAAAAGACGGGGAGCGGCCCTGTTCACCTTGTGAATTTTGACATCCACAGTTCATGAGGGTTAAATCCGGACTTATATATGGGGAGCTTATTCTTTATAGAATTGTATTTAATGTTTCTTTTTTTGTTTTGTTTTTATAATTTACGGGCAAGCAAGGGGCTATGACTACCCTTATGTTATAGAACACAGTGCGAGCACTTAGGAAAATAGGAGACGATTTGAAGGGAGACACCGATGCATGTTGCTTTTGAATTTTTGTTAATCGTAGTGTAGGGGAAAGCAGGGGCAGGTAAAGCATTCCACATTCGGGTGGTGCGACTAAAATATGAATCTCTATACTTGACTGTACGCCCGAAGTTGAGCTCAAGGTAAAACTGATGAGCATGCCTAGCGAGGCGGGTGTTGCAGCTAAATTTTTTCAGGGGAGGAATGCAGCTAACTATTTCTATTTATGTGTGCCTGGTGGCGAGGAACTTTGGATGAAAAATGTTTGAGAAGCAGAGATATTGATTACTTCCTAGGTTTAGTAACAGTGGCTATTAGCTCTTAGGCTGGTTGGGCCCACTGTGATACCACAACCGGTCTAATGTATCCTTATCCTATAATGGAACCAATTTGAGCTACAATGAAGCGGGAGAGACGAAGAGTCTCGATTTGACTAAGATCACTAGAAGTATCCTACGTTTGTCAGCTATAGCTTGGCATGAACAGATGTTGGAAATAGTTTCCTCCTTCTCCTCATCCATCCAGCTTCTTCAAAAGTCGTTTGAGGTGACTCCTAGCCATGCGGCATGTCGTCCAAAGTGAGACAGTCTCCTGCCATGACACCTCTCGTCGCACTGCTAAGTTTTCTTTTGAAAGAGATCAAGCCGTTCGACCATTTAAATTTGTTTTAATGCGTTACATGTTAGACTGCTTGACCACCTCAGATTATTCCTACGCATAGTCTGCCGATAGTGTCTGCTGCTATCGTAATTTTTTACTGTTTTTAGAGAACAGTGGGTGGTTAATAGTCCTGCTGTAAAGGGGGGAAGCTGGTTCGAAGTTTTTTTTTGTCTTAAAAGGTAATTTAGGTTCTTAAAAATAACATACCAAAGGATGGGTGCCGGCAAAAATAACAAAATGCCCAAACTTTTTAATCAACAATTTTTTGGTTTTTTTTATAGTGGAAATTTTAATGTCTTGCTTAAACGTTCACCATTTTGCGAAAAAGAAAATATCGAAAAAATCCTACGTACGTCTCTTGCTGTTGTCATATAGAAACTAAAAATTTTCGGGATTTTGTTCTAGGCCCAAAATTAAGGAGGTGAAATCTTCGGCCATGGGCCCGTCTACAAAATGTGGTGCCTCCAAAGAAATTCTGGACAGCCGCCATCAAACCTTTTTCACAGATTATCGATTGATCTTTTTGTTGAGTCACAAAAAATTCATAAACTATGCCCATTTTTTCACACTTCCCCCCTTAAAGTTTTTGAGGTCTTACTTGAGTTGAGATTCAACAGGAATTTAAATTAAATTTTAAATAATAGAAAAAAACTAAATATATACTTGTTGAGATTCAACAGGAACTTTAATTTCCTTTGAGTATATTCTGGCGTAAGAAGTTCTAAAAAAAAGTTGCGACTACTGAGCTCAGTACTTTTAGGCCAGTTTGGCTGTCTGAGAAGATGTAAATTGTTTTGTTTTTGATGTTCGATGAACTTATTAAATAAATAAAATAAATAGGGTGGCGCAACAGAGCGAGGAGCCCTTAGGCATAGCGCATTTCTCACAACCATGCCTTGTGAGGGAATGGAGGGGACCTACAACTTTCTACCGGTTCCGAACGGCAAATTGAGAAAGCGCTTTTCATGGCAATGAATTGACTAACGGAGGAATTGCCAGAAAGGAGATATCCGTGAAAAAACAGTTTTGTCTCTGCTGGTATTCGAACCTCGAACCTCTGGGTTAGCAGGTGGATATGCTAACCATCACACCACGTTTACCACCGATGAACTTATTATTCTCCCAAATTGATGAACATTTGGTACGGAGGCTGAGGAAGGGCACATGTTTCTATTTAATGCGATAAGGATTTCAACCTCAACCATCACTGGTGAAAGTTTATATGGAGTTGAGTCGGTTTCGTTTACCAGCGTCCATTACAAAGAAAAATAATAGAGGCGAAAGCATAAAACCTCTATTCACTCCTCTGTTTATATCGAGTTATTCTATTTGTTTTCCCTTGTACGACACAGTCCACTGGGCATCAGCGTAAGGTTCGTATATCGGTTAAAGTTATGTTATCAAGTACTTAAAGCTAGATGACTGAAGCTAATTTCTAAGGCTTCTAATGAGATATGAATAAGTACGGAATTTTATATGTCTGTTGAATCGAAAACTACTGTACCGATTCTAGAGACTTTTTCAGCGAATTTGTGCTGATTTTGTGATTGCCGAGTTCCAACAAAAGTGTACCTTCGAGAAAAAAGAACCTATATGTATTCTTTGTAGATGTTAAAGGTGCTTTCGAAACTGTCAACAGAAACTCGCTTATATATATATGCTGAATCAGATAGGTGTTTCTACAAAAAGTTGATTTTGGACACTTCAGCTTCTGTTTGAAACAGCAGCAGAATGTCAAACGCTCTGTTCGCTACTGAAACCGGAATACCACAAGGCTGTGTTCCCAGTCCTATTCTATTCGCCCTTTTCATTGATGATAAATCGAATAACTTCCCTGGTGATGTTTCTGTAGGTGATGTACACATATAAAAACCCTGTTCTATGCAAATGACCTAGCAATCTTAACAGATAACCCCCTTACACTTCAGCTCCAAACTAATAGGCTTAAAGCACCCCACAGACGATCAATGTTACTTGACAATATTACTTGAAGGAGCTTCTGTTCAAGTAAAATTGATCGCTTGTAGGCTCTTCAATGCTACTGCCAAGTATAATTGGAACATTAACGAAAATCAAATCTGATTTGGTTTTCATCACTCATGTCATTGTGTAGTGCGATTAGGAGACTACAGAGGAAAAAAATTGTCAATGTTTGGTGGCGATTGTGCATCAATTTTACTTGACAAGAGAACACGCCAATAATACTTGTCAAGTAACATTGATCGTCTGCAGGGCGGCTAAGAGTTACTGCAAAATCTGGCATTTGAACATTAACACCTCGAAATCAAAAATTATGATCTTCCAGCACTCCGCAGGTAGAAGACTTCCGAGAGAAAACTGGCAACTGGCAGGACAACCAATAGAAGTTGTTACTGAATTCAAATATTTAGGTTACTTGCTATCTTACAACCTCAATTTACGATTGCACGTAAAAGAAAAATAAAGCGAAAGCAGCGATTAATCTACGCTGGTCTAAATTTTATGGCAACAAAAATGTTGACAATGCATCCAGTGCATTAACGCTAGTATCAACTCCTGTCGCTGCTATTGAAATCAAGTATTTGGCTATAAGGAAGTGGAAGAATTTGAACGTTTGCAGGGCTTTTTTCTTTAAACGCATATTCAAACTTCCTACCACGAGGCTGAAATCCTTCAAATTTACTGCAGAAACCTAAAATAATGAGACGCAGAAGCTCAAACTTCTCAAGCTTCTTAAACACGCCTTAACACGTTGACTGCCACGCCAATTTTCAGTATGTTTCACTGGGTGCCAACAACGTTTTTTGCTATATTCAAAATTTTTACTATATAAATATATATTTTGATATGAATTTTTATGTTTGTGTTGTCCTGGGAAACCTTGTGAGGGATTTTTGCCTGGCAATCAAATATGATAGCCATGGCACAGCACATTAAGTTAGACTTCTATCTTTCCGTAGAAGGCCATTGCTGTTTTAGGTGATATTCAGTTTGCTCAAACCAAGTTTACCTAGCACATCACAGGTTGCCAGAGTTATCAATTTGTATGGAGATTTCTCCCTAGTAGCTACCATTTTTGGTACTCCTATCATTTTGTGAAAGCATACCTGGCTATCTTATTTGATAGCCACGGCACCACTGAAAACATAACTCGCTATCAAATATGACGTCCATGGCAGTCAATGTGTTAAGAATCAATTTTTCGTCTTTCAAAGAATGGTTAGATCTAGCTGCGGAACTAGGTATAGTCCTTAACCGAACAACTTTTTTGTAAACGACAGGCAAGATATATTTTACGATTGCATCGCACAGGTAGATCAACGCCTTTATGAAAGTTGTCTCAGCCGGTAGCGTTTGTCTGGATCTAGAAGTCTATATAGAACGCTAAATCACTCTCCTGGCGCAAATAATTATTTCTGTAACAATTTGACAACATATGAAATCAGCACATCAGCAGTTACAGAGACACTTTGCCTCAATTTTATGCCTCACAGACTGGATCTAAAAGTGATCTGCAGTCTCTGTAACCTCAAGGTACCGGAAGACCTTTTCTACTTCCTTGCAAAATGCCCAATTTTAATTGAATTTAGGAGGTTATTTTTCTGCAAGAGCTTTCTCACATTGCAAGAGGCTTCTGAACTTTTAAATGGCTCTTTTGGTTGGAAAACCTTATCTAAACATTGTATTCTGTATTATAAGAATCGTAACAAATTTTAATGAATTTTTTAGCTCTCAAAATTTTATCTTTAATCTTTAATCAATTTATCTAATATTTAAATTTGTATATTATTTTATTTATTTTTTTTTAATCTCTTATCAATGCCATACTCTTTTCTTTTGTTTAAATTTTATTGTTAATTGTACTTAAGCTGTTAAATAAAAAAGAAATACTAATAATAATAAGGAGACATTTCACTCGAAAAGAAAACTTAAGGCAACCGAACAAATAAAAGACAAATAGGCCGAGCAAAAGGAAATACTTCTTGCTCCCGTTACTGGAATCTTTTAGGCAGTGAATAATAAATGATATACGGATAATGTTTTCTCTAAAAATAGTAAAACTAAACTTTCCGAACGTCCACGTCGCGTGTCGTCGCATCGGTCGATGATAAAATGTATAAAAGGGCAGAATTTCCAAATTAGAATCCTTCAATAATAAATTGAATATTCCTAATGAATCACCATAACATTCAAACACCTATAAAAAAAAGAAAAAAAAGATGATAACGGCTTCAGGGGCAAGAGAAGAAACCCAAAGAAATTCTAATTCTAATGAAAAACTTTTGTGTTTCGCAGTGCAAAGTTAAAAAAGGATTAATAAAACGAATAGCCTAACCTAATTATATTTTTGTGTGGAGGGAAGAGAAGAACAGTTAATTTTCTAACTTTTCTATTTCCAAAAAAAAATTGTAAGAAATTTCTTACATTCGAAACAAAATACATATACACATTCTGTTAAGTTCTTCTTTTTTTCAATTTTGTTAAATAAGACTTACCCGTGAATATTTAAAATAGAAGTAGGGTGGCACACACTCTTCTTCACGTGCGATTTCTACAGCCAAATACACTAAACACTCGCATAAACACTTATTCAGCAGAAATTTTCCAACGAGAAGAGAGGCGCTCACTCCTGCTTTCCACCCGTACTAGTTAAGAGCCGTTTCTATTTTCTTTTCCTTTTTTTTTTTTGTTATCAAAGAATTTCTTTTACAATCAATTTGTTACCACCAACATAGCTATGTTACCTTTAAAAATGTTAAGAGTTTGAAATTTTTCAATAGTACATCGACGGAACCGAACGAAAATCAATATGAAAAAAGTTTAAAAAACGAAAATAATTATTAAAACGAGTATGTACATAAGAAAACTTTACACTTAACTTTAAGAGATTTAAGAGTAAAAAAGCTATGGTTACACTAAACTTTAGTTTTTGATTTTTAGTAAATGCATGTTGTAAATTATTTTTGATATTTTTTAAAATGGCAGATGAAGAAAAAACATTTATGTATATGTGTGCAAGGGAACAACATCTGTGGAGGGTATAATGAATTTTTGTTTATATCTCGCGAGTCTAGTCAACAAAAAAAAAAAAACGTAACGTACCACGAGGACGAAAACGACAACCACGGCAACGACAACGGTGGTAGCAAAACGATTACAAAAAAAAACAAAAAATAGTACACGAAGCTTACACGAACCACAAGAATTATATCGAAAAAGAAAAAAAGTTATTTAGTACTACCTCTACTGAAATCAATATTCTTTAAGTTTATTTCTTCCGCGGCACTCTCAAATCATCGACAATGTCTTATCTCTTTGCCTGCTCACACACACAAGTAAACAAAATTGCAATTATGATTTCAATAGGAGAAAAAGTCAATCTTTCCAAAAAGCTTTCAGGGGGGGCTAGAAACTTTTACCCAATCCTTTCAATCTATAAGCATTTGCGTAAAGTTCACTTTCTGTATGCCACTCTATTACAACATTTATGTAATCAGGATATTAATTTCCATGAAAAACTTTTTTTCATTATTTTCTTTTTGATTGAGAAGATTTTTTGTTTAAACAAATTGAAATTCACTGAACACTTGGCACATAAATGGCATTAGGACTCTTTCTTCTTTACCAAAGGACGATGATTCATTAGTTTTTTTTTTCTTCACCCTTTTTGTTGATTACTTATTCCTTACGAATATTATTTTAAATTAATATCTCCATTTCAATTGGGTACTTCAGAAGACAACCGTACTGACTTTAGTCGTTTTTCTAAAATGCCACCCACACTTACACGATATATTTTCGTATCCTCGATTTTCATATATTTTATTTATTTATTTTTTCATGTGCCATACATATATAAAAATGTAAAATACATTTTTAAATAGCAGACATATGAAAAAATGAAACTTTATGTTATGAAAGAGTTGGAAAAAGTTTATTTTTTTTATTTTTTTTTTTTTTTCAAAATTACAACCGTCTCCGGTATCCGAAAGCACGAAAAATCAAAGAGGAAAAAAGAAATATTTCTGCGGCTCGTGTTGATGAAAATTTTTGGGAATTGACATCAGTTGTAGAGACTTTTGCTGTCGGAGCTAAGCGCAACGTCCCTTTTTTGAGGAGAAGAAGGACCCAACCAAAAAAAAAAATCCACTTTCTATCACATAGTATAGTTCGTTCCAAGGTTTATTATTTTTTTTTTTTTTGTTTTCTTGCGCGTCGCTCTCCTCAAAAATAAGTTTGTATTGAATGTGAGATTTCAGGGATTCGTGTCTACCATAAAGCTTTCGTTTATTTTGAATAAAGGGCACCAGCACCGTACAACGCAACACAATACATCTGTCGACGATAAGTCGCGATTGAGCTTTAAAATAAACTAACTTTGCTGTTTGCCCAGAATGGGTTTCTGTGACGAGAGGGGGTTTTAACGTGGTAGAAGCAGGCACCCTTTTCCTTTCTGGAAAGTTAAGGTAGGGGTGCCTTTTTACGACAAGTATTTATAGATTTCGATTTTGTTTGAATCATGTGAATAGTTTAGAAACATTGTAACTACCCTTGTGATGTCTGTCACAATGGGGGGTTGGGGGTGTTGTTCATACAGCTGTTTTTGTTAAAACTTACTCAAATGGGTCATTGTAGTATTGAGGGTGAAGGAAAAGGTTGCATGTTAATGCTTTTTGTAATTGTATCTACTATCGCATCATTTGTTCATCTAGATGTGACATTGTTTCAATCGAAAGGGTAAATGGTAAGCGGCAATCATCAAATAAATCAGAAGCTCTCAAATTATATTTCAACTGTTTTCTCAGCTCTTGAACTCCAGGGAAAAGTAATTGTGTTTTTCACTTAATCCAAAAAAAACTTTCTACAAAAGTGATTCCCATCAATGTTCTCGAAAATTATTACCAAAAAGGCACACCTAGATGTTGTTTATTGCTAAAGAAATAGCAACACGATTTCGTGTATGGAGAGTTTCACATGGAAGTGGAGTGCGTCATCGGTTCAATACAAACACACAGCTACACTCTTTTGATATTCTGATTTTATCCGGATGAGACTTTGAAAAAAAGTATTGGGCCTAGAATCCGATTATCGTCTAAGTTCTGGATTATAAAAAGGATTATTTTTTAAGCCAGAATTTATGAAACGATAGTGAAATAGCCATCTTTCAATCGCTGTAAGTGAAGTTACACGAATCAATCTTTTGATGATGCAATCGACGATAGACAATTGGAAGATAAATCGTTAAAAATTTTGTCCCTTTTCTTTGTAGTGTCAACATACTTTCTATATTATTGTTACTGTTGAAACATGACTTTGGAGTGGAATCTCCGATTCTGAAATTGTCAACAGGCGGCGCTTCATAAATAATTAAAGACAAGTGGCAGCAATGCCAAGAAGCAATCAGAAGTCAGAACCGCTGCCTCTGAGGTTCTGGGTTTCACTCGGCCACCAAAACGAAACGAAGAATGCAGGCAGGCAAATGCAGCCAAACAAAACGCACGACAAGTGTTGATGCGAAAACAAACGATGCTTACGATCAGTATAACGAGATTTACAAGGAGAAAAGAAGGGAGGAACACCGAATTCTCAAAAAGAAAAAGAAGCAGCATGAGAAGCGCTCGTTTGAGGAAATTGAGAGATGGCACCTCTCAGGACTGGAACTAGATTCGGAAGTTTTACCAAAAGGTAAAAAGATCCTGCCAGGGTGTTAGGTCCCGAACTCAAGCCTGTAAAGACCAGCAGGGAAACATAGCTGTAGAGTCACAGTCGCTACTGAGGACCTATAAAGATCACCTCTGCAGCGATGAGGACACAAATTCCGTTGTCAGGCAGATAAATTAGCTTGGACGATGATCAGGAATGCCGTCCTCCGGACCTAGAAGAAGTTAAGCTTGTCATATGCAAACTTAAATCAAATAAGACTGCAGGTGCAGATGGCCTTGATGCCGAACTTTTCAAGGCAGCTGGGGACGAGTTGGGAAGGAGCATGCACCAGCTGATCTCCATGATATGGTCGGAAGAAAGCGTGCCCGATTAATGGAACCTCAGCATCGTATACCCAATCCTTAAGAAAGGAGGCCCTCACAATTGCGCCAATTATAGAGGGATAAGCCTCCTTAACGTCGCTTATAAGATCTTGTCTGCTGTAATATGTGAACGTCTGAAACCCTACATCAACAACTTGATAGGACCAAATTTTCACATTACGGCAGATCTTGGAAAAAACCCGAGAACGTAATATCGATATCCACCATCTCTTTATCGATTTCAAGGCCGCGTATGACAGTATTTACAGAGAGGAGCTGTACAGAGCCATGTCTAGTTTCGGCATCCCCACAAAACTCGTACAACTATGCAGGATGACTTTGGAGAATTAACGTCAAGGTCGGTAGAGAACTCATCGAGACCTTTGATGTCGAAAAAGGTTTTAGGCAAGGCGACAAACTGTCATGCGATTTCTTCAACATCATACTTGAAAAGATTGTGCAAAACTCAAACGTCAACACCAGAGGAACAATCTGTACAATTACTCGCCTATGCAGACGATATTGACGTAATCGGAAGAAAAAAGTGTGATGCTTTGCGATTATTGAAACAGAGGCAAAAATGGGTTTGATGGTTAATGACGGCAAAACGAAGTATAAGTTATATCATCTAACAAGGACACAGAACATCGACGAATTGGACAAAACTTCACAATAGACAGACATAACTTCGAGGTAGTACATGACTTCGTCTACCTGGATCCGCTGTAGACACGGACAACAACATCAGTGCGGAGATCAAATGGAGAATAACTCTTGCCAACCGTTGCTTCTTTGGGTTAAGAAGGCAATTGATGAACAAAACCCTTTTCTTGTATAAGACCTTGATCATCTCAGTCCTGCTTTACGGCGCGGAAGCATGCACCTTATCGAAAGCGGATGAGGAAACTCTTGGTCGCTTCAAAAGAAAGATCTTTGGGCCCTTATGTTAAGACAATGTGTGTAGAAGGATAAACAACAACGAGCTGTATAAACTGTACCGCGACATGGGCATAGCCAGAAGAGTTCGCATCGCGAGGCTACGATGGTTGGGTGGACGGGTTTTTCGAAAGCACATTGCAGGGAAATCGTGGAAAGGGGAAGATCTCGTCTTAGGTGGCGCAATCAAGTGGATGAAGACCTCAACCGAATTAGAGTTCAAAACTGGAGAGAGCTCGCCCGAAATCGAAGTTGTTACAGATGGATGTTGATTGAAGCCCAGGTTCACCCTGAACTGTAATGCCCATTTAAGTAAGTAAGTAAGTACGGTTAATAGTTTTCCGATGCTGGAGGTTGCGGAGGTGGTCTACTATTGCCGGTTCGTTCATGCTTCCCATCCTATATAATATCGCTGCCAATCATCGACATCGAACAATTATGCATGTCACTTCGTCTCGGAACAGGTATTTCCGTATATATCAATCTCAAGCTACATACCACCTAGAAGCCCCATTGATATCTATATCTATGAAAAGTACCTTGCTCACATTGATTGAATGACTGTCCACAGAAGATTTATTCTATTTTATATTTTTTATAGTCTTATTCTTCTATTGAAAATATGCTTATTCCTTGTAACTTAAAAAGTGCTATCGAAATAGCTTTTGTTGACAATTTATTTGCTCTTAACTTATGTCAAATCAGTAGCGTTGTCAATAGTTTAAATAATATTCTTGATCTTGTTTTCATACCACATGATGATTTCAAGGGTTCGGTGTATGATACGCTTCCATTTTCATTATTGAACGATTCTATCAATCATAAGGAATTATATATTGAAATTCAATTGTATACTTATTAAAAAATTAATAGTAACAATTCATTATATCATTTAACTTTTTAAAGGCCAATTTTATTAAACTAGATAATTATCTTGAAAGTATTGACTGGAAAACTGAATTTTTAAACCTAGATCTACAAAATATGTTTTATCGCTTTTTTAAATAATGCTTTCAATTCATTACTGCCTCATAAAAAGAAAAAGAATATTTCCAAACCTCCATGAAATGCTAACAGGCTGACACACCTTAAGGAAATCAAATTATTTGGCTTCTTCGTAGGGAGTTCAAGGTGTTAAATTCAATTCAAGGCATTAAAATTAAATTCTCTCACAGAATTTATATTCTGCAGGTTGAACTCAATTTAAAAACGACCCAAAAAGTTTTTGGTCTTTTATAAATTCTAAATTTTATTTCCGTAAAGTCAGTTCTAGTCTTATTAAAGAATTATATGTATTTAAATGCAAATCAGAGGTTTAAAATCTTATGTAAAGAAAAGAAGAAGCAGTTTTTTGAATCGGAGGCGCGTAAACTAAATCTCGCTATGAACTCTTCAGAATTTTGGACCTTAGCTCGCAATTTAAATGGCTCCAAATATACTGTTGACATCAGTCTAACACCTCAAGTTTTGCAGAACCATTTTCAACAACTTTTAAACCAAACCTCAAACGTAATTTTAAAGTACCACTACGCCCCGCCTGGGATACACGATTCTATTTTAGATTCACCGATCACGATACATGAGGTTACTCTTTTCGTCAACAGACTAAAGGATGGCAAAGCAGCTGGATCTGATAGAATACCTGTTGAATTATACAAATATGGATCAGATAATTTTATTCAAACACTGGCAGGCCTAATGAACAACATTATGGAGGATTGTATAATACCTCAACAGTTTAAGGAAGCCTTAGGGTCGATTCCTTCACTATTTCTCCACTTGGCTCAAAATCGCAAGTTGGCCAACTGTAAAGTTGAGACACAAGTTGAAATTTGTTTTTCTTCACTAATTTAAATTTCTATTCAAGAGTTGAAATTCAATGGTTCGCGTACTTGCGTTTTTAAAAATTTCCTTGGGATATTTTCGACAGATACATATTTATGTACTGAAATTCAAATCAAAACTTGATATTTTTTAACTTTTGATTTGAATTTTGATTGCTCGATAAAATTTAAAAAAAAACATGGACATGCTAAGAGAGCAACCACAATACCTATTTCCAACATGTAAAAATCTAGTTTTTTAATAAAAATATTAGATAGCAAAAATCTATTTATGTAGGGGAGACTGGGTACGGTTGACACAATTTTTCTTCTTTTGTCCATAGCATTGACATCAATAAGATTAGCTATGTAGGAATTAGGTGCAATTCAAGATCATGATTCTTTCTATTAATGAACAGTGTTTTTTGAGTGCATAGTTCACATTTAAGCAATATACATTAATTTTAATGAGAAAAGTCAATTTGTTTCAACTGTCCCCATGCCAGGGGCGGTTGAAACAATGAATGGGGTCAATTGAAACACGTTGAAATAGTAAAAATATTGCCTTGTAACGTATTTTATTAATTTTTTATTTCAAAAAATTCCACAGTTAGAGAATATATTTTTATTCAAAGTTCATTATTAAATATATATACTAGTATATTAACTAAACGGTCTAGACGGTCGTATCTTGCTTTCGAATGTATCTTGAAAGAGAGCTGTAGTTTATTCCATGCTTCTCTGCGTAATGAACTGCCTGCCTTCACATCGTCATGAGCCGCTTTATATGTTGCTAATTCCACATTTCCTCGTGCAGTCTTCCTCACACGTACTCGGGGCATCTACAAAACAAACAAAAAATGTAAACATATTGTTTCAACCGTCCCCAAAAAAAATGTGTCAACCGTCCCCAACCACTTTTCTAACAAAAAAAAATTACAAAACAACATAAACAACACTAACACGTCCCTGCATGACATTTCATTCTATTCTACACTCTTTTCTGCGCACAACAAAATATCACTCAACACTTACACTTGAATAGTACTCACGCAACAAAGAAAAGTAAAAAATCAAAAAAACTTACTTTTGCTTGTCAAAAAAAACAAGAGCTTCCTGTTCACTACCGATCAGCGCGACGATCAAAGCAAGACTGAAAATCGTGACTTAACTGGTTTCTGCTTAATTCTCTTTCAGTACTCAAACACATTGCGTGAACGGTTTCTGAGATATTTATGTTGTGTCAACCGTCCTGTGTTTCAACCGTACCCAGTCTCCCCTACATATGCACATAGATACGTATGTATATTGAATATGTTTGGTTTTTAATTTTGTCTCGTTTGCTCTTGGTCTAAAATTGAAATAACATTGAATTCGGGAACTGTTTTTCAAGCCAGACCCATGGACATGTTTTATATTATCAGACGATGAATGACTCTCAGAATAATAATTTTTTATTTTACAGATATTTTTATTCTCCTTTTCATTTTCGGCGTTACGAGTAGTGATCTTGAAGCGATCACAACTCTCCCACTTTTCTGCTTCACACTAGTGATTCCGCCTGTGGGGTACGCCGCGTTGACCTCAGAAATCGTCGGCAGGCCTCCCGGTTTTGGATTGTTCCATGTCTGAGGCCAACCAAATGCTGCTGTTTTTGCATTTGCTTGTACCAGGAGTGTTTTGGCCTGCCTTTTTTTTTACAAATATTTATAATGAATTTAAAGCCTTGGCTTTGCCGTCAGCTCGGTTGGCAGATTAATAAAAAAAGGATTTAATATTTATAATAGAAAAATAATAATAAAAGGAGAGTTATCTATTCAAATTCTGTTATAAGTAACTTTCTATATTTTAATATGTCTTTCATAAAGAGGTACAGTTTTTTCCAAGCAGTATAGTTTAACAATGTTATTGTTTCTTGTAATGTAAGTGATTTTTTTCCGAAGTATGAAAGTCGATGTTGTGCAAATATGGGACATACACTAATGAGATGGAAGCAGTCTTCTTTAGCTTTCAGATTACACAATGAACAAAATTGATGGAAGCTGTTATTATATGGTGTTCCATTAATTCCAAGGACTTCACATCTTGTCTTGAAAATCAGAGATATTTCCTTATAAGTGTACGCATCGTTAAAATAACATGCTTCCATTAAGTTCAGTTTCAATTGAGAATAAAGGATTCTGCTTTGTGACTTTTGAGCTTCTTTAATGAATTCAATCCTCACTATATCTTCCTGAGTTTGGATTATTTTGTAGAGCCGTTCTTTAAAATGCAACAAATTACTATAATCCAGTTCCAAGGTCTCTCCACAATAATTTCCTATGTCTTTCCACTTCGCCATCCACCAGTCCGCATTTCTAAGTTCGTACAATGCCATTTGTTTGGTTAGCCGATTTTCTGGATGAGCAAGTACCCTTAAGATGTAGTCTGCATGCAGCTTGAGAGTGAATGTGTAGATTCTAGCTAGACCCGTTTCGAGATGTAGAGCATAGGTTGGCGTTTTTATCGGAAGATTGAACAGTTTCTTTAAAAAGGACCTTTGAAATTTTTCTATTGCCTCAAACTCATTTATTCCCCAAACTTGCGCAGCATAGCATAGAGAAGACTTAACAACAGCATTAAATATCTTGTATTTTGCTGACAGTGCAATACGCTGATTCGAAAAGATATTTTTCCATGACATGTTAAGCAGGCCTTGTGATGAAGTAGATTTCATTGCTATATGTTCATTATAGTCCATGGTTTTGTTAATATTAACTCCTAGGTACCTATACTTGTTCACAATCTCCAATACATTTCCATTGAACATCCAAGTATATGCAGCATGATTTCGGGTAGATCTAGAAAACGTCATTATTTTGGACTTGTTAATATTGATTGTAAGCCCCCATTTATCGCAATAATCAGATAGTCGATTTATCATTAGTTGTAAATTCTCAGGCGATTCAGAGAGAATAACCAAATCATCGGCATACAAAAGAACATTAATGGTCAGATCAGCGATTCGGATACCTCCAGGCAGACAAGTTTCAACATCATTGATGAAAAGTGCGAAAAGAAGAGCACTTAGAAGGCACCCTTGTTTAACTCCGGTGTCCGTTTCAAACCAATTTGATAGTTCTGCCCCATCCCACACAGTTGCTTTTGATTGAGTATACATTTCCTTTATCACATGAATGAACTTCGTTGACATACCTAACAGGGAAAGCTTATAAAAAAGAGCATTTCGGTTGACAAGATCGAAGGCAGATTTAAAGTCCACAAAAAACGCATATGTCTTCTTGTTTCTGGCTTGTGCTGCTTTAACTATCGATGTTAAGGTAAAGATGTGGTCTACAGTGGAGAAGTTTTTTCTGAAACCCGCTTGAAACTTTGAAATTATGTTGTTACCTTCAGCCCACTTTTCAAGCCTGCTGGCAAGCACACCACAAAATAATTTAGCAATAACGTTCATAAACGAGATTCCTCGATAATTTTCAACATTATTTGTGTCACCTTTTTTATGGATCGGAAAAATGACTGCCTTCTTGAAAGATGTTGGAACTTCTTGTTTATTTAGGATGTCATTGAATAAAGCTTTGAGTCGGGAAGTAAGTCCTTCTGTACCGTTCTTGAAAAATTCATATGTGACTCCATCTTCTCCCGGCGCCTTTTCATTTTTCGCTTTAAGAATAACAGCATTTATTTCGGCAAATGTAATTTCGGAATCAAGTATTTCGTCGGACAGCAGAGGTTCAGCGTACGAAAACTTAACATCTGATCCAGCACATAGTATATTTTGGCCTGCCTTTTCTTTTTCGTCGCGAATTTGTTGAAACGTTGTACGATATTGCCTTTTTGACGGGGTTCTAAAGATATTTTTATTAACATATGCAAATCCAAAATAACAGACAGAAGCAACAAAATGTAGTACAAAATTAAATTTCACAGACAACTCTCAAGTATACTCATTCAAATTCTACTTTTTCCAAAAGTTGAGAAAATCGGAAGTTGATCAACTCGAGAGTTGAAAATCGACAGTTGAAGCTGTCAAATTTGAGTGATGAAAAACAAAATCACAAGTTGAGAATAAAAATCCTCCAGTTGACTTCAACTTTTAGTGAAGACAACGACCCTTAGTATTCCCAATCTACAAAAAAGGTTGTGCACATAATCCTGCGGACTATAGGGGAATTTCCTTTCTGAATGCCTCTTATAAAATTTTTACCTCGTTATTACAGAATCAGCTTAAAATATGGATTTCATCAAGAAAACTTTTGAGTAAATTTCAAGCCGGGCTCAGTTCGGGTTACTCTACTATATACCATATTTTTGTGTTAAAAATATAGCATTCTCTTTAAGGATTTCAAGGCAGCGTTCGATACGGTCGACAGGGAATCCTTAATTTATAAGCTGTACGGACTTGGAATGTCCTTAAAATTTGGTCAAGTCATCCAAAATATCTATGGAGATACGAAGTCGTCGGTTTGGAATGGTGCTGATAAATCGATTGGTTTGCAACCAAAACAGGAGTTAGACAAGGCTGTCCACTAAGCCCCGATCTGTTTGCACTCTTTATTGACGACTTGGTCTATTGCCTACCTGGTGGCATAGAATTTGCGGAACTTCAAATTAAAGCCCTTCTTTTTTGCAGATGACGTAGTGATGTTGGCAAACTCACCTGAAACTCTACAGTTGATGCTGAATAGGCTCCAGGAGTCTTGTAAACTGTGGATTCTTGTGGTTAATCCGGATAAATCCAAAGTTATGGTTATAAAGAAGGGAGAAGGCAGAACGTCAGTAAAGGAAAAGTGGTTTTTCGAAGGGAATGCCGTTGAAGTGGTAAAAGAGTTCAAATATCTTGATGTGCTATTCACTCAAAATATGAAAATGGATAAACATTTGAAAGATAAATTATCCAAGGCCAAAATCGCATTAAACGCTACTTGGAAAAACTGTTTCGACAATAAATTCATAAGGCACAGTAGTAAATATCGTGTCTTCGAAACTGTAGCGCAATCAATCCCTTTTTATATTGCTCAGGTATGGGGAGGATCAGAATATGAGTCGGTGGAAAAACTTCTCAGGTTTTACCTCAAAAGAGTATTTCATCTCCCTCCCAACTCACCGAAATATATGCTTATGATTGAGACTGGATTGCCTCCGTTGCTAATAAAGACACTCAAGTTGAAAGTTGACTATGTTCTCCAGTTCTTGCAAATGACTGATCAGCGGCTTCCTAAAACTGTGGGCACAAAAATGGTGCGAAGCAAAAGAGGCTTTTTTAAAGAATGGGAACGTTTAGCTTAAGATGGTGGAATGGTTCTTAATATAAATCTGGACGAACCAAGTACTGGCCCTTTTTGTAATAGAAAGAGTAAAAAATGAAGAAGAAGCAGCAAGTTCTCTCCATCGAACAACCTACGAACTACGACTGCCTCGATTATTCTCTCAGGGAGCACAATTACTTCAAAGATGAAAGTAGTATAAAAACAATTTCAATGATGTTCTGTCAACGAAAGGAATTGCTACACCTCAATAACATTCCACATAGAAGCGATTTGCCTATTTTATGCGATCTATGCAACCGAAGGAAACGTGAAGACATCATACATTTCTTGGGAATCTGTCCGGTTTTGCGAGAAATAAGAAAACGCATATTTGGGTGTGACACCTTATCAGAAAGTTATTGCATTTTCTTGTTAAGCTGGCGTTGATGGTATTCCTGTGATAGTTTTGAAAAAATGTTCCAGTCCTCTGGCTCCTCCATCACTAATCATTTTCAATTCTTCACTGTTATGTCGTCTGGACTGTTCTTAGATGAATGGAAATCCTCTTTCTTCATTCCAATTTTTAAATCGAGTTCCAGAAACAATGTAGCGAACTACAAAGGAATTTGTAAACTCTCTGCAATTCCTAAGTTTTTTAAAGCCTTGTCATATAAGTGATACCCAACATGGGTTCATCTCGGGAAGATCAACAATCACCAATTTAACATGTTTCTCTTCTTTCGTTGTTGAAACTATTGAAAGTAAAGATCAAGTGGATGTTATTTATACCGATCTAAGCAAAGTGATTGATTCGGTTTGTCACAAAATACTGCTTCAAAAATTGGAATCATTTGGTTTCTTCTCAATCTGGATCCGTTCCTTCCTCATAAAAAGGATTCAAAAAGTCAAAACTGATGAAGATTAAACGTACCTCTGGTGTTCCACAGGGTAGTCGTCTAGGTTCTCTACTTTTTATCATATTTATTGATGATATTGTCAACTGTGTCAACTTCAGCAAATGCCTCATATACGCAGACGATCTGAAACTTTTTCTGAAAGTAACCTCTATTAGTGATTGCCAAAAACTCCAATTGGATCTTGATAATCTATTTCGCTGGTGTGTGTTAAACCGTTTGAATCTTAACGCCAAAAAATGTTTTGTGATTTCTCTCTCAAGAAAGAATCATTTGCAAAAGTTTTTATATTATCTTGATTGCAACCCTGAAAAAGAACCCTGCAAGAACTGAAAAATTTAAGGATTTAGGCCTACTTTTTGACTCCGAATTCTCTTTCAAACCACATATAGAAGCTATGGTATCAAAAGCTAACTCAATGTTAGGATTTATCAAAAGAAACTCAACAGACTTTACTAACCCCTACACCCTTATGTCTCTTTATACCTCACTGCTCACTAGTAAGACCCAACCTAGAGTATGCAGACATCGTCTGGAACCCTCACCAACAATGTTTTTCCGATCGAATTCAGAAAGTTCAGAATAGGCTAACGATGTATGCATTTTACAAAATGCGATGGTACTTTCATCCAAATTCAACAGCTAGGCAGAATCTGCTAGGTTTGCAATCGCTCAAATCACTTAGAACTAGTCATGACAAAGTTTTTGTGGGAGATATTTTTGTTATCATATAAAGTGTCCTTCCTTCTTATCCTTAGTTTGTATTTATGCTCCAGAGAGGCCGTTGAGGAAAAGAAATCTTCTTTTTCAATCAAGACACAGAACTAATTATGGCATGAGTGAACCAATTTCAAAATCAATTAGAGAGTTTAATGAAATTTGTGGCCTTCTCCAGAAATAAATTTCAATATAAATTGTATTACTTATTTTTAAGAAATTGAAACCTATTTTGTTATAATGTGTAATATGTTGAGCTCATTGCTCGTAGGTGAAATAAAAAAATAATTGAAAAAAAATAAATGAATAAATAAACCTAAAGTGAAGCCAAGGAAAGTATAAGCACGGACACTTATTCAAAAACAACCAGAAACCAAAAGAATATACAAATGCTGCTATTTACGAAGTTATCAACTGTAAGCTGAAAATCCGCCCAGCATATTTACTAGCGCGCACATTTCACCAACTAAATGGCCGGGTTGATTAAAATTGAAGGCAACGGTGAATCCCATCAAACTTATTTATTGGTCGATGCTTTAAAGGTGTAAAATGCGCGTTTCCACAGATCTCCGCAATGACTAAGAGCACGATCAAACCGTCGTCCGACTAAAAGTCTACACCCTGCGGAGGGTCAAAGGGCCCTTTTAAATTGTCGACCGCCTGCGAGGGTTCTAACACTACGATCAAACTGTGGGCTGCAGGGCAAATGGAGATTTTTAAGGACCACTGACTTGAAGAGACTGCTTCATGCAGAATGTCAAATTCAACGAAGAAATTAAGCTCGCCACATGTAAGCTTAAATCAAATTAAACTGCAGGTGCAGATAGCGATTGAGGCCAAGCTTTTCAAGGCAATCAAAGATAAATTGGAAAGGTGCATGCACCAGCTGACCTGCAGGTTGAGATCAGAGGAAAAAATTAGCCCAGTGAATTAGGCCTCAGTGGCGTATGCCCAGCTCTAAAAAAGAGGGGTCTTCACAAGCAAACAAGGGTGCAAGCACCCTGAAAGTCAAAACTTATAGAGGTACACCTCAAGGAGGAGTGTTACCCCCGCTACTCTGTAGTTAGGTTAATTTTGCCATGAGCGGAATAAAAGCCGTTGCCTATGCTGATGATATCGTCATCATGACTTCGGGTAGATTCAAAACAACCCTTTGTGAACTCCTTCAGACAGCTCTAAACAAGCTCATCAGCTGAGCTAAGAACTGTAGGCTTAATGCCAACCCTACAAAAGCAGAACTTGTTCCGTTTACGAGAAAACTTAAAATTTCATATATATTTCCACCCACAATGAACTAATTTGGTACGGCAAAATATCTCCGAATTGTCCTTTAACGTAAACTTAACTGGAAAGAAAATTCAAAAGAAAGAGAAAGGAAAGCTCAAATCGCCTTCTACACTCTTGTAGAAAAAATGTGGTCCTAGTCCAAAAACTATTCACTGGAAGTATACATCCATAATATGACCAACCCTCACATATCCCTGTCTAGTCTGGTGGCCACCAATAGAGAAGGATACAAACCTTAAGCCCATGACCAAAATCCAAAGGTTTGCATGCAGCTTCTACAAAAATCAATGGAGTAGACACAATCGGACATGGTAGTTGAGCTGCTAAACTTCTTGGTTCTTACTATACTAACATTCATTTGTAGCTCGAAAAGTTCGGATGAAATACGATAGGCTATTAATGCAATTCGAATTGTATGTCGCCGCAGTGATTATCAAAATGTGAAATTCTTCAGCATCTCCCCTATATGCTCTATTGTTTCGGTTTGGTTCATCCATTTGAAGACCATCATCACATCCTTACACTGCTCTAGCAAGTGGAAGTTGTTGAAGAAATTGTTCAAAATGATCGTCAAGGGATATCATCAGGAAGACTTTTGATATAAGCATGGGAATTTCACTCGGTTCAATTGGTGCCGCCGACTTTTTATCAGCTTTTGTATTCGTGTTCTGTAACTATGTGTCAAAAAAAACAGTGAAAACCGGGAGGAAACCTTACTAGATTTATAGAATTCGGTTTGAGTTTCCACATCTTATCGCCGCATTTTGTTGAGGCTACAGTTATAGAAAAAAGGGGCCGGACATGCATGCCTTTTCGATAAATTAAAAGGGTGAATTGATCACATTCATTTGTATGACTGTCATTGTCAATTATTGTCTAATCAAGCTGTCCTAACAAAATGCAAACATTTACTACAAAAATACAGGGAATTTCAACTAGAAATGAGATCAATTCCCAATCTAGTCAAACAGAGCTACCTACCAGACAAGTCTTTGGAAACTACTGATGGTGCACTTGATTCAACTAGCTATTTAAATGCATTTAATAATAAAGGAATATGTGTAAAGGTAAAGAAATCAAGGAGGCTACTCACCATAAAAAACAATCCCAAAATATTTCCTGAAATCCAAAAACACGCACTCGTTTTTTCACTCGCGAGGGACAAAAAAAAAACATCACAATTGCTACTCCCGGACATCAAAATAATGATCTTTATAAAAGCTTTTAAATTAAAACTGCAAAAGGATGAAAACACAGATATTTCGACTCAGACCTCAAAACACGACACGATTTGAAAATTCAAACGAGCAACGGCCACTTTGATTTTTTTTTTTCTCTTTTTTTCTCTCATCGAACACTCACGAAAGACATTGAAAACTTGAATTTAGCTTGAAATAAAAGAATTAGTTGACTAGATTTACTTACTAAACACAAAACAGAGCATTTAGGAACCTAAATCAATCACTTGCTGGACAAAAACCATGAAATTTATTGAACATTTAACATTAAAATCGAACGATTGGCACTTCACAGCCAATGCATTGGAGAGAAAAAAGAACACACACGGCAATTTCACACACTTTCGACTTTAAAAGTCAAATAAACCTTGCAACCAACTGAATTTGGTTTTATTTACACACTTTCACAATTAATTGAAATGAAATTATAAATTTTGGACCGAAATCTAACAAATTAAAAGAGAACTATTTTATTTTTCTTTAAACTACACGAGACACGATTGTGCCTGCACTTTTGACGGCTATTTGTGATTTGTGACTGCAGCTGAAGCTGAACACTCAACCGGACTATCGCTGACTCTTTCAAGCTCACACAGTGAATTTGACGGATAAATCAAACCACGAGAATATTTGAATTTGAATAACTTCCTTGAAAAGTTGTTGAAAATTAAACTATTTTATGGTTTTTGTAGGTGAATTGGGAGTAGGTTTCTAGATAGGGATCTAGGTTTTCTTCTTCTGACCACTCATCCGGCTGTCAAGGAAATCTGCATCAACCCTGGGTAAAGCTCGACAAAGGAAGAAATTTTTCCCAAATCGTATGAGTTATAAGATATTTGTATTATGGCAACCACTCTGACCGAAAAATCGAACTAATTTCTGAATAAAATTAAAATTTTGTCTAATCAAATGTGTTGGCTAAATAAAAAGCATGTCCACAAGTAATACAGGGGGCACCAAATTCAAATCTTAACAATGCAGTGAAAAAGCCTTCCAGTTTAGCCTTTCCGGATGCACAAGACCATTGCTTTGTGGTGTAGCTTTATTTTTCAGATTGAATTGTTGATATTGCATGAAGATAATAAATCTCATAGCAATCTACTCCGAACCAATGCTTATCCGATCGGTTACGATGGGTAAAGGGTAACATAATCAGCTCAGCACTTTAAGCTCAGTACTCACTGATTAAATCCACTTACCTTTTTTTAAATATTGAAATAGAAATTCGTCAACAGAAAAATGGAACTCACTCAGTTTTGTTTCCTACCTTAGGTACACTTAACCATTTTTAAGCAGTAAAAGAGTAATGACCCAACAAAAGGTATATGAGTGAGGAAAGTCTAATGTCATATCCCAAGGAAATGGAGTATTTGAAATCTTATGGAACCTCTTAACGTTGTGAAAAGTGTAATTCAAAATTATTATAAAAACCGATTAAATATCATGAAGGGAAATATTAAGAAGGAATGGCAAATTGTTTACAGTATTTTAAGGAAGCATTCCACGCCCAGTAAAAATATTTTACTTTCAGATGAAAAGCATTTAATGTCGGATAAACGCAATATCGCTATAGTAAGTTTAATTGTTATTTTGCTACTGTAGCAGAAATGGAAAGCCTTTGTATTTTCCAAAATGATCTCTGTGTGATTCTAGTTACAGGTTAGATTAGGTTGAATCGTGGGTACAGCCACAATTGGCAACACCTCACTCGGATCTCCAGAATCCATTGTGCTTCCCGGGAAAATTAGAGGATTAGTAGATGGGAGGATTGGGGAGGTAGAGGGTTGGGCTGGTGATTGGTTTATTAGGGTAGGGAACCTCCACTGAACCATTTGGAGCCCTGAGTTGATTTCAGGAAGTTGCTCAGAGATGTTGCCCGGTTCGTCAAAGAAGTATACTCCGAGAGCTTTTTTCTTAGTGTTGGCCAAGCTAGGACACTCACCGAGGAAGTGGAATGATCCTTCTTCATTTACATTTTACATTATGTTTATTGAACGATATATATATACCATTGATACTTATACTAGGTAATTCAAAAATTAAGGAATGATAATAATGTAGGAATGTTGGGGGCCTAACCAAATACATTGTCTAGAAAAAAAATAATAACTTAATATTATATAACTGAAAAGAAAGAGAATTCTTAATTATAAGTCCGTTTACTTGAGTTATGTATCTCGGGATGTTCCGTCCCGATTATCGCTGTTCTTCCTCTTTATGGGGAGGTTTTGGGGGTGGCATCAGCCACGAAAGTATGCTGACCCAGGGTCAGCGTAGAAGTACGTGACTTCGTCGTGGGTTTATATAACTTCTTCGTCCAAAGTGTTCATCACGCTTAGGTATCTTGGCTCAGAGTGTCGGTCCTCAGTGTTCATCCTTCTCACCAGGGGATTAGGGTGGTTGCTGATATTTGCAGCCGCTTTCAATACAGTCGGTAAGACTGTATTGACGTCATCTTGGCTGTCTCGTACAGATGCTGGTTACTGTAATGTCTCTGCTGGTTGAAAGTGAGGCCGGTGCAGAGTCTCAGAATCTTCCTATCGAAAATTAGGAGATCCTTCATCGCGGTCTTCGAGATATGGTGAACCAAACTGGGCTTCCGTAGTTGATGACGGGTCTCAACAGCTGCTTGTACATCCGTAGTTTTGCTATCTGACTTAGTCCTGTCCTTCTCCTCAGCAAAGGGTACAATCGGTGGAAAGCGAAGTTGGCCTTCTTCAGTACAGTGCTTGAGTGCGGGTTGAAGTTACTTCGCGTTTCTTTGGGCAGCCAGTCTGATTCCATCAGGTAGAGTAATGGATGTGGCTCTGCAGTTACCAGCAGTACAACGGCCTCTCTTCCTCCGGTCCTTCTGAAGCAGACGAGCTCTGACTTAGGTGAGTTGATCTGGATACCCCACTTACTATAATAGGAATATAGTTTGTGCTATGGTTGGTGATATGGATGTGCTATATGTCAGAGAGTCATCGGCGTAAAGCAGGTTTTCGCAGTCCCTTGGGGTTGGTTGGTCCGACGTCATGGTGTTGAAGAGGAATGGTCCTAGTTTGATCCCTGAGCGACTCCTGCTCTGATGTTTTTGATGGTGCACCTTGCGCTTCCAATTTGGACGAAAAAGTTCCTGTGGGAGCGAAAAGAAAAAATTATTTTTATTAATGGAGCTGAAAAGTTTAGAAGATTTAGTTTATGGATGAGTGCTTCAATCCAAACACTGTCAAATGCTTTTTCGACATCCAAAAAGCATGCGACGGTGACACGATGGCTGTTAAGGTCATCGGCGACCTCACTGTGTGGTTTCATCAGCGGATGCAGGTTTGAATGCTTTTCCCGGAATCCAAACTGCATGTTTGGGATGATGTTATTATCCCTGCAGCATTTTTTCAACTTTCTAAGTATTAGCTCCTCTAGGAGCTTACTTAGATTTTTGAGAAGAGAGATGGGCCTGTAGTTGTCGATGAGGTTCAGAGTGCCTTTCTTCAGGATCGCCACTATCCTGCTGTTAATAGAGTTGCTTAAGATGATAGCCGGAAAGATCCATGCCATAAGAACGACACCAACTGCAGCTCTGGAAACCTTTCTGTCGTTAGCCCCCTAGACTTTTTTACTAAGGATTATAAAAGAAAATCAGATTTCCATCTTTACAGATGGTTCCAAAACGGACGAAGGAGTAGGGTCAGGTATCTTCTCACATTACCGTACCATGAATAGATCAATAAATCTTCCCAACTTCTGCAGTGTCTTTCAAGCAGAAGTACACGCAGTGTGCGAAGCCGCAAAACACCTAGCTACGCAAAACTTGATCAACAAAAATATTGACTTCTTCATAGACACTACAGTCAGGCGGCCATTAAAGCTATCTCATCCATTACCACAAGATCCAGGCTAGTAGACAGCTGTCGCAGTAACCTTAGACTGCTCAGCGAAACAAACAGCGTAACCTTAACCTGAGTTCCAGGACATCGTGAAATAACCGGTAGTGAAATGGCGGATAAGTTGGCTAAAATCTGGTCAGCACTCGAATCCAGCGAAACGAACACCTCAGTTCTAAAGCAACTAGAGCAAGAAAAAAAACAGATACAAACACAATTTTCTAAAAACTGACAATGACAGGTAGTCATCTTTAGAAACTTGACGAGTCTCCAGAAACCTCTGGCCAGTTATTTCCAAGGAAAAAACTGAATTTCCACTCCAGCATTCTCACGGGCCACAACTCGTTAGGTACATGATAAGAAAGGGCATTAGCACATCCGACTTATGTATATGATACCAAGACGAAGAGGCAGAGGAAGGATCATTCCACTTTCTCGGTGAGTGTCCTAGCTTGATTAACACTAGGAAAAAGCTCTCGGAGTATACTTCTTTGACGAACCGGGCAACATCTCTGAGCAACTTCCTGAAATCAACTCAGGGCTCCAAATGGTTCAGTGGAGGTTCCCTACCCTAATAAACCAATCACCAGCCCAACCCTCTACCTCCCCAATCCTCCCATCTACTAATCCTCTAATTTTCCCGGGAAGCACAATGGATTCTGGAGATCCGAGTGAGGTGTTGCCAATTGTGGCTGTACCCACGATTCAACCTAATCTAACCTGTAACTAGAATCACACAGAGATCATTTTGGAAAATACAAAGGCTTTCCATTTCTGCTACAGTAGCAAAATAACAATTAAACTTACTATAGCGATATTGCGTTTATCCGACATTAAATGCTTTTCATCTGAAAGTAAAATATTTTTACTGGGCGTGGAATGCTTCCTTAAAATACTGTAAACAATTTGCCATTCCTTCTTAATATTTCCCTTCATGATATTTAATCGGTTTTTATAATAATTTTGAATTACACTTTTCACAACGTTAAGAGGTTCCATAAGATTTCAAATACTCCATTTCCTTGGGATATGACATTAGACTTTCCTCACTCATATACCTTTTGTTGGGTCATTACTCTTTTACTGCTTAAAAATGGTTAAGTGTACCTAAGGTAGGAAACAAAACTGAGTGAGTTCCATTTTTCTGTTGACGAATTTCTATTTCAATATTTAAAAAAAGGTAAGTGGATTTAATCAGTGAGTACTGAGCTTAAAGTGCTGAGCTGATTATATTACCCTTTACCCATCGTAACCGATCGGATAAGCATTGGTTCGGAGTAGATTGCTATGAGATTTATTATCTTCATGCAATATCAACAATTCAATCTGAAAAATAAAGCTACACCACAAAGCAATGGTCTTGTGCATCCGGAAAGGCTAAACTGGAAGGCTTTTTCACTGCATTGTTAAGATTTGAATTTGGTGCCCCCTGTATTACTTGTGGACATGCTTTTTACTTAGCCAACACATTTGTTTAGACAAAATTTTAATTTTATTCAGAAATTAGTTCGATTTATCGGTCAGAGTGGTTGCCATAATACAAATATCTTATAACTCATACGATTTGGGAAAAATTTCTTCCTTTGTCGAGCTTTACCCAGGGTTGATGCAGATTTCCTTGACAGCCGGATGAGTGGTCAGAAGAAGAAAACCTAGATCCCTATCTAGAAACCTACTCCCAATTCACCTACAAAAACCATAAAATAGTTTAATTTTCAACAACTTTTCAAGGAAGTTATTCAAATTCAAATATTCTCGTGGTTTGATTTATCCGTCAAATTCACTGTGTGAGCTTGAAAGAGTCAGCGATAGTCCGGTTGAGTGTTCAGCTTCAGCTGCAGCCACAAATCACAAATAGCCGTCAAAAGTGCAATCGTGTCTCGTGTAGTTTAAAGAAAAATAAAATATTTCTCTTTTAATTTGTTAGATTTCGGTCCAAAATTTATAATTTCATTTCAATTAATTGTGAAAGTGTGTAAATAAAACCAAATTCAGTTGGTTGCAAGGTTTATTTGACTTTTAAAGTCGAAAGTGTGTGAAATTGCAGTGTGTGTTCTTTTTTCTCTCCGATGCATTGGCTGTGAAGTGCCAATCGTTCGATTTTAATGTTAAATGTTCAATAAATTTCATGGTTTTTGTCCAGCAAGTGATTGATTTAGGTTCCTAAATGCTCTGTTTTGTGTTTAGTAAGTAAATCTAGTCAACTAATTCTTTTATTTCAAGCTAAATTCAAGTTTTCAATGTCTTTCGTGAGTGTTCGATGAGAGAAAAAAAGAGAAAAAAAAAAATCAAAGTGGCCGTTGCTCGTTTGAATTTTCAAATCGTGTCGTGTTTTGAGGTCTGAGTCGAAATATCTGTGTTTTCATCCTTTTGCAGTTTTAATTTAAAAGCTTTTATAAAGATCATTATTTTGATGTCCGGGAGTAGCAATTGTGATGTTTTTTTTTTGTCCCTCGCGAGTGAAAAAACGAGTGCGTGTTTTTGGATTTCAGGAAATATTTTGGGATTGTTTTTTATGGTGAGTAGCCTCCTTGATTTCTTTACCTTTACACATATTCCTTTATTATTAAATGCATTTAAATAGCTAGTTGAATCAAGTGCACCATCAGTAGTTTCCAAAGACTTGTCTGGTAGGTAGCTCTGTTTGACTAGATTGGGAATTGATCTCATTTCTAGTTGAAATTCCCTGTATTTTTGTAGTAAATGTTTGCATTTTGTTAGGACAGCTTGATTAGACAATAATTGACAATGACAGTCATACAAATGAATGTGATCAATTCACCCTTTTAATTTATCGAAAAGGCATGCATGTCCGGCCCCTTTTTTCTATAACTGTAGCCTCAACAAAATGCGGCGATAAGATGTGGAAACTCAAACCGAATTCTATAAATCTAGTAAGGTTTCCTCCCGGTTTTCACTGTTTTTTTTGACACATAGTTACAGAACACGAATACAAAAGCTGATAAAAAGTCGGCGGCACCAATTGAACCGAGTGAAATTCCCATGCTTATATCAAAAGTCTTCCTGATGATATCCCTTGACGATCATTTTGAACAATTTCTTCAACAACTTCCACTTGCTAGAGCAGTGTAAGGATGTGATGATGGTCTTCAAATGGATGAACCAAACCGAAACAATAGAGCATATAGGGGAGATGCTGAAGAATTTCACATTTTGATAATCACTGCGGCGACATACAATTCGAATTGCATTAATAGCCTATCGTATTTCATCCGAACTTTTCAAGCTACAAATGAATGTTAGTATAGTAAGAACCAAGAAGTTTTCAACTACTATGTCCGATTGTGTCTAGTGCATTGACTTTTATATAAGCTGCATGGACCATGAGGAGGAGGAAATAGTCCAACAACTCCTTTGATCATGCCCTGCATGATCGCTTGCTAATTCTTCCTTGGAAAATAATTCTGTTGTTTCATTTCAAGTTCAAAGTGACACACAATTTCTCTCTTCCAATTTCTGTTTGCCAAAAAATCGTTGTTAAAAATTTGATTTGTCTGAAATAGTAATATCCGAGACATCGCCATTTTCATCTTCATTTATGCACTGGATAAAATAATATGAAATGGTTTTGTATTCTACTAAGACCTTACCAGACGTTCTCAAACTGTATCGTCTGCTGGATTTAAAAATTAATTTTGAATCCAAACAAAAAAACGTAGCCGACGTAGCTGCATACATAAGTCAGTGATTTTGTCAGTGTTCTAAGACTTACCATGCAACAGCTCCTCTCCATTCCATATTGCAGATTTATTACCACTGTAGAGACCTTTTATATTATTTACGAACTTTGTTGATACGCCGACTTGAAACAGTTTCTGCTGATCGTATCAAAAGCCGCTCGAAAATCAATAAAGAAAGCACAAAATTTTTTGCCCCGATTAAGGTAGCTTTGGGCGATACAGGCGATGCTTATTAGATTGAAGATTTGGTCTACTGTAGAAAAACCTTCTCCAATCAATAGCAAAACAGAAATTGATTCTTCGTGTAATAGTTTCAATCACTTACTGAACAACGCTGCTGACTTTGCTATACCTAAATTTCCTGCAAGGAATATACATTCAACTCGCCTACCCAACAATATTATTCTTTTAATAAAACTTAGAAACGCTGAAAGAAGGAAATGGCTTCGCTATCGTTACGACTGTTTTCGACAGAGTACGAAGTTTCTGAATGAAGCAATTTCTAAAGAAATCTCCGACTTCAAAAACTATCGGTGGAATAACCTTCTCTGTTCCCTCGATAAGGCAAGCAAACCGTTCTGGAAAGTTTCCAAAATTATAAAGAAAAGAGGCGTAACTATACCCCCTCTTAAAGTACAAAATGAGCTATACTTGGCTGCTAAGGACAAAGCTAATCTATTTGCTACAAATTTTGCGAAAAATCATATAATCACTTCCGATTTTAGTGACCCCATAACTTGTGCGGATGTCAATCATTCAATGTCTATCATTGAATCAAACTTTCACTCCTCTGAAATGAGTGTTTCACTTGAAAAATTGAAAGATTTAATTAAGAACCTGAAAAGCAAAAAAAGTCCTGGATTAGATTCTATTCATAATAAGCTCTTAAAAGCGATTCCTCCAACAGGATTGCGTTATTTAAATATAATTCTTAACGCTTGCTTAAGACATAAATACTTTCCTGACTGCTGGAAAATAGCAAAGGTAATACCAATCCCTAAACCAGGTAAGCCTAAGGACGAAATAAATAGCTACCGACCAATAAGTTTACTAAGTTGCGTAGGTAAACTTCTCGAAAGAGTTATTAAAGATAAGCTCGAAAGCCATTTAAATGAAAACGCTATATTGCCTGACTATCAGTTCGGTTTCAGACGTTTTCATAATACATATCACCAAGTAGCAAGGATTAAAAAACATGTCAAAGATAAATTTCAAACTAAAGAATCAACTGGATTAATCTTACTTGACATAGAAAAAGCATTTGACACGGTATGGCACAACGCATTGCTACATAAGCTTATAAAGTTCAATTTTCCAATTGAAATTATTAAAATGATTCAAAGTTTTCTTAGTGAGAGAAAGTATATAGTTAGTGTACAAAACGAAAATTCTTCTGTGCAAAACGTTGAATATGGAATTCCCCAAGGAACTGTACTTGGCCCGATTCTTTTTAACATATTTGTTTCTGATTTGCCTGATCTTGGTAGTGACGTGAAGCTTGCCATGTTTGCTGATGACACCGCCATATTCACATCAGGAATACATTACTTGGATGTGCAGCGTACATTACAAGTATCTCTAACTGCGTTAGAAAAATACTTTTTTAAATGGAAAATCAAAGTTAATCCTGCCAAAATACAAGCTATTTGGTTTACGCGTCGACGAAAAGAGTGTTTCTTGCCAAATAATGTTCAACTACAAATGGGCGGTTTTAGTATCGATTGGTCTGAACACTGCAGATATCTTGGCATTACGATAGATACAAAATTTAGCTTTCAAAAACACATATCGACTACTGTTGATAAAATTAACAAATATATAAGAATTTTATATCCTCTTATAAATAGGAATTCTGATCTGTCCAAATCTAACAAGATATTATTGTTCAAATCAATTTTTCACACCATTCTGCTTTACGGTGCTCCTGTTTGGTATGATTGTGCAAAAACGCACAAAAAAAAGCTTCAAATATGCCAAAATAAAGTTTTAAAAATGATGCTTGGTTTGCCATGGCATTTTTCTACTTACCGATGGATTCCAAACAAAAGTTTTATGAAAAATGTTGCTTCTCAGAAAATGAATTGATCAAAGATTATTAAAAGCAAAATCATTTTTGTTATACATATATTCATATATCCAAATTTTACGAATATTATAGGGATTATTGCAATATTAGATTTAAGTGTCAAGTAAGGGTTTTGAATTGTAGCTTTCCCTTGAAAAACAAAATTTATAATAAAATCTAAATTTCATTATATATTGCCATAAGTATCATAGCTGTAAAGGAAAACAAATTGTCCTATAACTCTAACAAGCTACTAATTAAGAAAAATGTAACAAATTATATTATGCTACTGAATAAATTGAATTGAATTGAATTGAACCTTCCCTAAAACCTCCTTGGAATTGGCTAAACTTATTGAAACTTATTGTTTTCTTTAACGCATTTTCAAAGTCTAGTATTCCACAGACCAGTAAAAATTTTCAAAATCGTATTCGTAAATTCCTCTGTAGTTCGCTGCGTTGTTAGGGTCACCTTTCTTATATATCGGGTCGATTGATCGATTTTTGGAATTCTTCTGGAACCTTCACCTCATTGACTATATTATTAAGTGATCTCAAGACTTTTTCAAGGAAATGTCCGGAGCATTTTTGAAGAACTCATAAGGGATTCGATCTTCCCCTGGTGAATCATCATTTTCAGTTAGCTTTTGCTCACCGTTTAACAACGACTTGGGAACTGTAGTCTCTTCTTGTCTGTTACTTTAGAAGTTTTAATAATTTCTAGAAACAACTTAAATTTCATATCGCCAGGAGTCCAAATAATCGACTGAGAATTATGTCATACCACAAGCCAGAAAACAAACCCATTCAGGAAATGAAGAATATCGCCCACCGCTTTCGTAATCCTTCGATTTCGGCAACCGAGGCATCAAAATCTGGACATCCAACATCATGTGCGTCTATCGCAGAAATTATGTCGATTTTGTTTTTCAGCACTATGCGTCTCAACATAAAAGAGCCCCGTGATCCATCTAGTGATCGTTCAATTTGGGAATCTCTCCACTTTGCTGGACACTAGAAACTCGATAATCTTTGCGTTATTTTTGATGTCAACCGTTTGGGACAATCGGAGCATACATCTCTGCAACATCAAATGGAGGTGTATCGCAAAAGATTAGATGCGTTCGAATTTAATGCATTGGTTGTTGATGGACATGACGTTGGTGAATTGTGTAAAGCTTTCTTTGAGGCTTCCATTACCAAGAAGAAGCCTACCGCTATTATTGCAAAGACATTCAAGGGTAAATTTTTCCACAACATAGAAGATTTGGACAACTGGCATGGAAAGCCTTTGGGCGCTAAGGCAGCTGAAACCATTAAGCATTTGCAAGTCTTAATTGTCAAAGCGCACTTTGCGTCCTCAAAGTCCAGTCAAATCTTAGACAGCTCCCAAAGTGGATATAACTAATGTCCAACTGTCCAAATCCCCACCTGCTTACAAACTTGGTGAACAGGTTGCTACCCGTCAGGCTTATGGTATAGCTCTCGCCAAGATTGGAGCAAACAATAGACGTATTATTGCCCTTCTTATTACATTAAGAACTCAACCTTCTCCGACAAACTTAAGCATGCGTTCCCCGAAAGGTATGTTGAGTGTTTTAGCGCTGAACAGAATTCGGTGGGGGTAGCTGTTGGAGCAGCATGTCGCGACCGAACAATCGCCCTGCATCAACATTTGCAACATTCTTTACAAGAGCTTTCGATCAGATTCGTATGGAAGCCATTTCTCAGACCAACGTTAACTTCGTTGGCTCTCATTGCGGTGTGAGCATCGGCGAAGACGGTCCCAGCCAAATGGGATTGGAAGACATTGCCTTATTCCGTACAGTTCCAGGCAGAACCATCTTCTACCCATCTGACGCAGTGAGCTGTGAGCGAGCTGTTGAATTGGCTGCCAATACAAAGGGAATATGCTTCACCCGCACATCCCGACCCAACACTGCCATTATTTACGCTAACAAGGAACCATTTGTCGTTGGCAAAGGAAAGATTGTCAAGAAATCAGCTCAAGATCATGTTTTGCTTATTGGTGCTGGTGTCACTTTGTACGAATGTTTAAAGGCTGTAATTAATTTGGAAAAGGCTGGAGTCAATGTCCGTGTTATGGATCCATCCACAGTTAAACCAATTGATGCTGCAATGATCTTGGAAAATGGACGGGCATGCGGCGGACGCATTGTAGTCGTTGAAGATCACTACAGGGAGGGTGGCTTAGGTGAAGCTGTTAGTGGAGTTGTGGCCGAACATCGTGATTTCGTCGTCAAACACTTGTACGTTCCAGCAGTGCCAAGATCCGGTCCATCCGATGTACTCATTGATATGTTTGGTATTTCAGCCAAGAAAGTCGTCAATGCTGTCAATGAAGTTTTAAAATTGTAAAATGATCACATCATATTTTCTTATCCCTGGTTTGTTGTTGATATTATAAGGGCATACAAAATAGCAAGTTACAAATGTCATGAAGATCACTTTTTTGTTGAAAGTTTTATTTCAATTTTAATTTGATACTACAATTATTTTCGATTATCTAAAAACAAACAACCAAACTTAATAATTTTATGTTCAAAAATAATTCTTAATAAGAGTACGTTGTTCCAGTCCTCTAATTGCTGTTGATACTGATTTACCCAGCTATCTTTCCAAATGAGTTTTGGCAGTAGGGATAAATTTTTAGTCACAGTCGTATTGCTATTCATTGTGCCTTGGATGGACAGTGGCATGTGGTCTGAAAAAGTTTGGGATGCTACATACAATATGTCTTGTATCATTTCGTGCTTATTCCGCTGGTGCCCTGACATAAAACCTTACAACATAAGGCCATATTCGAACATATGGCGTCTTTGAATTGTGACTTAAAGCCGCTCATAAGTGCATAATCAATTACTGAGCATCCATTTGCCTTTATAAATGTATATTCCCCATAGTGATCACTATTTGTTCTTCCGTTTAGTAAACATAATTCAAAGGTTTCGCACACTTCAATAAATTGTTTGTCCTTAGCATCGGTGATTTCATCCTTCGTTTTCCTAGTAACATTGGCAAAACACTGAAATTCGCCTTTGTAAATTGGTACTACTTGTTCGCTTCCAACTCTCGCATTCAGATCACCAACCAAAAGCATGTTTTTTCATCCAATATTGAGAAGAAAATTGATGAGCTCATTATATTCTACTTGACAGTTGGAACAGTTTAAGTATATTGGACAAATTTCCATGCTTGATCCTTCAATTTCCATTTTTACAAGGACTCTACCTTCTTTCCTTATGAAACAGCAATTAGTTTGAGATGAAAACTGTTTATTTATCCCAAAAACCATTCCTTTACTTGCTCTCCAATTGTTCTTTTGAACATAGCAAAACCATCTATGATCATCTATTTTTTTTTTTTTAATACTTTCACGGATCACTTCCAATGCGTTCAAGTTTTGTTGCTCTAGACGACATTTCTATTGAACCAACATTCACCAATTAATCCCTCTTCCTAATTTGTGTCTACATTTTTTCCTGGGAATCCTTTCCAAGTTCTAACAGACTCTTTTCAACTTTTCTGTAGATGCAGCACTTTAGCCCCTCGTTTATTTGTGTTTGTGTTCAGTGTGGCTGACTTCCATAAAATGCAACTATGAAAAGCTGATGAAAATCTTTTGTAGTCAGGGTTCACTAAAATTGGTGCAGTTTGTATATATATCCACTTAGTCTCTTGAAAAGACTTGCGCCACTTTATAAAACTCAGTTTTGGAGTTTCTTTTAAACGTGCACCCTACCCCAATATATTTTTAAAGACTCTAAAAGACCTTTAACCCAATTATATCGGAGTAGCTTTGAGAAAGTTTCCACTTTTACGTACTAAATTACCTGCTAAGATCAAAAAGAACATACAAAGTCGCAGCGGAGCTTGAATGTCAGCCGAAGTGGCAGGATCATACAAAATCTCTGATTATCCTCCCATAATAGGATCAGTATATAGATCCATACCTTTTACAGGTTCTTCCAAGTATTTTAAATCTGTGAAGCCCAACAAAAACATTGACATTTTCATAGACCACCAGGCGGGACCACAAAGCGGGTCCCATTTATTGTCACAAACCCCAAATTGGAAGAAAAATCTCGCAGCAATTTAAGATTAGCGAGAAATTGGCAAGTCCTCCGTTTGTCATGTAAAGCACTTTCTCAATTAGCTGTTCGAAACCGGCAAAAAATTGTAGGTCCCCTCCATTCCCTCACAAGGCATGGTTGTGAGAAATACGCTAGATCCAGGGGCTCCTCGCTCTGTTGCGCTTGCGCCACCCTATTTATTTTATAATTTAAGATAACTAAAAGAACGAAAACGAAAAACGAACACCGTGACTTAGAAACGGGGTTCAAGACACTGCGACAGAAGGGTCGTTCATTGAGATTTATACCCACGACCCCGGTTCGCTTGATAACGCTTTAAATTTTCAAAAAGAAACATGGGTTCTCAAAAAAAGCTAGACCGCAAAATCATACCAGACATCCCTGTCATTTAAAAAAATCCATGCCATGTGAGAGCTTTCTTCGTTAATATAAACTTGCCTAAGTAAACATCTAGTAATACGACTTGAAGGCAAACCAACGGCTAAAAAAAAACATTCAGGGCAACCACAGGACTTCAACGATCAAACAGGAATAAAATGGCAGCAAAAATGAGCTATCGGAGAACACTTCTCCGTTTAATTGGGTGACGTCTAAAACCAATCACTCAACATTATCCTGCAATTCATCCAGGGATCAAAATTCTTCATCCGCCAACCATCACCCCGTCATTTTTCTGACATTTTAACCCCCTTATCCTCCACTTTTCCAGGTTCCACATTTTATCCTTGATGCTCAATTTTTGAAAAGCATTCGATACAGTACCTCATCACATTCTCATTCTTAAACTGAAAAACTACTTTGCTTTCGACCCCACAGCTTTGAAGCTCATAGAAAGTTACTTAATAGGTCGCTCAAAAACCGTTTACTGCAACCAAAAAATTCAAATTTCCTTAGCACAAACGCTGGTGTCCCACAAGGATCCATCTTGGGTCCACTTTTGTTCACCCTGTTCAATAACGACATTCCATCAATTTTAAAATGCTGTAAGGTCTAAATGTGCGGAGATGATGAGCAGATACACTATAGCTATCCGATAGGTCTGGTTGAAGATTTAACGAATTAATGAGGACCTTCGCTTGATAGTCTCTTGGTTGAGGCTGTTTCCCCATCCACTTTACTTAATCTGGGCATGCACCAGCATCGAAAACCGAAGGCCGATCTACTTTTTAATATTTTTCAAAAACAAAAACATTTACTGACTTACATATATTCAGTGATCAAACAAAGAATAAGAAACAAAGTTTACAACCTAGCCTTGGCGGCCCTCAAAATTGGGTATCTATCGCCAGTGCAGGTTCCACGGAAATCATCAGTCGATAAGTCAAACAAAGCCAACCCTCCTAGGCCCTTGGCACGAACATAACTAGCCTTGTTTCCAGCTGTATCAGTATCTTCATAAGCAACCCAAATACCATGATCACCGTTATCATCAGGAAGACGGTAGGCATAAGTACCAAAACGTTTTGTGGGATCACCAACACGCCTCATTGGAGCCTCTGCGCCTTTCAAATGAGTATTTGATGGGTTGGGCAGTTTGGAGCAAACTTCGGGCCAGCTTAAAAATCCAGGTTTTAACGTTTGAAGACCGGCTGGGGCTTCACCTTCAGTTTCTGGAACTGGTGGAACTCCGGTGATGCCAGAATCCGATGTGATTTTCCATGCACGACCGTAAGCTGGTATTCCAACATTTATCTTGGTAGCTGGACAATGACCATTTAGCCAATATTGCACTTGATAATTGACGTTGTGTTCAGGGTTTCGTTCATTAAGCTCATAAAGCGGTGCTGGAAAGTCTGCCTCCTTGGGATTGCGGGTAGGTGTTTGGAAATCAAATGCAGCCAAAGTAACAAAGTCCAAATAGTTGATTATAGCGTTGACATCAATAAAAACTAAATGAAAAAAATATTAAATAAAATTCATTAAAAATTTTATAGTAAAAATCTTACTTGAGCTGTTGACATTTGGAAGGACTGTCAAAGACAGAGTATACCCTTCTGGACGGAAAGCGTTTTTCAATTCACGAACCAAGGCGGTAAACTCCTCCTTGTGCTCTTCAGCCTTTTCATCCAACGTCGAATCACCGCTGAAAATTTTCTTAAATCCTTTCCAGAATTTACCAATACTTCCACGGATCTTTTTTGGCTTGTTGGGTGGGAACTCCCAAGCTAAGTCCAAACCATCAAAATTGTAAGTTTTCACCAAAGCATGTGCGCTATTGATGAATGCCATGCGGTTAACACTAGCTTCCAACATTGAAAGGTATTTCTCTGGATTCTCATCGCGTCCACCGCCAACACTCAAAATAACTTTCAAATGTGGATACTTTTTCTTGAGGCCTGTAATAACACGGTAGTGTCCTTTACCAACATCCAAATCAAGGTTCTCATTCAAACTGATTAGTTTGCTGTTGTCGTTATGAAGGCCAGCATGGCCATACACCAAATGTGAGCAGAATTGTAAGGCCGGTTCCAAGTCACTAACAATTAGCTTGCCAAGACCTATAAGACGTACACAAAATACATAATTTATTGTATTCTATTTCATTACGAAGACTTAAACTGTATCATAAATGGCAAAAAATAAACAAAAACAACTTAAAGCTATTAAAATGCAAATGACAACAATTACATAAAAGCAGTATGAGTGTATGAATCATTTTGATTTGATCAATGACATCATCTTTGGGTTTTTCTATATGAATTGCCGGGGCAAAAACACACTTCTCAAATTCAGATCTTATTTGCGTTGCTATAGTTTAATCCAGAGACAGATTAATTGAAAGATTGCCTACAGCTTATTCACAATTGAGGTTATTAATGCAAACGGACTTGTGGTTTTTGTTTGTTTATTTTTTTTTAATGTACCTACTTGTTGGCAAGGTGAATAAATGTTATTCAACAACAAAGTCATTTAAGACTTCCGGCGGGCGTTAAGGGCTTGAAACTTGCTTAAAGCGCAGTGTTTCTTAAGCAACTTTGTTAGTGACTATGAGTCATTTCTTGGAAATAACTATTGATTGCACATCTTGATCTGAATAGAACGGTACACATGCTAACATTTGAGCAAACAAAGCTGCATTTCATGAGGGAATAAGAAATGACTAAATATTTGCTAACTACTTTTTCGAAAAACAAAAAAAAAACAAATAAGTTCAAGCATTTCGTTGAACAAACACATCTTTCAAGGATTAGTTCAGTTGCAGTGCATGTATGAGAATATGGGGACGAAAATAACTCTACGTATGTTAATCAGATATTATGTCAAGTTTTGGAGTGAACACATTTTTGAAATGTGTTTTGAAGATTTTTTGAATATCAACTAACTTTATCATGTCGCTTTTTGGCTGTCAAGGGGCTTTGAATTGCTTTGGGGTGTCAACTTTTAAAAATTTTACGTTAATCATTTCTCCGAAACGTTCCAAAAGAAGTATAACTATAAGAAAAATTGTTCCTACCTTCGTTAGGTCGCCTTTTTGGCTGTCGTGGCTCGTGGGGCGTAGTATTTTTGCGAAATGTCGGATTGCAAAATTTTAATTTTAAAAATTTCTTCCCGAAAAAACTTCAAAAGAAGAATGGGGGAATTCCTACACGCAAGTCTTGCACAATCATGGAATCGCCCTTTTTGAACTTCAACTAACTTCATCATGTTGCTTTTTGGCTGTCATGGGACTTTGAATTGCTGTGGCTCGTGGGGTGTAGTACTTTTGCGAAAAGTCAAACTGTAAAATTTTCATTTTAATAATTTCTCCGAAAAATTAAAAAAAAAAAAGTTTTCGGGGAATTCCTAGACGCAAGCCTTGCACAATTATGGAATCGCCATATGACTTCAAAAAAATTTTCCCAGCTTTATAATGTTGCTTTTGGTTTTCGTGAGGTGTCGTATTTTTGTGAGATGAAACACTGAACAATTTTTATTTGAACTATTTCTCCGAAACGCTTCTAAAGATTTAGGGCTTCAAAGCAAAATTTTTTGAGATGATGACTGAAAATTTTAAGTTCGACCTTTGGAAGTAAGCATGTCTGCCTGTTACGTGGGAGGCTCGTGGCTCGACTTCCAAAAGATAATAAATTGTTTTTCCAAAGGTTATATCTTTGGCATTAGAAATACTAAATTCATTGCCATGAAAAGTCCTTTCTCGATTAACCGTTCGGTATCGGCAGAAAATTGTAGGTCTCTTTCATTCCATCCAAAACTCACAAGTCATGGTTGTAAGAAATGCTCTAGAACTCAGGGCCACCCGCTCTGTTGCTCAACCCTATTTATTTATTTTTTAACAGTGGGAAAGTTGTGATCCCTTTGAGATCAAGGAATTCGGTTTCGCCGAAGGATCGCGAGGCTACGATATGATTGGGTCATGTAGAACGGATGTACCCAAACGCTCCGGCTCGACGGGTTTTCGAAAGCACATTACAGGGAAATCGTGGAAGGGGAAGACCTCGTCTTAGGTGGCGCAATCAAGTGGATGAAGACCTCAATCGACTTAGAGTGCAAAACTGGAGGGAGCTCGCCCGAAATCGAAGTCGTTGCTGAAGGATGTTGGTTAAGGCCCAGGTTCACCCCGAACTGTAATTCCCACCTAAGTAAGTAAGTACTCTACTCAAAGGCTTTGTCGTGCAAACCGTGTAGAAATAGGAGAAATTTCAACCACAACGTTAGCTGTTTTGAATATATCAACTTTAACTCTCATTTGAATAGACACTTTTTGAATACGTATTTAGTAAATTTGGGTCATAAATGCCCTCGCCCTCTTAGGGCCAAGGTCTCTCACTGAACGACAAAGCGATAAAATTAGAACAAAATTGAAAGCTTAGCGACTTCGTTCGGTCACTCAGCTTTCAGTTTTGTTCTTATTTTGTTTTTCAGCACTTTGCCGCTCAGTGCGTTACCGTGCCCTTAGGTTAGGTTAAGTGGAAGTGGCTGTAACCTGTGAGCCAATGAGTAATGCCTACGTACATTGCCTGACACACTTAGACCGCCACAGGGTCCATTGTGATACCACAGAGATCAGCAAGTTTAGCGAGTTGATCACCCATTAATCTTCCATTATGGGACTATCCGGTTAATCTAGTCGAACCACGTGGAACTTTTAATGTGTTTTGAAAGACTTTTAGGGTCTATGTAAGCTAAGTCGCTAATATTGTCTAAAAAGAATTCAACGAGATGAGATTTCCTCCTATGGAGTAGTGCAGGGCATGAGCAAAGAAGGTGTTGAACGGTTTCTTCCTCTTCTTCGTCCTTGCAGCTCCGCAGAAATCATTTCAAAATACACCAAGTCTTTTGGCGTGTCTACCTATTAGGCAGTGTCCCGTAAGAACACCTATGGTAGAACAAAGATACAGGCGGTTCAAGTCTTACAAAGTCTTCAAGCGTTTGTAGTCTAAAAACCGCTTGTCTAAGTAGGAGCTTACATGTAGCGATAGGTAGACCTATAATGTTCCACCCATGAAAGGTGAATGTTGAACTGATTTGACATCTCCCTCAGAGACATTTTACAATTTTGGACCGTGATGGATTTTGTAGAAACAGAGGCAAGAGATTTAAGGGCAGCTTGGCTGTCCGAGAAGATTCGAATATCCGTGCAGCATCTCCTTAATCGTCAGAATTTTCCCTTGGAACACACTACAATGACCGTGTAGGCGGGAGAAAAGACTGAGATTTAGTTTTTCTGAGTAGATTCCGTAGCCCTTAAACTGTAAAAATACAGTTCCTTTGAAGAAGGCAGCAACCTATTTAATGGTTTTATAGCAAAACCAAAGTAACCAAAAAAGCCAACGGAAGTCCGCATATTTCCATTCCTCATTAAGTGATTATTATTAGTGGTCCCCGTGGCGTGATGGTTAGCATGTCCACCTGCTAACCCAGAGGTTCAAGATTCGAATCCCAGCAGAGACAAAAATGTTTTTCCACGGGTATCGCCTTTCGCGAGGAATTGACAAGTTCTCCGTTAGTAAATTCATTTCTATGAAGAGCCATGGTTGTGAGAAATGCGCTAGGCCCGGGAGTAACTCGCTCTGTTGCGCCACCCTATTTATTTATAAGTCATTATTGTCGGTTTAATTCCAATCTGATGAGTCAAGTATCCAAAAGTTTCAGTGTCAGCCTCAGTTTCAGCTAAACGCTATCAGTTTTGGACTTTATGTTTCAGTTTAACTGTGAGTATTGAATATAGAGTACAGCTCAACGAAACTACATCTAAAATTATTGGGATTCTGATATATAGCTGATCTTCTATAGGGACATTCAGAGGAGCTGAATAAATGATAAAAACGCAACAGCACAGCGTTTCTATATACTTCTCTGGTTTTCCAAAATTAATTTGAATTTGTGATAAGTTCAACTGTTTCTCAATAATCTAATGACGCATGAACATGAGATGCATAGAAAAGTAGATAAGATTCAGTCAAGTTATTAAAAATTGTTCATGAGCCAAGAACACAAAATAAAAAACCACTATTGACATCATTTCACACTATAAGGTTATCTGTCTTGGACTGTAAAATTATCACCGCAAGCTCTAGATTTATTTATGAAATTAAATCAGTTATTTGAAGGCATTGATAATACGACTCATTGTTTCATCTAAAAGCTGCATTTGAAAATGTGTGCGATCACAGAAGTAAAACAAATGAGGTTTTAAGGCCATGTGATGACCTGGCTCGATTTAGAAGCTCACCAGGAAACTTAATAAAAGTACCCTTAATCTCTCCAAAAATCCTTACACAAACTTCAAGTTTTCGTTTTGATTAAGGCAAACGAAATTGTTAAAATATCATCACTTTGATGTATGTCGTTGCATTTTTGTAATAAAAGTTAAGAAAAAGCAAACTTGAGAGAGAAAGTACAAGTAAACGTTGACCTGTGGTATATTTTTACCAACTGGACAAGCTTTGCAAATTATTTTGGCTTCTCTCGCTGCTGCTTTGCTTTCTTAAAAAAAAAACATTTTTGTTTATAAGACTGACTGACTGAAAAAAAACAAACTTGTAAGAAAAACTACAAGTGAATCTGTATAAATTTTCAACAATTTGAAGACATTTCACGAATGTCTTCAGTTCGGCTCCTATCGTTGCTGCTATGTTTTTGTCGCAAAGACATTCTTGTTATAAGCCTGAAGAAGAAACACACTTGTAAAAAAAAATACAACTAAAATTTCACCCGTGGTGTCTTGATAAAAGTCGAACAAGTTTTGCAAGTCTCGTTGACTGCTATTGCTGCTGCTATACCTTCCTTGCCAAAGACATTTTTGCTAAAAAACTGAAATAGAAACTAATTTTTAAGAAAAACTACACATCAACTTTCTATTTACAAACTTGTAAGTTGGTGACAATATATCCTCTCCTGAGAATGCCATCGCAATTTGAATATGGAGCAGAAGTCAGTGGCCTGACTGGAACGTTGTGATTTGTGATGGTTATTGGCAAGCATCGGACAATAAATTTGAAAAATCTTAACATTTCGAAAACACTTGCTCCATTGTGCTTTTCATTATTTGCCATTGCATAGTTAGCGAAGTTTATGAAGTAATGGAGGACTTTTTAGAGGTTTGGTCAATTTGACAATCGTTAGTATTTTTTACCAAAAACATTTGGACAAACCTGTATTCAAAATATACGACAGGTTTGCTATCGCTAAGTAGATTGCATCATAGCTGCGCAATCGATGTTAAAACTTAATTCTGTCTCATAGACTAGACATATGCCACAACCCACAAGGCTCAATGGCCCATTGAATGACTTCTGAGAAAACCTCATGGACGAAAAGGAAAGAGGAAGCAGTTCCACATCTTCTTTACAGCACATTTGGGCTTTTTTTTCGACGGAGCTATATGCACCAGACTGGGGCAAAAAAAATATGATCTCGACCATCAGTTTGCTACATTGAGTAAAAAAAAGAATCAACAACGTAAAAAAACGAGAACGTTTTATTTTTTAATTTAATCGCAAATAACTTCTGAAGGAACCACTTTGTGAAAAAATGTAGAAAGACCTTTTTTTTAGAAAAATTAATTTTCTTTAAAAATAAATGTTTCCAATTTTTCACATATTGAGTTAAGAAACTCCAAAATAAAAGAGCAAAATGACATGAAATGAAACATACCATTTTTCAAAGCTTGATTACTTGAAAACGGTTTGTCTGATAAAATTTTTTAAAAAGACCTTTTTTAAAGGAAATTTAGTTTTCTACAAAAACATTTATCGTTAAATTTGTTGGGCTCAAAATAATTGAACAGTTTTGACGCTCAAGTAAGGTTAGGTCTAAGAAATATAAAACACGATTGATAGACCTTTTTGCTATCCCAAACAATATTTTCACTATGGATTTTTGGCCCAGTCTAATATGCACATAACAAAATGTGGGAGGTTTTTCATCCCTATCTCTGATTTTAACTCTCTAGTTTGACAGTGTTTCCCCCTCTAGTTTAACAGCATTCTCTATAATTAACCAGTTAACCGATTTTGCAAGGAGCTGCGATCTACTACATTTAGAAAGATTTCGCCTGAAGTGGTCTATAAGCCTTTTTTCAACGATCAACCCTGTTTCAAGCGATCTTTCTTTTGATTTACAATGTAAATTGTTTTTAATTTTCTTATCTTTTTGATCTATTCTGCCTCTAGATCAGTGATCTCAGACCGTTCGAAGAAAACATGAGAACCTTCGATTAAAAATTTCTATTTTCCGTGACTATATATTCAAAATATTCATGACAGTAAAATTTTTACTTTAGCAATATACAACCGATGGAAGATGGATCAACAATTAGAATAAATTATTTTCCAAGATCTGTTTCTACTTCAGATCAAGGATCAGTGGTCCAAATGAGAGCTAGGTTCCGTCATAGGCTGTATACATATCCTTAAGATCAGTGATGAGATATCTAGCAGCCTGGAAGATCGCCTATTGTAAATTCATCTGAATCACAACAAATTAAATACAAACAAGGTAATAAGATCAGTGATCTACTCAGATATCGTTCGAAAAAAGAAAACTGGAAACCTATTATTTACTGGAAATTTATCTGAATAACAGTAAATTTCATACTTAGCGATTTGCCAACATCATAAGACAAGATCATTGATCTACACAGATAGGGTTCGAAAAAGTAACAAGAAACTCTTAAGTCTAGGAGATCTTCGATTGGAAATTTATCAGATTCTATCAGAAGACTATTTTCCACCGATGACAAGTATCCCGCTAAAAATGAATTTCGTAAAAAAAGTCACCTTTGGTTTTTGCAGTCTCAATTACGCTAGTAGCACCAGTACCGATTTTATTATGTGTTGTGATTGTAAACTGAAGGCCCGTTTAAATTAAATTTTATTCGAATCTGCCAAGACAGACAGACAGACAGACAAATGGACTTAATATATTCATAAATTTTCTTTTTTTACTCACAAAAAGAAAACATCTGCATAAGTTTATCCAAAAACTTCATATTCTACTAGAAAACACTACGATTTTTACAAAAACTACAGCTAGCCATCCCTTATCTCATTTAAGAACTATGCGTCTATGCTTTCGATATAACTTATCGCACTTAAGTTTTAAAAAAGATCAGCTAGTACAACTGTGAAGTTCTCATCATTAAAATCAATTTGTCAAGGTCACTTGTCAGTTCTATGAATTTTTTAGTAACTGACCGCTCTATGATCAGTTGTTTTTTTTACGATCTTGTGACACAGGAAAACTGTATGATAATTAAAAGTAACAATTCCCAAGAATCGATTGACTACTTTACTAACTACAACAACTTTAAGAACTCTACGAGACGACGACTATCTTGAAAATAGGCTTAGCTTACCTTCACGAATGGAACTAGTGGAATCGTAGTAGCACAATAATCTTGGAGCTGCATTATCGGCTCTGGTTTGATTAATGCCAAATACACCCACTAAAAAAGTGGTGAACAAAATTAAAAGTTTCATTTTGCTGAAACACTAAAACTAATAAAATTGTTTAAATTTCCTTAAGACACAACAAAACTATTTTGAGAGAAGTTGCGGACGCACTGAATCGCGACTGAATCAAGACTGATTTTTAACATCAGTTTAACCTAATAGGTTGGCCTGAAAGGCGATAATTGTTTGCGATGTCAATTTTTTTTTTTTTTTTTATATGCGAGCAGAAAAATCACCGAAAACTAAAATGAAAATATACGATGCTTACTTTGTAATCGTGTGCGCTCTGCGGTGGTGTCTCTGCTGCCTGCTTTGGGTTTCACTAATTAGGATGCAACAAAGATCGAAAAAAGGAGTGTTTGTGCCAAAACGTATGCCAGGTAGGTTCGGGCCGGGGTTGGGTTTTATTTATTGATTATGACTCAGTGCCTATAGGCCTCATAACGAATATTCTCGAATTCAAGCCGATGTTTAAAAATTTGAAAATGTATTCTTTGAATGATTTAAGATAAGGATTATGCGAAGGATACCGCAGGTCATTTATGGCCTACCTTTGATTTTCCAAGGTATTGAGAGTGTTATTTTACAACAGATTCAGGTAATTTTGAAGAGAAACTGTTGCAAAAGCAAGGAAGTGCTATATGTTTATGGACAGAAAGATGCTTCTTTTGAAACGAGATTAACATGAAATGAAAGGTTATTGCATTGTTTTGAAGACGTTAGGGATAAAAGAAACAGGCAGAAAGGTTGTGTTCCACATAAAATAACACTTTACATTTTTAACTAAGGACAAGAAACGATCACGTTTTGATTTTTTTTATAAGCTCATCAATCTTATCACAGGAAATGAGCAGACACAAAGCTCGACCGGGTCCATTCTCATTGTATGCTAAGTTCTTTTAAAAGCTTCAAAGTGCACGCACATTTGTTAATCTATCTGCATGGTGATAGATAGATTGTATGGTGGTGTGGGTTGAGTCTTTTACAAACACGAACGAGGGCTGCTCACGATCGGTATAACGAGATTTACAAGGAGAGAAGAAGGGAAGAACACCGACTTCTCAAAAAGAAGAAGAAGCAACATGAGAAGCGCTCGTTTGAGGAAATAGAGAGGTGCCATGACAGGAATGAGACTCGGAAGTTTTACCAAAAGGTAAAAAGATCCTGCCAGGGTGGCAAACCCCGAACTCAAGCCTGTAAAGACCAGCAGGGAAACATAGTTATAGAGTCACAGTCGCTACTGAGGATCTGGAAAGATCATTTCTGCAGACTGCTTAACGGCGAAGAGGACACAAATTCCGCTGTCAGGCAGACTGCCCCATTCAGCCTGGACGATGATCAAGAATGCCGTCCTCCCGACCTAGAAGAAGTTAAGCTTGCTATATGCAAACTTAAATCAAATAAGACTGCAGGTGCAGATGGCCTTGATGCCGAACTTTTCAAGGCAGCTGGAGATCAGTTGGAAAGGAGCATGCACCAGCTGATCTGCATGATATGGTCGAAAGAAAGCATGCCCGATGAATGGAACCTCAGTATCGTATGCCCGATCCTAAAGAAAGGAGACCCTCACAACTGCGCCAATTATAGAGGGATAAGCCTCCTTAACGTCGCTTATAAGATCTTGTCTGCTGTAATATGTGAAACCCCACGTCAACAACTTGATAGGTCCTTATCAATGTGGTTTTAGACCGGAGAAGTCCACAATAGACCAAATTTTCACATTACGGCAGATCTTGGAAAAAACCCGAGAACATAATATCGATATTCACCACCTCTTTATCGATTTCAAGGCCGCTTATGACAGTATCTACAGAGACGAGCTGTACAGAGCCATGTCTAGTTTCGGCATCCCTGCAAAGCTCGTACGACTATGCAGGATGACTTTGGAGAATTCACGCTGCTCCGTCAAGGTCGGTAAAGAACTCACCGAGACCTTCAATGTCGAAAAAGGTTTTAGGCAAGGCGATAAACTGTCATGCGATTTCTTCAACATCATACTTGAACAGATTGTAAGAAACTCAAACGTCAACCCCAGAGGAACAATCTTTCAAAAATCTGTGCAATTGCTCGCATATGCAGACGATATTGACGAAATGGGAAGAAAAAAGCGTGATGTCATAGGTGCTTTTGCGAGTATTGAAACAGAAGCGGCAAAAATGGGTTTGATGGTTAATGAGGGCAAAACAAAGTATATGCTGTCATCAAACAAGGACACAGAACATCGACGAATTGGACAAAACGTCACAATAGACAGACATAACTTCGAGGTAGTACAGGACTTCGTCTACCTAGGATCCGCTGTAGACACGGAAAACAACATCAGTGCGGAGATCAAACGGAGAATAACTCTTGCCAACCGTTGCTTCTTTGGGTTAAGAAGGCAATTGAGAAACAAAACCCTCTCCAGAAAAACCAAGGTAACCTTATATAAGACCTTAATCATCCCAGTCCTGCTGTACGGCGCGGAAGCATGGACCTTATCGAAAGCGGATGAGGAAACCCTTGGTCGTTTCGAAAGAAAAATTCTCCGAATGATCTTTGGTCCCGTATGCGAAGGCAATGTGTGGAGAAGAAGATACAACAACGAGCTGTATGAGCTGTACCGCGACATGGGCATAGCCAGAAGAGTACGCATCGCGAGGCTACGATGGTTGGGCCATGTTGAGCGGATGGACCCAAACGCTCCGGCTCGTCGGGTGTTCGAAAGCACATTGCAGGGAAATCGCGGAAGGGGAAGACCTCGTCTTAGGTGGCGCAATCAAGTGGAGGATGACCTCAACCGACTTGGAGTGCGAAACTGGAGAGAGCTCGCCCGAAATAGAAGTCGTTATCGAAGGATGTTGGTTGAGGCCCAGGTTCACCCCGAACTGTAATGCCCACCTAAGTAAGTAAGTAAGTGGGTTGAGTCTATACAGCTGTGGGCATTGCCTTGCCTAGTTGAAAGCCATTGTGCCAATCCATAGTTCGTTTCAGAGCGGTTTTTTACTCCTGAATGAGACCAGGCTTTAATAGCTCTCCCTTGACGGATCAGTTTGGCTTCATCCAGAGGGATCATCATATTTCACAGGGTATTTTAAAAGTACTTGGGTTAGGTTGTTAAAATGGCTGTCAGCAAAACAACTGACACACTTAGACCAGTATTAGGTCCATTGTGATACCATAAAAATTATGCGAGTGAGTACCTCACTTAACAAAACCATTAGGAGCTTTTCTTAAAGCGAAGGAGATGCAGGGGATCTGTGTTCGCCAGATCGCTTGGATCATCAAGAAAATATTTTCCTAGATGCTGTTTTCTTTTAAAGGAGAGTGCAGGACATGAGCAGAGGAGGTGTAGGATTGCCTCCTCCTCCTCCTCATCTGAGCAACTTCTGCAGAAGTCATTAGAGGAAACGCCGAGTCTTATGGCGTGTCTTCCTATCAGACAATGTCCGGTGATGACATTGATTACGGAGCTAACGTGCAATCTGGTTATGGATAACAAATATCTTGTGCGCTTTGGATCTAGTTCTGGTCATATCTGTTTTGTTGCCACACACGTGGTGATATTGTTCCATCTATATAATTTGTTCTATTCATTGCCTCCTGCTTTAGCATAAGTTTAAATGTAGCGATTGGTATACCAATATTCAACCTGCTGGTTGAGATCGGTAGAACGGTTTCTTTTCTGGCGAGTTCCCATCACGATATCTCTGTGCCCGGCTCCCAAATAAGGTGAATAATGAACTGTTCAGCAATCTCCTTAAGAGATATGCGACAGTTAAGGACGGTTACTGAGTTCGTAGAAACAGCGCCGAGTGTTTTGAGGGCTGCTTGAGTGAGAAAACCCGGATGTTGGCTGAGGATATCACGTTTTCTTTTAGCCATAATAAAAAATAAATAAAAATAAATAGGGTTGCGCAGCAGAGTGAACCCCAGGGCCTAGCGCATTTCTCACAACCATGCCTTGTGAGGGAATGGAGGGGGGGGACCTACAATTTTGGGCCGGTTCCGAACGGCTAATCGAGAAAGCGCTTTTCATGGCAATGAATACTAACGGAGGACTTGCCAAATCCTCGCGAAAGGCGATATCCGTGGAAAAAAACATTTTTGCCTCTGTTGGGATTCGAACCACGAACCTCTGGATTAACAGGGGGGCATGCTATCTACACACCACGGGTACCACCATGATAGGACCGCTTTGATTGCCAGAATTTCCGCTTGGAACACGCTACAATGGTTTGGAAGGCGGAATGAGAGACTTACGTTAAGTCGGTTTGAGTACACCCCGCAGTTTGAGTACGCACCCGCAACCTTCCTCAGTTTTTGAACCATCTGTATGGAAGTGAATTGAATCATCTCTTAAGAATACCTCGAGGTAGTTCTCGATGGGATTGAGACTTGGAACTTATTATTAAAAACCAACTGTCGGAGTGGAAAGGGATTGATCCGAATAAATTCAGGATTGTAGCGTAACCGATGTTGTTATCGGTCCATTGAGAGATAGCTCTCATACGAATGGCTGTACTGACGGCCATTTGTTTGCTGAAGATTTCAAGTGTGAGGTTAAGAAGTGTATTTAGGGCAGCTGTGGGTGTAGATCTCAGTGTTCCGCTTATACACAAACAGGCTGTTCGTTTGACCTTGTTTAGATTATTGCAGTAGGACCTATTATCAAGAGCGGTTCACCATACCACTACTCCGTATTGTGATGTGCTTTTTTCTTTAGAGCTGGGGTATGCTCGTCGGGTCCAGGGTCTATCAAAGAAAACACGTAAAACTTCGGTTATGAAGAAGGTCCAATCCTTTTATTTGTCTTAAAGCTAATCTAATATAATGTTCATTAATTCTTATCACAAATTCTGGTGGTGGTTCCAACGCTGGTAGATATCCTTTATCCTATGCTGATAACACGGTCATCAAGTACGGGTCTTAATGAGTATTGGTCTGATGACCGCGCTTAAGAGCCAGTGGGTGATTTAAGGGGAGAAACTATTTATTACCAATGGTTTTTTTACAGGAAAATAAGGCAACGGTGGATTTCCTGATTCTTTCCTGTGTATTGGCTTTCCTGTTAAGCTTTTTGTCTAGGATTATACTTAGATATTTGGCTTTTTTTGAAAGTTCAAGCGGGATTCCATTTATTAGGTCCGTTCGTTGAACTTTCCCCAGGGTTGACCCAGGTTTTCTTGACAACCCTATGAGTTGTCAAAAAAACCTGGGTTTTCCAGTCCTCAAAAAACGCTAAATCACAAATCACCCCACACATCCATGTCATTAAAAAAAAATACAAACCATTTGACAGCCCTCAACTCGCCACAGCAAAAAGCTAGGGCGAGTTTACGGAAAACCTAGGTGAACCCTAGGGTTAAAAAAAACACTCAATTTGACATTCAGGGCAACTTTAGGTTTCTCAAAAAATGCTTTGTGGTCCCCCAAGGACTTCAACGGACAAACCTATTGATGGAGCTGTTAGTTGAGGAATTTTGTATTTCCTGGTGAAGAAAACGAGTTCAGTTTTCTGAGGGTTGACCCTAGATCACATTTTTCCGCCCATTTTAATAGTTTTTTTAAAGCAGTTTGCATCAGATCCGTAAGAACGTGAGCATGTTTACCAGATACCGCAATACAGACGTCATTTGCATATGCAATCACTTTGAATCCCTCAGCTTCTAAGTCCACTAGAAGTTCATTGACGACTAGATTCCATACAAGAGGGGATAGGACTCCGCCTTGTGGTGTTCCTCTGCTGACAGATCTCTTTGCAGAGAAGTTTCCTAGAGTTGAGTTGATTCTCCTGATTTTTAGCATTAGATTTATCAATTCCACTATGGAACTATCTACTTTGAGCTTCGTCAGTGGTCAGTGCCTGTGTGATTGCAGAGTTACTGGCGCTATTAAAGGCTTCCTCTATGTCGAGGAAAGCTGCCAGAGTGAATTGAACTTGCAATAAGAAATTTCACATACAACACCAGGCGCACAGAAAAGTCCATAAATCAGAATTCTATAACGAGTAAGCTTAACAGAGAACGATTTAAAGGTGAAAAAGTTATTTCAATAAAGTTTTAATAAAAATCACAAATACTCTTGCTCAAAAAAAGTCTTCCCCTTCTTCTGAGTGAAGGCCCCACTGGTTTGAATTTCTTTTTCTCTTCGTCATGGGTGGTCCTCCGACAGCGAGAAGTTCTTGAACTCTACCCCCATTTAAAAAGCTCAAAATTAAGAACACGTCTACATAATCAAAATAAAAGTAACGCTGTATGGGTACACAGCCAGACCACTTTATCCAAAAATCACACAAACGAGTTCACGCCTCACGCATATGCCAGCTTGTGTTAGTATCGCACTCATAAAATTGAAACTCATAAAATCTTCCTACATTATGATTCGATTAAGTAATAAAATTCCAAATCAACATATTCCTCGATACGGCTTAACCTCTGAGTAACCCCCAGCACTTTCATGGTTTAGTTGTTTGTTGTTGGGTAAAAACATTATCAATTTCTTGAATTTAAGCTTCTACGTAGACAAGTTGTTAATTTTGGAGATGATAGAAATATACCGGCTTCGACTAACAAACAGTTTCAGCTCCTGTATGAAATGCCTACTAACTCTTTTGGATCTACTTATCTAACTAAGTGTTGAGCAAATGTTTACCTACCTTACACCTTAAGGCTTAAACACCACTTAAATATCCGACTCATGTTTGGTTACTTACATAAAGACGTTAGCTTTACATTAAAAAATGGGTAACGCAAACGCAGACTGTAAGCTTATTTAATTCCACTATTAAATTGGTAGCATTGTAGCTGCGTTCGATTTTGCAATAATTTTTTTTTTTATTGTGAAGATTTTTTGTCACTAAGGTCGTCGTCCATTGATCAAGGACATATTCAGTCCTATTGTGCGACTCGGGGTTCGGGAATACTTCTACTCTTCACATACAAATTAAAAACAAAAGAGATAGAAATTTGCATTTAAAGCGTCGTTTTTTGAACAACCTAACAAACGAAAAGCCGGTATTGCAAATACATACAGGACTTCATTTATCTGTCAATGCTGGACCTTTAAAATTCCTTAAAATACCATCGTGTTCCTGGAATCAGTTCGAAGTCCCCTCGTACCTGAAATTATGTTCTGGATGAAGCAATGCCTTTGGCAAATGTAAAGTACGTTTTTGTTGCAAGTTAGGAATCCTATCATCAGCTGAGCAATGCACTTTACCATTGAAAACCAAAATAAATGAATGGTGAGCGGATTAAGCACAGTACCGCTTTGTTTTTTTTTTTTTTTTTTTTGGTAAATCTTAATTTCAATTTTGGTGGGGCTTACGCCCCATTTCTCAGCTAAGGGTCCGCCATCTTAAGCTTTTTGCTTAAATTGCGTAGCGATCTTGGAAGAAGAGAAGCACCGCCAGCTCTGTATAATCGTTATCTTGTGGAAAAAAGTGAAAGAAACTGGCATTCTCATCGATAAACCAAAGTGTGAAAAGCCAAAAAAAAGTGCGGCAGAAAGTCTGCGTGAAGCGCCATCAACATCAATTCACCGTCATTCTCAACAATTAAACATTTCGGAGATATCATTAAGACAAATTTTGCATAAAGACCTTGGTATGACGCCACACAAAGCCCAAATGGTTCAGAAGTTGAAGCCAACTGACCATCCAATGCGTTTTCGGTTCGCTAAGTGGGCCTGCTAATCCAGAGGTTTGAGGTTCGAATTCCAGCAGAGGCAAAAATGTTTTTCCACGGCTATCGCCTTTCACGAGGAGTTGGCAAGTCCTCCATTAGTAAATTCATTGCCATGAAAGGCGCTTTCTCAAAAAACCGTTCGGAACCGGCAAACAATTGTAGGTCCCCTCCATTCCCTCACGAGGCATGGTTGTGAGAAATGCGCTAGGCCCAGGGGCTGCTCGCTCTCTTGCGCCACCCTATTTATAAGTGGACCTGCGATCGACTTAGAGAAGATCCCGATAAAAATCATCTTTTCAGATGAAGCTCATTTTGATCTTGGCGGGTATGTAAAAAAGCAAAACAGACGCACGCATACATTGAAAAGCCGATACACCCAAAACGAGTCACTGTTTGGTACGGATTTTGGTCCTGAGGCATAATTGGGCCATTTTTCTTCGAAAAAGAGCAAGGATTGGGCCGTTACAAAGAATACCAAAAGGAAAATTAATCGAAGCTTGCTGCCCTTTACGCATCGAATGTTAGGCGACACTCGCATAAAGGGCCACAGTTTTGAAAATATTCAAAAGAATACAACTTTTTTTTTAAATTAGTTAAAATTTCAAAAATTTTAATTTCTTAAATTTTGATTCGTAATCTTATATATAAAAATGAATCGCAAAATGTGTTGGTAAGCGCATAACTCAACAACGCCTGGACTTAAGACATAACAAATTTAAAAAATTGCGCGGATACTCCCACAGGAACGGGTTGGGGAACGGAAACTTAGAAACTACTGGACAGATTTCTATAACCCTTCCTGCATTAGGATTGCTACATTATCTCCCTTCATTAGTAATTTAGATTATATTCCATCCCTATTACCCCACGGGAACAGAAACGGGAACGAGAACCGAAATCTTAGAGCTACTTGAGCGATTTCAAAAATTCTTTCAACTCTAGGATGTTACATCATCCCTCAGTGACATAGACTTATATTTCACATATTTCCACTGTAACGGAAGATTCCCACAAGAACGGGGCTAGGAACGGAAACTTAGAAACTGCTGGTCAGATTTCGCAAATTCTTTCGTCATACCACATAATCCCAAAGTAAAAACGATTGTTTTTCATACCCAAGTTTCCCAACTACAGACCCGAGCAACGCCGGGTGGCTCAGTAAGTCTTGAATATAACATTTCGTCAGAATCGTGAAAGCCTTCACGAGAAAGTCAGTGTTAAAAAAAACGGGACTAGGGGATAACGTTCTTACTTTTCCAAAAAAAAAAAACTTTACATTTAAGAAAGACCTTTAAAAAATAATCACTCATATAAAATTTTATCGAAATCGTTGGAGCCCTTTTCGAGAAAAATAAGTGGGCATATTATCATATCGGTTGCATAACAGCTACCGTTATTTCAAGACCTAGTCTCAATTACAAAAACCCCTCTGCATGTTACCTCACAGACCCTAACTGCAAATCTTGATGAAAATCGATCTAGCGGTTCAGGCTTTAGAGCCATATTTCTAAAGCATTTGATAGAGATTGGCATCAGGCACTTTTATCTAAAATGCGTGCTTTTGGTATCGATGAGTCTCTTCTTCGTTGGATTAGAAACTACCTTTCCGACCGTTCAATACAAGTTGTATTGGATGGCTTCAAATCTGATACCCATTTCATAAAAGCTGGTGTGCCCCAGGGCTCCATTTTGTCTCCGACTCTCTTCCTTATATGCATTAATAATCTCTTGCCTTAAACTTCTAATCCGCTTAACTGTTTTGCTGACGATTCGACCCATAGCTTTTCATATTCGTTTCTAAATTCACGTCCCAGCTCTTCGGATGTGGAACTGGAACGGTTGCGTTTGACCCTGATAGCATTTTTACATGGAGTCATAAAAACCGAGTAGAAAAAGCCAAACGCTTCTTGATACGATGCAGGAAGTTCTTCACCCCTTCTGATCTGGCTACAATTTATAAGGCCTTCATCCACCCAAAACTGGGCTATAACTCCCATATCCGGTCCGATGCTCCTCAAACATCTTTACGCCTACTTGATAGAGTACAAAATAGAACGTTAAAATTGATAGCTGATGGTTCAATCGTAGAATCTATTGATTCTCTTGACCATCGTCGAAACGTCGCCTGTCTCAGACAAACAGTGCTCTAGTGAAGTAGCCAGTTGCATTCCTCCCCTGAAAAAATTTAGCCGCAACATCCACCTCGCTAGGAATGCTCATCAGTTCTACCTTGAGCCCAACTTCGGGCGTACAGTCAAGTATAGAGATTCTCATTTTAGTCGCATCACCCGAATGTGGAATGCTCTACATGACCCTGTTTTTCCCCTAAATTACGATTCACAAAAGTTCAAAAGCATCGTGTATCGGTATCTCCTTTCAAATCCTCTCCTATTTTCCTAGATGCTCGCACTGTGTTCTATAACATTATAAGGGTAGTCATAACGAATTGATGTGCGCGTTTATTATGAAAAAACAAAAAATATACGGACAAACAGACAAGCAGACAGAGAGAATTACAAGACCCACTTTTTTTGTATTCTCTATCATCGTATATCGTTTAATTGTCATCTCAAAATTTTTTCTATGCGATTGCAAATCTTGCCTTAAAGAACCTATAAGTAAAAAATATTCAAAGCAACTTTTTTTTTGTTGAGAAATTCGAATAAGAAAAAAATACAGTACATTTTATCGTTTTCATGACTTTTAATTTGTTTGTATTTCCTTTGATTTATATAAAAATAAATGCAGTAAATCCATTTTTATTTGTTTGTTATTGTAATCCTATAGATTAATTGTTTTTGTTTTTTTCTATTGCAATGAGTTGTCGCGACTATGTTAAAGTTTTCAGATCATTATTTCGCACAAAACATTTTCAAATCAAATGACAAATCTTTTTTAAAAGTATTTTGTTTTCAAAAGAAAAAGAAAATAAATTAAAATAACTTCAAAAATAAAAACCTACAAAAAATCTTATAAATACAAATAATTTTAATTGTTTTTTTATTTAAAATTATTATCTTCATATGAAGCTAATATATTTTAAACTGGAAATTATATAAATAAATAAGTAAATGCACTCTGTGCGGCAGCACTGCAAATCTCGTTCTTGAACAAATAAAATAAAATAATTAAACGCACGAGTATTTATTTTTAATACGAAACATATCAGTTGACTTCTTGTTATATGATGGATTAAGTGAATAAATATTGCTAGGTTAAAACGCTGATCTGGTCTGTTGTGGCGCTAAACCAGTACATGCTTCTTTTTGAAATCTGGCGTTGTATTAGTTTTAAAAATGCATGGTGCAGTCAGCGATTTGTTTTTTGTTTATAAAATGCAGGTTAATCTGTGTCTGTTCATGCATCCTCTTATCACATAGGGAACTGTGATAAATGTTTTGCTTTTTTTCTATTTTAGAAGTGCTTTAATGTCATCTTTTTCTGCAGCTTCGAGGTATGGAATGCCATCAGGTGTTGCACCTGACTTTGACGCGCCCTAAAAAGAAAAACAAATTGTTATTTTGCTACTGCGAGTTGTGTACTATTAGTTTATTTCATTTTTGAAACTGAAGAATTTAGTAGAGACTGAAAATGTGTACAATCATACAACTTTATCGATATTTCGTGGCTAAATATTCGTTGAGACTTCTTTCTTTTCATTCGTAGTTCGAAACTGAAATTGTTACGACAGGCTCTGTGATAAAGACTATTTTATGTATTTAAGACTAAAGGATTTGAAGACCATTGCTTAGCCGACTGCGAAAATAAAAAGGGTACCTCATACCCAATGCTGGAGCCGAATTAGAGCATGCATTATCGGGTAACTCTCGAATCGTGACGGAATTATGTAAGTTTCGTAAACAGCTAACATAATCGAGCAATCAAACGAACGGAATTTCATTCGAAACATCATGAAGTGCAGACTGATGCTGTAATTCGACTCCTGGTGAATGACGGCTCAATCAACAACAGATCCAATCATAAGTATAAGAATCTTAATTGAACAACATCATGATTCCTTTGGAGCATTTACACGTTCTGCTTTTTGACTTGGAAAAAGCATTTGATCAACAATCATTAGATCAAATATGGGTGCCCCTCGGACAACGAGGAGTTCCAGAGGGTTAAGTGGATAATCACGGAAAAAGAAGTGAAGATCCGCAGCTGTAGCCACCTGAGTATTCAACGTCACACTAGATGTACGTTGACTATGTGTATATGAATTTTTACATCACAGAAGAAAGCGTGTAATAGGAAAATGTCCACTAAGTTGAAGGAAAGACTACACTGTTGTTATGCATTCAGCAAGCACATACATTCTCATTATTAAACAATGAAGGCAGTGTAGATGAACATGAAGCTTGATCGTATTAGAAGAACCAAGACTCAAGAAAGCTTTTACGTCAAAAAAACCATCTTGAAAAAATGAGCACAATCGGCCTGGTTGGTATGGCAATTTTTTCGAACGCAAAAAATATCGCTTATACGAGCAAATACAACACCAGCAATTCATTGGCCTTAAACAGAGAGCAATCCAAAGCTGGGAGACTAACATTTACAGACACTGACTAAAGTCGACGCACCATGCGCTACAGGCGGATCACTAGTGAAAAGCGTATAAGCTCGAAAATTCTGATGCTTTGGAGATAACGATGTTAATGTCGCCGATAAAAAAGAAGAAGACAAAACCGTTGAGAGATCAAACCAATACGCTAACAAATAAACCAAAACGCTGGCACAACAAAGCTCGGGGAGCCTCGGAACCCAGCGATGCGTTTTAAGCAAAGTTGAGCTTTTTTCACCCTTTACGTGCAGATGGGGAGGCAATTCTCATACGCAACGATGCAACGATGAATGCGATCGCCACCACGATCAATCAAGCAGAAGAAGAGCCAACAGAAGGCGTGAGAAGAACCCACCAGCCAACATGAATATTAATCATATTTTATTTTTCCTTCTTTCGGTTTCTTTTATTTCTCTTATTTTTCTCTCTTATAAAAAAGAAGAAGAAGACAAAAACCCTCTAGTTCTGTTTTTGATTAATTGGGAGGCAATTCTCATACGCAACAATGCAACGATGAATGCGATCTCCACACGGTCAATCAAGCAGAATAAGACATGAATATTAATCATATATTAAGTATTAGAAGTGTTTATATTATTTTTCTTTTAGTTTTCTTTCTTTCGGTTTCTTTTATTTCTCTTATTTTTCTCTCTTTTTTACTCTTTCCTATAACTTATTACTTATTGTTGCTTTTTGTCATATGAGGGCTTATGTTGAGATTTTCAATATTATGAGCATTTTGCTGCTGGCTCGAGTTCGAGTTACTTTTCGCAGAGTCGAGTGAAAGCTTTGTGAATTTCATAGGTAACAGCATTGGTAGACTGTGCGCAATGCTAATGGTTTTCTGTAATGGGCAGGAAGGTCCTAAATTTATTCATATCAATGCACAACGACTGATGCTGAAATAGATGAATTCAGATATATGTTTGAAAAGTCGGACATTGATGTTATTTGGGTATCAGAAACTTGGTTCTCCGTAGATGTTAGAGATCCATTATACTCATCGGACGGCTATAATCTGTTTCACTTGTTTAGATCTAGTCGGGGTGGAGAGGCTGCAATTTATGTTGGTTAGTCTGATTTACAAAATAAGATGTCTTTCGCCATCAAGTTCTCCTTACAAATCTTTATTTTTAGATATAACTGGCCATGACAGTAATCTTCTCCTGGGAGTTATCTATAGGCTGAATAGAAATGTTGACTTAGAGCCGTTCTACCAACTCAGAGAGCAAATGACAGTTAGTTCATCGAACATTATCTTGTGTGGAGATTTCAACAGCGATATTATAATTGGTAAAAGTCTCTATGAAAATATGAGTTCCTTTGACTTACACTCTGTTAATGTATCAGAACCAACTCATTTCACTCAAACTTCAAGTTCATTATTAGATCTCTTTTTTGTTAGTGAAGACGAAAAGACGCTCTTTCATAACCAATTCGCCACTCCAGTTTTTTCCAAGCACGACCCAGTTTTTCTGACAAATGACTTTATTACAAAAGAAAATTCAATAAACCCAACATTTCAGTATAGGGATAGGGACTTTAAAAATATTGATATGTCTTCACTTCAATACCACATCAATTCCATACCTTGGCATAATATTTATGTCATGCCTTTGCCAGATGACCAAGTCAAATTTTTGACAGAAAAAATAAATTCTCTATTCAATTGCTATGTTCCTTTAAAAACAAAGACAATAATTTGCCCTTCTGAATGAGTAGACTCAAAGAGTTAATGAATCAAAGAGATCAAGCTTATCAGAGATCGATTCGTTATCGTGTTGAAGAACTGCAGCTTTTAAGTCTTTGCGTAATAAAGTTATTCAAGAAATAAGAGCTCCTAAAACAGAATACTACTCAAATCGCTTTTTTATTGATTCGGATGGACTAAAATTTTGGGAAAACTTTCGAAAACTTGGAATTGGAAAGCAGAGACCAAAATTCTATAACATTAGCGATAAGGATGAACTCAATCAGAAATTCCTCTCTACGCCAAATGTTACACCATCCCGAGAAGTCAGAAAGAAGAAATGTACACAGTCCTCAACTGGTTCTACGTTTATTCTTGCAAATGTAACCATGATCGATGTAGTCGAAAGTTTCATTTCAGTCAAATCGAATGCTATAGGAGTTGACGAACTAAGCCCTGTTTTCTTAAATTCCATTCTGCCTCTGCTACAAGCGTATTTCCCGAATGTATTCAATACAATTCTAACGACAGGAACATTTCGCAAAGTGGCAAAAATAATACCACTGCCTAACAACTCGCTCTGTAATGAGTTTCGACCAATATCTATACATCCAATTCTCTCAAAAGTCATGGAACGTATTGTGCAACGGAATGACTTCAACATCATACTTCAAAAGATAGTGCAAAACTCAAACGTCAACACCAAAGGAACAATCTTTCAAAAGTCTGTACAATTACTCGCCTATGCAGACGATATTGACGTAATGGGAAGAAAAAAGCGTGATGCCTTTGTGAGTATTGCAACAGAAGCGGCAAAAATGGGTTTGATGGTTAATGAGGGCAAAGCGAAGTATATGTTGTCATCAAAAAAAGACACAACACATCGACGAATTGGACAAAACGTCACAATAGACATAACTTCGAGGAAGTACAGGACTTAGTCTACCTTGGATCCGCTATAGACACGGAAAACGACATCAGTGCGGAGATCAAACGGAGAATAACTCTTGCCAACCGTTGCTTCTTTGGGTTAAGAAGGCAATTGAGAAACAAAACCCTCTCTAGAAAAACCAAGGTGACCTTGTATAAGACCTTAATCATCCCAGTCCTGCTGTACGACGCGGAAGCATGGTTCTTATCGAAAGCGGATGAGGAAACCCTTGGTCGTTTCGAAAGAAAAATTCTCCGAATGATCTCTGGTCCCGTATGCGAAGACAATGTGTGGAGAAGAAGATACAACAACGAGCTGTATGAGCTTTCCCGCGACATGGGCATAGCCAGAAGAGTACGCACCACGAGGCTACAACGGTTGGGCCATGTAGAGCGGATGGACCCAAACGCTCCGGCTCGACGTGTTTTTGGTAGCACATTGCAGGGAAATCGCGGAAGTGGAAGACCTCTTCTTAGGTGGCGCAATCAGGTGGATGAAGACCTCAACCGACTTAGAGTGCAAAATTGGAGAGAGCTCGCCCGAAATCGAAGTCGTTCCAGAAGTATGTTGGTTGAGGCCCAGGTTCACCCCGAACTGTAGGTAATGCCCACCTAAGTAAGTAAATAAGTAACTAAAGTCGACGCGCCGTGCTGTACAAATCCCTAGTGAAACGCATATAAGCTCGAAAGTTCTGATGCCTTGGAGATTTCGATGCTAATGTCGCCGCTCAAAAAGAAGAATAAGACAAAAAACCTTTAGAAAACACACCAATACGCTAACAAATAAACAAATAAACGGAAACAGTGGCAAAACAAAGCTCGGGGAGCCTCAGAACCTAGCGCAATATCGGCTTTGCTTTTTTCCTTTTGGCTGTCTGTAGGAAAAATATTCAAATATCTGCACAATGGATCTTCGAAGCAAAACTTTTTATGTTCAGCTTTAAAACTATTTCTGCGAGATAGCGTTAAGTTTCTCAATCGAACACAAGATGTATACCAACTGCAACCCTAAATAAGATATCAGATTTCTTTCTCTTTACTGGGTGATTTCATAAGCTTTTCCCAGCATTTTTGACTTCATGAGATTTAACCCACCTTTGCGTACCAAAAAACAAAAGCGAAAACCAACCGCTAAATTTGATGTTTTGCATCAATGTCAAAACAAAAGCGAAGGGAGATTGCACATCCCAACGTATTATAAAATAAAGCCATACCATTGAAAACTTTATGTCAGGATATTTAAGAAAAAAAATCCAGTGAGTAGATTTTTACAATGGACCCTATCATAAGGCATGTCGTAACTATTTCGTAAGAAGATAAAATAGACGCCCATATAGTGAATATTTTGACAGAATTTGTTATCACAGTTGTTAAAATTACGGTGTCTATTATGAGTAGCGAATCGAACGTTCGATTAAAAGCGAATGTTTTAGAGAAACTCATTTGTTGGATTATTATCATTAAACTTCGTCCATTCACTTATCTGACATAACTTAAACGTCGAAAAAAAAGTTTTCTACAAAGTTTTTGTTTCCTATAATACCGCTAAAAAAGAAGCTTGCAAAAACATTCGCTTCCAATCGAACGTTCGATTCGCTACTCATAATAGAGACCTACAAATTCTAGCGGAGCAGAACTCTCCATGAGGGAAGCTTTACACATTTGACTACTCTTTGCAAGTCCATTTCATCTAAATTATTAGTTATAGTTTAATTTTTTGTTTCCATACACCAAACCCGCTGTGTGATGGCAAGCATGTCTGCTTGTTAACCCTGAGGTTCGTGGTTCGAATCCCATCCGAGCAAAACTGTTTTTTGACGGGCATCGCCTTTCGCGAGGAATTGACAAGTCCTGCTTTAGTAAATTCATTGCCATGAAAAAAACGATTTCTCGATTAGCCGTTCGGAACCGTCAGAAAACCGCAGGTCCCCTCCATTCTCTTACAAGGCATGATGGTGAAAAATGCGCTGAGCGCCACCCTATTTAATTATTTTAAACACCAAACAAAAAGTTGTTTGCTCACTGAGCAAGAAAACTGAGAAATCTTCAACAAAGTATCACCTTTCTTTTAGTAAAATCATGTCATGTAAAGTGCTTTCTCGATTAGCCGGCTGTAATCGGCAAAAAGTTGATCAACTATCACAAATCTTTAATTTTTAACTAAATTCCCAAAAATAGGAAAAAAGGCAAATAAATTAGAAGAATGGTGCACCAAAGCTGTGGGAACCTCGAGGCCTAACGAATTTTTGAGATCAACAATTTTATGCTGTTTCCAAATGGCTAGGCGTTTTCCAAGGCAGAGTTATTATTAGGTACTCTCAGAAGGATTGCAAGCTTTCATCGAAAGGCGATGAAGCTCGTAACTCGCACTCATGTCCTCAAAATGAAATGACTTGACAATACTTTACGCTAAGCACCTTAATTGACACGTTCCAATTTTAGATGCGTTCGCCGAATTTAACGAATTTAATGTTCAGCGTGTTCAGTTCAGTGCTTTGCTCCCACATAGAATAGAAAAATGACTAACTAGCGGTGGTTTTTGTTTTATTTATTCTAGTCAAGTATTTTGTTAACTCGGAAAAACAAAAAAGGAGACTTTATACACCATATTTTGCAATAAAAGATTAAGTTATCTAACTATTTATGCACTTTTTCCAATTTGATAAGAGAAAATTGAATGAAATGAGTCAATTCGCTTACCTTTTCTAATAAAATCTGAACACATTTGGTGTGTCCCTCCCATATAGCTGCTAACACTGGTGTGATTCCATGTTTATCTGCCACCTGCAACCCAAACAAACAAAAACTAATTAATCTACTGACTTAAGTAACACAAAGTCACACCACTTACATCAACTTGAGCTCCTTTTTCAATTAAATACGACAGAACCTCCACTTGGCCAAAGTCGGCTGCATAATGCAATGGATATCGGCCATTGATTTCACTGTTTACATCGATTTGCTGCAAAATAAATTGTACATCTTGTATTAGAAATAAAAAACAAAAGCAAACAATAAACAATTTCACTAGAATTAGTGAATTTTGTTAGAGTCTACCTTGATTTCGATGTCCTCTTGTACCCGGTCTAATTCGCCATTTTTAATGCTCCACACAAGATTAGCCATGTTTTTTTATTTTATTTGGTTTAAATAAATCACAGAATGAACTTCAGTCGAGATTTTAAAAACAAAACAACACACAAAAGAATACTTTTAGTTGAAATGCAGTAGGTAATTTCAAAAATTTCGCCTTTATTTACTGCAGTGAATTTTTCCTCCGCATTTGCAATAATTTCGGTGTGCTATTGCTACGGCTATTGGCTAGATGTGCTATATTACACGATAGAATCTGATTCAGACATTTCGTACGTCATTTTTTACGAATTCGAGTTTTGTTTGTTTCTTATTTGAGCGTCAAACAAATTTGGCTCTGTTCATTCATTCCATCGAGGGCATACAACTTTTAGGGATTCGATTTATCATTTCGTGGACTTCAAACTGGGGGTCAATTCCCAATCTGTGAAGCTGTGAAGTGAAAAATTTTATCACAGCTTCACCGAAAACTCGATAAATGAAAACCAAACCTCAAATGTCAAATTTTTTTTTTATGATAAATCTCTTTTGATTGCCGAAGGAGTCGGTGGGAAAATTCAATTATGAAAAATGGCTATGAAAAATGGGACCTCCGAGGTTTAAAAAGCATTTTTAATGTAGAACATTTCAATATCCTTGATTTATTTCCAAGAAAGAAATGTATAGTGCAATTACTTGCAAGAAATTGAAAAAACCTATAAAAAACACAAAATAAAACTGGAAAATGACATTAAGATCGTTTTAGTGCTTTTTAGAACACAGTTTGAGAACTTAGATTTATTTTGAGATCTTGAATCGCTTAGAATGGGTTCGTGAAGTGGTAAAATCAAAAAACTGTGTGAAAACTGAAATGATATTTGTTAGCTTTACAGATCGGAAGTTGACCCCCTGGGTCTATATTCCGTGACGTTAGACGTCAAGTTAAATAATGGCGGATTTACATGCATCTGCAAGTGCAGATGAAAATCGGAAAAAGATACAAGATGTAAAATTTATACTATAGAGAGGGAACGCACTTCCTTAGTTATGGTTGCAAATGAAAAAATGGGCACGACTGGGTCGCACGAACTTGCGATTGTGTTCTAAATACGATATAAAAATCTAAAGGCTGAGTTAAAGGTTTTGGTATTAGTGTCGTATTACACCCAGACGGTTTTGCAAAGACGGAAATAAGTGCGAAAGAGAAAGCAGATGAAATAGAAATACTTTAAAAAGTCTCAACCCGCAAAGTTTTGGGTTGAGGATTGTCCACTTGGCTTGGATGGTTTTTGACGTTTCTTTATCTTGTCTTTCTTTGTTTCTTGTCGTTGCTTTATTTTATCTTCTTATGTTCCTGAGTAAAGAAGTAGTTTGTTGTCGGACAAATTCTTTAATTTTCCATGAAAATACATAAATTTTCCGTACCCATGGTGTCAAAAATCATTGCTGCAGGATCTAATTAAATTATTTACCATTTCAAAAGACATTTGGCTTCTTATGAGTTTTTTGTTACCCCGGGGCTACACGATCAAGATATGGTAAGCCATTTACAATACATTCGAACTTTCTTACATACACAACCAAACTTTTCGAAATTGAAACCCAACTGGTATGGAATATTGAAAGCCACCCGAGAAGCAGTTTCAGTAGCCATGAAATTGACAGCTTCGTCAAATACCCTCAAAAAGAGAAAAGAGTGCCTGGAAAAAAACTTTGAATTTCAAATTTCTTGTGGGTGCCATTTTGAAAATATGTAATGACATGTCGATTGAAAGCCATTTGCCTGGCAAGTTGTAAGTCGCCTACGTCACAGCCGAAACACGAACAGGAATTTGACATAGTGTATTATGTAGGCTGATGGCTTACCATATCTTGATCGTGTAGTTGCAGGGTTATTGATATATAAAAAATGCAGCTGAGCCTCTTTAATTATTTTCACACTTTGACTCTGTGGGTGAGAACAAAAAATGAAAGAGAAATGTCAAAAAACACGCAGCCGAAAAACGTCTGAGTGTAATAATGAGAGACTGACGGGATGAGGGTTCAAAAGAAAATATACGAAACACGCAGCAGACAAACAGTCTGAATGTAATTCGGGACTTAGCTCTTCATAATATATTTTGTGGTACAGGGTTGCCAGCTACACATAAATTATGAAAATTGAATTAAATCACGTAAAATAATGAAAAAATTAAATTAAATATTCCAAAGGTTTCAAGCAAAAATCTAAAAACGCCATTCTTTTGCAATCGCTAATACATATGAATGATGAAAATTTAATAAAAATCGTTGGAGCAGTTTTACCAAAAAACGGTTTCTTATTCTTCACTTTTTTTAAAAACTGTTTTTTAAAAGTCGAGTATGCAAAGCTTTAGATCTTAATAAGAGTTGTTTTGACAAAAAATTTGAAAAAAATCAAAGTTATAGTTTCGAAGTTATTTCAAAATATCAAAATTTTTTAAAAATATTTTTAAAAATTTCCACAAATAATTTTTTTTTAATATTGATATGCAGTCTTTTTGTAACAGTTTACGACTTTTTAAATCCAAAGTTTCGTCAAGATCGTGTAAGCCATTAACGAGAAAGTCGGTTTTGAAAAAAAAAACGGTACTATGGGAGGTACCGTTTTTAGGCTATTTCCAAAAATTTTTTTTACATTATAAGAAAGAAAATCCAAAATTTATCCCTAACACAAAATTTTATCGAAATCGTTGGAGCCGTTTTCGAGAAAAATAAGTATTATCATATCGGTTGTATGGCAGGTACCGTTATTTCAAGACCTAGAGACTCAATTCCAAAAACCCCTCTGTAGACTGCTCCACAGACCCTAACTGCAAATTTTGAAGAAAATCGGTCAAGCTGTTCAGGCTGTAGATACATATACAGACAGACGGACATACAGACAGACAGACAGACAGACAGAATTGTGGGACCCACTTTTTTCGTATTCTCTATCATCGTAATGTCATATTTAATTGTTATCTCAAAATTTTTTTTCTGCACGATTGCAAGACTTGCCTTATAGTACCTATAATCGCATGTAAAATTATGGTTGCAGATGAACATGTTCATCTGCACCCATACACCACGGGTACCACAGACGTTAAGTTCCTGGTAGCGAAAAAATGTTTAAGACCTGCAAAAATAACGAAGATTTGCATTACAATAACATAATAGCAATGCTTCAACCACTGAAAAGGAACAAACTCTTGACGATACAATCCACAATAGACGATTGCGGTCGACAAAGCTCTAAAAAGTTACGGAATCCATAGAATCTCATTTTCCAGCCACATTCAGAGGTCTTGAATATGAAAGTCCATTCCATAGTATAGATATCAAGAAGGGGAAGACCCAGCATAGCGCCGAGAGCAGAACTTGGAGTGCTAAGGAAGGTACAGTCAAGACATATCGCACATTAAAATCAAAAGTGACACTAGACAAAAATATGGAATTTGAATATGGCTGTTATAAGTTTGACTTACTTCAATGGTCGTTAGCTCTTTGAAGAAAAATTTAAATGTTATGTTACTGGGCTAAAATGTAATTTCATTATATTTTCATAAATTGGCGTTTTAAGATGGTGTCAAAAAAGTGTGTAAGAAATTAAGGTTTTTTTAAAGTTCGGTAAAGTGCCCGTTATGGACTTATTTATTCAACTTCAGTCACCACAGCAAAAACCTAAGGCGAGTTGAGGCAAAACCCATGTCAGCCCTAGGGATCAAAAAACACTCAGTTTGACATTCCGGGCGACATTAGGTTTCTCAAAAAACGCATTGAGGCGACCCCAGGGCAACCCTAGGGCTTCAACGAACAAACCTACTAACTGCTGTTGAAGCAATTAAAGGCAAATCATTTATTTTTATGTTTACAAAAAATGGTCAGTTAAAAATGCGGTGGTTCATGGTCGAAAAAGACGAACTTCATTTCCCGACTATGCGGAAATTACTGCGTGAACACAATGACTGCAAGCGCAGCCGCAGCCTGAGCCGCAAGAGTTAAAATCAATTTAACTTGTGCGGCTCCGTCTTGCGGTTTTTCTGTATTCACTTATATTTAATGTCTTGACATCTCTTGCGGCTGCGGCTTTGCAGCCATTGTGTTCAACGTGTGAACTCATCTGAGTAGTCGCCTTTAATTGTGTAACAGTCTTATGCATTCAAGGTGGATTTACACGCATATCTGCTGATACAGGAACGAAAAAGATTTGGACAGAAGATATTAAAATCATACTTGTCTGAAAGAAACGGAAAGCACCAAGCGCAGGAATCTGTACTTTCTTAGTAATGGTGGATTTACATGCATCTGCAAGTGCAGATGAAAAAATGAAAAAACACAAGATTTAAAATTCATACTTGTCTGATAGAGAGGGAAGGCACCTTCTGCACCTCCTAAGTTATAGGATGCGGATGAAAAATTATAGGTGCAGATGCACCCATAATTTTTCATCTGCAGCCATAATTCTATTCGTCTCTCTTTTAAACTTTTGTGTTTTACAATCCTCATCCATCACGCTTTACTTTTCTGCACTTCTGAAGTAGCATATGCATGTAAGTCCAGCATAATTGCAAAACTTCTTCATAAAAATGAAAAATGGTGCAGATGAGCATGTTCATGATCCAAGCCTAAGCGCTTTCATAGATTTGCAGTTTATTGCGAGGTTCCCTAAACCTGCATTCAACTTCTCTGTCGCCGAATCGCAAAACCGACAGCCCTGTCATTAAAAAAAAAATACATACATGCCATTATTTGAGGGCCCTCAACTCGTCATAGCAAAAAATAGGGCAAGTTGAGGAAAAACCTAGGTCAACCCTAGAGCTTAAAAAAAAACTCAATTTGACATTCAGGGCGACTCTTAATTTCTCAAAAACCACTTTGTTGTGACCTTTGTGTTGCAAGGTTTTCATCTTCTTTGTTTAATAAATTAAATTGTGTGAAATAAAAGTTAAAACAAAATTAATTTATGTTATGCCTGCTGTGGTCATAAGGCAAAGGAAACCTTTTAGGAGGAGGGACGGGGTGTTTATATACTTTGTGAGGATAATGCCGGTCCTGTTGCAAAAGAGTGTGCTGATTTATGGCGCCGTATCGCGTCAAACTCAGGCTCGATTAGAGAGTTCCATCTCAAGATGGCTTCAGCCTTTGGAACTCCAACAGCCAGAGAAATGCTTTCCCATGAATTATATTTCATGTCCCGATTTTTATAGAACTTGCTGTTGGAGTTCCAAAGGTCTTCAAACATAAACCTTCACTTTGATTACAATTTTTAAGGAGGATTCAGCACACCACTCCGTCGTTGATTTCCTCTGCCTTCGATTTTTTTTCTTTTGAATTTTTCCATACCATAGTATTATTAATTTATGTTTTCTCGTGTTTATACTCGTCACTTCATGGACAAAAGATTCAACACGATGCCAATAAAAATATCGATGTCAGTGAATGATGGAGTGACATTTCGTTTGTCAATCAGCCAATTTCCACTTGTCATTCAAATGTACTGCCAAAAAATGACCGACACCGTTCGTCAGTTGAATGACTGTCAATTTTTGCAATTTCCACTTGTCATTTTTCTCGATGACAGAAAACTAGGTCATTCATCATTTAAAAAATGGCAAGTGGAAACCTAGCATAAATACGACTTTTTGCTCATACCAAAATAACTTGGCAACTGTTATTATGTGAACGTAACGTCAGTCAGCTATAATATGTATTACTTTTGAGTTCTGACTCACTATTCTGCCTCGATTGAAACCGGCAATAATCGATTGAAACTGGAACCAAGTTCTACGAATTTAGTTGAAATTCATTCCACACTCCACTGTTTATTGAAAAAGAGCCGTAGCCCGTGGCAGACAAAAGAGTCCGCTGTGAACAAACATTATATTTCGTTAAGTTTTGCAACTCATCGACGCCTAGCCACGTACAAAAATAAAAAAGTATTTCTGGCATCCATCGAAGCGAAGTAACAAGCGCACAGTTGTTTCATCACCGTTTCATTCAAGTAGAAATCTTTGAACTATTCATACATGAAGTTAAGAAAAGAAAGAAAAGAAAAATTTAATTGATTTGCCTTTTTAAAATATACACACACTTATATACTTGCATATATATTTCATCTGACGAAGCCAATGTACATATGAATTTCTTTGAAAAAAAAAATCCATGAATTCCATATGTATAAGACTAGCTCGCTAGATTAGGAAAGTTAAAGTAATTTAAAAAAATTGATAATTAAATTAATCTTTTGGGAACAATGTTCAACTGCAACAAGAGAAAATTTGAATACTTGGTTAAAAATCAAATCAAATCGAAAACAATATAAAAAAAATTGTACGCAAATGAACGAAGCTGATGGTGTGAAAAAGGGGCGTCGTTGCTTGTTTGGGAGCAAATATGGCCTTAGACGTCTTGTCTAGTATAATCAATTATTTAATGAAGACGTGTTTTTCTTTTTGATTATTTCTACATTAGAGAAAAGATAAAGCAACCCTGGGCTTGGTCCCCGCTTTGGACCTTTTTAAAATTGTAATTGACATACAAATCAATTGGTTGCGGAAGGGGAAATACTGTGCAACTGTGTTGGTTGTCATTTCAAGTACATATGAATGTACAGATGAATGTAATGTATGCGATATTTTGCTGTATTTGAGTATTTCTAAAGCGCAAGATAAGGGAAACAGATGTGGTTTTCTAGTGTGCGCGCAATAATTTATATTATTGGGTTGAAAGATAATTTTACACATTTAACGGCCGCTCCCAATATATAGGAGCAGAACGCTCCTTTTTCCCTACCTAGGCGATGACACATAAATTTTCTTTCAATTAAAACTTAAAAAGCATAGTAATTATAACCTTTAACATTTTTCTTTAAAAAAAATAAAAACAAAACGAAAACAGAAATGCGAAAGATAAAGTACCTATAATAAATGAATTGCATGTTTCGGGAAATGTTATGTAAAATATGCCGTGAATATGATGCATCGTTGATGAAAAAGAAGCCAGCAATTGTATGACAGATAATTTATGTTTTTGAAGTTAGAAAGTGTGATTATATAGGAGATGAAAAGGTTTGCCAAATTTAAAATTTTATTACTTTTAGAACATAAATTTTTTTTGTATCCCAACATTCAGCATTACATTTTCTTCCTTGATGTCTCTTTTTTTCAGCACTGTTCTCAATTTTTATCCTGAAATCTGAAACCTTGGTCTTGTTTATTTTTTCTTTTTTTCCAGCTGAATTTGATGTACCCATAAATTTCAAAGTACCTATAAAAAAACATGTGCAGTGATTTTCTGGAAAATGGAAATTGAATTGTTTTCCCTTTTGCTTGGTTAGTTTTTTTTTTTCAATGGTGTCAGAAAAAGTGATTTTATAATTAGCACATTTAGTGGTCAATGGTCATTTTTTTTATATTTTCAGTGTGAAAGTGGTTATGTGTGGATTTTGTTGTTTTTTGTGATGTATATATGCATAATATGTATGTTCATAAATTTGAGTATATTCAAGCCAATGCCCAAGTCTATTCACGTTTGTGAATCGCGATCTCATACAAAAAAGAGAGAAAAAAGCCATATACACAGGCTAAGGCATGCACACCTATAGAATGTACTTGGCTTGTTATTCCCATACATACTTAAGTATATGAGTCAACAATTTTGATGTGTAGTTGTACAAAACATGGTTACAGTCGATTTACCATTAACAGACTTGTCATTACGCGCGCCTGCTTAAAGGGCCCGTTTTTCTAAGAATTTTAAAATATTTTTGCAATCATCGAAATAAGTTCGTGAGCTTTTCTATTTTTTTTTTTTGGTTTCTTTTTACCATCTTTTCATTCAAAGCATTTTTACGAATGTATTTGCTGTTCTTTCCATTTTGCTTGCAGGCAAATGTTTATTACAGGTTTTTTCTTGCGATTATAGGCACCTACTATAATGCAATTGGCAATCGTGGAGAAAAAGAATTTTGAGATGACAATTAAACATGACAGATGACATTACGATGATAGAGAGTACGTCTGTCTGACTGTGTGTCTGTCTGTCTGTCCGTATATGGATGCTTCTCTAAACATTTTTCAATATCATTCATTTCTCTTGGTGAGGCACCACATATGTATGTAACACTTGATGCGGTTTGATTTTAGTCCGGTCAAATTTACTTCAAAAACTTCGCACCTTGCTAAAAATTGGCATGAATGTTGGGAACCCTATTACTTACAATTTGTCAATTATCCCCATCAATCCGCCGATTGAAAAAAAATGTATTCAAGGTCAAATGTTGCAAACATCGGTTTTATGAGTTTTCCAGCTAAACGGTAAGTTTTACTATAAAAATAGAAAGACAAAAATTATTCATCAAGCAATTATCTATAAAAATTGTAAATACACTTTTTATTCCTAAAAAACACCATTTCGGAGATATAGCTTTGGAAAAAGTTGAAAAAGTTGTTTTACTCCTAATATGCACTCGTTTCCGGGCCATCCGTGAGGTAGTGTGCATGGCGCGTTTTTTTACGTGGTTTCCCCGGTAGGCCTATTCCACTTTCTATTGTGGTTCTGTTGAGGTAAAAGCTATTGTATTAAATTGAAAATGGTACATACTATTGTAATGACATTTGTAATGAATGAGAGCGGTGTAAGTTATGAGTAATTTGAAAAAAACTATCTGATTGGTACTCTTCCTTTTCTTCTGGAACATAATCCGTAGGTACTGCCTTGTTCTTCTTCGTCTTCTTCTTCTTTTTCTTCTCCTTCTTCCTGCTGGGTCCTGGGTGCTAATAAATTGTTCAAAGAGCGATACATCAAAAGTCTCCTCTCATATATCGTAGGAATCCTCTTCTACTGGCGATTGAACATTGGAGCACGATTGACCTCGACAACTGATACATGCTAATGAACAAAACAACGCAACTTTCTTGCTACCGTATTTAGCATTACACCCCTTTTTGCAATTGCAAAAAATTGAGTTGAGGAGTTTTTCCGGTGCAGGAGGGAGTAAAGTTTTAATTGGTTCCAATATATTGTCAATCAGCTTCCTAGTTCCAACCCCAGTCTTCTGGGTTTAGTTTATTACCGGGCCATATTTGAACTTGGTAATATACCCGAAATAGATGTTGATCAATATAAGCCGCAATGTTGTCACTTTACTGCAATTGCAGTAGATCTGCTCTATTTTTTTTTCCTAAATTGATTGTACTGCTTTAAATAAAAAAATAAAATAAAACATATCTACTGCACTTTTGGTTTTACGAATTAAAACTATGCTTGAGTAATTGCTATGCTCATAAATGACTTAAGTCCATATACTGGATGCAACCATTTTCCAAACGCACCCGTATTATAGGTACACTCAGCTTATGGCTATAGATAGACTTTTTAATGGAGAGAATTTGATTTTTTTTAAATTTATTAATGAATAACTTTTTTAATGTTTTGAAAATAGATCGGTGTATTTATTTCTGCATTTTCAAATGAGTTTCTTTGAAATCTACTGCATAAATATGTAATCTACTGCACTTTTTTTAAAAATCTACTTTGGAATTTTTTTCAAACCGTGGCAACGCTGATACAAGACCGTACCGTCATATAAAATGAGGGACTGGGTTTTTTCGAGCTTATATTCTTATACTTGTGTGTATGTATACACCACGAAAACTATTATTTTTACTTATCGTTCTGTAACGCTTAAAACGGTAATAGACATACATATTATGAAGAATACAACTTTTTCAACTTTTTGCAAATGGTGATTTTTAGGAAAAAAAGTGTATTTAAAATTTTTATTGATAATTGCTTGATGAATAATTTTTATCTTTCTATTTTTATAGTTAAAACTATTTTTATAGCTGGAAAACTCGTAAAACCGATGTTTGCAACATTTGACTTTAAATAAATTTTTTTCCAAGCGGCGGATTGATGGGGATAATTGACAAATTGTAAGTAATAGGGTTCCCAACATTCATGCCAATTTTTAGCAAGGTGCGAATTAATGTAACCTTGAATGTCTATTTTGACCGGACTATTTTTGATATAAGATTCTTCTTGTAAAGAAAGCTCTTTAGTTTCCTTTGCCAATTTGAAACGAATCGGCCGACAGTATCGAGTAGATGAAGGGCGTGGATTTTTCCAGAAAACTTGATCAGATGCAGAACAGATCAACCGCAAAGGAACAAATGATGTTACGAACAAGCTACTGTCATCATCGACATTTGATTCTAAAAAGCTCTGCTTGTACTCACTTTGTTCAGTTCTGCCATCGAACCCCCAATTCCACACTAAAGTCATATTGGAAAAATTAGGTGAACAATTTTGCTAGACTTTTTTTTGTGACTCGAGTAAACGCTTGGCTGTATGGCCAAGTAAAGTATGCACTTCCACTTCGGCACACACTTCTGTAATTTTCTCATTAGCAGGATAACATAATTTCTTCGTTTGTATAATTTTCTGATATGAAAAAAAATTCGGATGAGGTATACAAATTGACGAAATCCTTCAATAATAAGTACTGATGTTTTGTTAACTTAGTTTCAGTTATAAGAGAAAGAACTTCTTCATTATTTGGTTGCCTGTAAGATGTATTTGAATTATTTAATAAATAATCAACAGCAGATCAATCCACTTTTGATAGATAAGGTAGAAGGTACCTAACCTTCTTCGTTTTGATCTTTTACTGCTCTCTGCAAAGTCTTTGCAAGGTCGCCTTGCAGAAGTTGAACACGACAAATAATTGTTGTGCTTAGAAATAATACCTACCTCCTTGGTGTTTAGCCATCCTGAATAATTTTCAACAAGAATTGTTCTCTTTTGAAAAGATTTCTTCCAGAAATACGCAAGTTTCTTACAAAAATGAACGATTTTTACTTTTAATAATGATCAGTTTTTCAGTTGAGATAATCCACGTGTTTTTTAATCTAATAAATGAAAAGATTAGTAAAATTTTCAACAATTAAAACACTTTTTATATTTCCTCAGATGTACATTTCAGAAGCAATGCTTCCATCGTCAATTTTAATAATGTGAAATCTGCATTTGGGATGTCATCTAAGGACTTGCAAAATACTGCAAATGTTGAGCGGACCTTGTTTGCTGCACTTCCATCAGCATTCAACCGATGCTGAAAAAGAAACATTCTCGTTAGTTAATTAAAAATCAATCTGCCAGTTTCTGCAGGTGACAACTTTTGGAGTCGTAACAATTAAAAATTTGAAGCAAACTTTTTTTGCTTTATATTTTATCTAAGTCCAATTTTTAAACGCTTATATTCAGTTGAACAATGACTCTCAAAAAATAAATAATAGACGTCTTACCTTCCACTAATATATCCATTACAAAAAATTAATTTCACAGAAGGACTAGAAAACATCAAAGCAAGCAAATGAAGTCGTATTAGCTCTTGGAGCACTAAAACTCAAATGCCATTAGCATATAATGTTATAACTTATGACTAATATAACTATACATTTATAACTATAAATGATAAATTTCTTAGTTCGCTTAAAAATTAATTAAAAATCAATCTGCAAGTTTCCGCAGTTGATCAAACGTGCGCTAAATAGAACCTTATAACCTTTCTGGCAATATTTAGCACTTTGGAGGCACTGCTGGACGTAACAGTTAAAATTTTAAGGCAAATAACATTAACATTTTTGTTTTTCTACCCAGGCCCAATTTGCAAACCGTTTATATTGAGTCTAACACTGACTCTCGAAAAAAAAAAAATAGTGGAGGTTTTACCTTCTAATAATACGTCAAATACATCAAAGAAACGCTTCCCACAAAAAGGTAAGAAAACGTCAAAACCAACAAATGAAGTCTTACTAATATTTGGAGCACTAAAATTCAAATGTCATGTGTTTGCAATGTTATAACTTCGAAAGTAAATATTTTAACGGAATTCAGGCTGTCATTTATTATGACTTTAGGATGTTCTCAGCTTATTATAACGGGTTTTTACTATAACCGTTGCATTGAATTTTTTTAAAATTTTGGCCTAACCACTGTGCGATGGACCGATTTTCTACAAAATTTGCAGTTAAGGTCTGTGGGGGCAGCATACAGATGGGTTTTTGGAATCGAGTCTCTAGGTTTTGAAATAACGGTACCTGCAATACAACCGATATGATAACACTTATTTGTCTCGAAAACGGCTCCAACAATTTCGATAAAATTTTGTGTGCAGGATTCATTTTAAATTGTCTTTCTTATGATGAAAAACAAATTTTTGGAAAAAGTCTAAGAACATAGTACGGTTTTTTTTAAACCGACTTTCTCGTTAATGGCTTACACGATTTTGATGAAATTTTATAGTTTAGAAGTCGTAGGTTGTTTCATAAGAAAGATTGCATAACAATATTTGAAAAATCTTAATTTTGGAGGTTTTTGAAGATTTTTAAAAAAAATTTTGGTTTTTTGAAATAGTTTTAAAACTATCCTTGATTTTTTTTTTTTTTTTTGTCAAAACAACTTTTAGCATGATCTAAGTATTTGCATACTAGACTTTTAAAAAACAGTTTTATAAAATAGATTTTTTTGTCAGGAGAAAATCTTCAAAAGACACTTGGCAGTATTCGACACCAAGTAGTATGGGATTCTTACCTCACTAAAAACTCCTCGTAATCAGACAGACAACAGATTTTTCTTTCTCAATAATATAATCGCTTTAGGGGAAGCTTAAACTTTTAATGCTTCCCGTGACTTTTAGACCATTAGATCGTGTGGCTTGGTTCTTATTAATATCGGAACATTGTCACGTATTTAGTATGGACTTCATTTCAGTCTGGTTTAGGAAATTATCTAAAGATTTTCTTTCGATTGAAAATCGACCACTGCGCTGTTTAAGCCAATTGGATTTTGGTAGTCACTTATACGACCATTTAAATCTCCGATTATCATCTAATTTTGGAAATTGATGTTGTTTAGAAAATTATAAAGTTTATTTTACTTGGCATTCCAATTATTGTAATTGAAGTACATCGGAAGTATTTGAAAATGTTTTCTCTGATAACTGATCTCTATTATAGTAATATTGTTTTCAAAGCCTTTGAAATCTATACGAAGATAAAAAGGTGTTTCTTATACCAAACATAAGACCACCACTAGCTCTTCCAAGTCTGGAGTTTCGAATTGCTGGAGAACATTTGATGCTAAAATCTCTAAAATATTTAGTGAAATGCAAGTTATTTTCGTTTTCTAAATAACTACTAGTTTAAGAAAATCGGGCATAGTTAAATTGTTTTTGAAAAAGCTGTAATGTTGTAGCAGAGAATATTAAATTTAAAAGTATTTGGTACACAATTATCTTTGGCTAAGACCTGAACCTCCATTATATACGTATGAACGAGACCTGTTTCATAGTTATGCTCGTCTATAGTGTCTGAAACCCTAAGATGTATTCTATCTCTATGTGAGATGTTGTTGTTGTGCTATGAAAATAGTTGCTTTCGTAGAGACTACGAATTTTCAAATAAATATCTCTATGATTTTTAAATTTTTAATTATTAAAAGTTTAAAATTTCAAAGGCTCGTTGTAAAATTCCAAGGTGCAACGTCTATGTTTTGATGATAATTGAATGGCTCATGAAATTGAAATCATAATTTAACATAGGGGACATTGGCGCATTCAATAATCGCATACAAATAGTTTTTTTTATGCCTTTCTATTCTAGTGTTCAGCTGATAGAAAATCTATATATTTGTTTCTTTTGGAGTTTTTGTTTTATTTTGGGGTGCATTTAAATTGTATTGAAAACCAGAAGTTGAATTCTTTTATTTCACAGTCGTTGTCGGCAGCAATTTGGAAAAAGATCTATCTGATATACGTATCCGGGATAGCCTATCTAATAGGTTCATTGGAATCAATAACCTTATCCGGCTAACTTTTTGTTTTTGTTTACGTGTTGAGCATTTAGCAGAGGCACACACCCAAAAGCTATCTAATGGTTTAGGTGACCATCTTTTTTGTACGAAATTTCGGTACACATTGAAAAAATACAATATAGTTGAGTGTTGTAAGCTCTCATAAATTTTATAGTATGTGAAAGTAAGTGGCTAAGTTAATTTTTAATCAATTTTTAAAAATTAAATAAATTTTTTATAATATTGCTTCTCCTGCCTACACGAAGGGATAAAGACACCCTCCCCCTCCCATACAATATTTTTTCTTGGCTTGATCCGATCCTTAGCCTTTGGCAAACCGTTTGTAAAACACCCTACATAAATAAAAGAAAATTCTTAAAGTTAAAAATTAATTATAAAAATACAAAGAAAAGATTTTGCCATTTTTATGTCTAACGGCATTCCACTAATAATGTTGAATACAAAAATTCATACAAAGACTGGAAAATTAATTTCTGTTTGTTTTGTGAATTTAGATATGTTTTTTTACATACGAGCTATTTATAAAATTTTAAATGCTTCGAAAAAAATAATTTTTAAGCAAAATTCATTGTTTTCTTTAAAAGTTCCAAATTGTAATGAAGAAAAACTGTACTGAATGGAGAGAACTTCCTGTTTCTATGGCTGTTTACGAAAAAGAAAGGTTACAGCAGCTGCCAGTCAAACAGTTTTGGCAAGAAGTAACGGGAATGATAGATTTTGGACGAAATCTTTTATTTTCCAATTTAAGTCTAGTAGCTCGATATGCACTAACATTCCCCCACTCAAACACCGACACAGAACGATTATTTTCAGTAGTGACCGACGATAAAATTAATAACAATTAAAGGTTTACACGAACATATACATTGTTTTTAATACCGAAGGGAAACTGTGGGGAATGTCACTAGCACAAATGAGGAAAAAGGGAAATGTACAACCCTCGAATAGGGAATCCTTCCTGAAGAATCTGGCAACACTAGTGTGAACGCAACAATAAACCGTTCACAGAGAACACAACACAGACACCCGACCCGAACAGCGAATATGTTATAAAGAGAAACTGTGATAGATTTGTGAGAACTGTAAACTGTCAACTCTATCAATAAAATAAAATAATTATTAAAAAATATAAAATGTACTAAGACTTTATAAATAAGACGATAAAATTGAAATTTAAACAAAATATTGTCTTATATTGGTATGAAAACAATTTTCGTCTAACTTTATAACATCTTTTTCAGTGTGTTTTCAACGAATTTCTTTCTTCAAAACCGTTCAATTCCTTTTTTAATTGATTTTTTTCTTGTATGAAATTTCGGTACAAATATTTTTAATTGTGAAATTTCGGTACATTCGCGTGTACCGAAGCATTGCCTCGGTACAAAACTTCAAGCAAAAAAATCATCGATTTGAGATCTGTTTATGAAATGAATAACGATTTGAAGAAATGTTTTACAATAATTTTATTTATTTAAATGTCTTATCAATTAATTCTATTGAACCGCAATGAAAAATTCTTGAACTATGTTTGAAGAAAATATAATTTTGCATAGTTTAATTTATGTTTGCATTTGTTGATGTAAACATGTTGTCCAGTTCAATTCGGATTTGAATGAGTTTAAGTTTTCCTTCGGGAGACCCTAAAAAACAACAATGTAATGTACATATGTTTTTCGGTAAAAAAAGGTCAAACTTACATTTATTGTAAGGTTTTCACGTTATTCTTTCTTGTTGTCCAATTTTTCGAGTGCCGTCCATACTGCTAAAAACTACTTTCTGCTTTGTTTACTGTTTGTTCGACAAAAAAAGTTGTGAATTCAACAAGAACTAGACACACCTCTCTTTCTTGACGAACTTCAAATTTTAACCCATTTTAGCCTGCTCCGTGAGCACTATCTCACGCTAGTGTCATATTTAACCCAATTTTAACCCAATTCACGCACAGCCTTACGTTGTTCACTTTAGAGTTGTTGTTTTTCCATGAGCGATGTTTTGCGATGTTTTGCTGAAGTAAATATATATTCTTACTGAAACACGGCTTTTATTCCATAAACTCCATTTACCAGCCATCTCTGTTCTTCACTTCTGAAAGTGACTTACTTTTGTCCACTCATCGTTGTTCACTTAGAGTTGTTGTTATCCCATGTGCGATGTTCTGCGATGTTTTGCTGAAGTGAATACAGATTCCCAATAAAACTCGGCTACTATAATGTTTTTGTAAGCTAGTACTTTGTTCTTTAATAAGCATTTTAATTCAAATGACTTAGTGAATAGTTTATGGGTAAACAAGTCTCAAAATCAAAATTTTGAAAAAAACCCGATTTTTTTTTGTTCAAATAAAATTGTGTCACTTTTTCTTAAATATGTTATTAGTTAAAAAGAGAAAACAGAACGTGAAAGAGATTCATATTTTAGTCGCATCACCCGAATGTGGAATGCTCTACTTGACCCTGTTTTCCCCCTAACATTACTTATTACATTACATTAATCCTCTCCTATTTTCCTAAATGCTTGCATTGTATTCTATAAGGGTAGTCATAACCCCTTGACGTGCGCGTTAATGAATAAATGAGCCTGAGCAGTACACTTTGCCTGTCCAGACGAATTATGCTAATAACGTTTTGCTGTTTTTGATTACAATATGCAATACAAAGTGAAGAAATTTCGAGAGGAATGATAACAGAGTTTGGACACATAGTGTTAACAGCATAACGTTAATAGCCCAACCCGTCTATACAGGCACATAAAAAAAACCAGTTGAAAGTTAGTAGCTGCGAAGAGTGGAGACCCTGGCAACTGACACATTTTTCGTGTCACAAGGCGAATACACTTATGTCCAGTAGACTACAGTGTGGACGCTATGGTTCATCGCACACACAGGACTTCTCGTTGACTCCATCCTATTTTTAATGTGGTTGTTTGTTTCTTTATCGTGATGCATTTTCGTTTCATCGGCCGGGGTAAATAATACATTGATTCCTATTGGGATATTTTGCCTGAGACGTTGCTTACGGTGTCATCGTATCGTTTAAAATGCCTGAGTTGGCTTACCCTATACTTTTCCGTTCGTTTTTTTTTCTCTTGTTCTTGGCTTGTTTCGTGTTTTTGTTTTTTTTCCACTATTTTTTCTCTTATATGTTTTACGTTTAATATAAAAGTTTAACAAACTTTTAATTTTTCTTTTAGATATCGAAATATCGTTAAGCATTACGAAACAAACAACTCGGCTTAAAGATATTTACCAACTTGATCAAACTCAAAAAATATTCAAAATTTAACTAAACAAGAAGAATTGACAATGTCTGAAGATCTAGTCTCAACAACCTTAAAAGAGGACGTAGAAGACAGTATTACGATCACAAATGAAGAAGTTATCAATTCAGAAAATGCAGTTGCCCCCAAGTCTGTAGCACAAGAAACTGATGATGATTTAGAAGATGGCGAAATTGATGACGACGATGAAAACGACGAAGCCCTTGTGGTCGTTGATTCAAAAATTACGGGGGCTGCACCAGCAGCATCCCCAATGGGACTACCAGCAGCTATCGCAGTCAATAAAACAATTCCCCTGCCTTCGCCTATAAAATCCGTCATTCCAAACATTGATATGATTAATGGCACAGAGAAAAAATCGAAATCGAAAAAGCATAAGGTCGTAGAAGGTAAGTTTACAAAAAAAAAAAACTTGATTGAAAATAAATAATTGGTTTTCCACTTTAATTCAAGATGATTTCGCGGGTTCGATTGAAAGCGCCATAGCAGCTGCACTTAAGAAAGATGGTATTTTGCCACCAATGCCAAAAATATTAGAATCGCGCGAAGACACAGAGAGAAATAGCGAGAAGGAACCTTCACTTTCAAAAAGCAGTCGGCGGAGGAAACGAAGGAAGCTTCGTGATGAACGAGAAAGAGAGAGGGAAAAGAAGGTGATTTTCTTATAAAAAATAAAAAAAATAAGTCTATTGAGGTGTTCCTTATGTGTTTTGTGTGTTTTTACCTGGATTTTTTCATGTTAGCAGAGCAAATTTCGAACCCGAAATGATGCAGGTTCTAAAAGTCCAGCTGCTGTATTACTTATACGGCTCTTATTTTTTTTTGTTAATGACCTCAAATTCAGTTCTTTATAGCCTTATAGAAAAATAGAACGAAATCGGCGGATAAAAACAATTCAAATCCAAGCAACTATCTGATGTTAAAGTTTGGTTATAGTTCTAAAAACAATCTATGGTTTCAGAAACATCGATCTTCAACTCCTGATACAGCAAAAACAACCACAATCGAAGACGAATACGATGACGATGAAATGCTGTGTGTTCGAGGTGGAAGTCCTCCGTCTGCTAGTATGCTATCAATTCTTCCACCACTAGATTCTAATGTGCTATCCAAAAAAGATACGTATGATTCCGATGACTCCTATTCCTCTGATAGCTATGATTCTGCTCCAAACTACCCACGATATTCCCGCAAAAAAGAATCAAATACTGGCGTGTCCTCTGGTTCACGCTCCAAGCGCAAAGATCGTAATCGACGAGACGAAGACCGCCGATCAGAAAAGAGGAATCGTCGCAATTATGATGAGTCAGGCGGGGTAAATGCAAATCAATATATTTTATTTTCAATTCTTAAATCAAAATTTTTTATAGGAGGATAAATACCCAGACCGCCATCCTCAGCAACCTAGGAAGCTGGAACTCTGCAAGTTCTATTTGATGGAGTGCTGTGCTAAAAAGGACAAATGTTCATATATGCACTCCGACTTTCCGTGCAAGTATTATTATCTTGGAATGGAATGTGTTTACCGATCTGCGTGTAAATTTTCGCACGGGAAACCATTGTCTGATCAATTGCGCAACGTTTTGCTTAAGCATTTGGAAACCGCTCCAAAAGAAATTCTTGGAACTTTTCGGCGCATAAGTCGTGAGAACGCTTTGAATCTTATGATGGCAACGCACGATAAAATATGTCAAGAACATGGTGTTGAAAATACGATGGCTCCAATGACAAATACTACTCAATCGGTTGTTAATTCACAAGCTGGTGCTGGTGGAATAAGAAATGGTGATCATGTACATTCACAGCAACAACAACAAAGTCTTAGTCAGCAACAGCAGCAATCTGAAATCATTCCATCTCTTCTTGATATGGTTATAAAAATTAATCCAACTTCCAGTGACGTCACAACAATTCCAACATCCACCGCAACAACTACATCTAACACTGCGACTGGAAAGACGATAAATAACAAACCCGAGAAGCAACGCAAGTCACGCTGGTGTGATTCAACAACAACGAGTTCAAATGTTACTTCTGTTCCCAGCGTTCTTAAGCAAACAACTAGTTTGGAACCGCCTTCATCAAGTGCACCAAGTTATTTGGATTTAAAAAATCTTACAGGAATCCTTTCAACAGATCGTATAGAAAAGCTTTCGCAGTTTGGTGTTGTCAATTTGGAGCAAATCAATCAGCTTACCTTGAGCCAGCTTAACAACATTGGGCTGACTATTAACGAGATAAGTGAAATTCAATTGAATGCCCGAAACATGGCCAGACTTGGCGTTGGGGTTGGTATTCATTCAGATGTTCCAACAAACACAAACATCTCAAATCCAACGACAAAGGTTGCCGCCACCGGTTCATTGTGAGTATTCAAAATTTTCGATATGTGTATAATGCAATCAACACCTTCATTAATCAAATCACCTTTGCTTTGTGTGTGTGTAAATTTGTACAATTATTACCTCCATTTATCTTTGTTTATGCGCCTTTTTTTTCTTTTTTCTCTTTATTGTTTCATGGGTGTGAAATTTTGAAATTATTTTTTGAAAAAAAATCACAAAACGTAGACGGTCAAGTCAAGATGTTGATATGCGTTTTCTTCCCAGTTGTTTGCCATTAACAACGACAATAACTACGCCAGCTATATCTTCCGACAAACCTTTAATTGACATAGGATTGTCTTCACCAGATCCACCACAACAAAAATCAGGAGTAAACATACCAGATTCGCATGGTGGCTCGACCAGTGTGGGTGGTATAGATTATTCTCAGTATTTGCGAGACTCAAACTTAGGCTACGATAAAAACGATCTTTGTAAGTACGATACAAAATCATTTCACTTCCTTTTTTTCTTCTTTTTATTAAAGTAATGAGACCCTTGAGCCTGTCTCTTTTGAACCTCCAGAGTTTCAAGACTGAAAGTGCTCAGTAATGTTATCACAAAAAATTATAATGTCTTCGATTTTAAAAGCTATTTTTTTTTGGTTTTTCGTAGTGGACGATGAAAAAGATGAAGAACAACTTGTTATAGACGATCAAAATTTAGATGCACTGGATGAAAGCTCTGAAACGCATGATCAAGAGGTGAGATCACATTATCTTGATATGAACACAATAAAATTTTTTTTGGTTTTTCCAGAATAAAGAAGAATTCGATCATGGCTCCGAAGGTCCATCAAGTTATGGTGGCGGTGGAGGGGATTCTTCTGACGTACGTCTTCCACCATCCATCCAACTATCTGACAAAGACCAACATCTTCTTAAGGACTTTACAAATCTTTATGCCATGAATACTTCCGAACAATTGAAGCCAGCAGAAACAGAAAATGAGAATTCTCCTATTCAGTCAAAACTAACTCTGAAACACTACGACGATGATGAGTTTTACAGTGGAAAAAGCAGTAAAACTAACCGTCGGGACATCGATTCTCGTGAAGAGCTCCGCGATCCAAGACACAAAGACCACCGTGATGATTACCGTGACCCAAGAAATTTTCCAGATGCTAGAGATGAATATCGTGATCCGAGAATGAAAGTTTCAAGATCCACAAATGAGCACAAAAGCCATATAGCATTTTCATTTAAGACAAATAAAAGAAGCGATGATGACAGCGATCGATCACGTTCTCGTTCACGTTCACGGTCGCGATCACGGTCAAGATCACGGTCACGAAGTCGTTCTCGATCTCGGTCTGAGACACCAGCCTATTCAATGGAACCATATCAACCGCTCTACGAACGCCAAACCATGTACGATTGGACTCCAAATTGTGTGCAAGAAGATCAAGAATATAGGAGGAGAAACACAAAGGCTGACAAAGATATGCGACTAGCGGGCTTTCTCGATAGTTCCAACAGTAAGTGATTCTTAAGAAAAAGTTTGCTGAAATTTATACAAACTTGTGTGCTTCTAGGTGATATAGATTTAAGACTTCCATTTCAACCAGTTAAGAACATTCAAATAGCAAAAGAGATTGATGGATCAATGACGACCCTCATGCCAATTTCTTATAAGGTAAGTTTCTTCCATCTTTCTAACACCAAATTCCTTTGCCGCGTCATACAAGGTCCCCATCTTCATCTTTTTCAGCTGAAAAGAAAAACATTCCAAATTCGTTGCCATGAAAATCGTTTTTTCAATTAAGCGTTTTTCATTGAAATTCGATAGATTTACTCTCAAATCGAGAACTACTCCTTTCAATGGAACATGTTTTTAGGTTTTTTGCTGGTATTGGAGGTTATATTGATGTAAACATATAGGAATTCATATTTTCATGTTTTGCTATTTGTTTTCTTCAGCAAATTACTGAATTTTAACTTATTTACTTGTCCCCTCATAATTTATAGCAATTTTTTCAACACAACGCTGGCACAACAAATTGAAAATAAGCAAATCATTTTCATGTAAAAAAGTTTGACAGAACAAATATTTTTGGATGTGTGCATGAATTCCCAACCAAATGGGAGTAGATCTTTGGCGTTTAGAGTAACTCCGGATCTACTCTTTTATTTCAATGAAACATGGAAAATGGGAAAGGAGTAAATCTTTTCACAAAAGGAGTAACTCTTTCCGTGTATGAAAAACGATATTACCCGTTTGGAAAATTGTAGGCTCCTTCCATTCCTTCATAAGTCATAGTTGTGAGAAATACATCAGGTCGCGGAGGATCCCCGTTATTAAGATTTTTTCGTGTTGAGGATGGCACAAAATTTATTTGAATTTGGTTTGTGTGAACACGTCGCACACTATCCGCAAAACTTGCGTACTCATTTGCAGACACTTGTGCGAGTAAAACAACGTAACAACAAATTCTGCACATCGTCTAAGTACTCTTATATGCAAGTTTACGTACCCTGATTTACGTATAGCGTTTGGATGACGTCAGAGCCGCAAATGTGTACGGCTTTTTATGTGCCATCCGCACGTATCCACAGACTTACCACTTTAATTTCAACGTTTTCTTAGCGTTTATTTGAGTATTAAAGTAATCAAGACCCTCATTGAAAAAAGATACAAGAAACTTTTCGTTGTCGTTAGGCTAACTGTCGCCTGACTCTTAAGGAGATGGCTGAACAGTTCAATATTCACCTTATTTGGGTGCCGAGGCACAAAGATATCGTGGGAATTTGCAAGAATTTGCAAATGACCGTTCTACCGATCTCAACCAGCAGGTTGAATATTGGTATACCAATCGCTACATGTAAACTCATGCTAAAGCAAGAGGCAATAATGGATAGAACAAGTAATTGGTCTAACAATATCACTCACTACGTGTGTGGCAACAGAAAAGATATGGCCAGGACTAGATCCAAAACGCACAAGACATTTGCTATCCATAACCAGATTCTACGTTAGCTCCGTAATCAATGTCATCACCGGACACTTTCTGATAGAAAGACACGCCATAAGACTCGCCGTTTCCTCTAATGACTTCTGCAGAAGTTGTTCAGATAAGGAGGAGGAGGAGACAGTCCCACACCTCCTCTGCTCATGTCCTGCACTCTCCTTTAAAAAAAACGGCATCTGGGAAAGTATTTCCTCGATGATATAAGCGATCTGTCGGACACAGATTGCGCTTTATCAAAAAATAAATCTCCAAATGGTATCACAATGGACCTAATATTGGTCTAAGTGTGTTAGTTGTTTTCCTGACAACCATTTTAACCAAACCTAACTTAACATAAGCTACGATTACGTTGTTCGCTGTCATTTTTCCACCGTAACCGTTTTGAAATCATTTGATTCTGACATTTTGATGGATCTATTATCGTAATGTCGTATGACTAACGTTGTTTCGGTCTTAGTTTTCTTGCTTCGCTTTTCGCAAGGAACTTAGCTTCTCACAAGTGTTCCACCACAGCTTATGCGTTTTTCTTCCTTCTGCACTTTTTTCATTTTAGCCTTAATGGATTCTTTGTTTACGTATACTTCATTGCTAATCCATAGATTATATTTTAGGTGGTGCAAATTGAAGTTCCAGAACCTAAATATAGTGACTTGCGCCAAAGCTTTCAATGCGACGATTCAGCAGATCCACGACTTCGTCGGATACTAGGTTTACCGGAGTTATCAAACTCCAAGGCCTTGGCCGCACTGGGGCGTTCAACTCGCCCAACAATTGCATCACCATCAAGTGTGGAATCCTTATCTTCGCCAACACGTGGCGAAAAAGATAAACATTTGCTGACACTTCCTCGTGGTCCACGTGTTGATCCCCGTCGTGCAGCAGCGGCGACAGCAACTGCAACTAGTGCAAGTAGCTCCCAGGCACAAGTTCCTGTAATACCTGCTGGCAGTCCCCAACAGAATGTAGAGATCCGAAATCTACTTCAAAAGTCTGAATGGTATAAGAATTTGAACTCTAAATACAAGATAATGGTTAATCAGCAGTTGGCATTTGTATCAAATGAATTGAAAAAGTATCATCAAGATCCATCTCCTAATAAAGTTTTTGATATTCAGTTCATCTTGAGCAACCAAAATTTACAGCAAATTTTGACAAACTTAGAAATATATATTGATGGCAATGGCCAAGTGGCTCACGTCGAAAGCGACAACGAAATGATGGGTAGTGGAATGGGTTCTCATGGACATGGTCTTGGAACTGGAATGGAATACGGAACGAATGCAAATTCAATGATGATGATGAACGATCCAGGTATGAATATGCAACAAAGAATGGCAATGCAGCAGCGAATGGAATTTTTACGTGGACCGCCACCTAATATGAATATGATGGGAGCGATGGGGCCCAGTGGCCCTGGACAAGGCATGTACAGTGGACCTGGCGGGATGATTCCGCAATATGGGCGAAATCCGCGAATGGGGATGCTTGGATTGACACCAAACAACGGCGGTGTCGGAGGAAATTTCAATCCATTTGGGGGTAATCCTAATGATGGTGGAAATGGAGGCATAATGGACACAGGCTACTGCGGCCCAAATAATCCGTTTTCAAATAATTTTGGACCTAATGGCGGAAATTTTAATGTTCAACAAATGAACCGTGGCAATAGAAACCAGAATCGGCAGGCTAGCAGTTTAAACAGTCCAGGTAACCGAAATAATCAAAACAGAAGAATGTTCAAGCCAAACCGTCGTGGTGGCGGTGCCAATAATTCCTCTATAATAAACAAACCCAATATTGGAGGCAATAATTCAACAATAAGCTCTGACATTAGTCTACCAAATTCTTCTGCCAGTGCTAGTGCTGCAAGCACAAACCAAAACATAAGTGGCAGCGATGATGTCGAAGAGTCGTGGGACGATTAAGAAGGATAACATAGGGATTCACAAAAATCACGGTGCAGATTTTCTATCTCTAGAAGAAAGAAGTAACATATGTGTAATATACAATCCATATTTAGCCCTAAGTTAATTTTAATGTGTTAGATACTCAAAGCTATTATGTACAAAAATGTGTTTTGCTTTAGGGCCAATAATTTGTATATAACATTAAAATTTTAATTGAGTATCCTTCATTGTTTTATTTTTAAAATACTTTTTAATTTTTATTGTGTGTGTTTTGTACGTTTTTTGAAAGATTTCCATCTAATTTAATAAAAGAGAAGATTATTAATAAATATTACGTATTATTGATTCATTGTGCATGGTTATGATGTTTTTTTTTATTGCTTGATAGTAGAATGTAGTTCTTAGCCAATAAATTGATTAAGTTTAAGAAATGAAAACAAGAAAATGATATTGTAAGAATATTTATTTTAAAGAAGAAAACAAGTCAGAAATAAAACTGATTTATTAATGTTACAAGTTGTGATTTTTATTACAAAAATTTATTTTGAAGCCTCCAACTGTTTTTTTTTTTTTTTAAATCCGAATGGTGTTTGTACATTCAGCTTGCGGACTGGCAGATGCTGTTTGACGTGTAAGGATATTTTGAGATTTGTACAATTTTTCTCTTACGACGTAGCTGGTGATAGGGATGAATGGCTGCTGGATTTCAAAGACTACTGGACCGTTTCTCTTAAATCCTTTCAGAATTAGAATGCTTTATTGTTTCTGAGTAGCATATTTTAAAACAGAAAAATAAGGTAAAATATAAACATCAACTCTTGCTCTTTTAACTAACATTAACAACACCACTTTATCGGTGCCAACGCTCGCTTTTAAATACTCTCAGTATGTCAGCTCCAAATCTCGTAATTCAATTTGCTGCCACTTGACAATTCCTGACAATATATTGGCTCTACCTGAGCTTTCAGTGATAAAGCACATGTTTTTCCGAACTTGGCCGGTTGTGAGAGTTTTTAGAGATCTCAATTTACATTAATTCGCTGGTTCAGATGGTATCCGCGCCGTTATTCTGAAGAGATGTTTTTCTAACAAACTCGACTAAATTCAACTTTTTATTTAATGTACTTTTATTTAGAAAGTAAGAATATATATTTCTAAGGCATTGAATAGATTTTGGCTCTCTTATCGAAAATGCTAGCTTTAGGTATCGATGAGGCTCTTCCTTGGATTAGAAACTATCTCCCGGATCGATTCAGGTACTGATACTTTAAAAATGCTGATTTGAGCCAGCGCTCCGTTTTATCACCGACTCTCTTCCTAATTTTCTAATTCAAATTTTTTTGAAACGATCTTTTGATCTGCTTTACTGACGACTCAACCCGCAGCTTTTCATATTTGTTACCAAATTCACGTCCCTGCGCTTCCGATGTGGAACTGGAACTGTTGCGTATAGCTCATTGGATTTAGACCGGTATTCTACGATTCAAAAACACAACGTTGCTTTTTGTCATTAAAGCTTAACATCCCCTTATTGCTGTCAGTACTTGGTTTATGCGTTAACGATGATCTTCGTTGGAATGATCGAATTTTCGAAGTCACGAAAAATGCTGCAAATGCTTAGGTTTCTTAAGACTTTGTAGGAAATTCTTCACCTCTTCTGATCTGGCTACGATGTACAGAGCCTAAATCCGTCCAAAACTATAGAGTATAGCTGCCAATTCTCATCAGGTGCTCCTCACACATTATTGCGAATTCTTGATAAGATTTAAAAAAAAAGCTTTAAGACTGATAGGTGATAGTTCAATTGCTGGTTTTGAACATTGTCGAAACGTGTACTCTCTCGGCAATATCGTGGTAACCGTCGGAGCGGAGTTTTCTCCGCGACGCATCTTTTTTCGGAGATTCAATTTTGCTTCGAAGTAGTTGTCAACGTAAGAAATTTTTCACAAATGCGGCAATGCATTGCATTCCCAAAACTAAAATCTCCGCAACAAAAACTTATCGAAGAACGTCGGAACGTCCGATCGGAGAACTACCACGAAGCAAAATGTCTCCGAACGGAGAGAATTCCGCTCCGACGGTTACCACGATAGGGCCGTCTCTCGCTCTCGCTCTCTCTGTATCTGTCTATCTCTTTTATGCCTTTTTCTACATAAAGTGCTCTAGTGAAATAGCCAGTTGCAACCATCCCTTGAAACTATTGAGCCGCACCACCCACCTCCCTAGGAATGCTCATCAAGTTTACCTCGAATCCAACTTGGGACTTCTAGTCAAGTATAGAGCTTCATATTTTTTTCAGACTTAAGTTTCTTTATATCTTTACTTTAACTTTTTTTTTGAACTTTTTCTACATTCTGCACTGTGACACGCACAAAAATAGAAAAAGTTAACTTTTTCAAATTGATTTTAAACCAACAGACAATAAAATGGCGACGAGTATTCCCGGTAACATTTGGCTTATAGACAAAATGGCACTACTTTTCTGGTTCTACTCTGTGATGATGGGATTATTTTTGTAAGTGGTTGTGTAGGTAATTGGTTTCATTCTGGATTGTGGATTCGCTAAAAAAAAGTAAGATTGACTAGCTAGTTAAAGTTCTTTGATTGAAGATGGAATTACTAGCTGTCAAGGAAAATAAAATAAGCAAAAGCTTTCTTTTTTTCGAATCTAGTTCAAGGTCACAATACCTTAAAATACATGCACCAACAAAACATGCAACAAAATATTAAAGTAGGCTACTTAGATATCTGCCAGTAAATACTGTCAAAGAATATTGTATAGAACATGTATACAGGGTGTTCCGTAATTCGTGTATTATCCTTTGGGGTGTGATTGTTGGTCATATTGTTAGGAAAAAATTGTTCTACTGTAAAGCTCGTTTTTCAATTTTGACATCACCAAATTCGATATCTCTGTCAATACTGGCGATAGAGACCTGATCTGGACTCAATTTTTTGTAGAAATAACAACCTTTAAGACTGTATTTAAATTAAGCTTCCATAGGTTTAATGTTGCCAGATTTTTTAAGTGGTGTTGAAATTTTCTTCCCGAAACAAAGTTTTGACTTTGAGGTAATTTTTTTCAGAACATGCCTGATTAACATAGTTTATTTATTTTTTTTACAGATGAACAAAACAGTAATAAAAAAACTCATAAATATATACTTCATACTTGAAAAAATACAAAACGGGTAAAATAAAAAAAAAAAATTGTTTGCTTTGAGGTTTGTTATTGAATAAAACAGTAATTTGGGCACTTTTAGTAAATTTATTTTATTTATTTTATGCAAATACAATAATAAGAAGTGCTCAAAGGACCCTTCTTCGTTTTGAATGCATGCCAGAGCCCGTTTTTGAATTTCGTTGTGGGTGTTTTCTGTCGATAACTCTTGTCTTACTTGTAGTCTTGTAATATTTGAAACTGTATTTAAATTGGACTCCTATAGGCTTAGTGTTGCCAGATTTTCAGTAAGGATAAAGTTCCTGGTATCTTCGTTGTGCTCTTCTTGAATTTCCATTGCAAAACTCATAAAAAAAAATGTCTGCGTATTCTTCTTTCCTAAATGAAGGCGTTTCAAAAAGCTCTCTGCTCAAATTGCAATCGTGACTTATTTTGATAAACAGATGAACAAATTTGTTTTCTTATTCTTTTATACGACCTATTTACCCATTGTACATTCATACCCCAAAACTTAAAGCAAACATCCACAATGAAATTCGAAAACGGGCTCTGGCATGCATTTAAAATGAAGGAGGGCACTTTGAGCACTCGTTATAATTGTATTTGTATAAAATACATAAAGAAACTACTAAAAGTGCTCATATATTTTTTTAAATTTATCTTAACAGATTGCATACTGGTGACAATTATAAATAATAATTATGTAAATCCTAACTAATACTATAAATGTGAAAGTCACTCTGTCTGTCCGGCTTTCTATGTTACCTTCTCCTGCCCAAACTACGGAACTGATTTAAATGAAATTTTGTACAGAGATAGTCTAGAACCTGAAGAAGGACATAGGCTATACATTTTATCCCTATATTCCCACGGGAATGGAAACGTATACGGGAACTTAGAAACTATAACACCGATTTCAAACATTTTTCCACCGATAGAATGCTCACTATCCCAGAGTAACATAAACTTTAATTCATCCACATATTCTTACGGAAACGGGAGTCCTTACTAATGAAATAAGTGTGAAAGAAGCTCTGTCTGTCCCTCGTTCTATGTTACCATCTCCCGCCCAAACTAATAAACCGATTCAAATGAAATTTTTTGCAAAGATTATTCTGAACTAAATTATGGACATAGGATGTATTTCATTCGAATATTCCCTCGGGAACCGGTCCTCACTATTATTATAAATGCAAAAGTAGCTATGCCTGTTCACCTTTCTATGTTACCATCTCCCGCCAAAACTAATAAACCGATTTAAATGAAATTTTGTACAAAGATTGTTCAGACCCTCAGGAAGGACATAGGCTACATATTTTTTCCCAATATTCCCACGGGTGCAGGAACGTATACGGGAACTTTGACACTACAGCACCGAATGCTCCATAATCCATGAGCAACATAAACTTTTACTCATCCCCATATTCCTTACGGGAACGGTCACCATGTTTGCACGGTAACGGGAGTCTTTACAAATATTAAAAGTACGATGTTAAATCTGTCTGTCTATTTCTCTTTGTTACCATTAACCGCCCAAACTATTGAACCTATTTATATGAATTTTGGTACAGAGACAGTCTAGAATCTGGGGATGGACATATATGTTATGCAATATGTTTTATCTCTGTATTCTCATGGGAACGGCAACTTGGAAAATACAGCACCCATTTCAAAAAATGTCCTCCGTTAGAATACTACACTATTCCCGAGTAATATAAACTTTAAGTCATCCTCCGGAAACGGCCATTCCCACAGGAATGGAAAACTTTAGAAACATTATAAATCCGAAATTAACTCTTTCTGTCTGTTTTTCTTTGTTTATATTTACCGCCCAAACTATTGAACCAATTTATATGAATTTTGGTACAGAAATAGTCTAGAACCTGAAGATAGACATCCTTACTAATATTACAAATCCAAAACGTTTTGATTCCCCGTGTTCCTTTAATTCCCACTGATTGGTCATTATAAATAAGGCTCAGGCGTTTTAAGTTGCAGGTGTGAGGTGTTCGTTTAGAAAAAAATCCGATGGCAACTTTATGCGGCAGAATCACGTGTATCAATCCCACAAAGCCTTTTTATTTCGCAAAAGATGGAAAAAATAAGAACGTCGTGTGCAAACATATTCTTAAATAGAATAATATAACAATAGTTTACTAAAACGTCTATTCCACGCGGACGAAGTCGCGGGCACAGCTTGTATAATATAAAGCAGTACTTAAAATACAAAAATGTAAAACAACTTGTTTGTAAATGTATCTCGGCTTAGGTGTAAGTCAAAAACATTGCTTACTTCATTGAATGAGGAAATTGCTCGTGAAATAGGGTCATTTTTTCCGTAATTTGTTCTATGTGGTTGTTGAAAAAGGTAATTTCTAGGTCTTAAGCATCTTGAAGGAATGTAAATAGGAACTAGAAAAACCAAAAAAGGGCTTCTTATATTGATAACACAAAATATCCCTGACAAACATTATATCATGCGTTTTTCTTCGTGATTCCATGGATTTCAGACCTAATAATTGGCATCTTGCTTTATAGTTGGGAACATAGTTGCAGCCTATTTTATAAAAAACGAATTTTGTAAATCGTCTTTGAACTCGTTCTATCCTATCAGAATGCGCATTATATAAAGGATTCCAAACAACATCTGCATATTCAACAAAAGATCTTACCAGCGAGTTGAACAACGTTAATAACACATGTGGGTCAGTGAAATCTTTAGTATTCCTTTTAATGAATCCTACCATTGAATTTGCTTTTGCAACTATATGATCAACATGGATCTTTGTCGAAAATGTGGAATCAAAGAAGATACCAAGATCCTTCACTTTATTAACATTAGTTAGTTTATCAGAATTAATTTGGTAGGGAAATTGAAAAACATTAGAGCTTCTACTGAAAGATATAGAACTACACTTTTTGATACTAAGATTCAAATTATTCTGTAGACACCAGTGAGAGATACGATTTAAATCTGATTGGATTTTGTTGCAGTCGTCCAAACACTCGATTTTCAAAAACCGCTTGAGGTCATCCGCATAGAGCAAATAGCTACAGTTTTCAATTGTTTTGACAATATCATTTATATAAATGTTAAACAGTAATGGACCCAAATGACTACCTTGAGGGACGCCAGAAGTACAACTTATAGTCCTTGAAAGTTTTTTGTCGATTAATACACGTTGGGATCTATTAGAAAGATATGAAAAAATCCAATCTAATATATTTGAATGAAAACCAAAGTTTTTAAATTTTTTTATAAGAATGTCGTGTTCAACTCAATCAAAGGCTTTGCTGAGGTCAGTATACACCACATCAACTTGACATTTATTCTCCAACGCATTTATAACATAGCTCGAAAAAACAGCCAGATTTGTGACAGTAGAACGACCAGAAGCGAAGCCGTGCTGATATTCAGATAAGCCGTCTTTTATCAAAAACTCGGAACCAAAAATGATTCTTTCTAATCAAGCAAAAACGAACCGTCAACCAAAGATTTATTAAAAATTATTATTAACGGTAAGCAAAGGGAGTGCCCGCAACGTTTTAAAATTATTTCATGAATACCATCCGATCCACACCTACAGCTACTTTTAAGTGTCAAAACAGCACAAAACATCGTTGATATAGAGTTGAATTAGCCCAATATCAACTTTCTTTTCACCATTAAGCTGTGTTACTGGTGACTTTTTATTAGTTGAATATACAGACTCAAAAAAACTGGCAAAGAGTTCCAAGTGATTCTCATAATTGTTGATGACTTCAGCAACTTAAAATGAACTGAATGTATTTGGAATTCCTGTCGAGTTGCTTTTGGAATTTATGAAGGACCAAAAACATTTACTATTATTTTTTATCCTTTTTTCAATTTTCAACTCAAACACACTCTTAAAGGTTGTTATTTATGCAAAAAATTAAGTCTAAGATTGGTTTTCTATCGTCAGTATTGACAGAGATATTGAATTTAACACATGCCAGGGTACACCAAAGTTAGCCTTTTTTTAAATTGTCAAAAAGGGATGTCAAATTTGAGAAACAAGCTTTACTGTGGACCATTTTTTTCTTAGAATATGACCAAGAATCACATCCCAAAGTATGTTGCACGAATTGCGGAACACCCTGTGCATATAAGGTTTCTTTACTTTCTGGGTAAAGTTTGGACTCGCACTTTTTAATGTTGTTTTGTAATCTTCATCCGAAAATGAAAAGTAAAGATACACACTTACTTTTTAACTCAGCGCTCAGGCTGAGCATTATTTTCAGGGCTGCATCCACCCGTATACCGGTAGCTACTTGCTCCTAGATTGAATCATTTGGTATAAAATCGAATGCTGTTTTTAAAGCAATTGTACCTACACTTACCATTTTGGGCTCTATCTAAGGAACTGGGGATGAAATTTAGATTGTTGCTGTTCGTGTCCATGTCATTATTCTTTCTTTTTTCAAATAAAAATTAAATACAAATATTTTTCCAAATTCAATTTCACAAATAGCTGATTTGACACTTGACGAGCAAGAAAGTGTTCGAGAAAATTGTTCGAGTAAATTCTTGCAGGAGGGGATCAAAAGCCCTTTTGGGATCCCGCGGGATCTCGCGGGTGAGTAAATAAATCATTATGTTTTCTATTTATTTAATAAAAAACAATAGCGCAAATTTATAGTCATTTAAAATCGTCTTAAAATTATCCTATAAGTGCCAAACTAGCTGAAAATGATACTTGAATCAATTTATAAGACGTGTTTTATTGCGAATTTTTATATTCGCTGCACTCACTGGTCCAACTTTATTCCATGAACTCCATTTACCAGCCATCCCTGTTGTTCACTTCTGCAAGTGGCTTATTTTTGTTTACTAGGCGTTGTTGTTTTCCCATATACGATGCGATGTGGTAAAACCAATTTGAAATCCGAAAATAAAGTTGTGTTAGTAATTTTACTGACACAGCTTTATATTCAGCTTAATACGTGCATCTCAGATAGATCTCGTGTAACAAAAGCAACAATGTAATCAAATGGAAGTTGCGGGGCAAGAGAAGTAATTGTTTTCCCTCTTGTTCTTTATTTTTGTAAGCTTTGCGGTTTGTCGTTGTCATCTGAGCTAAAGCTTGATGGATGTTTGTGCCTTTTCGTGGCAGAAGTGCCGGTGCAGTGCAATGTTCAGTGGTTTCGAGTGTAGTTCCTTTGAAATTTATTTTATTTTTATTTTTGGTGATATTTTTTGAAACTCAATTTATTTTGAAGTGCTAAACAAAGTGGTTGCAGACTTTTTTTCGAAAGCCGAGCAGAAATGGGAATCGTTATAAGAGTGAGTTGCTTAATTTAACTAAAGAATTGACACCTACCGTAAAAGCTTGGGTATAATAATTTTTCTAAAGTAAACTGGACTGAAAAGTTTATGATTTGGCGTATTACTCCTTCAGTTTGGTTTTAAATTTTGACAAGTAATTTCGTAGAAGATTGTATTAATTCTAAGAAATGATAGACAAATTGTTTTATAAACCAAGTTGTTGAGATTTGTGCTGATCTATAAAAATATACCCACAAAGGAAGGTTGCTTTTTCTCTTTGTTTAGATCAGGGTTTCCCAAACTTTTTGATCAAGAGACCCTTTTGTCAAATTAAACTGATACCCTAGACCCCCATATCCAAATTACATTGAAAATCATGTCTCAACTGTTTTACTTGCTCTCATATGTACTAGTTATACATACGGCAATTGTTGCAGTCCTACAGAAAGAAAATTTTGGGATAGCAATGAAACATGACATTACGATGATAAAGGAGAAAAGTGGAGACTCTAATTCTGTCTGTCTCTCCATATATAGATCCAAATCCTGAACCACTTGACGGATTTTCTTCAAAATTGAATGTATAATTGTTTTAGAATTGCGTTTCTAGATTTTGAAATAGCGATACCTGCTAGCCGATATGATAACTCTTATTTTCCTCAAAAGCGGCTCCAAGGATTAGTTTTTCCTATTGATATACGGGTGGGCGTTTAAAACTCCCCACTTTTAAACGCGTCGTATACAAAAACTTTAATACCTAGAAAGACGATTCAAAAAAGGAAATAAAGTACACACTATCGAGTGCAAAATTCCAATCTTTTCGGATGGTCGGTGGGTAACAATTCTTGGGTGACTTGTAACTTGTACAGATGCATGTTTAAATTAAAACATGTTTAATGATTTTTCTTAGAGTTGAACGCGGGATGTTTAACGCGACGGACTGTTTACGCACTGAACGCGCAGGGCTTCTCAACACAGCGCTACGAACTCGTTCAACAGTTTCAGGGGTTCTCACCGACCTACGACGTTTCCGAGTGCTCGACGTTGCCTTGGCCGAATTTCGAAAGTTTTTAACCCATAACAAAATTGTTTTGTGGTCGGTAGGGTTTTTATGACGCTTTAACTTGAACTCTCTTTTTAACGCGCGACAAACTAGGACCATTTTTTCACCATACCGAAGATACGCTTCCACGCAGAAAGCGCGATGTTTCGCGTTCCAGTAAACCATGTCGACTAACCCACAATATCTGACGGAAATGGCATAGTCTGGAGAAGCGCCCTGCAGTGTTACCACCTTTGTAACTCGTCTAAAATTAACCAACTTTAGAAATTTGCAGTTGGTTTAAGTGAATAGGCTTTATTATAATTGAAAGTTTTTTAAAAACGTGCTCTTAATTGAGAAAACAATGGTTTCTTCTTTTCGTCAAAATGTTTGCAACCACACTGAAACATTTTTCAACCAAACATGATAATGGAAAATCAATGAGAATTTTTTTCAGCAATGTTTCTTCAATGCTGTATATCGAGTTTCAATGCTGCGCTGCAATCTTACTTACTTACTTACTTAGGTGGGCATTACAGTTCGGGGTGAACCTGGGCCGCAGCCAACAACCTTCTATAACGACTTCGATTTCGGGCGAGCTCTCTCCAGTTTCGCACTCCAAGTCCATTGAGGTCTTCATCCACTTGATTGTGCCACCTAAGACGAGGTCTTCCCCTTCCACGATTTCCCTGCAATGTGCTTTCGAAAACCCGTCGAGCCGGAGCGTTTGGGTACATCCGATCTACATGGCCCAACCATCGTAGCCTCGCGATGCGTACTCTTCTGTCTATGCCCATGTCGCGGTACAGCTCATACATCTCGTTGTTGTATCTTCTTCTCCACACATTGTCTTCGCATACGGGACCGAAGATCATTGGGAGAATTTTTCTTTCGAAACGTCCAAGGGTTTCCTCATCCGCTTTCGATAAGGTCCATGCTTCCGCGCCGTAAAGCAGGACTGGGATGATTAAGGTCTTATACAAGGTTACCTTGGTTTTTCTGGAGAGGGTTTTGTTTCTCAATTGCCTTCTTAACCCAAAGAAGCAACGGTTGGCAAGAGTTATTTTCCGTTTGATCTCCGCACTGATGTTGTTGTCCGTGTCTACAGCGGATCCTAGGTAGACGAAGTCCTGTACTACCTCGAAGTTATGTCTGTCTATTGTGACGTATTGTCACAGTATTGGCTGCGCTGCAACCATAACTTCAAATAGACTTCATTGAACTTCTGATTAAGCTCTTCGTCAGTTTTAAGAGTGATCGACTCTTCTTGCATAATCACATTGGCTTCTTCTATGGCTGTCATACTGTGTCCTCTTGAAGGATTTCTGATGATTTTGACAAATGTGGAAACTGTAAGTATTCTTTCCCACTTAAGTTTTGTTTATAAAGAATAAATTTTTTAGTTTAGATCAACACCCTGTGGATGCAGGTTGACTTTGTTGAACATGCCAAAGATATTTACTAAATGCCTGATAGTAAACATCGGTCATTCATTTCTTCAGATTTTCTCCCTAATTCCTCCTTCTTTTCAGTATACATTATTCGGTAATTCCTGACAGTCTTTTGGAACAGTCGAGAACTCAATGAGTTTCTTGACATCAGCCAGCTTTTTAGGGGATACTTTGTTTTATGATGTAGCTTCGTCAAGTAAGCAATTTTCATAAATAGTTGAAAACTTTTTAAAATGGCTTGACCATTGTGGGGATCATTTTTTGGTCTTGTTTTTCGTAGCTTATTACCCATGTTTTACTTATGTTGAAGTTTTGACTTAATGAGCTTCTTAGCGTCTTCTTATAGTTCACGACAGCCCAGTCCTTTCCGAAAATGAATTATTCTCCTGGTGAAGTGATAATAATTGCATTCTCCTTAAATACAGGGTGTCCCGTAATTCGTGTTAATACTGCGACATATGATTTTTGGTCATATTTTAAGAAATAAATCGTAATGGACGGAGGGTCCTTCCATTTTTGGCAGGAGGGGCAATTTAATAAAAATTGACATAACTTAAAAGAAAAAAATAGCTGACTATTATCGAGGCAACCTTCTGGGCTATCAGTATAATCTTTTGGTTTGATCTTCGTTGGAATGAGCACATATTTGAAGTCGCCAAAAACCCTGCTTAGGTTTTTTGAGAAGATGCAGGAAGTTCTTCAACCCTTCTGATCTAGCCACAATTTATAAGACCTTCCGCCTAAAAACTGGAGTATAACTCCCATATCTGGTCAGGTGCTTCTCAAACATCTTTGCACCTCCTTGATAGGGTACAAAATGGAGCGTTAAAATTGATAGCTGATAGTTCAATCGCAGAATCGGTTGATTCTCTTGAACATCGTCGAAACGTCACCTGTCTCTCTCTCTGTTTTATCACTTTTTTCACAAGCAGTGCTCTAGTGAAGTAGCCAGTTGCATTCCTCCCCTGAAACAATTTAGCCGCTAGGAATGCTCATCAGTTTTACCTTGAGCCCAACTTCGGACGTACAGTCAAGTAAAGAAATTCTTATCATACCCGAATATGGAATGCTTTACCTGACCCTGTTTTTCCCCTGCATTACGATTCACGAAAATTCAACAGCAACGTGCATCGGTGTCTCCTTTAAAATCCTCTCTTATTTTTGCTAAATACTCGCATTGTGTTCTATAACAGTCATAAACCGTTGATGTGCGCGTTAATTATAAAAAAAAAATAAGCCTGAATTCGAATACAAAAATCTTTTTATGTTTGGACAAACTGCATGTGAGGTTTCCCGTTTTCTTTTGGGCTTCTTCAAAAATGTCGAACACTTTATCAAATGTTCTCATTCGACTCCGCTTATTTGTACCGCATTTGGGGGATCTGCATCATATTAAGTCGTATCGACAAATTATACCTGGATTATACAAAAATGTATTCATGTATTTTCTAAGAAGTCTTAACAAAGCGAGAATAGTAGCATACGTCACCATTCAAAAATTTGCTGCAATAGAGCAAATTTTTTTTAAACTACTTACCAACAGTTGTTTCCAGATAAAAAGGGTTAGGATTGGCAAACCGAATGTACATACATATTACATTACATACCTCAGTAAAAATGTAATTACATCAACTACCTATTCGTCGAAATAGTACTTATACTTAGGTACGAAAAGAAATTCGTTGAGTGAGAAAAGTAACGAACTTAAAAGTTTTATGTAAGAACTTGTCTTAAGGGGGTCGATTGCAGAACTTGTCGACCCAAAAAATCAGATTTCGATATTGTAGACCCCTGGGAAACTGATATCGACCCCAAGTACATTTTGGGAATCACAAGTTTAGATGAACTGTGAAAAATGAGCTTCAATATTTAGGATATGTAAAGGGTGTTTTGTTTACCTAGAAACGTCGTTTTTAATCTGGCAGTACTATTTTATTTGAAGTTGATGTTTTTGAAAGCTGTCACTCGATTTATGCTCAGTTTGCTTTGCCATTTCATCGTGAAAGTATTTGAGCACCACGACCACTGTTTACTGCGTAAGTTGTCGCTTGTCTACGCAGATAAGACCGACACCGAGACGTTTGACTCCTTGGAAGAAATCGAAAATTGGGTTTCTCGACTTGAATTTACATGAACCACTAGCTGGAAAAACATTTGATAAGAAAATGGCCACGCTATAGACTTGTTGATTTACTTACTTATTTTTTTGAGATTTTAAACCAACAATTATTATTAACAATATTTTGATGTTTTTTATTTTTTTTATGTTATAAACAATTTTAAAAGTATAAACATGTAACTAAATAATATTCTTTTGTTCATTTACATTCAATACATTCATATATTTAAAAATTTTTATTCACAAAGATTTTCCTATGACTAATTCAATAGAAAACACATAATTAACTTATTAAATGTAAAAAACTATAGTCCCTCTTCTACAATAATATACCGCTATAGGCTCTTGTCAACTAAACTGGGTTTTTAAAATACATTTTTAGTGTTACGCCTGATTAGATTGATGGTCTCTGATAGAGTTTTTGAAAAAAAAAAAAAGAAACAAAACAACAAAGAAAGTAACATTAACAATAAATTATATACACTTGGGGGTTCTTATTTTCTTTTAGCACTTGAAATCAATTCTTGTCGCTTATAGAGTGGACCTCGGGTTGAAGAAACACCTCCAACATCAGTTGTACCCGCAACAGGACGTGGTCTTCTTGTTGTTGTTGTAGTTGATGGTAAGGCTGTTGTTGACATTCTTTCAAAATCAGCAGTTTTCGAACGAAGAATTGCCCCACCTATGTTTGATATGCTTGTTGGTAATCTTTGTTCCATTTGAGTTGAACTACTACTGTCGACTAGTGATGTTGTTGTTGTACTTCCTGTTCCTGTACGTGTAGTTTGAATAGGATTTGATGTTGTTGATGGTGTAGTTGATTTTTGTTGCATTGATATTGGTATATTTTTTCGTACTGGCTGCTTGTCTTTTGATCTAGATGCCAGGACAGCGGCTGCGGCCGATGGTGCTGACGCCACAGCGCTAACCGATGATAGGAATGATGCAAGTTTCGATGATGATGTTGTTGATTCTCCTACTGTAGCAGATGTCCCTGTTAGTGACGATGACTTTTGATGGCCTTCATAGGATATTGGGACTTGGTATACATTAGCAGCGCCACTTGAGCTATTTATTCGTGATGGAATTGAATTTTTGCGAAGATTTGAAATGTCGGCTCCTGCTGCTACTACTCTTCCTTCTCCTCCTTGACCTCCTTGACCTCCTCCTCCACCTCCACCTCCACCTCCACCACCTCCTCCTCCTCCTTCTTCTCGACCGCCTTCTACCCCTCCTCCACCGCCAAACGATAAAGATCCAGTTATTGGGAAACCTTTTGGTGGGTTGTTGTTGAGGGTTTTTGTTTTTTTTTTTTGTTTTTACGGTTTGTTTGTTAGAAATAGGTTTCTAAATTGAAACAAAAGCATACTGAAGCATATACCCATGCAGCAGCAGTAACGTCCCGCATTAGTAAAGTTGAACGAAACATGAAATTCCACCATCATTTTCAAGCTAGGTATTAAAATATTGCTTCGCTTTCTAAAGAGAAAGAAGCTGTGGTTCAAGATCAACTTGAAAACGAAATAATATTTTGGGTTATTATTCCATAATAGTGGCGGGGTTAGTGGTGTATGTTCGTGAAAATTCAAACTTCGTTCAACAAGTAATACATTTTTTTTTTAAGAAAATCTACTCTCTGCTGGAAGTTTGACCGACAGATTGTTTCAAGGAATTATGTTTTGATAGAGTTCGAACCTTAAGCCCGACTGGCACCTATTTTTTCTTCGATATAATAACGTTTACCTCCTTTTTGGCTATTTCAAACGAAAGTGTCAGTTTAATATCCTTTTATCGACAGAGGAACGATGTATACCTATTCGAGCTAGAGTATGGCTATAAACTTGTGTATGAACTCTGCTTCTTATGTTCTGCAAAAAAGTGTATGAAGCGGTTTGAATGGTGAGGTGAGTGTGAGAAATCTTTCCAGGAACTCAAATACCGCCCCAGTGCTGGCACGTCCAGCACCTGTCGAAACATTCATTATCGACGCAGATGCAAGCAATTTTGGAATCGGGGCGGTACTATCCCAAGTGCATGATGGCGAGGAGAAAGTGGTGGCATATTACAGCAAGATCCTTTCAAAGCCTGCTGGCACAATAGGTTTCATTCAGACACCGCTGTGTCTACCCGTCCCCTTAAACTATCTCAAAAACTGTGGAAACTACTGTGTGACCAGGAAGGCAACTCTTATCTTGGCAGCAAAGAACTTCCATAAATACATCTCCGGACAGAAATTTCTTCTGCGGACATGGTGCGACATGGTGCTCTAAATTGGCAAAAATCCAGAAGGTAAAGTAGCAAGGGGGATAGAAATACTGCAGGTTTATGACTACCAGATTCAACACCGCAGAAAAGCTGCACTCAAACGAAGACGCATTATTTCGAAAACCTTGCAAAATGGATTGCAAGCACTGTAGGCGGCAAGAAGACATACCCATATGCCCTGACCCCATATGCTGATGGAGCAAGTGAGGAAATGAGGACTGCCCAACATGAGGATCCAGATATCGAACCCATTCTCGCATGGAAAGAAAATGACCAGAAACCTGAATGGAGAGACATTTCTGACCGGAGTTCAGGTCTCAAAGCCTTTTGGGCACGGTGGGACCCACTCTATCATGGCTGTTCTGATTTTCGTACGGATTCAAAACGGAAACCGAAATTGAATCCGTACGGATTTAAAAAGTGTGTTCTTATTTCCGAACGGATTCACTACTGATTTTTTGTCACAAAAACGTGTTGGAAATTAAATTTTTGTGTTTATTGGAACTGTTTACAGCTTTATTGCATGTTAGTGCTAATATAAGTTTATTATTTTTCATTTCTAGCAATAAATAATGTTCTACGGAATTCATTAACCGGATTCAATTCCGCTAACAAAATGATAAGCGGATTGAAAACGTACGGATTCGGAATTGAGAACCGCAAATATTCTAAAACGGGAGGATATGGTATCCGAACGAAAATCAGAACAGGGGTGTATGTGCAAGAAGATGTCCTCAGGCAAAGATGGGAGTCCGCTGACGGTAAATCATATGTGATGCAGCTGATCGTACCGCAATCGAAAGTCAGTGAAGTTCTTCGGGAGATGCATGACGGACCTTCAGTTGGCCACCTGGGAGTGAACAAAACACTGGAGAGAAAGTGCGACATCGGTTCTACTGGTTGCATGCGAGAGATGACGTGGAGAAGTGGTGCCGAACATGTGACCAATGTACTGCAACCAAAGTACCTGGTAGGAAAATTCAAGGTAAGATGCATCAGTACAACGTTGGATCGCCCTTTGAGAGGATTGCAGTAGATGTGGCTGGGCCTTTTCCAGAAATCAACGCTGGATACAAGTACATTCTGGTTGTAATGGATTACTTTAGCAACGCCATCCCAAACCAAGAAGCCAAAACGTTGGTCGACCAGATCGTGTTTAACTGGGTGAGCAGGTTCGGCGTAGGTTCGAATTCCGTTTCGACCAAGGGAGAAACTTCGAGTCAAACATCTTTCAGGGAGTGTGCGGACCACTTGGCATTAGGAAGACGAGGACCACACCGTTTCATCCATAATCTGATTTGATGGTTGAAAGATTCAACCGAACCTTGGAAAAACATCTGACCAAGGTCGTAGGTGGCTTACAACGGGACTGGGATAGGCACGTACCGCTCTTCCTGATGGCCTATAGAGATGCGGTACACAGCTCGACAGGCCAAACACATCTGAAATCCTGTTCGGGAAAACCATACGGCTGCACAGCGAACTTAAATTTGGATGGCAGAGATGATTTATTGACCAATTTTTGGATGTATAAGTAAAGTGGAAATCTGTTTTTCCGTCGCCCGTTTTGGACGAATTTTAAATTTGGATGCCCCACAGAGGAGCCACATGACACAAACGAGTATGTGGACGACCTCAGGGAGAGACTCGTTTACATCCATAAAAGAGCCAGGGCACGGATGAAGGCCTATAGCGACCGGATGAAGACACGGTACGACACAAAAGTGACAACGGCAGAATTCCAAGCAGGAGACCATCGTCAAAAGGTATTGTCACCGAAACTTCAACAAAACTGGGAAGATCCTTATACTGTTGGTTGTCTCGAGGATTAACGACGTGCATTACCGCATCCAAAGAGGACTAAGAAGCAAGTTAAAAGTAGTTCATTATTTTCAACATCGGCAAAACGGACATTTCAGAAAAAAATTACTAATGTACTTGTTTTTTTTTTGTCGTGACGCATTTTCGTTTCATCAAGTTACAAATCATAACGATTCTAAAGAAGCTTCACTTCAAAAGCAAGAAAAGAATGTTCACCCCAAGGCCATAAAAGGGAAAAATAAACTATAAAGATATTTTCTTTTTGAGAGCCATCTACCTTACCAAAAGAACGGCACCTTGATACGCAAGCTAATGTACTTCAATCGTTAGAAAATACTATGAGCAAAGAAACAAATATTTGGAGACTAAAAAATGGTCTAAGAAACGGAAATAGTCTTCCTTTTTTAGGTCGGTTGTGTTAACGACAGAATCGGAAAGCCGGGAAGTTTAATGGTCGCAAGAAAATGTTACGCATTTGGACGTAGGACTGGACATCAACTCAATCGAAACCACAATAGTCCCGTTTACCAACAGAAGACTCCTGCCACTTACCTCTTTAAGAGGCCATCTGTCTCTAAGAGAGGTGCGGTATCTTGCCGTAGCCATTGATGACTAACTTTCGTGGAAGAAGCAGGTAAGAGTTGAAACAGAAATAGCCTTAAAAACCGTAGTGAAATGATTACACGCAAAACATGGGGCTGTTAACCGAGCTTTGTTCGTTGGATGGATGCGTACATAATGAAAAGCAAGAAATTCGACCTGGTAATGGTTCTGGAATCGTGCTGTCAAGTATTGGACCGTTTTGACTAAGGCAAATCTTAGGTAATAGCGTAAAAGCGGATGAGGAAACCCTTGGTTGTTTCGAAAGAAAAATTCTCCGAATGATCCTTGGTCCCGTATTCGAAGACAATGTTTGGAGAAGATACAACAACGAGCTGTACCACGACATGGGCATAGCTAGAAGTGTACGCATCGCGAGGCTACGATGGTTGGGCCATGTAGAGCGGATGGACCCAAACGCTCCGGCTCGACGGGCACATTGCAGGGAAATCGCGGAAGGGAAAGACCTCGTCTTAGGTGGCGCAATCAAGTGGATGACTTAGAGTGCAAAACTGAAAAGAGCTCGCCCGAAATCGAAGTCGTTACAGAAGGATGTTGGTTGAGGCCCAGGTTCACCCCGAACTGTAATACCTACCTAAGCAAGTAAGTTAGGTTATAGGATAGCGTATCCTACGGATTGATCGCGCTTGTGTGAAACAGGTCAACAGGAGATCTGTGATCCATTTCAGAATACGATGCTCGTATAGCACGGGTCACACAGTGCTGCGTGCAAGCGGCGAATGGAGTGGCTTCTACAGCCAGCCGCTGATCAGCTTTATGTGACCACGAAATTCACCACACTCGCTGCCAGCCGGCGAGTATTTAACAGCGGCTGGCAAAGTTGAAGATGATCAACGATATTTGAAAAAAAGCAAGAGAAACAAGCCTTGGTCTACTTCCACCAGTGGGTAGTGAATTTGTTTTGTGTTTGAACTGAAAAGAGAACTCAAACGGGAACGTCACTCGGTAAAACATTTTACCGCCACATTAAAATGCGTAGCAATATATATATATTTTTCGCAGTTACGCTTATTCCAGTTCAATAACCAACAACAAATGCCATAATTTGAGTTTTCGTTACAACTCAGCAATCTTTTAATCAGCTCAGCAATGAATTTTGCAACTGGACACAAAAACTAATAAATGCTGAGCATAAAGGACGGTAAACTAAAAGCTCATTTAGCTGAGCTAAAAATGCTCAGTACTAATTTGTTTTTTGTTAAGTGGTAAAAATCCATTGGTGAGCTTTTCAAAGGATTACTGAGTTGCAACTACAACGCGACAAAAATGTCGTTGCTCTATTGGTTGTTAGTTATTTAGAAAACTGATTCAAGGAACTGTCTTACTAACCTTCGATGCAATTTCCAAGCTCATTGCCATAAGCGGAGTCCTCAATATATGGAATATTAGACAAGTCAAATTGCCCGGACCCTCTATAGAATACTTCGTCGTCATCGTTATCACGTGCATTGTTGTCATTGCTGGAGACGCCACCACCACCACTACTTCCTACCGTCTGCATTTGTACTGGAATTTTTAAACTTGCTGTCACAACTCCGGTAGCATCTAAAACATAAGGAGATGAAAGACGCCTCGTCGATATTGTTCCAGCCGGATTAAAGACGGTGCACATAGCTGCGGCTGATTGCTGCTGCGGATGCTTGGAATGGTATTCGATATTGGTCGACGATGATTTTAAAGGAGTGTTAAGGCTATCACTATTTTGGCCAGTTCTACTTTTTACTGATGAACTACTGCTTAACAAACGCTGCTGCTGCTGCTGGTGTTGTTGAATTGTCTGATGTGTTGGGGAATCACTTTCGGAATACTTTGATTTAGAGCTGCGGCTATTTCAAAAACGAAATTTAAAATTTAAAATACCCTTGAATTTTTCATTTCATTCATACCGCCTAGATCCATCTTGTGGAGGATCACCTTTTGATACGGCATTGCCATGCATGACATCATCTCGGGTATAGATTCGTCTGGGCTGTGGAACTGGCGGTACTCGAGGCGATGAAGACGACTCACTATGACAACGACCATCCGTAGGAGGATCGTTACTAAATGATTGATTGGGCGGCCGTCTTATTATCACATCGCTTCCAGTTTTTATAACACCTATTGGTGGCGGTGAGTTGAGTGGTGTATTAGATCCCCCGCTGTCGATATCATTACTTGAATTTGTCAAACAGAATAAAGGAATGAGAAAAGACCTTTGTTTTTTGTATCCACTTACTTTTCTAAATAGTTACGCCGATCGCATAAGTAGTTTAGTTGCTCTGGAAATGTATCGATCATGTTCGCATATATCTCGTCCATTAGCTCTGCTGGAACTCGGAATAACTCTTCGTAGTGATCAATCATAGTTCTACAAAGAAAAAACTCTTTCTGTTTTATTAACTGAGAGACTATATGAATTTATTTTACCGTATCACGTTTATCACATCGCCCATTGATTCTTGTTCATTGTTCTCCTCTCCTGGCAACGACGAACGTAAAATATTTGGCGCAAATACTGTCGCTAGATTGTTACTGTCCATTTTATTGCCCGCTATATTGCCAGTTCCATCAGGAACAGATGTGTCGTCGCAGCAAGATGCAACTTTTGCAAGGAACCTCAAAAGAACGAAAAGAGTATCACGGTGAGCGATGGGAAGAAGTTGTACTAAATGTGAAAGGGCCTCTAACTGGAGACGTCTATTTCGAATTTCTAAGAAGAAACAGAAACTTAAATAAATCACAAATTTAATAACTCAAACCGTTTCGATTGACTATACTTTGAGTTTTGATAAAGGCACTGTACAAATTCCGACACAGTAGTGGCTCTGGCAGATCTCGAAGAAATTCTTTTAACAGAGTTGCAACATCATGTGGACAGGTATCCGGGTCAATTGTCGTGCTTGAGCTTCGATCAAAATCTTCTCGCATCTATTGAAGACATATTTATTATACAGTTTTATTTGAAAAACAAACCGGTAAGTGTTTTCACATGTATGGTTATAATAAGTTAATAATTCCAATAAAAATCTAGCAATTTACTACGATGACTTCTTCTTCCTTTTTCTGGAACCATCATTGTATTTTTAAAGGCATCGGTGATTAGTGCCGGCAAGCACATGCAGTCAAGAACGAAGCCTATGAGTCAATGCTGCAGGCTAGGAACAGAACTGGTGAGAGAGTTGCCCGCGAAATCGATGTGCAGAAAAGAAGAGAAGAACATTGACTCCCAAAGAAGGAAGAAAAGGGAGCCCGCGAAATCTATGTACAGAAAAGAAGAGAAGAACACAGACTCCTAAGAAGGAAGAAGAGTGAGCATGAAAAACAAGCGATCGAATCTATTGAGGGATGTTACGGCAGAAGTACTACGCGAAAGTTCTGTCAAAGGGTGAATAAATCTACCCAAAGATACCAGCCCAGAACAGAAAAGCCTGTTGTGATGAAAATGGGAACGTCGTAGGAGGCACTGGAAACACCACTTTTCCAAACTGTAAAACAACGGAGACAGCCAACAATCGACGAAGAAGAAGTAAGAACAGCGATAGCCAAACTTAAGTCACACAAGGCTGCTGGCTCAGATGGTTTGCCAGTCGTACTTTTTAAGGCAGTTTTGTGCATTTTTTTTTTTCTCAGACCTAAATACCGGTCCAGTTAGCAACCTTCTTTTTGTTATAGCTTTCCAGATGTTCGGAGAAAAGCCAAAAGACGCTGCCATGATAAGGAACCTAAGTTACCAGCTCTCACCATGTCTGCGCCGAGTATCTTTTCTCATGCGAGAAAAGCAGGACATTCACAGAGGAAGTGCTCTGCGGTGTCCTCATCTTCTCCATCTTCTCCATAAGGTTCACAGAGTGTGGAATCACTTAAGCCTAACAAGTTTAAATGCTTGGCAAACGAGAAGTGCCCGCAATAAGCTTTCCAGTCTTTTCTGCTACGGGATAGCAAAAATGTTGCAGTCTTCTTACTAACGTTGGGGAGCATACGTTTGGTCTGTCTGCATCCAATGGAAGCATGTCGTCTGCGGTTGTGCTCTTCACAGATCCAATCGTTGATTGAAGCCCTCTGCTGGCAGACCTAGCAAAGGTTCAGGTCCTGCGAAAGCTGTCTGAGATCCTTGCCTAGCAAGTTCATCGACGAACTCATTTCCAGTTATGACGTGAAAGCCCGGAACACAAATGAAACTCAAGGAATTTAATCTTCCGATCGCATTCAGAGAGCTCTTGCATTTCTGGATCACTTTCGAAGTGGTTAGAGGGTTGAGAAGAACCTTGAGCACATCTTGGCTGTCGCTGCAAACACAGATACTTCCGTAAGTCAATTGTTCGTAACGTGGTAAAAGGCCATTAGGATAGCATACGCCTTCGCTTGGAAAACGGATGCGTACTGACGCAGTTTGAGCCTTGGGATCATCGTGTCAGACGGCATATCCACTAGACGTGGGTTTAAAGTTTGTGCATCCGCCTAAAATCTTTTGCCAACGACCTGATTGGACCATACCAATGTGGTTTTAGGCGAGCAAAATCAACAAACGATCAGATTTTCACACTTCGGCAAATACTGGAAAAAAACCCAAGAATTCCAAGTCGATACACACCCGGCCCTATCGTGGTAACCGTCGGAGCGGAGTTTTCTCCGCAACGCATCTTTTTTCGGAGATTCAATTTTGCTTCGAAGTAGTTGTCGTCGTAAGAAATTTTTCACAAATGCGGCAATGCATTGCATTCCCAAAACTAAAATCTCCGCAACAAAAACTTATCAGAGAACGTCGAATCGTCCGATCGGAGAACTACCACGAAGCAAAATGTCTCCGATCGGAGAGAATTCCGCTCCGAGGGTTACCACGATTCATCGATTTTAAAACCGCCTATGATAGCGTTGATAGAGACGAGCTCTCGACATCCCTGCCAAACTTGTCTGCTTGTGCAGGATGAGAATGGAGGATTCTCGCTGCTCCGTTAAAGTCGGTAAGAATATCACCGATGATTTTGATGTCGAGAAAGGTTTAAGACAGGCTGATGCGCTTGACGCAATTGTACACACAAGTCAACACCAGAGGTAAAATTTTTCAAAAGTCCGTTCAACTCCTTGCTTATGCTGATGACATTGACATCGTGGGCAGAACAACGCGAGCTGTCAGTGCAAGTATTGAAGCGGAAGCGGCGAAGATGGATTTGACTGTTAGCGAGACAAAAACGAGGTATATGCTATCATCGAGAAGAGAAGTTCAACACCATCGATTGGGACAAAACGCCACCATGGGCAATTATAACTAAGAAGTAGTCAGAGACTTTGTTTACCTGGGATCCATTATTACTTTGCACAACAACATTAGTGCTGAGATCAAACGAAGAATCACACTTGCTAATCGATGTTTCTTTGGCCTTAGAAAGCATTTAAGTAGTAAAGCTCTCTCTCAAAGAACCAAAGAGATCCTATATGAAACCTTAATCATCCCAGTCCTGCTCTTTGGGGCAGAGGCATGGACACTGACAAAATCGGATGAATACCAGCTGGGTTGCTTTGAGAGGAAGATTCTTCCCGTGATGTTTGTAGTAGAAGATTTAACCACAAACTTTTTGGCCCAGTGTGCATTGGTGGAGAGTGGAGGAGAAGATTTAACCACGAACCTTACGGGCTCTACAGTGATATCTACCTAGTCAACAAGCTGAAAATACAGCGACTAAGATGGCTAGGCCACGTGGAGCGCATGGACACCGACGCACCAGCCGCAGCCCGACGAGTCTTCGATTCCAACCCCGAAGAACAACGTGACAGAGAAAGTTTCTCCTTAGGTGGCGCGATCAAGTGGTGAATGGACCTCAACCAACTTGGTGTGCGCAACTTGTGGCAGCTAGCTAGGGACTGGGCTAGCTGGAGATGTTTGTTGGCTGAGGCCGTGATCCACTCAGGATTGTAAGCGCCGTCTAAAGTAAGTAAGATTACTGCTGTTCCACTTTCTGATCTTCACACTAGTGATGATCAGCTGGTAGGGTGGGTAATTTTTGTTGTCTGAACAGGCTTCTTTCATACTGTTTTCCTAGGCACAAATTATAGCTGGGTTCTTGGATTTTCTCTTCTTAAGAAACGATGCCGAACAATTCTTCTTCTTCTTCCTTTTGGAGTAACGAACATCATGATCTCGAAGGAATCCCAGCTCTCCCAATAACCTGCTTCAACACTATTGATCCGCTTGTGGGGTACACGACACCGGACTTCGACTAACAATATTTGAACTTAAAATAAATAAATGGCCTAACACACCAGTTCCCGAGGAAAAGCGATACTCGTGAAAATCACTTTTGAGTCTGTTGGAATTCGAACCATGAACGATGAACCTCCCGGTTAACAAACAGAGATATGCTTACGCCACGAGTTCCTATTGTTTGAACTTTCGACTCATAAATTTTCTAAAATCCGTCGCATCGTTTCAGTTGCCAACAGAGGGGTTTGGCCTTCTCTTTTAAGTTTCAAGGCAGTACAGGCACTCAGCTCAGTAATACTGGGCTTAGCTGATTACAAAATTGCTGAATTGCGACAAAAACACACCAAATATTGAACCTTGCGTTTTCTTGTTAAACAAAAGCACTATAAATACTTACTTGTCTAACTCGTTTCTTCGATGTGCTCACTCGGAATATTCCAACCGAATGTAGACCATAGCTTTCCAAATGCTTTATACATTCTTGTACAAATGATGGGACTTGTTTTTCAGTGGGTTCATTTGAATTGATCATTGGTGGTGGAGTTATCATGGAATTATTGAGCTGTATGTCTTCATAGTCCTGGCTGGAACGCCTTACGTCGGTCTGACTACGTGATATTTGCATTGCAGCAGTCTTAACTAAATTACCATTATCCCTTGCTTTATCAATACTATTACCACTACCGCTAGTGATGTTACTTGAACTGCCGTCCGAAAGAGGATTGTTGAACTTTCCCGTTGATGGTAGACTTTCGCATGATCGAACCTAGATTTGATATCCAAAATTTTTTTTTCCTCATATGCAAACCATGGACATACCTTGCTACTGGAACCACCTCTGAATAGGGATGTTATGGAGTTCCTGGAACCTCTTTCTGAAGCAGCAGTTGTCAAATTTGATCGTCGTTTTTGGTCATGGGCTACACAATTTTCTAGTGTATTTCCAAAAATGCTGGTATTTGAGCCTTATATGAATGAAATGGAAATTAAAATGAAAAATGAAATCACATCACAAATAGAAAAAATTTAAAAAACCAAGCACACCTTTATCTTCCTTTCGGCCGATGTCAAAGAAACTGGTGGTCATAGCTTTTTTCTTGGCCAATGGACGACGTTTCTGCGATTTGGTTGCGTTTTCTGTGTCTGTAAAGTCAATAGTTTTATACACATCAGGTACTAAATAAAAATTTAAGATGAACACAGGGCCGAACTAACCATGTCATGAGCTAGAAGTTGGAAATGTATATAGCGCCTAGAGTTCTGGGGGCACATTGGTATGAATAAAAAAACTGTTTGCAACAATTAAGCCTGATGGCTGAGGACAAAGTTATTCTTCAAACTATCAATTTGTTCATGTAATTACAAAACAATAACATTCGTCCCAGTTTTTTAGTTTTTAGTTTAATTGAAAAAGCAAGTCTACACCACCTGCCTGATTGTATGAATTTATATGTAAAGCGAAACGACACAGTTGTTAGCATAAACCTTAAAGTATCAACCTATTCTACTTCGTTAACTAATTTAGATTTTGAAGAATGTTGACGCTTTCGAAACATCTAAAGTATCGTTTTCTGTTAAAAAGTAGTTCCTCTATTCCATTCCAACAAAATGAAAAACATCAGCACGTTCTGCTAGAAATGCTACCAACCTCACACAGTTTCAATATATCTTCACGATATGGGACAAAGAGGTTACGTGGTTTTCACGACATCAAACAACTGAAATTCTTTATCATGGTCTTACAATAATATCTCTAGAATATTTTCCTTAATTTTCATGTTGATCCGAGTTAAAGTTCTCAGAACCCATCCTTGAGAAGTCACACATTCGAGGTCAATTAGCTCTAGCGCTCAAAACTTTGAAGGAAGGACAACTGCCTGGAACTTTTCAGTAGTTTTAGCCTTCTAGGAAGCCTTTTAAGTCTCTAGGTAGTCCAAAAACTGATGGGCTTCGTACGTTAAGTCTTTGACAAAAAAAAAAAAAAATTTAAATTGTTGAAAACGAACATCTCGTAGAAATAGAAGACCAACTGTAAGTGCTCTGACATTGCAGACTGAGTCCAAGCAACCACAGGCAACTCTCTACTTTTCAGGACTGAAAACTTCAAACGTTTTTTCTCGAAACGAGTTTTTTCCGCAACGTGCAATATAACTTCAAAACTAATGAAGCTATTAACTTGAACCCGATACATCCTCTATGGTCTTCAAAAATACAAGCTAGTTCTTCTGCAATCTCACTGCAATAAACCTCTCAACCATATACTGTACTACTCTACTGTAGCTGAACTTAAGGCAATATATTCAGCTTCGCTTGAAGAAATTGCAACAAAGCTTTGTTTTTTGCTGCAACATGACACTATGCTTCCATGTACTTTAAAAACGTACCCACTAACTAAAAGAGGAATATCATTTAAATACAGTGGCAAAGATCTTTTATGCTCAGTATTATACAACAGACTCAGCGAGTGGGTTGAATCGAACAAAATTTTAAATGTTTTTCAAGCAAGGTTCCGAAAAAACCACTCCACAGTTGATCAAATTTTTTCAGTGAAGAATATTACTGATATTTATAAAAAGAAATCGAAAAATTTATACGCTTTTTTTGTCGATTTCCAGCAGCGTTCGATTCAATACTCCGAGAAGCACTCTTTTATAAGCTCTACCAATATGGAATCTCAACAAAAATTGTATCGATCATAAGAGCAATGTGCAGCACGAGTTTGGGATGGAACATCGCTTTCAGATGAGTTTGAAACGTCGATGGGCGTCAAACAAGGATGTGTTCTAAGTACCCTCCTCTTCATTTTATACATAAATGATATGACTGATGCCGTGAAAGGTGGTGTATCCGTGGGAGGAAAGAATATTCCAGCGCTGATGTTTGCAGACGACATCGTTTTTCTAGCTGAAACTATTGATGGGATGCAGCTGATGGTAAATAGGGTTCAAGAGTATTGTAAAACATGGAATTTGTTGGTAAATCTTTCAAAGTCCAAAATGATGATATTGAGAAATGGAGGTGGGAGATACTCCCGGAGTGAGAAATTGACGTTCGATGAGGAGCCGATAGAAATCGTTAAAGAGTATAAATATCTGGGAGTCTTGATTACCGTCAACTTAAATCTGGAAAAACATCTTCAAGCCAAATTGGTGGAAGCTAAGCGTGCAATGTGTTCTGTGTGGAGAAGTTGTATTCTAAAGAATAATGTTTCACATGTTGCTAAATACAAAGTTTTTCGAGCAACCGCAATCGCAATCCTGTTCTACGGCACTCAGGTATGGGGATATTGCTCTTTTAAAGCAGTAGAGAAGTTTCTCCGTTTTTTTTTTATAAAAAGTACCTTTCGACTACCAAGTTATGCTCCAAATTATATGATTCACCTTGAGACAGGTATAGCACCGCTTTCTTGGACACACTTAAATTACATTTTAATTACGTGACAGAAGTTATGGCAATGAACGAAGAGAGGATTCTGCGAATAGTATTAACGCAAGTTATAAACATGGGAGGAACATGCGTTAAATTGTGGAAGAATCTGGCGACCGAGTGTTCATCTACCTCAACATTTTCTTGAGACGAAAACCCCGAGTCGCTTAAGGTGAAATTTGATGACTTGCTGAAAAAAGCTGGAAATATGATGTATGATAAATTCATGAAAGAGGCTGAATCGTCTATGTACAGAGCCTACTACAGTAAAGTAAAGCACTTCCTAAACGATAAAACCTACTTCCTAGCTGAAAACACTTCTGCCAAAATTAGTTTGATTTTCAAAGTGAGGGGTGAACTCGTCGGTTTGAATTACATTCCACATCGACCAGAGCTGCCAATATTGTGTGATCTATGCAATCGCAAAGAACGTGAGGATGTGTTCCTTTTCCTGGGAATGTGCCAAATACTTTAGGAGTTCCGAAAGCGCTTCTTCGGCGCTGAAAATCTCAATTTAGAGGAAACAATCAGCATCCTGAATGGGGAACGAGGTTGGGATCGTCTTTACGAGTATTGTCTGAATGCCTTCCGTTACAGAACATGTACAGTCCGAGAAAGTTTTTAATACTTTGGTTTCAAATTTAGTATAAAAAAAACAATAATAATAATGTTTATTAGCTTTTTTAAATCTTTTATAAAATAAATGTTAATCTGGTAGACGGCTTTCGGCCAAACCATTTACAGACTTATTGTAACATTCAAAAATTAAGAAATGAATTACTGGTCTACACAGTTGCCTCCTTTTAAACATCACATGTATTTCAAACCGAACACTACACAACCGATCTTGATGAAATCAAATACAGATATTTGAAATACAATTCACAAGCACAGTTGTCTGACCGCACTTTTAAAATTAGTGGATGATATTCGTCATGAAATTAACAATGAAAATGTTTCAACCTTAGTAATGCTTGACTTCTCAAAGGCATTCGACACTGTGTCTCATGAGATTCTTTTGAGAAAACTGAATTTGAATTTTCGTTTTGAAAGAACCGCGGTTGCTCTCATTCAAAAATATTTGCAAGGAAGAACTCAAGCTGTGTCGATCAATAACAAGCTTTCCGATTTTTTGTACACTAACGCCGGTGTCCCACAGGGCTCTATTCTTGGACCCCTACTATTTTCGTTATTTATAAACGACCTTCCTGATGTTCTCAGGTCTTGTAAGGCGCTTATGTACGCAGATGATGTCCAACTGTACTATAGCTATCGAATCGGAATGGTAGATGACGCTACCGTCCGGTTAAACCTTGACCTGAGCAAAGTATTTCAATGGGCAGTGGAAAATAAACTGCGATTAAACCCGAAGAAAAGTCAAGCCATTGTCATTGGCAAAAATGCTTTAGATACGACCTGCTTCCCAGAGGTAGAACTTGGTTCTTCCATTCTTCCTTACATGAAAACAGTTAAAAACTTAGGCATCATTTTCAACCAAACTTTAACTTGGGAGGACCATGATATTTCTTGCGCCGTTGGCAAAACGTATGGTGCACTTAGAGTGCTCAGTTCCTCAGGTAACTATCTTCCGATTAAAACTAAAACCATTTTGGCTAAAACATTAATCCTTCCCATCATGCTGTATGGAAGTGTAATTTTCTGTAACGTAGATAGCAATAGCCACCGAAAACTCCGAGTTGCTTTTAACAGTATAGCACGTTTTGTACACAGTCTTCGCAGGTCTGACCATGTCACACAGTATGCAAATGGTATCTTCAACATGTCTTTTCAAAATTACCTAGACAGCAAGGTGTTATTGTTCCTTTTTAATTTAATACAGACAAAGACTCCGGACTACCTTCACGATAAAATAGTTTTTGCAAAATCGCAGAGAAGTAGACTACTTATAGTACCAACACATAGGTATACTGTTTCCAAAAGACAATTTTTTGTTTACGCTGTTGGGCTGTGGAACTCTTTACCTGCCAATCTGAGGAGAATCAACAATTTTGCCATATTTAAAAGAGACCTTTTCAATCATTTAAGGTGCTAAAATATTTCTTTTTTTTAAATCTTTCTTTTTTAAAATTTTTCTTTTTTCACTTTTCTTTTGTTTTTATTGATCTTAAAATAGTTAACAGTTATTTTTCTATTGTTTTATTTGTATATTTACTTTGTCTCCATTCAAAGATTTCTTAAGTAACCCAAAAATTGTACCTTTAATACTAAGTATTATCTAAAAAACATTATGTTTTACTGTACTTATGTTGAAATAAAAATTTTACTAATTTACTAATTTTTACAATAACTTGAACGATTGCAACACTATTTTCAACAGAAAACAATGTAGAGATATTTTGTTTGCGGAAATGTTCATTTTTTGTAAAACTGTCAGCCAAAAATTCAATTTCCATTTTTTTATTTCTCCTTCCATCAAGTTGTTGTTTATGGTCTAAACTGAAACAGGGTTTTTTTGTTCACTCCACATGATCTTGTTAAAAGTTCTACTGTCCACACGGAAGCACCCTATTTTCAAGAGGTCGCCGGAAATGACGTAGCAAAAGCGAAATTTCACATATTTTTTTAAACAAAATTTCAGAAGCCGCTTATTAAATGCGTATCTTTAAGACCATAAAGAAATTTAATTTAATATTTTATTTCCTAAATTGAATTTTTTTTTTTAAGTGGGACGTTTTTTCCTTCTTGAAACCCACCTATTCCCTTAAATTAAACAGTTCTCCCCATAAACGAAACATGTTTAACTTTCTTTGATATTATGAATATTCCGAAGGTAGTTTCTCTCTTTGTGATCGTGATTCAGCCTTCTATAAGTCATCCTATGCAATAAGTATAACGATTTTTTTTAGACGTATAGTTTTCAATCTGGCAATACTTTTTCTTTCGAATTGTTCTTCAAGGGTGGTCAGTCCCTTGATTTGTGCTCAGTTTGGTTTGCCGTCGTGAAAGAATTAAAGTCACACGAATATTGTGTACTGCGTACGTTCAGTAAATTGTCTCTAACCCCAACAAAAACCTAGTTCAACTTCACTGTGAGTTGATGGCAAACCAAGAGCTCAAAAAATACCTAATTTGATATTTAGAGTAAGTTAAGGTTTTTCAAAAAAACGAATTTTGGCTACCTCCGAGCAATCGCTGGGCTTGATCACAAGAAAAGTGCTTTCTGTATAGAATTCATTTTTGAGTACTTCAAAAGTGAAGTGTTTTTTTTTAATTTCATTTCGTTGATGAAATGACTAAATGGAATAAAAACCATGACCATGCGACCAAGGGAAAAAATAAGGAACAGATTTAGTCATAAATGACCAAACTGGCAGTCGCGGGTTCAACATTTTATTGAAAGAATTGGATTGCAATTTCGAAAAAATTCAACTAAACTTAGAAAAAGTCTGAGATAAGTCTGAGATGCTCTCTCTGTAAATCTTGCTGTGTTTAGTTAAAGCCGGCCCTAACCTACACAAAACTTCTGTTACCTGAAGGAACAGCAACCCTGACTCCTATGTTCAGTTCATTAATTTTTTCAATTGCAACGCGCTGCAATATCTTTGCTTCAATCTCAGTCAGGCTTTGAAGATGCGCATTGGTAAGAGTTACCTGCCGACCATTGTCCGAAGTCCATGAACAGTTACCCTTGAAAAAACAAAATGTATACAGTTGATGAAAAAGTATATGAGACAAAAGAAAGCACACACTCACCCTCGGTGTCCATTCCGCTTTCGTTGGAGATGACGTCCGTGTCTGACTCTTGGACCTTGTCTTAAAGATCTTCTTCGAAACAAACTGCCCAACATTAGATGAAGACTTGGATTTTTGCATAGCACTATTATCGCTCTTCGAATCTAAATAAATATAAAAAAAAAACAACGATTATAACACACACACATATAAATGTCGATACTAGTTGCTCTTAAAAAAAAACTAAAGGTACAAATGAAAATTACTGTAACTATGTCCGGATGCGGTTGTTCCCACTGACATGATAGAACCGGTGCTATTTGTATTGCTACCAGTCAGTGGATGTGATTGGTAACCAGCTGATGAAGACTCATCATGCCTCCCGCTTCCATGTCCTGTTCCATGCCACAGATTTGAAAGAAATTGAGTACTTGAATGCAAAATTCCAGTTGGGGTTGGCGTAGTGTTGATGCTTCCATGAGATTGCGATGGATTAGTTGGTGATGTTGGCGCTGACGATGATGAGCTGGAATGTGGTGGACATTGAGACGAGATTTTCGTTTTAACCGATAGTTCGTATTGCTGTTGTTTTAATTTATCTTCATAATCCAGCTTTTGTTGAATTCGCTGGTCAAGACTTCTTCTCCAGTCTAAATGAGCCTCATCAAGCGCAGCAGTGTTTTCATGTCCTCGTATAAATTGTAAAGAGATCACTGGCCATGCGTCTAGGGTTTGAGTGGCCTTGCTATTACCTTCATCCATACCCGGTGGATTAATTTCACCCTTGGCACGGATGTTTCTTAAATTTCGGTCGTAGTTAACCCGCTTGAATCGATTGGCGTTGTCATCGTGGACGCTCTTCTTGCGCGCCATACGCAAATAACGTTTAATCGTATCACTTACTGATTGTGAAACGTCCTCGTTGTCGATGCTGCTCTTACGGCGGTGACCTTGGCTGGCTGTTGCGCCCTTGTCGCTTTCATCATCAGTTGGTTGCCCACTGGGGCCAGCTGCCAAAAGTGCAGCCTCTTCCCGTTTCATTTCATTGTAGTCTTTTGCTAGGCGTTCTATTTCATGCAGTTGAATAAAATTGGTTTGTGTGCCACTGGTTGAAAGTGAAACAATCTCTCTCGTTGGTCTTTTTAAAGGAATCACAGGAGCTGGTGGGCTTTGAAGTTGAATAGTGGATGACAATGGTGCTGGAAGGTCTAAGGTAGAAGGGGGGACACGTTTCTTGGATTCATGACCAGGTGATTGAGGGGGTGATAATGTGGATGTAGTTGGTAATTTAATTCCAATTGGGGGAAGAAAACTTGGTCTTCCTGAGAAGGAACCTTTCATGCTACCCTCTCGTCGAAAGTGCCAAAGACTGGATAGTGACGAAGCATGCGGAAGGCTTGATCTAGGACCTGTGCTAGTCGTGGAATGTTTACCTATGATACGATGTAGTTGTTGTTTCTTAAGCTCGTTGTAAATCTGTTTTAGCAAAGCCTTATCCTCTAAAATGTCTGGGGTAATACTCTCTAACGGGACAATAGTGCGACATGTGGCGCTACGGCTTAGCGTTCGCAGCCGTTCGAGCAGCTGATCGATCTCCGAGAGAGCATTAATACCTTTCGGTGTTTGGGCGAGAGGCGGCAGAAAGCCAGGGCCACGCGATGACATTGCCATCGATTGCGAGCTGATTCCTCGACTCGAGCCACTACTACCAGGTCGCTGTGCTGACGGTGATGATGTCTGATCCGGTCGAACAGTTTTTGCTCCCAGCAATGTTGTGATCTTCCTCGATTCATCTAATTTTAAGTAACTTGAAAGTAGGTCAATAATTTGATCAGCGTTTCGGGATTCCTCTGTCTCAAAGTCATTATTGATACCCTTATGACTGTGTGAAAGTAGAAGTTTTAAACGTCGTTTTGAATTCCTCGTGGAACCCATGGCCCCCGGATATGAGGCCTTCCGACGCCATAGAATAAACCTTGGTTCATTGGCACACAGATTGTGAAAATGTCGCTCACATTTTTGTATGTCATCAGGGTGGTTTTGGACACCATCGGGAATAAGCTTCCGACCTGCGTCTGCCATATACTTCCAGGTTTTCCGCGTAAGCAACCATCTTTCGCGCTTTTTCTCTTTTTTTTCTTTTACGGAAGGAATTCTGCGGCTGTGGCTGACCGATTGCTGTGCAGATATTGTTGGTTGTGGCTTTGCGCCTAATTCGTTAAGAATGTCTTCAGAAAATAGTGGTCCAGTGCGTTTCTTTATAATTGCTCTTCGAGCTGGTTTTCGCCCGTCCATTATTTTTGTTGTTATCAAATCAAAATATGTTTTTGTTTTTTTTTTTTTTCAAAATTCAATCCAAAGAACTATTTACATATATGTGTAGGTGGTTATATTTGATTAAGCAGGAACTATATTTTATCGAGGCTTTTGGCAGCCTTTTCTACAACTGTGAACTTTTTTTTATTTAAACATTGCTTTCAAAGTAAAAAAAAAAAAAATGAAATTTGCAGAGAATTTTTTTGTTATTGGCTTAGTTTCAAACACCACCTGTTAGATTTTCATAATAATATTAAATGATTCCCAATACCACAGGACTTCCCACCCATTGTTAGAGATTAAGTGCATCGAACTGATAAAAAGGTCTGGCTAAATAGTGTAAGAGAAGTTAGATATTAGATTTTTATAAAACTCGCTAAAAAATAACTGACCGGGATCTTCGTTTGTTTTGTTTAATTTGATTTATTGAGTTCATGCTGTTATTATCCCCCCACCAGTGGTAAGGCCTTAAAAGAAAGTCCTTAGCAAAGCCTTTGTAAGAAATTGGTTCATTGCAATGATTGGATGTTGTTTAAACAGGCTTAAGACAAGTGAGCAATCCCTTTCTACTATTAACTGATACTGATACAGTAGATTCGCAGAAGTCGTTTTATGCGAGGATGCTGACGAGCCTTAACACGAATACTAAAACAATAATGACACCATATTGCTTTATGTTATTTATGCTGATCACATTCAACTGCAATCTGATATCTGATATATAACAACAGTCTCACTCTGCAGAACGGGGCTGCCATAATTGCTCCCATTCAATCCAAGCTGTTCACTTGTAGCCTAGCTTTTGGTCACATACCAAAAGGCTGGAGAAGAGTTACAGTTATCTACTTGCCAAAAGCGGGGAGGAATCTGAATCCAAGCCCTAAATCCTTTCGGCCAATCAATATATGTCATTCATCCTTAAATGTTTGGAGAAGGTCATTGATACCCACCTACTATCCACATCACAATACGCATATCAACCAGGGGAATCAACGGAACCCGCGTTGAATGACCTAGTTACTAGAATCGAACTTTCTTCTATCGATAAAATGGAAATTTGCGTAGTTGCATTTCTCGACATAGAAGGAGCCTTCAACAATGCTTCCTTTGTGTCCACAGAGCGTGCTTTAAGGCACCACAACGTTCCACAAGTAATTCGCAATTGGATAATGTCCATGCTAAGCAGCAGGATTTTCCACAACAATATCGAAGAAGTGGAAATCTCAGCACTAACAACAAGAGGCTGCCCACAAGGTGAAGTCTTCTCACCGCATTCATCTGGTCAATAGTTGTAGACAGCCTACTAGGATTACTTGCAACCCAAGGCATTTATGCAGTGGGCTTTGCAATTGTCATCAGAATCACTAATATCAAGAACACTTCAGACAGCTCTAAGCACAGTACAAAGCTGGTGCTCAGATGAAGGTATCTCTGTCAACCCCCATAAGACAGTTATTTTCCCATTTACAAAAAGAAAAAACCTAAATCCTCTATTACCCCTACTCTCTATGGGAAAACAATACCATTTTCAAAGGAATCAAAATACCTTGGGATCATCCTAGACAGGACAGACGTCATGGAACCCTTAACTAGAACGCATTTCCAGCAGAGCACCCAAGTCTCTATGGACTTGTCGAAGCATATGCGGGAAAAACTGAGATTTAAAACCTAAAACGATGTACGACCTATATACGCTGGTAGTCAGACCAACAGTAACGTGTGCAGCCGTTGTATGGTGGACAAAAATTAAAGAAATAACGGCAATCCAAAAACTAGAAAGGATTCAAAGATTGGCAACAACATGCGTTTTTTTTTTTTTTTTTTTTTTTTTAACTTGTAGGGTGAAGGTGAAAATTACCTTTACAAGCACGTCGACCTGAAAGATCTTTTGTGCTGTTCCCTTAGGTTTAATTACACGAAGTGTAAAGGTTTGTTCATTCGAAGCTGAGGTCATGTAAGAACCTAAGAATCTTCGAGGAAGAGGTGTTTACTTACAACATGCGTTACTTGATGCATGCGTACAACACCAACATACGCTCTGAACGTCATTGTAGGACTACCTTCAATTCAACTCTTTATAAAAATGGAAGCAAGACTGGCGACACACCGTCTTTTTCATCAGAAACATATAAAATCACATCCAAACCCGAAAGGACATCTATCGATAACGGAAAGTCTGGAAAAACATTATATACCTTTAGGATTTGCTTGGGTGCTATTATTCCCATGTTCAACTTCAAATTCAACGTCTCCATTGTCATCCCCCCTAGGAAAGACTAGGAGAACACAAAGCCTCATCCTTTAAGGAAAGATATGGTCTGGTATACGATGGACGGCTCAAAAATGGAAGCTGGTACAGGTTCCGGCACTTTCAGCGACTGTCCCAGAACGAATTTCTCAGTAAGTCTGGGCAGTCATTCGTCCACTTTCCAAGCTGAAGTTTTTGCCATTGACGAATGTCACGACACGAAAAACAACACAACATTCATTTTCTCAGACAGCCAAGCTGCACTTAAGGCGTTATAAGCTTACCTGTCATAAGATCCAAACTAGTCAAAGAGACAGTCATGCCACTCTCTGAACTAGCAAGGAATAATACTGTAATCCTTCACTGGATCACAGCACACAAAGGTAACGAGAAGTCAGACCTGAACCTTTCTGCGGTGTAAATAAAAGCACCTTCAAACACACTACCAAGAACATCCTACTGGAGGAATCAAATAAAGCTTGCAGTAACTCATCTGGCCAAATATGTTCAAAACTCTATACTGAATAAAATTAGGAAAACCCTAAAAATTTGCACAGGACTACCAACCGGCCACTGTTCTTTAAAGAAACATCTTCACCAAATGAGGCTGGTAGCGAACGCAATCTGTAGACTCTGCCTCGAAAATGAAGAAACATCTCTGCATATTATTATAGATTGTCCAGCACTAAGAAAGCAAATACTTGGCTATGAGATCATCCCCCTAGATAAACTCAAACTCATTATTCACCCACAGAAGATTGCTAATTTCTGGTTCAACTGAGGAGAACTGCCCTGAAACCTCACATGGGCTGGCACAATAGGTTTCATTCAGACACCGACTGCAGTGCCCAGAGCTGAGCAAACTCTACCCGTCCCCTTAATCTATCTAGCTATATACCAAACACAAAATTAAAGCAATATTTTGCAAGTGATAAAGTAAACGAACTTCAGTTTGTACGAATTTTTCAGGTGAATTGTTTACGAGTTATTCTTCTCAGAATTTTGACTCTTCTTCACTTTAGTTTCTAAAAATGTCTTTGCGACGAAAGCATATAGCAGCTGCGAGAACAGCTAAAATGGTTAATAAAGAATGCTTTCAAAAATGATTATGATTACTTAATAAGAAACTCGAAACTGGAAAGAGTTAATTATTTTGTTGATTTGGGAGTTTTGATCCGACACTAGACTTCAGAATGCATATCGATTCCATAACTGCAAAAATTTCTATTCGTCTGGGAATGATTAAACGTTGCGCGTTGGTCTTAAGAGTTCAGTGGCCCATAATGTAACAAAAAGCTTATTCATTGGGCTGGTTCGTTCGGTCTTGGAATATGGATGCCAAGTGTGGTGCCCGTATTATGCTCGAATTGAATCCGTTCAAAAACAGTTTCTTATATTTGCTCTGCGTCATCTTAACTCGGATAATCGTCTTCATCTTCCTCCATATCGCTCGAGACTTATGCTGATTGTTCTTTATACCCTTGAGGACAGGAGGTCATCACTTAACTGTGAATAATTGTGTATCTGTAGTTATAGTTTATTATTAAAAAATAAAGCTCCCTTCACATCAATGTCCGATGTTTTATTTCAAGAGAGTATCTTAGAATTAATTGCAATTGAAGATGTTTTTTTTTGACATTAAGGGTTCGTCTTGTGTCCATTGTCGAATTACGAGCAAACCACTTCATATGCCACCTCAGTTACCACATAGACATAGGTTTATGGTGAATTTCAAAGAAGAGAATGCTTAGGGAACACTAACTGCGTTATGTAATCTTATTTCAACTACCTACATTTTTGTTTCTTAACAAATAATTCAACTCCTGACGACAGGTTGCATCGTTTTGTCTCTGAAGGAATATTCCACCGATTGGAATTCAAGTCGTACCATACCATTCGCAACAGATGGGTGGTCCTAGGTTAACCATCCATCTGTTGCTATAGCAAACACCTGTTTACTTTGCATAATCTTCCTTTAAACGAAAAGCACAAGGATATATGCACGTGTAGTACTCTTGTAGTGAAGTGAAATATGTATATTTCTACTCAAGCGCACTTAGGTGCATTTTCTAGTTCTCTGAGAACAATTCAACCAAGATACACTGAAGTAGAAAAAAAACATCTAAAAATCTCTAACACGAGTTCCTTAAGGACTAATCACTTGAGCACGACCCACGAACGACGAACAAATCAATAAATATGATTTGAAGTCCTTACAATCATAAATTTCTCAGGAATTTTTTAGGAAACGATGGAAATATAAGGGGTCCGCCATCTAACGTTTTAATTTTTTAATTAGGGATTATTTCGTGAATGATAAACACTTAGCTCAATACTAGACTGGGGGGAAAAAAAATAATCGCCAATAACTTCTGAAGAAAGCACTTTGTGAAAAAATGTAAAAACATCTTTTTCTTAGAAAATTTAATTTTCTTTAAAAAACATGTTTGCAGCAATTTTTCACTTATTGATTTGTACGTGAGTTGAGAAACTTCAAAATAAACAAAATGAAAATACCTACCATTTTCAAAGCTTATTACTCGGAAACGGTTTGTCTGAGAAAATTTTTAAATAAGACATTTTTTAAAGGAAATTTAATTTTGTACAAAAATATAAGTCGTTAAATTTGTTGGGCTCAAAATAATTGAATAGTTTTAACACTGAAGTAAGGTTAGGTTTAAGAAATATAAAACACGATTGATACACCTCTAAATAATTTTTTTTTTTTTGAGAACAAACTTTTTTGGAATTTTTTTTTAGCTATCCCAAACAATATTTTCAATATGGTTTTTGAAACAAAAATGGCCCAGTCTATTGTATACGCTTGAAAACGCTGGGAAATATTGCGGCATTACTTTGAAAATCCGATGCCAATTTTGCCAAAACATCATCTTTTCAGATGAAGCTCATTTCGATCTTGGCGGGTATGTGACCAAGCAAAATTGTCACATTTGGGGCAAAGAAAATCCGCACGCATACATTGAAAAACCGATACACCCAAAACGAGTCACTGTTTGGTGTGGATTGGGTGTACTCAAACCGACTTAACGTAAGTCTCTCGTTCCGCCTTCCAAACCATTGTAGCGGAAATTCTGGCGATCAAAGAGGTCCTATCATGGCTAAGAGAAAACGTGATATCCTCAGCGAATATCCGGATTTTCTCAGACAGTCAAGCAGCCCTCAAATCAGTCGGCGCTGTTTTTACGAACTCAGTAACCGCCCTTAACTGTCGCCTATCTCTTAAGGAGATGGCCAGGGCACAGAGATATCGTGGGAACTCGCCAGGAAATTAACCGTTCTACCGATCTCAACCAGCAGGTTGAATATTGGTATACCAATCGCTACATGTAAACTCATGTTAAGGCAAGAGGCAATGGATAGAACAAATCGCAGGTGGAACAATATCACTACGTGCGTGGCAACAATACGGATATGGCCAGGACTAGATCCAAAAGGCACAAGACATTTGTTATCCATAGCCAGATTGCATGTTAGCTCCGTAATCAATGTCATCACCGGACATTGTCTGATAGGAAAACACGCCATAGGACTCGGCGTTTCCTCTAATGACTTCTGCAGAAGTTGCTCAGGTGAGGAGGAGGAGGAGACAATCCCACACCTCTTCTGCTCATGTCCTGCACTCTCTTTTAAAAGAAAACAGCATCTAGGAAAATATTTTCTTGATGATCCAAGCGATCTGGCGAACACAGATCCCCTGCATCTCCTTCGCTTTATTAAAAACTCCAAATGGTTTTGTTAAGTGAGGCACTCCCTCGCATAATTTTTATGGTATCACAATGGACCTAATATTGGTCTTTCCTGACAGCCATTTAAGCCTAAACTAACCTAACCTTGGTGTGGATTTTGGTCCAGAGGCATAATTGGGTCATTTTTCTTCGAAAATGAGGAAGGGGTGGCCGTTACAGTCAATGGCGAACGTTATCGGGCCATGTTGAACGATTTTTTTTTTTACAAAAATTGAAGAGGAGAATATTGGCAACATTTGGTTTCAACACGACGGCCGCTACGTGCCGCACAGCCGAAGCTACACTCGATGTTTTGCGCCCTATTTTTGAAAAGAAAAGTTATTTGGCGACGAAAAGCCAGTCGTTAGTTTTAGCGGCTGTTTTTTTTTTTAATGTCCTCGAAGTCCATTTAAGGTTGAAGAAGACGTCAATATTGCTCGTTTCATCATATAACTTGACAATCAACCTACGTTAGATTCCTCAGAATTTCTGTATGACCTTTCGTATTGTTCTGCTTGAGACAACGCCTTTCTTATGAAGTCAATTCCAACCTTTACTGTCATCCGTTACGATAAGTAACATTTTGAAACGGTTTTGCGCCCTATTTTTGAAAAGAAAAGTTATTTGGCGACGAAAAGCCAGTCGTTAGTTTTAGCGGCTGTTTTTTTTTAATGTCCTCGAAGTCCATTTAAGGTTGAAGAAGACGTCAATATTGCTCGTTTCATCATATAACTTGACAATCAACCTACGTTAGATTCCTCAGAATTTCTGTATGACCTTTCGTATTGTTCTGCTTGAGACAACGCCTTTCTTATGAAGTCAATTCCAACCTTTACTGTCATCCGTTACGATAAGTAACATTTTGAAACGGTTTGACACTCATTTCCACAGAACTCAGGTTTATACTGTAATCCTTGTTTGTTAAATGTTATCTCCCACACATTAATGAAAAATAGTACTTTATGGAAGAACTGGGTAACACTGTCCATGCGCAGTAGGTACTGAGGCTCTCTTGACCTCCTACAACAAAGGCTACACGTTTGAATGCATACCTTCGTAGGCCACAATTTTCATCCTGAAGTATCAGTTTATCTCCAGGTATCATTCGGTCCGGTAGTCAACAGTCAGTTGAGCATCTTTCTCAAAAAGTGTTAGTGCAAAGAATTTGAAAAAAAATAAACCAAAATCATCGAAGTGAATATTTTATATATTTTTAATCTTTTTTCTGTTTCATTTCAAAAGTTTCCAAAAGCTAACGACACATTTTCAGTATCAATCACAAGTAAAGTGTATCCTTGTTTGTTAGTAGGATGATTAATATCAAGTTAAACAAAACACAATTTAAAGTAAAAATGCCAAACAAACTGTTGTTTATCCCAGTAAAACAAATTTTCAGTACCAGTCTGTACAGTGTTGGTTTTGAAATATGAGTACAAAGTACATACACGTCTACTTTTTGCGGAGGATGAGTTTGTTTGCTTTGAATGAACCCCCGCCACAATAAAAATAATATCTGTAGGTAGGTACTCGTATCAAATCAATGAAAAATCATGATTTCCGATGTGACCTGTAGAAAATCATAATTCAAACAAAAATTTTAAGTTGATTCAAAATGAAAACGCATGACGATTGACCGGGTGCAAGTGCTTTGAATTTAAAGGTTCCTTCTGATTAAGGTTGGTTTACAAAATGAAAGATAAGAAAAAGCATTCAATTTCGTTTTGAAATTGCTCCCAATTTATGAATTCATCGAAATAAAAATAAAATTCACAAACTTGTTTATTCACAATTACAAATTTGTAGGCCAATATTTTGTTGCACCAACTGCAAGTTTCTATTCATTCACAAGCTACAAGCTTGTAATCAAGTTGAGAGAAATGATCGAATATCATCTCTTTTGCTGCAGTTTTGAAATAAAAGCGAAGATGAAATACAACTTGTAGGAAAAAGTTACATATAAGTGTTCAATGTTCATCTGTAATATACAAACTGAACAATTTTTAATAAATATCCTTGGCTTTCGTGGTGAAGATATTTTTTTGTACAAGACTGACAAACTTGTAAGAAAAATTACAAGTAAAAGTTCACTTGTGGAATATTCTTGAACAAGTTTTGCAAACAATTTTGGCTGTTTTCGCAGCTGGCAGCTGCTATATGTTTTTGTCGCAAAGACATTTTTGTTGCTATGCTTTCGTGGTGAAGACAAACAAACTTGCAAGAAAAATTACAAGTAAAAGTTCACTTGTGGTACAGTCTTTCAAACTGAACAAGTCTTGCAAACCATTTTGGCTGTTCTCGAAGCTGCTATATGCTTTCGTCGCAAAGACATTCAGCCTGAATGAATATTTTTGTTCGCCCGTAATTTTTAAAGCTAGTATGAGTTTCCCCTGAACAAAATTCCACTTGGAATCAGAAAGTTCACTTCGAAAGAAAGATTACGTTCATTTCCAATTTCCCGTCATTGCTCTTAACGAACAAATAGCTCGTTAAGAGAATTTTTGCGAATGTGGAAAATTTTTCCACGAAACTCATAATAAGGGAAAAATGAAATGGGATCTTTTGCGAGGGGATTAGTTCACGTGAAACTCATAATAAGGATGATTTTTAGAAATGAAAGTGAACAAGAGACAAAATTCTGAGAAGAATAACTCGTAAACAATTCACTTGAAAAATTCTTACAAACTGAAGTCCTTTTTTTTTTTTTTACTTTGTCACTTGCGATATATTGCTTTAATTGTGTGTTAGTTATATAGCTAGACAGATAAAGGGGACGTGTAGAGTTTGCTCAGCTCTGGGCACTGCGGTGTCTGAATGAAACCTATTGTGCCAGCCCATGTGAGGTTTCGGGCAGTTCTCCTGAGTTTAACCAGAAATTAGCAATCTTCTGTGGGTGGATGAGTTTGAAATTATCTGGGGGGACGATTTTTTTTTCTTTCTAAGGCGAAAAAGTGCTGGACAATCTGTAATAATATGCAGAGATGTTTCTTCATTTTCGAGGCAGAGTCTACAGATGGCGTTCGTTACCAGCCTCATTTGGTGAAGATGTTTCTTTAAAGAACAGTGGCCGGTTAGTAGCCCTGTGCAAATTTTTATGGTTTCCCTATTGAGGTTCAGTAGGAATTTTCATATTTCAGTATAGAGTTTTGAATCGGTTTGGCCAGATGAGCTTTATTTGATTCCTCCAGTAGGATATTCTTGGCACTGTGTTTGAAGGTGCTTTTATTTACACCACAGAAAGGTTCAGGTCCGACGAATGGTTTAGATGCGCTGTCTATAGCTAAGAGGTCTGCCTTCTTGTTACCATCATATCCTTTGTGTGCTGGGATCCAGTTGTTTTTCCTTGCTAGTTCAGAGAGTGACATGACTGTCCCTTGGGCTAGTTTAAATCTTATAACAGGTGAGCTTATAACGCCTTTAGTGCAGCTTGGCTGCCTGAGAAAATGAATATTGTTGTGTTTTTCGTGTTCGATGAACATATTATTCTCGAACATTCGTCAATGGCAAAAACTTCAGCTTGGAAAGTGGACGAGTGACTGCCCAGACTTACTGAGAAATTCGTTCGGGAACAGTCACCGAAAATGCCGGAACCTGTACCAGCTTCCATTTTTGAGCCGTCCGTCGTATACCAAACCATATCTTTCCTTGAAGGGTGAAGCTTTGTGTTCTCCTAGTCTTCCCTAGGGGGGATGACAATAGAGAAGTTGAATTTGAAGTTGTACATGGAAATAAAACCACCTAAGCACATACTAAAGGTATTAAGTTTTTCCATTATCGACAGATGTCCTTTCGGGTTTGGATGTGATTTTATATGTTTCTGATGGAAAAGACGATGTGTCGCCAGTCTTGCTTCCATTTTTATAAAGAGGTGAATTGGAGGTAGTCCTACAATGACGTTCAGAGCGTATGTTGGTGTTGTACGCATGCATCAAGTAACGCATGTTGTTTCCAATCTTTGAATGTTTTCAAGTTTTTGAATTGCCGTTATTTCTTTTGTTTTTGTCCACCATACAACTGCTGCGTACGTTATTGTTGGTCTGACTACCAGCGTATATAGGTCGTACACCATATTAGGTTTTAGACCTCAGTTTTTCCCGCATATGCTTCGACAAGTCCTGTTGGCTGTTTTGCTGGAAATGCGTTCTAGTTGAGGGTTCCATGACGTCTGTCCTGTCTAGGATGATCCCAAGGTATTTTGATTCCTTTGAAAATGGTAATGTTTCTCCATAGAGAGTGGGGGTAATAGAGGATTTAGGTTTTTTCTTTTTGTAAATGGGACAATAACTGTCTTATGGGGGTTGACAGAGATACCTTCATCTGAGCACCAGCTTTGTACTGTGTTCAGATCTGTCTGAATGTCTTCTTGATATTAATGATTCTGATGAGCCTTGTATGACAATTGCAAAGCCCACTGCATAAAAACCTTGGATTGCAAGTAATCTTACTAGGCTGCAGTGGCGAAGCGTCCATATAAGTCGATTATTTCCGACTTACCTTTTGAAATTCACATCCGAAACATCTTAGACTTCTGGCAACATGAATCAAACTTAATCATACACATGAACTCGCTGCCAACATTTTTTTAACAACTACCACTCTGCTTTCCGTTTTATTCTACACACATGTTGGCTCTTCAATTCACTCCATAAACAAACACAAAACTTTAGCAACATACAAGGTAACCCCAAATATTACGTCTTATATTACTACTTGTTGCTGGATAGAACAAATTTGTGTTCTCTCCTCTTTTTTCTTTTACCAAAAAATATGACGGTAGAACATCGTCTTATTTTCTTCCATAAGAAAGCATGTATTGAACAGAGTGGTGCCTCTCTCTGTTCAATACATGCTTTCTTATGGTAGAAAATAACCCGGTGTTCTAGCGTCATATTTTTTGGTAAATCTGTTGTTTGTTATAGCGCCGGCGCAGTAGCCCAGTACTCATTTGCAGCATTGCTTCTGCACACTTCGGTGTTTGCATGATATTGGTTTTATAAAAGAAAAAACGCTTTCCTTTGTATTTCTTCCCATGGACACATGCTTATAAACAAAAATGTATATGGCTTATGGCAGGTTTGCCGGTTGAGGTAGGTCTATGCTTGAAGAACAAGAAAATAACACGCTGGTCTCCGACTTATTTCATGAATTTGTATCTGTTTCTGCACTAGACTCATGTGTCAAAGCTCAAAGGTTGCCACTTTGATAACAAATATGCGTGGATATTAGATCTCATAGCATAAAGCATATTTTTGGGAGAAAATGCAAATTATAATTGCAATTTTTCTAAAGTGGCACAACTGGCCTAAATGAGTTCAGTTCCCAATGAGCCGTATTTTATTTGAAAAACGCAGTTTACCAGCAGAACGCAGTGCAATACTTATTTAAATTGATTTAGTGCTTTTCGTGATTTTTTTAAATATTACAAATTTAGGCTTTAAAAATTGAAAAGTACAAAAATTCTGAAAAGTTTTCCGATAGTAAGTTTCAGTGGTTTGATTATGGCCTTAATATCTGTTGACTGTTGCTTAACTGATTTTCACTTAGAGGAAACAAATAGTTTTAATTAGCTTAGTTTTATGAAAAAACAAGTTATGACGCTCTACCTAATAGCAAAGTTGGTTTGAAATACTTGACTTTTTGGCTTGATGCGAAGACAAACATTGCACAAAAAAAATTTTAAGTAAACTTTTTTTTGTTGGTGACTAAGTTTCCTTCGAGTTACCTTTTGGAATTATTCACCCCTCGCCACTGTAGGCTGTCTATAACTATTGACGGTGAGAAGACTCCACCTTGTGGGCAGCCTCTTGTTGTTAGTGCTGAGATTTCCACTTCTTCGATATTGCTGTAGATAATTCTGCTGTTTAGCATGGACATTAACCAATCGCGAATTACTTGTGGAACGTTGTGGCGCCTTAAAGCACGGTCTGTGGACACAAAGGAAGTGTTGTTTGTTGAAGGCTCCTTCTATGTCACAACGCAAATTTCCTTTTTATAATTTTGTGTTAGTGAAAGGAGAGAAGGAAAATTTTCCACAAATTTCCGTATTTGCAAAATACAATTTTCGAGCTTCGGCGAGCGAGTCTCTTGAGCATTTTTACTTCTTTGAGCGGCTATTATGTTGTATTTTGTTGTTTTGCTGTATTATTTAGATAGCTGCTTATTGCGCCAGTGACCACGGCAAACCTTTTTTCCAGGTCTCAATACATGGCCTTTGTGTGCTATTCCTGGAGTTGGGCGTACTTCTTCCTTGTTTCTTTATCCCTCTTTGTTCGACTTGGAGTTGAGCCTCTTACTTATCACCACCAGGTTTCAAACCTCAGTCATTGAATTTTGGAGCAAATAAAAAAAAAAAATTGAGCAAATGCGAAATCTTCGGAGTAGATTTAAAACAACAAAAATGCATTCTCTTTACCAATGAGTGGACCATCTAATGGTTTCTTTTTAAATTATAGAATATTTTGACACTGACAACTGGTTCCCGTTCGAACTTTCGATAGAAATTCAGTATTAAACCTCCGCGGAACGAATCAAGTCGCTCTACGATTGATCAAAGGTGGAAAATCTTTAAAATTTGTTTTCAAAATTACCGCTTTGTTACCTAGCAGTATGTTTTTTGAAGCAAGTTTTAACCGCGCGCTTTAAGCAAATTTTTGCAAAAAAGTAATGCTAGTGAACAACTCCCAAAGTTCCCAAGGCACAGATTAACATGTGGCTGCTGAAGCCGAAAAAGTGAGATCCAATCTACAAACACATTTCTACCCTTCCGTTATCGTTGGGCGTTTCAGACATTAAACCATTTTTTTTAATGAGATCGGTGACATTGACCTTAGGCGACCTTTGAACATGCAGCAGAACATGAAATACCACACAGCCTACCACAATTAATCTTTTGCAATTTAATTTGCCAAATAGTGTTATCAATCAAGACGGTGTGAATTAGCTTCAATTTTTGCAGCCCTTGTGAACTCCCCCCCCCCCCCCCCTGGCTACAGCCTTGGTCGAGTGATGAGCTGTATACCATCGGTATCTGCAACATAGAATACGTTCTAGAATATGCAATCGCAGGAGGCTTTGATGCACCATTATGCATATATGGAATGACCGAGACACACAGACCAAAATTATAGGAGCAGAAATTTGAGTCATTGCATTTTTACTTTAAAATCACAAACAGACATTGTACATACAGACATTTTATTGAATGCAATAAACTGGTGATAAAGTCTTGTGTTAAAGACAATATTGGGATTGTTCCTTATTATTGGGTTGCCCTAAACAAATTCTCAAGTAGAAACGTAAGGGGTTTTGCTTGCGCCTTGGTTGAGTTTAGGCAATGAACAGGGATGTGCATTGATTTCGTGGCTTAGCTTTTTTTGGCGAACTGAAAACCGAGGTTTTTTTGACAACTCATACGGTTGTCAAGGAAACGTGGATCAGCACTGGATAAACTTCAACGTACGAACTTGTTTTAAATTTGTTTTCCAATTGTATATCAAGACTTAAAAGCTTGGACAAATTCTACTGTGCTCTACAGCTCCTTATATAATGTAAAAAAAAAAACAGTCAATAAAATAACGACCAGTGCGTCGAACCTTACTCCTTTAAAAATACTTATACTTATACAAACAATTGTGGAAAAAGATCTGAAGACTTAAATGACACAGTGTCTGTTACATCGAATTTAAAATAAAAACTACAAAACTTAGAACTTAGTTTAAAATTAAAAAATATTAATTAAAAAATAAAATATAAAAAAACATCAGCCTGAACAAAAGACCAGAAAGCAACAGAATGAAAAATAACTTCGACGAATTGTCAACTCCGCAGCTCTGTGCACATTGCCTGGAGGACTTAAATGTTTCATCCACTAAATGCAGTAGATGTTATGGAGTAATACACCTAACCTGTATTGCATCAGAAAATTTAAAGGTCGTCCATCAGCATAACAACTTTTGTTTTATGTGCAAAAAATGTTACGAAGCTAACCCTCCTAAAATTGATACAATTACCCATGTAACGGCAGTCATGCCAAACCCAATGAAATGCCCTTCAGCAGAGGTTCTTATAGCCAGGATATCGGCAAAAACAATAGATCGTCCAAGAACTTCATCGACTTCATCTGAAAGTGATGGAATAATTGCGTCTCCATCAGTCATACATATGAATTATGAGATGGATGAAAACACATTAAGGCCAAAAATCACCGTTGAAGAAGATACACCTGAAAACGCTCTATTGCGTTTTCCAATTGAAATTCCAACAACTTGTGTAGATTCAAATGCAACTATAGAACCTATCATGGCGGTGGTATGGATACCCAAGGAACATTTGAACGAGAATATTGACAAAATGAAAGATTTTGACCCCAACGGTCCAAGTACATCGAAGCAGGCACTTGACAATCTTGTGTTGGACTGCGAACCAAAAGAAGCTGCTGCTGAAAACATTCCTGCTATTGATCCCAATTCACTCACATTATCCAAAACTGAAGCTTGCCCTGAAGGAGTACTCAAAAATAAGGTCCGAAAATTTGCTCAACTCAAAAAGGGAAATTTAATTTCTCAAAACATCCAAATGACTGTCAAACTGGCTATACCAATACCAAGAATTTCAATTGTATCGGAAGCAACGCCATCGACATCACGACGACAGATACTCCTACCATCGCCACAACGTCGCGATCACACGCCAGCTTTCGGTGTTCCTGTTTTTGATGGTAATAATCCTAGACGGGACCTTCAACTTTGTGCTGATGACATCATACAAAGACTTCGAATTGCCCAACAATTGAAGTCGGCATTAAAGAACGAATTCAGGCGAAACATCATTTGGTCCCCAATTCGTATGGACTTTGGATCCTGTTTACCAGACATTGTATGGATACCAGTGACATACTCAGTCGCTAAGGAATACTCCCAGCTTGTTAAATTATATGGGAGTACTTTAGAGCAGAGACGTATCAAACTTCGCAGTTTCCGAAGCATAATGATACCTGTTCCACCATTTGTTCGACGAGTTGCAAAATCACCCTCTTGCATTTTATGGGTAGCTATTTCTCGGGATGTTCTAGTCAACCTATCATTGATGCGCGCACAAAATTCAAAAGCTACTGATGATGCACGTAAATCGATTTCTACAATGGGCACTGAATTTGCTGCGCTTCTTGCTCCATATTTAGCACGCAGAATTAATGCCGAAGTAAGAGCTGGCACACTAAATCATACCTGGACAGCATTGTTAATTCCCGAATGTATGGCAAGACTAGTGATGGATTATTGGCAAATGCATCAGACCCCACAAGTAAGTTCTTCAAAATTGTGTTCAATATTTTATTCATTATTTGAAAATTCACTATAGCGAATCCAACCACTTTATATTAGACGTTTCATCTAAAAAAATAAAAATACAAAATAATACAAAGACCAATCGTATACGAATACAGAGCATAGATGCAACGGGGAGTAGGAATTACAAATATCGACAAGCTGAGCTGTTCGTTTTTAAATTGAAGGTTAACACAATTGATGATTTTTTATAGATTTTATTTTTTTTAGTTTTATACACCACGTATTTAGACTTTTCTTTTCCTGTTGCACAAATTTAAAATTTATAAAAAAAAAACTTTGGATGAAAATGAAGACGTGTAGTTTATAGTTTAATGTTTTGTTTTTTTTTTATGTGTCAAGAGAATCAAAATTATTCTGTGTTGCTTGAATTTAATTTTGTAAGCATGAAAATCGTTATGTTTAGTTCAACCCAATCTTTTATACATTTTATTTAACCTCACGTAATCAAGGATTTCACTTTTGTCACATCAATGCTCAAAGCCTTTTTAAAAAAATGTATGAGTTCAGGGATATTTTTGAAGGTTCGAAGTATGACGCAATTTGTATTAGTGAAACATGGTTAAGTAAAAATACTGCTGATAATCTAGTGCAGATATGTGGTTTAAAATTGGTTAGAAACGATAGGTCCATTCGCAGTGGTGGGTGGTGGGGTAGCCATCCATATAAGAGACTCTATCAGGAGAGTATAAACCTTTTGCTACCTACTTTGAAAAATACCAACTCCATGGCAAAGTGTTAGTGTCGCCTTCATACCAAAAATTGGTAAACAAGACTTCTCACTCGCCAAGAGCTCTAGACCCATCAGTCTTACTTCCTTCCTGCTTAAAACGCTAGAAAGAATGATTGAGATTTACATACGTAAAACCTCACTCCAAACACACCCTCTGTCTCAGATGCAACGTGCTTACCAAAGAGGATAATCTTGCGAGACCGCCCTTCAAAATCTTGTTAGCAGGATTGAATGCGCGCTTGACAGGAAAGAATTTGAGGTGGGCATTTTCATCGACATTCAAGGTGCTTTTGACAATGCTAGGCTGTCCACAAGGTGGCGTTTTATCTCCTCTTCTGTGGTGCATGTTGATCGACTCTCTACTTGTAATGCTCAATGGTTCTAACGTTCACGCCCAAGCATATGCAGACGACGTCGCCGTGCTCTCGGTTGGTTCCAGCCTCCAAGCTGTCTGTTCCCGAGCAGAGGCTGCGCTTTATATGATTGACACCTGGTGTGTCAGAAACGGTTTCTCCGTCAATCCTCTTAAAATCGAGGTTGTACTCTTCACGAGACGTAGGAAATTGACTGGTCTGACGCAACTTACGCTTAAAGGCGTCAACATCCCCTTTTCAAATGAAGTCTAACATCTTGGAGTGATCCTGAATAACAAACTTCTTTGGTCTATACATGTCGAGTCTAAAACTGCTAAAGCACTGTCAGTCTTCTGGCAATGTAAAGGAAATAAAAGGGTCCTTTGGATCTATACGGCTATATGATAAGACCAATTTATCTCCTATGCGTCAGTTGTTTGGTGGAATAAGCTCTCTCGTAAATACGTTATTGCCTCGTTTGCCAAACTTCAGGGAACAGTTTGTCTTGGTGTTACTGGGGCCTTCCCCAGCACACCGGGAGCTGCTCTCGACGCACTGCTGAATCTTCCTCCCCTTGATACCTACATCATGGGATGTACTCTCAAGACCATTTCTCGTTTAAAGAGATGTGGTCTCTGGCACAATTCGCATTGAAGCTTTGAGGAACTCGCAAGCAGCATATCTTTTGACTCACGTCTAATGGATATGCCGTCTGACACGATGATCCCAAGGCTCAAACTGCGTCAAAATTACTCAGTCAACTTCCCTTTGGTTCAGGACTGGTTCGCTTCAGAATCTGAGCCTGGAAAGAACTGTTATCGTATCTTCACAGATGGCTCCTAAACCGACGAGTGTTCTGGTCCTGGTGCCTTTGTTGAGAACGACGACATGCGACTGCATTCATACGCTTTCGTTTTGCAAGCGGAGGCTTTTGCTATCCTAATGCCCTTGAGCCACGTAACGAACAATAGATGGACGGGGAGAAGTATCTTTGTTCGCAGCGACAGCCACGCTGTGCTTAAGGCCCTTCTCAACCCTTTCATCACTTCGAAAGTGATCCAGGAATGCAAGAGCTCTCTGAATGCGGTCGAAAGATTAAATAAAATTGATCGCAATAATCCTAACAAAATTAAATTCATTGAATGTAATTTATATTGTCACTACCGATCTAGAATTTTATAAAAACTCTAAACAAAATTCTTTTCGTTGTGATGAATGCAAAACTCTTCGCCGTAAGTCTCTCCACCATCAAGATTTTCCTTTGAATGCAGCTAAAGCTTTAACAACAGCAGCAACTTTAACTTTAGTCGTCACACCGAAAGAAAAACCTTGGTAAAATCAAACATGAAGCTTGTTTGTTTTTGCGTCAAGCACGAACATACTTAAATTGAACAAGCTGGCATTTTCATTTTATTTATTTAAATGCTACAATTTTCATTGCTCAAATCAACAACGTCATTTTCAATTTCATTGTTAACCAACAACGGTTGTGATACTAGAAACATACATGTCCATGATACTTTAACATCGTTTGTGTTTCGTCAACAATTCTGAATTGTTGGTAAAATATGAACATTGTTGATCAAGTATGTTCGTGAGAATTCAGCCACGTTTTTATTTGCACAACAGTTCTTACGTAAAATTTCTATGATAAATACCTGAATTGAAGTTTGACCTATACATTTGAGAGGTCAAACTTCAATTCAGGCATTTATCATAGAAATTTTACATTAAGACTGTTGAGCAAATAAAAACGTGGCGTGGAATTCTCACGAACATACTTGATCAACAATAAAGAATAATGAATTATCCATCAAGATAAAATGGTCAGGAAACTTATCATATTAAATTGAAGTTCCGTTATGCGACTTCACGTTTTCTGTGGGCTTAAGTATGAAAAATATTGGAATTCAAAATGTTACTGATACTTTAACTATTCTTTATTGATTAAAGAAGTATGAACATTGTTGATCAAACATATTGGTGATAGTTCAACAGTGTATTTGGTATTTCAATCACAAACGTGATGGTTTTTGTAATTTCAGCCGTAATTGTTAGTTAAATATGTTTGTTGTTGATCAAGTATGAAATCAACAATCACGTTGTTGGTTAAAACTTAGAACATATTCAAATCAGCTACGAACATATTTAATTTAAACATTTTTATGATACTTCCCTGAAAAAAAAATTGATCACGGCAGCATACTTGATTTGAAAATGCGTTCTTATTTGAATTCATCACGAAACTTGGTTAATTTCACAACTCTAGATGAATTGTTGATTAACAATGAAACATGTTTAAATTAACCAAGGTTTTTTCTTTCGGTGCACTAAAACCAACAAATACCGAAACTAATGTAGTCACTCGTTTACCACCAGCAGTTGAACAAAAACAGCTACAAACAAACCCCAAACAACAAGCAAAGTTTTTGCTGGAGCCGCAACAAACAAGGGCATTCTTTTGTGCAGTCCAATATTTCAATCCGCCCTTCAAATGCTTTACGAAGAAATTATTTGCTTGTAAAAAATTAATCAAGGCTTTATTTCAACTGTTAAACAATTGGAAGACGAGAACAAGTGTTTGAAAGAGAGGATCTCCTCTCTTGAAGTAACATTAAATTGGAGAGCAGCATTGAATTCCAAGGTGTTCAAACTTCAGATGTCAACAAGGAGAACGTGTCGGGGCGACTGCACACAATCTTCAAAGATGGTTTAAACATTAACATACCACCAAATGAAATTAAAAGTTGTTATGTAAGACAAGCACGGGAAAATAAACCTGATTCCAGTTCATCTGCCTGTAACAACAACAACAGTGACACGAAAAATAACATCATTCGCAAAAAAATCTTAAATGTTTAGCTTAAGCAACATCCATGATCATTACAGCAATGACCCTTGTAACTTTACTTTAAACAGGATTAATAATTGTAATTTGAATGCGAAAGTCACTCTGTCTGTCCGACTTTCTATGTTACCGTCTCCTGCCCAAAATACTTAACTGATTGATATGAAATTTCGTACAGAGATAGTCTAGAACCTGAGGAAGGACATAGGCTATTTATTATATCACTAAATTCCCACGGGAACGGGAACATAAAAGGGAACTTAGAAGCTAAAGTACCGATTTCGAAAGTTCTTCCACCGTTAGAATGCTACACTATCCCCGAGTATCATAAACTTAAATTCATCCCCATATTCCTACGGGAACGGAAGTCCTTACTTTTATAATAAGTGCGAAAGAAGCTCTGTCTCTTCGTCTTTATATGTAATCATCTCTCGCCCAAACTATAGAACCGATTTAAATGAAATTTTGTACAGTAGGCCAGGGTCGATAATTTTTAAAATGGTAAAAAGAAAAAAAAAAAAACTATAGCAGGATGAGGATCATGTTATACCGATGATTAAAAAAATTTCTAGTCGAAATATACTACTATCTTACGTTTTTCTAGTAATTAAAGTGTAAATTTTGAATTTTTTAAAAATAAAAAAAAAAATTCGGATTTGGGTTATTTTCATTATTTGCATTTTCTGAGAACATTTACCATAGTAATGAAAAATTTTTTAAAATTTTTTAACCATCTGAAAGTAGAGATTTCAACGAACAAAAGAAACACACCAACTTTTTTAAAAAAGTAGATATTTTCGATTCAAAATTTGGGTGATTTTTCGATATTTTGTCAAAATATGGTGAAAAAATAAATATTTAAGTCAAAAAAATTACTGTTTGTTTGGAACATACAAATGTATGTTTTCACCTTATTTCGTTAAAAAATTAGTTTTTTTGCAAAAGATAAAAATAAAAAACCAAAAACTCAGTTATTCGAATTTTTCACATACATTTTGAGGTTATGTGAAAAAAGTGTCTTTACAAAAGTTGTAGATCTTTTTATTACCTACAACTTTGCTATTTTACTTTTATTTTTCCTTTTTTTTTGGTTTATTTTCTACCTGTTCCAATTTGTTTCATCCTACCATAATTTTTTTTGGTCTCAAAAATTATCGACCCTGATCTACAGAGATAGTCTAAAATTTAAGAAAGGACATAGGCTATATATTTTATCCCTATATTCCCACGGGAACGAGAACGCAGACGAGAACTTTGACATTATAGCACTGATTTCAAAAATTATTCTCCCTGAGTTACATAAACTGCAAGTCATCCCCGTATTCCTACGGTCACCATATTCCCACGGGAATGGGAGTTTTTACCAATATCATAAGTCTGAAATGAAATTTGTCTGTCTATTTTTATTTGTTATCAAAAGCCGTCCAAACAATTAAACCTATTTATATGAATTTTGGTACAGAGATATAGTCTTGAGGCTGAAGATGGACATAGACTATAATATGTTATCCCTGTATTCCCACAAGAATGCAAACGGAAACCTAGAAACTACTGAACTGATTTTTCTACATAACATTATAATGAATAAAAATCCCGTGTATTTATACAACAAACTTAATTTTCCGCGTTCGTCAAAAACCTTTACGCTAAATACAGCTAAATACCGTTTTTTGAATTCTTCACGCCTCTTTTTTGTCTATGCAATCAAGCTGTGGAATTCGCTGCCAATTAATATTAGAATAATTTTGAACACTAACCGTTTTAAAAAGCTTTTCTACTTTAACTATCCTCTTCTTTACTCTACTATCATAAAAATTCTTCTTTTAATAGACTTTATATTAATTTTTAATTTGTAAACTCATTTAGCTCTAAGTACTATAAAAGATAATAATCTTAATGTACCACACTTTTTCTTTATACAATAAATTGAAATTGAAATTGATTTCAAGAATTATTTCCCCGTAAGAATGCTACACTATCTCAAAGTAACATAAACTTTAATTTATTCTCATATTCCCATGGGAACGGAAGTACTCTAACATTATAGATCCAAAATCTACTCCGTCTGTCTGTTTTACTTTGTTTACATCTACCGCCCAAACTATTGAATCTATTTGTATGAATGTGTATGAATGGTGCAGAGTAGTCGTGAGCCTGAAGAAGGACATGGGCTGTATTTGTTTTCCCAATATTCCTACGGGAAAGGCAACGTAAACGGGAACCTTGAAACTACTGGACCGATTTCAAAAGTTCTTTCACCGTGAGGTGATTTCTGTCAAATTGTCGATTACACAGTTAACCTGAGAAGAAATCGGCAATGACTGCCATATCAACTAATAAATTATGTTAGACGTATTGGGGGTTGTTGTCGAATGTCTATCAGTAGACAATATTATGAACACTGAGAAAGCCACATCAAACCCTAAAGAGTTTCTCAATTCCTTAGAATCACCAGGAGTGGCTGCAAGTTGGTGTTTCAGTGCCAATAATGAGTAATCTAGAATGTAGAATTGTACACAGCTACAAACTACACATCTGGGATGAGGCATTACAAAAGTTTTCATAATGACTCGAACATCGAAAGGAGAAAACTATTGATTCCCCGTATTTTTTTGATTCCCACTGATTTGCCATTTTAGTTTAAGAGTGTGTCAAACTCGCAAAATCTCTTTATTTGATAAAAGATGGAAAAAGTAAGAACGTCGTGTGCAAAAATGCACTTAAATTAAATATAACAGTGATTAACTAAAACGCATGAATGTGTCTTATTTGCAAAAAAGTAGCCTAAAAACAATAAAAAATGCTGCCGAAAGTCACTATTTCACGCGGACGAAGTCGCGGGCACAGCTAGTCTTTTATAGTTATTCATCAAAACATTAGAAGTATGAGACAGAACTTTGATATATTGCTAAGCAATCTAGAAGCCTTTGCTAACTTGCAAGATATTATTTTTCTATCAGAACTTTGGATATATGAGTGTGAGAAGGATGATTTTTCTATTACCGGATATAATATTTTTTTTTTTTAAATACAAATGCAGAGTGTAGGAGTTTTTGTGCGTGACGTGTTCGCTCATGAGGTTTCATATTTGAGGCTTAGTATGGCTGATGTCTTAAAAGTATCATGTAAGGATAATAATGAATTCATTCACTTTATGTGTTTTTATAGACTTCACTCTGTTGAACCAGGTGTTTTTTTTTTTTTTTTTTTAGTAATTTTCATGTTTGTTAAAAAATGAAAAAGGATCAAACTTAATTCTTGTCGGCGATTTTAATATTGGTATTCTGGTATCTACTTTTGTATCTGATTCCTTTTTAAATTTGACGGCTGAAAATGGTTTGTTAAGTTTCATAAATGAGCCTACTAGACCGGATTCTGGTTCATGTTTGGACCATGTTTTTGCTAGATTTGCGAGGTAATCAGAAGTGTATTGGCCTTATTTTTGATTCGACGTGAAAGATATTGTACCAAAAAGTTAAAAAAAAGTTTGTTAAAAAAATTTATTTGGAAGAGCTAAAAAGTAGGCTTTTATTTGAAGATTGGTCTGCTGTTTATTGATTTTTTTTTGTTTAGTTTATTTAGTGAATGCTTAACAACTGTAAGATACAATATCTTTTAAGGTAGTTAAAAGCTAATTTTACAGAAAAGAGCTAGATTGAGAAAAAAGAAAAATTTATCCTAAAAATTAAAAATTATGAACAACAATTTAAAATTCCAAATACAATTTACAAAATCATATATATATTACTTCGAAAGTGATTTATCAAGACCTTTTCAATTCTTGTTGCGTTTTGGATTTTTCTAACATGGCGTGGTAATGAGTTCCAGAGACGGACGGAATTGACAAAGAAATGACGCTCAGATGTTAAACGCGAATGATGAGAATGATTTAACTGATAACTGAGATCTTACCGATGTCACGGTAGTAATTTTAAATAAGACAAATAAATAGGGTGGCGCAACAGAGCGAGGAGCCCCTGGGCCTAGCGTATTTCTCACAACCATGCCTTGTGAGGGAATGGAGGGGACCTACAATTTTTCGCCGGTTCTGAACGGCTAAGAGAGAATGCGCTTTTCATGGCAATGAATTTACTATCGGAGGACTTGCCAATTCCTCGCGAAAGGCGATACCCGTAGAAAAACATTTTTGCATTTTGTCTCTGCTGGGATTCGAACCTCGAACCTTTGGGTTAGCAGTATGTCTGTGTGTAAGCATTGCTTGCTTACATAGTTGCAATTACAGTAAATTCACAGCCGTCGATGTACGGCATTATCGGAATTACTAAAGTCTTTGCAAGAAGTAAACGTGTTTCAAAAGGTGTAAAAGTTTAAGTTACCCATAATGTACGAAGTACTTCATACACTTTGCCAACGAGTGTGTACATATATGGTCATCCCAAGTCAAGACGCGGTTAAACGTCACGCCGATATTATTTGCAGTATCTACATAATTTATTGGGTAATTATTTAATACAATTGGAGGGAAATACTCAAGATCAAGACTATTTCTTGAAATAACAATGCATTTGGATTTTTTCGGGTTTAATATGAGACCGTTTCGCTCGGACCAACTTTGAATATTTTCGAGATCTTTGTTGACACAAAAAGCTCCATGCTCTATGAGCACAATGGGACAGCCAAAATACAATTGACCGTCATCTGCGTACATATGAGAAGACCTTTTTATCAAATGAAGATGGGAGTTCATTAACGTACATCGAAAACAGTAGTGGACCAAGTATAGAACCCTGTGGGACACCTGTAATGTTCGGGAGGAAACTAGACAATCTACCATCAACTTGGACTGCTTGTTTTCTTTCAGCTAAATGAGAATAAGTAAGCTTAGTAGCACTCAAAGAAAAATTGAATTGATTATTAAGCTTTTGACATAAATTAACGTAGTTGGCTGTGTCGAAAGCCTTTGAAAAGTCCAGCAGAACCAAAAAAGTAACCTTATCTCTATCGAAGGCTTGTCTTATATCTTCAGTTACGTTTAAAAGAGCGGAAATACAGCTGTGTTTTTTACGAAAGCCAGACTGCTTCTGTGTAACATTGAGTTTGCTGTAAGGTGAACGTTGATTTGTTTTTGTAAAATTCTTTCAAACGCTTTCGATAGAAACGGTAAGATAGAGATAGGGCGAAATTCAACACCTTTAGCATTTTTCGGAATTGATATGATTTTTGCTTTCTTCCACATATTCGGGTAAATTCCTGACGTGAGAATAGTGTTGAACAAATAGGTAAGATAAGGCAGTGTTATTGGTAGAATAAGGTACAGAAATTTTTGATAGATTTCATCCAACAGCATTTGACTTTATAGAAAGCAAAGCTTCAACTACATCTGCCACACGGAAACCAAAGCCTGGATGGTCTGACTGGTCGGTAAATAATGGCACATTCCCTTCGATAGGCAATTGAGCCAGTGTTGATTGCATGGCAACAAAAGTTTCGTTAAGGGTATTACCATCAACGTTCATTAGGAGCCCACTTCTCGACCTGTCAATTCCCGTTTTACGTAGGTTTTCCCACAGTTGTTTTTCTTTTAACGAGGTACTAAGCTGGTGAGAGAGGATTTTTGATTTTTCCAATCGTATTTATGTAACAACTTTGTTGCGGAGTGAACAAAAAGTACGCCTCAGCTCTCTCAATCGGTAACGCTTCCACCTAGAATATGCCTCATCTCGAGGAATCGTATATTAGAAGTGAACCATGGTTTATTGTTAGACTTTACTTTTGATCTTTACGGGAACGTAAGTATCAAAAAGAATTTTGATATTATGAGTTAAGAACTCCAGTTGCTCATTGACTTGCAAGTTCTTCTAAAAGTTGAACATTGACGTTATTAAAGTCACGATACAAAATTACCTTACTCGAGTAATCTAAACTAAATTTCAGGGTTAAAAAGATCAAATCATGCTTGGAAAAAGCAGGGGCAGAGAGCTGATCATATAAGGCTACGTCCTTTAAGTTACTTACTAGGAATAGGTCCAAAAGAGTTGCATCTCCTCCAAAGAAGTGAGTTGGTGTCCTTGTATTTACAGGTCGGAGATTAAACGTAGGAGATTAGATGCAAGATTATTTGTCTTCAAGAGGTTGCTATTGAAGTCTCCACATAAAACGATGTTCGGGGAGCTTAGCGCAATGTCTTCCCAAAAACTCTAGGATTGAAAGTGTTACAACCATTATCTTAAATAAATATAAAAATAATCAACTGTTCCAATTCAAATAAAAGTGATTTAACTCAAAACATCAAATATTTTGACTTAAATATGGAAAGGTATTGGAAACAAGGCTCACGAAATCGTGCTTTAATTTTCAATCGACGTAAAGTGGGGCTAAAAAGTGACTTTAGTCTTGCTTCGGGTATTTCAAATACTGTCGCCAGTAGTGTTTCTAACGATCTACCTGGAAGTAGCCGTGGAAGACCGAAGTCCAAGAAGCAAGTCATAATGAAGTCCGAAAGCACTGCCTAGCTAACACTCGAAAATCATCCCGAAAGTTCACAAACGAAGACTTAATGACTGTATCGCTGCTTAGATCTGATCCTTTTATAACACAATACAGGAACACAAATTCAAAACTATCGGAAGAAGACATGGGAAGAAGGGACAACTCCAATTGTTGCACGCGATGTCGGATGAACTCATTCCGGTCTTCTTCGATACCTACACTGCTCAATACCGGGTGCGCACTATATGACGTCTCTGTGGATACGCATTATCCACTAGGTTTACTCTAGTGATGCGAATCCGATCCATGGCTACTCAAATTACTAACTCTGCTAGACAATTATTTGACCGAATATAGGACACAGCGCGGGATGCATCGCATGAACCGAATCATTGTTTTGGTTATAAATTTGCACAATTTGCAAAAGTTGTACTAAAGTTGCAAAATGGCAAATCGAATTGAGAATAAATCAAGTGACGCCTGTCAAAAAGATCAACTCCGAGAAAAGGATTGCCTGTTTGAAAGCCACATGTCTGCCTCTTAAGAAACACCGCTTAGTTTTATTCTCAGTTTTTTCATAACGAATATTTTACATATACTGCGGACTCCATTTCAGTGCAGTCTCAAAACGAATTTCATTAAATTGCATTGATATTCGTAAAAAATTATGCATGCTATGGCCGATATTATTTTATAGTTGGTGTCTGGACTTTATTTATTATGAAATGGAAATAAGTGTGTGTCGTAGTTGGCATTGGAAAGGCATAAAAAAACTTCTGCTTATTGATGTTGTCCTTATTTATATCTTTTCAAAAACAAGCACTAGTCAATGTGGCAAAAGATTGATTAATTTTCTTTACAATAGACACCGTTTTATATATCTCTCTCTTTCTCTCTCACCTTTCTGAGTTTTTTTTTTGCTTTTTTTGTAGTTGATCAATGCTTGTAGCTCCTAATTTTTTGCTCGTACCTTAATTTGAAAAAAAAAAAAAAATTAGAGAAATCTTAACCTCTATCCAATTATTTTGAAAAACTTAAGGAGCCGAACACTTGGAGAGGGCAGTGACAGAGGCAGTCAATTCTTCTCCAAAAAAAATGGATGATGAATTTTTACTGGGATATGAAGATGCTCCGGAACTGTGAAGGGCAAAGAAGAAGAACTGATGACGTACTGATAATGATAACATCGAATTTATATTTTTTACATAATTTGTATTTCAAGATCCCTGCATCATATGAGAAAGGAAAAAGAATTTAAGAGAAATTGATAATTTGTTGAAGAAATATTTACATGTCCTTAAAATATAACTAATAATAGTCATAATTGAAATATGTCAATTCAGCTGGAAAGTCTATTTAAAATAAAAAAAAATTTGTATTTAATGTTGTGATAAAGGTGTTTCCTTAAATGTAAAGAATTTGCTAGAATTAGGTGTAGGTATTTGCATAGTTATACACTCGACCGATACACACTTCTTATAGTGGGGGAGCCCAGGATGCTAAATTTGCAGTTACTATAGCGTCATAGGGACTTATTGGATTGTGAAGTTTACGTTCTAAAACGAAAAACAGTGTATGGCAGTTTTCCATTTCAGAGGGGCGAAGAGCGTGTATAAACTTTTAAAAATGTAAGAAAAAAACAGTCACATTGAAATACTCGAGCGCGTCAGATATTCAAAGAGTACGCGCTTTGTCTTTCTGATAACCGATAAATATTAATATGACCATTAACTGGGGGCAGGTGGGCGTATAGAGAGGTTGAAGAAATAAGTTATTCGATCGTGTCAGATTTTTAAGGTGAATGTTAATTGTAGTCAAAAAGTGTATATTTCAATAAATCTGACGATTTAAACGTGACCATGAGTCATGGCTGATTTTTAAAAACGTAAATAAAAAACACCTGACCTTGAATAACTAGAGTGCGTCAGATTTTTATACAGAGTGATCGTTTTGATGTCTTTCTCCTCCAGGATGATTATCTGAGGAGTACTCTTAGTCTGACAATTTAAGAGTAACAATTATTTTGTCGTTTCTATTTTTAATATATGTTTACACAAATTTTGCTTTGAAATTTTGTTCAAAATACTAAAAATGTTTGCATGATATTGGTTTTATAAAAGAAAAAAACGCTTTCCTTCGTATTTCTTCCCATGGACACATGCTTATAAACAAAAATGTATATGGCAGGTTTGCAGATTGAGAGGTAGGTTTCTGCTTGAAGAACAACAAAATAACACGGTGGTCTACGACTTATTTCATGAATTTGTACGTGTCTCTGCACTGGACTGATGTGTCAAAGGTTGCCACTTTGATAACAAATATGCGTGGATATAAGATTTTATAGCTTTATGCATATTTTTGAAAGAAAAGGCAAAAAATAATTGGAATTTTTCTAAAGTGGGAAAACTGGCCCAAATGAACTCAGTTCCCAATGAGCCGTTTTCTTATTTGAAAAATTCAGTTGACCAGCAGAACTCTGTGCAGAGTGCAATACTTAATTAGATTCATTTAGTGCTTGTGATTTTTTTCAAATATTACAAATTAAGGCTTGAAAAATTGGAATTAAAGTGCAAAAAGTGTGAAAAGTTTTCTGATAGTTTCAGTGGTTTGATTATGGCTTTAATATCTGTAGACTGTTGCCTAACTAAAAACCCTTTTGGTATAATAAAAGGCTAACACATTTAAAAAATTTGAAAAACAAGGCTTCTGCTAAGTTTAGATTATCAAATAATCAAAATGATTACTTACACTTTAGTGAGTTCAGAAAAGAATTTTCTATATTAAGTAAATTTCTGTACAAAAATTATATCATGAAAATTGAAAATAGCATAAAAAATAATAGTAAATGTTTTTGGTCCTTTATAAATTCTAAAAGAAACTCGACAGGAATTCCAAATACAGTTCATTTTAAGTTGCTGAAGTCATCAACAATTGAAAATCATTTGGAACTCTTTGCCAGTTTTTTTGAGTCTGTATATTCAACTAATAACAAGTCACCAGTAACACAGCTTAATGGTGAAGAGAAAGTTGATATTGGGCTAATTCAACTCTCTATCAACGATGTTTTAAGTGTTGTTTTGACACTTAAAAGTAGCTGTAGGTGTGGATCGGATGGTATTCATGAAATAATTTTAAAACGTTGCGGGCACTCCCTTTGCTTACCGTTAATAATTTTTAATAAATCTTTGGTTGACGGTTCGTTTTTGCTTGATTGGAAAGAATCATTTTTGGTTCCGAATTTCAAATCAGGTTCTAAAAACGATATCGAAAATTATAGAGGTATTAGCAAATTGGCGGCAATTCCAAAACTATTCGAGAGTATTGTGAAGAATAAAATTGAGTTTTTGATTAAAGAAGGCTTATCTGAACATCAGCACGGCTTCGTTTCTGGTCGTTCTACTGTCACAAATCTGGCTGTTTTTTCAAGCGTTGGAGAATAAATGTCAAGTTGATGTGGTGTATACTGACTTCAGCAAAGCCTTTGATTCAGTTGACCACGACATTCTTATAAGAAAACTTAAAAACTTTGGTTTTCATTCAAATATATTAGATTGGATTTTTTCATATCTTTCTAATAGATCCCAACGTGTATTAATCGACAATAAATTTTCAAGGGCTATTAGTTGTACTTCTGGCGTCCCTCAAGGTAGTCATTTGGGTCCATTACTGTTTAACATTTATATAAATGATATTGTCAAAACAATTGAAAACTGTAGCTATTTGCTCTATGCGGATGACCTCAAGCGGTTTTTGAAAATCGAGTGTTTGGACGACTGCAACAAAATCCAATCAGATTTAAATCGTATCTCTCACTGGTGTCTACAGAATAATTTGAATCTTAGTATCAAAAAAGTGTAATTCTATATCTTTCAGTAGAAGCTCTAATGTTTTCCCTACCAAATTAATTCTGATAAACTAACTAATGTTAATAAAGTGAAGGATCTTGGTATCTTCTTTGATTCCACATTTTCGACAAAGATCCATGTTGATCATATAGTTGCAAAAGCAAATTCAATGGTAGGATTCATTAAAAGGAATACTAAAGATTTCACTGACCCACATGTGTTATTAACGTTGTTCAACTCGCTGGTAAGATCTATTATTGAATATGCAGAAGTTATTTGGAATCCTTATTATAATGCCCATTCTGATAGGATAGAACGAGTTCAAAGATGATTTACAAAATTCGTTTTTTATAAAATAGGCTGGAACTATGTTCCTAACTATAAAGCAAGATGCCAATTATTAGGTTTGAAATCCATGCAATCACGCAGAAAAACACATGATATAATGTTTGTCAGGGATATTTTGTGTTATCATATAAGAAGCCCTTTTTTGCTATCTCTAGTTCCTCTTTACATTCTTTCAAGATGCTTAAGACCTAGAAATTTCCTTTTTCAACAACCACATAGAACAAATTACGGAAAAAATGACCCTATTTCACGAGCAATTTCCTTATTCAATGAAGTAAGCAATGTTTTTGACTTACATTTAAGCCGAGATACATTCAAAAACAAGTTGTTTTACATTTTTGTATTTTAAGTACTGTTTTATATTATATTTACATAATTATTATTTATAATTGTCATTTGTCACCAGTATGCAATCTGTTAAGCATTAGCTTGTAGATGATTAAATAAAAAAAATAAATAAATAAATAACTGATTTTCTCTTAGAGGAAATAAATAATTTTAATCAGCTTAGTCTTATGAAGAAAAAAAAGTTATAGATTTAGGACGCGCTACCCCTTCCATGAAAATAGAATACAAGCGAAGAGATGGTTTTGTTAACCATTTCAAAGATTCATTGTACCAGAAGTATACTTGGTTGACAGGGAGCTGTAAATTAAATAAAATGTTCTGTTTTCCTTGCCTTCTTTTTTCCAATTCTCCTAGTGTTTGGAGTCGTGCAGGTTACGCTGACATTAACAGTTTAGTGAACTCTGCAAAAAAACATGTCACGACAGAAAAACATATACGCAGTTGTTTATCTCTGCATGATTTTAGCGTTAATCGAATTGAAACCTCTTTAGGGAAATCCTTTACGGTACACAACAAAAAAGTTGAAAAGAATATTTAATTAATGGAACGTTTTATCGATACAGTAGTTCTTTTAGGAAAACAAGAGCAGGCATTCCGAGGTCACGATGAAAAACCAGATTCCAGTTATCGTGGAAATTATATTGAAACTTTATTATACTTATCTAAGTACGACACATTAATGGACACTCATTTAGAACAGTGTTCAAGTGCACAAAATCCCACTTTTAGTGGTCTATCAAGTGATATACAAAACGATTTGATACATAGTATCGCAGAAGTTTTGAGATCTGAAATCAAAATACAAATTAGCAAAACGCGATTTGTATCTATTATGATAGATGAAACACCAGACGTTAGCCATAGGGAACAACTAAGTGCCACTCTACGGTACTTAACAGAAGATGGAATTAAAGAAGGATTTCTTGGTTTTTTTGATGTAAGTGAATGTCGCAATGCAGATGAGCTATCAAAGCATATTTTTAATATACTTGATACATTCTCCTGCAAGGATAAGATGATTGGACAATCCTACGATGGAGCGGCAGTTATGTCAGGGGACGTTGGTGGTGTGAAAAAGAAAGTACTGGATGCTTGTCCAATGGCTTACTTTATTCCTTGCTATGCCCACGTATTAAATTTAGTACTATCGCGCTCCTTGAAAATATATCGGAATTAAAAGTTTTTTTTGGCAATATTAACACTATCATCCGTTTTTTTAATAAATCAACTAAACGTTCTAATCTTTTGAAGCAAATAGCCAACCGACGCATGCCTGGGGAAACTCGCTGGCATTATCATTCGCGGATAATAAACGTGATTTTAAATTGCAGGTTAGATATACATAATTGAAACTTTTAATAATAAGCAAACAGATGTTGAATGTGCAAAAAAAGAAATTGAAAATTTTGAGTCTTGGCTTAGAACTGACTTTCTTAGTAAGTTTGAATCCATTTTTGAAAGCATAAACGATTGCGTTGAACCACCACGGAAGAGAAGATTGTTGGAAATTGATTCAAAAACAAATTACAAACGTCTTTTTGTGGAAATAAAAGACAATATTTTAGCTAAAATAAAAACACGATACAAAACATTCACAAATTTAATTTTCTTAGATTTACTCAATAAATCAAAATATGAACGTTTTTCAATTTCCAATGTAGATGAGCAAATATCTACTTTAGTAAATTTTTTTCCTGGTATTTTTGATTTTACAGCTCTGAAAAATGAACTTAAAGTTTTGTATACAACTTCTTCTCTTCGAAGCCTTGACGTTCTAGCGCTTCATAAGCATTTAAAAAATGAAACACTACGTGACACATTCCCACAGATTTTTGACTTAAGTAGTTTGTTTTTAACATTCCCAATAACTGTTGCTTCCGTCGATTAATCCTTTTCAGCTCTTAAGTGAATTCACACTTATTTAAGAAATACTCAAGGAGAAAACAGGCTTTCTGATTTAACAATTATTTCAATAGAAAAACAGCTTCTTCTAAATATTAAAAGTAAGCCTGACTTTTACCAAAGAGTTTTGGCAGATTTTAATAAAAAATATCGTAGAATAGCTCTAGAGTACAAATAAGAAAATATTAGTTTAGTTAGTATAAGACTTTTCACACTTTTTAATAGATAAACTAATATAAAATGATGAATTTTTGCTTTTAACTACATATTTCATATTTACATTTTTTTTTATTATTTTAAACAAAACATTTGTGAATTATAATGTTCCTATTTTCATTTGAATTAACTACATATATATTTATTTAAGACATTGTATACGCATCTGCCAAAAAGGTTTCTTTCGAAACCATTTTCTTATGCGTTAAGCTCATTGTTATATTTAATTAAATGACAAAAGGTATAGCAAAGTTGGTTTGAAATACTTGACTTTTTGGCTTGATGCAAAGACGTGCATTGCACGAAAAAATATCAAGTTAACTTTTGAAAGTCAAATAGTTGGAGACTATGTTTTCTTCGAGTTACCATTTGGAACTATTCATGCCTCGCCACTGCTACAGACTTGTAGATAATTTAGTTTCCTACAAAAAAGGTCTTTCGGAGAAATTGCTAATATCAATACTAAGCGAGATATTAATCATAATATATTATACCAGTTTCTCTCAAACTTTGTTTTTTTTTTAAATTTTAGTTTTCATTTTTATATTGCTTTTAATTTGCGCTTCAAACTTTTCTTTTCTAATCAAATTTATAAATTGATATATTCATTTATTTTGCTTTTCTGTAATATTTCTATTTATTTTTATTTATTAGTTTATTTTTAATTCCATATTACTTAAACTACAATTTTCCATAATATAAATAACTTTTGGCCTTGGTTTGAAACCTTCTGCCAGATGCCAACTTTTTCATTAAATTTTGTTTTAAACATATGAGTTTTTTTGTTCTATCTTCAAAATAATGTTTTAATTTTCCATGACTAAAATTTTGTTGAAAATATTTCACAACTTTTTTTCTTTTTTTAACATTTTGAAATTATTATAATAATATGCAAAGTATTGAATATTTGCTTAACAAAAATGGAGTTTTCGTGTACGAAAGGTGAGGGTGCACCTGATTGGGTTGAAATCTACTATTAATCGTAAGTAAATTCTTGTCGGTATTTGAGTGTTTCTATGAAATAATGAGTCAGGTTTTTCCAATTTTTGCCATTTAAGATACTTATAGAATCTTTTTCACTTAAAATTGTCTTTTGAAAGTATACGAATCGAAGTTCTTTTAAAATGGAGCAGATAGATAAAAATTGAAAAGAAGTTTCTTGTTCTTGCATATTGCATAATGAACAATACGTGTTTCGGTCTTTGTGGTATGGCCTGTAGTCAAGAGGTAGCAGTTCTCCCCTCACTCGAAAAATATTGGAAATTTCAATCAGGCTTTGTTCACCATTAAAATAATTCAGACTGTTTAAATTATACTGGGGCTTTGGATGCAATGATCTCCTTGATGAGCCTTTAGCTTCCTCAATAAGATATGATTTTATTTTTATATTCAAAATTTCTAGATAGTTCGTTAAATTATTTCTTATATAAACGTCTAAGCTTGGTAGTGGAATTTCCACAGAGCAGAGATAGCCCTTCACATTTACTGAACCAGCTTATCTTTTTGCGTATACTATGCTTTGCAAGTAGGCATCTTTGGTAGTCGATCGTCAGGGTATGTGAGTATTTTTAAGACGTGTTGAAAGTGCAATCTTAGAGTGTAAAGAAAAGTTGGTGAAAGACCAGTTTCTAGAAGGAGCATGTAGTTCGGCGTTGACTGTGGTAGAGCAAATGTTTTTTTAAGGAAAAATCGTTGAAGTTTTTCTACTTCGTCATATTGTTGGTATCCCCAAACTTGGAATCCATATGTCATTATTGATTTCAGAGCAGCTTCAAATACTTGAAACTTGACGCTATGCGCAACGAGTCTACTTCTAAACAGATTTTTCCATGTTGAATTTATTACAGCTACTGCTTTTGCAAGCTTAATCTGCAGGTGTTTTCTTGGATTTAGATTAGGTGTTATTATCATACCCAGATAAACTAAACTCTTCCATTCTTCAATAGGCTCCCTGTTTACAGCCCATCTTTCATTTCGGCAGTGTCTACCTCCCCCAGTTTGGAAAATCATGATTTTCGATTTTGAAGTATTTATTACCAAATTCCATGACTTGCAGTAACTAATGAATTTGTTTATCATTAATTGAAGGCTTTCGGGGGAATCTGCGAACAATATTATATCGTCTGCGTATAAGAGACATCTTATTGTTTGCCCTGCAATATGGATACCATTTGGTAAAAAATCAACTATGTCATTTATGTATATACAATGCGAACAACAATGGGGACAACAAACATCCTTGGCGAACACCACTTTTTGTTTCAAACCAGTCTGACATTTGTTCACCGTCCCATACAGCCGGTACAGTCTCTTCATACATATTTTTTAATAATTTTAGGATTTTGGAAGACATTCCAACTGAATTGAGCTTGTATAATAATGCTCGTCGGTCAAAGCTGTCAAAGGCCGCTTTAAGATCAATAAATACTGCATACAATTTTTTCCTATTTTCTAAGTAGTGATCTACAATATTTTGAATAGAAAAAAGGTGATCCACTGTTGAGTATCCTGCACGGAAGCCTGCCTGAAATTCATTAAGTAATTTGTTTTCTTCTACCCAACGTTCAAGTCTTTTCAGTAATACGCCTGCAAATATTTTAGCTACAATATTCATAAATGAAATTCCCCTATAATTTTCTACATTGTTTGTGTCGCCCGCTTTATTCGCTTTTCTGTAATATTTGCTTGAAACATTATTAAGTTTTGTTCTTATCTCGCTCTCTCTCTTTTTTCTTACTTCCTTTCTCCTTTTTTTTTATTTAAGAGATCAACGCTAAAAGCTTTCTTTTCTTTGGTATCCAATCCAAGCTTTTATATAAACCAGATTGTGCAAATGACTTATTCCAGTTCTGTTTTCTTGAAATTTTGTGTGGGCAAGATAGGAGTTATCTTTAAACCCCCAAATATAACAAACTCTGTAGTTATAACTAATCTACTTGAAAGTCTAACTGTGAGGCACAGTAAAATAATAATTTTCCGGGATCTGAACATTGACCTGTTAGATAAAAGAAACTGTGATGTAAGTCGATTTATTAACGATATAAAGTCGCTACGTTTAGCCCCTGTTAACCTTTAAACACCAACTCATTTAAGCTGCACGGACTCCACACTATTAGATCTACGCGTTGTATTCAATGCATCATTTGCTTCTTCAAGCGGGAAGAGTTTGAATGATGTTCTTTATCCGGGTCCAACTCTGCAGACAGATATAACGCTCTTACTGTTGAATTGAAGACTCTTCAAACACGTGTTCAATAGCGATGTCGAGAAGATATATCGCCAAATCAAGATTCATCCTGATCAGACTCCCTTTCAGAAAATTTTATTTCGTGAAAATCCACGGGATCCTTTAAACGTTTTTGAAATGGGAACGATAACATTTGGTGTTTCTAGCTCTCCGTATTTGGCAATACGCCCATTGTCTTTCGATGATGTTTTATCAGGGACTCACGACATGGCCACTGCATTGAAAGCTCAAGCAGAATTGATTGGGGTGTTACAATCAGCTGGTTTCTACCTAAGAAAATGGACGGCGAATGCGAAGGAGTTGCTTGAATTTCTACCAAAAGGTTCAGTTCTTAACGAAGGTTTTTCCTTTTCGGTGCAACCGGTTGCACAGGCGAAACCCGTTGTTTTCAGCTATCGCTAAATTGTACGATCCAGTAGGGTGGTTGGCCCTTATTGTGATCGTAGAAAAAATTTTGATGCAGCAAATCTTGAATGATAATACCGATTGGGATGGGGAACTGCTACCCAGCACCAAACTAAGATGAGAGGTATTTGCGGATCGTTTGCCAGGAGTAGCAAGCATATGTTTTCCACGATGGGTAGAATACACTCCAGATGCGGTCTCACAGATTGATGGGTTCTGTGACGCATCGGGAAAGGCTTACGTTGCCTGCATTTATTTACGGGTACAACATCAAAAAAAGATCACATCTCATTTGTTATAGGCAAAATCTATGGTTGCCCCGGTAAACACGGTATCGCTGCCAAGGCTTGAGTTACAGGGTGCAGTACTTCTGTCAAAAATGGTACATTTAGCTTCAACTTCCCTTCGAATTGAAAACATGTCACCGGTCCATCTGTGAACAGATTCCACTATTGATCTAGCGTGACTGCAAAAACATCCAAGCTCATGGAAAACCTTTGTGGCAAACCGCACAACGGAAATCTTAAAAAACACAGAAGTGAATAATTGGTGTCACAAGAGGAATATCCCCGGAGGATTTAAAGACCATTCTTTGTGGTGGAATGGACCCGCGTGGTTGCGGGAATCTCAGTCGACATGGCCTTATTCGAAGGGCGAAACGATTGAGGAACCCATTATCGAAGCGAAATCGGTTAAAACCTTCACTAACCAAGTGATACTTTCGTCATTCAACAATCAAATTATCCTACCACGAAATTGTCGGGGCGGAGGAAAATTTATTGTGCTGACTCAAAGGAAGTATTTTGAAAGGGAATATAACGACGTATTATTGAGTGAGCAAGTAGCACCGAAAAGTTGACTGGGAAAATTCAATCCATTTATTGATAATCCTCCTAGTCACTGATACAAATCGTGTTCTTTTCTATGACCAGCTTGATGCTTTTGGTTTTTCAAAGCATGACCTTATTGTGACTTTCCTTGAATTTCAACGTTTGGAGTAAACGCAAAGTAATCAAATAACGTATAGAGACTTCAAAGCAATAGACAAAAACTGCCTGTTTCGTGACACCTTAGCAATTGACTGGTAGGAACTTCGTCAAATGTCTTCCATTGAAGAACAAGTTAAACATTTTACACAAAAAATAAATCATTTCTTTCAACAGTATGTTCCATTAAAATCTTTTACCCTTCCTTATAGGTATTGTGAATGGATGACTTCAAGGATCCAACAATAACTTAGCAATTATGACTTGTAAAAATATCAAAGCATTGGGAACTTGCGATAAAAATAGGTTTGATGAAGATGTCCGTGAAATTAATCCAGATGATTTAAACAGAGACTTTGCTTCCATTTCAAATGTCCTTTATGACCGAAACCATATACAGTCAAACCCGGATAAGTGAGAAAACTCTATAAGTGAGAGTAATAGCCAGGACCCGACATTTTAAGCTCCCAAAACCTCTATTAGCGAGAAACAGAAACCTCTGTAAGAGAGAGTCGTTTTTCCCTCATTGACATCCGTAAGTGCGACTGCTACTTAACTATACCTCTCTAAGCGACAGGCGAGCAAACAAATTTAACATCTGCTATTTTATGACTCGTTCTTAATTTTCGTCGAACTTTCTACCATTGTTTTTGTATTGTTTTCTCCTCAATATTGTACCCATTCTATTTCGTGGAACTAAAATTTTTTTTGTTATTTTATCGCATTCCTTACGAATGGACACGTATCACTGTGTTTATGTAATTTTATCATTATTACATATTAACTTCATTCGTTCTTGCTGTCACTTGATATTGCTGCGTACCTCTATAAGTGAGAAACGCTACCCATGTACCTAAATTAGCGAGAAACTCAGGTTATTGAGAAACCTCTATAAGCGAAAATGAGATTGTGCTCACTTGAACTCTCGCTTATCCAGGTTTGACTGTAGATCACAGATCGTATGCTGTAGAGGAACCGCTCATACCAACAATATCTAGGAGTTTTAGCTTTCAAAAAAGTAACCGAATACAAAGTTTTTAGTGTAGTTTCTGCAATAAAGTCAAACGCGACTGGATTAGATGGAGTGCAACCAAAGCTCTTGAGAATGATTATTCATGGGGTGCTCTCCGGAATTACATACATTTTAACTTACTCCATATACCCGTCTCCCTGGAAAATTTCCAAAATCATTCCCGTCCTTAAAAATGCGGGGTCTGGCAATAAATCATATCGTCCTATATCTATTCTTCCTTTCATCTCAAATACATTCTTTTCTCAATGAGTTTAACCTTCTATTACCAAGGCAATCCGGTTTTAGACCAGAGTACATTTGTACTACGGCGCTCTTGTACTTGGTAGATGACATTCGAATGGAATTGAATGAAGATAATGTCACTTCACTTGTTCTGCTTGATTTCTCAAAGACATTCGATACAGTTCCTCATGACATTCTCATTCTAAAACTGAAAAACTACTTCGCTTTCGACCCCACAGCTTTGAAGCTCATGAAAAGTTACTTGGTTAGCTGCAACCAAGAAAATGTCAAATTTCCTCGGCACAAATGCTGGTCTCCCACAAGTATCCATCTTGGGTCCACTATTGTTCATCCTATTCAATAACGACATTCTATCAATTTTAAAATGCTGTAAGTTCCAAATGTACACAGATGATGTGCAGATACACTAAAGCTATCCGATAGGTCTTGTTGAAGATACCACTGAACGAATTAATGAGGACCTTTGCTTGATAGCCTCTTGGTCAATGAAGAATAAGCTTATGTTGAATTCCAATAAAACTCAAGCCATACTAACAAGTCGTTCAAGCATTGACACTCGTGCATAGAAGGATTAGTACTACCCTAAGTTAGTACTGTTAAAAATCTCGGTATTATATTTTACCAAAATCTCAACTAAAATCACATTGTTAGAACAGTTTCCAAGATATACGATTCCATTCGTGCTTTGTATCAAATCGGAAACTGCCTTCCTTTTAGAATTAAAGCAAAGCTGGTTAAGACACTCCTATTCCCAATTATTTTTTATGCCTATTCCGTTTTTTCGTAACCTAGACAGCTACTCTTTCCGTTTGCTTATAACATCGGTCGAAGAGAACACATTTCTGGTTATGTTAAGGCTTTCCTTGGAATGGAAATACAGAAGTATCTCGAATCTAAAACATCAAATTTTCTATTCACTCTAAAGGAAAACAAAGTGCCCGAATACATTTTTCAAAGATTACAATATCCATCTTCCTCCGAAAGAAGTTAAAGTTTTGACACGCCCACCTCGGACTACACTGTAACTCAAAAACAATTCTTTGCTTACGCTATAAGAATTTGGAACTCCCTTCCGCTCTTTGTCAAGAGGTCTTCAAATATCAGGAATTTTCAGAAAAAAACTCAAACAACATTACTGCACATAAGCGTTGTAAAGTTAAAAGGAAGGAAGGAAGGAAAAAGTGAATGAATAATTAAATATAATTATACATTATATAAATCAGTCTTTAGAAAAATAAATTAGAAGCGAAATCTGTAAAAAGGCCAAAATAAATAAGTAAATAAATAAATAAATAAATAAATAAGTAAATATACAATAAGCAAATAAATAAATAAATGGATAAATAAATTTATAAGTTAATAAACAAATAAACAAAAAAATAAATAATAAAAGAGTAGTTAGAAAATAAATAATAAATAACAAATAATGTATATAAATACATATGTTTGTAACGAATTGAAAGACAACAAGTAACATTTAACATAAGCTAACAAAATTTGTACTATGTGTATATAAATAAATTGTCGGTATTAAGTTTAGTGTGAATAGATTAAGAAGGTAATCTTGAAATTCAGATGTTGTCAGAAGTATTACAGGATGTTTTGTATTTCTGCTTTAGTCTAAGTAATCTTTCAGAAACAAGTTCCAAATTAGTGATTAAATGTAATTCAGCTGTTGAAAGCCGCCAGGGTAAATTCAGCATCATTTTCAGAATGTTATTTTGTGCTCTTTGTTGTTTACAAATATCGCTTTTCGCGCTGATGTCGCGAACGGCAGAGCCATAAAACATTATTGCTTAAAAAATTGTTTTGAAAATGATAAGTTCATTATCATTATTCAAATTTGATTTACGATTGATAAAAGGGTAAAGTATCTTTTTTGTCAAATTGATTTTTTTGATAATTTCCTGTATGTGAAAACCAAATGTTAGTTTACTATCTAAATGTACTCCAAAATATTTGACATTATTTTCACATTCCGTTGTAGTACCGTTAACATTAAGTCTGTTGCTTGGGAGGAAACATGCTTTTCTTTTCCGAGTGAAAAAAATCTTGATCTTCCAATTATTAAAATATACTTGTACTTCATTTAAAGCAGATTGTAAGTTGGTTTCTATTTCAAAACCAGTTAAATCTGAGCAGCAGATACTTGTGTCATCAGCAATAATAGCTGTTTCACAGTTAAGAAGACAAGGAAAAGACGTAAAAACATTGTACAAAATAGGACCCAGGACGGAACCTTGAGGAACACCAGAAAAACAAACAAACGTTTCAGACAGAACATTATTCACTGAAACAATTAGTTTTCTCGACGACAGAAAAGGCTTGATAATTTTGATGATGTACATAGCAAAGTTATTTAACAGAACCTTATGCAAAAGGCCGTTGTGCCAAACACAGTCAAATGCTTTTTATTTTATTTTTTATTATTTAATTTTATTTTGTTTATTGGTAAGCCTGTATTTTAAGATATAATATCTTATAAGTTAATACATGCTTAAATTTGCTTAAAAAATATATATATTAGCTACTAGATATTTGAAATAGTATTTACAATTGAGCTTTTCAAAACTGGCTGTGCAATAGTTTTATTACAATTTATTATTTCATGTAAATCGTATTGAATTTATAAACATTGCAATTGATAATTTTAAAAAAAACAAACATTTTTAAATATGAAAACAATTATATTCTGCTTGCGGAGAGGTGTATTCGCAGTTCATTTTTTAAGGAGTTCATGTCTCGAATTATTCTGATATGTCGAGGAAAATTATTCCATAATCGCGTCACATTGACAAAAAACTGTCGTTCGGAGGTTAAACTGGAAAAACGAAATTGTATTATTTGTTGTGATCTAATTGAAGAGGCCATATGTATTCTGGTGAAGATATAAGAAGGCTGGTGTGTCAGCAGCGTTCTAAACAGTAAAATTAAGGTTCTATAACGAATGAGGTTGTCGAAAGAGAGATTATATATTGACTTCGAAAAATGTGAAACTCTATCGAATCTTTTAAGACCATATACATATCTAGCAATGTTATTATATGCCACATTGAGTTTTCTTCGACTTATGTAATCGCAATGGCAATAGATCTCACAGCCATGCAAAAGTTTGTTTTGACTGGAGTATAATACTGTGTAGACGACAGTCTGCGCAGTACTCCGTATGCTTTCCCAATAGTCGAGTTTATGTGCGTGTTCCATGTAAGAGTCCGGTTAAACGTTATTCCTAAATTTTTAGCGGTCTCAATCTCAACATATTGAAGGGCCGCCCCATCAAGAATTATCTGTGGGAACTGGGAACAGTCAATGGGTTTCTTAGAGATAACCAGACATTTGGACTTAGATGGATTCAAGAATAGTCCATTATCTTTAGCGAAATTAGAAATATTTTCTAAATCATTGTTAATATTAATGACGCTGCCATCAATTTGGCCTAACGAACAACTTATATACATTTGAACGTCGTCCGCATACATTTGAACTGTTGATGTGGAGACTATTTGTGGTAATTCACTGATGCAAAGAGAAAATAGGAGAGGACCGAGGATCGAGCCTTGTGGAACACCTCTTTTTATGGGAAGAAAGGATGAAATATTACGATTCATCATAACAGCCTGTTGCCTTCCTTGGAAATAAGACGAAATACAATCTTGATAATTTTTTACAGAGATTAAGGTGATCAACCGTGTCAAAGGCTTTTGAAAAATCCAATAGCAGAAGGAAAGTTATATTTTTGTTGTCTAAAGCCACTCTCACGTCTTCGATAACATTAATCAAAGCTGTTTGGCAACTGTGTTTCTCTCTAAATCCGGATTGTTGCGGCGAAAGAAAGTTATTCCTGCGTAAATAAGTATTTATTTGTTTTTGAATAATCTTTTCGAAAACCTTTGACAGGAATGGAAGGATGGAAATAGGTCTAAAATCTTTACTGCGTGGACTTTTTTCGATTGGTATTATTTTAGCTGACTTCCACTGTTCAGGGAAAACGCCGGTTGTCAGAATCGTGTTAAAGGTATGCGTAACATACGGCAAAAGAACAGGCAGTATTGCCTTTAAAAAAGTGGGGTGTATTTGATCAGTACCTATAGCATTCGACTTAATTGACAAAAAACTTTGCACTACGTCAGTACTTTCAACGCATAGCTAAATGCATTCAAATTATTGTTCTGGAAATTTTGGGGCGAAGTGACCGGGAGATAAGGGAAGGGTAGCTCGACGACTTTTTGATTGAGCTCGTTCACACTGATATCATCAGGGAAAACGTTTCTTATAGTTTTAGCTATGCCGATCTCACGAAGATTATTCCAAAGTTGCCTCCCGCATTGTGATGTTGGAGAGCACCTTTGTTTTACCGTTACGAATTTTGGTTACCACTATATTACGTAACCTACGATAATTGTGTCGAGATTCCTCCAGTCTAAAGCTTTTCCAGATAGCATATGCGTGGTCTCTTGCTTGCATCAAATTACGAATTTCGGCAGTAAACCAAGACCGATGATTATGTTTCCGAGTACGACAGTAATACCATACCCTTACTCTTGCTTGTAGCAAAATTACTTTTTAAATGTTTAGTTATGCGGTGAATCTGGTGAACAGGACTATGGAATGGTCTGAAACCAAATTGTTCAGGAGGAAAAATACTTCTAGCGTTTACATGTGCCATCAATTTGTTTTTTTATTAGTTTTAAAGCATTTGCTTAACGAACTAAGTAGGCTTATGGGTCTGTAGCTAGAAGGCGACCCAGAACTTTTTCCTGGTTTCAATAAAGGAATTACTTTCGCAACTTTCCATTCAGTTGGAAAATAACCAGTTTTAAAACAGCAGTTAGAAAGCCTTTGTAACAATTTTATTGCCGATTCTTGGAAGGTTTTTTAAATATAAGTTTCGAAGACTATCAAATCCTAAAGGCTTTCTAGTTCATAGTTCTTGAAATACTGTTTTTATATCTTCAATTGTGATATACCCTTCCTCGGCGTTTATACTACTTGAATTGATTTTATCAATGGAAAGTGCCAAAGATTCTACACTGGTTATCAGTAAATGACCGTGCTAATGCATTTGCCTTATCGGCACATTTCTCTTTTTAATTACCTTAACCATATTCCAGAATGGTTTGGATGCTTTCTCAAGGCCCTGTAATTTCTGATTCCAAGTTTTGTTTCTATGCATCGAAGCTCTATCTTTGATGATTGCGTTCAATCTCAGTATTACCATCTCATTAAGATTACATTTATACCTAGTTCTGATCCACTTAGATCTGTAACTATTTCTTACTTTGATTAACTCTGTCAGATACCGAGGCAACTCATTTGAACTCTTTGGGTTTACACATTTTTTGGGAACAGATAGCTTGACACTTTCAGTTACTGTCTTTGTAAAAATAGTAACTGTTTCATCAATTTCAATTGAGCTGACATCGGCATTTAACAGACTTGGAACATTTCTTAATTTATTTCGAATTATGCTTTTGAAATTTTTCCAAATTGCATTTTCGAAATCAAGTGTTTCGTTTGTCTTGTTCTGAGGTGATGAAAGAACAATTATTTCAACAGGCAAATGATCTGATCTTAAGAAATTGTCGATCACCTTCTCCATGGTTTTCAGTACAAAGGATGTTAAGTTTATTGGCCTGAACCATTTAGGATGAGTTGTGTCTTTCTTAACCGTTTTTGGTATAAAAATTTTGCTTGCGTCCATGGACTGGGTATATACCCTAAGTCCAGGCTGCTTCTGATAATTTTAAGCAAGTGTTGTAGGATCACTTCTTTCCCCATTTGTAGTAATGCTGCAAAGATCCCATCTACACCTGGAGATTTGAAGGGCTGAAAGGTACTTAATGCCTATTCTAGCCTTTTCTTCCTTATCAGTCTTTCGTGTCTTGTTGTTAATATGCTTCTAGGGTGTTAAGCAGAAGAAGAGTTCTTTGCTCTTCATTTTCTGTAAAGCTGCCCGTCCGTCAGCGTGTTTCATTTCATTTCATTAAAATAGGAAAGGAGAAAAAGAAAGGATTGAGTGAAAGAAAAGGAAAGGAAATCAATATGTATTGGAGAAATGTTGTAAGACAGCTTTTCTGAAGTATGTTGGGCTCAAAATCCCTTTGATCTGTAAGGGAAGAGAGTTCCAAAGTTTGATTGCGTGAATGAAAAAGAGTCGCGATGAATTCATATATTGCGTTAAGTTACACCCTAAAAAATCTTTCGAATAACCTGAAATGTGATCATGTCTCCGAAGTCGATATATATAACGAAGTGAATCGTTAAACGCTACTTTCAGTTTCCGTTGGGAAACATAATCAAGATTCCCGTAGACTACTTCAGAGTATGTTATAATGGGTAAAACTAAAGCTTTTACAAGCTTTTTCCTGGTTTCATGGGGCGTAAAACCTGTTTTCGGAGGCATACACATATTCTTTTAACAACGAGATTAATGTGATGTGAACAAGATAGTTTGCAATTTATAACAAAACCAAGGCTTGTTACATGTTCCACTAAATCCAATTTGCAGTTTCCTAGAAGGATAGATATATCAAAATCATTGTAGGATATGGGTAAAACCTTAGACCTGGTGAGGTTAATATTTAATCCATTCAATTCAAAAACGACCAATTGTAAATATTTGCTAAGTCATTATTATTTAGCAGACTAGCAAGGTTTGAAATATTTTGGAGAGGGCTGGATACGTAGAGTTGAACATCATCTGCATAGAGATGGACAATGGTGTAGAGGCAATATGTTGGTAGATCATAAATAAAAATGCAAAACAATATAGGTTCCAGAATTGAGCCTTGAGGAACCCCCTGTTTTACTGGTTTAAACTCAGACGAAGTCTCCCCATTAACCACTCTTTGCATCCTTCCAGAAAGAAAACTACAAACTAGACCAACAGCCCTGTCGCTAAATCCAAAAAGTTGTTTGAGTTTCCAGGGAAGAATTTCATGGTTAACTTTATCAAAGGCTTTGTCAGCAGACAGAGGAGCGTAATATATCGTTTATCAAAGGCACATCTAGTGTCCTCAAGAATGTTGACCATTGCTGAGGAGCAACTATGGTTAGCTCTGAAACCTGACTGACAAGGATTTAGAATGATAAATAGTTCTGAATTTGCTTAGCCATCAACTTCTCAAAAACCTTGGACAGGCATGGTAATATGCTTATTGGCCTGTTTCAAGGCCGTTCTTCAGCTTAGCTAAGTTAGGGTTCCTAACAATATGTTGTTTTTTTTGCAATTTCGTGTGAACATTGAAAAACGCTTTTAAGTACGACCCGACTAACGCTGTCGTCAGCTTGTTTCGTATAAAGCTTTCTCTTTGGCAACTGTAGGGCCATAGTTTTAATTATTCAATGCAGCTGTTCCATACGACACTAATCTATAAGAAGTAGAAGGACCGCAAAGAGTCTGCTATTTAATAAAAGGACTCATTGCACTAAGCTTATTCATAATGAGAAAAAAATGTCAAGATGTGTTTTGAGCACATTTGTAAAACGTAACGTCTCCAAAGGTTTTCAGCCCAAATACCCCCCCCCCCCCCCCATGTGATATAAAAAATAAATAATAATAATAGTCGGATATATATGAATTCAATAATATGAATGACAAATTAAGAAAAATAAAAGAATAAGGACAAAAATAAACATGAATCGAATTACCGCACACATTAATGAGAAATGTAGTAACGTAATTTGACATTCTCTCGCATAAGTAACTGAACGGAATTTGTTTTGTTTTTTATTGACCAGTTATTAAAAAGTGTTTTACAACAAATATTTGCTATCGCCCAATTTACACAGAGTTACAGTAGAAGTCTACTTTGCTTGTGAAAATTTTTATAAGAATGCACAATTTTTGTATTTGCAGAATAAGTGTAATTTTACTTTTGAGGAGGAAAGGTCATGAAAACCTCCTAATTGAGAAAACTGAGAAAAGTACATAACAAGTTTTGACTATGTAAGCTTTTTATAATATATTTTTAGTATATCTATATATATTTATCTATATTCATTAATCATTAGTTCTAAGCTACATATATGCTTATAATAAGATTACATTTTTTTTTAACTAACTCTATAACGCAGATAAATTTTTGTATTACTGAAGTTGAATTATAAATGTTATAAGATACAAAAAAAAAACTTTTTTGTGCAAAAAGAAGAAAGTGAACAAATAACAATGAAACAAATAAGTCGACGTGTGAGTAGTGCACATGTAAGTTAATAAATTAACAAATAATTAGGTAAGAACATAAGGGTGAATAAATAAGAATTGCAGAAAAAAGAAATTTTAAATAATTATAAACAGTATTTTAAATTAGGTAGATAATAAACGAGTGGAAAACAAAAAGCATTAACACAATTCGAAACATTTAACAAAGTATTAATTGGTTAAGTTTACAATAAGAATGTTATCAGACATAGCGCAACGAATCAGATATCTTTCTTCAAATCTGAAACGAGATCGATTTTGGTGCGGCTATGCAGTTCCGATGTTGAAAAGTGCCAAGGAAGTGCTAGCATCATTTTTAATAACTTATTTTGAGACACTTGCAATTTTTGAATATGTGTTTTTGCACATTGTCCCCATACTGGACATGGACAACCATAAAGCAAAATAGATTTAAAAATTACTTTATATATTATTAGTTTGTTGTCATTGCTCAGAAGAGATTTTCTATTGATTAGCGGATACATTATTTTTATTGTTTTATTGACTTTAGTTATTGTTTTATGTATATGGTCATGAAAAGTAAGCTTTTTGTCTAAGTGTATACCCAGGTATTTTACTGACGTTCCCCATTCTATTTCCATATCATTTAGTTTTAAATTGTTGCTAGGAATAAAGCAGATTTTTCTTTTTCTTGTAAAAAAGATTGCCTGCGTTTTCGAGGCATTAATTTTAATCCTCCATTTCTTGTAATAGTTTTCTAAAATATTAAGTGCTGGCTGTAGATAAGTCTCTATACTTAGACTAAGTACATCAGATGAAAAAATGGCTATGTCGTCGGCATAAATAGCCGATTCGTAGTTAGGTGTAAACGTTATAAAGAATGGGTCCCAACACCGATCCTTGAGGCACTCCTGCAGGCACACAAAGTTATTCAGACATGCTCCCGCTGAGAGAAACAATAAAGAATCTACTTTTCAAAAAACTTTCAACTAATATGATAAGGTATCTTGGAAAATTCAGATTTATCATTTTATACAATAGGCCATTAAAATGCTTTCTGAACGTCTAAGAGTATCAGGCCAGTGGACTTTTGAATGCTGAAATTAAATCGAACATGTTTAGTTATTTGATTAACTTGGTTTACTGTGCTGTGTTGTTCCCGAAATCCAAATTTGGACTTAATGAGCCGTTCAAAAATCTTACTTGTGCAACTCAAAAGACTTATCGGTCTGTAGTTCTTTATATCGTTTGGTTGGTTTCCAGGTTTTAAAATTGGTACAACTTTTGCTACTTTCCACGATAAAGGAAAATTCTGAAACCTAATGCAACTGTTCCATATAAAAAGAAGGTACTTTAAAACGATTTTGGGTAGTTGTTTAAGAAAAATATTTTCTATACCATCAAAACCTACTGATTTGCGTATCTGAAGAGTCCTTACGATAACTAACAGATCTTCAAGACTAGCGTAAGCAGTTTCTGGAATGTCAGTGTGAAGTGAGGTAAACTTGCAGACAACATCTTTTACCTGATTTTAGATCATTTGTTGAGTTTGTTACTATGTGATTCTCATAAAATGAATTAGCAAATGCATTTGCCTTATCAATATTGGTACTACACACAGACAGAGAATTTTGGAAAGTGGGGCAAAGCTGTTCTTTTTTTTAATGCTTTAGCAATGTTCCAAAAGGGTTTCATTTCATTTCATTTTTAATTAAATTATTTAGCTGTTTCACCTCAGCGCTTTGTCTAGGATCTCGGTACCGTTGCCATTGACGTCTGAGACAGTTTCGTAGTTTGATTAGATTTACTATGCTTTGTGGTAATTTCGTTTTACTATCCGATGGATATTTTTTTGGTACACATAAATCTATGCTTTCAGATATTGTGGAATCGAAATTTTTAATTATTGTATCTATTTGTTCGGTGGATTCGATATGATCTAAATTTGTGTCTTATTGCTTTTCTGAAGTCGGAATTTGTTGATTCCATAGATGGACAACAGACTGATATTGTGTAACTCAAAGCTATTCTCACTCACTCGATTCACTCGACCACAATTGTTTTTTTTTTTTTAATTTTAATTTTAATTGTCAAAGTTGACTGTGGGAAAAATACGACTTTAAAATGTTGTATATTATATATGTTAACAATTATAAAACTAATTATTGCTGTAAATTTTGATGTACAAAACAATGTTTAAGCTTAACATTGCTAAATTAAATTGGTGTGATGTTTATATATATGTATACCTTTAGAAATATGCACTCATGGTCACACAATTAAGTCATTTTAATAAAATGAGGTCTAAATATCCATAATCCATATACAATACAATACAAATTACAACGAATACAAAATTTGTTCAAATTCTAAATGTTTACAATCACAATAAAAAACGTTGTGTAAAGCTGTTCAATTTAGTCTATGAAGATGTTGATGTTTGCATGCCCAGAGAACAATTTAAATATATTATAATGGAAAATAATCATTTCTAAATTAATTTGAATTTTTGTAATGAATATTGCTTTGTAAAAATCTGTTGACTGAGAGATCATAGATTGAAATAATAAATACTAAATACTAAATACTCAAAAAAAATTCCACTATAACAATTTAGTAATTTCTTTAACAAAAAATCAATAGTATAAAAAAAATGTGGCCATTAGGGCGGTCCATTGTTTTGTTTGCGATAGTCCTAAATTCGTACTAAATCTATTAAAAAAATTCATGCCAAGTTATAGCTCTTAATTTTAATTTTAACCCGACCCACCCGACAGCCAAAGTTTTAAATGGAAATAACACGGGAAAAGTTCTGTTGATTATTTGAAATTTTTGTCATTACGAAATAATGAACAGATCATGTTAATGATGGTTCTTATAGCAAATTTAACGCTCTACAAAAAAAGTCTTTTATGATTTTTTTCTAACTCTAACGGTTTCTCAGTTATTTGAGGTCATAGTTGAAGCTCTATGGATATGTAGACCTCATTTTATCAAAATGACTTAATTGTGTGACCATAAGTGTAAATGTAGATAAAATATTAACAATAAAGTTCACAAAACGAACTGACTAGCCGCGAAACCTTTTAAGGTTTTCTTTAATTTTTATGTTTGTTTTGCTCATTTCTAACAAAATACTTGGCTTCCTTAGTGTCTTAAGCTTAACTTTAATTAAATAAAGAAAGAAAAGAAAAGAAATTTACAAATTGTTTACTCTAAGTTAAAAAATGTATAGTTTTTAGATTAGATTAGTTTTTAGATCTCAATAGAGTATATAAACTTTAAGTGCTCCTCTAAGCAAATCCTTGTTATAATTGTAAATTTTTCGCTGTGAGAAAAAGCTGAAAAAATGTATATGATTCATATAAAGAGTACAACAAAAACTAATGTATTCCAGTATAAGAAAAAGACAAAATTATTTCAAAGAAAACTCATTTGTGAGATGAATCAGTTTTATACTTGGTATTGGACTATTATACACATGTAAAAACATAAATGGAACAATTTAATAAATAAATGTTAAAGTCGTAAGACTGCAAATTCTGTCTTATTTCACATGAATTCGAAATTAGCACAATAGCCAAGTTCACATTGTACAATTAGTTGGACAGACTTTGGCCTGAACGACCAATGCTTGATAGTGTGAACCGTCAGACGACCGCTTGACCAACTTGTTGGATGGCTTTCAAATATTTTTGAAATTTTAGGAGTTGGACGAAGTGGAAGAGTATGTGACATAAAGTTGGACGAAAAGTTTACTACGTCCGACCATCCAACTTCCATCAAACGAAGTCTGTCCAACTAATTGCACAGTGTGAACTCGGCTAATGAAAATTTATTAATCCATCGGGCAGGCGGGTACCGATAATTTGAAGCGAAGTACTGGCTCCTATCACAAGGTCCGTCGTAGCAATTTCGGACTACAAATACCAAAATGGAAGCATCACAGACGCCCTTGTAGTGAATGTTTTGCCACAAAATTTGCAACTATTAATAAAGTTATAAGAAAGTTATAAATATCTGTTGCCAAGCGTTCATTAAGATGATGTTTTTAGTCATTTATATTTGACGTTCGTAGTCCGAAATTGCTACGACGGGCCTTGTGATAGGGGTGACTGATTGCTTGCTGCAAGGTTCAGGCATTCTATAACTGTGTTCTGGGGCACTCTGTCTCTCTCTCTCTCTCTCTCTCTCTCTCTCTCTCTCTCTCTCTCTCTCTCTTTCTCTCTCTCTCTCTCACTCTCTCACTCTCTCACTCACTCACTCACCCACACACTCTCTCTTGGGACATCGTCAGACTCTGAGAGGCAAGACTGCAAAACTAATTTTGCCCCTCTGCCGCTCTGTTCGTGGTGGTGGCTTTTAATCTGGCAATACTTTTTCAGAGTTGGTCTTATTGACAGCCGTTACTTGATTCATGGCTAGTTTTCTTTTTTTTTATAATAAACTCGCACACCAAGGAGTTATGACTACCCTTACAATGTTATAGAACACAATGCGAGTATTTAGGAAAATAGGAGAGGATTTGAAAGGAGATACCGATGCACGTTGCTTTTGAATTTTTGTAAATAGTAAATTAGGGCAAAAACAGGGCCAGGTAGAGCATTCCACATTCGTGTGGTGCGACCAAAATAAGAATCTCTATACTTGACTGTTCGACCGAAGTTGGACTTAAGGTAAAACTGATGAGCATTTAAGTAAAGTATGTTTTCACGTAAACGAAGATCATCGTTTACACACATATCGAGTACTGACAGCTTTCCGATTTCTTGGATGCAGGAACCATTCATGGTTAATGGCAATGGGGGAATTTGAAGCATCAACGACAAGAGACAACATTGAGTTTTTGCAGCATTGAATTCTACTCGGTTTTTTTATGACAGGGTCAAAATTCAATGAGCTTATAATACGCAACCGTTCCATTTCCACATGAAACGAATATGAAAAGCTGAGGGTCTAGAGTCGAGTTAAGCGGATTAGAAGTTGCAGACAAGAGATCATTTATGAAAATGAGGAAGAGAGTCGGAGACAAAACGGAGTCCTGGGGCACACCAGCATTTATGGTTCAATACAACTTGTATTGAACGGTCGGAAAGGTAGTTTCTAATTCAACGAAGAAGAGACCCATCGATACCAAAAGCACGCATTTTCGATAAAAGAGCCTGATGCCAAACTCTATCAAATGCTTTAGAAATATCATGCGCAATTATCTTACTTTCTCCAAAACAATGTAAAGATTGGTTCCACTTTTCAGTGAGAAAAGCCATCAAATCATCAGCCGTACTGACGGTTATTAAGAAGCTTTTGTTCTTCAAGATATTTCATAAGTTGATGGTTTATCAACGTTTCCATGACTTTGGAAAGAAGGAACGTTAGTGCTATTGGACGGGGAGGAAGATTCGCCTTTTTTAGGGACGGGTTGGACAAAAGTAGTTTTCCGTCTGCTCGAGAAAAGCCCAGCAGAATAGGAAGGAAGGAAAAGTTTACGCAGTGGTTTTGCCAGCGTAGAAGAACACCTCTTCAGAATAACGACGGAGATACCATCTGGACCAGCGCATTTATGTACTTATATTGAGATCTTTGAGGACTCTCGCAACCGAGCGAGCTCGTAAAAATACCTGCATCATCACAAAATTTGCAGGCTTAAGCTCAGGTGGAGCCAATATGCCATCAGGATGTGTCGAGTTAGCAGCAAATTGAGCTGCTAGCAAATTAGCTTTTTCGATGGAGCTGACATACCGTATGATGATGATGACGATGACATACAGAGTCATTGAAGACGAGCGTTGGGACCGATGACGTGTGACGAGTTCTTAATGTTCTTCACAAAAGACCAACAAGTTTTTGCTTCCTTTCGAACACAACTGTATTTTTACCATTACTTTTTGGTCTTGCAAAAACCTAGCCTTTTGTATTTGAGCATTATAGATATATCTGGCCCGTTTGAACAAATTTCGGTTTTCTACTTTAAGGTTATCTTAGAATCTTCGAAAACTACTTTCTCTATCCCTAAGAGCTGTGTACATTAAAATCGCCCGCAATTTCGATTTCAGTGTGAGGATAAAGGGAAACAATTCTTGTTATGGAGGCAGATATCGCATTTTGGTTGAATTGCTATCTAAATTGGAGCTTCTATAGATAAAACAGTAGTGAATGATTTGCTTATGGACAGTGAATTTTAATCACATGAAATTAAAGTTCGTATTAGAACAGAGGCCGTATTGTGGTAGAAGCTGTTAAGCAATATCGTTTCGAACATATACGGCGAGGTCATGATGAGAAGCAAAGCTATCATGTCTGCCTGTTAACCCAGAGGATCATGGTTCGAATACCAACAGAAGCCAAAAATGTTCTTCCACTGGTATCGCCTTTCGCAAGTAAATGCTTTGCCATGAAGAGAGCTGTCTCGATTAGCCGTTCGGAACCGGCAGAAAGTTGTAGGTCCCCTCTATTCCCTCACAAGGCATGGTTGTGAGAAATGCGCTAGGCCTTCAAGCGCCTTGCTCTGTTGCGCCTCCCTATAATAAAAAGTCTTCATACCCTCATCAACAAATCATGCTAAAAAATTTAGTTTTTAATATGAAATACATGTTTTCAAACTTTTTACTAAAAGAAAAATATTTTCACATAGGAGCATCAGCGAATAATAATTAAAAAAAAAAAAAAAAAACAACAAACAAAATTAAGAAGCAAATCTTATAGAATTTAAACACATACACCATAACGTGTGTCAAAAATAGACACCACAAAACTATTTTTAAAAATACGGACAAAATATATTTAAGTTTTGTGTGTTTTTGTTTTTGTTTTAAGAGCAGAAAATATTTTCCAAATAAAAAAAGAAAAATAATAGGTGGTACCACCGTGAAGTGGAAAAAGAAAATTCGTTATACTTGATTCTTCTTTTTTGTTTTTGAGAGAGGACACAGAAGAAATGATAATTTTGAGTATTTTCTGGGCGCATACTGGGCGGCGTGGAGCGTGTATATGAGTGTGTGTGTGTGTGTGTGTGTGCGTGCGTTTGTTTGAAATGTCTTCTTATACTTTTTGGCGGTGTTGTAAACAGGTGGTAAAATTAAACACCTGAATATAATACACATTCTTAAGAGGTTTTTAATTTATTTTTTTTTTGTTTTTCTTCTGCCTCTTGTTTCAACTGTTGCTTATAGAATTTGCAGGTAGTCTGAGAATTCAGAAAAAATTAAAAAAAGAAGAAATGGTGATCGAACTAAAAGCCAGCCGTTGTTCTCTCGTTCAGGAATGTGAAGATGCATTAAAAATATCACTTTTTTTTGTTATTAAATGAAGAACACCTTGCGTATCGCCTGACCTATTGAACTAAAAAAGATCAGCGTTTTCCATTTTTTTCGAATCGAAGAAAAGGTTGAACAATTAAGCACCTGTCATGTGCTTTTCGTTTTCAATTTTATTTTTAAACCCTTGCTCTACATATATAGAAAAAAAAAGAAAAATATATCGCGCTGGCAGCTCCAAGGTGAAAACCACCACCAAATGCCAAAATAGTTTCTAAATTAAAAAAAAATTTAGGTATTACAAAAACTTACAAAAAAGTAGAGTTTACAGAGCAGTTATTCCATAAAAAAGACTCAATTCCCACCTATAAACAATTTTTAAGAAGTACACTTCCTTCCCATCACTCAAGCAATTGATTTTTTATGCATATACATAAAAAAGTTATTTTGAAATATAACCAACAAAAAATATTCTCTGCAAATTCAAATTTTACAATCACCGTTACACGAAATGATACTTTTCTTTTGCAAGCATGTTAGAGACACAACACAGTTTATTTTTTCTTCTAGGTTTGTATGTGAATCAGTTTAGGTAGGTAGGTGGTAGGTAAAATTGACACTTTATTCACTTTTTTTAGCCAACGCACGCACAAACGTATTTTTATTGAATCCCGTTTTAGTTTTGTTTGGGTAACTCTTTTATTTTTTAAATACGGAACCGATAGCTTTAAATCAGCGTCAAGTTTTAAGGGAAACACTGTCTCTGGTTTTAGTTAAGAGAGAGAAAGAAGAAAAAGAAAATATTAAGGAAATTAAACAATAAGAAAAATTTAAATAGATAAAACACCTAGTCTCTAATATCGCGAATCAAAGAGAAGAACCCCAACCACGGTTTCTTCTTCGTAGTACCCCATTTCGTGTTTCGTGCCCCCCCATCAGAGTTCTTGGATTGCACTGCGCGACGGTGGCTGAGAAATATTCTTAGCCCCGTAAAAAGAAACGAGGGAAATAATGTTCAACTCTCGAATCAACAGCCACCTCCATCCAATAAAGACAACACCATCATAGACCATACCAACAACACCAACAACAACAACAACCAAAACAACACCAACAACAACAACAACAAAAACAACAACAACAGCCCCACAACAATAATACTCAATATTCCGAAAACAAAAAATATTTTTTCAAAACAAAAAACTGTTTCGTTTTTCTCATAGGTGTATTAGCTAGAGCTTCATAGGTAAGTAGAAGTGCCTACATTTTTCTTGTTTTTTTTTTTTGAAACGATAGATAACATGCTCTTTTTTTGGTGTCGAGGAGGGAAGAATAGAAAAAGGCTTAGGTCTCTTTTATTTTATTTGTTTTGGGAGAAGATATGCTCACATCGATGTTGTTGTTGTTCTATTTTTCCTTAAAAATAAAAATATATAAAAAATTATAAAACATATTTGTACTGCTCTCGTGCTCTCTATTTTCAAAAACAAAAAAAAAAAAAAAAAAAATCAAAGAAAACCAAAAGAATAAACCAAAATATGAAAATCGAAAGAAACTGGGTGCAGCAATAGGCAGGCTATATAGGCAAGGCACCCCCTGAAAAACATTTTGAAGAGAGATGCGACTTTTGTGAGCAGAGCACGGGAAAAAGTTTATTTTAGGGAAGACGGGATGGGGGACGACAGCAAGGGAAATATCTGAAATTGAATTATCTGTCTAGCGCATTTATAAAAATAACAAAAAAAAAGTATTAATTTTATGTTGTAAAATACAAGTTTAAGTATCGCAATCGATTTTGACTGCAAATAGCTCACAGAAAATTTTTGCTCTCAATAGACGCAGGTCTGCTGTTTCACCGATTAAGTGAGGAAAACATGAATTTTACATTGCGTTGCATTTCGTTTACATAGAGAGACATCCTAAACGGAGGAGGGTTGGATAAGTATAAGGATCATCACAAGCTTCTAACCAGGAAAAAGAATTTGTCGACCTAGAATTCTCGAGGCATGACTTGATCTTCGCCATATTTCAAAGTAGCACCAGCAACGCAACACAATCATATTCTTTCAGGGACTTAAATCCGTTAACCATAATACACTACAGTTGAATGCTAACAGTTTTCCTTGGGATTTATGCTACAGTTTGTACATTGTGGATGAAAAAGTTACACTTTTTTCAGTACCTTCTATTTGATTTTTTCGAAAAGCATGTTCAGTCGCCGAACGTAATAAAAATTGTCCGTGGTTCACTTCGGAAGTACTTAATTCTATTAAAAATCGTCGTAAATTGTACCCCAAATGGAACCATTGCCCAACGACCTTTAACTGGGAAATGTTTTGCCGTGCACGTAACCAATCTTCTTTCATTACTCGAAGAGCAAAAAAAAGATATTTTATGTCTAAACTGTCTACGAACCAATCTTCGCGGAATTTTTGGACAGGCTTACGTTCCATTGGTGTTGGTAGAAAAGAAATTGTTGATAATTATCCTAACCCAAATGATCTCAACGACACTTTCACGTCCGATAGTTTGCAGACTTCGAATTTCGCTCCCTACAATAACATCTCTTATGGAGCCGCAAATGAATTTGATTTTGAGACCGTTTCGGAGAATGAAATATTTATGTGCATTTGCTCTCTAAAGTCGAATTCTGTTGGAGAAGATGGAGTTCCTATCAAGTTTGTAAAATGCACGGAAAGAATTGAAAAATCGCCAATTGCGAATTTCTAGTTTGTAATTTTCGAAATCCCTTTTATTTGTAAATTACATAAATTGATCGAAAAAATAGCAATTTACTCTAAGTGTCATCTCAAATTACAAAATTTTTGAATTTGTGATTTGCAATCAAGTATCGTAATTTAAGAATTTCATCTTTTTAGTAGTTTAAAAGCTTTCAATCGCAATCTACTACACTTCCGGAGCACAATTTCGTTTTACAATTTATTTATCGTGGTTTACAAAATAAGTATGGCGATTCGCTTTCTCGAAATAATCAAATTGGGAAATTAAAGGATGATCTAGATATTAACCCCAGACAAACGAAATCTACGAAAATACTGTACAGTAAATTACAAATGATGAGTCGTATTTCTGTAATCTACAAAACACTACCTCCTATCTAGCTGTCTGTTTATGGTCACATTTTAAGCGCTCTTAATTTATTTACCTTCGCAGCTCAACGTTTTCATCGCCGACTCACAACCTCAAGACGTCTGGTTCAAATCTGCACAGCACCTAAGCCAGTATTGTTTTCTTTCTCATATGCACCCCAATACTGAATCACAACAAAACAATTAACTAGTCCCATATCGCCCTACAACTACCAATACTATACCACTAGCCTATACAAATGATTGCTTTCAATACCAATTGGTTTTGAATTGCGATTCGCGAGTCACAATATTTTTTTGCTGGAAAATATTTACTTAAAAATTCTGAAATACGATTTTTGAGTGTCAATATCATCATTTCGCTCTTTTTTCAAATTGAAAACAAAAAGTCGAAATTTGCTAATATCGGATCCAAGGTCTAAAACTTGGTCGTGATTTACAGCTGATTTTCCTTGATCTGATCTTGGATTTCTTTCCGTGTGATACTCCCTCAAATCATGCCAGTTTTTACTCACATTATCAATTCTTGTATAACATGCTTATCGTTCCTTGGCTGCTGGAAACTTGCAAAAATCATCCCTGTTCCCAAAAAACCACACCCCTCATCTTGTGCTGACTTTTGGCCAATAAGTATCCTGCCTTGTTGCCTAAGGTTTTCGAAAATATTATGGCCAATCAGATATCTAACCACCTTAGCCAATATAACTTATTATCACCATTGCAATCGGGTTTTCGTACAAATCATAGCTGCTCCACAGCAATTGTCAAGGCGCTTGATGATATAAGAATTAATTTTGACCAAGATGAATTAACGATCTAATGTTTAATCGATTTTTTCAAGGCTTTTGACAGAGTCAATCACAAAATTCTATGTCAAAAGTTGAGTCTGTATTTTGGTTTTAGTCGAAGGTCAGTATGTTTGATTGGAAATTACTTGCATCAACGTAGTCAAAAAGTTCAAGTTGGGAAAGAGTTCTCAGCGTCCAAAGTGTTACTTGCTGGTGTTCCGCAGGGTTCAATTTTGGGCCCCATTTTATTTTGTATGTTTATCAATGACCTTCCTCAGGTGTGTCAAAATGTCAAGTTGCTGTAACTTATACAAAAATGGTCGTACACCAAAAAAAGAAGAAGCAAATTGTAGCTCTAAGTGTCTAGTTTTCGAATATTATATATATATAATATTTTTAAAATATTTTTCGAGTACCTAATCAAAAAAAAAACACCAATCATCACATGAATTTTCCAAAAATTTTCGCATTACGTTCTTGAACGATACCCAAGCTTCTTTTTCCTTCTCATTCATAGTTTCCACAAATGAATTGCCCGTTAAATGTTTTCTTATGCCGGGGCCGGTGAAAACTAACTCTTTCAACTTTGCTTCTGACAGCTTCGGGAATTTGGTACATAAATATTTGAAACAGTCTCCATCCTTTTGCAGCGATTTTACAAATTGTTTCATTGACCCCAATTTGACACGGAGAGGGGGCAACAAAACCTTTCCTGATGGTACCAAGGTAGTGTTTATAACATTTTTCTCTCCAGGTTTTAAAGTTTCTCGGGATGGCCAATCACTTTTTTTCCAGTGCTGTTCTCTGGCTCTACTATTCCACAAGCATAAGAAGCATGGGTATTTGGTAGCAATGTCAGTATTTTGAAGTCACCACAAATCATCCATGTCTACTGAGAGCTTTTCTTTGTTTCGTACGTCATTTGACTTGTCTCAAGATGTTAAAACATTCGCAGTCTCACCCACAGTTCAGGTTGCTTTTCTCCATTATCAAATGAAAATCATATAGGTTTATTACCAATGAACATAGATACCGTAAACCGGGGTTACTTTGCACCGTTTTTCCCCCCTTTTTATATAAAGCCTCTAAAAAGTTTCAGAGAATTTTTTTTTTCATATACTTTTTTTTTTATTTCATTAAAAAGATATGAAATAATACATTTATGTTATAAAAACTTTTTAAGTTAAAGTGTAAATATTTATTTTTTTTTTGTTTTAAAGTGGAGCAAAGTTGTTCAAGGAGGGGGTTACTTTGCTCCGTTCTGCGTTTCCCATCATTATGCTTTTGTTTGAAGTGCTGGAGTAAAGATATTCATACAGTTTATGAACAATGCTCCAAACATCCTTTCTGTGAAAAGAATAACCAAATCCGAAACATACTTTTTTTTTGACTATGCTCCGGAGCAAAGTTACCCCAAACCAACTTTCGGGGTTACTTTGCTCCGGTGCAAAGTTACCCCAAAATTACGAAAATTGGTATGTTTTCACAAAAAACAAAAAATTATTATTATATTTTGGGACCAGGAAAGTTAACTTTGTGTAAAATTAAAGGAAAAGAGACACTTAAACGGTAGCAAAAATACTCACTTTTTATATTTGGATACACTCGGTTTTACACTTCAAATTTTCTACCCCGAAAAAACTCACAATTAGGTCGCTCCTCTTCGGACTACAATGGTTGAATCAAAAATAAACGTAGGTATGCGGCTGCACATGATTTCGCACACACACAAACACTACATTGTGTTACAGTAAGACCGGTGAGCAAAACTAAACGTGTCTGAACATAAAACGAATTGTAAACTCTTTATAACAATGGCGCAAAGTTACACCCGCAGGGGCAAAGTAACCCCGGTTTACGGTACTGCAATATACATAAAAACTTATGTGATATAATAATTTGAATATTTTTTCTGTTTTTGGGAGGTCTAAATCTGTAAGAAAATGTAAAAATCCTATGCAGTTTTTTGGTCGCAGACCTGTGTAATTGCAATATCTAAAAAAAAAAAATTAAAACGGATGACCTCCCACCTGTTTTTATATCAGGTTTCCAACTAAAATTTGTAAATACTATCACTAGCCTTGGTTTTAAAATAAACCGATCTCTTTCAGCTAATGACCATGTTAACATCAAAATAGGTCGGATTTACGGTGGCCTTCGAAAACTCAGCCCCTTTTCCAATATTACTAGGGTAAACACAGAGTTGAGATTAATCAAATCTTTGTTACTACCCATCATTGATTATTATGCAGCAGTTTATTGCTGGCCTGACTCTCATTGTCGGCACAAGTTACTTGTTGCTTTTAATGACATGTTAAGGTATGTTAATGGTTTGCGTAGGTTTGACCATGTTTCTCAGTATCATCAGAAGGTTCTTGGATGCACTTTAACTCAGTACCTTGATTCAAAATGTTTGATTTTTCTGCATAAGATAATTCATAAGAAAATGCCAGCATATCTTTTTGATAAACTCCGCTTCGCGCATTCTTCTCGAACTTTAAATTTGATCACACCCTATTTTCGATATTTAAACTCATCAAGACTTTTTTTTTGTTTATGCCACTAAACTTTGGAACGATTTACTAGTAACTATAAAGCAAATAATTAGAATTCACCATTTTCAAAAACTATTATTCCTGCTCTACCGTCAAACTTTTCAAGAACAGTAATTAGAAAAAAAAAAAAAATATTATATTATTACTATTTTTGTTATTATATTATTATATTTTAAATTAAATCATCAAATTATTTTACCCTATTGTAAAGTACTATAAAAGAGTTAATTATGTCTTATTTGCACAACCGAATCTAAGTAATATATTGAAATTGAAATTGACTTTAATAATATTAACACCCCTATTATGGAAGACAACTACAACCATAGTGTAGTTGTGTCGCACAAATCGGTATTACATATAGATTACAAAAAGTTGTGCGTGAAACACAACAATTCTGTCATCCTTCAGACAACTAAAAAATGATTGCCTTTCCAGTTGTGTTTGTGTATTATGGAAGAAAGTTTGGTTGTTTGTTTTTTGTCATAGTTCTCAAAACCCAACAACTGATCCTCAGTAGTTGTGTAGTGGTTGGTTGTTGTGTTTAGAGCTAAATTCTTAGTAAAAATGGACAAAAAATCGTACGTAAGTGATTAGAATGTATGTATATACAATTAAATGTATTTTTTAGAATAAAAATCAACCGGCCAGCACAATTTGAAAAATTAATAATAATGAAAGAAAATCCAGATCTCGCTCGGGCAAAGGATAATTCAGGTCTTCCGAAAAACAACAAGAAGAGGATTGGGACAAGGTTTCGAAAGAACTGAATAGCATTGGGCCACCAATAAAAACAACCAAAGAATGGCAAAGGGTTGGTTGTTGCAAAATAAAAACCAAAAAAAAAAAAATTTTTTTACATAAACATATTTGCCCGTTTGGATACACTACAAAGCAAATTTAAAAAGGAAATTGGCCAACATCAAAAAAACCCACAGGAGGAGGGCCATCACAACATATAAGTCTTACCATGTTTGAGGAGAGTAAAGTGGAACTGATTGAGCTTCAAAACTCCATCAACCCAACTGGTTCTCCGTTCGGTTTTGGTCGACCAAGGACACCACCACCGGTCACCGCCACCAAAGCGATGGTGACGAAGAAAATATGCCGCTGGGTGATATCGACCCTATACCAGCATCTTCATCTTTACCTTTCATTAGAAGTGGTACTACTACATCATCAAAATACAAATCATATGAACTCTCCATTGCTTGAATGCCTTTTTATTTTTCACAACACTTGAACATTAATGAAACTTGACAGCTGATTTGACATAAAATACTCCTTAAAAAAGGCAATATATTTTAACTCAACTGTAAATAGTGTCCTTATGTAATACGGAAAATTAGTTCGGTTGCCTTATACACAAATCAACTGAGTTTGGTTGTTATCCACAATAGGGGTGTAATTTAAGCAATCTGGAATATGATGTTACTAATGTTGATTGGCAGCAGGTGTTACATATGTTCTCTCCTGACCAGCAAATTAACTTTTTTCAAAACATTATTCGAGATCTTTTCAATAAACACGTCCCCGTCCCTCTTAGAACCAAAGTTGTTAATCACCGCCGGTCCTTGCTGGACCTTGCTGAAATCATTCGCCATAAAAAGAGTCGTGATCATGCTTTTAAACGTTGGAAACGATATAAAATGCCTGAATTTTATGAGTCTTATCGCTCCATTCGAAATAAAATAAAATTAGCTAAACGTAATTACTACGCTGAACATTTTGGTAGAATTCTCCCTACAAAAACCCTTTGCAGTAATCTGAAGGAAATTGGAAAAGGGAAAAAAGCTAACCAGAATTTGAATAATTTTGATCCTGACGAGCTTAATTGTGAATTCGTTGTAATGCAATCCAGTCCAACATCTTCCTCTAGTTTGGAACTAAAATCTGAAATTCCTCTCTGTAGAGACTCTTGTTATAGAAATAAATTGAGCGAAAATTTAAGAAACTCAAAAAAGGAGTGGGAGATCGTAAACGATATTTTGAATAGAAATAAAACTGAAGTAGGCTTTTCTATTGAATGCAACAGCACATTCGTGTCCGACTCTGAAAAAGTAGCGAATTTATTCAACTATTTTTTCGCAAACATATTTTAGCACAATATGAATAACTTTCAGGCTAACTCTAGTGCGTTGTTTTGTGACAGTATTTTGAAAGATGATGAATTCAGAAAGTTTCTTTTTCAATGATTTTACCTCCCATGAAATTCATAAAATCATAAATTCGTTAAAAAATTCAAACTCGACTTCTGAAGGCATGATATCTAGCAAAGTTTTGAAACAAATTTCTTTTTTCATATCAGATGTTTCATGTCATATTTTCAATTTCAGTCTGCAAAAAGGGTGTTTTTCCTAATGCATTAAAAAGTGCAGTTGCAATACTATTGCATAAAAAAGGAACTACTTCAAGTTTAAATAATTATCGTCCAACATCATTCCTTTCAGTTTTTTCAAAAGTCTTCGAAAAGAGATGAAACACAGAATGATTTCTTTCTTTAAAAGAAATAACTTTTTCAGCAGCCATCAGAACGGATTTTTGAGCGGTAAATCTACGGAAGATGCTCTATTAAAATTATGTATTGAAATTTACCTAAGTTTGAACAACTCAGAGATACCCTCTTCCCTGTTTATTGATATAGCAAAGCCTTTGATACAGTAGATCATACCCTGTTACTCAGTAAATTGTACAAAGCCGGTATTAGAGGTGAGGTTAATGATTGGTTTGCTTCTTATCTTATGAACAGAAAGCAAAAGGTAAGAATTCAAGTCAAATTAAGCTCTGAAAAGCTCAAGGATCGGTTTTGGGTCCAATTCTGTTTTTAGTTTTTGTCAACTCTCTTTTTATTCAACCATTTAAAGGTAAAATTACAGCCTTTGCAGATGATACCGCTCTGTCCTACTCATCGAAAAACTATTTTCAGTTAGTTATTGATGAAAATACTGATTTAGAGATTCTTCGCAAATGGTTTTATGTGCATCGTCTTGTGATTAGTGACAAAACAAAATTTATGATTTTTAATTTACTGCGAAATGTCTGTGACGATATGACATTTTCATACCATTCCCCTAGTTGTTCAAAGTTTTCATAAAATGATTGCAAACATGTTTCTTTAACTTTTAATTTAACTTTTAATGAAAACTTGGTATGCTCTAACAGTTGTTTTGAAATTGAGCGAGTCGAAAGCTTTAAGTACCTAGGTTTGTTATTAGATTTTCGGATGGGTTGAAAGAACCATCCTTCTAACTTAAAAGATTATCTGAATAAGGTTGTGAGCAAATATACCATTTGATTCTCTATTGCAGTCAACCTATTCTGAGTTTAGTATACAATTGCCTTTTTAAATCCAAACTACAATACGGCCTCTCCTGCTGGGATGGAACACATTACAATAAAATCGAACCTTTATTAGTCAAGCAAAAACATTATTTGCAGAATTAACTTCTCCAAGCTTTGATTTATTCATAAACCTTAAAATTCTGCCACTACAGCATTTGTATTTTTATAAAGTCTTAAAAATATTCTTTGAAAAGTCTGGCTATCTGGCTGCAAGGACGTTTGAAACTCATAATTTTCGAGTCAACAATAGACATCTAGTTTTTGTACCTGCTGTCAAAAAATCACGCTTTTCTCACTCCTACGAAGTAACTGCACCTCGACTTTTTAATAACCTACCGGAAAGAATCCGATGTGATACAATCAAATCTTCATATTGAAGAAATATTAAGAGTCTATTGTTTTCATTGCTGCTTTAACATCATTGATATCTCGGCAAAATAATTCTTATCTTCCAAATTGTGGTTTAACTTTGAGTAAGGTTGTCTGTATATATAGATCCAGTGGAATCGTTCATCTGTTTCTCCCTCTGATTTATATCTGCCATAGAAATGAGCTGATAGAGAGTGACTTTCATCGCATCTATATAAGAATAATCTAGATTCAATTCCATTCCAACGTTTCCAGCTAACTCCATACAATCACCATACCAACTGATTTTCGTTGGAATAACTTGAAGAGCTGCTATCTTTGGAAGCTTCTTCATAACATTCAAGATATAATCCACTTGCATCTTCAGGGTTTGGATGAAAAGAGGAGACAAATCTATTTCCAACATAATCACGTAGTTGGGCGTGTTGTGTGGGAATTGAAAAATTTAATTAATTAATTATCGAAGAAGTTTTTCCACGGATTGTTTCTGTTTCGCTCCCCAAGATTAAACTGCGTAAAACAAAACTGACCTTGATATTGCCTCAAATATCTTGTATACTTACTACTATGTGTGATATTTTTGTTGTAGAAACATTTATTCCAAGTTGCGTTGGTTGCGACTTTAGCCTTCTGCAGTTTCTTTTTTAAATGATTTTCCAAGTTTCGCATGAAGTACACTCCTAAATACTTAAACTGCGTGACTACTTCAATGGACTCACCATTGTAATGCCATTTTTCGTTCGCACAGTTTCGGCCTCCTCCGCTTCGGAAAATCAAAATCTTTAGACTTCTCCAAATTCAAAATCAAACTCCATAGCTTGCAGTACTGGTAAAGAGGATTTATGATTAATTGTAATGATTCAGGAGATGATGCAAAAAGAACAATGTCATCCGCAAATAGCAGTGATTTTATCGAATGTCTAGTGTAATCGATACCACAGGGTAAGAGGTCCACAAGGTCCTCAATAAATAAGGTAAACAGGCTTGGACTCAATGTACAGCCTTGTCTGACGCCAATTTTTGTCTTAAATCCTCGTGAAAGCTCTTCACCATTCCACACCTTTGCCATTGTGTCTTCGTATAGATTTTCAATTACTCTTCGAAACTTCCACCACATACCGATACTATAAAGCTTGAAAATAAGCGCTTGCCTATTCACCATATCGAATGCTGATTTAAAACCAATAAAAAATGTATACAACTTCTTGCCTTTATGGAGATATGATTCCGCAATGCTTTTAAGGACGAAGACATGGTCGATTGTCGAATAACCTGCTCTAGAACCTGCCTGATAGTGCAGTCAATGAAGCGAAAAATAGGGCCTTACCTCCGAATTTTTTTACTGTGAACCGATTTGCATGAAATTTTGGAATTAAGCTCATCTTACCCTTAACTTCAAAAGTGAAAATGATTTGAACACCGCCACCACCCTGGGGGTGGTTGCCACGCCTTCTCGGGGGTGAATTTTTGTTCTTCAAAATAACCTTGGATATCGATAGAAGGCCTAATTTTAAGCAAAAAATCAAATATAAAGTTTTTCATTAAGTCCAATACTTTTCGAGTTATTGGCAATTGAAAATTCGCAATTTTTTCACGTTTTTCATCTATTTATTGCAAATATCTCCAAAACTATACGTTTTATCGAAAATTTTATAAAGAACAAAATTTTAGCAGGTAAAACAATAAACAATTTGGTGTTTTATAAAGTATTCTAAGAACAATATTAGGCTAGATATAAAAGATCAAAGCCATTTTTTATTTTGTCTGAAATTTAATCGTCGTGGTCAATGCCATTTAGCGGCGAGCAGATGCATTTTATGCATTCTAATACAAGCAGAAGTTTTGAAGTGCTTGAAATAACCTTTATAATGAGCACTATTAAAAGTCTTTTGCACGTAAAATAAGTGAGCTGTAGTACAAATAAGGGGAGCTTTAAATGTTTTTTTCTTTTAAATCAATGGGTTTCATAAGTGCCATTTCCACCAAAATTAAATCAATCGTATTCCGCCTAAAATTAAGTTTGTTATGAAGAGTTTGATAGATAGTATCAGTTTGGCTGCTTCAGGACACATATTTTTCAAAAAAGTCACGATTAAAAAAAAAAAACAACAAATTTTCAAATTGAAAAAAACCCACTTTTTTCATAATATCTCAAAAATGACGACAGATACGTAAAAAAGTGTAAAAAGGAAAAATTTAGGTATTTTTCTGACAAACAATTTGGCTTTTCTGTTTTTTCTGTCAGACAGAAATTGACGGAGATATGATTGTTTAAAGAGCGCGTGGCAGCGCAATCGCAGCCTCTTTTAAGTCCTTTAACCCTTCACCGTTTTAGCAAAAGGTTGTTTACTATATTTTGCAATTAAGGATGTTGTAGCTCTTTTAATTATTTTTACAATGGTTTTTTATAAGTTGTGATAGAATGAAAATTAAAGGAGTTATGGTCCAAAAACTCATTGATTTAAAAGAAAAAAACATTTAATGCTCCCCTTATTTGCACTACAGCTCACTTATTTTACGTGCAAAAGACTTTTAATAGTGCTCATTTTAAAGGTTATTTCAAGCGCTACAAAACTTCTTTTTGTATTAGAATGCATAAAATGCATCTGCTCGCCGCTAAATGGCATTGACCACGACGATTAAATTTCAGACAAAATAAAAAATGGCTTTGATCTTTTATATCTAGCCTAATATTGTTCTTAGAATACTTTATAAAACACCAAATTGTTTATTGTTTTACCTGCTAAAATTTTGTTCTTTATAAAATTTTCGATAAAACGTATAGTTTTGGAGATATTTGCAATAAATAGATGAAAAACGTGAAAAAATTGCGAATTTTCAATTGCCAATAACTCGAAAAGTATTGGACTTAATGAAAAACTTTATATTTGATTTTTTGCTTAAAATTAGGCCTTCTATCGATATCCAAGGTTACTTTGAAGAAAAAAAATTCACCCCCGAGAAGGCGTGGCAACCACCCCCAGGGTGGTGGCGGTGTTCAAATCATTTTCAGTTTTGAAGTTAAGGGTAAGATGAGCCTAATTCCAAAATTTCATGCAAATCGGTTCACAGTAAAAAAATTCGGACCTAAAATGCTTCATTGACTGCACTATGAAACTCCTTCATAAGTTTGTATTCCTCGATCCATTTATTCGTCTTTGTAAAACAAGTGTGAAAATTTTGTATGAGAAGTATTCAAAAACGATATGCCTCTATAATTGGATAATTCGTATAAACTCCCTTTCTTATGAATCGGGAAAATAATGGATTCTTTGAATTCTCGAGGTATAAATCCGGTTTCCATAAAATTGTTGAAAATGTCCGTCAATCTGCTAACAAGTTCCAGTGTGCCATATTCATAGAACTCAGCAGATATGCCATTTGGACCAGATGCTTTTCCATCCTTCAGCATTGAAACTACCGAAATCACCTCTTCCCGTCTTATTCCAGCATCCAGTACTTCGTTTACAATGCGTGGAGTAGAGTAATGGAAATTAAGTTCCTCTTGGCAAGGGTTTAACAAAGTTTCGAAGTGCGTTGCTAAGAGGCTTGGGCTGATACTACGGTGAATGGTCCATATTTTTCCGTTGAAGTGCTTTGTTAAGTTCCAAAATGTTAACATCTCAGGGAGATGTTAAACTGCCTTAACATCTCCCTGAGCGACAGATGATCGGCAGTTAAGGGATAGAATAGAGTTGAAACCCTTTTCCAAGAGCAAAAAATTCTTCCTGTTAGACACTTGTACTGTTTTAAAGTGCTCAAGACGTTTTTCATGAAATCTGGTAACCGTAATTTTCGTTTGATATCTAACTATAATTTACGTGGAAACTCTGCACATTTGTTAACTTTACCTTTGTTCCGCACAACATCATTTCGAAATTTTTACTCGATTTCCTCGATTCGTTTTTTCAATAAACTTCCTTATTCAATAAGAACAATTACTACTCCTGGTTTGTTCATTCGAAGATTAAAAATCTGGCTCCTTAGCTTAAATTATGAGCATCTTGATTCTTTTGTTTTTTCTTTAAATATTTACTTGTTTTGCTTTTTAATACTCTTATATTCAACTTATAATTTTGCCTTCTGAATTAAAATTATACTTTTTTGTTAATTACATCTAGCCAATTGCTTTTAAAACTTAAATAGAATGTATTTTTGTAAGTGGCACCCCACACATATGAAATTTATTGACTGTTTTGTATTTTTTTTTTTAAAGTGGCATTCAAATCTTTTTGATCTCTCGATCGAAAACAGAATGTCTCATTTTTTCTTATAAATGAATTATGATCTTTTGCATTTATTTTATTTATCTTTTTCACTATAAAATAGCCTAAAATTGTAATGAATTTATAAGAAATAAAATTATATCTATCTATCTAACATTTTGACGAAAGGGATTTGATGGCCACCTGAGTGTCTGAAAAGATACATAAATATCCTTTTTGGATATTATGTTTTCTCAGAGCCAAGACAGAGCTTCGCTACTGTCATAACCTCCGCTTGGAACACGCTACAATGATCTGGAGGACAAAGCGAGATGTTTATTTTCATTTCGTCTGAACAGACACCACAACCTACTCCTTCGTTTTTATTTGAACCTCGGCGACCGTCGGTCGTCCGTATAAAAATGGACGTATTCGTTTTCCAAGAATCATCCTCCCAGTCTGTTCTGGATGGAAAGGTCGCGGTCGCCTGGAATTTTGTTTCCAGTTTCAGTTTGGGTGCGGTGTAATCTGTTTTTGGTTTGGGTATTTCGAACTTGTTCAGAATGTCAGCATGACCAATATTTTTGTTGGTTCATTGTGAGACTTCTTGTAATCGAATAGCCGAAATTGCAGCTGTTTGTTTACAGGATGCTCATACATATAGTTGCTTTATCTATGCAGTGCAACACCATAAGTGAGGACAGGTCTGATTACTCGAAATGTAAAGCCAATGTTTGATGCGGGGTTGAAGACCCCACTTGTTTCCTATGGCTTTTTTGCATGAAAGGAGTGATACTCCAGATTCTTTCACTTTTCCTTGTATATTTGGCTTCCAACTTAGCTTGTAACTAAACTTGCTGGTGTCACAACTTTCTGTCCAATTTCCGCTTTTTGATCGCAGAATTTCCATTTAGGGAAAGGGTGAAGGTGGAACAAACATACTGTCATAAAGACTACAAAGGCTTTTACAAAACCAAGCATTTCAAAGGAAAGCAACCAGACACGGAACAAATGCTTCCCCCTACCTTCATAGAGAAGTTTAGTTATAAAAAGATGAAGATGTACAAATTGCACACGAAGCGCAGTTTTGAAATAACAAACAACTTGTACAGCAACTGAAAAAAGTATGTAAGAAAAATAACACAAAGATTTGTACTCGGAAATGTTCGGAAAAAACATTGAATGTTGACCAGTGGAATGAATGAATGAATCAGAAATTGGATGTACAAGTTTTTAGATGCGATGTTATAGAATTTACTTGAAAAACCGTTTCGGAGATTTTTGGTACACAAGCATGTTCACAAGGAAATACGGAATGGGAAACGTGGAAACCTAATCTTGTCAAAATATGTATGAGAACAAATAAATTGGCCTTCCGCATTTAAATTTGAATTGGGCTTAGCACTGGAATATGCCATAAGGAAAGAAAGCTTGTTGCTCGAGTCTCGAGATGAATAGAAAAATTGATACACAGATATTGCGTATTCATATTTTTATCGTATTGATCTACCAGATTACGGCACAAGCAAATCAAAATGTGAAACACTGCAAAAAAGTTTGTAGTTATATAACAGTTGCACTTGACTGCTATCGAGCTAATTTTCCGTGAGTAGCTTCATTTTGATGAGACGTCCAACAATTAACTGACAAAAACTTTCGATTGTGGTAGATGACAGAAGGTAGAAGGGCTAAAAAAAATCGATTTGATGATTTTCAAAAATGTATTAATAACTGGGTTTTTATTTCTATTAAATTTAATGATTATTATCTAAATTATTACAGAATGTATGTCGTGATTAAAGAGTCGCCTCCTTCCAACATGACAACGATCTCATCAAGAACGATTACACTAGACCCTTTTTCTGATTACTAACTGTAGGGAAAAGGTTTAACATAAAAGACTAGTGTGATCTCTTGTCATGAAATTGCGATTGTAAAGCCCGTTCGGTAGAAGCACTCCACTGTTGTTCCTAAAGTTTAGTCAAAATCAAGTTGTGAGTCTGGTTCCATTCGAAATTGCTGGTTTCACAGTCAACAAGGATGGCAGTCTCGCCGAAAAGGCCTGACCATTCCTGGGCCCAATAAATATTTTTGCGGAGTACTGCTGTTGAAAGTATTCGTGGTAATCTAAAGCTGGGTAGACTCAAAACTCTACGCATTACATATATAAATGTATTTCGAGAGTAGTAAGAAACGATTTTGGCAGACCAGTTTCGATATGTACAACGTAGTTTGGTGTATTATCAGGTAGATTAAAGCATCTTTTGACAAAAAATCTTTGAAGTTTCTCACATTGTATGTACTCTTTGTACCCCCATACTTTTGCACAGAAGTACATTATGGATCTAACGGCTGCATCATGAACTTTAAACTTAGCTGAATGAGGTACGGATTTATTTCTTACGAATTTGGAACAGGTTGCGTTTACAGCATTATTTGATGTTGCCAGCCTCTTTGTGAGATGTTCGGACAAGGACATGTTGTACGTAAAGACTACACCAAGATACTTATACTGATTTGTAATTGTTATTTCTGTGCAGTTAAAATACCATTTTTCACAATCCGCTCTTCCACTTCGTCCTCCATTCCTAAAGATAACAATTTCCGACTTCTCAAGATTGACTTCAAGGTTCCATTTATCGCAATAGTTGCTGAACTTGTTTATAATAGCTTGAAGTATAACAGGACTCTCAGCTAAAATTACTATGTCATCAGCGTATAAGAAGTTATTTATGCCTATTCCTTCTACAAATATTCCATTGGAGAGTTCAGAGTGGAGATCATTTAAAAACAAGACAAAAAGGAGAGCACTCAGTACACAACCTTGCTTTACACCTTTGTTCGTTTGATGATTTTAATCATTTTCGTTGAAATTCCCAATAAGACAAGCTTGTGAAAAAGAGCTTCTCCATTGATGTTGTCAAATGCGGCCTTTAAATCTACGAACCAAGCATAAAGTTTTTTTTTTCTGACTTAATTGAAGTCGAATAAGGCATGAAAGGTTGAAGATCTGATCGACAGTGCTAGAATTGTTTCGATAAGCAGCTTGGTACCTATTTATTGAGTATGTTCTTACTTACAATCCAAGTTGTAAGACGATTTAAGAGGACCGTGGTGAATAATTTGTAGAGGGTTTCTAAAAACGAAAGACCTCTATACAAGGCTAGGATCACCTTTTTTAAAGAGGGGAAATATAATTGCTTTGTTGAAGGATGATCGTATCGTTGCTGTTTCGTAAATTATTTTAATTAAAATATGGGCCTCACCAATAAAGGAATCACTCGCGTTTTTATAAAATTCATATGGAATTCCATCTATACCCGGTGCTTTATTTTCTTTGGAAGATTCTATGGCAATTCTTACTTCATTCAAATCGATTGGGTGATCAAGTTCCGGTATTTTAACTAAAGGTGTTTCAATTAAATATTCCACGTTGGTTAACCGACCTGAATTAAGGGAATTGTCGAAGTGTGACATAAACTCAATAGCCGTGATTTGTAAACCGTTATTCTTAGGATTACCGCGTATCTCTTTGGATAGTTTCCACCAATCATTTGCTGAGGTAATACTTGAAAGTTGAACAAAAATGCGCTGAGTCACGTTGTTTTGCTTTACAAAGGACTTTATACTTTTTATTAGCATCACAATAATTTTTTCTGCTTGCATCGAGATTGAACTTTCTATAAATGTTAAGAAGTTTTAATAAAGCTTTTCTAGCTATAAAGCATTTTGTACCATACCACGGTTTCTTTCGGTCGAACTTGACATTTGAATTACTAGGACTCCAGTATGCAATATAAATACATTGTTTTAAAGAAAGGCAACCTGCTTCAATCCTATCTAGAGGCATGAGTTTTACCGCAGCAACTTCATCAATTTTTTGGTTGTATTCTGCACATCTATTGGTAAACCATTTAAGTCTTGGGAGCAAGATGGAAATGAGGTGTCTAGTTGTATCTTCGAAAGCTTTTATACCCAAAACTAGCAGCATGTGATCAGAAAAGGTTGCTGTATCAACTGAGAAACTCGCAGTACTTTCAAAAGCACTGTACGAAGGACAGCAATTGTCAATCACAGATGATCCTCTAGTTCAGTGTTTTTCAATCTTTTTGATTTCGTGACCCCTTTAGAGGTTGAAATATTCTGGCGACCCCCTCTCGTCATAGATACCCAAAGAATAATTTAACGAAAAGACTACATACGCTAGGTGATGGGTTTTTGCTACTTTTGTACATTTATCTATTACTCACGGGGGTTTAACTGGGTCGGCGACGCGACGTTGCCACACCGTAGTCGTTGCGGTGGCAAAAAGCGCCACGCGCGTGCTACTCACTTATTTGAACATGTTCAAATGTTCATGAACAGCCAATGTGTTCATGAATAGGTAGTGTGTTATTTTGACCAGGCAGTGTGTTCATCAGCAAACAATGTGAAATATTTGTGAACTATATTTCTCTTGAAAATTAAGGAAGGATATATTTCTCGTAAAATATAGAGAGGGTCAATCAATGAACGAGTTCATGAAAAAAAATTCCCATTTTGAAGTTTTTCTTAGTATTTTCCTGGTATGCAACAAGTTTTTAAAAACAAATTTTTTGCAAGATAGTAAAGTTATATTCTTTCATTGCGGGAATGAATTTTGCTAATCCCTTTGTTTTCGTTTTATGGCATGCAAATGCTTGCGTTGTGGTTTGTTACTATTTTCCAGGTATGAAAAAAGTTTTTTAAAACAATTTTTTGCAAGATAGTAAAATTATATGCTTTTATTGCGGAAATGGATTTTGCTTATCCATTTGTTTTCGTTTTATGGCATGCAAATGCTTGCGTTGAGGATTAGGTAGGTAAAAAATTAAAAGTCTTCAATGAATTAGAAAAAGAGTATATATTTAGGAACTTTTTCAACTATCATCTCAATCAGTTCAGCGTAATCACGGACGTCATTCTTTTGTTTTTTCGCTTGCTCTGTGTGTTTCTAAGATGGATAAATTTTTTAAAAGATCGCAACCTTCAACATCGGGTACGAGTGTCAATAGTAGTGGTGGTGGTGAATCAAACCCGAAAAAAAAATAGACTTTACGATAACTGTTATTTGAAATACGGGTTCACAGTCATAAATAATAAACCTCAATGTGTAATTTGTGGTGATGTTTTATCACGTGAAAGTATGAAACCGTCCAAGCTTATGCGGCATCTCACAAGCAAGCATCAAAAGCAAGCTAATAAGCCGTTGGATTTCTTTGAACGAAAGTTGAAAGCTCTTACTCAGCAGCAAAGTACTATAATTCAGGTAAGTAATAAAATAATGTTTTCTTAGTCTCCGTGAAGTGTTTTTAAGTCCCTCAAAGCACTTAAGCGATAGACTTAAGGCGCATCTATTCTAACTGTTGAAAAAACTTTTGACTATACTTAATTTTGATGTGCAAAGATTCCACGTCCTTAATTTTTATTGATTATTCTCTTTTATATTATTTGGTTTATTTCCAGGCATCCACTGTCAACGAGTCAGCATTATTAGCTAGCTACAAAGTCGCATATCGAGTTGCAAAAGCTGGGAAGCCACATACAATTGCTGAAAATCTTATTTTGCCAGCGGCACTTGATATGGTTGAAATTATGGTCAGTGAGCAGGAAGCAAACAAATTGAAAAACATACCACTTTCTGACAACACTATTTCACGCAGAATAGACGATATGTCCAAGGACATTCAAGAACAAGTAGTCCAAAAATTAAAGAACAGCCAACATTTTGCTTTGCAGTTTGACGAATCTACAGATGTTTCTGACTGTGCACAGTTTGTGGTATTTGTTCGCTTTGAAGCAGATGACAGAATCACTGAAGAAATTTTATTTTGCAAAGCACTTCCTGCAAACACTACTGGCCAGTGTTTGTACGACCTATTTTTGGAAAGCACTAGCAACTACGATATTGATTTGAAAAAATGTATTGCAATATGTAGCGATAGCGCTAAAGCTTTGACTGGAAAAAGTAGCGGACTCATTGCAAAATTAAAAGCGATAATGCCAAACATATCCTGGACACACTGTTTTCTCCATCGACAGGCTCTAGCTGCTAAGGTAGTACCTTCTGCTTTAAATGACGTGCTCACGGAGGTAATAAAAATTGTGAATTCTATCAAAGGCAAAGCTTTGCAAACCCGGCTATTCTGAATCGTTTGTGAAGATATGGGCTCGCTTCATCAATATCTGCTCTATCACACGGAGGTCAGACGGCTTTCCAGAGGAAAGGTATTATCAAGAGTTCTGAAACTGAGATCCGAATTGCTAATGTTCTTAAAAGATGCAAAATCGGAATATGCGTATCGTTTTTCTGATCCTATTTGGCTCCTGAAACTAGCATTTTTGGCAGATCTTTTTAGCCACCTCAACAATTTAAGCAAGAACCTTCAAGGAAGAGAAGAAAATATTTTAACTGCCAAAGATAAAGTAAAAGCATTTCACGCAAAACTTCGTTTGTGGTCAACCTCTCAGAGCTTGCATAATGTACAATCGAAGCTTTTGACATACTTTCCGGATTTGCACTCTGAAGCTGACAATGGACGTCGATGGATTTTAAACCCTTTTTTGGACGAATCAATAGATCTGGCTGATGTCACCACAAAAACAAAAGAATGTCTTCTAGATTTGGCTGCAGATGGCATGCTTAAAATGGAATTTAGTTCGCAAAGTGTTGACGTATTTTGGATAAAACGAAAAAACGAATACCCAGAGCTGGCAAGGGAAGCTCTTAAATTATTGGTGCCATTCGCCACTTCATACCTGTGTGAACTGACATTTTCTACAATGGTAGACATTAAAACTAAGAAGAGGAATAGGCTGCAACTTGAAAGTGATTTAATTATTAACGTTGCAAAAATAGCACCACAATTTGATAAACTTTTGAAAAATAAACAAGCACATCCTTCTCACTAAAATGGTGTCTATGTTTTGTAAGAACCTCTACTTTTCTTTCTAGCCGGCGACCCCCAGAGTAAGGCTTCGCGACCCCCCGGGGGGTCGCGACCCACAGATTGAAAAAAACTGAGTTGATACAAAAATATACTCGCCGGTTGTATCTGCGAAGCCCCTTTCGCTAATTTTAAATGCGCCAATGTCTTCCAAGAGCTCGCAAAACTTATTACAGTTGCTGCCACTTACAACATCTTTAGAGTATATACTGTGATGTTCGTGAATCAATTGTTACTTTTTGTCCAGTTCTGACGTAAAGATCACCCATAAGGATGAAGTGGTTAGATTGAAACTTTTCGAAAAAGGATTTTAATTTTTCAAAATCACGTGTCCAATTATTGCAGTTTAGATAGCTTGGTACTAGATTAAGAATGGACCCAGAAAAATTGTAGTTTTACGGAAACCGTATAAGCAACCGCCACTAGCTCTGCCAAAGTTTTGGGTTTTTGTTGCCGCAATCCAGAATAGTTTGAATTCTTTAAAATAAATTTCATAATGGTGTATATGCTCTGATAAAATAAAAGTTTCGTAAAAAAAGAAAATATCAAATTTACAAACGTATTTAAATACCGGTTACATATAAACCATTTTAAAAAAGCTATTCTTTCTCACTTCTCTCTTTAATTTTCTAATACTTTTTCTGCTTGCACTATCCTCTTCTTTACTCTACTATCATAAAAATTCTTCTTTTAATAAACTTTTTATTAATTTTTAATTTGTAAACTCATTTAGCTCTAAGTACTATAAAAGATAATAATCTTAATGTACCACACTTTTACTTTATACAATAAAATGAAATTGAAATTAAATATATTTTTATTAACAAGACCAACTACATTATATGTCAAGACTTGACAGACTTTCGTCGTTTGCTAATTGTTATTGTTGTTAAGGTTATTGACACTTGAGTCCTGCATGTTTGTAGGAGTATCCAGAAAAACAGAGTAAAAGAAAAAGAAAACAGGTATGTATCCTTAGTTCGGAGCTGATACTATAAATCAAGTGACAGTTTGTCAAACGGACAGACTCCGAAAGCAATATAGCCAGATTGAAAACCACACATCTAAAAAGCCACTCTTCAGTTTATTTGGAAATCTATATCTACTTGCGATTTTCAAAGTTTATTTCCTTAAACCTTGCCAAAAAATGGACGCCCTATTTAATTTTTTTTTCTGGATGGATTTTGGTTTGTTGTGTCGAAGAATGAGTCTTTAATTTGCATAACCACATAACTAAATATTTTTTTCGAATTCAAAAAATTCCATTAAGGATATTTTGCATTGTATTTTTTTTTTAACGCAATCCAAAAAAGTATGTTACAGAGATTACTATAAAGGTATAGTTTCTTTTCCGTAAGCTTTGTCGTCTCTTGAAGAACTTACGGAAGACAAAAGGCTCATAATATTTCTTTCTTTTATTTTTCAGCCAAGGTATGGCCAAAACCGGGCACTCTACAATGCATGCTTCAGCGTATTAACATCCAAACATACCAAGTACATTCGCAAAATTTTTTATAACTTCATCTAAGCAGATTACAAAGAGCATGGTGAGTACGGTGTTGAAAAGTCAATGTTGTGTTTAAATAGCTGTGTTTTTTCTTAAGCCCGGAAGGCAGTACAGTCGAAAATCTCAAACTTTTTAACTATCGATCAAAAATAACACAATAATTTTAAGGGAGGGTTATACTAATGATCATAAGCTTGAATTATTAAATTGAATGGATTCGATTTTTCCATCTAGAATTTATTGAAGGAAAACTTTATTTCAAATTTTGTATGAAATTTTGTAAGATTTCAAACAGATTTCAAAGCTTAACTATATAAGAAAATGTCTACACAACGATTTTTCAAAATTAGAATTATTTTCAGAGATAAAGGTTTCCAAACTGGCTCCGCTTTCTAACGAAAACTGTCTTTTTCAAAACTATGTAGCCAGAATTTCTCGAGTTCTAATGGACCAATTTACCTGATTTTTTAAAGATTTTCTTTAGAGTTTCACTTATGGTCAGAACTACGTTCAACCCCAGATTTCATATTTTTCTAATGTCAAAAAAGTGGTAAAAAATTGTTCTTTTATTTTCGGGGAGTCGCCATTTCTGAATGATTTTTGTTTCAACTTTTCCGTAGTTCTGGCCATAGCGAAATTATTCCAGACTAGCTGTGCCCGCGACTTCGTCCGCGTGGAATAGTGACTTTCGGCAGCGTTATGAATTTTTTAGGCTATTTATTTTGCAAATAAGACACATTCATGCGTTTTACTAAACCATTGTTATATTATTTTATTTTAGTATATGTTTGCACACGACGTTCTTATTTTTTCCATCTTTTGCGAAATAAAAAGGTTTTGTGGGATTGATACACGTGATTCTGCCACATAAAGTTGCCATGGGATTTTTTTCTAAACGAACACCTGCAACTCAAATCAGTGGGAATTAAAGGAAAACGGGGAATCGAAACGTCCAGTCATTATTAAAGCCGCATCCCAGATGTGTAATTTGTAGCACGGTGTCGATCCCGTAGAAATATAGGGATTACTTATTAAGCCTATGTCTTTCCTCAGGCTCTAGGCTATCTCTTAATTAAATTCCATTTAAATCGGATCAGTTTTCTGGGCGGGAGATGGTAACAAAGAAACACGAACAGACAGAGTTAATTTTGGATTTGTAATATTGTTAAGGATGTCCATCTTCGGGTTCTAGACTATCTCTGTACCAAAATTCATATAAATCGGTTCAATAGTTTGGGTGGTAAATATAAACAAAGAAAAACAGACACACAGAGTTAAATTCGGATTTATAATGTTAATAAAGTCTTCCATTCCCGTGGGAACATGAGGGCGTTTCCGGAGGATGACTTGAAGTTTACATTACTCGGGAATAGTGTAGTATTATAACTGTGGACATTTTTTGAAATGGGTGCTGTATTTTCCAAGTTCCCGTTCCCATGGGAATACAGGGATAAAACATATTGCATAACATATATGTCCTTCCTCAGGTTCTAGACTGTCTCTGTACCAAAATTCATAAAAATGGGTTCAATAGTTTGGGCAGTTAATGGTAACAAAGAGAAATAGACAGACAGATTTAACTTCGGACTTATAATATTAGTAAAGACTCCCGTTCCCGTGGAAGCATGGTGACCGTTCCCGTGAGGGATATGGGGATGAATAAAAGTTTATGTTGCTCAGGGATTATCGAGCATTCCAACGGTGGAAGAGTTTTTGAAATCGGTGCCATAGTGTCAAAGTTCCCGTAAACGTTCCTGCTCCCCTGGGAATATAGGGAATAAATATATGGCGTATCGCGTATGTCCTTCCTCAGGTTCTGAATAATCTTTGTAAAAAATTTAATTCAAATCAGTTTATTAGTTTGAGCGGAAGATGGTAACATAGAACGACGGACAGACAGAGCTACTTTCACACTTATTATATTAGTAAGGACTCCCGTTCCCGTAGGAATATGTGGATGAATTAAAATTTATGTTACTCAGGAATAGTGTAGCATTTTAACGGTGGAAAAATTTTTGAAATCGGTGTCATAGTTTCTAAGTTCCCGTATACGTTCCCGTTCCCGTGGGAATTAAGGGATAAAATATATAGCCTATGTCCTTCCTCAGGTTCTGAGCAATCTTTGTACAAAATTTCATTTAAATCGGTTGATTAGTTTGATCGGGTGATGGTAACATAGAACGACGGACAGACAGAGCTTCTTTCACACTTATTATATTAGTAAGGACTCCCGTTCCCGTAGGAATATGTGGATGAATTAAAGTTTATGTTACTCAGGAATAGTGTAGCATTCTAACGGTGGAAAGATTTTTGAAATCGGTGTTGTAGTTTCTAAGTTCCCGTATACGTTTTCGTTCCCGTGGGAATATAGGGATAAAATATATAGCCTATGTCCTTCCTAAGGTTCTGAGCAATCTTTGTACAAAATTTCATTTAAATCGGTTTATTAGTTTGGGCGGGAGATGGTAACATAGAAAGGTGATCAGACAGAGCTACTTTTGCATTTATAATAATAGTGAGGACCGGTTCCTGAGGGAATATTCGAATGAAATAAAGCCTATGTCCGTCCTTAAGTTTAGTCCAATCTTTGTACGAAATTTCATTTAAATCGGTTTATTAGTTTGGGCGGGAGATGGTAACATAGAACGACAAACAGACAGAGCTTCATTCGCACTTATTATATTAGTAAGGACTCCCGTTCCCGCAGGAATATAAGGATGAATTAAAGTTTATGTTACTTTGGGATAGTAAAACATTCTATCGGTGGAAAAATTTTTGAAATCGGTGTTGTAGTTTCTAAATTCCCGTATACGTTCCCGTTCCCGTGGGAATTTAGGGATAAAATATATAGCCTATGTCCTTCCTCTGGTTCTAGACTATCTCTGTACAAAATTTCATATCAATCAGTTTGGTAGTTTGGGCGGGAGATGGTAACATAGAAAGCCGGACAGACAGAGGGACTTTCACATTTATAATATTAGTTAGGATTAATAATAATCTTTGTCGTTTTTATTTTGTGTCCGATTACTAGAGAGGTTGGAATCGTGGCCATGGTCATGGACATATGTCAATTTGTGCAGAATCCCAACTTCATCAGCCGGTAGTTTTTTTTAACTTGTAACTTTCTTACTTATTTTTTCTTTTCTATATTCTTCAAATGTTAATGACTTACTTACTTAAGTGGGGTGAACATAACATTACAGCTCGGAGTGAACGACTTCGATTTCGGGTGAGCCCCCTCCAGTCGGTTGAGGTCTTCATCCACTTTCGCACACCTAAGACGAGGTCTTCCCCTTCCGCGATTTCTCTGCCATGTCCACTCTACATGGCCCAACCATCGTAGCCTCGCGATGCGTACTCTTCTGGCTATGCCCATGTCGCGGTACAGCTCATACAGCTCGTTGTTGTATCTTCGTCTCCACACATTGTCTTCGCATACGGGACCAAAGATCATACGGAGAATTTTTCTTTCAAAACGACCAAGGGTTTCCTCATCCGCTTTCGATAAAGTCCATGCTTCCACGCCGTAAAGCAGGACTGGGATGATCAAAGTCTTATACAAGGTTACCTTGGGTTTTCTGGAGAGGGTTTTGTTTCTCAATTGCCTTCTTAACCCAAAGAAGGAACGGTTGGTAAGAGTTATTCTCCGTTTGATCCCCGCACTGATGTTGTTGTCCGTGTTTACAGCGGATCCTAGGTAGACGAAGTCCAGTACTACCTCTAAGTTATGTCTGTCTATTGTGACGTTTTGTCCAATTCGTCTTCGTTTTGCCCTCATTAACCATCAAACCCATTTTTGCCGCTTCTGTTTCAATACTCGCAAAAGCACCTATGACGTCACTCTTTTTTCTTCCCATTACGTCAATATCGTCTGCATAGGCGAGTAATTGTACAGACTTTTGAAAGATTGTTCCTCTGGTGTTGACAATTGAGTTTCTTACAATCTTTTCAAGTATGATGTTGAAGAAATCGCATTACAGTTTGTCGCCTTGCCTAAAACTTTTCGACATCAAAGGTCTCGGTGAGTTCTTTTCCGGCCTTGACGGAGCAGTTGAATTCTCCAAAGTCATCCTGCATAGTTGTACGAGTTTTGGAGGGATGCCGAAACTAGACATGGCTCTGTACAGCTCGTCTCTGTAAATGCTGTCATACGCGGCCTTGAAATCGATAAAGAGATGGTGAATATCGATATTGTGCTCTAGGGTTTTTTTTCGAAGAACTGCCGTAATGTGAAAATTTGGTCTATTGTATACTTCTCTGGTCTAAAATCACATTGATAAGGACCTATCAACGTGGGGTCTCAGACGTTCACATATTACAGCTAACAAGATCTTATAGGCGACGTTAAGGAGGCTTATCACTCTTTAATTGGCGCAATTGTGAGTTTCTCCTTTCTTTAGGATCGGGCATACGATACTGAGGTTCCATTCATCGGGCATGCTTTCTTCCGACCATATCATGCAGATCAACATCAATTGGTGCATGCTCCTTTTCAACTGGCCTACAGTTGCCTAGAAAAATTCGTCATCAACGCCATCTGCACCTGCAGTCTTATTTGATTTAAGTTTGCATATGTCAAGCCTAACTTCTTCTAGGTTGGGAGGACGGCATTCTTGATCATCGTTCAAGCTGAATGGGGCAATCTGCCTGACAGCGGAATTTGTGTCCGTCTGCAGAAGGGAGCTTTGAAGATCCTCAGTAGCAACTGAGACCCTGATAGTCTTTTCAGGCTTGAGCACCATGGCAGGATCTTTTTGCCTTTTGGTAAAACTTCCGAATCTTGTTCCTGTCATGGCATCTCTCAATTTCCTTAACCGAGGGCTCCTCATGCTGCTTCTTTTTCTTTTTGAGAATTCGGTGTTCCTCCCTTCTTTTCTCCTTGTAAATCTCGTTATACTGATCGTTTTTGCATCAGCATTTGTCGTGCTTTTTGTTTGACTGCATTTGTCTGCCTGCATTCCTCATCGAACCATGGGTTTCGCTTTGGTGGCCGAGTGAAACCCAGAACCTCGGAGGCTGCTGCCACTGGTTTTCAATGCTTAATGCTGCTGGCATTGGATTCAAAGATAATTGAAGGGACACTCGATTGGAAAAGGCATTGGAAATCTCTTGCGGTTGTAGCTTTCCGACGTCATATCTTTTCAAAGCGTTACTTCGTGCGAGTCGTGAACAAGATATCCTCATTCGTACCGTGGCTACAACAAGGTAGTGGTCCGAGTCAAAGTTGGCCTCTCGAAAAGTTCGCACATCTAACACACTGGAAGAGTGCCTTGCGTCGATTGCAACATGGTCAATTTGGCTGACGGTTGATTGATCTGGAGATAGCCATACATTTTGAGATGCGGGAAGCGTTTACTACTTACAACAAGATTTAGCCCCGCAGCAAAATTTTCGTCTTTCTCTTCTGTGGAGGCGTGGGCTCATATTAGGCTAATTTTGGCGAATTTAGCCCTGATGCGGATGGTCACTATTCGCTCATTAACTGGATTTTGGCTGATAACCTTATCCCTGAGTCTTCCTCTTACGACAAATCCGAACCCAAATAAACGTTGTTTCTGTTGTTTGTAGCTGTCGCCATAGGTTTTCACCTTCTTTATGACCGGTCCACTCCATCGCACTTCTTGGATGGCGTTTATGTCTGCTTTGCAGCAGTCCAGGGCGTCCGGTAATCGTCCAGCTGCACGTAATGTCCGCCTGTTAACCAGCAGGTTCGTGGTTGGAATGTTTTTTACGGGTATCGCCTTTCGTGAATTGGCTAGTTTTCCTATAAAAACTCTTTTTCGATTGGCCCTTCGGAACCGACACGAAAATGTAGGTCCCCTCCATATTTTTTCTTAAAATGTTATTAATTTATTTTACTTTATATGAAAATTGTCATGAAATTATAAGAAATAAACATTCTAAATCTAAAATCTAAAAAAATCTAATTCCTTCACAAAAGCAATGTTTATTAAAAATGCACTAGGCTTCGGGGTTCCCCGATCTGTTACGCCACCCTATTTAATTCTATTATTTTCAATCCCATATTTCCTAACTTCATTAAGTGTAGTAGTGTGTTATTTGAGGAATTAAAATCACACTCCATAATTAGGGAAGCAGTCTCAATCTCTCAATAAACTAACTGTCATAACCTCATAAGGCTAAAAAAAATAATAAAAACAAGGTAGCGCAAAAAAGCTAATGAAACTCTAAGGTGCGTCCACACTATGCCGAGCGGCATCCATCGGCACATGCCGATCGGCAATACTGACTTAGTGTGGACGTTTCAATGGTCAGTTAGTTTAATTTTAATTTTAATTTAATTTTAATTTTAATTTTGGTGGGGGCAAAACCCCCATTTATTAGGCTTAATACAAGCTATTAACTTACAAACTAAGAAACTTAATAGCTAAGACTTACTAAGTAGTTGGAGGGCTTAGGAGACGAAGTTTTAGGCAGGGAGTACTCATATTGGAGTCAAAACAAGAAGAGTGAGAATTGACATTCCTCAGCATTCGGGAGATGGGTTCATTGGAGCCGTAAGAGGTTCGATGGGTGGGAAGAGACGGGGGTTCCGGGTATTACGAGGATTAGTATTTAGAAAAATGGATTCGTTAAGGGCTGGACAGTCAATGGTACCTGTGAGGATTCGGTGAATGAAGAGAACGTCAAATATTTCTCTTCGATCTTTCAGCGTATTTAGGTTTAGGAGTTTGATTCGGTCTTGATAAGGAGGTAATATCAGGGGATTACTCCAATCAAGACCTCGAAAAGCAAATCGGAGGAAACAGCGTTGTATGCTCTCAATTCTGGCAATGTGCACTTGTTGGAAAGGCGACCAGACTTGACAAGCGTATTCAAGAAGTGGACGAACAAATGAAATGTAAAGGGATCAGGTTACGTTAGGGTCTGCAAATTCTTTGGACCATCGTCTCACGAAGCCAAGTGCTGAATATGCCTTAAGGATTATATCGTCGATATGCTTGAGGAAATTCAGCTCACGGTCGCAAATAATCCCAAGGTCCCGGATCACCTCAACGGTGGAAATGATTTGACCATTTAGAAGATAGAGACGGGGAGGCGATTTGATGCGTTTACGTGAGAAGGTTATTGATTGGCACTTGGAAACATTTAGCTCCAGGTAGTTTTTGGAGCACCATATTGAAAAACTGTCGAGGTCATGTTGGAGGTGGGAAGAGTCTTCAGAAGAAGAAATGATCCGGTAAAACTTAGTATCGTCCGCATAGAGGGAGATAGAGGAGTGTTTGATGATCATTTCAATGTCGTTAATACTGAGAATGAAGAGGAGAGGGCCTAAATGGCTGCCTTGGGGGCCACCGGATGTAGCTAGAAAGCGGCTGGATAAGGCGGATCTGAACCAAACGCTGTAAAAACGGTTTTCTAAATAAGCAGAAATCCATCCCAACAGAATGGGTTCAAAGCAGAGTGTGGAAAGTTTAAAAAGAATAAGTTTGTGAGAGATTTTATCGAAAGCTTTACTAAAGTCAGTTGAAATTACATCGACCTCCTTTGCATTCTCCAAGGCTGAGAGGGAAAATGAGACAAAGTCAACGAGGTTTGTTGTTGTTGACCTGCCTTTGAGGAACCCGTGTTGTCTAAAGGAAATGAGAGATTTGCAACGAAAACTTAAGTTTTCATACAATATGCTTTCGAAAATTTTGGGAATATGCGATAGTTTAGCAATGGGACGATAATTTTTCACGTCGCACTTAGGGCCTTTTTTTGTATAGGGGTTATAATTGCCGTTTTCCAAGCTTGGGGAAAACTCTAAGGGATATGGACAAGTTAGAGATTTTTGAAAGGGAAAGAGTAGAGGAGTATTTATAAAGAAATATGGCAGGTATACCATCAGGGCCAGGAATATATTCATCATTTAGTTGATTTAACTTTTCTTCAATTAGATAGGAGTTAAAGAAACGTGGAAGGAATAGACCAAAAGAAAAATTCGGTAAAAACGAGAAATAAGTTGAATCAGGAACAAAGGAATCATCCGTGAAAGACTGTTTGAAGTAATTTGCGAAATAGTTTGCTACGGCGAGTGCATCGGATGAGGTTTCGTTATTGAAGGAAAGGGAGGAAGAGTACCCGTCAGATTTTCTTTTGTAGTTGACAAATTTATGAAAAGACTTAGGGTCATAGATTTCATTTCGATTGGTTGGTGAAGGGTGTTGGTAAAGGATGTTGAAAAGCTCACAGAAGTGTAGATAAGAGCCAAGGTAAGCTGAATAGTCAGTAGGAGATCGAGTACGAAGGAAGATTGTACACAATTCGTTCCTTTTATTTCTTAGAGTACGGAGCCAATTGTTATACTAAGGTGGGGAAGTAGAAGAAGTTTTAAGTCTGGAAAGGGGAACGAAGAGAGATATAGCATTATGTATTTCTCTTTAGAACGCGGATGCAGGCGCGGATTCAAGGGGGGGGGTCACCGGGGTCATGACCCCCCCCCCATAAAACAGCCCTCACTTCAAAAAATAGAGCTAAACCAATCGAAACTGAAACTGAAAATCAAAAAAAAAAAAAAAATAACCGAACAAAATTAATTTTTGTAAACTTGAAAAACGGAAACTAACCAAGCGACCAAAATCAACTTACTTTATTGAACTATGGAAAATTTGCAATCAAAAAATGGCTGACTCAACATGACTGACTTAAAATTGAATAAATTTCTCACACAATACTGACTTTTGTATCAATTTCTCTATATTTGGATAGTAGCTTAGCTTTACTTAATATCTTAACATTTGATTAAAAGTTTTAAGTAAAAACAATTTATAACCCAAAATCCAATCTTCTATTTTGTTTCGCAAATCTGTTGATGATCGCATCGATGTCCAATTCAATGTCGCGATGAATGTGTAGCAATGCAAGACCGGTGAGTCTGTCTTCTGCCATAGTCGATCTCAACCAAGTTTTGAGGCGACGGAGAGTTGAAAAGCTCCTTTCTGCAGTGGCTGCAGTAACAGGAAGCGTCACCAAAATCCAAGCAGGGTATGAATAGCCGGATACATTACTCTATCACACGCATCAAGGGCTGCAGAAACCGAATCAGGAAGTTCACCGATTTTTTCAACAATTCGGTTCCATTTTGCTACCCACAACTCAAATTCTGCAATAACGCTTGCAGGAGGAGTGTTCAGAAGCTTCTGGTTCATGACTGCTACGAGATTAACTTCTTCAATGTCCTCCTCTGTATAAGAAGGCCGAGGCAGAAAAACTCTCAACCCAAAAAGCTTCATTACGTCTGGAGAAAGCCTTTCGTTGAGGTCCGTTAAAACGTTGTCTAAAAGAGGAACGTAAACTCTTCTTCTAAAATATTCCTCCGGGGTTTGCTCTGTTTGGTGATTATCTCGATGTTTTTGACGAGAAACAACGCGTGGTACTTTCAATTTTCAGAAAACAACCTGATTTTTTCAGAAAACTATCCTGATTTCAACAACACTGAAATCAACAATGGACTGTTGTGCTTTCAATGTTTTGATCGCAAACTGATGTGAAGTTAGCCACGATACCATAAATGGCGCGAAGCCATTTGAAAACACACGAGGAAACGTTTCAGAAAAAAATTTATTCGCTAAGACATTTCTTACTTTTAAAAGTACATTTTTTATATAAACAATTTATAATTTAATATAAACAACAGTTTATTTTTGTTATATTTGATTTTTTTTTTTATCCCGTGACCCCCTCCGGAAAAAAATTCTAGATCCGCGCCTGCGCGGATGTGGCATCTTCTACTGTTAGACTATCAAAATTAAAGTGAGTTCTACTGAGATAATCATTAATTTTCCGAAAGTTTGCTTTGTGGAAATCGTATGAAGCTGAAGGTACGGGCGGGTTGGATGGCTTTGAAGACTGGAGAAAAAATGAGAAAAGGAGAGGAGGGTGTAGGTTATCTGTAGTTTAAAGAAGAAGGGGTGAAAGTGAGATTGAAGAATTAATAGGATCTGTTGTAAATACAAGGTCAAGTTGCCTACCCATGTAGTTTGAAATTACACTTATTTGGCAGAGGCAAGAATCTGCAAGGCGATCAACGAACAAACATTCTTTGTCAGAGATAGGACTAGGAGCAATGTGAAACGATTGGGCATCTGACAAAGTCCAGTTCAGATACGGCAGGCTGAAGTCACCGAAAATAAGGATCTCATCATGGGGTTCGCATAAAACTGAAATGTCGTCAATCGTTTTAATTGCAAATTCACAAGATTCGAGGGTTTGCGATGGTAAAATATAAAAGCAGATAATGTAAAGCGGTCTTCATCGTACTCCATTTACATTCGAAGAACCTTGCAATTCCTCGCGAAAAGCTATACCCGTGGAAAAACTATTATCTGTGTCTGTGACTCGAACCCACCACGTAACAAGCAAGGCATGTATAGAATGACACCACGTGCACGACTGATATAAAACTTATATCCATTTAGTGAGTGCAACCACCTCCTGGTCGGTCTCACAACATAGCTAATAGTTCAGGAATAGAAGGACTTATTTTCTACAATTGAACAATGAAACAATGAAAAATCAACGATGAGGAAAGCTATTTTAATGTAAAGCACTCTTCCGAAGCTATGAACAGAACATTATCGTCAAAGCTGCAATAGAAAATCGTCATTCTCACTCAGGCAGTTTAAAAGTTTTTATTCAAAAGTTGTTCGAAAGACGTGCAGCATGTTATGTGTAAGATGTGCATTCACATAAAGAAACTGACAGAGCTAAGTGACAATAAGAATAATGTACTTTGCATGTGTGCAATTTGTGGACTAAGAACTTTATCAAATGGTCATGGTTGCTGTTGTTTATAGCTAAAAATTGTGTGGTTTCTACTCACCTACTGCTTCCGATGCCCTTAAAATCTCCATTTTCTGCTCTCTTGTTCTCTTGCTAAGAACTCTTTAACGCCATAAACACTTTCATGACCAATTTGTCATCCTTTGTCCACTCAACCACACCTACGCATTTTGTATTCTTGTTCAATATAAAAATTATGTATGTTGTTCTTGTGAACTTCAAACTGCACTTTTCTTATTAAAAAAAAAAAACGAGCGAAAAAAACAAATACTTTTAAGAATGGTGAGCCTTTAAAAAATGTTAAACAAAGCGTCAAATGTAAACGAGACTCTGAGTAATGATCATACTAAACGAACGAACGACAAAGACAAAGAAAAAAAAAAGACGAGAATAAATAAATAATACCAACAACTCACAATTTTAAAATAAACACCGGGACTAAATGTGACTAAGAAGGTTTAACTTAGAAACTATTTCAATCACATACAAAAGAAATAAATTCATGTGTCCACTTCTATAGCCCCTGCTTTGTTTCATTAAGCGTGATGCTTTTGCTTCCTACGTAGTTGATACTGCAATTTATATAAATATAAATAAAAAGATTCACATATAAAAAAAATCAAAGAGGCAGTCATTTCAGGTAAATTTAATTGACTCATTTAGGCATACTACTTCTTGGCAAACTTCTTTTTGGGCGATCTTATTTTTTGTTGATTTTCTTCTATGGATCTTCTTGTGTGCAATTATTTTCGAAGTAGGCCGAGAAGAGTGGGCCAAGGCCAAGTGCAGAAACAAAAAGATAAAATATAAAAAACATCAGGTCATGTGATTCAAGTTCAGCGTTTTTTTTTTAACAACAATAAAATTTAATAGCAAGTAATTTAAGTAATGAGTTGAGTTGAGTGAGAGTTTGGGATATCACTGCTGTTCCTCCTCGCTTGCAATATGTGATAAATATCACTAGCCCACAAACTAGTGTGGATGCAGATCCCTTGTCTTACACGACTGGACATTGGAGATCGCCGGTGTAGTAAAACGGAGATAAAAAAGAGAGATCGCATGTGATAAACATAAAGCAGAAAATTTCGTGCAGTTTCCGAGTAAAGGGTGTTTCTTTTAAAGGGTTTGCCTTGTAAATTAGCAGCACTGTGTCCAGTGGTTGTGTTTTTCCGGTTTGATTAACAAAGAAGTAGAAATTAAATCCAAATAGGACGTTACTCTCGTGAGCCAGAGAATGCAACCAAGTCCTGCAAATCCTGTGGACCAAAATTACTACTCATTCTCTTATCACAATCCTCGTATCGAGATTGGTATACAAGCATGTTCATTAAATGTACATGAAATACGAAATGGGAAACATGGAATACAACTTTTGTGAAAATATGAACAAATGAAATGACCATTCACATTTAAATTTGAATGGGGTCTAGCATAAGGAAAGAGATCTTGTTCCTGGAGATGAATAAAAGAATTGATGTATTCTTGTATATTGACCAATCAGTTTTATCTAACGCATCGGTTAACCATAAGGTTGTAAGAGTTTTGATGCGCTACACAGTATTTTTAATTGTATTTATTCGCAGTGCGCTGCTACCTGGTACCCGTTCAATGAATTCCAAAGTGCTGACATAAGCTTGATGGAGTGACAATTTTCGCAACTTCCTTTACCGCACTTCTTTTTGTTAATTGATAAACAGAACCCCCCTATAAGGTGGGAAGTGCGAATTGGGAGCTATCCTAAACCGATGAGTTAACACTGTAGATCCCATTAGACTTCGACATTGATTTGTCTTTGGTTAAGTTCAGCTTCTATTAAAAGATTCCGAAAAAAATGTTCGTTCAACAGGCCATACGAGTTTCCTGAGCATTTTTCCTTGCTAGAGAAAGCCACTCTAGCCACTCTAGCCACTCTAATATAGTTGTCCCTCATTCAATTATTTTGTACATTATATATATATTTTACATACCCCAAATATTTTATGTCCTTAAATTTGTTGACTTGATAGATCAATCACGCAGTTTCCAGGTATCAGTTTGTCTGACAGAGAGACTGAATAAGAAAATATTCAAATTTGCTTAATATAGTCGTAAGCGTGTCTGTGTATTGCTTGAAGATCGAGGTTAAACTCCATCCATAAACATAAAATTCTTTTTCCACGATATTGATTTTCTCGAGACATATTGCCGTTGAATTTGTAAATCGACAAAAAGGCTTTGAATGTCGTTTCTATGTTTTACAGCGCAACACATGGTATAGTTTGTCAATAACCAATTGCATCATAAAACGACATTCTAAGTGAAGAATAATGGAAACTTACGATTGACGTTTGCAGTTATATCAGCATATGTTTGTTCAGGTTTAAATGGCTGTCAGGAAACAGCTGACACACTTAGACCAATAACAGATCCGTTGTGATACCCGATACCAAATCAAGTGTGTGAGGGAGTATTTCCATTGACTTAATCCTTTGGAGCTTTTTTTTCGTAGTGGTGTTGCTCCACCTGTTGCTTGTTTTATCCACGGCATTTTACTTTAGCATGAGTTTGCATCAAGCAATTGGTATACCAATGTTCAACCAGCTGATTAAGATTGGCATACGTATACCGGTTGCATATGATGGACTTGCATTTTGTGTTTCTGTTGAGTTGAAAACATAAAGCAAACACACTCTAATATCGACTACGAAGACAATTACAAAATCAAGAAATCCCTGAATAAAAGCCACTAGCAACGGAAAATATGAATTCCCTCAGAGAGAAATTTAATTCGATGAAGATGAAAATGTGCAATTTGGTGGTCAAGATAATAAAACTTATACAGCTGCTGAAAAACTTATGTAGAAAAAAATAACAGAGATTTGTACTCGGAAATGCTCGGGAAGATATGAAAGGTTAACCGATGAATCAATCAGAAATCGAATGTATACACGTTTCCAGATGCGATGTTACAGAATTTGCTTGGGAAACCATGTCTAAATTGGTACCCAAATATGTTCTTAAATGTACACGAACATGGAAAACAAATTTGTACTCGGAAATGTTCCAGGAAAAATATGAAATGTTAACCAATAGAATGAATGAATGAGTCAGAAATTGATTGTACAAGTTTCTAGATGCGATGTTGCATTATACACTGTACGCACGTATGTTCTTAAATGTACAGGAACATGGCCAACAAATGTCGGAACAAATGAAGTGGGTATTTTTACATTCAAATTTGAAGGTGGCTCAGCGCTGGAATACGCAGAAGAAGAGAGAGGTTGTTACTCGAGATAATGAAACACAGACAATGACTAATCTTAGTTTAACGTACAATATGGAAAAGGAATCAATAGCATCGAGTGCAAATCTTTTACTTGCAACTGTTAAACAGGAACAGACAGTCAGCAAAAATAATTAATGAGTTTAAGCCATTTCATTACCAAAAATGTGAAACAAAGAGGCTGATTTCCTTGGCAAAGGAAAATAATTTATTGTTAGGGGTTGTTAAACCTACTATGATCCCCTTGAATAAAAATATTTTGCTTAAGAACATATGTTTAATGTTTAATAGAATATAAGTTGGCACCACGAGTACGATAACTTTGGTGACAAGAAATAATAACGGTTTTTGGTGGAGGAGTTCAATACAAGCATTTTTTTCTATCTCAATATTTTATAAAAATTGACTTTAAATCTAAAAAACAACCAAAAAATTTACATATACAAATTATACTTTTTAAGAAAGTCAGAAATCTGCACTTTAAAATTAATTTTAAATGAAGTGGTTTCAATTTATAGTTTTTGAAATAAATGACTTCAAAGTCAAAATTTACGAAAAAGAAAAATTTAAAAAATCAATTTGAGTATTATGTTTCTCACGAATACAAATGCTAAAAATAGATGTAGTTAGTTGCTTTAGTAAATTTTTTATCAAACGCTGTAAATTTATTTTTTCTATATCTCATAATTTTTGAGATAATTGAAAAATAGTAAAACTATATTCCTTCTTTAAAATCTAAAAATTTTCTAATTTTAAAAGAAAAAATTTGCACCACAAAGCTTATAAGGAGCCAAAGCAGGGGGTTGCAGGCATCTCACTGCTTGCATCGTAAATCTCATGTATACTTTTTTTTTAAATCAAAGAAAATGAAAGAACAATGTGTTTTTCTTTCCTTTTTCCTTTTCACAGGGCCCAGGGTCGCTTGGCAACAGATATTTATAACTTGTTAATAATTTTATTGAACGGAACAAATTTTGTGGCAAAACATTCACTACAAGGTCGTCTGTGATGCCTCCATTTTGGTATTCGTAGTCCGAAATCGCTAAGACGGGCCTTGTGATATTGGCCAGTATGAATGGGTTTAGATTTTGTATTGCAACTCGACCTTGTAATTCCTTGATTAAAGTTCTACATCAAGACAAGTTTCTTTGATGAAACCAAGGATCTGAGTTACGTTGAGGTATGTTGTTTCCCTTTATTCTAAGTAGTATGATCCTATGCACTTTTTCCGTTAGTGTTTTCTCAGTCTCCTGACAGGTAACCCGGAAATTGTTCCTGATCGTTACAGTATCTGCATTGGTCGTAGCCTTCTACTCTGTGGGGTGTTTCCCTGGCACGCAAAGTCCATTTAGGAAACCAATTTAACGTTTTTTTTTATCGTTTAAGCTGAACGTGCCAAGTCGATTTTCAGACTTCGTTCTTGATGTGGCTCTCCATTACACCACATAAAGGTTCATAAGAGAGGTGATCCGGCTCCTGTCTCTGCCTGTTCGTCAGCCTGCTCAGTTTTTTTAACTCCTGCATTAAATTTTTTTTATATATATACAGGGTGATTTGCATAAGGTGTGACAAAAAGATAGGGTGTGTAGGTTGGACCTAGACAAGCAAAAAATCGTATGGGAGGGGGGTCCATTCTCCCCCGTTTAGGCGGGAGGGGCAATTTAAGAAAAAAAAAAATCACTTAAAGCGGAAAAAAATTATTTAAAAATAACGGTAATACCTACAGAGTCGTGCTATAGCATTTTGAAAAGCCAAAAGCCTATACATTAATTTAAATCTTAAAATAAGTTGTTCAAATGAATAGTTTTTGAAATATTAATTTTGTGGTACCCGTGGCGTTATGGTTAGCATGTCCACCTGCTCCACCCAGAGGTTCGAGGTTCGAATCCCAGCAGAGGCAAAATGCAAAAATGTTTTTCCACGGGTATCGCCTTTCGCGAGGAATTGGCAAGTCCTCCGTTAATAAATTCATTGCCATGAAAAGCGCATTCTCAATTAGCCGTTCGGAACCGGCGAAAAATTGTAGGTCCCCTCCATTCCCTCACAAGGCATGGTTGTGAGAAATGCGCTAGGCCCAGGGGCTCCTCGCTCTGTTGCGCCACCCTATTTATTTATTTTTTTTTATTTTAATTTTCAAATCAAAATTTTGAAAAAAAAACATATTTTTTTTCAAACCATTTTTTTTTTTTTTTTTTTCAAAATTTTACGTAGTTAAGCAGTATTTTTTTGGTTTTTTTTCAATGCTCTTATTTATTTTTGATCAAACACAAAAAACCGGACGTCAAAATAACCTGTAGTTTTTGAGAAAACCTATCTTTTTGCCACGCCTTATGAAAATCAACCTATATATAAAAAGAGGAGGCATATGCTAATCTGGAGCACTCAGACTCCTATTAGGGGAGCAGCCTTTTCTTTTTTTGTGGTGCAGTAGATTGGAATAAGGTGTTAGTAATTTCACATATAACCTCAAGGGTAGCGTCCAGATGAAGCTCAGAGGCTGAAAGAAAAGTAGATGCTCAGAGTGGCATGTCGTGAGTACTCAGTAGATTGTTGTCTTATTGTTGCAGCCGAGTTTGTTTAATTTGTCAAAGAATTTACAGCCAGGCCTTGAAGTGATTGTGTAACATCTTATGGCTCTAATTGCAGCCTGACTGTCCGTCATTATTGCAATGCATTTGTTTCCTTGTTCTCTATTACTTTGGAAATAACAAATTCAACAGTAAATCACCTGCTTACATATTGAGTAAACAAAAACGTCCTTGAATCTTGAGGAACGCCAAAGTGCAGAAGGAGAAGTGAAGAACAAACACTTTGATTTGCCACATATTGAAATCTATTGGTAAGATATAATTTAGTTAGTTTACATACACTGAAACTGAAACCAAAACAAAATTGCATTTTAAGCTTATGTACCAAGAGGGTGTTGTCCACACTATGAAACGCTTTCGAAAAATCTAAAAAAAACCCCCATCATGTTTCCATCACCGCACTTCTTTAGTAGGACTGTAGTGCACTCATGTTTTGTACGAAAACGTGACTGCATTGCTGTTACTAGTTTTTTTTTCTTTTCTTAGATGTTTTTCAATTTGTTCACATTCAAAAATTTCTAAGGAACTTGAGATAAACTGAGTTGGTAGTATGCCTACATAATTGGGAGGCACAAGACTGAGTGATTCAATGGCCGGAAGAAACTCTTTATTAGCAAACAAACAAACTATTCCTGATGAGAATTGATTTAAAGGGATTTCTGACTATTGTGTCAAAATGACCTATAAATGACACTTAACCAACACAAATGGTTTCATTTTTCGTACCATTGTAGTGAATAAATTACTTTGGAAGACTTGTCAATACTCAAGAAATGCGCTACATGTTGAAAAACATATTTATATGCTTCGAATCTCGGACTCTCCCATTACAAGCAGACATAGTAACTGTTAAAAAACTCCACCACTTGCTGAAATAATAAGGCTATCTGGCAACCAATTCGAGTGAGTTAACAACATAAATGCAATTCAAAGGAAATACATGTATTCAAAACTGAAATACATTTTCAGTCCGTTTTTGACTGTGAAAACAAATTTTAGGTTTCTCAACAAAATCTCTCACATTTAAATTTTCTTTAAGCTTTGGATCTGCGGCTTCAGTCTTATCGTACTTGAATCGATCAATTCAACCGCCAATATACAGTCCTCTTTCGTCCTACTCTTTCGTTCATTTTGTGGCAAGGTAACGCAACGAAACTATGGAAACATCGGTGCTTAATGCGCTTCAAGGATCATCAATTTTATGCAGATTCCGAAAGGCTAAAGTGAGGTTTTGGTACTGAATATCATTCTTATTAGACCAGTTTTTATAAATTGTAAAAATCGTCTGCATAATCAATTAAATTTGTTTTATGTTTACAACTATTGAAAATTATGACGAAAAGTCTACCAGTTTCCTAAGACACTCTTTTTCAACCAAACTCCTATAAAGATGTTCGTCATCGCAGAGGAATCAATAGCACTAGCACTGATTGCTAATGAGCGCAAAGAATCTTTCTTGGAGCACCTTTTCAAAACTAATAATTTAAGCAACTCAAAAAAACTCTACCAATCTTCGTCCATTGCGGTTGAAAATTACATCTTTGAAGTTGTTGTCACTTACAAATGCCTCGCGCAATTGTAAGGAAAGAAGAAGATAAAATTTTGATGTTCACCAATTCTGCAACGATCATTATATTCTCTAATAAAGTATTGTTCATAAGATCTACTTCAATGTGAAATGTAACATCCTTCCATCTTTTCTTCCTTGCTGACCCTCAACGTACCCGCCACATGGTGAGTAATATTATTTCGGTGCCCTCTCATTGCGATCTGAATCTGAGCCTTCCAAGTATCTGTTTAAAGTCCACCAATTGAACATTCGATCATCTTTATGACGAAGTTTTTGCTGAAGCAAAAAAACTAAAACAGCTGTTTTATTCGCACTTAGTTACAACAGTGCGTGTTGATTTAAAATTGGAAAACACTTCTTCACCTACCCTACCTTATCTCTTTGCACGAAAACTGTTCAACAAATCGACCAGTATAAACATCCCCTATAGCCTTCATTTAGTTGAAATTACTTTTTAAGCTATAAGTATTGGCTGGGACTAAATTTTGAACTAATAAATGTGGCCTTAGCATCGACGACATTAAAATTGATCATAAGATGCGCATTTGTTGCAATTGAACTGAATTAATCAGCTCAGTAATGCAATTCACCACTAAACCCAATCAAAATTGAACACTTTCAACACAACTAGAACTAAACCATCCCCAGAACTAAACCATCTTCTTTGGGTGCGATTCTATGTCAACTATGCCAACAATGCACTTTACCAATGAACACAGAAATAAAAATCAATTTGATTTCAACCAATTCTTCAATTCTTGGTTATAAAGAAAACTAGAGTGTATCGATTAAAGTTCTTGAAAGTTCAAACCCGAATAGATCCAAAGAAGTTCTCCAATAAGAACGTCACATACATTTTTATCCTTAACTTATACATTTAGAGGTTTGATTTTCAAATGGCTCACTCACTTTTACACCCCATCTCGCCAATAAACCTTCACAACTTCACTGTTACTTGATTCGAGAGAAATTCCAAGATGATCTGAACAGGAGCACCCACAATCTTTCAGCCACCACTTGTTTGCTTACAACTAAACTTAACTGATTCATTCAACAACCCTGTAGGTGAATAATGAGGTGCTCTAAAAGATATCCACACATCACACCCTTCCCTTATAATCGGGACCTTATGGTTGACCGACTATACCTATTAGAAAGTCGCGATAACTTAAAGTTTAATTAACCTTTAGTCATCTATGATTTTGGTCTCAGTAGTTGCAACTCTTTCAAGGTTGATTTAAGTGTGAAATTGAATTTCAAATTATCGGAACCATAAGGAGTAGTTCGAATGACGTGAACAATGAATACTATATGACTAAGTTTAAATGTGAAGATAGGTTCATCAGTTACTTGGGACAAAACTATGAGTCGTATCGATGTTATGTAAGAGAATAGAGGCAAATTAATGAATTTATAAGGGGCGAATTTAAAACGATCACAAGGGGCTGAATGAGATCAGCTGATTTATTGTTGCATACATCTTTTTCCTCAAGAGGGATTTTATAAACAGCCACCAACTCCTGTGAAAGGATAAAGGTTTCCCAAGATTTCATCCATGCAAAAACCTCACTTTTATGTTAATGGGTTTTACCATATGGCATAGAGTATAGAGTTTGCGGGTCAGATATAGTCCCTGGTCGGCATGCCATAGTCAAGGTGGTGCACTTCAGTTTTGTCGCTAACTTTAAGGGTTGTTTGATCAGTGCCCGACGCGTGAATGGAAAGTAAGCACAGGGTAACGAACAAGTTCTTTGTGACACTAGTTTTTGATAATGTTTAATTATTTTGTTTTCTTCATCTCAATCTTTCATCAAACATTTTTTTTTTTTTTTTTTTTTTAAATACAAAATTACAAGGAATAGTTTAAGATGAAAGCGCTAACTGCTTTCGTTTTTAAACAGTACAAAGTGTACAAAGTATTTCACTATGATTTTCAAACAGTTTTCTGGAGTTGGGTCCTTTATTATGTCCGGATAATTTTAGTGTCTCTTTGTTGCAATTCAATATTCAGTGCTCGGCTGGTGGCAGAACGAGCAGGGTGTGTTGTTCCTGTTTTTAACTATTAAGTGATAATGGATGAGGCGAGTATGCCTGGGCTTTACTGATGATGCCCACTGTCTTAGTCTGGCTAGATTTTTAAGCAACTGTAAAAGGCTAGTAGTGTTGGAATAGTAATTAAAAATTAATTATTTATTTATTTATTATTATTTATTTATTTTATTTTATTTTAATTAAGATTAAAAACAGAAACTTAAAAACTGCTGGACAGATTTCAGAAATTCTTTCAGCAATAGGATACTACGTTATCCTTCAGTAACTTAGACTACACTTTTTGTCGATACTGTAATGAGAACGGAAAACAGAGAACGTGAACCTTGAAACTACAGGCCCTAGCAACGCCGGGAGGCTTGGCTAGTTTTTTTCTTTCTTTCTTATAATTTACGCGCACGGTTATGAATACGCAAGGGGTTATGAATACCCTCATAATGTTATAGAACACACTGCGAGCATTTACGAAAATAGGAGAGGATTTGAAAGGAGACACCGATGCGCTTGCTTTTGAATTGTTTTGAATCATAACGTTGGGATAAAACAGAGCTAGGTTAAGCATTCCACATTCGGGTGGTGCGACTAAAATATGAATCTCTATACTTGACTGTACGCCTTACGTTGGGCTCAAGGTAAAACTCATGGGCATTCCTAGCCAGGCGGGTATTGTGGCTAAATTGTTTCAGGCAAGGAATGTAACGGGCTGTTTCACTAGAGCACTATAGTTGTAATAAAAGCGATAGAAGAGAAAGAGACAGATGCCGTTTCGACGATGTCCAAGAGAATCAATCGATTCTACGATTGAACTATCACCTATCAATTTTGAAGCTCTATTTTGTACCCTATCAAGTAGGCGCAAAGATGTTTGAGGAGCACCTGACCAGATATGAGAGTTATACTCCGTTTCTTATATGTAGGTACCATTCATGGATAATGGCAATGGGGAAATGTTAAGCTTCAACGACAAGAGACAGCATTGAGTTTTCGAAGCATTGAATAATTCTACTCGGTTCTTTTGACCTCATGAAACAATGCTGTCAAGGCCAGAATTCAATGAGCTTATTATACGCAACCGTTCCAGTTCCACACCCGAAGAGCAGGGACGTGAATTTGGAAACGAACATGAAAAGCTGAGAGTCGAGTAGTCAGCAAAACAGTTGAGAGCATTTAATAAAAATAAGGAAGAGAGTCGGAGACAAAACGGAGCCTTGTGGCACACTTGCATTTATAAAGTGGGTATCAGACTTGAAACCATCCAACACAGCTTGAATTGCATTATCCAAAAGGTGGTTTCTAATCCAACGAAGAAAAGACTCATTGATATCAAAAGCCCGCATTTTCGATAAAAGAGCCTGATGCCAAACTCTGTCAAATGCCTTAGAAATATAATGCGCAATAATCTTACTTTTTCCAAAAAAATGTAAAGATTGGTTCCCCTTTGTAGTGAGATATGTTATCACATCACCAGTGGACCTTTTGCTAGTTGCTTTATTTATGATACTCATTAATTATTTTTCCATGTTGGAAAGAGTGGCAAGAATGGAAATAACACAATGGCTTGGTATTTTTCCGTGCCTATCATAGCACCAATGGTACAAACTTCAAATGAAAGACCATAAAAGGCTGAATGGCCGTTTATGTAATTGCAAACATTGATTTGAAAAACTCAAAAAGCAGATAGTGATTAAACATATATTCGCTCCATATGACGAAAACCGTCCACTTATCCCCGCTATAAATCGATTCAACTAGAAAAGGAAACACATTAACGCAATTTTTTTTTTTTTTTTTAATATCCGCTAAACAAAAGTGTTTGAAAGACCAAATATAAGGAATCTAAATTTGTCATTTTAAGCTTTCTTAATTGTTCATCGAACAGCGAATGCGAGGTTCTCCCAAGAATTTGCCATAAAGTTGTGTGGAAAGTAGGCTTATGCTGTAGGACGGTTGCAATTACAGTTTTATACGGCATTCGATACCCTAAACACTTTGTTCCGGAATTCTTATTAAACTACACACTCCATACAAAAATGAAGACGGTATGGTAAAGAGTTATTCACCCCTCTCAAAACTCCCATCGGAAAAATTTCGGCGGACTACGACTCCCAAATAGAAAGGACTTAAAACAGCCTTGAAATGAATGTTCACTATCAGGGCATCTATGATGCTTCCTTTTTGGTATTCGTAGTCAGAAATAGTTACGGCGGGCCTTGTGATAGCTTCCATCGTTATTGGCCCGGTATGGATCGTGATATTGGGGGGTTGGCAAAGAGCTGCTGGGATTTTCCAAAAGTACTTACTGTTCCTCCTGGCAAAGCTCAAATTTATCCATGGGAATTTCATTTCCAACCTTGGCAGTGTCTGCATTTTGACTTCGCAGAAAATTTTTGTTTTTGCATAAAGGGATGGACTTTGATCGTCGCGTCGGGCAATGATCCCGGGTATTCAATCACTACACCAATGCCGCGCCGCGCCGTACCGAAAAATTACATAGAACTCAAAGGTAGCCAAGTCGATTTTAAAATTTAGTATTCGATTTAGACTTGATACAACAACTGCAAGCGGAGTTTCGATGGTAAGGATCTCGTCCAAGTCCTTTACTATCAAAACAAAGAAATAAAATATACACTCGGCAAAGTGACACAGAGCGATGGGCTTTTACACTATTTGATTGATTGAATTTCTTATAGTAGGCACATTGACCAGATGCGGTCCGTACTTGGTGAAGGAAACTTTATAAATAAACATTTTTGTTTAGAGAACACCTAGTGGAGCTGACCGTTCGATCCAGTTAGATACCACGAAATAAGAACAAGGACTGGAAGCTTAACAATAAAATCGGCAGACAATGATCAAGAAATTAAAAACACCTTAGGCGGAGAAAATATAATAAATGAACAATTATTACTAATTAAAAAGAGGAAGAGAGCCATGTAGCATCTGAGGTGAGAAAATCAACACGAGTGCGCTGTCCAGTTGTTTGATACTAACGTAATATTAAGTGGGGGAGACTGTTGTGAATTATGATGAGTTTTCAATCATGCAATTGTGAATCCATCTTGAGATAAATCGTTTATCATAAGACATGAAATGAAGCATTCTTTTTTACCGGGTGGTTTTTCTTTTCACGTTTTCGTTTTAGAGACTAAGAAAATTAGTAACAGCAATTCTAAGAACAGTAGCGTGAATAGGGACTTGACTTGTCATTGCCTCGAAAAAGGCGAGGATTAGAATTAGGTTCAGAAAAAAAACACAAATTTGAATTTTTACTTGTGTCAAGGTCCAGACAGTGCAAATAAATGGCATTTATGTACACCTTTACAATCGGTATATCTCAGATATGGTGACTCTTATGGAAAAAAAATTATAAAGATCATTTTTGTAGATAATTTTTAAGTCTACAACTCAATGGAGATATTTTTTTGAAATAACAAACTGTTTTCGAAAAAAATCCAAAAAATCAAATTTTGGTCTTTGGTTCAATCAACTTTTGAAGCTAACTTGTGATCGATGGGGACTTTTAACACGTTGTTTCTTATGGTGAGTCTGAGATCTACAAGAAATTTCGCCACCTTAAGAGATTATACAGCAGACAAGATCTTATAGGCGACGTTAAGGAGGCTTATCTCTCTATAATTGGCGCAATTGTGAGGGTCTCCCTTCTTTAGGATCGGGCATACGATACTAAGGTTCCATTCATTGGGCAGGCTGTCTTCCGACGCGACGTTATCATGCAAATCAGCTGGTGCATGCTCCTTTCCAACCGATCTCCAGCTGCCTTGAAAAGTTCGGTATCAAGGCCATCTGCACCTGCAGTCTTATTTGATTTAAGTTTGCATATGGCAAGCTTAGCTTCTTCTAGGTCGGGAGGACGGCATTCTTGATCATCGTCGAAGCTGAAAGGGGCAATCTGCCTGACAGGGGAATTTGTCGTTAAGCAGTCTGCAGAAGTGATCTTTCCAGATCCTCAGTAGCGACTTTGACCTTACTACTATGTTTCCCTGCTGGTCTTTACAGCCTTGAGTTCGGGGCTGGTCACCCTGGCAGGATCTTTTTACGTTTTAGTAAGACTTCCGAATCTCGTTCCTGTCATGGCATCTCTAAATTTCCTCAAACGAACGCTTCTCATGCCGCTTCTTTTTGTTTTTAAGAATTCGGTGTTCCTCCCTTCTTTTCTCCTTGCTTCTTGGCATTGCTGCTCTACTGTTCTTCACTGCTTAATGCTGGCGGCATAGGATTAAAGGATAATTTAAGGGTCACTCGATTGGAGAAAATTTAGCCCCGCAGCAAAATCAATTTCAATTTCAATTTATTTCAATGTACAAATAAGACTTGGTCTTTTACAGTACTTAATATTTACGGAATAATAATTACAGTGTATAGAAGAAAAAGAAAAAAAATATAAGGAAAGATTATAAAAGAGAAAGAAAGTACGCGAAAAAGAGAAAGACTAAATTAATTAGAAAAAGAATCAGAGAACACTGGTCACAAAACATTTAAACAAGACAATAACCTTAATCACTGCCGGTTTGAAGTTAAATATGCCAATGCATCAGTTCTAAACTTTATTACTCCAATTATTTGTTTTATGGCTGTGGGAAGGGTATTCCAAAGCTTGGTTGAGTAAACATAAAAAAGTCGCGAGGAATTTAAATATGCAAACCTGGGAATTATAAGATTTAAGGTTCGATTAGATTAAGCGAACTTTAGTTTATCAAACAAATACTGAGGTTTTTTGGTTTTAATAATTTTTTGCATAAAAAGGCAGCACCTCATGTCGACAAACTGTTGAAAAGTGCCTCGCAAGAAATGCAAATCAGTTTTACCTTCAGTCCAATTTTGGTCGTACAGTTAAATATAGAGATTCATTCTTTAGCCGTACTACTCGGATGTAGAATGCTTTTCCTGACTCTGTTTTTCCCTCTCATTGTAATACACAGAAGTTTAAAAATAATGTGCATCGGCACCTCCTTTCTAATCCTTTCCTTCCTTCTTAACCGCTAGCACTGTGTTAATAACATTATAAGGGTATTAATAACCCCTTGATGTGCGCGTATATTATAAAAAAAAAGTCAAGGATTAACTTATGATAGTGCGATATATGCTCATGCCGACGAAGTCCATACACATATCTAATCACATCATTGAATGCAACTAGTAGCTTATGGTAAGAGTGAGAGTCTTGTTTGCAATAAACAACTGTGGCATAGTCAATAATGGGGATAATAAAGTCTTTGCTAATCGAAGTTTAGTGGCCACAAGAGTAAAATTAGACGACACATTTAGCTTACGTAGCCCTCTATAAATTCGCCCAGTAACAAAATTAACATGGTCAGACCCAGACAACGTGCGATTAAGTTTAAAACCGAGGTTAGAGACTCTATCAACAAAATTGAGTTGCAAATTATTCAAGAAAATCGGTGGCATATTTTCGGTATTGTATTGGTTTTTAGAGATACATATAATTTGAGATTTACTCGGATTAAGACTGAGACCATTACAAGCAGACCCTTCGTAAATCTTATATAGATCCAGATCGTCATTAAACCTCGCAACCAAGTCTTCGATGAGTTCAATCGGCCTAAATAAATATATTTGAGCATCATCGGCATAAAGGTGAATGGATACATTACAGCAAACTTTGGGTAGATCATTAATAAAGAGACAGAATAATATTGGCCCTAATATTGATCCTTGGGGTACATCCGAAACTGAAGGACGTTGTTGGGAATAACTTCCATCATAGCAAACTTGTTGTTGCCGATTAATCAAATAATTTTTTATCAAACGCACAGATCTTTCACTAAAACCAAAATATAACTTAAATTTGAGACAAAGAAGGAAGTGATCAACACTATCAAAAGCCTTGGAGAAGTCAAGTATGCAGAGAACTGTTAAATAATACATATCAAATTTAATTCTAATATCATCAATAAATCTTAACCATTGCTGTTGAGCAGCTATGATTTACGCGAAAGCATGATTGAATCGGGATTACAGTTTTGTGTCTATCTAGATAGGAAGAAATTTGGTTAGTAACAACTTTTTACAAGACTTTCGACAAACAGGGTAAAACACTTATGGGACGAAAGTCATGAACAGTCGTAGGTTGCGCCTTTTTCGGAGTAGGAATAACTTTTGCCAGCTTCCAGGCTTCAGGAAAACTTGACATTGTTATACAAAAGTTTAATTTCACAAAACGAATGGGAATACCGTCTTCTCCAATGGCAATAGATTTTATAGAACGAATAGTGTTAACAATATCTATTTCCGACACTACTTCAAAATCAAAATCATAAAAGATAAACGATCGTCAGGTACAAAAGATGAAAAATTCCAGGCACTGGACGTAAAAGCATTATTGTGGTCATTTAAATCAGGTATCGTGCTGGTAGATTTTAAATTTGACCAAAAGCTTTTTTGAGCTCTGAGCCGTGTTAAATTTAGATAAAAAATATCTCTGTTTAGCTCTCCGGGTAGTAAGAGTACAAAAGTTGCGTGCACGACAGAAAATCTCCCAATGTCTACTTGTTGCGCGTAAGCTTTCCATCTTGAATATGCTCTTTCACGGACTTTCATAGATCTGCAGACCGCCGAAGTAAACCAAGGACAATTTTGATTCCTGATAACAACGGTCTTTAATGGAACATTTGTGTTAAAAAGTTTCAAAATTAATGTTCGTTAGTAATTGGCCTTGAAACTGATGTCAGGTGAATGAAAACAGTCCCTCCATGGCAGAAAACTAGCATTCAAATGCAAACTATTGAAGTCAATAGATCCAAAATCTCTATATTGAAAGCATGAAGCTTCCGATGAAGAAGCAAAGTTGACATTGTACGTACAGACACTGATTTATCAACAATTCAATTACTGAATATCAATGTATTTATTATCAAAAACACTTTCGGATAAAAAGTTTGAATGCTTTGATGTGGTTAGATATTTTACTGGGTAAATAGAGTTAATAATTGGGGAAGCTACTAAAAGCACGTCTTCTCACTTGAAATCAATCTCTCTTTCCTAATCGATTAGCCTCAGTCCGTTTTCGGAGGTTTTATCGTGGAGGCTATGCTTACCGATTGTATTTCCAAAGATGTCCTCCTTCTCTAGTTTTGCGTTAAAATCGCCAAGAACGATTTTCACGTCGTGTCTAGGGCACTAAATAAAAATAAATAGGGTGGCGCAACAGAGCGAGGAGCCCCTGGGCCTAGCGCATTTCTCAAAACCATGCCTTGTTCTTAATCTTCTGCCGGTTCCGAACGGCTAATTGAGAAAGCGCTTTTCATGGCAATCAATACTAACGGAGGACTTGCCAATTCCTCGCGAAAGGCGATACCCGTGGAAAAAACATTCTTGCCTCTGTCTAGGGCACTACTCATATGTTTATTTGAGGAGCTCGTAGAAACAGTCGTTGGAGTTGTCGTTTTTTTTCCACTATGTGATTGACAATAATATAAATTTTACAATAACAAATTTAATATAAAATTGAACTCTCATTTTTCGGCTGACGGCACTTGAAGCCAGTGTCTATATTGTGAAAATTGTAAATAAAAGCACCAAAGCATAATACATATATAAGTCACTAAAAACTAACTAAACTTAATTGTTTTCGGAATGCGCAATTCCCAATATCGACTGGAGAAAAAAAACAAGTGGAATAATTTTATTATGATTGCACTTGTTTAGTTTTTCTCCACAATCACTTTGAATTGGTGGACGAAAATGATTTATGTTTCCTTATAACTAACCAGAAAAATAAAGTCAAATTAAAATCTGACAAGAAAAGTAATATTGACACTTTTTTATTTTCAGAACCCAGCCTGGACCGAATTTGAAGAGGAGGTAAAATTGAATGCAACAGAATAGTGTGGCCAGGCTAGAAACATGAGAAAACATTACATTTCAACTTGTCCGATGCTTGTTACCTATATGTTGTGTCTGTGTATCTTAAAAAGGAACATACCTATAATTGAGGCGCTCAGTTGTAGTAGGGATTAGGAGATATTTTAGATGAATCCACCTACTCCTATTGAGGTCAAAGTCTTCAAAACATGTTATTTTGTAAGCAAGTGAATGCTAAAAAACGTTAAGGAGCAGTAGAAAAATACAAAAAGTGATGAAATATTCTTATACCTAATCCCTTCTTCATCTGAACGCTTGAAATAATTTCAGAACTGTGACCTATAAAAACTAAGTCAACTCTTGTTGTGAAACTTTTATATTTAAGACTTTGAATAACACTTTTGTGTTTTGAGCTAGTTAATGATAAAGCAAAAAGATATTTTATAATATTTAAGTCATCGAAATGAGAAATTAAACTCCTTTCAAAGCAGAGGTAGCGCTATACTCATAAACAAATCAATGCTTGGTTTTTTTTAACTTAAACCAGTGCCAGTGGATTCAAATTTTTCCACCAGACGCTCAATTGTTGACCTGCTAAGACGATTATGACGACCATAATTTGGACGTAGCGCTCTTAACGTTGAGGCCACTGACTCCGAATTTCGGTAAATTTTTTTTAATAATTTCAACTCGTTGTTGGCTCTTGACTAATGATAATAACGCAGCTAGCAATATTAGTGTGACTAGCACGACTAATATGATTAATGTGACTACTGACTAGTACGACTAACTCAAAAAACTATACTAATGTGACTATGACTAGTTATTAGCGTCACTTATTTGACAAACGCGACTAATGTGACAAGTGTGACTAGTGGGACTAATGTGATTAACGCCACTATTGCGACTAACGCCACTAGAGCGACTAACGTGACTTTGTCAACTAATGTGACGAACGAGGCTAATTTGACAATAGTGCATGCTCTCTGATGCTTCAAATAAGAACATAAGTCTCTAATACTGAAACTTTGGTTGTTAGCACAAATAATTACTAAATGAATTTTATATATTTTTGGAAAAACATTGTTGCGAACGATTTTTCAACTAGAAATACTTAAAATATTTTAAAAATCATAAGTCTGTACGAAAAAAGAACTACAGTTTACTTCACTTTTATTTTACAAAAGCCCACTCCCAAAAGGATTGTCATATCAAAGGCAGATCCTACCCAAACCAAGAAAAAAAAAAAAACAACGATAATATACATTAAATTCTATTACACTGTTAACTAGATGTTACTTGATATTGTTAAAATTTTTTTAACAAAAGAAAAACAAAATAAAGTTAAATAAAAAAAAATTCAATAAACAGTCAAACAAATCGAAAAGAAAGACAGGGATGACTGCTTGAAGCAGAAAAAAGAAAAATTATTAAATTAAACAATCTTCAATTATCTAAATGTCAAAAAATTTTATTGATGAAATAAATGTATGAATGTTTATCAACTTGAATGAAATTTCAATGGCCCATGGTTTTTCCAAAGAAGGCAATCGAAGGTAAGTTGTTAAGGTTTTTTCTTTAACATTATTTTCTCTCGTTTTTCTTTGATCCTGTATAAAGCCAAAAATAAAAGCTTAAGGAAGAACAGTTTGGAATCATTCAATGTTTTACTTTTAACATGATTTTACATTCTAATCGATCGATCATACTAGAGATGTTTTCACTACCCTCAAAATGATATAAAACTGGGAGATAACGGGTGATTTTTTAAGAGGTTTAGAACTTTTTTTTTTTAAACACAAAAAATTCGAAAAAATGAATGAAATATTTATTTGAATCGATAGTTTGAACCTTGCAATTTAATGTTTAAAGATAATTTCATGCAATTGTTGACCGCGGCTTCGTCTCAGTTAGCCCATCCGCTGAGTCCAATTTTGGCATACTCTTTCACACATATCGGCCGGTATCTCACGAATGAATGCATGGATGTTGGCTTCCAGTGCGTCAATCGAAGAGGGCTTGTCCCTATAGACATTAGCCTTGAAATACCCCCACAAAAAATAGTCTAATGGTGTCAAATCGCACGATCTAGGCGGCCAATTGACCGGCCTGAAACGTGAAATTAACTGTTCAGCAAACTCGGTCGAGAATGCCGACCATAAAATGGAAGCAGCGCGCGATGAACATTTCGAACCGAGCACGAATTTTGATAGTAAAATTCAATAATTTGCAAGCGTTGTTCATTTGTAAGACGATCCATGGTTAAATTGCAAACCAAACTGAAGCTGTTTGACAGTGACACAAGGTACTAAACACACGTCAGCTGTCAAAACCAGTGTTGCCAAAACCAAACCAGCTAAAAAATCACCCTTTAGAACCAGACAAGTTCATAAAACGAATCACCATTGGCTGTAAAGTTGGGAATATCAAAACTTAAGGTAAAAGTATAAGCTGGGTTGAAGATTCGAGATCTGTAAGATGCTGCCTAAAAGTGAAGCTAGAAGAGCGATTCCTGGACCATAATAATTGCTCCCGTCCTTGGTCAAAAAGGTATTTCTATTTTTGAGATTCGAGAAACTCTCAACGAAGTGACTGGTCACACTTATCAAGAAGAGGCTTCTAGCTTAAGTTCGCCGAGAGATTTTCTATACTTGACGATACGTCTGATTAACAAGATCGTGGCATGTTTGTTTCTTGTGCACTAAAATTTCGATTTTCGAAGAAAAATTCAACTGAAGTACCAGGCTAGCAGAAACCTCAGTAGGCACCTCCAACCAGCACAAATTTTTATTCTTTACCATGTTAGAAGTGCATACTACTTCCAAGTCATATACAAGATAGTGAGTGGCATGTTTGCTTCTTGTGCACTAAAATTAAAATTTTCGAAGACATTTTCAATTGAAGTACCAGGCTAGCAGAAACCTCAATAGGCACCTCCAACCAGCACAAATTTTTATTCTTTTCCATTTAAGAAGTGCATATACAAGATCGTGACATGTTTGTTTGTATCTTGTGCACTTAAACTACGATTTTCAAAGAAATTTTCAACTGAAGTACCAGGCTAACAGAGACCTGAGTAGGCACCTCCAACCAGCACAAATTTTTATTCTTTACCATGTTAGAAGTGCATACTACTTCCAAGTCATATACAAGATAGTGAGTGGCATGTTTGCTTCTTGTGCACTAAAATTAAAATTTTCGAAGACATTTTCAATTGAAGTACCAGGCTAGCAGAAACCTCAGTAGGCACCTTCAACCAGCACAAATTTTTATTCTTTTCCATTTTAGAAGTGCATAGGTACAACAAGATCGTGGCATGTTTGTTTCTGGTGCACTAAAATTCAAATTTTCGAAGAAACTTGAACTTGTTTCTGAAAATTTCATTTTTAGAAAACCTGTTTGATAAATGTCTTGAATTGAACTTGAAAACTTTTGGTTTGGTTTTCGGAGAGTATATATTTTTATGTTATTTCTCTTCAAATTGAAGGAGTTTCTCGGATCGAAACTATTGAAAACTTGACAAGAGAAGGCAAACAAAACCTGTTAAAGTTAATGGTTCACATCTTACTTAAAAAAAAAAAATACAATGAATTGCTGGTGTTTGGAAGTAATTCTATTAACTAAACTAATAACAGGCCAATGAGACCTGAAACTATGTGCTTAGATACACATTTTTGGATTAAGTTGACCATTAGTGATTGTCCCCCTTTTTTATTCAATTAAAAATATGTAAATTCTTTCATTTATGAAGTTACCGAAACTTTATTTTATTGTAGAAAGTTTCATAGAAATTCGTCTTGTTCTGCTGTGAAAATATTAAAAAAGAATCGCCTTTTCAACACCTGTTGTACTCATTAGTCAACTCTTTTGTTCAAATGTAACAAATTTAATCTAATTTGATGCCCACTCCTTTTCCATTTTCATTTTTCATGCACCTTGACTTATGGAAAGTAGTTTTTAATTTGATTGTAACACCATTTGATTGGTTCTTGAAAAAAAGAAGCCCTGTGAGTATGCAACACGAGACATGAGCCTATCAAATCTAAAACTGCAAAACTACCAGTTTGGGTATTTTACCAGGGAATCAGAAATTTCAGCAAGCCGTCTCATGGTTTAATTTCTTACATACAACACACAACGAAATGTCCACGTTTGCCTTTCATTTTCTTCTTTCGTCCTCCCTCCCTACCAATACTTCCCACTACACACGACAGTGTGCACATTTGGTCTTTCTTTTGCTTCTTTCGTCACAGAAAAACAAGAAAGCAATGCGAAATTCTACTCGTTTCGTGTTAATGGGCCGAGCTGGTACCAGGCGATCATGAAAAGCAGCAGGTATACCTATTTCGCGCCAAAAGTGCTGTTTTTCATTCTTCTTTCACTTCTTTTTCACTCTTCTTAACCTGTGACAGTTGCTAGAGATGTGCGAACAACTTGGGACATTGACGCACTACATAGTGATGTGCAGTTGAAAATGCGTTTTGTACCTTTTTTGCTTTTATATCAACGAACAATGTACCAGTGATTTGTACCAAAATAGTTTGTTTTTCTCATTTTTATTTGCTTATTGTTTAAGACGTTAGGAAACAAGAATAAGAGAGAAAACATGTTCTTCTCTTGCCTTGGGATTTACTTTGCTGCCTTTGTCATGCTTACTCCCCGAATAATAAGTTGTGTTTGGGTGTCAAAATTGCAACGTTGTTTGTACAAAGTTTCTCAGTTTGTTTATTCCCTTTCTCAATGTTGTATGCTCTCGGCACACCGCTATAGTAATGAATTAGATTTTACGTTGGAGTTTTAAGCTTCTTTATTGTCAAACTCAGGAGCATGCCGAATACAGAGTTCGACTACTGGAGTGAGAATTTGTTTGTTCCACAGCATTTTGCTCTGTCCCTCGTATGTCGTATGCCTTTTTGACATTGTACTCTGGACCTTTCTTTTCTGCTGGTCGTAACGTTAGTTCCAAGATTGGCCACTTCATGTCGAATATAATTACTTCAATTTACATGACAATATTTCTGTAAATTTTCAACAATGTTTTTTAAAACCGTAAGTTTTTTCTTAAAAATCTGCTTTCAAATGCTGCCAACATTATAACATTGCGCAAATGGTTCACTGAGAAGTTCTGCCCCAATTTGACAAAGAATGAAATTTTTAATTTTTTGACAGGCTCCAATATTTATTACTAAATTTAGACGCAGAGAATAAATTTGCCAATAATATCTTGTCAGTATACAAAACTACACGTCACGTGAGGTGCATCAATCATTGAGGTAAGTCACACATCTCTAGCATCTCTATTGTTTTTGTGGGGAGGTAAAAGAAAGCAAGAAATAACAAACACACAAGCACGCAATTTCTGTTGCCATGCGTACTTACTATTTCTTTTCTTCTCATTGTTTGCTGCTTGGTAACTGGTAGCACGTTTCCCTAGAAAAGCCTCAATCCCAAACAATTTGCGCTTTCTTTTCTTTCGATTTGCTTTGTTGGTTTTGATAGAACGTAACAAGAAGAAGAATAGGAAGCAGAAACGTCAAATTTGTGAAGAATTTTCAAGCGGCTTGGATAAAATATTCAGATGCTAGTTTGTAGTTTTTATTTTGCTGTTCGTGAGTTCAGTTGGATGCTGGTTAACGAGCGATGTTCTAAAGCATTTTTTTTGCAGGTTAGAAAAATATTGTAAGACTTGTTATAAAATCTTGTAAGTAATTGGATCTCTCTTTTTTTAGGAGTGATCCTCAAAAGAAATATTGATACAACTATAGGAAGGCTTGCATTTGCATTCCGTTACAAAAAAAAAAAGGAACGAAAGGTCGAGTTGTAAGTGAACTTGTAATATTACTTATAAAAGAATATTTGTAGTTTTTGAAGTTGAAGTCGTTGGTGTAGTTGATAGCGGAACTTAAAGTGTTGTTGTAGCTGAGAATGCAAAATTATAATACTCGTAGGTGTTTGAAATGGAGTTTGAAATCAAATTTTAAATTGAGTAGAAGGCCGAGTTGAAGTTTCCAGTGAAGATGTAAGTTAAGTACTTATAGGAGATATAAGTGGAGTTGGAATTGATGTCCAAGGGCCGGTTAAAATAAAAGTTAAGGCCAAAAAATAGTTTCACCTCTATCTCGCTCCGTTTACTACTTTTACTACATTTTTATTTAAAAACTCATATTTTCTGAGCTTTTTAAAGATTATCTTGAGGCACACTCAGTTTTTCCACGCTATCAACTGACACACAAATTACTGCTGGCTGCATATTTTTTCAAATCGCTTCGGTACTTTCAGAGTTGTGAAGGATTTTCTTTTTCTAATGAAAAATATGCGAAATGCCATGCCAGTGCTATGATTTTAAAAAGTAAAAATGAAAATTTTCCTATTACACCAGGCGCGCAGAAGTATCAGCAAGGCAGCAAGCATCCCAATTAAGACAATGCACACTCAGCACATACACAATCCGTTTAGCTTATGCACACTTAGTTCATACACTCCAGTCGTGCCTTTTTAAAATTGCACTACCTGAACGTTTAGCATATTAAGGAATTTGTACTAGCTATGAATATAGCATACAAACAGACGTTCCATATCAGTATTGCAGTCACCTATCAACGGAGGTGCTTGTATTGATCTGCCAACATCGAAGACAAGAGCCTCTGTCGGTAGTGTAGTCTGTGAATATGTTAATCCTGTCGGTAATGTAGGCTGTCGGTTATTCTGTGAATATGTGAATAATGTGAATAATGTTAATCCCTCTGTCGGTAATCTAGGCTGTCAGAAATGTAGTCTGTTGATATGTTAATCCTGTCGGTAATGTAGGATGTCAGTAATGTAGTCTGTGAATATGTTAATCCCTTTGTCGGTAGTGTAGTCTGTGATAGTGTTAATCCATCTGTCGGTAATGTAGACTATCGGCAATGTAGTCTGTGAATATGTTAATCATGTCGGTAATGTAGGCTGTGGATATATTTATCCTGTCGGTAATGTAGGCTGTCGGTATTGTAGCCTATGCATATGTTAATCTTGTCAGTAGTGTAGGCTGTCGGTAATGCAGTCCGTGAATATGTTAATACCTGTGAATATGTTTATCCTGTCGGTAATGTAGGCTGTGAATATGTTTATCCTGTCGGTAATGTATGCTGTCGGTATTGTAGTCTATACATAAGTCAATCCTGTCGGTAATGTAGGTTGTCAGTAATGCAGTCCGTGAACATATTACTCCCTCTGTCGGTAGTGTAGTATGTGAATATGTTTATCCTGTCGCTAATGTAGGCTAACAGTAATGTAGTATGTGAATGAGTTAATCCCTCTGTCAGCAATGTAGACTGTCGGCAATGTAGTCTGTGAATATGTGTATCCTGTCGGTAATGTAGGCTGTCGGCTATGTAGTCTGTGAATATGTTAATACCTCTGTCGTTAATTTAGTCTGTGAATACGTTAATCCCTCTGTCGGCAATGTAGTCTGTGAATATGTTTATTCTGTCGGTAATGTAGGCTGTCGGCTATGTAGTCTGTGAATATGTTAATCCCTCTGTCGGTAATGTATACTGTCGGCAATGTAGTCTGTGAATATGTTAATCCTGTCAGTAATGTAGGCTGACAATATATTTATGTAGTCTATGCATATGTTAATCCTGTTTGTAGTGTAGGCTGTCGATAATGCAGTCCGTGAATATGTTAATACCTCTGTCGGCAATGTGTTCTGTGAATATGTTAATCCTGTCGGTAATGTCAGCTGTCAGTCTATGAATGAGGTAATCCCTCTGTCGGTAATGTAGTCTGTGAATATTTAAATCCTGTCGGTAATGTAGGCTGTCGGTAATGTAGTCTGTGAATATGTTTATCCTTCTGACGGTAATGTAGACTGTCGGCTATGTAGTCTATGAATATGTTAATCCCTCTGTCGGCTGTATGTGGTCTGACAATAGCCGTCGCGTCGCGTTGTTTGGCTAGCTGCAAGCAAAACCTACCCCAAATTTCTATTGGCAACAGGCGAAGAGAATAATCAGAAAGGCTTGTTGCCAATTTTCCCACACCAAACTAGAGGTTTGTCTTCGCAAATAATTTTGCAAGTGCCAGGCAACCAGACAGAATAGCACTTACACTTCTGTTTCTACTGTGTATGTGTGAGTACTTATTGTGTGCTGTAAATACATTACAGTCGACAAGAACTCAACAAAAATCAATCCAGGTCTAACCATATCTTAACGAACTCAGGAAGTTGAGCATAATTAAACTGGTTAAATGACTTTGAGCATTTTGAATGACTGAGTACGCATCTAGTCAGATTTGGACCAAATCATGAACAAAATTTGTACTGTAATTGGAGATCAATTTATTTATCTACAATATTCCTACAGTACTTCTAGTTCGTATTTAAGAAAAAGTAGTTTTACATAACTGCCATTTCTCAATGGGGTACAGCTCTTAGAAAAATATTTTATGAAAGTTCAAGGACAGTGCACCTAACCTGCCAAAAAGAAATTCCTCGTGGAATGTGCACGAATTGTTTCGATCTACAGGGTGTTCCGTAATTCGTTTCATATACTTTGGGATGTGATTCTTGGTTATATTTTATGAAAAAAATTGTTTCACAGTAAAGTCCGTTTTTCAACTTTGACATCACTTTTTGACAATTTAAAAATAGTCTAACTTTGGTGTACCCTGGCCTATGCTAAATTTGATATCTCTATCATTACTGATAAAAGAGTACAATCTTAGACTTAACTTTTTGGAGAAATGATAATCCTTAAAACTGTATTTAAATTAGATTCCTATAGGTAAAGGGTTGTCAGATTTTCAATTTTAAATGGTGTCTAGGTTTTCTTCCCCAAGCAAAATTTTGACTTTGAGGTAAATTATTTCAGAAAATGCCTGAATTTGACCTTGGACGTAACCTTGAAAATAAATGAAACCCCCATTTGTCATTGCAGATTTGGAAAGAGGGCAAAATTTTACGAAAAACCATTTTTTTAATTCTATTTTTTTTAATGATATTATTAGAGGTGCAGCGCTTGAAATAAAAAATACGTGCGTAATGATGTGAAATGAATGGGCTTCAAGGTTACGTCCAATGTCAAATTCAAGGTCACCATCGGATTCCTCGTCGAAAAATACGTCGGATATAGGGTCTTTGATTTTTTTTTTAACGCATATTCCGCCAGGGGTTTCCATACTTTTGTCGCACCCGGTATATGTAATGAGGCATCAGTGATATTCGTTAACTATTAAGTTTCTGTATTTTAAAGAATCAGTGACATATAAATATAGAGATCTGCAGTTTTTACCATTCATCTCATAAAAGAATAACATTTTTGATCACGGGCGCGGCGACCACCCTTTCGAAAAACCATACACTTTGACTTTGCGAGATTGATAATCAGCTTCCATGTTGTACAGTGCTCCGAAAGTTTATCAATCATAGTTTGTAGGCCTTGGGGATTTTGTGCCATAAGCACAAGATCATCCGCATACAGTAAAACTTTCACTGTGGTACCGCCTATTTCAACGCCCCCTGGAAGTACGTTACTGAGATCATTTAGGTATAGAGCGAATAAAATAGGGCTCAGATTACAGCCTTGCTTAACACCTTGACGAACACTAAAAAAGTCAGAGAAAGACGACCCGTCCCATACTATGGACTCAGTGTTTGAGTAGAGAGATTGCAAAACTCTTATAATTTTATTTGACATCCCAAAATAACTCAAAGTACACTTCTTGGAATCGTGTCGAATGCTGACTTAAAATCAACGAAGAAAGTAAAAACTTTCTTATTTTGCTTCAGTTTTAAGTGTACAATACTACTTAGGCTGAAAATGTTATCCACAGTCGAGTATCCTTTACTGAAACCAACTTGGAACTCATCTAAAACTTCATTGAAATCTTCCCATTCATTGATACGATTAAGAAGGACACAAGTAAACTTATAAAGTGAGTCTGACAGTGATTGCCCTCTATAATTTGTTACGTCGCGTCGGTCGTTAACATTGCCTTTTTGAAAATAGGAACAATTACTGAATGTCGAAAAGAGGTTGGAATATGTTCTGATTGACAGATGTTATCAAAGTAAAGAGCTATCTCGTTTACGAAACTGAGGGGAGCGTTTTTATAGAATTCGAATGGAATTTGGTGTAGACCAGGAGCCTTATTATCTTTTGCCTGATGGAGTGCAAGGCACACTTCTGCTAGCGTAATACTTGAGTCGAGCTCGAGCATAGTATTAAAAACTGATGGAAAAGCAAATCTAAAGTGTTATCCAAGACCAGTAAACTAGAAAAGTGAACTTTAAAGTTATCAATGGATAAGTTCGATCCAACAACCATATTCCTTTTTTTATTGTATTGGCTAAAGCCCACCAATCTTTCGAATTTCTTACAAAGTTAAGTTGCTTAAGAATACCACATTGATGCGAACGTTTCTTTTTTTTGCACAGTTTCTTAGAACTTTCTTGGTATCTTATCTTAAAGGTTTCAATTTTCTGAAATTTCTTAAGCAACTGAACATTTTTCTCCTTGCATTATAACGCTGAGCATCAAACCATTCATTTTAGGATCATACTTTTTAGACAGATTTTTGGTTGGTAAATCACAAAGTTTTTAACATTGAAAATAAATTAAAGTGCAAACGGTGTGACCTCTTTCCAATACGAAATGATATTAGAGTTGGAAGAAAAAGGAACTAAGACCCGCGGCTCTAACTGCCATTTCATCATGGAAATAACCCCCGTGGGCCCTATTTCCAAATCAAAGAGGAATTAAGACCCACGGGTCTTATTCGCTAAATGTTGACAGTGACACATATTTCTGAGTACTTAAGGGTGAAAAACTCTTGAAGATACATTGTTTCACAAGCTTCAAATAAGCTGTTCTGATAGTGAAAAAAAGGCAGAACAACGTTTGAATTGAATGGAGTCCGATATTTATTCAACTCCCATTTGTTCGTCTAAACATCAATCCATTTCGGTTTTTTTTTCATGCAAAACACAACTTTTGTAAAAAAAAAAAATGTATGTAACAAAAATGCCGAAATAAAGCTTTGGAGCTCGGCGATATGTACAAATTGTGTGTTCAATGTCATTGTTGTTTGTTTTGCTCATGCTGATAAAAATATGTACTCATTAAGGTGAATTACACACATTTTTATGTGATTTTTAAGGACATCGGAAAAACTGTCATTAAGGAAGCGTTTCTGTTTCAGTGCAACAACACACGTACACGTCAACGATACACAAAACATTGAATTTTCTATTTTACACTTTTTTATTCTCATTAAAGTTTTCCTCGGTCTTCTTCTTTATCACCTGTACGCGCATTCATCTTTTTTTATTTCAAAATTTTGTTCACTTTTCTGATTTTATATTTCTTCTTAACAAAATCATCCCTTCCCCGTAGTAAAAAAAAGAAGAGAATCAATTTGTTAATGTATTTTATAAAATAAACAGATTAAAGTACAATTTATTTTGTGATTGACTTGCTGCGGTGGCATTGAGCTTTTTATATACACTTGGGAATTAAATTTTAAAAAATGATTCTAACCCATACCTACCTTGCTTTTATTGTATTGCCATTCACTGGCGAGATTGATTACAAGAGTAGTGTTCCTTTTTTTTTTGTTTTAAAATGCTCTTCGTCAATAAGTATTGCTTGTTTTCGTTTTTATTAACACACACAGTGGCGCGATTGTCACTCTCGACGTGACAGTGATTTTAACGATAGTTTTTTCAGTTGGACCTAGACATTTTTTCCGTCGAAAGTCAGTTTTGACTTTTGCCGTTGTCACACATAAAATTAATTTGATTATTTCGCGGACAAATAATGATGAAGAGAATAAAATTAGAACATAATTTTTCAAGGAATCGCGTAGCTTTGCAACAGGATTACAACAATGAATTAAAATTATTTGAACCAAGATGACCGAGGCCGATGACGTTCTTAGAGTTGCGGCACGCGTGTCCAGCAGGAATCGACAAATTCGGGATGGATTACGTCTATTTTGCTTCCATTATGACAAAAAGATGATAACGACGACGACGGACGGACGCTAGGTAGTTTATTGTGCTTTTTCTTATCCACTCGATGCCGTCCGTGGAGATGATGACGGCTCCTTCCTGTTTGAAAATTTTATCTAACATCATATTTTCCTTTAATTTTTTTGTTTGTGAAATTTTGTTAACTCGATGAACACATTTGCTCTGGGGTCTGTTTTCGACGTGTTCATCGGTTTTTTTTTTGTTTTTTTTTTACGATTACAGATATGTAGAGAGATACATTATTGTGTATTCATACATATAAGTAGATACAATATACATGTTTTGGGTACATATATACTCTACTCATGCTGTTAATTTTTCTGGTTAGTACATTCGGGGCACCAACACTGTCTTTTCATCTTTTGGAATAATTTTTGTTCAGCAGCGTGGGTGGAAAATAAAAATAAAATAAAATTTGTAGTTTCAGTTAAGATAAATTGCAGAACTGTCCGGTGTCCAGAGATGATGTTTCGTTTAGAAAAGAAATTTAATTATCATATTGTGTGAAGACCTGCGAAAAATTAAAACAAAAAATTTAGGGACATTTAGGTACCCCACGAGTGGATCACTAGTGGGAGAGAAGTGATCCCTTCGTGATCACAATTCTTGTGTGTACAGAAAACGCCGGTAGACGAATTAGGGACTGGTATAGAGATTCCATTAGAAACCGTTTGAATCTTTCCAAGAGGAAACGATATGGATTGGATTGTTGTCTTAACAGACTCAGCAGTCGGGCTAGGTTAGGTTAGTTTAAAATGGCTGTCAGGAACACAACTGACACACTTAGACCAGTATTAGGTCCATTGTGATATCATAAAAATGATGCGAGGGAGTACCTCCCTTAACAAAACCATTTGGAGCTTTTAATAAAGCGAAGGAGATGCAGGGGATTTGTGTTCGCCAGATCACTTGGATCATCAAGAAAATATTTTCCTAGATGCCGTTCTATTTTAAAGGAGAGTGCAGAGGAGGTGTGGAATAGTCTCTTCCTCTTCCTCATCTAAGCAACTTCTGCAGAAGTCATTAGAGGAAACGCCGAGTCTTATGGCATGTCTTCCTATCAGACAATGTCCGGTGATGACATTGATTGCGTAGCTAACTTGCAATCTGGTTATGGATAACAAATGTCTTGTGCGTTTTGGATCTAGTTGTGGCCATATCTGTTTTGTTGCCACACACGTAGTGATATTGTTCCACCTACGATTTGTTCTATCCATTGCCTCTTGCTTTAGCATAACTTTACATGTAGTGTTGGTATACCAATATTCAACCTGCTGGTTGAGATCGGTAGAACGGTTAATTTCCTGGCGAGTTCCCACGATATCTCTGTGCCCCGGCACCCAAATAAGGTGAATATTGAACTATTCAGCCATCTCCTTAAGAGATAGGCGACAGTTAAGGGCGGTAAGTGATTTGAGGGCTGCTTGACTATCTGAAAAAATCCGGATATTTGCTGAGGATATCACGTTTTCGTTTAGCCATGACAGGACCTCTTATATCGCCAGAATTTCCGCTTGGAACACGCTACAATGGTTTAGAAGGCGGAATGAGAGACCTACGTTAAGTCGGTTTGAGTATACCCCCCGCAGCCTACCCCGTCTTCGATTTGAAATCTGTATAGAAATTAATTGAATCATCTCTCAAGAATTCTTCGTCTTCCCAGGTAGTTCTCGGTGGAATTGAGACCCAGTGGATGATTTGGTGGGAAAAACCCCAATGCTTTTTTACAGGAAAAAAATGCTACGGTGGATTTCCTGATTCTTTCCTGTATATATTGGCTTTCCTGTTTAGCTTTTTGTCAAGGATTATACTTAGATATTTGGCTTCATTTGAAGGTTCAAGTGGGACTCCATTTATTGATGGAGTTGTTAGTTGAGGAGTTTTGTATTTCCTGGTGAAGAGAACGAGTTCAGTTTTCTGAGGGTTGCCCCCTTTATCCCCCCGATTTGCATCAAATCCGTAAGGACGTGAGCATGTTTACCAGATACCGCAATGGAGACGTCATCTGCATATGCAATCACTTTGAATCCCCCAGCTTCTAAGTCAACTAGAAGTTCATATTGACGACTAGATTCCATACAAGAGGGGATAGGACTCCGCCTTGTGGTGTTCCTCTACTGACAGATCTCTCTGCAGAGAATTTTCCTAGAGTTGAGCTGATTCTCCTGCTTTTTAGCATTAGATTTATCAACTCAACTATCTACTTTAAGCTTCGTCAGTGCCTTTGTAATTGCAGAGTTGCTGACGTTATTGTAAGCGTGCTGTGCTGTTGATTACAATTTTGGTTCTATAGCCGTTCGCACATGGAAGGAAAGATGACTGAGTAATTTTGACGCAGTTTGAGCCTTGAGATCATCGTGCCAAACGGCATATTCATTATAGACGTGATTCAAAAGACATGCTGCTTGCGAGTTCCTCAAAGCTCCAGTGCGAATTGTGCCAGAGACCACATCTCTTTAAACAAGAAATGGTCTTGAGAGTACACCCCATGATGTAGGTATCAAGGGGAGGAAGATTCAGCAGTGCGTCGAGAGCAGCGCCCGGTGTGCTGGGGAAGGCCCCGGTAACACCAAGACAAATTGTTTTTTGAAGTTTGGCAAACGAGGCAATGACGTTTTTAAGCGAGAGCTTATTCCACCAAGCAACTGATGATTGGTCTTATCATAGCCGTATAGATCCAAAGGACCCTTTTCGGTGAAGGACCCCTTGTCTTGCCAAAGGCTCCTTTACATTGCCAGAAGACTGACAGTGCTTTAGTTGTTTTAGACTCGACATGTTTAGACCAAAGGACCTTTTTGTCTAGGACTACTCCGAGATGTTTGACTTCATTTGAAAAGGGGATGTTGACGCCTTCAAACGTTAGTTTGGTCAGACCAGCCAATTTTCTACGTCTTGTGAAGAGGACAACCTCGGTCTTAAGAGGATTGACGGAGAGTTCGTTTCTGACACACCAGGTGTCAATCATATAAAGCGCAGCCTGTGCTCGGGAACAGACAGCTTGGAGGCTGGAACCAACCGCACGGTAGCGACGTCGCGTCGTCCGTGGTGGCCATGCCAAAGAAAACGAGTTCCATATACATAATGGCATCAAATGTTCTTTCAGAGGAATAAAGAATTTCATTGATATTCAAAACCATTTTTGTTTTATTAAAAAAAAAAAAACGTTTGTAGCGCTTTTATTGAAAAACTCGATATTACAGTATCAGAAAAATATGCTCAAATTATCCAAACCGAACTGTGAAAGCTAAAACAGCTGACCGCCACCTTAAAGCTTATCTCAAAAGTATAATCAACTGGGTCCGTAAATATTCAGAATAGGTTCAGCTGTTCACTGTTTGGAAGCTGGAACAGGGAAAAACGATGTTCTTGTTATGGTTATGGGTGAGTATTGTCCTAAATTTAAAAGGTATCCAAGAATCTGCAAAGGCTGATCATCGTGATAGGGTTTCCCCGGCCTATTTTCAAAAACTAATTTCTTGCCATCACTTTGATGTATACTTACACATTATTTTTTCTTATAATTTCGAAGAGACTGAAAATAAAATTTCATCTAACCGCACCGCCCGCCCCTCCCGCCTCATATACCACACCACACTCGGTCGTGAATATGCAGCGGGCGGCGCACTACATTGCATTTGATTTCACCTTTGGCGAAGCCAAATCAGAGATACAAAATTCAAAAATAAATTCTTAGAATTACAGGAAAACTCAAAGTACCACAAAAGCAAATAAAACCGCAAAACTTAAAGGCAATATACTGCGTACCATCCAACTATGTTATTTTATTAGGATAGCTTTAGAGCTGTATTTTTGTACCCATATGCACTTTTGTGGAACATCGAAATCGAAGAAGAAAAAACGACTATTTTTAAATTTTTCATCTCATGTGAATGAAGCGAGTGTCGTAGTCGTTTCGTTAGGTATTGCTATGGGTGGGTGCCTTAATGATGTTGTTAGACGAAAACTTGCTTTAATTATAGATTTAAAAAAAAAAAACAAGAACATAAAAATCGGCGGCGGGGCGGGTGCTGTGGAAATTGGGGATCTGTTCTTTTCTTTCGTTCATGTATGCAAATGTGGGTATCTCTATACGTACTATGATATCACCAAAACTAAAACACATTCCCTTTTGTTAATTTTCTGCCTGATCAAACGGAGCACAATAAGAAAGAATAGGTGTGTTGATGACGTCTATCTGTTTGCTGTTCTTTAAAGTTATTGTTAAGATATTTGGCGGTAAAAAACGTTCGTTTTTTTTATATTGTCTGATAGTCTGCTGGGGCATTGTACGATTTCATATTTATGTATTGGATTTAGCAAGACTTTTTAACAGGGTGATCAGCGATCAGCGATTAATGATCAGACAGAGATGCCCAACGCTTGAGAACGACGTGTGAGAGACACATTTGGGCTTTCTGGAACTAAAGCCTCTGCGGCAGCAATATATTTTTATTTATTTCATCTACAGAAATTATAAAATTTAATCACATATTACATATATATAACATGGTTCTTTTAAAAAAAAAAATAATAATAAAAGTAGAATTAACAATAATAATACAAAACAAATGAGATGGCAAAAGGAAAATATAACTCCATCAAAAAAGGTCATGAATTTAAAGAAGTTAATATAATAAGCAATTAATTTTTAAAACTATGCTTTGAACATAATGAAAAAAGTCTAATGCAAAGGACACTGCGTTAGCCTCATTTAAACAACGATTAACGGGTTCATTGATAGCATAATTGAATCTATGAAAAGGAATATGAAACAGAGTTCGTTCACGCATTCTTCGAACAGGAAAATAAAAATTGAAAAGCGATAGTAAATGTGGACAGTTAATTTGATAGTCTAAAATATCTTTGACAAACATGACTGAGTTATTCAAGTGTTTGTAGACTAATTAAAGCACACCTGGTTGAATATGTCAGCATCTCAATTCTCCAATTTAATTTAAACACGACGTACCTTCCTAGTAAATCGCTTTTGGACTTTTTCAATTCTAGCTGAATGGCTACTGTAGAAAGGGTTCCCAACAACGGAACACTGATCTTACGAGAGAGACATATAACGATTTTAATGCATATGGATCAGTGAGATCTTCTCCCTCTCCAGGATTAAGTCAGTCAACGAAACTTCTGATGTACAAGCAGCTGCTGAGACCTGTCATCAACTACGGCAGCCCAGTCCGGTTTGCCATCTCCAAGACAGCGATGAAGGAGCTCCTACTTTTCGAAAGGAAAATTCTGAGACTCTGCACCGGCCTCACTTTCAACCACCAGCGCCAAAGACACTACAGCAACCAGCTTGTGTACGAGAAAGCCAAAGTGATGCCCTTAGATCAACACGTGTTATTGACAGTAAGGAAAACGGCTGCAGATATCAACAACCACTCGAATCATTTGGTGAGAAGGATATCCAGTGATGACCAACACCCCGAGCCAAGATACCTAAGCGTGATGAACACTTTGAACGAAGAAATAATACCAGCCAACGACGTAGCCACCAATTTCTACGCTGACCCTGGGTCAGCATATTTCCGTGACTAATGCCACCCCCTACGACCTCCCCATGCAGAGGGACGCTAGCGACAACCGGAACGGAACATCCCGAGATCACCCAAGTCAACCGACTTATAATTAAGATTTTTCTTTTCTTTTCAGCTATATAATATTAAGTTATTATTTCAATTCTAGACAAAGTATTTCGTTAGGCCCCCTATGTGCCAACATTCTTACATTATCATTTTTTAAATTCTAAAATTATCTAGTATAAGTATCAATTGTATATATATAACGTTCAATAAAATAATTATTATATTATGTCTCTAGAATTTCTTTTAATGAACCCAAGCATAGAGTTAGCTTTGGCTATTATACAGTCAAAATGTTCAGTAAATCGAAGCTTAGGGTCTAGTATAGCCATAAGAAGTGCTGCGTCAGAGGTATTAGGTTTCTCACAGCCACCCCTAGAAACCCTTGGTTCGACTCCGAATGTGCTCAGGCAAACAAAGCAAAAACGGAGGCATACAAGTCATGGCTCCAGAGAGATACTAGAGCGTCCAGAAATCTCTACGTTGAGCGAAGGAAAGAGGAAAAACGCTTACTCAGGAGGAAGAAAAAGGAACACCCAAAACGCGAAGTCGAGGAGATGCAGAGATGTTTTAATAGGAAAGAGCTGCGAAACTTCTATAGAAGAGTGAGACAATCAACATCGGGTTTCACAAGTCGTCCTGGACCCTGCAAAGATCAGGATGGAAACACCATAGTGGAAACGCAGGCGATGTTAACCATCTGGAGAGACTACTTTAACCAGTTGCTAAATGGCGATGACAGCCAAAATCCCGCCCAAGATCAACTTGTACCAGTTAATCTAGATGATGACCACGAACTGCAGCCGCCCGACCAAAATGAGATCAAAAGTAGCCATCACCGGACTAAAGATGAACAAAGCAGCTGGATGTGATGGTCTACAAGCGGAGCTCTTTAAATACGCTGGAGATGACCTGGTCAGGAGGATACACCAACTCATCTGCAAAATATGGTCGGAGGAAAGTATGCCCGATGAGTGGAACCTCAGTACCATCTGCCCGATCCATAAAAAAGGAGACCGCCTACTCTGCGCCTATAAGATCCTTTCGAGCGTATTTTGTGAACGTCTCAAGTCGTTTGCTGATGATTTAATAGGTCCTTATCAATGCGGCTTCAGACCTGGAAAATCTACCACCGACCAAATATTCACATTGCGCCAAATCCTGGAGAAAACCCAAGCGCATAACATCGACACCCACCACCTGTTCGTCGACTTTAAAGCAGCGTACGATAGTGTTAACAGAGTTGAAATGTATCTTGCTATGTCTAACTTTAGAATCCCTGCTAAACTGATACGCCTTATCAGTATGACGTTGGAGAACGCTAGCTGTTCCGTCAAAGTTGGTGGAGAATCTACTGAAACCTTCGAAACCACCAGAGGGCTTAGACAAGGCGACGCACTGTCATGCAGCTGTTTTAACATTGTGCTTGAAAATGTAATACATAGCACCCATGCCAGTACATCGGGCACCATTTTCAATAAATCAACACAATTATGTACTTGGGGTTGCAGACGACATAGACGTGATAGGAAGAACAAAGCGAGCAGTAACTGGTGCATTCACTACTATGGAGTCAGCAGCAATCCAAATGGGGCTGAAAATAAACGAGGAAAAGACGAAGTATATGCTCTCATCAACAAAAGTCCAATGCCACCACCGACTTGGTCAAAATGTCACCATTGAAAGGTATAACTTCGAGGTAGTCAGTGAATTTGTCTACCTGGGCACTGCTGTAAACTCAGCCAACAGCATCAGCGCTGAAATCAAACGCAGACTAACTCTTGCTATTCGCTGTTTTTTTGGGTTAAATAAGCAATTGAGGAATAAAGCCCTATCGAGAAGAACCAAGGAGACACTATACAAAACACTCATCATCAAGGCCCTGCTATATGGTGCAGAAGCATGGACCCTCTCCCAATCGGATGAAAAGTCACTTGGAGTCTTTGAGAGAAAAGTTCTGCGTACGATTTATGGTCCTGTTTGCATTAATCAAGAAGACAACGTTTGGCGAAGAAGATACAACGACGAACTATACGAGCTGTACAGCGACATAAGCTTAGCCAGAAAAATTAGAGTCCAACGACTAAGATGGCTGGGCCATGTAGAGCAAATGGACATCAACGCTCCAGCGCGTAAAGTCTTCAACGCCAAACCAGAGGGAGTCAGAAGCCAAGGTAGACCTCATCTTCGATGGAGCGACCAGGTAGAAGGAGATCTCCGCCAACTTGGAGTGCAAAATTGGAGACGGTAGGCTAGAGTTCGAGCCGGCTGGAGGGGCATATTGGACAAGGCCTAGGAGCACCACGCTCTAGTTGAGCCACCTAAGAAGAAGAAGGGTCTAGTATAGAGTATAGCCTCAAGATCTTTTTTTACTAAAACTCATTCTAACGTATCAGTCTCAATATTGTTACCAAGCAAGATTAAGGAGTTCTTTCTATTGCAAGACAGTACTTGGCATTTCGGAACATTAAGACACAAATGATTTGTTTTGCACCAGGTAGAAAGTCTTTCTAGATCTTCTTGAAGCAAAGAGCAATCATTTTCACATTTAATTTCATTATAAATTTTCAAGTCATCTGCATATAGAAGACATTTTGAGTTATAAAAGTTAAAAGGTTATTTTTTGTATATGTTACTAAGCTCTGGAACTCTCTACCAACTTCGATAAAACAGATAGTAGAAATTTCAAAATTTAAGAATGCCATTTTTAACTATTTTAATCAGTCTATTTGATAAACAAAAACAATGTATTCAGTACGTGATTAAAATTTCTTTTTTCTTCTTTTTCTATTTTACTACTTAGTATTTTCTTATCTTTTTCTCATTGTTAACATCTAATATAATTTAATGTAATGCAACTATAATGTATAAAATCATAATGTTACATAGTAGGTACTATAAAAGACTATGTCTTATTTGTACACCGCAATAAAATAAATTGAATTGAATTGAATTGATCATTAATAAAAACAAAAGAAAGAAAAGTGGCTTTAGGTGACCTCCTTGAGGAACGCCTGACGAAACAAAAAGTGGGTCGGACACATATTTATCAATTTTTACAAATTGTATGCGACCTACCTAGTAGGATTCTACCCATTTCAGAAAAACTGAGTGAAACTCTAGGTAAGAAAGCTTCCAAATCAAAACTTTGTGATTGGCTTTATCAAACGCCTTCGCAAAATCGGTATAGATTATGTCAGTTTGACAATTATCCTCAAAATTATTTATAACATCATTACACAATATAGTCAGATTAGTGGTAGTTGACCTACCAGCAAAAAAGCCATGTTGATAAACAGAAATAATTTCTTTAACATGAAATAATAATTTTTGGTACAAAATCCTTTCAAAAATTTTTGGAATTGAAGCCATTCTGTAGTTCGTTATTTCGTGTTTAGAACCTGCTTTGAAAATAGGCGAGACAAAAGAGATTTTTCAATCATTAAAAAAAACGACACAACTTAAAGACATGTTGAATAACATTGTCAAAGGTTTTGCAAGTGAGCGCGCACAAAATTTCAAAACTATTGCAGGAAAACCATCTGGACCAGGGTTTCTTTTGGAAGCTAAAAGCTTTAAGAGAATTTTCAACTTCATCTTCTGTAACTACGAGATGACTGTAATGTGCACCCAACATTTCATGCTAATTTCCTAATTGAAAACGTTAAACCGAGAACACAAGTGCTGGCAACGCTATAATGGAGTGCTATAATGGAAGACGTTGCGTTGTTTGTGAGTGAGTGTGTGTGTGTGCAGAAAAATACCGGGAGGGGAACTTGTCTAGACATCATGGTTCATAGAAAAACTACAAGAAATCTCTCGATGTTTCACACTTCTATATAAAGAGGGAGCTGACGCAACCAGAAGTCAGTTTTGATTATATAGTGATAAAGTGAAGAGTAAATTGTCTACAAGTGATAGTCCAAAAGTCGAGTTGAGATCGAATAAAGTATATATACTGAATAAAAGTGGTTGAAATAAATTGAAAAGTGAAGTTTTAATTTTCGAACTAAGCGCACGTTACATGACCAATGTCTAAAACAGATGAAGAATTAGTATGATTGGTGTTAAAATTGTAGATATTTTCTGAGCAATAAACAGATTTGAAATATTTTGCAAACAAATTACAAATATCCTTCAAATTATCAGATGTTTTACCTGAATATTTCATGCATTTAGGTAACCCATTAGATTTTCGTTTTGAATTAATAAACATCCAAAAGCAATTACTATTTCGTTTGAGATTAGCTTCTACAGATTTAACAAATTTTTTGTATAGATCGCTTTAAAGAAGATTAAACTCATTTTGCAAGTTGTAAAAATTAGTTCGCGACAAAATATTATTTTTCTTTACTATTTTTTAGTTTCAAGAGCTGTTTATCAGACCATGATGGATAAGAATTATTTTTTTAGGGCTTTTTTGGGAACAAATGATTGAATAGCTTTTTTCAAAACATCTGTAAGCCTCATCAAGATCATTTGTTCCCATAAAGCGATTTCATTGTATAGAAGAAATGAAATCATTCATTGCATCAAAATTTGCATTGTTGAAGTCGCAAATAAAATCCCTGTCATGAAGTGATTTTTTCATAAAGTGCATAAATTTTATATTTAGATGTGGCATCATGATGTTTTGTATTATGAACAACAGTAACATCAGCCAGGTCGATATTCAAGACTAACTCTTTGTCAACATAAACTAAATCTAGTATTCGATTCAGAAGGTTTTTGTATTTGTTCATTTGAACAAAGTCATACTGTCCAAAAAAATCGATAACTAGAGCTTCAGCATCATTTACAACGTTAAAAGGAATAAGTTGCATTTCATCGTAATCGAACTCCCATTTCACATCGCCGAGATTAAAATCACCAGCGTAAACAAGGTGCTGATTATGGTTAAAATTATTAAAGATGTGCAAACAGTTGTTATGAATATTATAAACATCGGTGGTATATAGCTATAGCTATCAATAACAATCAGTTCTTCTTTAGAATGAAAACTAATTCTCACAATAAGTTGGTCAATATCAATATCATCAAACTGTTTTGTAAGAATCCTTTCAGACACATAATTGGAACGAACAGCAACTAGTACGCGGGCATCTGTCTTTTCTATATACGGTGTAAAAGTTCTCGACACTACGGGCACTTCTTTGTCTCACTGGCACGGTAACATTTTGTACTGTGCCTGTGGATTTCAAATTTTCCCACTAGACGCTCAATTGTTGATCTGCTAGCAGTGGCGGATTTAGCTATAGGCTGAGTAGGCTGCAGCCTAGGGCGGCAACTCCAGAGGGGGCGGCAAATATTTTGAAAATAAGAATTTTTTTCTCGAACAAAAAATATTTTCAATAGAAATGTTATTTTTTTATTTTTTATGTCAAATGATTTTTATTTTTTATTTTACAATCTTATGCTATCGACGATCATGGTCGAGTTTCATATGACTGTAGTGAGTATAAATATGTAAAAAATATTTTTGGGCGGCTTTTTTTTCACAGCCTAGGGGCGCCATTAGCCTAGATCCGCCACTGTCTGCTAGGACGATTATGACGACCACAAATTGGACGTAGCGAATTGCGGTTAATTTTTCGTTTTGGCTAACTTTCCATCATAAAATGGCTGAAGAGAAATGTCAAAAGAACGGCAAGAAATATGGCGTCGTTTGCTGTTCCTGTTGCTCTACTTTTGTAGCGTCCCTGTTGAAAAACCCTTTATATGCGAATACTTTGAAACCTCCAGAAACAAAATATAAATTTACTAGAAGTTCGTTGGCGCTTGAGTGGGAATAAGCCTTCACCATGCGGTTTTTTTAAGTATAGAGAAGTCTGTTATGGAAAGGCAGACCAAAACACACCTGGCTCAAACAAACCCAATGACATCTGCCATTGACATGGAAAAATCCAAGACCGGACATAATGCTGACGCTTTCTGACTTCTGAGGGCAACGGAGGAGGATCCTGATCCCACGTATCGTTAGTGTGAAAACAGAAAGTGGGAGAGCAGAAACCCGCAGGAAAAAGAAGAAAAGATAGCCTTTCATGGTCGACACACTTTTTGACATTAGACTATTCAAATCACCTGTGAGCTTTCTGCCTCAAGGTAATTTTTTTATTAAAAAAAAGAGGCCTATATGCTAATCTGGAGAACTCAGACCTAATTTACGGTCCATTGTTCTACCAGGGTAGCAGCCATTCTCTTTTTTGTGTTGCAGTGGTTGGAAATAAAGTGTTAGTAATTTTCACATATAACTTCAAGGGCGGCGTCCAGATGATAAACTAAGAGCCTGAAAGAAAAGTAGATGCCCAGAGCGGGATTTGAACCCACTCGTCCAGCCTATCTACTGAACACTCTACCACTGCACCAAGGCCCTTTAGAGCCATTAGGTGCATTTTGGCCAGTAGTCCTATAATCAGCTCAGCAATCGTCCTTGACTATTCAAAAGCAAAACTAGAGAAGGAAGACATCTTTGGCAACGCAATCGGTAAGCTTAGTCTGCATGACAAAAGCGAAACTTAATGGTTCGACGAAGAATGCATGCAGGCAAAAGCAGTCAAACAAAAAGTGTGTTGTATGTTGATGAAAAGGTGAAAAGAAATGCAGAGTTTTTAGAATGCCAAATATTGCTGACCAAGTTAACTTCCTTCACCGTAATATCAGACATTTTTCAATTCCCACTGATAACAAAATTAATAAAATCAAGAGATGCCCCTCCTTGGTTAACAACGGAAATTAAAGACCTTATTCATCAAAGAGACAAAGCGTACAATCGATGGAAAAAGTTTCGTATCGACTTACTAGACAACTCTTATCGAATACATAGAAATAGGGTTACTTGTCAGATACGTGAGTCTAAACGAAGTTTTTATGCTCCCCGCTTTGATCCTACACTGGTTAAACAAAATCTTTGGAAAAACTTAAGGTAAATGTGCTAAAAATAATTTCAGTACCCAATAACACGAATGAGTTTAGACAAATTGTAGTTTTGCCGTTTCTCTCGAAAGTAATTTGAAAAAATCATCAGTTCGGAGACTAATAAATATATAAAAAACATTTACTTATTATGTTACAATCAGTCTGTATTTCGAGCAAAGCATAGTTGCACTATGAAATGTGACAGAGGACATAAGACAAGCAGTTCATGAGAATAAAGCTACTTTTTTGGTCTTACTAGACACAGTGAATCACAATGTTCTCTGTATTTAACTTCGGAACCAATTTAATTTTTCATCATCATCAACAAAACTTATAGCCTCATACTTTAGTAGGGCAGGCCCGATTTTCTTCCTCTTACCCAAGGATATAGGAAAACTGACTGGGTAAACTTCAGGGAAATCTTCAAACATTGTTACAACTGCAATGATAATAGCTTCCCTTCAAACCCCAAGGATCTTGACAGCAAAGTCGACGGTCTAACTAGTGCTCTTAACCATGCCTTGTGTAACTCCTGTCCTCTCACCATAGTAAGAGGGAAGAAGAAACCACACTGGTGGACCAAAGAGCTAGAACCGCTCAAGAAAATTTGTGCGAAGCTTTTCAATCGAGCCAAATCTTCCAGAAATCCCATAGACTGGGATCTCTATAAGGAATCCCTTAGGATTTACAAAAAAAGGTTACGAATAAGCAAAAGATCTTCCAGGTTGGGGGTTGTGCGTAGGGTTAACTACCCAACCACGTAAAAAAGATATAGTTCCAAAACAATCAACAGCCTCGGATAACGATAATGATTTCAAAGTTGACGACCCATGCAAACGAAAAAAGGACAACGACCTCCGGATCTGCACTTGGAACGTAAGATCTCTTAACGGAGAAGGTGCAGCTGGAGAATTAGCGGACGCCCTGGACTGCTGCAAAGCAGACATAACCGCCATCCAAGAAGTGCGATGGAATGGACCGGGCATAAAGAAGATGAAAAACTGTGACATATACTATGGCGACTGCTACAGACAACAGAAAAAGCGTTTATTTGGGTGCGGATTTGTCGTTAGAGGTAGACTCAGGGATAAGGTGATTAGCCAAAATCCAGTCAATGAGCGTGTAATGACCATCCGCATCAGGGCTAAATTCGCCAAAATTAGCCTTATATGCGCCCACGCCCCCACAGAAGAGAAAGACGACGATTCCAAAGACTGTTTCTACGAGCTCCTCGAAGAAACATATGAGCAATGCCCTAGATACGACGTGAAAATCGTTCTTGGCGATTTCAACGCAAAACTAGGGAAGGAGGACATCTTTGGAAACACAATCGGTAAGCATAGCCTCCACGACAAAACCTCCGAAAACCGATTGAGGCTTATCGATTTTGCTGCGGGGCTAAATCTTGTTGTAAGTAGTACACGCTTCCCGCATCTCAAAATTCATAAAGGCACATGGCGGTCCCCAGATCAATTAACCGTCAACCAAATTGACCATGTTGCGATCGACGCAAGGCACTCTTCCAGTGTGCTAGATGTCCGAACTTTCCAAGGGGGAAGGGGCCAACTTTGACTCGGACCACTACCTTGTTGTAGCCAAGGTACGAATGAGGATATCTTGTTCACGACCAGCACGAACTAACGCTGTGAAGAGATATGACATCGGAAAGCTACAATCGCAAGAGATTGCTAATGCCTTTTCCAATCGAGTGTCCCTTCAATTATCCTTGAATCCCTTGCCGCCAGCATTAAACATCGAAGACCAGTGGCAGCAATGCCAAGAAGCCATCAGAACCGCTGCCTCTGAGGTTCTGGGTTTCACTAGGCCACCAAAACGAAACCCATGGTTCGATGAAGAATGTAGGCAGGCAAATGCAGCCAAGCAAAGAGCACGACAAATGCTTTTGTAAACACGAACGAGGGCTGCTTACGATCGGTATAACGAGATTTACAAGGAGAAGAAGGGAAGAACACCGACTTCTCAAAAAGAAAAAGAAGCAGCATGAGAAGCGCTCGTTTGAGGAAATAGAGAATTGCCATGACAGGAACGAGACTCGGAATTTTTACCAAAAGGTAAAAAGATCCTGCCAGGGTGGCAAACCCCGGACTCAAGCCTGTAAAGACCAGCAGGGAAACATAGTTGTAGAGTCACAGTCGCTACTGAGGATCTGGAAAGATCATTTCTGCAGACTGCTTAACGGCGATGAGGACATAAATTCCGCTGTCAGGCAGATTGCCCCATTCAGCCTGGACGATGATCAAGAATGCCGTCCTCCCCACCTAGAAGAAGTTAAGCTTGCTATATGCAAACTTAAATCAAATAAGACTGCAGGTGCAGATGGCCTTGATGCCGAACTTTTCAAGGCAGCTGGAGATCAGTTGGAAAGGAGCATGCACCAGCTGATCTGCAGGATATGGTCGAAAGAAAGCATGCCCGATGAATGGAACCTCAGTATCGTATGCCCGATCCTAAAGAAAGGAGACCCTCACAATTGCGCCAATTAAAGAGTGATAAGCCTCCTTAACGTCGCCTATAAGATCTTGTCAGCTGTAATATGTGAACGTCTGAGACCCCACGTTGATAGGTCCTTATCAATGTGATTTTAGACCAGAGAAGTATACAATAGACCAAATTTTCACATTACGGCAGTTCTTCGAAAAAAAACCCTAGAGCACAATATCGATATTCACCATCTCTTTATCGATTTCAAGGCCGCGTATGACAGCATTTACAGAGACGAGCTGTACAGAGCCATGTCTAGTTTCGGCATCCCTCCAAAACTCGTACAACTATGCAGGATGACTTTGGAGAATTCACGCTGCTCCGTCAAGGTCGGTAAAGAACTCACCGAGACCTTCAATGTCGAAAAAGGTTTTAGGCAAGGTGATAAACTGTCATGCGATTTCTTCAACATCATACTTGAACAGATTGCAAGAAACTCAAACGTCAACCCCAGAGGAACAATCTTTCAAAAATCTGTGCAATTGCTCGCATATGCAGACGATATTGACGAAATGGGAAGAAAAAAGCGTGATGTCATAGGTGCTTTTGCGCGTATTGAAACAGAAGCGGCAAAAATGGGTTTGATGGTTAATGAGGGCAAAACAAAGTATATGCTGTCATCAAACAAGGACACAGAACATCGACGAATTGGACAAAACGTCACAATAGACAGACATAACTTCGAGGTAGCACAGGACTTCGTCTACCTAGGATCCGCTGTAGACACGGACAACAACATCAGTGCGGAGATCAAACGGAGAATAACTCTTGCCAACCGTTGCTTCTTTGGGTTAAGAAGGCAATTGAGAAACAAAACCCTCTCCAGAAAAACCAAGGTAACCTTATATAAGACCTTAATCATCCCAGTCCTGCTTTACGGCGCGGAAGCATGGACCTTATCGAAAGCGGATGAGGAAACCCTTGGTCGTTTCGAAAGAAAAATTCTCCGAATGATCTTTGGTCCCATATGCGAAGGCAATGTGTGGAGAAGAAGATACAACAACGAGCTGTATGAGCTGTACCGCGACATGGGCATAGCCAGAAGAGTACGCATCGCGAGGCTACGATGGTTGGGCCATGTTGAGCGGATGGACCCAAACGCTCCGGCTCGTCGGGTGTTCGAAAGCACATTGCAGGGAAATCGCGGAAGGGGAAGACCTCGTCTTAGGTGGCGCAATCAAGTGGAGGATGACCTCAACCGACTTGGAGTGCGAAACTGGAGAGAGCTCGCCCGAAATAGAAGTCGTTATCGAAGGATGTTGGTTGAGGCCCAGGTTCACCCCGAACTGTAATGCCCACCTAAGTAAGTAAAGTAAATAAGCAAAAGATCCTCTTGGAGGGAATTCTACAATAAAATTGAAGAGGCATCTAGACTTAGGAAAATCCTATCAACGAGTCCAAACATGCCAAGTTCTATGAAGAATGAAAACGGCAACTGGACCAACTCATATGAAGAAACATTAAACTTGCTTCTGGATACTCATTTCCCTGGTAGCTCGTTGACAATAACAGACGAGGAGCACTTGCCTCGACTCGCAAACCAATCAGGTAAAGGTCTTATCTCTATAGAGATATTCTGTTATGGGCAATAAACAGCTTTGACCCTTATAAATCACCAGGGCCTGGCGGAATCATCCCTGCGGAGCTGCAGCAGGTTCCAGACATCATCATCTATAGCGTAGAGATGATCATAAAAGGATGCATCAGCTACGCCTATATTCCCAAGGCCTGGAGAGAAGCTAAGGTCGTCTTCATATCTATCATCCTTCCTCCTTAAAACACTGGAAAGAATGATTGACATACACTTAAGACAAGAAATTAAACCTAGTTTGATCTCAACGGCGCAACATGCCTATACAAAAGGGAAATCAGTGGAAACTGCACTCCACTCTCTGGTTTGCACCATTGAAAAATCCCTGCACTACAAAGAATACTCTCTCGTGGCATTCCTAGACATAGAGGGTGCATTTAAGAATGTTAACAAAACAGCCATCACTAATGCTCTTGATGGGCTGCTCATAGAGGAAAAAATCAAGAACATGATAACAACAATGCTCAGCAGCAGAATCATTAGTTCCGAATTGGGGAACTAAAAAACAAGCAGAATGGCCAATAGAGGAACCCCGCAGGGAGGAGTTTTATCTCCCCTACTGTGGAACCTGTTCGTTTACAAATTGTTAATCGACCTAAAGGACGAAGGTTTCAAAACCATAGCCTATGCTGATGATGTAGCAATTGCCGTTTCAGGCAAGCACCCACAAACCCTAGCTGAGCTGCCACAAACAACACTTAACAAGCTAAACAATTGGGCTGTAGATTGTGGTCTGAACATCAATCCACACAAAACGGAATTAGTTCTCTTTACGAGTAAATACAAAATTCCGTACTTCAGACCCCCAACTATTAAGGGGGTAACTCTCACACTGTCAAATCAGGCTAAATATCTAGGTCTCACTTTTGACAAAAAAAAACCAATATTGAGGAAAGAGTAAATAAAACCAACGTGGCACTCTTCTCTTGTAAAAAAGCCATTGGTGGGAAATGGGGGTTCTCTCCCCAAATCACCCATTGGCTGTTTACCTTGGTAATTATACCGATACTCACATACGGGGTGATAGTCTGGTGGACAGCACTAGACAAGATGATCAACTTCAACAAGCTGACCAAAGTTCAAAGAACGGCTAGTCTGTGTATTAGTGGCGCACTGAGGACAACCCCATCGGACGTCCTCAATGTACTACTGGATCTCAAACCCCTAAATATCTTCAGCAACAAGTCGCAGCTAGCTCAGCTACTCGACTCAGAGCTACATCACAGTGGACCAATAATCAAATCGGCCACACTACCATTCTAGATAACTTTAGATTCCTACCGAATCGATCCGACTACACCACCCACAAGTTGGTGTTTAATAATAATTTCCAAGTAACCATACCTTAAAGAGAAGCTTGGGAAAATGGCACTCTCTTGGAAAATGAAGCAATACAATAGCAACGAAGTTGTAGGAAGTGGAATCTACTCAGAAAAACTGAATCTCAGTCTTTTCTTCAGCCTACCCGATCATTGTAGTGTGTTCCAAGCGGAAAATCTGGCAATTAAGGAGTTGCTGTCTTGGCTCAAAGAAAACGTCATATCCTCCACAGATATTCGAATCTTCTCGGGCAGCCAAGCTGCCCTTAAATCTCTTGCCTCTGTCTCTACAAAATCCATCACAGTCCAAAATTTTAAAATGTCTCTGAGGGAGAAATTTTTTCATGGGTGCCAGACACAGGGACACACCAGGCAACTGTATGGCAGATGAACTAGCCAAAAAGGGCACGACCACTTCCCTACGCTCAGAATGGATAGGTATACCTATCGCTACATGTAAACTCCCACTTAGACAAGACGCTTCGAGGATAACAAACACTACAGTAGGTACGTCGGGAGCAAACGTACCCCAAAATTTGCTTTACATTATCGTTACAAATAATAGTTTAAATATTACATAAATATTTTATATATATTTGCTTTGTCTGGCATACTTTTAAGCCGACTACATAATTACTTTAGTTATATACTTATATACATAAGGAACCTATGTTTCATAAGTCTCAATAAAATGAATGAATGAATGAAAAAATAACAAACACTACATGGACTGAGAGTAACAACTGCCTTGCAACCAAAAAAGTTTTCGCCGTGTGCAGACTCAAAACACGAAGAGTTTGTTATCCTTGAACCGCCTGTATCTAGGTGTTCTTACGGGACACTGTCTAATAGGAAGACATGCCAAAAAATCTGGTGTGTTTTCCAATGATTTCTGGCGAAGCTGCATGGACTTTGCTCATGCCCTGCACTACTTCAAAGGACGAAAACTCGTCTCGGTGAATTCTTCTTCGATGATACTAACGACTTAGCTTACATAGACTATAAAAGTCTTTCAAAATACATTAAAAGTTCCGCGTGGTTCGACTAGCAGGTGATTAACCGGCTAGTCCCGTAATGGAAGATGAATGGGTGATCAACTCGTTAATCTTACATCGAGTTTCTGCGATCAATTAACTTGCTGATCTCTGTGGTATCACAATGGGCCCTTGCGGCCTAAGTGTGTCAGGCAATGTTTTCATTGGCTGACAGCCACTTCCACCTAAAGGTAATGAAATCAAGAAGGGTACTCACAACTCACCATAAAAAACAATCCCAAAATATTTCCTGAAATCCAAAACCACGCACTCGTTTTATCACTCGCGAGGGACAAAAAAAAACATCACAATTGCTACTCCCGGACATCAAAATAATGATCTTTATCAAAGCATTTAAATTAACATTTGCGAAAGGATGAAAACACGGATATATTGACTCAGACTTCAAAACACGACACGATTTGAAAATTCAAACGAGCAACGGCCACTTTGATTTTGTTTTTCTCTTTTTTCTCTCATCGAACTCTCACAAAAGGCATTGAAAATTTGAATTTAGCTTGAAATAAAAACAAAAGATGACTAGATTTACTTAATAAAAAAAATAGAGCATTTAGGAACCTAAATCAATCACTTGATGGACAAAAACCATGAAATTTATTGAACATTTCAACATTAAAATCAAACGATTGGCACTTCACAGCCAATGCAATGGAGAGAAAATAGAACAAACACTGCAATTTCACACACTTTCAACTTTAACAGGCAAATAAGCCTTGCAACCAACTGAATTTGGTTTTATTTACACACTTTCACAATTGATTGAAATGAAATTATAATTTTGGACCGAAATCTTTCAAACTGAAAGAGAATTATTTAATTTTTCATTTAACTACAATTTTGAAGACCTTTTGTGATTTATGACTGCAGCTGAAGCTGAAAACTGAACCGGATACCGGACAACCGCTGTCTCTTTCCAGCACACACAGTGAATTTGACGGATAAATCAAACCACGAGAACATTTGAATTTGAATAACTTCCTTCAAAAGTTGTTGAACATTAAACTATTTTAAGGTTTTTGTTGGTGGATTGGGAGTAGGTTTCGAGGTAGGGATCTAGGTTTTCTTCTGACCACTCATCCGGCTGTCTCAAGGAACTTTGGGTAAAGCTCAACAAACGAACCCATTTCATCGGATCGGGACGAAATTTTTCCCGAATTGTATGAGATATTTGTATTATGGCAACCACTCTGACTGATAAATCGAACTAATTGGGTTGGTGGTTGGTTTATTGGGGTATTGGGAACCCCCACTGAACCATTTGGATCCCTGAGTAAATTTCAGGACGTTGGTCAATGGGAGGTTAGAGATGTCGCCCAGTTCGTCGAAGAAGTATTCTCCGAGGATTGTTTTTCTAGTGTGGGCCAATCTAGGACCCTCACAGAGGACATGGAATGATCCTTCCTCTGCCTCCTCATCTTGGCATTCTCTACATAAGTCGGATGTGCTAATGCCCATTCTCATCATGCGGGTATCCAACGAGTTGTGGCCCATGAGAATGCCAATCAAAAGAGAGAGCCGAGGTCTGCTAAGCTTGAGTAGAAATTCTTTTTTTTTTCTTGGAAATATCTGAACAGTTTCTGGAGACTCGGCATGTTTCTAATGATGACCCCAATGCAACCTTACCTAACTTAACCTTCACTCAATCTAGTAGAACTCTAAATCTCATTCCTATCCATTACTATTTTTTAATTTCAGAACGACAATTTTTTATCCACGCGATACGTCTATGGAATTCCCTCCCTCGAACCATTAGACTTATTTAAGTGGTGCAGCTTTGTTCAAGAATAAGCTTAGGAATTACCTGATGACATCTGGATGACGACTGTTTATTATTTCTTCTTTCTCCCCTTCCCTCTTTTTCCTTACCGAAACTTTTCATTCTTCTTTTTATATTTTCTCCCATTAAAAGAATTGTTTTTCTTTTCCTTATTTATATACTAAATGGAATAAAATATACTTAAAATTATTAGTTAATTAAAATATTTGCACTATTTGGAGAGATATTGTATCTTACTGTGTAAGTTATGAAACAAATTAAATGAAATTTGAATTTGAAAAACTTTGAATTCTCAAAAATGAATAGAAATAGAAAGCGCTAATTTGAGGAGCTTTTCTGAAAGCCCTTAATATAGTTGACAGTTCACACTTCACACTGACACCAACCGAAAGCTGCAATTTATTTTTGAGCTTAATACACGTATACTTAGTCTTAGCAAACACCAGTAGTTAATCCACAAACCGGAATTTTGATTGGAATGTGGTATGTGGACTGTAAGCTGTAAGCATTGCATGTATGAGTATATTAAGCAAGCAACCCATTGGATTCTGTTAACTTGGAATGAAAAACGGCGATGATGTTCGAATGCTGAGACTGGAAACGGAAAGAAGAAAAGAAATAGAAATGGGTGCGTTCGCGTCAACGGATAAGCACGACTGAGCGATGAAGTTAAGGCTGTTTGAAACATTTTCATACGGCCAAGCCGATCCGGAAGTTAAGTATACTGAGCTTTGCTACTAGCCTGAAAAATGTGAAAAAAGAAAAGTTTGTCGACATTATACGAGTATTGACAAGATTATTTATACACCATTAACACTTCGTTAAAACACAGCAGATACGAGCCGTGTTTTATTTCCACAGTGATCCAATCTGGATCGGAAAAAGCAGGATCTCGCTTCAAGCTGGATCAGTGTGATGAACATATAAGCTGGTTTTATACATTTTTGTTTGCAGGAACGTACATTTAAGAGACATGAAATAAAAATGAATAAGTAAAATACAAGGATCGTGTTTGAATCCAGCTATCTTACCTCACCTAATCGATTATTTGGATTCAAATGAAATCGAAGTATGTGCGCAGTGTAGTAGAACTAAAAAACAAGGCAGAAGAAATTTTGATGGAATCCTATGCCCAAAAGGCTATAAATAGTTGAAATTTCTGTAAAATTTAAGCATCGAGTTGTAGTTATGTTTTATGTACTTTTCCTTTAAGCGCACATTTTTCTTTTCGATGGCAAATAATATTTATTACTCACTATGCAAACTGCCATTTTACATAGGTTCTAATGAAATACTACTGCGGTGCTGCCTTCAATTTATGTTACTCAATTTCTGCTTATAGCGGAGCTCACACTGTACAATTAGTTGGACATACTTTGGCTGGAACGACCAATGCTTGATAGACGACCGCTTGGCCAACTTTTTGGATATGGTTTTCAAATATTTTTGAAAATCTAGAAGTTGGATGGAGTGGAAGAGTATGTGACATAAAGTTGGACGACAAGCTTGAACGAAAACTACAGTCTGTCCAATTAATTGTACAGTGTAAACTCGGCTTATTTTGTTAGATTCTCAATTGCTTGTACAATTTCAATCATAAAGAAAGTTTTCCTTTTGGTTTTTTCAAATTTGAGCTTGTTTCCACTTGTATTAACTTGTATGATGTTTCAGAACAATAAAAGTTCTCCCAAACCAACCCAGATGCCGAAACGTTGTTATCCTCATTTTAAAGTCGCATGCTAGCGCAGCTCCATAGAGATATGTGCGCAAAAGGTCATTTAAAAATTTTGTCTGAGAACGGTAAGGATGAGTATGCAATACAATTTATTTATTTTTTTCGAAAATGAAGAATGTTTTTGATTAATTATGTTGTAGACTGAGTGTTTTTTTTAACTAAATTTGTTTGAAGTTCGCGTAACACGAGGTATGGCAATTTGAAATCCGGAATCGAGCTCTGAGGGGCCGCTAAATTAATTTTCGGCGAAATTTCGATCATAATACTTCACAGGAGTTCCACACACCGCTTCCACCTCCGCTCCCACGACTCGAAAAACCCCCGATAGTCGTCTGCAGTTAGGGTGTTGTTCAGCGCATACGTCGCAGCTTCTTTCGCCTCCAGTACACCGCCGTGGTGGGTCTTCATGAGGTACTGCTTTATCCACGAATCGGTTACCACAGTTCTCATTCAGTCCTTCACATCTGTCTCAATTTCCGATAAAAAGTCACTACAAATGGACATTCGAATGTGTTTTTGGTCCAATAACGTGAACATTTTCGGGACCATCTTGGCACAAATCTTTCTCGTGTCTAGCTCCTCGTGTAAGATCTACCTTATCGTTTCTTTATTGATGTTCAACTCGTAGGACAATTCCCGGAGTGTTAACTGACGGTCTGATGTTACCAACCAACGTGCGGATACGATCGACATTGGTGGAGGTTCTAGAGATGACGGCCGCGCCAGGCCTTGGATAGTCCTATATCGACACGCGCCCCTTCCCTGAACCGCTTTGCCCACTCAAACACGGCAGTTTTCGACAGAGTATCATCATTCTTTAAGCATACGACAGATTTCAGCGGATGTTTAACTTCTTTTAACCAAAAGTTTGATAACCGCGCTTTGCTTCTTAATTACGTCACTCATTTTCTTGACGTGTAACTTTGCTTTACAAAAACACACGTGAAACACAAACTAAACGTGTCACCGTGCCACTTTCTTTTTATTCTTTATCTGAATTTTTCATTTTGAGTTCGAAATTATATTAAAACAGCATAACGTTATGAGCATATAGAACTTCTATGCAGACAAGATGTATATATTGATTTTTTTTCATTTTTCGATACGTAAACATCTCAAAAATTATGTCCTAAAACATTGGAATGATATCTTGGATATTTATGAAATGGTAGAGTATAGAAGTGAAGCATCTCGGGCGCTCGAACTCTACCCATCTGCCTCGTCTTCTATGTACTACAATTCCTTGTATTGCCTGCGGCTTGAATTTTTAAATGCTCAGGGACATCTACATCCTTTGTACTCCCTTCCTGTTATAGTTGAATCGAAAACTACTCTGAAAATTTAAAAACCCTGTTTCTCAAAAATGCATTTTTCAAATTTGCCACAGCTGTAAATCACGCAAATACATATTAACGAATCTTGAAATCTTAACTGCATACTCTCCATATGTTTTTACATACAGCCATCTAAAACTTTTACGATCGGATGAAAATTGTAAATTTGGCAGCCATAGAAAGACGATTTTTTGGACGAAATTTGAACTTTTTTTTAAAATTGCGGCCATTTTGTCAGTTACCGATTTGTCACTGCAATTATACCGGGTGCGAAAAAAGTATGGAAACCATTGGCAGAATATGCGTTAAATAAAATCAAAGACCCTATATCCGACGTGTTTTTCGACGAGGAATCCGATGGTGACCTTGGACGTAACCTTGAAGCCCATTCATTTCACATCATTTTGCAAGTATTTTTTATTTCAAGCGCTGCACCTCTAATAATATCATTAAAAAAAATACATTTTTTTCGTAAAACTGCAATAAAAAATGGGGGTTTCCATTTGAAAAATCGATTTTTGGGTCACTGGGGCTTCAAGGTTACGTCCAATGTCAAATTCAAGGTCACCATCGGATTCCTCGTCGAAAAATACGTCGGATAAAGGATCTGTGATTTTTTTTAACGCGTATTCTGCCATATTTCCACGGGTTTCCATACTTTTGTCGCACCCTGTAGATGGCTTTATGGGAAAAAGGGTCTACTTTAACGCCATGTTTTTATTTTCTTCTTACAGCTTTCCATTTCCTCACAAGGCATGGTTGTGAGAAACGCGCTAGACCCTGGGGCTTCTCGCTCTGTTGCGCCACCCTATTTATTTATTTTATTTTAGATACCAGAAAATTTCCAAAAATGCAGCAAATTGACGTCTTCTAATTTCAAGGAGCTCAAGAAATGATCTATACTATATCTCTCTAGGATTTCAATATTTTAACTGGAAATTTCATGACAATTTACATGAATATACGTATAGGTAATAAACTCCTTAGATCACAGAATATTTGAAGCTATAGTTTTTTTTCACGCCTTCAAAAAATCACCTCCATTTGAGCTCGAGAAACTAGCCGATCCCCTTAAATGTGTTTCATTTTGACAGCGATCGATTGGGACTTAAACTTTTAATGGTATTTCATACTGTACAACTGTTCATATTTTTCAACTTTTTAGACAGACTTAAATCGCCTGAACATATTTACATATCAAAAAAAATTTAAGCCACATCATGATCTCTAATAATAATGTCGTGTGTACCCAGCCTTACATTCATCAGTTGACCTAAGCAGAGAGTACGCGAACACAGCCTTTTGTCAATTCTTCTTTCCGCTTCCAGTTCCAGCCATTGTATCAGATCATCATCTTCCTCTGTCGAGTTCGGTTGGCTTATTTTCGTGTGTGCTTAAGTTTCTAAAAGTAATCCTTAAATAATAAATTCGTGAAATTAAAGTTAAAAAAATTTAGAGTAAATATCGAAAAGTTGCATTTGAACTTAAAGTTTCTTTCCATTTGATGCTAATGGATTTGTAAAATGTAGAAGTAATTTCTTTCCCAACGTGCAAATTTTTAGAATGTTTCCGTCTCCGTGTCTCCGATGTTTCGTCGTTTTGTTTCATTTTGTGCAAATGGCTTTCGGTTCCAGACGAAGAATATAGTGTAAAGTGTTAGCCAAAATATAAAAGAAATCAAATTGCATTTCCTTTCAAAGTTCAAGCATTGCTTGAAGTCTGTGAGAAGTTAATTTCTTGTGCGATTATATTTGCGCTATCGCGTAGTGGTTTTAAATTTGGGGTTTTTTTCTCATGTATGAAGGTAAATAAAAGCTTTTAGACAAAGCAAAGTGTGTAGTGTGGTTCTAATGCAATACTTGCAGTGTTTAATGAGTGCTCTTTATTTCAATTTTATAAATCATTGCCGAAAGTTCATTTATTCAATTGTGTTCTCCCGTGTTAATGTAAATTCATTGGTTTAAGTGTGCCTCCCATTTTGAAAAGCAGAGTTAAAGTGCGATTTCTTCTCCTTTCCCCTTCATCTGTTGTGCCTTGGTGCGGTTGTATTTGCAATGTGTTCTTTTCGTATTTGAGTGTGTAAGGCTGTTTAATAAATAACAGCGTTAAGAAATTCGTGGTTGTGATTCGTGATTTCTTTTAATTTCTCTATCAGCTTCCCGGTGGAAGTTTTGTTTCGGTCCCCGATCAATAAAATTCGTGTTTCGTTTTATTCCTGGAAAATCTTCAAATGTTTATTTTTTTCCCCAATATCTATCGTTTAAATGGATACGCGATCACTTCAATCAACTTAAAAAAAAAGGAAATACTTTCCTGGATTTGAAATGATAAAACATTCTGATGGTGAGTGAGCTTGGATATTTATTTACTTCGATAATTTAATTAAATATTTTTAGGTGTAGGTTATGTACGCAGTTTTTTAACTTTTTAGCATCTGCGAAGCATAATAAGAACTGTGTTCTATGTGTATATGTTCAAAAACTCTTTATTTTTTTTACCGAATTGAAATATTCCTTGAGTCGTTGTGATTGTTGATAGTATACTTCGAGGGTACATTAAAGTTAGGAAAACCAAGTGTCGTAATTTCTTTAGAATGTGTTTGAAGTGAGCACTAAGAACCTGTAGCCCTTCTTTACGTGAAATTACAAGCCTGTCGAATGGTTTGTGAAAGTTTAGACTTAGAGTTTGTATAACTGAAGAATCTGTTCAACGCCAATTGGGCTTGAGTTTAAACTTAAAGAGTATGGCTATGGTAAACGGCGGGAGCTGCTCTCGACGCACTGCTGAATCTTTCTCCCCTTGATCATGGGATGTACTCTCAAGACCATTTCTCGTTTAAAGAGATGTGGTCTCTGGCACAATTCTTAATGGAGCTTTGAGGAACTCGCAAGCAGTATGTCTTTTGACTCACGTCTAATGGATATGCCGTGCGACACGATGATCCGAAGCCTAAAACTGTGTCAAAAATACTCAGTCAACTTTCCTTCCGTTCAGGACTGGTTCACCACAGAATCTGAGCCTGGAAAGAACTTTCATTGAATCTTCACAGATGACTCCAAAACCGACGAGGGTTCTGGCGCTGGTGCCTTTGTGGAAACCGACGACATACGACTGCACACCTCTTTGGGATCATATGCATCCGTTTTCCAAGCGGAGGCTTATGCTATCCTAATGGCCTAAAGCCACATGACGAACAATGGATGGACGGGGGAGGTATATGTGTTTGCAGCGACACCCAAGCTGTGCCTTCTCAACCCTATTCACTTCGTGATCCAGCAATGCAAGGGATCTCTGAATGCGATCGGAAGATTAAATTCTTTGAGTCTCATTTGGGTTCAGGGCCTTCACGGCATTACTGGAAATGAGATCGCGCCAATGAACTTGCTAGGCAAGGATCTCAGACAGCTTTCGCAGGACCTGAACCTTCACTAGGTCTGCCAGCGTCCTCAGTGAGGGCTTCAATCAACGATTGGATCTGTGAAGAGCACAATCGTAGATGACAGACCAAACGTGTGCACCCCAACGTTGATAAGAAGACTGCAACATTTTTGCTATCTCGTAGCAGAAAAGAAAAGCTTATTGGCGTTGCCAGCGGGCACTTCTCTTTTGCCAAGCACTTAAACGTGTTATGCTTAAGTGATACCACACTCTGTGAATCTGGTGGAGAGGATGAGGACACCGCAGGGCACTTCCTCTGTGAATATCCTGCTTTTTCTCGCATGAAGTTACAGATACTCGGCGCAGACATGGTGAGAGCTGGTAACTTAAGCTCCTTATCATGGCAGCATCTTTTGTGTTTTCTCCGAACATCTGGAAAGCTATAGAATAGTTGCTAACTCGTATAACAATGGACCGGTATTTAGGTCTCCAGCTGGTATTTTAAAAACCTTCAAAAGAAAAAAAAATACATTGAATGAACATTGACATAAGTTAGGAAAACCAAGTGTCGTAATTTGTTTGGAATGTTTTTGAACTGAGCCCTAAGAACTTGTAGGTCTTCTTTACGTCAAATTACAATGGTTTGTGAAAGTTTAGACTTAGAGTTTGTAAAGGGGCTGCCAAATAACTGTTTTTTTTTTTTTTAAATGCTATAAAAAAAACTACTGAATAAAATAATAGGTGTGGAATTGCAGCTATGAGGGGGCCAAACGACATCAGCTCTTTTTTGTCATGTCGCCATGTTAACTTCAGGTGGCATCGACAAGCCCCCCGGCTTGTCTCTCTATCTCTAGTGAAGTTCGTGTTCTGTCAATTAAAGCAGTGAAGTGTTGATTTTTTTTCATTTTTGGTTTATTTTTTGTGGTTCTGAAAGTGAAATCAAAAAAAGTGTTCAAAAAAGTTTTTTTTATAGTTTTGAGCCTTAGGAAAATTTAATAATTTCATTTTTGATTCAATGGAAAGAGAAGAGCCACTACTGAAATTTTGCCCAAAGCGAAAATGGAGGCTCTATACTGAATTTTTATTGGTGAGTGATTAAAAAAAAAAAATTAGTTTAAATACTTAAATACCTCATAATTTGCACAGTTTCCGATAAAGCTAAACTAGTAGATATACTTTTTCACTGAAAGACGCTGCGCAACGCACGGAAAGATCTCCCAAAATGTACTTTTTCATTTAATTTAACTTTTGTTTGGCTTCTGATTGATCAGAAGTCGCGTATCAAATGAGAAACTGAATTTCTGAACAATTTAGTAGAAGAAAAAAAAAAATAGAATACCTGAAAATCTTAGTGCGTTGGAACTTGGAAGCTCCGATGTTGAGGCGGAAACTTGTGTGGTGTGTATGAGCCTTATCTTATCCATCCAAGCTTCCCAAAAGGGTGTCCTTGAATATTGAGACTACTCCATCTAATTCGTCTGTATTACCACAAATCTGCCTTTTTTCCTAGCGTTTGGGGCAAAATACCCAAAATACTTATTCCAAACACTTCCTAGTCTTCTCCATCAGGATCGTCCTCCTATATTTACACTGTCTTACCTTCCATAGTCAAACTTACTCAGCAAAATATCAAATTTCCACTCCGTTGCAATTTTTATCACAACCAAACCATTTCACCAGTTGAAAAGATTTGTGATCTCGGAATTTTATTTGCGACCAAGGACTCAATCTCATCTCACATATTGATGATGTTATACTAAAAGCCAATTCAGCACTTGTTTTCATTAAGTGATGGTCAAAAAATTATCCGACCCTTACCTAACTCTATTTGTGTACATTTCCTTTGTTCGCCCTCTCCTTGAATTCGCTTGGCATTGTATATAGAAACTATAGGATGCATTTACGGATGCCGAACGCGGTGCCTCAGCATTCGCTTTCCACACACAATGGTGAAACCAACAGCTTGGAAAAGAGAATGTTAAGTTGGACCGGAGAAAATAGGTGTGCCACCAGTCCAAAAGTCTACATCAATATTAGTTAGTTAGTTAGTTGGTTTTTATTAAATCATTATAAGTTTTTTTTCAAAATTTAGCAAAAACAAATGGACTTGGCTTTTGCCGTCTGCCAGATTGACAATTTAAAAAAAAAAACTTTAAAAAAGAAAAAGTTGTGGTACCCGTGGTGTGGTGGATAGCATGTCCGCCTGTTAATCCAGAGGTTCGTGGTTCGAATCCCAACAGAAGCAAAAATGTTTTTTCCAAGGGTATCGCCTGTCGCGAGGAATTGGCGAGTCCTCCGTTAGTAGATATTCATTGCCATGAAAAGCGCTTTCTCCATTAGCCGTTCGGTATCGGCAGAAAATTGTAGGTCCCTTCCATTCCTTCGCAAGACATGGCTGTGAGAAATGCGCTAGGCCCAGGGGCTCCTCGCTCTGTTGCGCCACCCTATTTATTTATTTAATAAAAAGTAAAAAAGTGTTCAGTTTAAAATTTCAGAAACTTGCGGTCATAATTCTTTGTCTGTAGGAAAGAGCAATTTTGGAAAATAAAAACAGTTTCTTCATATCGATTTGGTTCAACACATTAAAGCAATCTTAGAAATCTTTTTCCAAACACATGCACCTCCAGGTAGTCCATCGAGTAAATCATCAATATAAAGCGAAAAAAATACTAGGCTCAAGGCACATCGTAGTCTTATCCCCGATTTAGTCTCAAGCCATGCAGATAATTCCTCTCCGTTCCAAACTGTTGCTCGAGTACCTGCATATCCTGTCCTAAAGCCAGCTTGGTATTCACTGAGAAGATTTTCTTCTTCCACTCAAGTGCGTAGTCGTTTTTTCAGCAGTCCAGTTAAGATTTTATAACTGGCATTCATAAATGATATACCCCTATAATGTTCCGGGTTAGATAAGCTTCCTTTTTGTGTATGGGGTAGATAAGACCATCTAAGAAACTGCGGCACAGTTCCAGACTCAAACACTTCATTTAACAAAAGGTAGAGCTTATGCACAAGCAACTCGGTTCCATATTTATAAAATTCTGTAGTAATGGAGTCTATACATGGTGCTTTAACATCATTTACATAGCTCATGTAAAACGTCTACAATTACCAACTCAGTGACAACAGCATCAAGGATATCATTCCGCAATCCTGGATTTGCATATTGGAAAGATCAAAGATACCGAAGAATCTATGGGGTTGAGCAAACTAACTACATAAATATATCCGAAGCTTTTCAGGTTTTAAATTGCATTGATTAAAATGGCATTAAGCATCCATTAAGCTTCTTCGATAGTTTCCAAAACTTGGAGGAATCTTTGCATGTTCCCATCTTCACTGCTTCTCTTTCAAAATATGCTTTCTTCTTTTCCTTGGAAATGTCTTTATATCGTCGATTCGCTTCTAGATACGATTCTTTCAAAACCGTTGTGTTGTTTTCTCGAAAGAGCTTTAGCCATTTAAAGGACAGGTTTCTAGCTTTGGTGCAATCTTTATCAAACCATGGAGCTTCTTGTGTTTTTTTTTCCTAGAGTTTGTTGTAACAACGGTACTGTGAAGCCAACTGATTAAAATAAGAAGGTAACTTGAAAACCAACGCGGCTTAATCTAAGATAAGCAAAGATGCAATCCAAAGTACAAGGATCCTAATGGGAAAACAAAGAGAACAAACTTTTATACATATAGATATATATTTATCTTTGAAACACACATAGACAAAAATTTAAGTTGATCAGGTAAATATTCGATTTAGTTATACAAATTTTTTTTTTGCTTGCTATTAAAGACAATTTATTTACATTTTATTAAAAATAGAAGGAATTTTCTATTTCCTTATTTATAAATACATTCAAATATAATTTTTCTTTTTAGTTTATAAAAATATTTGATCCAAATTTAATTGAATTAACTCTTAACTTCTTTCGATTAAAATTAGATGTAAAGTTTCAAAAATATTGTTCTGTTACAAAGGTACTGTAGTATTCGTATAAAAATATTTAAAAAAAATTTAGGCCTGTTTCACCGACTTGTAAATTTTGCTATTTGAAGCTTTTTTAAACTTTTTTTATGTTGATTCGCCAAAAGTTGTTGTTAACAATTATGCAGTTCAATTTTAGAAAAGGGAAATTTGATTTTACTCTTCTGATTCGCCAACAAAAACCTGAGGCTGTATTCCAAAGTGACAAACTTGTAAAGATAAAACTTATTTGGGAAAAAAAGATTTACAACGAAGTTTTGGTTACAAGCCTGCTTCCTCTTCACTTTTATAATAAAAATGTATTTGCCAGGAAAGGTTAAAATTACTAGCAAAACTGGCTCTGGTTGAGCAAATACGCCACAAGTGGACGTTTATTTGTAGTCTGTTTTACAAGTTTGTTTCTTCTTCACTTTTAAAATAACAAGGGCTTTCCGGCAAAGACAAGAAAGCAGCGAGGTTTGTAAAACTTGTTTAGTTTATGTGAATATTCTACAGCGTAGCTTGGATAAATGTTTGTCGTATGTTACATTTGGCTAGGTAAGTGAGGTCAGCGTTGCCAGACGACCAAAAATTTACCCTCTAGGCCAATTCCAAAAACCTTCAGATTCACCCGTTTCTTGAAAAAAGTCCCCCAATTTTTTGACATTATTTTAATTTAAAATTTTTTTTATTTAAAGGAACTCATTTGGTACAAACAATATTATCTTCTTCTTCATCTTTGTTTTCATACACTTGCCCTGAATTGAATCATTTTAATCATTCGATCTGATGGAATGAAGTTGATACATCCCGAAATATTTAAGATAGTGTAACTCGTTCACATAATACAGTCGGCTGTTTATATTAACTATATTAAATACAGAAAAAGCTCTCTTCACACTGGCATTATAGAAAATGAAAGCGTCAAAAACGTGGCTGCAATTTCACAATGTGATAGAACATTCTAGCGGCAGCGTCTGTTTTGTGGTAAACGTCATCCCAAAAAGTGTCCGAGGTATTGATGTTCAACCAAGTCCACATTGGAATCAAATTCCAAAAAAGAAGAGCTGCATCGGGATCTTCGCAAACTCGTCGAAAATGCATAATCAAGTCGTTAACAGTTATGGTTTAATTTAAGCAGTAGCCGTCTGTAGAGAAAAAACTGAAATTTTTTTACAAGCTGTAGTTATTCTGCAACCGCTCCTGCACATTCTTTCATGAGAAGTCGTTAAGACCAAAGGCAATTAATATACCACATCAGTCTTTTTTCCGTTTCTGTTTTTGGTTTAAGGACGGAGAAATGTCGTCTCAAGGTGGAATTGGATTTGAAAGCGATTCCACCTTGAGACGACATTTCTCCGTCCTTAAACCAAAAACGAAAAATTACTGCAAACAGAAAAACATATTTCAAAACGATATATTCTGGAAACACTTCACATTTAAAAAAACAACAATAGCATGAATAGAAAACAGGGCACACAGAATATATCAGCCATATTGCTCTCCCGTTGCTGCAAAGAAATTTTAAGTTTTGTTTTTGTTTTAATATTTTGCAGATCCCTCTTTTATGACTCATATTTAGACTAAAGTTCAACAAAGGAAAATTTCTCCTTTTTTCCTTTTCTTTAACAAAGTATAAATTTTTTTCTATTATATTTATTCTGTCTGTCATTTTTTAAAAGTAAGGTTTTTAATTTCTTAAAAGTATGTCTGGCCTTAATACCTTATTCAATGGTCAACAAAATTTCGAATGCCGCCAAAAGCAAACTATATATTTCAAAGGTTTTCGGCTTGCTTAACTCAAATCTGGCCTCAGAATTGCTCTGTCACATCACGTTTTTGAGATATGAAGCCTCCAAAATCTAGAAAAATAGGCTTTAGCTACTTTTCAGAATTTCTTTTAACGTGGAAAAAATTTTAACCTGAAAGCAAACTTTTGCTTTCCCGATGATTTGCTATCCGCTGAATCCAAATCTCATAATAGCTCTACTACATCAAATAACTGAGATATCTAGCTTCAAAAGCCGTAATACACGGTCATGCATTTTTTTTTGGTTTTTTTGAAGATAACGTCTCGAAAGGAAATTTGACTCAGAAAACATATTTTAGAAGGTTTTGGATGTGTTGAATTCAAATTCATTCACAGAATTGGTCTATCACATCAGTGTCTTGAGATTATATCCAGAGTAAAGTCAAGACATCAATGCTTTATTTTTTTGGAAACCTGCTGTTGTAGCGTAATTCTCTGACTGGATTCGAATCCAGCAAACATAGATCTTTAAAAAATGTGATTTCTGACTCAAATTTCTTTTTGAAATTATTTGTCAATCCTATTTATATATCGGGTAACAAAAAGAACATATTAAATTATAGACCCATAACAAAGTTGGCTGTTATTCCTAAAATTCTGGATAAAATCGTAAAGTTACAATTTTACAGCCTTATCAGAAGTCATATTTCTAATTGCCAACATGGTTTCTTTAGTGGCCGATCTACATCAACAAATCTTGCTTGTTTTTCTAAAAAGCGTTTTGACACTTTAGAAAAGCACAGTTAAATGGTTGTGGTGTACACGGACTTTGTTAAAGCGTTTTGAAGAGTAAATCACCTAGTTTTAATAAAAAAAAAGTTGAAAGCGTATGGTTTTGATGGATATCTACTCAAATGGTTTACAGCAAATTGTAAAAGTTGGTGATTTTGAAACTTTTCCGATATTAGTTCATTCAGGTGTTCCGGAAGGAAGTCATCTAGGACCCCCATTATTTGCTTTATTTATAAATGATTTCCCATCCAAGATATGTATGTGCGAGTGTCTAATGTTTGCAGATGATATGAAATTATTTAAAACTGCAAACAGCTTAAAAGACTACTTAGATTTTCAAAATGATTTAAATATCTTTGACCGTTGGTGTGCTAAAAATGATTTATTAGTAGATCTTTCTAAATGCTCTGTTTTAACGTTTTCTAGAAAATTAACACGATTATATATGAATACTCTTTAACGGTGAAAAATTATCGAGGGTAAATGAAGCTAAGGATTTGGGAATAATTTTTGATACTAAGTTGACCTTCATACCTCATGTTACTCACATAGGCTCTAAAGCTAATTCAATGCTTGGGTTTCTAAAAAAAATTCCATTCCACCGATTTTAGAGACCCTTATACTCTAAAGGCTTTGTTTTGTTCAATTGTTCGTCCGTTGATCGAATACAATTGTATTATTTGGAATCCAACTTCAAAAAAAAACTTTCTGATAGAATAGAAAGTGTTCAGAAAAACTTTTTAAGATTTGCATTGCAAATATTCCAATTAAATGGTAGGTAATGTCAACTTGAATTACAAACAAAGATGTCTTTTGCTTGGAATGCATACTCTGGAATCGAGGCATAGCATGTAAAGTGTAATGTTTATTCGCGACATTTTATGGAGTGATATTGTATGTGAAGATTTAATATCTTATATAAATGCTCCTAACCGGCAAATAAGGATGCGGCAGTTTATATTTGAAATACCTCATTCTACTAATTACGGACAGAGGGAACCAATATCTTACTGTAGCAAACTATTTAATAAATATTATGATTATTTGGACACTTTCTTACCTAGAGACCATTTTAAGGCTCGTATTTTAGATTTGCTTCAAAGTTCTTCACAATAATAGTAACTTATTTGAATTATTATATACTACTCAATGTAATATTTTTGTTTTAAGCATAAATCTGTTGATTTTATTGTCGTAGATTTGAATAAAATATGAATATGAATATGAAATTATACGTTATATACGTAATCATCAAAATATTCCATGACCGTGTATTACAACTTTTGAAGCTAGATATATCAGTTGTTTGATGTATTAGAGCCATTTTGAGACCAGATTTGGATTCAGCGGATAGCAAATCATCGGAAAAGCAATGGTTTGTTTTTGGGTTAACATTTTTTTATGTTAAAACATAGGCTCAAATATAGCAAGAACTGGATTTTTCCGACCTTGAATGCTTAATTACTCGAAAGCTGGATGTGACAAAGCAATTCTAAGGACAGATCTGAATTCAGCGAGCCAAAAAACTTTTGCTTTTGGCGGAAAATTTTATTGTCGACCAGTGTTATTCAACAAAACATATCAAATCCAAACTTGGTCAAGTTTTATCAATTCTAAAAACAGTAATGCGTTAAAAGTTATTCTTGATCGCAGTGCAACCGGAATTCAGAAACTATAAATCCTTTTTTCAGTTTACAAATCCTTGAATCAAAAACTTAAAGTTAGATGATGAAACAAAAAATTTAGCCGAACCACGGTATCAGTTATCGAGTGTGTTAATTCCCTACTTTCAATCGGCTGTTCATCTACCAAATCAATTCTGTTCGATTACTGATGGGAGATGTCAAATTATGTTACTTATAACAACGTGAGTGGTAATGCCATTCTCACAAAATTCAGTCACGTTTCAAGTTTCACTCGATAACTTTTGCGGTGATTCGGCCTTTTGTTGATTAAATTGACCACTTGTTTTCAGTGTGCCATATAAGACAAATTCTTATATTCTTCCTTTTTTTATTCCATTATTTTGAATGACGAATTGATAGCAAGTATTGTGAGTATGAGAACTTTCAGTTAGGTTCATAGCAGAGTAATTAAATTGGAACTACCATCAAAGGCGTATAGAATTGTGTGCACATTTAAAAGCTCTTAGTATTTTAATCAATGTACTTTGGTGAATTGGTTTATTTTTCTGTTTTGTTTTCATATTTTTTTTTTGTTTTCTTCTATTTTTGATCTTGAAAACTGTCCAAGAAATTATACGTTTGATCTATTCACGCGGAGAGGCTCTTCATCGTTAGGGATATCATAAGCCCAGAAACTGTCAACATCCTCACTTTCTTCTTCCGTTGCCATCCCTTCTCTATCATCTTCCAAATAGTCATATAAAGTCAGCCTATAAATAAATGATTACTGGTTTTGATTTTGATAAGCAATATAAGAATATCAATGTTTATTGAGTAATTCTTTCGAAAAAAATAAGCATTCATATGCATACCTGCTATCATCTGAGAAACACTTAGACGAAAACTTCTTCCTCCTGCGCTAAGTTTGACATACCAACAAAAATAGGACTTCCTATTAAAATTATTGACTTTCTCTTTTTTTTATTCGGACATCAAACATGGGGTTTCTAGCCCCCCAAATCACCCATTGGCTGTTTACCTCAGTAAGACTGATACGGGGTGATTGCCTTGTGAAACGCACTAGACAAGATGATCTACTACAACAAGTTGGCTAATGTTCAAAGATCAGCTAGTCAGTGTTGTGTATTAGTGGCGCACTGAGGATAACCTGATCGGACGCCCTCAATGTACTACAAGATCTCACACCCTGTAACGAAGTTAAGAATACACACCCTACCGCCAGCCAATTCACATACCAATGTTGTCACATGATATTTTTCACTCACGCCATAGAACTCAGCACTAGGTGTAGATAATTTTATAAGGCATCCTGAATAATACGAGAAGAGAGGAAGTCAGCCCGTGTTGGAAAAGTACCAATCTAGAGTACAGGCTACTTCCACTAGAAGAAAACCAGGGGTACGTAGTGTGCCCAGGCATTCCCAATTTTAAGCAAGGTCTTCTTGGAGTACCTATCCCAAATCCCCCACTAGCTTCTTAAAGACGTTTGGGTTTTATCTTGCCGGCTATTAAGCTGTTGACGCCAGTATTTGTTGATTTACCAGCGATTAAAAACCCGTACTTGATGACCGTTTTGCCAGCATAGGACTAACGATCTACCAGCGTTGGAAACACCGATCACCAGCATTGGTGATAATAATTGATAAATATTATATTAGACTAGCTTTAAGACAAATAAAAGTATTGGACCTTCTTCGTAACCGAAGTTTTACGTGTTTTCTTTGGTCGACTCTGGACCCGACGAGCATACCTCAGCTTTAGAAAAAAAGCACATCACAACACCTAGAGATCTTCAGCAAACAAGTCGCAGCTAGTTCAGCTACTCGACTCAGAGCTACATCACAGTGGACCAATAACATCAAATCGGTCACACTACCATTTTAGATAACTTTAGATTCCTACCGAATCGATCCGACTACACCACCCCCAAGTTGGTGTTTGACAATAATTTTCAAGTAACCATACCTTCAAGAGAAGCTTGGGAAAATGGGAATCTCTTGGAAAATGAAGCAATACACTTTTACACCGATGGTTCAAAAACCAGCGAAGGTGTAGGAAGTGGAATCTACTCAGAAAAACTAAATCTCAATCTTTTCTTGCGCCTACCCGATCATTGTAGTGTGTTCCAAGCGGAAATTCTGACGGTGCTGTCTTGGATCAAGAAAAACGTCATATCCTAGACGGATATTCGAATCTTCTCGGACAGCCAAGCTGCTCTTAAATCTCTTGCCATTGTCTCTACAAAATCAATCACGGTCCAAAATTGTAAAATGTCTCTGAAGGAGATGTCAAATCAGTTCAACATTCACCTTTCATGGGTGCCACAGGGACATACCAGGCAACTGTATGGCAGATGAACTAGCCAAAAAGAGCACGACCACTTCCCTACGCTCAGAATGGAACAACATAGGTGTACCTATCGCTACATGTAAACTCCTAGTTAGGCAAGACGCTTCGAGGATAACAAACTAGATGGACTGAGAGTAACAACTGCCTTGCAACCAAATAAGTTTGCCCGTGTGTATACTCAAAAAGCTCGAAGAGTTTGTTAGCCTTGAACCGCCTGTATCTAGGTTCTACCATAGGTGTTCTTGCGGGACACTGTCTAATAGGGAGACACGCCAAAAAACCTGGTGTGTTTTCCAATGATTTCTGCAGAAGCTGCATGGACGTAGAAGAGGAAGAAACCGGTCAACACCTTCATTGCTCATGCTCTGCACTACTTCATAGGAGGAAAACTCATCTCGGTGAATTCTTCTTCGATGATACTAGCAACTTAGCTTACATAGACCTTACACCCCAAAAGTCTTTCAAAATACATTAAAAGTTCCGCGTGGTTCGACTAGCAGGTGATTAACCGGCTAGTCCGTAATGGAAGATAAAAAACTTGTTAATCTTACATCGGGTTTTTGAGATCAGTAGGTGATTAACTTGCTGATCTCTGTGGTATCACAATGGACCCTTGCGGCCTAAGTGTGTCAGGCAATGTACTCATTGGCTGACAGCCATTTCCACCTAACCTAACCTACTTCCCTTTCTTCCTTATTTTTATCTTGAAGTGATTACCCTGTTTTCGTATATCAAGTAAGTTACCAGCTTTGCCTGTCATTGGCTATAAAAATGAGTAGTGACGATTTCAATAATTCAACTACCCAGAAAGCATTTTTCAGTAAAACAAACGAAAAGTAGGGGAGAGTGGGGCAAGAGGGACCTCGGGCACAAAGAACCGAACCGATTTTTACCATCGTTCCTGACTCCATCTTATATTCAATAGCTAGAGCTGCTAGAAATGTTCCGAATATCGACAGCAAATGAAGTAATTTGACATGACTTGCCGAGTTGCACTTAAAAGTAGGTTAAAAAATTATAAATAAATGAGTTGGCTGTCGCAACTTTCTCCACTAGCCCTTGGGAAGAATGGAGAATAACTACAAATGTTTGCCAATTCCAAACGACAAATCGACAAAGCGCCTCATGGCGGTGAACTTATTAGGATGGGACTATCGAATAAAAAAATGTTGTTAAATAAAACATTGGTCACTTACAATCAGGGGTCGAACTACTGCATAAGTGATTGATTGAATTAGTGGCATTTTTCACTCAAAACATGCTCTCAACTACTCAATTTCAGTCGGTTTTTCATCTATCGATTCAAGTTTCGTTCGATTACTGATGAGAAAATATCAAACCAGTGCCCCTGTTCTGTGTAACTATCGCCTCAGCGATAAACGGTGGAAAATGGAACGAAATTCTATGAATTTAGTAGGATTTCGTTCCATTTTTCACCGTTTATCGCCCGCTTTTATCGAGACGATAGTTACAGAACAGGGGCACAGAGGTTACTAGATTGCTCGATAACGTGAATATCAGTGCGTACCGTCACGTGTCACTCGATAAGGTATGCGGTAATTCGACCCCACCTTTGCTGCAAAACTCGATTTACTTAATAAAATCTTCTTAGACAGTAATAAATGTAAATACTTACCATATGCCAAGTAAAACTCCTGCACAAAACCAAGCGAAAGTGGTGAAAGGGTTGAGAAGAAGCTGCAGTGTATCCTCCATTTGTATAGCTATTGAATATACAAAATACGCAAAACACAAAAAGCAGGTATGTAGATGTCAATTGCTACCAAAGTTAGAAATTTTTTTTTTTATTAAAATGGAAAAAAACAACAAAAAAATATGTGTCTAGATTGTCTGAAGAAAAATTAAGGTCCAAAGATCAAAAAACATTCTCAAACACCGTACGATTGTTGTGAAAACACCGCTTCTCGCGGTTTGGAGAAATGACAATCATTTCTAGATTTGAACTGCAAATTCACTCAAGAAGAACCAATACATGCAACTCAAATGCCAACAAGAAAATTGTCTACATGAATTATTTTGTATGATCTATTTTGGTTTCACTTACACAAAGGAAATAGGTTAAATCGAGCAGAAACAACAGGCGAGTTTTTGGTTGCAGTTTATAATCAGCTCAGTGCGTGATAGCAATGTACTATACCTTTGGTCACAGGAACAAATCAGTGCTGAGCTAAAATACTGAACTCATGTCCTCAGCACTCAATTTTTTGTGTTGACTTTATTTAATTTTGTCAAGCCATTCGAATGGAATTCGAATTAAAAGGACTTACCCTGAGCAGGAAACGCTGACATTCTGTCAGTGGACCATTGCCACAAGCCGCATAGAAAAGCTGAAGCAATACTAACACTAAGGACACATTAAATGAACGTGTTTGCCTTTTTCTTTGTAAAAAAAAAAAATTACAGAGAATATTTAAACAATAATCTTGATTGGCTTGTATCTACCAAGTTGCAGATAGAGTTAAAATTTGATAAGGTTCTTGTAAGCGGTTCATTGGACCCGTAATTCGTTCTATGACGAGGTTGCAAAAGAAAATCACGTTGTCTAAGTGGTCTTTCGGGTGCATAAGTAAGAACTAAAGCTAACAACTTAGGACATTTTATATGATAGCATAGAATGTCTCTTACAAACATTATATCATGGGTCTTACTTCGACTATCCAGCCTGGAAATCCCTAGAAAAAAGCATCTATAGCTTTGTAGCCCAGTGAGAAATCCCACCTCATTGTAGTAAAGATGAACTTTGTGAATCTTCTTTGAACTTTTTCTATACGATTTTATTGCATTTGAAAAGCTGGGTACCAAACAGTATCATATATAATATTCAAGGACAGATCTTACTAAAACCAAAAAAAGTGCTAAAATAGCATGCGGATCCGTAAAGACTGTTGTATTTCTTTTAAGAAATCTGACCTTTGAATTTGCATTATCATTTAAGGATAGAGTCCTATCAATCATACCAAGATCCTTAACTTTTTCTAACCTAATCAAAGGGTCAGAACCAATTGAATAATTGTATACAAATGGAACGGAGCATCTGTAAAAAGATACGATGTTACATTTCTTTACATTGAGTATAAAAGACGATTTTCTTTGCACCATGAATATAATGCTTCTAAATCTATTTGCATCTTATTGCAATCGTTTATGCTTGATATGCTAGAGAACATTTTAAGGTCATCTTCATGGAGTAAAACTTGTGTATATTGAAAAATTGGTATTATCTCATTTACAAAAATGATAAATAATAGCGGTCCCAGATGACTACCTTGAGGTACTCCTGATGTGCAGTTAAATTTCCTTGAGGTAAAAGGTAAAACTACCAAGCTTTACTATCTGTACCCTGTTTATCAAAAACGATTCGATCCAATTCAAAATCATTGAACAGAACCCAAAACTCTTTAATTTTTTGATAGGTTAGGTTAGGTGGAAGTGGCTGTCAGCCAATGAGTGCATTGCCTGACACACTAAGCCCGTTGTGATGCCACAGAGATCAGAAAGTTAATCACCTACTGATCTCAGAAACCCGATGTAAGATTAACGAGTTGATCACCCATTAATCTTCCATTACGGGACTAATTGGCTAATCACCTGCTAGTCGAACCACGCGGAACTTTTGATGTATTTTGAAAGACTTTTATAGTCTATGTAAGCTAAGTCGTTAGTATCATCGAAGAAGAATTCACCGAGACGAGTTTTTGTCCTATGAAGTAGTGCAGGGCATGAGCAAAGAAGGTGTTGAACGGTTTCTTCCTCCTCCTCGTCCATGCAGCTTCTGCAGAAATCATTGGAAAACACTCCAAGTCTTTGGGCGTGTCTCCCTATTAGACAGTGTCCTGCAAGAACACCTATGGTAGAACCTAGATACAGGCGGTTCAGGGTTAACAAACTCTTCGAGCGTTTTGAGTCTACACACGGCCAAACTTTTTTGGTTGCAAGGCAGTTGTTACTCTCAGTCCATCTACTGTTTGTTATCCTCGAAGCGTCTTGTCTAAGTAGGAGTTTACATGTAGGTAGACCTATATTGTTCAATTCTGAGCGTAGGGAAGTGGTCGTGCTCTTTTTGGCTAGTTCATCTGCCATACAGTTGCCTGGTATGTCCCTGTGCCCCGGCACCCATGAAAGGTGAATGTTGAACTGATTTGACATCTCCCTAAGAGACATTTTACAGTTTTGGACCGTGATAGATTTTGTAGAGGCAGAGGCAAGAGATTTAAGGACAGTTTGGCTGTCCGAGAAGATTCGAATATCCGTGGAGGATTAGAGGTTTTCTTTGAGCCAAGACAGTACCTCCTTAAGCGCCAGATTTTCCACTTGGAACACACTACAATGATCGGTTAGGCGGAAGAAAAGACTGGAATTCAGTTTTCCTGAGTAGATCCACTTCCTTTTTGAACTATCGGTGTAAAAGCGTATTGCTTCATTTTCCAAGAGAATACCATTTTCCCAAGCTTCTCCTGAAGGTATGGTTACTTGAAAATTATCATCAAACACCAACTTGGGGGTGGTTTAGTCGGATCGATTCGGTAGGAATTTAAAGTTATCTAGAATGGTAGTGTGGCCGATTTGATTATTGGTCCACTGTGATGTAGCTCTGAGTCGAGTAGCTGAGCTAGCTGCGACTTGTTTGCTGAAGATATTTAGGGGTGTGAGATCCAGTAGTACATTGATGGCGTCCGATGGGGTTGTTCTCAGTGCGCCACTAATACACAGACTAGCCGTTCTTTGAACATTGGCCAGCTTGTTGTAGTTGATCATCTTGTCTAGTGCAGTCCAACAGACAATCATCAGTATCGGTCTTATTACCGAGGTAAACAGCCAATAGGTGATTTTGGTGTCAAAAATGAGACCTAGATATTTAGCCTGATTGGACATTTAAGAGAACTAATTCCGTTTTGTGTGGATTGATGTTCAGACCACAATCTACAGCCCAATTGTTAAGCTAGTTAAGTGCTGTTTGTATCAGCTCAGCTAGGTTTTGTGGGTGCTTGCGTGAAACGGCAATTGCTACATCATCGGCATAGGCTATGGTTTTGAAAGCTTCGCCCTCTAGGTCGATTAACAATTTGTTAACGACCAGGTTCCACAGTAGGGGAGATAAAACTCTTCCCTGCGGGGTTCCTCTTTAGACTACTCTAAAAAACATTTCTTTTAGTTTTGAAAATGATTAGGTTACTTTATTCCCTCTAAAAAAAGATCCAAAAAGACATGTTTTTTACGCTCCTAAAGTGATGGTGTTCTATCTTCTGTACAAATCTTAGGGTGCAGAAAATTTTTAATTCATTTTTTATTTATGTATTTCACTTAATGACGGTGCCAATCATTGAGTTAATTGGTAACGATTTTCTGTCCTAGTCGACACCTCTTGTTCCTTTGTGCATCAAATTTGCAAAACAAAGAAGCTAAGTATCTGTTTGTTTTCGTTTTCAGTGTCAAAATGCATTGCTGAACTGATTATAGAATTTCGAATAAAATAAACCATACAATTACAGGCAAATGTACAAACAGGCAGAGACATAGATTTCCACTACTGTTGATTATGTCACTATTGATTCCATATAGACATTTACAACGACCAAACAGCTTACCATCCAGAAAAAAATGTCAGGAGCGAAAGTCGAGAAAGATGTAGAAAAAAAAATATGCAGAAATCTTTCATTACTTTCATAACTTTAATTAAATTTTCTTTTAAAATTTACATACAGAAAAAAAATTGTGAGTGCACAGAAATTTTAAGTGCAGAGAAAAAAAACAAAACACCAAAAACATTTCGATTGAATAAAAATGACAAATTGCATTCATACCCCTTACAATTCTTGAAATGTTTTTCCAAATTCAGAAAAAATATTGTTTGATGAGCGATTGGAAACATCTTCGCTATCCTTCTTAGCCAAACTTTTCTGCACCTCAGTTTGTTGCATTCTCAATAACTTTAACTGCTCAAGAAAAACTAGACGCTGAAGCTCATTTGTACTGAGAGACATTGTTTCTTGTGTCTCTTGTTCCAAACTCTTTTTTCGTTTTGGTGCTTGTTCATTGGATGAAGAATTCGGCATTGGTTCTTCTTCGATCTCCTCTACGATAGTTGAAAGATGGCATCTCTTACGCTCTTTGTAGATATTTTCTGATCTAAGGCATCCTGGTCTTGGTCTAAATTCTGGTGGAAGTCCTGGTACAAACCCTGGTCCTGGTCCACATGCTGGTCCAAATCTTGGACCGTATGCTGGTCCAAATCTTGGACCGTATGCTGGTCCAAATTTTGGACCACGTCCTGGTCCAAATCTTTGACCACACCCGGGTCCAAACCTTGGACCACACCCTGGTCCAAATCTTGGACCACAAACTGGTGCGAATTCTGAAACGAATCCCGATCTTGGTTCTGGTCTTGGTCCTAATAAGGATGCTGATGCTGGCCCTGGCCCTGATTCTGATAAAAATCCTACTGCTGTCCCTGGCCCTAGCACTGGCTCTGATCCTGGTTCCGATCCTCCCGAATCCGATCCTGATCTAGTTTCTGATTCTAATACAGACCCTGATCCTGTTGGGTAAAAAAAGTTGCTATTTAGCAAAAAAATAAACTTCTTTTGAGAGCCCAAAGCTTACCAGTTGTCCTTGTCGGCTCTGGATCGTCCTCATCAAACATTAGAGTAAGGAAAAGTTTTTCCCATCCCTTTGATTTATCCATTGGCCTGTTTTGTAGTTGCTTCAAGGTTTTTTCAATCGTTGGTTTTGATGTTGGTAATTTTCTTATTCGCTACCAGTTTTGGCTCAGTAATTGCGAATAAATACTTTTATAGCCTTTTTACTACGCTTTATCTCGATGAGGTTGCTTGCCTATGGTTTCTCTAAAAGCTCTTTATGATTTCACTTCAACAAACTTTAGAGTTGGATAGTTTCTTACAGTAGTTTTGATTTGTAACTTAAAAAAGCATGCAAGACAAAAACGTGTTCACTACAAATAAAAATAGAGTAAATCATAAAATTTTACAGGTATTTATTAACGATCTTCAATGGATTAGTAGTATTTACTTTTACGAATCTAGTTTTTGACACTAAAGAGTGTTTTTTAGAGGTTTTGTTTTAAAACTGGCACCACGGTTTCTAATAGTGATTGTCAATTTTTAGAGTCTTTACGTTATAGGGTGGTTGTTATTTTACAATGGATAGACTCTTCTTCAACGCTTGTAATTTATAATTGCCAATATACGGCCCCACTGGTCGAAAGTTGATCTTTTCAATAATGATTCCATCGAGCCAGCCTTGGGGCAAATGCGGCCGAAATATTCTTTATTTAAATACGATGATTATGAAATTTGTTCTTGAGAGTTTTAATTCAATTTGCATTTGTGTAACTCTAAAAAAACACTCTGTAGTAAATGATGATGGCTAGAATTTCATGCATACCAAACCGCTGAGACTTATATAAGGCTACACACGCACTAGGCAGCCAGGCGACCGACCGACGCCGACGTTAGTCAGTCAAACACTTAACTTCGTATTAGAGCCGACACACTACGCAGCCCTGACCAGTAAATGAAACGTATATTTTCTTCAGTAAGTGCCTTATGTATTTACTTCTTATGCACACGGCCCAGTGTGTCAACTTAAGCTGATACCAGCAACGTTATACTAGTCCTGCATACCGCATACGCCACTCTAAAAACCGTCTAGCAGATACACAAACCAGCAGAGATAATAAATCATAGGGTAAAGGTGTAGTCTGCCAAAATAAAAATAAAAAAAATTTAACTTTAGAAAAATAAAAATGTTATTTGTAAATAATGATTAAAAAATAAATCTTGGCGTTTGGGAGTTTTTTTGTCTGTGTCAGTTTTTAGAGGAAAACAATTTTTTTTGTTTGGTTTGTTTTGGACAAGGACTCCCTTGCGAATTCTGTGTCAGTTTTAATTGAAAGACGAAGAAATAATTTTTTTTTTTTTTTTGATAAAAAGTGAGTTCCAATTTAGAAATTCAATAATCAGCTCGGCAATGCTTTTTTGAACTGAGCCCAAAAAAATCAAGGCTGCGTCAAAGAGCATATTATTAATTGTCTTGCTTTTGTTTTCAGCGAGTCATGCTTTTTTTCTGCATATTTTGACCTAAAATTTTGCACTCGGTCATTGATCACGAATCAGAGGTTATAAGTAAGTAAGTAATTCATTCATTTTATTGACTATTATGGATACATTAATTTCTATTATTTAATGAATCTTAAAACTATGGCACAGCCGTCAGCTCCATTGGCAAATTATTTTCATACAAGTTATTCTTATATAAATTTGTAATTTTACATAAAATGAATTTATTCAAATTCAGTTATTAATAAAAGTCTATACTCATAAACTTCTTTCGAAAAATGGTATAGTTGTTTGCAGTCAAATCCGTTTAGTACTGCTATTGTTCCATTCATGGACATTGTTTTCTTTTTGAAATGTGTAAGCCGTTGTGGAACAAAAATAGAACATATACTTATGATGTGAAAACAATCTTCTTTGGATTTCAAATTGCAGAGGGTAGAAAACTGGTTGAAACTTTCGTTGTATGGGCGTCCATTGAGATAGAGAACTTGGCATCTGGTTTTAAATATTAAAAAATGTTTCTCTAAAATTCATTGTGTCATTGAAATAGTTTCTTTCCATTAGGTTGAATTGAAGTTGCGAATACAAAATTCTACTTTCCGAACATCGAGCCTTTTCTACGAACGAATCACGTATATGATTTTCATGTGCTTGAATTATTCGGTATAATTGCTTCGTTGGACTATTTAAGCTTGGAGGATCTAATGTCACTGTTTCTCCATAAGCCTGTCCTAGATTTTTCAACTTCATCATCCACCAGTCTTCGTTCCTAATTTCATAAAGAGCCATTTTTTTTGGTAGTCGGCCATCCTAATAAGACAATACCTTAACAATGTAGTCCGCCTTAACAATGTAAACCAGTTTCGAGGTATAACGCGTAATTTGGTGAATTCAGCGGAAGGTTAAACAATTTCTTCAAAAAATTTCTTTTACTTTGAGAAGTTTTAGCCTTCTCAGGGTACCTGTACTCGCCAGCTATTTCTAAAATGTCTTCATTAAAAGTCCAAATCCTCGTAGTCTGGTTGCGACTAGATCTAGAAAACAACATCCCTTTGGACTTGTCCGTGTTAATTAGAAGTCCCCATTTACTGCAATAGTCGGCTAATCGGTTTATCATCAGTTGCAGGTTTTCTGGTGATTCTGACAGAAGTACCAGATCATCGGCATATAGCAAAACATTGACTGTCAATCCAACAATTCTGATTCCTCCCGGTAAATGTGTAACTACGTCATCAATGAAGAGTGAAAATACAGAGCACTTAAAAACATCTTTGTTTAACACCAGTGTTTGTTTCAAACCATTCTGAATAATGTGAGCCATCCCAGACAGTTGCTTTCGATTCTGCATACATCTTCTTTACCACTTGTATGAACCTCGTAGATACACCTAAACGCGAAAGTTTGTAGAAAAGAGCGTTGCGGTTTACATTGTCTAACGCTGACTTAAAGTCAACGAAAAATGCGTATATAGCTTTCTTTCTAGTTTGATATGCTTTAACAATTGAAACAATTGTAAAAATATGGTCCACAGTTGAACATCCCTTTTTGAATCCTGCTTGAAACTCAGACAAAACGTTGTTGGTTTCGACCCATGCTTCTAGTCTATTAGCAAGTACACCACAAAATAGTTTTTCCAGCACGTTCATGAATGAGATTCCTCGGTAATTCTCTACATTATTCATGTCACCTTTTTTGTGAATCGGGAAAATGACCGAATTTTTAAACGATGAAGGAACATCGTCGTTGCGGTAAACTTCATTGAAAAGTTTCATATGGCACTCCGTCTTCGCCAGGTGCTTTTGCCTTTTTAGATTTAAAAATAAAAACTTGTACTTCTTCCAATGATATTTCGCTATCAAGGATCTCATCGATAAAAATGGGCTCAGCGTTCGCAAAATTGAGACTGCAATCGCTATGAAGCAGATTCTTAAAATGAATGGAGAGAGCTTCAGCAGATACACCTGATCCTATCATAAAATTAAGCCCATTAATTTCCTTGGCACATTCCAAAATTCTTTGGAGTTTTTTGCTTGACCTAACGTTTGAGCTTGGTTGTTCTCGAACTCTGTTTTCTTCTTTAAACAAAATTTTTTGTAATAGTTATTCGCTTCGTTATACCAAATCTTAAGGTTTTGAAAGTTAAAGTTGGATTTCCTCAAGGAGTTAAAGAGAACAAATGATTTATTGCGTGCCTTCATGCACTCCTTATCAAACCACTTGCTTTTCTACTTTTTGATGTTGTTTGAAATTGAGTTAGTTGCAGAGTTTCGTATACAAGAAATCAGCTGGCTAGCATGTTCATCCACTGATTCACGTAAAACGTTTAAACTTGAAAGATTATTATTCAGCTTTTCTTGATACAGAAGCACATTATCTTGTTTCCATTTAAGTCGAGGAATAAGTTTTAAGTTTGTTTGATGTGTTACCAATTCATTTGACCATTCAACAGTAATAGGTAAGTGGTCCGAAAAGTTTTTGCTCTGCACTTCGAATTTTGTTATTAAATCATTCCACTCATTATTTATTGCACAGTAATCTTTTATACATAGATATCTTCCTTGACCTCTAATAAAGGTGTACTGCCCCTCAGTGTCCCCATGAGTACATCCGTTCAAAATTATACAATCGTAGCTCTGCAGCATTTCAAGAAAGTTTGTACCATTTTGATTGCAAACATTGTCTTTTGAATTTCGATTTCCGATGTGTATGTAAGAGGTTATATTTTTATAATTTTCAAATCCAAGATGGCGGACCAAATTTGTGAACTTCAAAAATTGGTATACAGAGGTTTTTGTTGATGCTGATCACGAATAGTTTTGTAATCAACGGCCCCGAAAACCCCCGAATACAAATATTTAGACTAAAACATTCAGTAGAATATAGTTTGATTGGTTCGTCAAAGTAATTAGTTCAATTTCACACGTTTTTCCGCCATCTTGGACCCGCCATTTTGAATTTGGAAATATATCTTTCATTGTGTGATCTACAAACCTGAAAGCCCAAATATTCAGATTAAAATATGCCGTGAAATAATGTTTGTCTGGGTAGTCTAAAATGAGTTCAGTTTCACATATTATGCCCGCTATCCTGGATCCGTCATTTTAAGCGTTTGTGAGCAATAATCTGTTCATGATTCTTTTATGGAGACTGGAGCTACTTCTCTTCATCATTTTAGTTAAGTAGTCAGAGTGAATTTTGATGTCTTGGATGTAAATGGGTGGTAAACCAGATTCCATACATGATGAGAAAAAAAAAAAATAAAGAAAAATATTTGAACCGCTTCGAATTCTTCTAACGGGTTGACTCCGAAAACCCGCACTCCATAACACAAGCAGGTGTTAACCGTGGCCTTAAACACTAGGTATTTTGACGAAAGACCAATATTTTGATTTGCAAGGAGTTTCGGCCACATTAAATTAAGCGCCAACTTAGCTTCCCTGCATTTTTCTTTAGCGTGTTTGCCAATGTTTAAGTTTGATGTCAACAAAACACTTAAGTACTTGAACTCACATTATACATCTATTTGCTGGTTATTGAGTCGCCAAAATTCCTCACTTGGTTTTCTTCTCTGTCGGCTTTCGAAGATCATAACATTTGTTTTCTGCACATTGATGTGAAGATCCCAAGTTGCACAGTATGATCGCAATTTATTAATTTGTAATTCAAGCATATAGAATAATAGCACTAAGTCGTCAGCGTTGAGTAGAACTCTTATGACACTTTCAGCAAAAGTTACACCACCCACATATACCATCAATGAACAAAGCGAATAGAATAGGACTCAAAATGCATCCTTGTGGAATAGGGAATACCAGCAGAAGTAACAAACCATTCCGACAGCTTGGAACCATCCCAAAACCCAAACGGCTGCTGTTGTTGACGCCCAGAATTCGAATTTATTTTTCTCGACACTCCAAGCATTTCAAGTTTATATGTCACAGATTGGTTGTGGACAGTATCAAATGCTGCTTTGAAGTCTACAAAACGTGCATTTAGAGTTTTTTGTTTTTTTCAATATATTTCCTAGCTAGTAAGTAAGTAAGTAAGTAAATTCATTTATTTTTTGTTTTCTTGTTTCACAATGAGTTTAGCAATGAATTTAGAGCTATGTCATTCCCGTCAGCTCGGTTAGCAGTACTTGTACATTTATTTTATTATTGTTTATGGTTTCTTTTGTTTAATTTTTATACGACAATTCGTTATGCAAATTCACTGATCAATAGTGCTCTATGTATAGGATTCCGATAGGTAATTGCATAGGTTTTTCCAGTTGAGTTCGTTCAAGATTTCAATTGCCTCTTTCATGGACAGTTTTTTTTCCGAAGTATATCAGGCGTTGTGAAGAAAAAGCTGGGCATATACTTACAAAGTGAAAAGAGTCTTCTTTAGCTTAAAGATTGCATATTGAACAAAATTGATTAAAACTTCCATTGTATGGGCTTCCATTTAAAAAGAGTATTTCACATCTTATTTTGAAAATGAGGGATATTTCTCTGTAACTGTACACGTCACGAAAATAGTTCATCTCTAGCAAATTAGTGTTAAGCTGTGAATATAATATTCTACACTCAGAGTTACGAGCTCTTACTGAGAAATCATCACGTACTGAATCTTCATACTTTTGTATTATTCTGTAGAGCTGGTTTTTTACAAAATTTAAGTTGTCCACACTTATTGCGATTTCTTCATCGCAGATAGTTCCCAAATGCTTCCATTTGGACAGCCACCAATCTTCATTCCTCAGCTCGTACATCAACATCTTTTTGGTTAGGCGCGTATCTGCCTAGGAGAGAACTTTCAAATTATAGTCGGCTTGCAATTTTAGGGTGTAGGTAAACAGTCCAGATTCGAGATGAATGGTGTGATTTGTAGTATTAAGTGGTAAATTGAACAGTTTCTTTGTAGTTTTTCGATGGTTTCGTATTCATCAATACCCCAGATATGCGCCGCATAACACAAAGTTAACTTAACTACAGCATCGAAAACTTTGCACTTAGCTGATAGACTTATTCGGCTATATATGAAGATGTATTTCCATGCTACATTCAAAAGGCTTTGAGATGTCTTCGATTTATCTTGAAGGCGTGAGTTGAGATCTATGTTTCGAGTTAGTTTCACTCCCAAATACTTATACTCGCCTACAATATCCAAAGTAGTGCCTTTATAGGTCCAATTGTTTCTAGTTTGGGTCCTGGTAGAGCGCTCAAACACCATTACTTTAGATTTGTTAATGTTAATAACAAGACCCCATTCTTGACAATAGTCTGACAGACGATTGATCATGAGTTGAAGATTTTCTGGAGACAGTATGACCAGATCATCAGCATACATTAGAACATTAATTCTTGAACCGCCTATATTAATCCCTCCAGGTAGACAGGTAACCACATCGTTTATAAAAATTGAAAACAAAAGCGCACTTAGGGGACAACCTTGTTTTACTGTAGATCCGTTCCACACAGCTGCTTTTGACTCCTCATAAAGTCTTTGCATAACGTTGATGAATTTCGTTTATATGCCAATTCTTGAAAGTTTATAAATGTGGGCATTTCTGTTGATAAGATCAAAGGCTGCTTTAAAGTCGACAAAGAAGGTATACACCTTTTTATTTCTTGCTTGGAAAGCTTAATGTGAATAAATGGTCAATCACCGAGTAATCCTTTCTAAAGCCAGCTTGAGATTCAGATAGTATATTGTTGACTTCTACCCATGTTTCAAGTCTTTTTACTAGAACACCACAGATTGATTTTGCTAGTAATTCATGAAAGAATTCCACGGTAGTTTTCAACATTGTTTAAGTCACCTTTTTTGTGAATTGGGAAAATAACGGATCTCAAAAAGGATGGAGGTATATTTTCAGACATGTAGATTTTGTTGATAAGAGATTTGAGTTTTTCGTGAAAGGTTTCGGTAGCATTTTTGATGAATTCGTATGGAACTCCATCTTCTCCTTCGAGAAGTACAGACTTCAACTCATTTATTGTGATTTCACAGTCTAAAATGTTATCAGATAACCAAGGTTGAGCAAACGAGAATCTTATTTCCGATTGGCCGTACAGAAGAGATCTGAAGTGGATAAGCTAGATCACAAGCAGACACTCCTATTCCAATCTTTAAATTAGTACCAAAATTCTTTCGTACATTTGATTCGACCAACTGACTTGAAACTTGACTGTTTTCAAAAACAGGTTTTTTATTCGAACACAGTTTTTTGTAGATGTCGTAAGCTTCATGATATCACTTTTCAAGTGTATGTGAGTACGAATTTCTTATAGCTTTCAACAATTCAAACGATTTTTTACGAGCGGTCATGCGTTCTTTGTCAAACCATTTCTGTTTGAATTCAGTACTTTTGTTTTCGTTTGGGTTACCAATGGTGTTTTTTATGCAGTTGATTAGCTTATTTGCGATTATTTCAGTTGACTCCATCTCTACGTCCATATGAAAGGTTGGTTTTTGTCTTACTTTTGCTGGTAAATAGTAACATCTTTATCATTCCATTTCAACCTGGGCTAGAGTTCAAGGGTTTTTCGTTTGCAGCACATTCATCACTCCATTCTACTGTGATTGGCATATGGTCGGAGAATGGTTTACTCTGAACTTCGAAATTCTTCAATAAGTCTTTCCATAGTCATTATTTACCATACAGTAGTCGATAACTGATTTGCCTTGCCTTGTACTTATGGAACTCCACTGGAATGCTATTCGAACCCGCCACTTTACCATCTTTAAGGGACCCTAGCACTAGTTCCAATTCTTTTAAAGTGCCTTCAGAGTCTAAAGTTTCATTAGTTATTCCAGGTACCGCATAAAACCAGTTTGTAAATGTTGTTGCAGGGTTCAACAATTCTTTGAAATGGTTGGAAAGAACGCTTGCGCAGAGCTTTTTGTGGACAGCAAATTTTTTTCTATTCAATTCCCATGTAAGTTTCCAAAAATCTGCTGCATTTTTACAAGACGCAAGTCTGGATGCTTGTAGCTCCGCATATCTCACTTTTTTAACTTTACATAATTTCTTATATTGTGTATTAGCCTCAATATAGTTCCTTCTAAATAAATCTTGGAAAGAGTTGCGGAAAATTCTTAGCCATGCAAACGAAATCTTCCGGGCCTTTTTACATTCTTCATCAAACCAAGGGTCTTTTCCAGATTTGCTTACTTTTCCGCTAAATTGTCGTTTTAGGTAAGAAGACTTTATGATATTCTCCAACGTGGGAAAGTCAATAGTTTCGTTTGATTGAAGTTTTAAATCAAGTTGTTGTCTATAGACCAGTGCTTTTGAAATTTTCCAGTTGAGTTTAGGTAGTACTCGCGTATTAGCAGATTCATCGTTTGCTTGCACACGTTGTTGGGAGGTAACAACAGTCGGAAGATGATCCGAGTACGGCAATTCCTGGATCTCAAAATCAACCACAAATGGCTCCCAATCTTCTCCTAAGATCGCATAATCTATCACTGACGATCCTTGTCTACCTACAAATGTGAAGTTACCTGAGACGTCCCTCAAACTGGTTCCATTTTGGATTCTGAGTCCAAAAGAGTCGCAAAGTTGCAACAGTTTTTTTTCTCTTACATTAGAAATACTATCTTTTGATTGCCTGCACATTCCATTTACCTCGTTAATAACTCCTGCCTCTAAGCCAGTTCTCGCGTTTAAATCACCAATCAACAAAACGTTTGAAGAAACTCCTCGTTGGCGCGTAAGTTCATGTTTTTGTGAGCAGTAGTGTTAGACGATCTGACCAAATGCAAGTATTTGAATGAGAGCTTGCGAGCATTGGTACAATCTCTATCGTACCATTTGTTTTTTGGTTGAAACGTGTGATTGGTGGTAGATTGTGGAGCGAATGAAAAGACAAAAGATGATTGATATATGCTTTCTTCTATTTGCTGTTGTTGTTTAGCGATTGAGGTGGGAGAAGATTATAGCAGTGGTTCAAGAGTGTTGTGTAACGAAGAACTTTGTTCTCAATCCATTTTAGAGTATGATTGATAATACCTGTTAAAGTATTTTCTTCCAAATGTACATGCATTTATTACGATTTAGTTATTGAAGCTCACCCTACTAATCTTACAACCCAGTGTAGTCCGGTCAATTTAGACAATTGAAAAAAAGAAAGTTCTGACAGAGCCAAATCTTCCTAGAGACCTCAGGCTTAAGGTCAAAGTTTTAGGTTTTCTGGATTTTTCTCGAAAGCGGTTTTATCGATAAAATACCTGAGAGCAAAATTGTAGATCTATAGTTATGGTTGTTATGATTTTTTCTCTAAGACCCACTCTTTCCCAGATATTGCGCTTGTAAGAATCACGTTCTACATAATATGCACAGTTTTCCACACCGCCTGTGAGGTAGTGTACACGTGGTATCCCCGGTAGGCCTATTCCACGAACCTTTATTACGTTATTTTCAGGAACAAGAGTTATCTAATAGTATGAAGATTATTGATATGGGTTACTGAGTTCAATTGTCCTGTTCTATTGCTGTTTCAATTATGAGGACATCGGCATCATTTTCTTTCAGGTACTTTATCAATAAAACTTACCATTTTCGAGAAAAATCCAAAAAACCTAAAATGTTGACCTTGGGCCCCGAATAAGTCCCTTAGCGCACATAGGACTGCTTGGGACTTCTGACACTTTATTCTTTGTGGTAAACTTATGGTCTCTACGAAGATTTGGCTCTGTCGGAATTTTCTTTATTGGACCACTGTTTTTGTCTAAATTGACCGGAGTAAGTGGGGGTGATGTTCATTTATGAATACACGTTTTGATGTCTTAATTTACACTAGGCGCAGTTCCAAAGTACCTAATACTTTTTAAATAAGAACTTTTTGTCTCCAAATAAAAAAGAAATCTCTGATTTTTGAAAATTCAAGAACGGCTTGTAAGGGTAACTTCTGAAATTTTAAATTCTCCCCAGCATTTCCAGATGAAATGAAATTACAGACAAGACACCAAACCGACTTAGAGTGCAAAACTAAAGAGAGTTTGCCCGATATCGAAATGTGTGGGGTGACAGATGTTGGTTCCGGCCCAAGTTCACCCCGAACTCTACGTAATGTCCACCTTAGAAAATGGGTAGAAATAAATAGAAAAAGACGAAGAAAAAGAAGCGTTCAAAAACATAACTTTTTTTAACTTTTCCAATTTACATTCTCTTTGATTTTGAGTTTGAGGCCTTGTATTTCACGAGTTTTCATTTTTCAAAATGTCCAGAGGTATGCCAATTGCACTTGCACTAAAAAATTTGGTATTTTTTTAAAATATTTGCTGCATTTAGTCTAAGATCCCGCTTTTTCATCACCCCCTTGATTTTGTAGATACCCCGACGAAGAAAAACCTTGAGAAAATTTTTTCTGGAACCTTAAGTCGTGTACCTATAGAAAAAAAATTCCAAAAAATTTGATTGGCTGATTTTTGCGTGGGCAGGAAATAGCTCGACTATTTTTCGAAAGCAGATTGACTAACTCATAATTACTTGACAAATGTAAGAAAATTGAAAAAATACTAAGAAAACGCACTTAAACGCATTCGTTACTAACCTTAGTTTGAAAAAAGTGTAATTTTTTGTAAATATGCAGGTACATACTAGGTACGTTCTTCTTTTGAACTTTAAGGCAACAACTTCTTTTTTCAAGAATTGTAGTTAAACAATCAAATTAGTAAAATTGAATATCAACTGGTGATATCCTTTCCACTTTGTTAAGAGCTTTAAAAAATCTTTATAGGTTTTTTTTTCAGTTTTGAATTTAGGAATCTACACTTTGATGAAAAGGATTGAAACTTTAGATTTCACTTAAAAACATCAACTGATTGTTCTTCCGGTGTTGTACTTCTTTAAATAGGTAAAAATAAGCTTTTCAAATATTTTGCATGCCTCGAAATGACGTTTTTAAAATTGCTCAACTTTTAGCTGAGTTACCATCTGTCCACTTGAAGTACTCAAGGTTATTAGCTATTTCGGATGTTGCTTGAATAAAGAAAAGAAATTCAGAATGTCGCTCAATCAGGGGACATTTTCGTTGGCTTTATATAGAAGAAGGTAGCTCGTTTATTTGTTGAGTAGCTAGCTGATTTCGCTACTACAAAGAGTGCCGTACAGGACTCATCTTAATCTTGCAGTACTTGGTGAGGGGAAATTTTCAATTTTCAATGGGAATTTTTCCAACTGGTTTAAATTGCACAATCCAACCAATCAGACGAGGATTGTCAAAAGCAGAAGTCAAAAAATTACGTTCAATTTGGGGATGAAATAGCGACAAGAATGAAATCACCCTGGCCAAAAGAGAGCCAGAGTATAAGATAAAAGGAAGCCAAAATTAGTGATAAGAAAAAGGAAGAGGCTATGAAAAAAGGAGGAACAAAGAAATTATTAAATCAATAGGGTGGCGCCATAAAGCTCGGGGAATTTCGAGCCTATCGCATTTGAGGATCCACAATCTCATGCCCATTTCAGACATCAAAGTGAGAAGGCGCTTTTCATGGCACTCTCGGAGTACCTGCCAATTCCTCGAAAAACTATTCCAACCTTGAAACTCCCCCTCAAATAAAAAAGGCTAAAACGTTTGCCTTCAATTAAACTACAGATCCTGTTACAAAAAAATGTAGGTCCCCTCCATTCCCTCACATTTCATGGTTGTGAGAAATGCGCTAGGCCCAGGGGCTCCTCGCCCTGTTGCGCCACCCTATTTATTATTATGTTACAAGTCCAAGTAAGGAGCACGGATAGAATGTATTGATATACAAGTCCAGTTATTCAAATAATGCAACAACACAATTTTAACAAGGAGCAACCATCCTCAAAATACCCACCCATAGTTTCAGGGACAGCTTCTAATGGATGATGACAAAGTCCTGCAAGAGTGGCGGCATTATTGTAACGGCCTTTTAAACGAAACATTTCGTCAGAAGGACCAGAAGCTGAGCCTAACCGAATCTACATTCCAATCGGCATCACAAGACTTTTAGAAGCTCCAACCAAGGCAAAAGTGCTAGACGAGAAAATACCATACGAGCTGTTGAAACAAACGTGAGGCATCGGTCTTAGACGTCTCACGAACGTCATCTCCAAGGCTATATGAGGTACCAGGGTACAAAAGAAAAGGAAATACACGAAGTTGCTATAATTACCGTTTGATTAAGGTGATATCCCACACTTTCGAGATCTTTAAAGGTTGATGTCGAAATTGTCGGCTTAAGATGTTAGCTAAGCCGATGTTCTTCCTGAACTGTTAGGCTCACAGTAAGATGAGTTAGTTAAGCTTAATCCTTAGCTGAAAACCCTAACTTTAGGTGAAAATTACAGCTCGAGGTGGACGTGGACCTCAACCATCACCTCGGCCGAGATTGCTCCACGCATTAAGTGGCAAAGCGGCATAGCCGCAAAATTAGAACAAAATTGATTGCTAAGTTGCAGAAACTTTCAGTACTTTCGTTCCATTCTCAGGCATTATTTTTATCTACGTTCAGTTTGTTAGAACGAACTCTATATACGGAATTTTCTATTCTAAAATAACTTGCTGGGGAGGAACCTATTCCATTAAAATCAACCACTTTTTATGCTACAAAACCATTATAAACCACCAGGGCCTGACGTAATCATCCCTGCGGAGCTGCAACAGGTTTTAGATATCATCATCTATAATTTAGAGATGATCATGAAAGGATGCATCAGCTACGCCTATATATCTAAGGCCTGGAGAGAAGCTAGTCTTCATATTCAAAGCCGGCAAAAGCTCTCATGTAAATCCAAAAGATTTAGGACCTATAAGTCTATCATCCTTCCTCATTAAAAGAATAAAGAACCCCGCAGGGAGGAGTTCTATCCCCTCTACTGTGGAATCTGGTCGTTAACAAATTAATAATCGACCTAGAGGACGAAGGTTTCAAAACCATAGCCTATATCGATGATGTAGCAATTGCCGTTTCAGGCAAGCCTAGCTGAGCTGCTACAAACAGCACTTAACAAGCTTAACAAAAACTCATGATAAGAAAAATATTTAAAAAGTCGCTTTGGGATTATAGTTTTCCATTATTTCAGAGTCAGAAGGTTCTTTTTTTACGCGTTCGTGGAAACCATTCACTTTTGGGGACATTTAAAACAAGTTTTAAGAAATTACAAATCCTTTTCCCAATTTTTTCTGGTCCAATAACAAACTTGGCAGCTCTTAGGTAAATTCCAAACTGTCACCATCATTATTTCCCAAAATAGCCATGTTCCATCTAAGCAAAGAGTTTCTTTTAATTCTACTCCCACAGCTCACATTACCTCTCAGCCCATTAATAAATCACTCTCCACATCCTCTCCTACGGATAACTCACTATTCCAGTGCTTCGATCTGACATTTGGAACGAAATACCCCAAATTTTATCAGTACTCACATACTAAATACTAGCGCACCTCTACCCCGCCCCTATTTTGCCTCCCACAGTCAAATTTACTCAACAAACTACTATAATTTAACAGAGTCACGCTTCACCCTCTTTAGGTACCGATAGATTTGGAACATGGTGTTATGTTAATGGTTTCAGTGTCAATCCCTCGAAGTCTCAAACTTTGTTTTTCTAAAGCTATGCAATTGATGTCTGGTTATTCATTTTGCAATGTCTTAAATTTTCGTGGCTCAAGATTTACTTCAATATCTACCTTGACTAACTAAATTCAAGAGCACATTCGAAATCGAATCATGGGTTTCGTTTTGGAGGCCAAGTGGCGACACCCAGAACCGCAAAGGCTGCAGCTCAGATGGCTTTTTATGGCATACAGCCTATGGTCCTCAATGCTTAATGCTGTTAGAATAGGATTCAAGGATAATTGGAGGGACACTCCAATTATTATGCATTGGCTATATCTTGCGATTGTAGCTCTATGATGTCATATCATTCCACAGCGCTGCGTTGGTTGGTTCGATCGAGTCGTGACCAGAATATCCTCATTCTTGTCTTGGTTACAACAAGGCAGCAGTCCGAGTCTAAACTGGCAGCTGGCACTTCGGAAAGTTCGGACATCTATTAGGTACACTAGAAGAGTGTCTTGCCACGATCACAACAGTGTCAATTTGGTTGACGGGTGACGGGATTGTTATGTACTTTCCTGATTTGTGATATGAGGGAAGCTTGTGATATAAGAACTAACTTCAGCTTCTAAGTAAAATCCATCAAATTGAGAACATTTTCAAAGGTTTTCTCACCAGTTGTGTTTGTTAAGATGCCCTCCTTCCCTAGTTTTGAGCTAAAATCACCAAGAACGATATGTTTCTTCAGTAGAATTGATGAGGTTTGACCAAGTTTGGAGTTATATGTGTTGTAATGAAATGTAACTTATTTCGTTTATTTTCCCGGCGTTTCGGAATGGTTTGCTGTCTTCCTCAGGGGATTTTTTCTTCTTTTGTGGGACGTGGGCGCATATCAGGCTAACGTTGGCGAACTTAGCGTCAATGCGAATGGTCATTCTTTGCTCATTATCTGGATTTCGGCTGATAACTCAATTTTATTTTTTAATGTAATCTGTAAGCAAATTTTTTTGATGAAATAATTGAAATAAGCTTCTCCCTGAGTATTTTCCCCTGCACCTCCTTCGCTTTATTAAAAGTTCCAAATGCTTTTGTTAAGTGAGGTACTCCCTAGTATAATTTCTATGGTATAACAAATGACCTAATATTGGTCTAAATGTGTCAGTAGTTTTCCTGGCAGCCATTTAAACCTAACCTAACCAAACCTTGTCCCTGAGTCTACCTCTAACTGAAAATCCGCAATCAAATACGCTTCGCTTCTATTGTCTGTAGCAGTCAACATAATAAATGTTACAGTTTTTCATATCTTTAATGCCTGGCATATTCCATCGCATTTATATTGGATGGTGGTTATTTCTGCTTTGCAGCATTACAGTGCGTCTGGTAATTCTCTAGCTGCACGTTACCCAATTAAGGATCTTACCTTCCATGTGCAGTTTCGGAGGTCTTCGTCACTTTTCGTTTGCTTGGGTCGTCAACGCTGAATTTATCGTTGATTGTTTCGGAACCATAAACTTTAAACGCGACTGGGTAGTTAACGCCACGTCGCGTTTTGGAAGGCCAGGTCCTTTAGGATCCACTTGTTGACCTTTTCTATAATCCATAGTCATGCGGAAGTTGACAGGTGTGAGAGTTGTCGTTATCAAACTATTATTAATAACCTTCTTCGTATCTACATACAAAGAAAGTGATGCAAAACAGCGGTGAGCCCCGGAGCCTAGCGCATTTCTCACACCCATGTCTTGTGAGGAATGGAGGAAAACTAAAGTAATTTAGCAGAGTTAAATAAAACGCATGTGGCTTCGTTGAAAGCTTAATTGAGAAGAAGGTTTATTTAGTAATGTCAACCTGTCAGTGAGCGGTGAAATGACGTACCACGCAGGGTCGTTATAGTCTTATTCCAACAAAAACGATATCTAACCATAAATGGTTATGAAACGAAAAAGAGCTGGCAGTAAATTTACCATCAGAGGTTTGTCAATTCCTAACAAGAGACGGTACTCCTGGAGAAGCATTTATTGTTTTCTGTTTAAATTGGAACCACGGAATAATTTCGACAGATGCAAGAAAAGAACAAAAATTGAAAACTACACTTGTAAATCTTAGTCATAAACTTCAAACACATGTATGTTCATACTTTGAGCCGATTGGTTCACTTTCTTTTAGGGTAGCATTTCCTCCACGGGGTTGCATTCGAATTGGGGTTGAAAGAATGGTTGTTCTTATGCGGCATATACACTGTTCAAATGCTTGACCAGCATGTAAGAGTGTATTAGTGAAAAAAACTCACGTATGCATTGTGTGTATGCTGGAAGCAAAATCAAATCGTTTTGATTTTCGTTCAATCAGGCTTCAATCATTGAAGAGTGTATATGCGAGATTGAATGCTTGATCCAGCATACATTTCGTAAAGACACCGCAAAGCGAACATTGTCGTCACAGAGCGCGAAGTTTAATGGGCAAAACAACAACAACACCAACAATGATTGAAGACTCAAGCTTGAAGTGTGTATATCCAAAGTAAAATAGAATTTACTAATACACTCTCACATGCTGTTCAAGCATTTGAACAGTGTATATGCCGCATTATATCTGAACCAACTCGTAAAGTCCTGCGGCAACATCGTATAGCTGAGGCAAATTAAGAGGGGAAAAATTCCTTTTGTTGCTGCAACACAAAATTCCCTTTTTGTATCCGCATTTGACTATATTTGAATTCAAAAGTCATCGGTTACAGTTTCTTGATTTTCGAATGTTATGGTCAGCAACATTCGACAATTAAAGTTCGATTTAAGAATATTTTCTGATTTTCTATTGAAGCAATTGATGAGTTTTGTAGTTGAGATAATATTTTATTTGTATTACCATTTTTATTTATTTGTCAAAACAGTGACAAAACTCAAAAAGAGGAAAAAATTGGCTTTTTTTGTCGGAAATTTTATTATCTTGGATGAAAAAATAATTTTTCAAAAGATGCAGTAGGATGGGAAAATTTGCTCTCTACTAAAAACCTTCTTGGAAATTTTGCTTCGTTTTCGAGATATATATTGAAAAAACGAATGAAGATGTTTAGAACTAATGTCTCCGATTTGCACCCTCTAATTTAATACCACTTTCGGTATTTTCTCCAAAATTAGGCCATTAATCGATTCATGCAATAAAAATCCGTCTCTTTTCGAGTTCTTTAAGAAATGACTTAATCAATAGACTGTGGGATATAGTAGGCTTTCACAAATACACTGTCTAAACTAACAATTTTGTTTTTTTTTCGTTTTTGTGCTTTACAAACAATCAGAGCATTTAGCGAAATGGCTAACCATACATGCAGGCTTCTTACTGATGGCGACGTGACAAATATCTTTTACTATATGATCTACTAAGACCTTCGTTAATATCTTTACATACTCTCAAAATTAAATCGTCAGTTGATCCTCCGATTTTAAACCAAAACCATTCATTGTTAAAAAAGTTATTTTTGTATAGAAACAACAGATTGCTTGAAGTTGGGAGAATGGAAATAGGTTTATATTTAAGTAGATACTAAACATCGATTACTTTCGACTTTAAAGTTGCAGGAAAGACGTCAAAACTCACACTTTCATTCAATTAAAGACTCATTGCATCGACAATACTCGAACTTAAAGAAATGTCTCTGAAATCACTATTGGTAATAGTTCCGGAAGTACTGAATTGATGATATTGAGGGAAAGAATTTGCTGATAATTTTCCAATGGGGAAAGTGAATTAAAACAAGGAGTGAATAATTTTTTTGCGTTTCATTTTTATAAATATTTTTTTTTTCCAACAACCCCAAATTAGTAAAAAGCTTGAAACGTTTCAATCTCGAGTTATTTGTATTGGCTATCATAGTACTAGATACGCAATTTAAGGATATTGAGAAAAATATCATATGGGCTACTGACGGATTTTTTCTACGTATAAATATCAATGCACTTATGACTCACTCACTTTCAATAGCTTGATTTGAATAGCCAAAACTTTTCACAACTTTACTGTTACTCGATTTGAAACAATCTAAGATGAACTGAGCACCTAAGCTTTCCGCTACTAATTATTGTTTGTTTAAAACTAAACTTAACTGACTTACTCAATAACCCTGTTGGTGAATAATCAAGCGCACCTAAAGATATCGACACGTGCTGGCCTCAGGAGCATCACAGTCTCGAAAGGATCACAACTTATCTGCTTTAGCACAAGTTATCCACCGGACTTTTCAACCAGTCATACTTTCAACTTGCGACTCTTATATTGGGTTTTTCAATAAGAGCACTACTAAAGTTTTTTTTAAATAAAACAAAAACGGTTTTAGATATCAATGAAATTCTATATTTCTGTGAAAGTACGTTTGATGTATGGAATTCGATTTCTTTTGCATGGCAACCACGGCCTCGCTTGCAGAAGCCCAGACGCTGAACCTAATTTTCGATGGTTTTCAAGCATAAATCGCCGATACTACTGCAATTTCACGTTCGATATTCGTACGAAGTTCATCAATCGTCGCTGGCTTGTTAGCATAGACCGTAGACTTGACGTAGCCCCACAGGAAATAGTCTAACGGCGTCAAATCGCACTACCGAAGCGGCCAAGCGACTGGACCATTTCGTGAGACACGTTCTCCAAACTTTTTTTCCAAAATTGATTGTGACAGTCGCTGTGCGGCTTGTGGCGCCGTCCTGTTGCAACCGCATGTCCTCCAAGTTCATATCATCCAATTGGGGCCAAAAATATTCTGTTATTATTGAACGGTAGCGATCTCTTCATTACACAGTAACGTGCCGGTCTTGATCATCATGGAATAAGTACGGCAAAATGACGCCGCGCCGCCGCGCCGGCCCATAAACCACACCAAACCGTAATTTTTTCGGGATACAATGATGACTCATGGAGTACGTGTTGATCGCTGCCTGACCAATAGCGCCTATTTTGTTTATTAACGAAGCCATTCAGCCAGAAATGAGCTTCATCGCTGAAGATGATTTTTCGATAAAAATCCGAATCATTTTCAAGTTGTTGCTCAGCCCCATTCACGAACATACGACGCTTCTGGTGGTCCAGGGGTTATCTTTAATCTTGTAATGATGTAGGCTAAGATCTTTTCGCGAAATTCGCTCTAACGACGTCACAGAGATGCCCAACGCTTGAGAACGACGTGTGAGAGACACATTTGGGCTTTCTGCAACTGAAGTCTCAGCGGCAGCACTTCTTGGTCTCACTGGCATGGGAACATTCACCCCTATCATGAAATCCATTCGGAGAAATTCCCGAGTGAAAAATCACGATACGAATCCCGACAAAAAGCAATCACAAATTCCGAACGAATTCGAAAAAAGCATTGCCTGATTGAAAAAATTAGTGTCCATTTTCGAAGTCAGCTGTCCTATGTCAAAATAAATACTCGAAGCAATAGAAACAAAAATCCCTAAACTTAAAAAAAAAATCCCTTAACTTTTCCCAAACACATTTTTTACCGATTTTTGTTTTCTAGTAAAAATTGATTTATTTGCACTTTTTGTGCTTAGAATAAGTTATAATAGATCTGTATCATTGATCAAATCTTAAATGTTATATGAAATAAACAATTTTACTGTCGAATATAATCAAATATTTTCTTCATCAAGTTATAAATTCCCAAAAGAGGATTTTTGTTACGTGGTCCCTGAGTACTTTCCAATCTGTCAAACACAAATTCATTCACTTGTGTTTTTTAACAAACCATAAATTAATTTGTGAAATCCAAGTTTGTTTGCAGATAAAATTTAAGTGTTATTTTGGCTATCAGATAAAGTAATTTAACAATAATACGAGTACTATTTAAACACTCCAAATCTGTCAATTTCGCCGCTTAAATTTGGAAACGGGCATACCGAAGACAGTCTTTTGAAAAAATTTAATTTCTTTTGGAAATAATTCTATTCATTGATACATATGTGTTTCTGTTTATAATAACCGATGTTCTTAAAGGGTGAAAACAACAAACAAACAACAGGTTACATTAAATGTTTTCCTGTAATCCAGACGTCAAAAGGATACGCTAAACGCCTAAAAGACGAAGTTAATGACCACTGGGAGGGAATAAAAACAGAGTTGGATGTAATTTAATTTACGAGATAGTTTTTGTTTTCAATGTTTTTTTTTAAGTAGAATAATATTTTGTAAAATTGTTCTATACAAATGTGTTTTTTTTTTTGTTTTAACAAATGGATTTTACCTATGGCTCTACGCTCTACGACAGAAGAAACTTGTCGTAGAAAAGGACGTCATATTTCCGTTTCATTCGGAATTCGTGATACCAAACTACGAGTTTCGAAATTCGTTCCACTCCGAATGGATTATGTGATAGCAACATCGGGAAACTTAGACTTTTTTCGATTACGATGGAATCTGTGATAGGGCTGATTTTGAACTGTGCCACCCTATTTATTTATTTTACGTCAAATTAATAAGCGTCATTGTTTCGATTTGTTGCTGATTTCAAATCTACCAGGTTCTAGCTCTAGGAGATCAAGGAAATCGCGAAGTTGTTTGAATTAGGATCTTTATATATTTTGGATTGCATCAGTTGTAGCATAATTTATCGGATACTTATTTACTTATGTTAGGTAAGGTAGAATGGGCTGACGATTGATCTTATTTCCGCGACACTTAGATCAATATAGATCCATTGTGATACCCTGAATGTATTTAAAATTTGAGAGTTTCTTGGCTCTCCCACTCACGACTTTCAAGTCACGACTCACGAGTTCACGGATTACGGATCAACGGTTCATCCATCGAAACTTATTCGTTTAACGTAAGCTCAAATCATCGAGCTTAGCTCTACTTCAGCGGTTTGTCTCACCCATCTCCTTTGCGATGAACATTTCCAGTTGTTGTGGGGAGAGCAGAGAGCACTCACGTGGCGGACGTGGGACGTGGCAAAGACAAAACCTGTTTGAAGAAGTTTTCGCGTTTCTTTGTTTCAGTCAGTTCTGATCTTTTCTTGCTCGTGACAGGTCGTATCGGTTGAAGTGCTCTAGCGTCGATCTTATGTTTTATTTTTTCAAAGAAATTTGTGGTGTTTTAGAAATGAAACATTTTGATTTTTTTTTTAATCAAAGAAAAAGAATGTAGTGTTGCAAATTTCTTTTCATTTTGTGTTACTTAAAGTGAGCTATCCTGTAAAACAAAAACAATATTTGCCGTTCTGTCGTCTTCATCGTCGTAACATGTTCGAACTTGTCAAAGGATTGTAATCCTATTGAATGCTGTTCATCAATGGTAGGGTGAGTGTAACAGTTACTTTTTCTTGGTTTGTTTTTATTTTTTGAAGAACAGGGTCTATGAATCTCTTTTGATAATTTGTCAGTGCATCGATTTAATGCTACTAATTTATTAAAATATTTCAATTTCAATTTCAGTCTGGATTTTTTCTACTTTGATGCTTCATTTACTGTTCTGTTTGTGGTACTTTTTGGGTCTTTTCCCCAAATTTTTTCTATTGGGTTAATTTGCCTTTGAGCAGTATAATGAATCTCCGTGCCTTTTGTACATTGGTAGAAGGTAACTCTCCCTCTATCGTCAAGGTAGACTACCTTCAAAAAGCTTAGAGATGAGAACCGTGCGCTATATAAGTCCGATTTCTCGCAATTTTTTTTTACAAAACTTGCATGATACCAGGTCTGACTCAGACCTTTGCGTTTCTAGAAGGTCTCAACCTCACTAATTTCCTCGACTATTATGTCAGGTATTTCTGTTGGGTAAGGTTCAGCTTTTTTGTGGAGGTTTGGTTTCAAGGAAATTGTATGTTCGATAGGCTATCACAAGACATTCCCTACCTGTTTAAAATTTTGTCGAAAACAACAAGAAGCTGTACTTACTGAAATTGGACAAACGAATGTCCTGCGCACTCGTTACAGAACAGGGGCACAGGAGAGTTCCTGGGGTCCAACTATGCAAGTTTAAAATACTTTTGAATCGGTCTAAAGCTATCTTTGACTCTGCTTTGAAATGGCAATATGAATGAAAATAGAATAGAATTTGAGTTTTTCCAACTGCTATGGACTTATTCTTCTTTCTTATTCCGGCTTTACGAGCATCGCGATCTTGGAGGCATCGTTATTCTCTCACTTAACTGCTTCACACTAGTGATCCACTCGTGGTGTACGCTCACTGCGTTCGGCAAAAACTTCGACGTTTCGTTCAAGACTTTTATTAGTTGAAATGTCCTTCAGAATTGCGAAGGATGAATTTGGAGTGTTCGAAAACTTTTATTGAAGAATCGACATAGTAGGCCCACTGGGGTACCGTTTCCCCTACCTACATGACAGGTAAAATGTAAAATCGAACTACCACCAGCTATATCTAGGTTCTACCATAGGTGTTCTTACGAAGTACTGTCTAATAGGAAGACACGCCCAAAGAACTTGGTGTGTTTTCCAATGATTTCTGCAGAAGGTGCATGAACGAAAAAGAGGAGGAAACCGTTCAACACCTTCTTTGCTCATGCCCTGCACTAATTCATAGGAGGAAAACTCATCTCAATGAATTCTTTTTCGATGATATACTAGCAACTTAGCTTACATAGACCCTACACCCTAAAAACCTTTCAAAATACATTAAAAGTTCGGCTTGGTTCGACTAGCGGGTGATTAACCGGCTGGTCTGGTAATGGTGTAATGGAAGTTAAATGGTTGATCAACTCGTTAATCTTACATCGGGTTTCTGAGATCAGTAGGTGATTAACTTGCTGATCTCTGTGGTATCACAATGGGCCCTTGCGGCCTAAGTGTGTCAGGCAATATACTCATTGGCTGACAGCCATTTCCCCCTAACCTAACCTAACCTAAGGTTATATGATCTATCTTATAAGACAATCTGTCTTAATGTGTGTAGCCGTTTCATGAAGAAATAAAAAAATAAAAAATGACTCTGTAGACAGGTTCATCAGTTCTTTGGGACCAAAATGTGACCGACTCATTCGAATGTTGTTATTTTATGAGACGCGTTTATGATTCTAATTTGTAAAAGGAATTTGGAACGAACACAAGGTCTTGAATGGGATAAGGTGAAGGAAGAGCAGAGAAAAAGCTAAAACCTATTTTTGAAATATTTTCTTTTTGAGCTTCTTTACTGATTATATTTTAAGCAATTTCCCACTTTCCTTCTGGAGGTCTTAAGCATTATCGGTCCAAGCTTATCAATTTTTTTTACACTTTTTTATTTAAGAGGTCACAATATTTTTTCAAATCCAAGTGAACAAATGACAAGAACATTTTTTTTGAGTTTCATTTTCTAAAATAATTTTTTTTTCACCAACGCCAAATTATTCCAAGACTTGGAACGTTTCAATTTCGAGTTATTTGTATTCGCCATCACAGCACTAGATACGCTTTTAAGGATATTGAGAAAATTATCACATGGGCTACTGACTAATTTATTTCGTCATAAAAATATTATTGCATTTTAATTTTCAAATGCACTTATGACTAACTCACTTTCAAAACACTTGAATATCCTCTCCGTCTAGCCAAAACTTTTCACAACTTTACTGTTACTCGATTTAAAACAATCTAAGATGAACTGAGCATCCAAACTTTTCCACCACCACTTGTTTGCTTACAACTAAACTTTACTCAATAGCCCTGTTGGTGAATAATCAGGTGCACCTAAAGATATCGACACATGGAAGCCTTGCCCTTCAATAGGACCTCATGGTTGATCGAATTCAGCTGTTAAATGTAGCGATAACTTTAAAGTTTAATTAACTAGTAGTGATCCATGATATTGGTCTCAGTAGTTTGCATCTTTTCAAGGTTTTGATTTGAGTGTGAAATTGAATTTCAAATTATCAGAACCATAAGGAGTAATTCGAATGACGAGTACAGTAAGTGGTATGTATAGTATGTTGTCTGTTGCTGTTATCTTAGAGACGCGTATATGATTTCTATTTTGTATAGGGAATTTGAAACGAATACAAGGTGTTGAATAGGATGAGGTGAAGAAAAATGAAGAGCAGTGAACAAGCTGATCTTAATTTTTTGCAAAAAAAATCATCAAAACTAACCCAATATTGCTTAAAAAGGAATTAGCAGACAATTTCCTAATAAAGATCCAATTAAAATAGCCAACATACTTACTTTATAAATGCTAGTGCCCCCCAAACTGACAACTCAATCCTTATCTTTTCATATTCGATCCCAAATTTACGTCCCTACTCTTCAGATGTGAAATTTGAACGGTTGCGTATGATAAGCTCATTGAATTCTGACCTTAACAGCTTAGTTACATGGGATAGTAAAAACCGAGTAGAATTCAATGCTTCGAAAACACAATGCTGTTTTTTGTCATCAAAGTTCAACATGCCCCACTTCCATTATCCATGAATGATACCTGCATCCAAAAAACCGAAGAGCTTTCAATACTTGGTATTTGTGTGTAAACGATGTCCTTCCACATATTTGAGGTCGTGAAAAATGCTGCAAAATGCTTAAGGTTCACTCTTCTGAATTATCTTCAATTTATAAAGCCTTCATCCGCTCAAAGCTGGAGTGGGTATAATTTCTTTATCTGATCAGGTGCTTATCAAACATCTTTGCGGCTACTTGAAATTGTACAAAACAGAGCGTTAAGGCTGATAGATATTATTACAGTGATTTAGTGGAACAGTCAGTTGTATTCCTCCCCTGAAACAATTTGGTCGCAACACCCGCCTCGCAAGGAATACCCACCAGTTTTACCTTGAGCCCACCATCAGACGTAAAAGTCAAGTATAGACATTCATATTTCAGTCGCAGCACCCAAATTGGGCAGACTCTGTTTTTCCGCTGCATTTCAATTCACAAAAACTAAAAAGAAGTGTGTAACTGTGTTTCCTATTTGATCCTTTCGTATCTTCCTAAATGCTCGCACTGTGCTTTATAACATTATTCATAAATCATAAATCATAACCCCTTGATGAGTGAGCTCATTATAGAAAAGGCCCCTTATTGCCACACATTATACACAACAGAGCCTTTTTACAGAGGATAATACCACTTTCATGAACTGCGTATGCTTCTGCATTCAGTGACTGTTTCCTAATTGTTTCCAATGAAATACAAAAGCTCCAATTAAAAGGTTTAGTTTATTTGAACAAACTCTACAGGTGTCTCTTGCACTGCTCGCATTCCATCCATAAAACGGATTATAAAATAGGTATAACGAACATCCACCAAATACGCTGTGTTGAATTGCCATTTTCAGACTTGCAAAACTAATTTTTCCTGCGAAATGGCCTTTGTGATTTCTGAAGACTGAGGAGTGATGAGACATTGCTGTGTTTCTCAAAGAGCCTTAATCCTTTCATAGAATTAACCTTTGACTAAGTTTGTTGAACGCACTTTTCTTTTAAAATCAGTTTCGAAAATAGACTTCTACTTCCTTGAGAGAAGGTAGGAGAAGTATGACAAACGGGGAAGAAAAACATAAATTTTTTTAAATGATAAATTTAAATTCTCGCAAAAAACAAAGTTATGCGTGCAAAGAAACCCCTAGACTCTAGGGCCTAGAGACTTCCTTAACCGCCGAATAAAGAAATTCGATTCCGTTTTCAAAATTTCAGTTTGGTTGAAAGGCTTAAGGGCCAACTATAAAGGGCCAACTATAATGCACTTTGCCGAACTTACGCCTACTTACGCGAGCGAGCCAATACACTATTTTATATGACAGTAACTATAATAGACGTTCTACTCAGTTTCGTTAAATTTCGCTCACTTTCGCGCAATTAAGCAAGAGCCATTGGATTGGCTCGAACTTACGTAAATGTCAAATTTAAAGCGTATCATCCATAGGGGAAGAAAAGAAGAGAGAAAACAAACACTTCTCTTGCTCCGCAACTGCCATTTGTCTACATTGTGTGGTGTGGTTTGCCTTTTTTTTGTGTATCTCTTCTGTGGTATCAACTGAACTCAAATCAGCTCAACGCATGTTTACATGTTAAGTAGCCAGAATCCATTATAGTTGCTCTTTGTTTAACGAACACTTTCGGAAACTTTTCGTCTGGTTTTTGACACTAGCCTAAGCTGAGCTAAGTGCATTATAGTTGGCCCTTAATGCACTTTGCCGAACTTACGCCTACTTACGCGAGCGAGCCAATACACTATTTTATATGACAGTAACTATAATAGGCGTTCTACTCAGTTTCGTTAAATTTCGCTCACTTTCGCGCAATTAAGCAAGAGCCATTGGATTGGCTCGAACTTACGTAAATGTCAAATTTAAAGCGTATCAACCATAGGGGAAGAAAAGAAGAGAAAAAACAAACACTTCTCTTGCTCCGCAACTGCCATTTGTCTACATTGTGTGGTGTGGTTTGCCTTTTTTTGTGTATCTCTTCTGTGGTATCAACTGAACTCAAATCAGCTCAACGCATGTTTACATGTTAAGTAGCCAGAATCCATTATAGTTGCTCTTTGTTTAACGAACACTTTCGGAAACTTTTCGTCTGGTTTTTGACACTAGCCTAAGCTGAGCTAAGTGCATTATAGTTGGCCCTTTAAGGGCCAACTATAATGCACTTTGCCGCGCTTACGCCTACTTACGCGAACGAGCCAATACACTATTTTATATGACACTAACTATAATAGACGTTCTACTCATTTTCGTTAAATTTCGCTCACTTTCGCGCAATTAAGCAAGAGCCATTGAATTGGCTCGAACTTACGTAAATGTCAAATTTAAAGCATAGAGGAAGCAAAGAAGAGAGAATACCATATATATACACTTCTCTTGCCCCGCAACTTCCAGTTGTCTACATTGTGTGGTGTAGTTTGCCCTTTTGTGTATCTCTTCTGTGGTATTAAATCAACTCAATTCAGCTCAACGCATGCTTACATGTTAAGTAGCCAGAATCCATTATAGTTGCTTTTTGTTTAACGAACACTTTCGGAAACTTTTCGTCTGGTTTTTGACACTAGCCTAAGCTGAGCTAAGTGCATTATAGTTGGCCCTTTACTTGTGAAGTATTTAGTTTGAATCAATCGTTTTGTGTTTGTTTTTTGTAGGACAATCGAAGCTTTTTTTCAGAATGGAAGCTTGCCTTTGCAACACCACTCAAAAGCTCTTTTAATGTTCTCTTGCAACAATGTTTACAGAGAGGATAGTGTGCACTTAGTAAAAACTGCGCATGTTTTTGCTCAGTTCCGATTGAGTGGAAATGGAAAGAATGAGTGGTATCTCAATTTCACCCACATCCTGGGCTTTTAAATGAGGACGTCACGGCCCGCAGTGCTGCCACCCCGCAGATGATGGAGCGCAGTATATATCAGAAAAAAGCGCAGTAGATTCCAATATAGCGCAGTAGATTTTACAATATACAAAAAAAATACTCATAAAATATCATTTTATTTACTGATGGAAACAACTTCATCAACAAACAGAAAACTTAACAAGAAACCACTGTTCTTTTATTTATTTTGATAGGAAAAAAAAAACTTAAACAAATTTATTCAAAAATCTAATTTCATTATTGCATATAAAAAATAGTATTTAATAAATAATAAAAAAATATAATATGTACATTGATTACATTTTTAGTCGTACTTTCTTTTAAATTCACCGTTTGTGAATTTTCATTAAAGAAATAATAAAGGTGAATCGGAAGGAGACCTACAATCTTCTTTTGACTCCGTTAGCTCTTTGGCTAAAAAAATATTTTGAAGAGTTGGAATACTTATACTGTTTCTTATATCAGTTTTTATGGAAAACAATAAAAGTTAAAGAAAATATGCGCTCAAAACACACAAGCTCTCTTAATTTCTGCGACCTTTCGAGAAATGACAACAAGGGTCGAGGTTTGAGTATTCTGTTTTTGTATATTTGTGTCAGTTAGATGTTTTTTAGCCGACAGCGGCCAGCACAAGTCCATGTTATTTAAAATAGTCAGTGGATGCATTCAAAGTGAACGTGGTTTAGCATTTAAAAAATTTTTATGGACGTGTTTAGGGCAAACTTTGAACAACGATAAAAATTTTGAAAGAGGAGTAGATTCGTTTTGCTGCGCAGTAGATTTCCATTTAAGGCTAAGCGCAGTAGATCTACTGCTTTGGCAGTAGGGTGGCAGCACTCTCACGGGGGGTTATTTCCTGGTTCATTATCATTCAACTAACTGGAGTCTCAGGCAATAGAAAACTAATTTCTCTGTTGTTTTTTTTAAAAAAAATGATACCCAAATCTTAAAACAAACAGTAGCCAGCCGCCTTCAAGTGGTGTCTAGGTCGAGGGGCCACCATAAACAATGTCACCATGCCACTTCATCACACACAAGAATGTCTTTCGAGACATTTTTTTCCACGAAAAGGAAACAATGATGCACCCACATCTCACACATCCTATTCATCGGTCTACCATCCAGCCTCTCTCATCATTAAAAACTTAACACGAATCTAATCAAAACGCAACAGTTAAAGTTTGCAGATATAGAAAACAAAAGAGCATCGTTTCCCCATAGAAACAACTTTTAATCAGAGTTTAGATTCCTCAAATGTACCGACTTAGGTGATGATGAGATGATGAACAATTACTCGGAAAAGAAAGTCAATTTATGACAACATTGCTAGCCCCATCCGCATATGATGAGGCTTGTTGTTGTATTTTAAAATAGATGCACTTCATGGATTTCAATTATAAGCAGGAGAGTTTTTCTTCAATGGTCATATTCATATCACATGTACACGTGTTGATTTAGATTTTTCTTTATTTTCGTTTTCTTAAAGGGTAGCATAAGATATTTCTATAAAGAATTACTAGCATGGCTTTTAAAGCCGTCTGCCGGATATTAACAAAACATTTAATATAAGAGATTATACAATTTCTATTTAAATATTATATACAGTGGTGGCCAAAATAATAAGAGTGAAACCATTTTTTTCATTAATTGGCTAGAAAAGCTTTATTTGTTGTAATTCAATTGAAAATAATACATATATTGTTAACAAAATAGTTCTTCTGACTGATTATACATTTTTTTTTATAAAGATAACTTTCAATAATTTCTAATTATGCTCAATTAGTTTTAAATTGATTTTTATCCTGGCCAAAAAAATAAGAGTGTGGATCATAGTTCACCTAAAAAATTTAAAAAGTTATTTTAAACGCAATTTTTAATGAGTTTTAGTTTATGGGTCACCTCTAAACTCTCAGTATTTTGTAGGATGTCCTTTTTTTTGAAGTACCGCACCGCATCTTCTTGGCATAGAATCAATAAGTTTTTGGCATGTTTCCACAGGTGTAGAATACCATGCTTCCTGTATTTCTTTCCATAACGCCTGTTGATTACTTGTTTTTTTAGTCGAAACCCTATTCTTCAAATCTTTCCAAAGATTTTCGATAGGATTTAGGTCCGGAGATTGAGAAGGCCATTGCAGTACCTGCACATTATTTTGCTGAAACCACCTGGTAACTACCTTAGCCGTGTGTTTGGGGTCGTTATCTTGCTGGTAGGTCCACACTAAAGGCATATTTTCTTCGGCATATGGAAGCATTACATTCTCCAAAATGTCCAAGTAGGTTTCCTTGGTCATATTATTTCTTATCAAATAGATAGGACCTACTCCAGCATAAGAAAAACAACCCCAGATTTTGATGTTGCCGCCGCCGTGCTTAACTCTTTTTATGGTGTTCCTAGGTTCAGCTCTTCATTTACCCTCCTTCACATAAATTCTGCCATCAGATCCAAATAAATTTATCTTCGTTTCGTCATTAAAAAGAACATTTCGCCAATTTCTGCAATTCGATTGTGAAAGATTTACTTTGGCAAATCGTATACGCTGTTTTATGTTCTTACAACTAAGTAACGGATCCTTCCTCGCAATTCGACCATGTAAGTTTTTATCCTGCAAACGTCTATGGATTGTGCGAGAGCTGATATCCAATGATAGATCTGCTTTTATACTGTTAGATGTTGAAAAAGGACTAAGGCGCCTCTCTAACTATTCTTTTGTCAAGCAAAGTTGTGGTTTTTTTTGGGCGTCCTCTTTTTTCGGCAAGTTTTTTCGGTGAATTTCGCTGCTTTAGCACCCTAGCAACAACACAAGGAGATCTGCGAAGAACATCTGCAATAAAACTGTATGTTTTCCCTTGATCTCTGAGTTGGAGGATCAAACGCCGTTCTTCCTCGGAGCAATGCTTTCCGCGTCCCATATGCACTTTAAACACTTAAACTCAAGTCTGACGGTAAATTTAATATAGAAAAAAAGTAATCAGAAGCGAAAAAGACCATAAATAATAACAATCTACTTAGCACTCTTATTTTTTTGACCATTGCAAATCTGACATTTGAAAGTAAAACTAACAGTACATTCCAAGTGATCATCATTAATGGTTGGTAGCACTGCAAATGTTTTACAGTCAAGTCAAAGAAAATTCGTAAACATAATTTGCTCCAATTATAAAGGTTTAAGACAAAGATTCCTCTATGACAAGAAAACAAAATAATCCACTCTTATTATTTTGGCCACCATGTATATATATATATTAGAGTGGTCCTTAGAAAAAAAAAATTTGGGACGCCCCCCAGGTTGGTTCTAAATCAGGAAAAAAAAATTCCCTAATTTTTTCAAATTTTTATTCCTAGCCCTTCCTGACCCTATTTCATTAAAAAGTTTTTGTTTTTTCGATCATCCCTTCAAAGACGGCTGCTGTTATAAAAAATTTGTTTATCGAGTTTTTGTTAATAACATGTTAATAACAAATGAAATAATAAATAAAAAAAATTTAATTTAATGTTATATCATTTAAATTGCCAAAGATATCTTTGAAAAAATAATCCATGTCAAAATGTTGCTTACTTTTGGCAGATTGAGCGAAATAAGAAATCAGCCTTTTTGTTTATTAAAAATAGAGTATAAGCAAATTTTATCAAAAATACACGTGGCTGTAGAGTGTTCAGAGACGCTTCATTTGAGCCTAATTCGAAGTCTTCCGTTAATTAGTTCAAAAATGACAGGAAAATAGGGCCAGGAAAGGTTTGAGATAAAAATATGAAAAAATTAAGGAATTTTTTTTTAATTTTTTAGAATCGATTTAGGGGGCGTCGCACTCAATTTTCGCAAAAAAGTGAAATAAGGACCACTCTAATATATATATATATATATATATTTTTTTTTTACAAGAAAAAATTTAGGTTTAATTGATTACAAAAATTAAATTAACTTTGTTTTTTTTTTGCAAAATAGTAGCGTATTAGTTAGCATATGAATTAGCAGAAAATCATGAAAAATAAGGTTTTTCAAAAATATTACGGTAGTAAAGTATTCAGACATTAGATTATAGAGAATACAAAAACAGGGTGGGCTTTTAGTTAACTAAATCAAAAATTATGACGAGGAAGACAGGTGAAGAACTGCAATTTTTCTTTTTTTGGGCTTTTAGTTTAGCTAAAACAAAAATTATCGATAAGTTCGAAACAACAAAAATTAGGTGGGCTTTCTGTTGAGCTAAAATATAACAAGGATAATATTATTTTCCGGTTCAAATAAGTGTTCCTATAATTCGTGGCATGGAAAGCAAATTGTAATAGCAACTTCCAGCCACAATCTCCATTCAAGACTTTGGCGCATTCTTCAAAAGTCAGGAAACTTTTATTGAAATAAAGTCTACGAAACTCTCGGGGCAAACCCCCATAAAGTGAAACACATCTTCATTTTCATTAAGATTGCAGAGTGCACAAATAGGGGTTAAATCGTTTCTATGTGGCCTATAATTAAGTTCAATCATTTCCGTTCTCAATTTAAAAATCAAGCTCATTTCTGTAATTGTAATCTCTTCCCTGAAATAGTTATCTGCACTCAGACACAGATTTAAGCGGCTATATGTAGTTCTTGAAGATGAACCTCTAGCCCTATCAAGGCATAGTTGAAATATGTTTTCATCTACAATTCAAATACAGTTGTAAAAATTGGTCTTCCATTTCTCCAAGACTCAGGCACAAAACAAAGTTATGACTTTTTTTTTTTTTTATAATTTGCGCGCACTCAAGGGGTTGTGACACATGTTAAGTAACACAGTACGAGCGTTAGGAAAAAGGGAGAGAGTTTAAAATGAGATACCGATGCACATTAGTTTTAAATTTCTGCAGATTGTAATGAGAGGGAAAAATAGAGCTGGGCAATACATTCCACATTCGCGTGGTACGGCTGAAGAAGGAATCTCTGTATTTAACAGTACGTCCAAAATTGGACTCAAGGGTAAACTGATGGGCATTCCTGGAAGCGCGAGTATTACGGTTGAATTGTTTAATGGGAGGAATGCATCTGGCAATCTCATGAGAGCACTGTCTGTAGAAAAAACGATAAAATAAGGAGAGACAAGAAACATTTCGACGATGTTCGAGTGTCGTGAAAGTTTCGATGATGTTCGTATCTCCAATCATTTTAAAGGCTCTTCTCTGAACACTGTCCAAAAGATTGAGGTGGGTTGAAGGAGCACCTGCCCAAATATGGGAGTTATACTCCATCTTAGGACGAATGTACGTTTTGTAGATGACTGCCAGGTCATTGGGTGAAAAAAATTTCTTGCATCGTCGAAGAAAGCCTAAGCACTTTGCAGCGTTTTTGGCGATTTCAAGTATGTGGTTATTCCACAAGATGTGGTTGGTAATGCACATACCGAGGATTGAAAGCTGTTCTGTTTCAACAATGCAAGAGCCACTCATGGATAGTGGCAAGGGAGGTAAGTTTCGCTTCAACGACAAAAGACAGCATTGAGTTTTTGAAGCATTAAATTCTACGCGGTTTTTTATTCCCCACTGGACAATGCTGTCTAGATCAGAATTTAATGAACTTAACATACGTTGCCGCTCTAATTCTACGACCGAAGATGAGGGATGTGAACTTAAGAACGAATATGAAAAGCTGAGGGGACTGTCGTCGGCAAAAAAATTTAGTGGATTTGTAGTTTCAGACAGAAGATCGTTAATGAAAATAAGAAAAAGTGTCGGAGACAAAACGGAGCCCTGGGGCACACCAGCATTTATTTTGTGGGTTTCAGATTTATAGCCGTCCAAAACAACTTGTAATGAACGGTTAGAAAGGTAGCTACTAATCCAGCGAAGAAGAGACTCATCGAAACCAAATGCACGCACTTTAGATAAAAGAGCTTGATGCCAAACTCTATCGAATGCTTTTGAAATATCAAGCGCAATAATCTTACTTTCACCAATTCGATGTAAAGACTTGTGCCACTGTTCGGTGAGATATACCATCAAATCACCAGTGGACCTATTGCAACGAAAACCATACTGTCGGTCATTAAGAAGCTTTCGTTCTTCGAGATATTTCTTAAGCTGATAGTTGATCAGCGTTTCCATGACCTTAGAAAGAAGGGAAGTAAGTGCAATTGGACGGTAGTTCGAGGGTGAGGAAGATTCGCCTTTTTTAGGAACTGGCTGGACAAATGCTGTTTTCCATCCACTCGGGAAGAGACCTGTAGAGTAGGACAGATGGAAAAGCTTACGCAGTGGTTTTGATAGCGTGGAAGAACACCTCTTCAGAACTATAGCAGGGATACTATCCGGGCCAGCGGATTTATGAATGTCGAGATCTTTTAAGACTCTTGGCACTGTACGAGTGCGAAAGTAGATTGGTCCCATGGAATCGTTCACGCGCTCAAGTACTGAAGGAGCCATAACACTTTCTGGAAGCGTTGAGTTGGCGGCGAACTGCTTCGCAAAAAGGTTAGCTTTTTCAAGAGAACTAACAAAGGGTGTGTCGTTGGAAACGAGCGTTGGAACCGAAGATGTTGTTGTGTTCCGGATGTTCTTAACAAACGACCAAAAATTTTTACTACCTTTGGGACATTGTAGTATTTTTTGCCGATTTTCCTCAGTTGGGTTGGCTTTGTATTCTCGGAAGCTTACTTCTCTAACCCTGATAACCTCCTTACAGCTCGAATCAAACCATGAGTTTTCCTTGGGTCTGATACTTTTCACCCTATTCGGGATAAAATTTCTCATACCCAAAAGGATTAAGTTTGTGACCATATCTGCACTGGAATCAACGTCACTATCGAGGAAACATAGTGACCAGCTAAAGTTCTTAAAGAAAAAATTTAGGCCGTTTCAGTTGGCTTTCTCGTATTGCCAGACGGATCTCTTTGGGATTTTTTCTTTAACTGGGTTGTTTTGACACGAGAAATTAGCAGATATGACACAATGGTCTGATGTGCCTAGAGGCGATAATACATTCAAGGTGTATTTATCAGGGTCAGAGGTAAGAAACAAGTCTAGGGTGTTTTCAGCTCGACCATCAACGTCTGATATTCGAGTCGGAACGTCAACCAGCTGAGTTAGCTGGTTAAACTCAGCAAAAATCTCTGCATCCATTCCTTCGGGTGTTGTCTGGCCAGAAAAGCGAAGCCAAGAAGAATTGTGAATATTGAAATCGCCCGTAATGACAATTTCAGATCGAGGGTACAGGGAGACAATTCTTTGGATGGAATCTGACAGAGCATCAAATTCTTAAGAAGTTGAATTTCTGTCAAGGTTTGGACTTCGATAAAGGAAACAGTAGTGGATGATGTGCTTGTTGATGGAAAATTTGAACCACATGAAATTAAAAAAGGAATTGGTACTTAAGCCATATTGTGGTTGGAACTGATATGCAACATCATTTCTTATGTAGACGGCGAGACCGTGATGGGAAAAAAATAATGGCACTAAGTTATATCCATGAAGGTTGAACTCCGAAGGATCAGAATTTTGTCCAACTTGGGTTTCGCCTAGTGCCAAAATAGCTGGCCTGTACAAAACAGTGTGGAGGTACGCAGACAAGAAATTCGCTCTCAGCCCACGTATGTTGCTATAATCAACTCTAAAATTATCAATCATTACAAAACAAAAAAGTAAAAGACTAAAACAACAAAAGAAAAGAAAAATCCCTGATTTTAGTTTCAGAGAGCTTCACAATAACACATTACCACTAGTGTTATGCCTTAGTGGCAATGCGAATCGATCCGCCCCTGGACAACCAAACAGTAACTTTTCTATGCACTCGTTATTGCTTTGACTCAACCTATGCACCCACTATGCGAAGATTAATCATCCTCAACGTAATCAATGCATTTGTTAAGTCAAAGCAACAGTGTGTGATGGGGATAGGAATGTGGCAAGTTCATGCCAATTTTTGAAGGGGGTATACCCACATCTAAGAGATATTAGAAGTATTTTTCTATGAAGGTTGGTCTCGGGTCTCTGAATAACTTTGATTATGAAATCTGCATTTGCCTTCAAATTATTAATGAATATGTATGGAAGCCCTGATTCTACATGAATGGCATAGTTTGGAGTATTAGAAGGCAATTTGAAAATTCGTTTAAAAAATTTCTTTGGATAGATTCCACTCCATCTAACTGCTGAAACCCATTGACCTCATTAGCATAGCAAAAACAGCTCTTGACTGTGGCGTCAAAAACCTTGAACTTAGACACTGGGTCAACAAATTTGTTTTTTTTTTTAGCAGTTTTCACATCTGCAAGTTTAAGCCTTATATGAGGGTATTTAAATTATTTGTTATCAGGAAGCCAAGATATTTAAATTGAGTTACAAACAACTTCAATGTTAACACCATCCAGAGTCCAGTTCCGAGCAGTACTTTCAGAACGGGCTTGAGATCTGAACACCATAATTTTTGAATTTTCTGTGTTAATTTTGAGGTCCCAAGTATCACAATACTTTTTTAGTTTGCTTATTTGAAACTGCAGTGCAAGTGGGCTATCTGCCAATAAAACAAGATCGTCTGCATATAGTCACACCTTTATAAATAAATCGCCAAAATAAACGCCACTGGGAATATGGTTTTCGATATCATTAATAAAAAGTGAAAAAATCAGTGGGCTTAAAACGCATCCCTGGGGGACACCTGTCTTAGAGCAAAATTGTTGTGATGTTTTATTGCCATTTCGCACAACTGCAGTCATATTAGCAAGGAGCTGTTCGTAAATCCATATGAATTTTGTTGATAGACCTGCAGCAGCGAGCTTAAAAAGAAGAGATCTTCTTTTAACAGTGTCAAAAGCAGCTTTAAGGTCTACAAAAAAAGCATATAAAGGTTTCTTTTTTTCAATAAACCGTCTTGCATTTGATGTCAGGGCGAATATGTGGTCGACTGTCGAAAGGCCAGCACGAAAGCCTGCTTGGAAGCAGGTGATGATTTCGTTACTTTCAACCCAACTATTTAGCCTGATGTATAATACCAGCGCAAACAATTTTCTTAAAGAGCTTAACACTGACTGCAATGCCTCTATAGTTTTCGGGAAGATTTGGGTTTCCCTTTTAAAAAATTGCTGTTATACTTGACGAAAGAAAACAATCTGGGAAAGTATGTTCATTGAACATTTTGTTGAATAGACGAAGAACATGTTCCACGAGTTGCATTTTTGAAAAACTCAATTGGAATACCATCCGTGCCTGAAGCTTTATTATTTTTCATTTTATCAAACGCCGCAAGAAGCTCTTGCATAGTAAAATCTGAATCCAACTCTGGGATAGCTATGTATGGTATTGCAAAATTAATTTGGGACTGGTTTGGGTCGGGTAGCAGAAGCTCTCGAAAAAACTCTGCCAGCACATCTAGATTTATATTAGACGCAGTAGACTTATGACGACCACTAAGCACTTGAACGTTCTGCCAGAAAGATTTTGAGTCCCTGCAATTAACAAGTTTATTCGCCGCCTTCCTTAAAAATTAGTTTTTTTCCTACCGCAGAGGTCTTTGTATTCTTTGTTTGCTTGCAAATAGAGTTGTTTATAAGCTTCATTATATGTGTCTCTGAAAAGTTTTAAGAGCTTGAAGGATTTCATTCTCCTGTTCCTACAATCATCATCATACCAATTAGTTTTTGAAAAAGGGTTGGTCAAAGTTGGGTTGGACACCGCAGACTGCCTCACAATCTGTAAAACTTTTTGTGTTTCGTCCTCCACAGAGCGTGTAAGTTCAAGGCTTACAGTGGATATATTTTGGTTTAGTCTGTGCTTGTAAATCCTTGAATGCTTTTCAGCCCATCTTAATCTTCTAACCTTTGTGACACTTTCGACCTGAGTTTGATTATCTTGAGAATAAAGCTCACAAGCTACTTTAATAGGAAGATGACTAGAGTAATTTGCTGAAAATACTTCAAAATCGCTAACAATATTGAGCCAATCTCCCCTAACCAAACAATAATCAATGACAGAACATCCTTGAGCGGAAACAAACGTATAGCAGCCCTTTTCATCACTTTGAGAGACAACATTTATAACCAAAAAACCGAAATCTTCAATCATCTCAATAAGAGCCTTTCCGTTTGTGTTCAAAGTTTCGTCGAAAGAATTTCTTTCATAGAAAAACTCGCCATTATTCATGAACGAAGAGTCCTGGAAATTGCTTATACGACCATTTAGGTCACCGATTATCATCATATTTTCATGACTAAAATTAAAAAAAAAATTTTGTAACTCTTCAAAATCTGTGTTTCACCCACCAAAATTAAGGTAAATAGGAATTATTTGAAAATGTTTTGAATCAATTAAAACATCAATGATTATTTTGCCTCCAATAGTTTTCCGTTTGTATTTTTTTTTGTATTTATTGTTATATAAATTTTGTTTACACTTAGATACAATATTATCTTTTAGTTGTGAAACAATAGATCAAGGTAATAATTACATTAAATAAAAACTTTAAATTATGATTTACTCAAACCTTTCTTATTTTTCTTATTTATATATCTATCATGTTGTTATGTATTTATTTATCTAATTGAAACATATTGCAATTGTATATATTTATATTTAATTATTCATTCGCTTTTCCTTCCTTACTTCTCTTTTGCTTTCGACGCTTATGTGCAGTAATGTTGTTTAAGTTTTTCCTGAAAATCCTTGATATTTGAAGACCTCCTGACATAGAGCGGAAGGGAATTCCAAAGTCTTATAGCGTAAACAAAGAATTGTTTTTGAGTAATAGTGTAGTTCGAGATGGGTGTGACGAAACTTCTACTTCTTTCAGAGGAAGATGGATATTGTAATCTTTGGAAAAGATATTCGGGCACTTTGTTTTCCTTTAGAGTGAATAGAAAAGTTAATGTTTTAGATTCGAGATACTTCTGTAATTCCATTCCAAGGAAAGCCTTAACATAACCAGAAATGTGTTCTCTTCGGCCAATGTTATAAGCAAACCTTACTGTGCTGTTAATAGCCACTTTCAACTTTCGGAAAGAGTAGCTATTCTAGGTCACAAAAAATGGGATAGGCATAAAAAATAATTGGAAACAGGAGTGTCTTAATCAGCAATGCTTTAATTCTAAACGGAAGGCAGTTTCCAATTTGATACAAAGCACGGAGGGAACCGTATATCTTGGAAACTGTTTTAGCAATGTGATTTTCCCAGTTGAGATTTTGGTTGAATATAACCCCCAGATTTTTAACACTACTAACGTAGGGTAATACTAATCCTTCTAAGCACAATTTCGGTAAGCTTTGAGTGTCAATGCTTGAACGACTAATTAATATGGCTTGAGTTTTATTGGAGTTTAACATAAGCTTATTCCTCATCGACCAAGAGGCTACCAAGCAAAGGTCCTCATTAATTCGTTCGGTGGCATCTTCAACAAGACCTATCGGATAGCTGTAGTGTATCTGCACATCATCTGTGTACATTTGGAACTTACAGCATTTTAAAATTGATAGAATGTCGTTATTGAACAGGATGAACAATAGTGGACCCAAGATGGATCCTTGCGGGACACCAGCATTTGTACCAAGGAGATTTGACATTTTTCGGTTGCAGTAGACGGTTTGTGAGCGACTTATTAAGTAACTTTCCATAAGCTTCAAAGCTGTGGGGTCGAAAGCAAAGTAGTTTTTCAGTTTTAGAATGAGAATATCATGAGGAACTGTATCGAATGCTTTAGAGAAATCGAGTAGGACGAGTGATGTGACATTATCTTGATTCAATTCCATTCGAATGTCATCTACCAAGTTCAAGAGCGCCGTAGTGCAACTGTGCTTTGGTCTAAAACCGGATTGCCTTGGTGATAGAAGGTTAAACTCATTGAGAAAAGAATGTATTTGTTTGCTCATAAGTTTTTCAAAAACCTTCGAGATGAAAAGAAGAATAGATATAGGACGATATGATTTATTCCCGGACCCCGCATTTTTAAGGACGGGGATGGTTTTGGAAATTTTCCAGGAAGACGGGTATATGGAGTAGGTTAAAATGTTATTAAAAATGTAAGTAATTTCGGAGAGCACCCCATGAATGATCATTCTCCAGAACTTTGGCTGCATTCCATCTAATCCAGTCGCGTTTGACTTTATTGCAGAAACTGCACTAAAAACTTCGTATTCAGTAACTCTTTGAAAGCTAAAACTCCTACATATTGTTGGTATAAGCGATTCTTCTACAGCATACGATCTGTGATCTATGTGGTTTCGGTCATATACGACATTCGAAATGGAAGCAAAGTCTCTGTTTAAGTCATCTGGATTCATTTCACAGACATCTTCATCAAACCTATTTTTATTGCAAGTTCCCAATGATTTGATATTTTTCCAAGTTTTTGTAATATTTATATTAGGACTGAACTTGGAATTGTAAAACCGGATCTTTGAATTTCTGATTTCCCGTTTTACATTTTTAACACATGTGTGTTAATTTCTATGTTCAGTTGAGGTCAGTCATCAATTCAAAATGATTCGCCTGCAGTTGATGGTCAAACCAAATTACATTTGATTTTGTATTCTAAAATAATAACAAAATAAACAGAATGGAGAGCTCCAAAATGGCTTTGCACATATCTCAAAATCATACCTTGTTCGAGGAATGAAAGAAAGAAAGGTTTTTTGCCGATTACGAAAGGCTTATCATGAAAGCGCTTGTCATGGCAATGAAAAATTTAAAAGTATGAAGGAGTCACGACTGTAAAACTGTCCCGATGAAGATTTTGCGAACGTTTGAACATCATCATGCCTCACCTGGCAGGGAAAAGCGTTCTATTGATAGGAAATTTTAATGCGAGAACTAGCAATCTTCAAATCACCACATCCCTAAGTATTGACAACCCTTATGAAATCTTGAAAACAGATCATCAAAAGACGCTGTACGCAACCAAAACTGCACACATCTCCTTTAAATGCTACAGTTATATGATTGCCTAGTGTTAAATGAATGTAAGAACGGTGATTAACGATGGTAACTTCACTTTTTACGGTGGACGGGGTAATTCTGTCATCAACTTTTGAGCGGCAAATAAGAATTGGGTTAATTTAATAACAAAATTCATGAAGGAGTCACGACTGTAAAACTGTCCCGATGAAGATTTTGCGAACGTTTGAACATCATCATGCCTCACCTGGCAGGGAAAAGCGTTCTATTGATAGGAAATTTTAATGCGAGAACTAGCAATCTTCAAATCACCACATCCCTAAGTATTGACAACCCTTATGAAATCTTGAAAACAGATCATCAAAAGACGCTGTACGCAACCAAAACTGCACACATCTCCTTTAAATGCTACAGTTATATGATTGCCTAGTGTTAAATGAATGTAAGAACGGTGATTAACGATGGTAACTTCACTTTTTACGGTGGACGGGGTAATTCTGTCATCAACTTTTGAGCGGCAAATAAGAATTGGGTTAATTTAATAACAAAATTCGAGGTGCAGCACCAAAACTTCTCCGACCACATGCCCATTACTGTCGTTTGGACCAGTCAAAATTCTAATCAAGAAAAAAATCAGAAACTTATCCCTAGATTGAAATGGAAGCAGGAGGATGCTGAAAAGTTCCAACAAAATGTAGATCACCATCTATCAAATTTCGCTAAAGGCGTAGGACACCATCTATCAAATTTCGCTAAAGGCGTAGGACTAACTGCTGAAATCCTATCAGTACACTTCAAAAACCTGTTTTATGGCAAATCGATACTGAGCTACCAACTTGGGGAACCTTTGGTAACCAATGAGAGCTTAGACCAAGAAATCATAGTTCCTGAAATATATGCTGTTCTTCACAGAGCGAAAAATTAAAAAGCCCAGGGTGAGGATGGAATCACATACGAATTTTTCAAAAACGCTACCCCCAGTTTTATCAACCAACTGAAGATCTTATTCAACAAAGCATTCCAAAACGAGGACATCCCTAAACTCAATTAAAAGATCAGTGATCTTCCCGATTCACAAAGGAGATCTGGACGTGGTTAAAAAATACCGAGGAATTTTATTAATGAATGTCCTGGCGAAATTGTTTTGCGGAGTTCTCGCAGCCAGGTTGGAATCGTGGGTTGACGCCAACAATATCCTCACTGAATTTCATGCTGGTTTTATGAAAAACAATTCAACCACTGATCACATTTTTACAATGAGTTCAATTGTCAAAGCTTTTCAAGCTAGGAACAGAAAAGTATTTGCATTCTTTGTGGATTTCAAATCAGCTTTTGACTTGATAAATCGGAATGCTCTGTTTTATAAACTCTCGCAAATAGGTATTTCAACGAAATTTACACACGTAATAAAGGAAATGTATTTCGATTCAAAAGCTGCTGTCTGGGATGGGTCAGATTATCAAAACGGTTCCCAACGGATAATGGTGTCAAGCAAGGATGTCTCCTCAGTGCTCTTTTGTTCACATTATTCATTAATGATATAGTGAATTATCTTCCTGATGGTGGAATTCGGATTTCCGGAATGTCTATAAATGTACTGCTATATGCCGATGATTGGGTTTTATTGTCAGAATCAGCCGAAGTACTTTAACTGATGATAAACCGTCTATCAGAGTATTGCTTGTTATTAATACTAGCAAGTCTAAGATTATGGTATTTACGAGATCTTCTAGGAGCCAGAACCGTTATAATTGGTACTACAATGGTGACCTTCTGGAAAATATTTAGCGAATATAGGTATTTAGGAGTGAAACTCAATACGAAGCTGGACTTTAACGAACATTTAATTGAGAAAACCAACTCATGCCAAGGTATGTTGAATCTCTTGTGGTCTTCTGAAACAAACGAATTCCACTCTCTGCAAAATTCAAAATATTCGACGCTGTTGTGAAGTCTACACTTTACTATGCTGCTCAAGTGTGGGGTATGGATGAGTACGAAACGATCGAAAAATTCCAGAGAAACTTCTTAAAAAAGCTTTTCAACCTGCCCCTTAAAACCCCGAGCTATGCGTTAAACATAGAAATAGGACTTCCTATACTTTTCACCAGTACATTGAAAACCCAAGCGGACTATATCGTAAAAGTTTTTGATCAACCAGGTGAACGACTGAACATACGAAACGAAGGTTGGTGGATGAGGAAAATGGAAAGGTATGGCAATCAATTTTGATGAGGATATATCGATGGATTGAAGAAAGTTGGTTGATTTTTGAAAGAGCAGCTCTATCGCATTTTTTGAAAATACGAAAACTCTGTGCGTGATGGATTTAAAGCTAACGCTCGCCAGTCCTTTATAGTATTATAGTAGATTCCTGTGCTCTTAACTCAATTTGAGCTTAAATCAAGCAAATTGCTTTAATTACTCATTGAGTTACAATGAGATCTCACTAATATTTAAAGCAAGATGTGAACTCTTATTAGAACTCAACGGAGCACCTTACAATGGAAGTTTCACCCAATGCTGCTCTTTATGAAATCTTAAACCCAAAGAATACTGCTTTCATTTCATTAGTATGACCAGTTTTTGCATCCCAACGGTTTTCATATTTTGGAAAAGATCTCTAACAATGCTTGAAACAACAAACTTTTGAAGGAAACGGACTGGAAAACTTGGGCATCATTCTTAAAAGAAATATCCCAGTATAGGATGTTGCTAATATCAGAATTTGATTAGTTATACTCATTTATTATTTTGTAATGAAAAGAATCTTTTACATACAATAAGAGAAGAAGTATTGTAAGGAACATAACTTGATTCATCATCTGACTGCATCCAGCGTAAATTAGGCAAATTAAAGTCTCCAATTACGATAATGTCATCACTGGAGTCAGCGGTTTCAATGCAGCTCTTACAAGTTTCAGCTTGATGGCATTCGAGGTTCATCTTCATAAACCAGCACTGTTATTTAGTTGATGCAGTGCACGCGCAACCCAACCTGATCCAACTATCGGCGGCTAAAAGTCTCTGCAGACTTCTTTTTTCCTTTACCAGCGCCAGCATCACAAGCATCGTTATCACGAAAGAATCACTGCTTTCCCTCTCAACTGATTCCCAATAGTGATCCGCTCGTTATGTACGCGACTGCTAAGTGCAAAGGCTCTATATCAAAAGAAAGTCCAATTTAATGGTTAAAAATTTTACTCTACTAATTCAACAAACTCACCTGTTCTGTTACTTACTTTAGACACCACAGACGATGTTAATTTTCATTTTCTATAAAAGCCTTATTTTACCTAACCACTCTTAGTGACCTGATGAGATTTAGTGTTTTAACAAGTAGAATAGAAGAATCTCACTAATAGTTAAAAATGAAGTGATGAGCCCGCTACTCTACTTACCTTGTTACACTATTTTAACTGTGGGTCCTTCGAGTGGCTTGCAATATTAAAAAAAAAATAATTTATTACTTTTCAATCCCTACTTTCCAACAGTTTAAAAATTAACACACGGGCGTTCAGAAAAAGAACAAAAGTTCTTTTGAGCTTTGAAATAATTTAGAAATCAAGTTACCAAATTGGAGAATTCTACAAAATTATGAAGATTTTTAAAAGCATTGCTGGTTTGTGGCTTCCAAGCAATGTCAACTTATGTTCAAGTTCATGAAGAAATTAGAAAACTTAAAAATTTAACTGTAAGCGTTCAATAAATTAATCAACTGAAATCCTTTAGCGACTGTTTTGTGACCACATATGACCGAAAACAAACCTGTTTGTGACAAATGGGAAACCAGATATGAAAAAAAGGGCTTTCACATAAAATATTTCATCACAGCAAGCGTAAAGAAAGAAGGAATACCACATATGTGACCAAAAAAAACCTTTTTGTGATAAAAAAAAGATCCACTATGACCAAATAGAAACATTTTTGTGACTGTTTTGCGACAAAAAAGCTATCTCATATAAAAATGAATAAATAGGGGAACGCAACAGAACGAGGAATCCCTGGGCCTATCGCATTTCTAACAACCATGCCTTGTGAGGAAATGGAGGGGCCTACAATTTTCTGCCGGTTCCGAACGGCTAATTGAGAAAGCCCTTTTCATGGCAATGAATTTACAAGGACTTGCCAATTCCTCGCGAAAGGCAATAGCCGTGGAAAAAACATGTTTGCCTCTGCTGAGATTCGAACCTCGAACCTCTGGGTTAGCAGGTGGATATGCTAACCATCACGCCACGGGTACCAAATCTCATGTGGAACCGTAAGAATATTTCATCATTTAGCAATTCCAAGTATCCAAGGTGCATATTCTTTCAATTTCATCACATGATTTGCAATTCTGTTTTTAGTCACTCAGAAGTTGCTAATTGTGGAACAGTCACTGAACAGTTTAAGTTAAGTTTAAGTGTAGCATGAAAACTCTCATGAAACTTAGGTACATAAATAAGTTAAAGCGGTTTTACCAGTGGCATGTTACGTGGGAGGTTCGTGGTTCGAGTCCAAGAAACGTCAAAGAAACAATTCTTTTCTACTCGGATATCACCTCTCGCGAGGAGTTTTCTTGTCCTAAGATAGAGTAATACATACGAACTCGAAGCACGCTTTCGAACTTAACCGTCTGAATTGGCATGAGATCAAAGGCCTTTTTAAGTATGCGCCGAGGCCTATTTATTTTTTTAAAGCAAAGCTTCGATTTTTCAGCCTAGAAACGCAAATAGAATTTAGATTTTTCAAGAAAGAGAATTAACTATAACCAACAAGGAAGCTGATCTGTCGCTTTTAACAAAAAAAATGAAAGAATTCAAATGCTTGTCACTCGGGGAGGTTCTTTTTTAAAATGAAAAAAGTTACAACTTTAGTCCAACAATTTTGTCACAAATATCGTAAAAGTGTTTTCCGAAGTTGTAAGGATTTTTTTTCTTTTTAGTATAGACAAACACTGCAATGCACTTTATCAATGTTTTTATCACTCAGCAAGTAAAATGTCAAGGGCAAATTTTTTTTTTAAACAGATTTTAAAAGAGCTTTTCAAATAAACTTGTAAATTAATAAAACTCCAAAACTATGTTTCAAACTCAACCAAACTCACGACTCACAGTCATGGCACATATTTCTTTGAAAAAAGTCTCAGAAAAAAACTATAATATCCTTTTTCATTAATTTAAATGCACTTATTACACAACAATGAAGAACCATTTTCCACTTCACTTCTAATTCCAGACTTGAAAAACAATGTCAAAAAGTTAAAAATGCAACTCTAACTCAAATCGAACTCTAGTCGATGGTGTTCAAAAAGTGAGTATGATGAATTCTTTTAAAGATATGGGTTTTTATAGGTCTGTTATCTGTGTTGGACAAATTTGTCGCACCTTACGATAATGGATATGATTATTTTTTTATTTGTTCATTGTTCACATTTATATACCAGTGATATATGAAGTCATACTTTATACGACGTATTGGTATCGATGGTATCAGTATCAGTTTATCGCATTTCTTGCGCCTGTGTGGCAATCAATTTTTTTTTTTTTTTTTTTTCAAGTATTGCTATGAGTTTTGGGTGATTTTCTTAGCGATAGCACTTATTTATCAGGTAGAAAGTCTAATAACTTGAATAATTCCCAAGAGCTTGGAGTTGAAAAAACGTACGATTGATTTTTGTGCATTTATGGTTGTGACTGTTTCTTCGATGACATTTCCGTCGTCAGTCAGTGGGGCAGGATTGCTTCTTCATCAACAGTGAAAATTGCCAAATGCCAAAAAATGCTTTTCGAATGGTTTTGGGTGTGCTGAATTCGAAACGTCACTTATGATTTTCTCTTATCTCTGACATCAATACTTACGAGGGCAACTAACGAAACTAAGGGTTCACTGGCAGAACCATGTCATGTCCATGATACTGTCAGTGAAATTGCAAGACATGACTAGAGTCTTAAACAACTGCGGATGAGAGGACATTCCAAATACATACCAAGCGCCAGACCAATAAATTAGGAGGACTTAGATATCTGTCTATGGATTCAAAAGTAGATAGCATCTCTATTTCCAAAACCAAGCATATGTCATGTTGTCTATAGATTGAATGGCCTTAACCCTTAAGCAGGGGCTTACTTTAGAAGGTTAATATGTAAGGCGGATGATAACTCTGTTTGGGCGTTAACTGTTCGGGGAGGCTCTCATTGGCAACGAGTGCATCGAAAACTACTAGAAATGAAACAAAACATAAACTACAAATATTTTGAAGGACAATCAACTAAGAAACATTGAACAAAAATCATGCATGTGGAGCACTGGTTTTAAATTTTTGTTTTAAACTATATTTATTAATGTTGAAATCTTAAAGTAGAGAGTTAGAATTGTGTAATCTACACACGCGCGATAACGGCTCATTCATACCGTAATTGGTTCTATGATGGGGGCAATGAATCAACTCCAAATTACGCAAGTGGTGAGATCCTCCGCGGTAGTTAAAACCTATGGACGAAAGCAAGTAAGGAGCATCTATAAAGCCAGTCAAAATCTGATGGAAAAATACTAGGTCATTGTTGATACGTCTTTGACTAAAGGTTTGCAATTGCAAAAGTCGAATTCGATGTTCATAAGGAGGTAGATTGAATGGATCTAAGGAAGACCCTTCAAAGCAAAACGTATAAATTTGTGTTGTACTGCCTCAATACGATGTTTATGAATTTCATATAGGGGAGACCAAACTTGTGAGGCGTACTCGAGATGAGGGCGAACAAAACAGTTATACAAAGATAATGTTAGATAAGGAGCATTAAATTCTTTTGACCACCTCTTTATGAAACCTACCATAGAATTTGCTTTCCTTACAATTGAGCTTATGTGCTCACTAAATTCAAGGTAAACACCTAGGTTACGAAAACTTGAGACATTACTAATGAATAACCAGACATAAAATACATAGCATTACTAGGTAGAAAGTCATAGTTTGGCACTTCGAGGGGTTGAGACTAAGACCATTTTCTTACCCCTTTTAAAAACCGGAGTGATAAAGGACTTTTTCGAAAGGCTTGGGAAAACGCCTGTTTTGATTGAAAGCTGAAAAAGATATTGAAGTGGTAACGTTTTTATGGAACGGCATTTCTTTAAAAGAATAGGCGGGACTCCATCCGGAGCGGACGAAAAGTCATCTTGCAGAAGTGATAAATACTTTTAAATGTTGTCACTATGAATAAGGATATTATTTAAATTAACTTGAGAGCAGTTACGTAAATACTTAAAGTAGTTTTCATCTATTACTACGGGGGTATCCCAGAAAGAGCTTCAAAAATGGTTAGCGAAGGCATTACAAATATCGTTAGTATTCTCTAGTGGAGTATCAACAGAAATAAAGTTCACTGGATACCCATCAGATTTTTTCTTTGAATTGACAAATCGCCAAAAACTTTTCGGGTCATCCATTAAAGAGAATGACATCTGTCTTAGGTAGTTGGAGTAAAGAGTTTTGGAGAGCGTGTTAAAGTTTTCAAAAAAGCTAATATAAACACTATAGTCAGTTGTAGAATGAGTTTTAATGTAGGCTTTGCAGGCTTTATTTCTCTTATTTCGTAGAATCTTTAGTTCTTTGGTATACCATGGCTGATTAAAGCAGGAATTCTTAAGGATTTTTCGGGGAATAATTTTCCAAAATCAAGTAAAAGCATTTGACTGCAACGTCGATATTGTTAGAAACTGATACATTATCTATACCGCCTCTGGTGAGTTCTTCGGAAAGCAAATCGAAATTCGCTCTCCATTTTGTCCAATTCGTCGATGTTCTGTGTCCTTGTTTGATGACAACATAAACTTCGTTTTGCCCTCATTAACCATCAAACCCATTTTTGCCACTTCTTCAATATTCGCAACAGCACCTATGGACATCACGCTTTTTTCTTTTCCATTACGTCAATATCGTCTGCGTAGGCGAGTAATTGAACAGACTTTTGAAAGACTGTTCATCTGGTGCTGACGTTTGGGTTTTGTATAATTTTGAAGAAATCGCATGACAGTTTGTCCCCTTGCCTTAAACCTTTTTCGACATCAAAGGCCTCGATGAGTTCCTTGCCGACCTTGACGGAGCAGCGTGAATTCTCCAAAGTCATCCTGCATAACATAGTCGTACCTGTTTTTCAGGGATGCCGAAACAAGAAATGGCTCTGTACAGCTCGTTACTGTAAATTCTGTCATACGGCTTGAAATCGATAAAGAGATGGTGAATATCGATATTGTACTCTCGGGTTTTTTTTTCGAAGAACTGCCGCAATGTGAAAATTTGGTCTATTGTGGACTTCTCTGGTCTTAACATCTGGTCATCACATTGAAATGGACCTAATGGACCTATCAAGTTGTGGATGTGGGGTTTCAGACGTTCACATATTATAGCAGACAAGATCTTATAAGCGACGTCAAGGAGGCTTATCCCTCTGTACTTGGCGCAATTGTGAGGGCCTTACATACGATACTGAGGTTTAATTCATCGGGCATGCTTTGTTTCGACCATATCATGCAGATCAGCTGATGTATCCTCCTTTCTAACTCGTCTCCAGCTGCCTTGAAAAGTTGGGCATCAAGGCCATCTGCACCTGCAGTCTTATTTTATTTAAGTTTGCATATGGCAAGCTTAACTTCTTCTAGGTCGGGAGGATGGCATTCTTGATCTTCGTCGAAGCTGAATGGGGCAATCTGACTGACAGCGGAATTTGTGTCCTCATCGCCGTTAAGCAGTCTGCCGAAGTGATCTTTCCAGATCCTCAGTATAGCGACTGTGATTCTCAAACTATGCTTCCCTGCTGGTCTGTACAAGCTTGAGTTCAGGGCTTGCCACCCTGGCAGGATCTTTTTACCTTTTGGTAAAACTTCCGAATCTAGTTCCTCTCATGGCACCTAAAACGAGCGCTTCTCATGCTGCTTCTTTTTCTTTTTGAGAATTCGGTGTTCTTCCCTTCTTTTCTCCTTGTAAATCTCGGTATACTGATCGTAAGCAGCCCTCGTTCGTTTTTGCATCAGCATTTGTCGTGCTTTTTGTTTGGCTGCATTTGCCTGCATTCTTAATCGAACCATGGGTTTCGTTTTGGGGGCCGAGTAAAACCTATAACCTCGGAGGCTGCTGCCACTTCTTCACTTCAATGCTTAATGCTGGCGGCATAGGATTCAAGGATAATTGATGGGACACTCGATTGGCAATCTCTTGCGATTGTAGCTCTCCGATCCGACGTGATGTCTCTTTACTGCGTTAGTAAGTGAGCGTCAGGTAGTGATCCGAGTCAAAGTTGGTCCCTCGGAAAGTTCGGACATCTTACACACTGGAGGAGTGCCTTGCGTCGATTGCAACATGGTCAATTTGGTTGACGGTTGATTGATCTGGGGATCGCCATGTGTCTATGAATTTTGAGATGCGGGAAGCGTGTACTACTTACAGCAAAATTAAGCCCCGCAGTAAAAAAGATTACCCTTAGTTCGTTTTCGGAGGCTTTGTCATGTAGGCTATGCGTATTTCCAAAGATGTCCTCTTTTCCTGGTTTTGCACTAAAACCACCAAGAACGATTTTCACGTCGTGTCTAGGGCACTGCTCATATGTTTCTTCGAGGAGCTCGTAGGTCATAGCTCTTATTTCCAAACTTTCTACCATTCCTAATCTCTTTGAAAAACTGGTATATGACCAGCTGGCTATCAGTGTTAAAAATGTTATTTGTACACAGCAACACGGGTTTGTCCAAAATAGATCGACTGTTACAAACCTGCTATGCTTTCTTCAAAAATGTTCTTTAGCACAAGGCTTTCGATCAAATTTCACTCAATATTATTCTATTCAAACTAAATGATATGGGCTTCCCACCTGTGTTCACCGATTGGGTAGGTACTTTCTTATCTGTCTTTGAGATCTTACCAAGTAAAGTTTCGCAATATCCTTTCCAAACCTTTCAATACTGGCTCAGGTGTACCTCAGGGAAGTCATCTAGGACCTCTTCAATTTATTTTAGCTATCAATGATGTTGTGTCCTGAATTTCCTTCAGTGAAATATTAATATTTGCTGATGATATGAACATTTTTTTAAAAAGATAACTGGTTCGCTTGATCGCTCTCATCTCCAATGCGATGTTCAATCATTTTGCAATTTGGTGTTTTTAAAATGGGCTCAACCTTAACCACAACAAATGCTAAAGCCTGACTTTATCTAAAAAGAAGGAACATAGCAACCCTGGTTATTCCATTTCCAATATTATTCTGAGTCAAGTCACAGTAATGATTTCAAGGTTGACGACCCAAGCAAACGAGAAAAGAACAAAGACATCCGATATATGCTCACATTTGCGCTAGCCATGATGTGAAAACTGTTTTTGCCTATTTTACGGCTAAGCTATGGAAAAAGGATACATTTGGAAATACAAAGCAGAATTGAGGACCAATTGAGCAATGCTGACAAACCATCGGAACTGCAGCTTCCTGCAAAACTCTGAATCGATGTGACGGATCGTGGAAGCACATTGCTAGCAAATCGAGAAGGAGATACCTAATCGGCACAATCAAATGGAAGAAGACCTCAATCGACAAACAGTTCGGATCTGGACAATTGAAACTGTTTTCGAAAGATGTTGTTCAAGATTCACCCCAAACTGTAATGAAAACCACCTAAGTAAGCAAGTCCATGTTACTATACAAAAGGGTTCCCGTTTTCTGAGAGGTGACAGTTGCTCCTATTTTTGTATGTAGGTTCATTTCATCTAAATGTGTGGTACCCAATATAATTTTGTTGTTACTACCAAGTTGATTCAGTAATTGTTGCCATTAACATTTTTACCATCGTCAGGCTACTTTTCAATTTGATTTCCATTCCCACCGACCACGGTCCACTGGATCATGCTAAGTGCTAAGGTAAAAGGTATGAGAATGTCATGCCTGTTTTTTACCCCATTGGCGGCTTTCTATTACTTCTTATGTGGCCGTGTCGGTCGTCGTCAGTTTTTATTTCAATTCGCTTAATTTCTTAAATTGGCTAGTTTATCGGTGTCTTGCAATTTTAATTGGAGCTTTTAAGAAATGAAAAAAGTAACGCATCGACCGACCGTGCAATGTTGTTGTCATCACTACCAAAATTTATGGACTCTAATTGGATGTGCTTTGAGGGAGGGTGTGAGAGGGGAGGGAGGGGGACAAGGAGAACCTTTATTTGCTTCTCAACTTATTCTGGCTAAGAACATCATAGTCATAATATCATGCTCTCAATGGTGTAGTCATGACTTTTTTACGCAAATGAATTAACTAGCGACCAGGCAGACAGACACTGGGCTGAAAGAGGTTGGTGTATTTTCACTCAGAAGGGATGTTAAATTTAATTGTCGCCATGATGTAGATGGGGTACAATACAACTCTCAGCTATGATGTGGCTGCGATTCTGTAAGGACATGCGATATTTTTCTTTTTCTTACGTTCCGAGTAGGTATGTAAGTTGACGATGTTTAAAAACCATTCTTTTATGTGAAAAGTGCGGGAGAGATGTATGATGATTCATTTTGGGACTCATTTGATTAGGGCTAGTCTTGGCTCTTGGGTGAAAATGTGTACCGCATTTCTGTTCTTTGTAACAAAAGGACACATGTTATGGTAAACCGAACAAGTGGTGGTGGGTGTAGAAAGTTATTTGTATAATAATGTGCGAGGATTAATCATTCACAATACAAAAAACCGAAACTGTGGCGACCGAGGACACTGAGAGTTTCCCAAATCTTTTCAGCGCTTAGCATAGGTCAGGTTAGGTAAGATTTATATGGTTGGCAGGAAAACAATTGACACACTCACACCAATATTACCTCCGCTGTGATACCGAGTGAAGGATGTGTGGTTGTGACTTTTAGGTAAATCTAACCAGGAGTTTTCAGTAAAGCGATGGAGGTGTTGGTTATCTGTGCTCATCAGATCGCTTTGATAAACGATCTAATATAAAATATATACGTTTGAGGGGAAACCCGTGGCGTAATGGTTAGCATATCCACCTGCTAACCCAGAGGTTCGAGGTTCGAATCACAGCAGAGGCACAAATGTTTTTCCACGGGTATGGCTTTTCGCGAGGAATTGGCAGGTCCTCCGATAGTAAATTCATTGCCATGAAAAAAGCTTTCTCAATTAGCCGTTCGGAATCGGCAGAAAATTGAGGTCCCTCCATTCCCTCACAAGGCATGGTTGTTAGAAATGCGCTAGGCCCAGGGCGCCTCGGTCTGTTGCGCCATCCTTTTTACTGCTCCACTGTATATATTCTGGGTTTACAACTGGGAGGCAGCTGCGCGGTGCGCTATTGTGTTTTTCGACCCCGAATAAGTTCCTTCATAAACGGGCTTCTTCCGTCTTTTTATTTATATTTGAAGCATGGTGTATATAAGTCTGTACCGTGTACACCTCTGTATGCCATTGAAAGAGTCAAAGTCGCTATACTGAGGATCTGGAAAGATCACTTCTGCAGATTTCAGAACTTGATGAGATCACAAATTCCGCTGTCAGTCAGATTGCCCCATTCAGCTTCGACGAAGATCAAGAATGCCATCCTCCCGACCTAGAAGAAGTTAAGCTTGCCATATGCAAACTTAAATCAAATAAGACTGCAGGTGCAGATGGCCTTGATGCCCAACTTTTCAAGGCAGCTGGAGACGAGTTAGAAAGGAGGATGCACCAGCTTGCGATTTCTTCAACATCATACTTGAAAAGATTGTAAGAAACTCAAACGTCAACACCAAAGGAACAATCTTTCAAAAGTCTGTACAATGACTCGCCTACGCAGACGATATTGACGTAACGGGAAGAAAAACGCGTGATGTCCATAGGTGCTTTTGCGAATATTGAAGAAGTGGCAAAAATGGGTCTGATGGTTAATGAGGGCAAAACGAAGTATATGCTGTCATCAAACAAGGACACAGAACATCGACGAATAAGACAAAACTTCACAATAGACAGACATAACTTCGAAGTAGTACAGGACTTCGTCTACCTAGGATCCGCTGTAGACACGGACAACAACATCAGTGTGGAGATCAAACGGAGAATAACTCCTGCCAACCGTAGCTTCTTTGGGTTAAGTAGGCAATTGAGAAACAAAACCCTCTCGAGAAAAACCAAGGTAGCCTTGTATAAGACCTAAATCATCCCAGTCCTGCTGTACGGCGCGGAAGCATGGACCTTATCGAAAGCGGATGATTAAACCCTTGGTCGTTTCGAAAGAAAAATTCTCCGAATGATCTTTGGTCCCTTATGCGAAGACAATGTGGGGAGAAGAAGGTACAAGAGCTCTATATGAGCTGTACCACGACATGGGGAAAGCCTGAAGAGTACAGAGAGTAAACGCTTCGGCTCGACGGGTCTTCGAAAGCACATTGCAGGGAAATCGCGGAAAGGGACGACCTTGTCTTAGGTGGCACAATCAAGTCTATGAAGACTTCAACCGACTTAGAGTGCAAAACTGGAGAGAGCTCGCCCGAAATCGAAGTAGTTACAGAAGGATGTTGGTTGAGGCCAGGTTCATTCCGAACTGTAATGCCCACCTAAGTAAAAGTAAAGTAGTGAGTTCGTATAACCACTTGCTTTCTTAGGTGGACTGTGGAAATTACAATTCGGGATAAGCCTGGGTACTCACCAACATCTTACGATACCTAGCGGCTTTAATTTATCTTTGGTTCTAATATAACTGTTGCTAACCTATTAGGCGCTGTTTCAATCAGTTTCATCACAAAACTTGAACGATTTTTATGCTGCCGGTTGCTTTTAAGCCTTCCGTTTAAAAATTCTCCAAAACTGCTGAACATTAACTCTGGAGACTAGGAACGCATTAGTTTCAAGTTGCTATAATAACTGACTTTTTTGATTCGACCTGTCTGTTACGTGCCATTTGTTTGGTTTATGTTTTCATGTTTCGCATTAAATGAAAGACTAATGCAGAAGTTTTTAATTTAAAATGATATACGATTTGCCCCGTCTACGTATAGATAGACGCCGGGTTCTAACATAAAAGTGGATGATTTCGTCCATGGTATACGTGACCGTTGAACGACTACGAAGTGAATCTCATTATCCCTTGGGCACGAGAATCTAAATCATAAAAACAAAATAAAACTGGTAGTTATTAACCAAACACCACCATCCACTACACCACAACCCCTAACCTGTTATGCATCTGTATCTTCTGTATGCAACAGTTAGTGTGGTCAACTCTTTGCTGTAACTTAGGGTAGTTCGTGAATTGTTTGTTGACTTTTATATGGTTTTTGGGTGCTCGCTTGGAATGAAGAATATGGCAGAGACCTAATTTTAAACTTAGTTTTTTGTAAAAATAATAATCCTTAAAACTGTATTCAAGTTGGGCTTCTATAGGCTTAGGGCTGCCAGATTTTCAAATTTTCTTCCCCAAGCAAAGTTTTGACTTTAAGGTCATTTTTTTCAGAGAAGTGATTGATCGCCCTGTTTTTCAAACTATACTGATTCGGAATGTCAGCCAAATTCGGTCAGGTCCTTGAAAATATCTAAAGCTGTGTGGAATGGGTCAGAAATTTCAGACTGGTTTGAATGTAAGATGGGTGTAAAACAAGGCTGCACACTGAGTCCGAGTCTTTTTGCGACCTCATCGAATTTCTTCCCTGCGGAATAGAGGTATCGAGAATAGTCATCAAAGCTCTCCTGGTTGCAGACGACGGCGACGTGGCGTTATTTGCATACACCCCAATCGCTCCAACTAATGATCAACAGACTTGAAACGCACTGCAAATTGTGGAATTTCAGAGTCAATCTGGAGAACTCTAAGGTGATGATCTGTAGAAAATGTTCAGAACGAAATGTGACGGATGAAGAATGGCATTTCGATGGAGAAGAGATCGAAATAGTGAAGTCCCAAAAACATCTGGCAGTGATTATTACCAGTAATCTTAACATGGAAACTCATCTAAAGGATAAGCTGATGAAAGCCAAGAGCAATCAATGCCACTACTTGGAATAAATGGTTTTTCGAATAAAGCTATAAGTCACACTGTGAAATACAATGTTTTTGTCTCAGTAGCAGAATCTACGTTAGATGGCGGAGCCTCTATATGCACTTGCAGTGACTAAGGTAAAATTTCTTAGAGGTACTGAAGCATTGTCACAGTTGGTATACACCAAGGAATCGTCCTTCTTTTTACTACATTCTTTTACTATCTGCTGGAATATGAAGTACAAAACATCAAAGCATATCAAATATTATTTGCTGACAATGGAGCCATCATAAGTAAGCTGAGGATCCTACATCTATGCAAAAAGCACTAAACGTAAAAGGTTAGGTTAGGTTGAATGGGGTTTGCAGCCACAAGTAGAAGGACCTCACTTGGATTTCAAGGACCCATTGTGCTCCCCGGGAAAACAAAGGAGGAGGAGGTGAGAGGATTTGGCTGGTGGTTGGGTTATTGGGGTAGGGAACCCCTACTGAACCATTTCGAGCCATGAGTAAATTTCAGGACGTTGCTCAATGGAAGGTAAGAGATGTCGCCCAGTTCGTCGAAGAAGTATTCTCCGAGGGTTTTTTCCTAGTGTGGGTCAAGCTAGGACAATCACAGAGGAAGTGGAATGATCCTTCTTCTGCCTCTTCGTCATGGCATCCTCTACATAAGTCAGATGTGCTAATGTCCATTCTCATCATGTGGGTACCCGACGAGTTGTGGCCCGTGAGAGTGCCAATCAACAGAGAGAGCCGAGGTCTCCTAAGCTGGAGTAGACATTCTGTTCTTTTCTTGGTCTGAGACAGAAATGCCTATTCCAAGTGTCAAAAGTTCAAATATCTGATATAGAACTGAGATTTATGATCACTAGTGACGCAACTCTTGATAATGTAATCAATCATCGCGTAAGCGTACTTCAAAAAAAGGTAGGCGTGGTACAGTGGTAACGTGTTCAGTAGACAGACCGGACACGTGAGTTCAAGTCCGGCTCTGGACATCTACTTTTCTTTCTGCCTTCCAGATTCATCTGGACGCCTTGCGGTTATATAGAAACCTTTTTTTTCATCTACTGCACCTTAAAAAAGGGAAAGGAGCTACTCCGGTAGTACAGTGGACCGGTGATTTAGATCTGAGTGCGGTCAGCATTAGCCTCTTCTTTTTTAATAAAAAAACAGCGTAGGGTGGATGAAGTGGTGAGATAAAAGGATTGCTGAGTTGCGACAAAAAGCATCAATTTTGATCTACAAACCTACAACTGTCAAACTATTTCCTCTTTCGATAAATCGGTAACTATACGTTTGCACTTTGTATGGCTCCTATGTTAAATATTTTCAAATGGAAAATATAATCAACAGAAGAGATCTGATTGGCGTTTTTTCTTACAAGCACTCTTTTGAAATCAAATCTAGAAAGGCACAAGTTTGACCACATTACAATCGTTGATTGTATGATTTATGACTAGAAACTATAAGCAATTCAGTATCAGTGTTTTGTTTTTATCAGTTTTCCCTGACCTGGTTTTATTTTATTTTTTATTTTTTAGCTCTTAAGCTCGTTCAACTTGTTTAATTGAAATCCCTGTTATCGAAGACTGTTTTTTTTTTTTTTAAACTTAGACACTTAGCAACAACTAAAAGCTCAAAGGTTTTCTTGGTAAACCTTTTTTATGTTTTCTCCCTAGCCGCGCGCCGTTGTTCCTTAGTCACGTTCACGTCCAATGAAAAGGGAACAAAGTTATATCAACAGTATCAAAACAAACAGAAAACAAGACGGTAGGTATTTGGTTTTTTTCGAACAGTCAAACTGTCAATAGTTAAAAGATTGCTGCTTTCTCATGAAGTATGTGTTTGTTTGTCTTAATGACTATTTTTTAAAGAAATTTATCGATATCAATTTCTTTTTATGTGTAAATACTCGTGCACCTAGTTCATGTCTTGTTATCGTTATATGTTTTATGACAGGTGGATATGATCATTTGCACTTCTATAATCCCAGACGATAATTTTTTTTATTTTGTATTATTTTTTAGAAATTGGAAATAATATTTCCTGTGATAAGCATGGGCTATGGTCATATTTGAAAACGTTTCATTTAATAGTATGGCATGTACTTCTATCTTTCGTTTATGTTCAAATGTGTGGGGTTGGGAGGGGAGTTTTTGAAAAGTATGTTTTAAACGTAGATAAATATTTTTAATACATAATTTTGTTATTTTCAATTGGAGTTTGTCAGAATTTCTTAGATGTCTTTTGAAGCATGGCAAGGTCCAACTTTACTGCTGTAGAGATAGAAACATTTGCTATAAAAGCCAAAAATTACATTTTAAGTCATTAAGCTAAGCAAATAGAGTGGCGGCAAAAAGCAAGGAGCCTTCGGGGACGAGCGCATTTCTCAAAACCATACCTAATGAAGAATGAAGTATATTCAATTATTCACATTTGGCTTAATTCAAGCTTAGCAATTTATATAAAGCTACAATCGCAATTATAGTTCCCTTATACAAGATATTATGCAACTTAACCTATCTTAAAAAACTAATAGACAGATAGATAGATTTATTTATTGTATCTGTTATTGCAAAATATTTCATAAAGGCAAAACAATCGTCAAAGATTGGCTATTGGAGTTGTTTTGGAGGAATTTTCAACATTTTTGAATAGAGAAAAATCAGAAAATCTGTTAATTGTTGTTTTGTTTTTGTTTGTTTTTATTTGTATACTTTAATTTTAAGATAAAATATCTTTTAAGCTAATACAAGTTTAAATATGAATTAATTTCTAAGCTTACTTTAGGAAAATTATAGTACACTGAAAAATTAGGCAAATCTATTATCAAATTGTTTTAATGTTTTAATGTTCTTACTTTTGCTGTAATTGTCTCTAATGTTTTAGATGTTCTTTGTAGAAAAAAAAAAAAAATAGGCTTCAAATGCATGCTAAATGAGCAGCTAATTTGTTTTCAAAGCTTCGTGGATCCATTATACGTCTAATACTTATAGGGAGATTATTCCGCAAACGAGCGGCGTTGATGAAGAACTGTCGTTCAGAGGTTAAAATCGTAAACCGAGGTTGTAAAACAAGTTGTGATCTATTAGCGGAAGATATTTGTAATCGATCAAAGAGATAAAAAGGTTGATGTGTTTGCACTACCCGAAATAGTAAGACTAAGGTCCTGAAGCGGATGAGGTTATCAAATGTTATGTTATGAATAGCTTTTGAGTAAACAGATATCCTATCATAGCTTTTAAGCTTATATATATACCTAGCAATAGCAATACTATTATACGCAACATTCAGCTTCCGTCTGCTATTAGAGTCGCAATTGCAATAAATGTCACATCCGTTGGTCAGTATTGGTATAACCAATGTTTTGGCTAACATTAGTCTAGTTTTCAGGGGAGTATAGTTTTGAGCCACCCATAACATGCGGAGAACCCCATATGCTCTTCCTATAATTGCATTAATGTGTGTGCCCCATGTTAGTCTCCGGTAAAAAATCACACCTAGATTTTTTGCAGTCTCTACGTATTCTACTACTGCTCCGTTCAATAAAATTTGTGGAAAATATGAAATATCTACTGGCTTCTTGGAGATAATGAGACATTAAGACTTACTTGGGTTTAAGAAGAGCCCCTTTCTTTGGGCAAACAGTGAAGTTTCTAGGTCTTCATTAGTTGTAGAGACAGAGTCCTCAATCAATCCGAGGGGGCAACTTTTGTATAGTTGAACATCATCTGCCTACCTTTGAATTGTTAATTGAGAAACGATTTGAGGGAGTTCATAAATATAAAGGGAGAATAGTAATGGACCAAGAATCGATCCCTGGGGAACACCCCTTGTGGTAGAAAGAAAACTAGACATTTGACCGTTTGCATACACAGCTTGTTTTCTTCCAGTCAAATATGAACCTAATAACTGAACAGCCGAATTTGAAAAATTAAACAGCCGTGACAGCTTATTTCAAAGGTTGACATGATCGACTGTGTCGAAAGCTTTGGAAAAATCGAGCAACAACAGAAAACTAATGTTACCACTATCTAAAGGTTTTCGTATATCTGCAATGATGTTAATTAGTGCAGTGGAACAACTGTGTTTCTCTCTAAAACCTGATTGCTGTGGTGAAATCATATTGTTTCTTCGAAGAAATCTGTTGATTTGTATTAGAAAAATTTTTTCAAATACTTTTGATAAGAAGGGCAAAATGGAAACGGGTCTGAACTCATGTGCAGTTTTCCGTACAGGTACTATCTTTGCCATTTTCCATTGATCAGGAAAAACACCAGTTGTCAAAATTGTATTGAAGGTGTGAGTTATGTGCGGCAAAATGATAGGTAAAAGGGCTTTGACAAACTTAGGATGTACGTTATCTACTCCAACTGCGTTTGACTTGATCAACAACAGGCCCTCAACAACGTCTGTGGTCTGAACGCTTGAGAATTGAAAAACATTATTGAAGTTGTTTTGGGAGTCACGATCATGTCGAAACGGAATCATTGCCGGAAGTGTAGGAAAGGGTAAATTTACAAATTTTTGATTTAGAGCACTGCTATCTTTATCATCCAAATTCGATATACTTCTTTTCTTTGCTACGCCTATCTCTCGTAAATTATTCCATAATTTCCTTCCACTCAAAGAAATGTACAAGCGGTTACAATAAAAATCTTTTTTGCCGATCGTATTTTGCAGATAACTTGATTTCGTAGATTTTGATAATCTTTTCTAAATTCTTCAACCCTATACCGTTTCCAATCATTAAAGGCTTGATTATGACGACGCATAAGTTCACGGATTTCTGGGGTAAACCATGACCGTTGGTCCTTTCTGCATATTCTCGTACGGAGGGGAACATGTGTATCAAATAGTGATAATAATTGCAAGTTCATGAATTCTATTTGATCGCTCGGAGAAGCTAAATAAAAAATACTGTTCCAATCGATGTTTCGAACATGCGTTTCCAGGATGGCATAGTCAACAGAATTAAAATCTCTATACTAATACGATACATTTGTTCGCTGAACTTTGAAGTCAAATGACATGTTAACAAGGTCATGCTTTGAAAATCTGGGTGCCGAAAGCTGATCTTTGAAAAATACCTTATTCATATCACATACGAAAAAAACGTCTAAAAGTGTCCTCAAATCACCAGAAAAATGTGTTGGAAAGCAGGTGTATACAGGGTGCAAATTGAAAGTTCCCGTTCCATCAATTAAATTTGTTGGTGATTTTAACTTGGACATTCTAGAAAGCAATGAACAAGTTGGAACTTACTTGGATCTATTAGGTTCAAATGCACTTATTTCCTTTATTAAAGAAATTACAAGACCGAGATCTGGTAAATGCCTTGATCATATATATTGTTGCTTTGCTCTTTCTTTTGTTAATTCATATGAAAAATGTGTTTTTGAACTAAGAATGATTAATGATAATAATAAGCAAATTCTAGCTTTTATTCTTTTATTTATGGGTCACCCCACCCATTCAAAATTATTATGGAAATTTACCTAATAGTGAAAATATCTCTATTTTTTATTATAAAAATATCATTGTCACTTATATTTCTTAAATTTGCTTATACAAACGTTTATAAATTTTTGTATTTATATTTAAAGAAATAAATTATATTAAGTCAATCAAAAGGTCATAACATCTTTCTTAAATCCAAGTGGATAAATGACGTGAACAATTTTTTTGAGTTTCATTTTTATAAATGATTTTTGCAACAATCAAACAAATATTTGGATTCGCTGTTATAGTACTAGATAAACTTGTTAAGAATATTGAATACAGTAATCCCCGGATAAATACCTCCCGCTTAGTTGCGTTACCCGTTTAATTGACCTGAATCCTAGGCAAAAAAAAAGATCACATAAGAAATATACATAAAATTTCCCGTTTAAATGCATTCCGCTTAATTGCGTTTCCCGATTAAATGGTCCAAAAATCAAAACTCTTTTTTCAATTTGAAGCAAAATTGCCCGGTTAATTGAACGAAAAAAACCAAATCATTGAAGTCACTCTTTGCTTACCACCTTAAATGATTGATGATGAATTGGTCGCATTGTTGCGCGCCTACAAGTTAATAGTCAAATTGACATGACTTAAATCGTTGTGAGATTTTTTACTCTCTCGTGAGCACTCTCTTTTGTGCACTGCTACGAAAAATCGCTGTGCTGGAACAGGATTAGACTGACTTTCACCGAATTTCGGTGCATTTCGTGCGAATTTTCAGTAAAGAAACACACCTATTTATTATTAGGTTTGTTCGTTAAAATCCTGGGGTCGCCACAAAGCGTTTTTTTGAGAAACCTAAAGTCGCCCTGAATGTCAAATTGAGTGTTTTTTAGCCCTGGGGTTGACCTGGGTTTTCCCTCAACTCACCCTAGGTTTTTGCTGTGGCGAGTTGAGGGCTGTCAAATGGCATGCATTTTTATTCAAATGACAGGGATGTGTGGTGATTTTGTGGCTTTGCGTTTTTTGAGAATTGGAAAACCCAGGTTTTTTTGACAACTCATAAAATTGTTCAGAAAACTTGGGTCAACCCTGGGAAAAGTTCAACGAACGAGCCTATTGTTTGCTGAAACATCAGAGTTTAGCGACTGCAAATTAAAATCTTGAAAATGTGTAAGGAAACAATGCAGGTGAAAATTACAGATTCTTACCATGATATAATGTTCTAGCCAAATAAAAAGCAAATCTGACTAATTCCCTCTTGTACGCTTGATAAAGATATACGCACGGATTATGTACCAATTCATAATTTATGTGTTGTGTACATTATGAAAAATTGTTCCTTTTCAATCATTCCCAGGCTGAAATTGTTTTGTTCTTTTTTTATGTCTTACCATTATATGTTAATTTTCCGTTCAATAAAATTTTGATTTTCATTAAAAAGGTTCTTCTTGACTTTCTTGCCAAAGTCGTAAAAAAAATTGCTTTATTGCGTTTTCATTTCAATTAAGCGGGGTTTTTCTTAATGGGACAGCAGATCAATTAAGCGGGATTTTTTAATTGCGTTCCCCTGTTAAATGCGTCTAAAGTTGTGCATTTAAGGTGCCGCAATTAACCGGGGAGCACTGTATCTTATGGGCTACTGACGGATTTCTTTCTCATATGACTCACTCACCGGCAAAACACTTGAATAACCGCTCCGTCTAGCCAAAACTTTTCACAACTCTACTGTTACTTGATTTGAAACAATCTTAGATGAACTGAGCATCAAAACTTTCCGCCACCACTTGTTTGCTTACTAAACTGATTCACTCAATAACCCTGTTGGTGAATATGTAATCAGGCGCACCTAAAGATATCGACACATGGAAGCCTTGCCCTTCAATAGGACCTCATGGTTGATCGAACTCAGCTATAAAATGTCGAGATAACTTAAAAGTTTAATTAACTAGTAGTGATCCATGGTATCAGTACTTGCAACTTTTCAAGGCTAATTTAAGTGTGAAATTGAATTTCAAATTAACGGAACCATAAGGAGTAGTTCGAATGACGTGGACAGTAAGTACAATACGAATATACAGTATATGAATGTGCCTGTGCATTTATGTGACCTTAAATGACTAGGTGACAGGTTCATCAATTCTTTGGGAGCAAAATGTGACTGACTCATTCGAATGTTGTTATTTTAGTGACACGTTTATGATGAGTAAAGGGAATTTGAAACGAACACAAGGTTTTGCATGATATAAGGTGAAGGAAGAGCAGAGAAAAAGCTGACCTCTATTTTCGGAATATTTTATTTTTAAGTCTTAAGCATTATCGGCATTTCAATAATCTCGACTGAAGGTAATTAGTTATTTTAAGAATTTCAGTCAACAGGGCATAGTATTTTTTTTTTTTTTCAAACCCAAGTGAACAAATGACATGAACAATTTTTTTGAGTTCATTTTTTGAAATATTTTTTTTGTTGAGTTTCATTTTTTTAAATAATTTTTTGCAACAACCTGAAAACTAATCCATGGCTTGTAAAGTTTCAATCTCGAGTTATTTGTGGTCGCTGTCACAGCATTAGCTAGATACGCTTGTTAAGGATATTTTAACAATTCTTATGCTGCTGGTGAGGTTGCTGTATTTGTTAGTGAGAATTTTACTTGTGAGTATTGTTCTATTTCTCTTGTGTGCTCCCATTTTGTTCAGTTCATTCAAAGAAACTTATCTTTTGGTGTTTTTATAGAATTCATTTTAAAAGTAAGGATGCATTTGCTCAGGAACTATCGTCTCTTCTTCTTGGTGAAAATTGTGGTAATTTGTTCATCTTGGGTGATATGAACATTGACATGCTAAGTGATGGGCAATTATAAATCTGTTATGTCTTCCAATGGGCTAGAATCCTGGATTAACAAACCGACTCGAATTTCTGAATCATCCAAAACTTCTACCATTAGTCAGTTCTATAGCGGATTTAAAAAATCTCGGATCACTGTATGACATGTCTCTAATAAATAAAATAAATATGGTGGCGCAACAGAGCGAGGAGCCCCTGGCCCTAGCGCATTTTTCACAACCATGCCTTGTGAGGGAATTGAGGGGACCTACAATTGTCTGCCGGTTCCGAACGGTTAATTGAGAAAGCGCTTTTCATGTCAATGAATTCAATAACGGAGGACCTGCCAGTTCCTCGCGAAAGGCCGTCTAAAAACATTTCTTTCCTCTGTTAGGATTCGAACCTCGAACCTCTGGGTTAGCAGGTAGACATGCTAACCACCACACTACCGGAGAAGAATAAACTGCGCGTGAGATCCAAAAAACATCCACACAATATTGTCTTAAGGAATAGGTATAAAAAGTTATGCGATAAAGTTGAGAAAGAGGTACTTGTGTGCGAAGACAGATTTTATATTAACAAAATTAACAAGGGGACTTGCAAAAAAGAATGGGCAGCTATAAATAAACTTTTTAACAAAGGCGTGTCCTCGTCGTCTCCGTCATGTTTAAATTTAAACAATAACGTCATTGAAGGTTCTGCAAATGTTGCTAACACTTTTAATAGCTTTTTTTTACAAATGTCGCGTCCAAAACTTTAAGAGATTCTGGTCTAATGCCGGATGTATCAATTGATGAATGTGCATCTACTTGAAAAACGAGGGTGTAGACAGAAGATTTCTTTATGATTTGAATTTTATCAGTAAATTATGGCATTAGACAATTCAAACTCGTCAAAATATTTTTTAAAACACATTGCTCTCAATATTGCATTCGTTCTGGCTCGTATCTTCAACAAAAGCATTTTCAATGGAGTCTTTCCTTTGAAAAGCTATTGAAAAAATATTCCTACTTCAGGGAAATAAATCTACAGAGAATGCTCTTCTGAGCTTTTGTTCTGAAGTCTTTGACAGTCTTAATAAAAAGGAATTTACTGCTTCTCTGTTCGTTGATGTAACAAAAGCATTCGATACTCTTAATCATAGTATTCTGCAATTAAGGTTACAAAAAAGTTGGTTTCAGGGGTTTTATACTCGAGTGGTTTGGTTCATATCTTGAAAATAGAAAATAAAGAGCAAGAGTCGAAGGTGTTTTTAGCGAATGGCTTGACATAGACACTAGTGTGCCTCAAGGCTCTGTCTTTGGGCCGCTTTTGTTTTTAATCTACATCAAATCTCTTTTTTTAACTTTAAAAGGTAGAAAAGGTTTGCAGATTACTCCGCTTCATCCCTGTAAGTTAAAAATCGCTGGTATCCATTATAACTGGGAAATCTTAAGACACTGGTTTGTTACTCACAAACTTGTGCTCAGTGAAAATACCAAATTTATGACAGTGAAGACTAAGATGGTTGAACTTAATCTTCACTTACCAAAGCTTATATTTCATAGTAGTGAGTGTAATAGCATATTTATAAGCTCGAAAACATGCTATTCAACATTATGCAGTACGTCCTTCAATGTTGTTCTACAAAATTTGTTATTCAAGTTGCCTATGAATTCAAATACCTTGGCCATTTAATCGATAATAAAATGATGAATGGTATTCACTTACGAAAATTCTAAAAAATTAAATGTTAAAATCTACCTATATGTTCTATCTACCATCTAAGAAAAATCTGAAATCCTTCCAAATACATTTTATTATGGTCTTGTTCAATTCAAACTGCAATATGGAGTAGCTTGTTGGGGTGGCACATTTAACTGTAACATTCAACCTTTGCTTGTGTCCCAAAAACATATATTACGAAATATCTACAAAAATAGAACACGAGAGCATAGTTTTCCCATTTTCTTTGCTTCAAATATACTTCCCGTTAAGCATCATTACTTTTGCAAGGTCTTAAAAGTATTTTTTTCTAGGAGTGGTAATCTGTTGAATCAGGGCTCATCAATTTACAGCCTTCGGAGTTATGAAAGACGTCTAGTTATTTTTCCTAATTACAATACTCACAAGATCCTAAACTTTTTCACTTCAGTAGTTACAAGGCTTCTTCACAAGTTACCTTCATATATTCGAAATATCCAAAATTCTTTTTCACAAATATCTTTGCACTTATGACTCACTCACCGGCAAAACACTTGAATAACCTAGCCAAAACTTTACACAACTCTACTGTTACTTGATTTGAAACAATCTAAGATGAACTGAGCATCTAAACTTTCCGCCACCACTTTTTTGCTGACAACTAAACTTAACAGATGCACTCAACAGCCCTGTTGGTGAATAATCAGGCGCACCTAAAGATATCGACCGTTGGAAGCCTTGCCCTTCAATAGGACCTCATGGTTGATCGAACGCAGCTGTAAAGTGTCGCGATAACTTTAAAGTTTAATTAACTAGTAGTGATCCATGGCATTGGTCTCAGTAGTTGCAACTTTTCAAGGCTAATTTAAGTGTGAAATTGAATTTCAAATTAACGGAACCATGAGGAGTAGTTCGAATGACGTGGACAGTAAGTACAATATGAATATGTATAAATGTGCTTTTATGTGAAGACTCGCACCTGAAATGACAGGTTCATCAGTTCTTTGGGACCAAAATGTGACTGACTCATTCGAATGTTGTTATTTAAGTGACGCGTTTATGATTCTAATGTGTATAGGGAATTCGAAACGAGCACAAGGTCTTGAATGGGATAAGGTGAAGCAAGAGCAGAGAAAAAGCTGACCTCTACTTTTGAAATATTTTCTTTTTGAACTTCCTACTGATGATATTGTTAGCAATCTTCCACTTCCCTTCTGCAGGTCTTAAGCATTTATCGGCATAGGATAGTTCAGGTAGCAACGGTCATGTCAAATGACACGGCAGCGGCATGTGCTTTCTCTTCGTTGTTAAATCATTTTAACCCTTTCGGGACGCAATTGAGGTGATAAAGTAACAGAATTTTTGCATTTCGGAATAAGTGAGAGGGCTTTTAGATATAAGCAATCAATAAAAAAATTCTGATTCTAGGAATGTTTCCACTTTTGCTGGTACATATGAGTATCACGCGTCTTGAAAAGGTTAAGAACCGAAAATCTAGGTTTTTTTGGGAACAAGACGCCATACAGCCTGTTTTTTTTTTCGAAGATCTTAGCTGTAAGAATTTGTTGACGTGGGGGGTTTTCGGACGTTCACATAGACAAGACAAGAGATGCGATGTTAAGGAGGCGTATTCCAATATACTTGGCTCATTTATAAAGTTGTCGTCTATTTAATGAACATGTTTCCTTCCAACTAAATCATGCAGCTGGTGCATTCTGCTTTCAACCCAACTTCTGGGTAACTTCTTCTAGCTCTAGAGTATGGCATTCTTGATCATAGTCGAAGTTGAGTCTGCAAAAGTTATTTTTCCAGATTCTCAGAGGTGGCTGCGGTTCATTATCACTATGTTTCCTTGGCGGTCATTACGGGCCTCGTTGGCCTTCCACCCTGGCATGCTTTTTTTAAAATAAATAAAATATTGAAATGTCAAAATGTGTTCCCATTTCCCAATAAACACATTTTCCTGTGGCCCAGGTCATCGTTATAAAATTGTCGTTGTGGCCCATTAAAAAAATAGGTTGAGTTTGGCTGGTCTAAGAACTTGTTTTTTCCAAATGTTCAATTCAAATATCCATAACGGTAAATACGAGTGTATTTCAAATAAGTTTCAGTAGTAGTAGTAGTAGTAGTAGTAGTAGTATGTTTTATTCAAATTTCATTTCTATAATAATACATACATTTTGTACCAATATCCTAATTTTTATATCATAAAAGATAGGTTTAAATAACAGTGTAAGATATTTTAAGATATTTCAATTAATTTTAAAACAAATTTACAACAATGACTTTCGTCATCTGCCGCGATCTATCGCCAATATTTTTACACGCTCTTGATTTCTTTTTAAATTTTTTTTTTTTTTTCTAATAATTAAACTCGTCGATCAAATTCTGTCCATATTTGAGGGCTGTTTTCAGATATTTTATAAGATGACACCAATCCCTTTCTCCATCCAATGGACTGACTATGGTGTTCTCGTCGAGTGTCGCGGTTCCGAAGCAGTTTCTGCGTATCTCTCTTAGGATTGGACAAATTCCCATGAAATACATGTATGATTCTGTCATTCATGTTGCAGAGTGAACAGTTCGTATTTTCTTGTGCTGTTCTTGATGTTCCATTTAGCCTTATGAGTCCTGTCCTTGCCTTGAAAATCCATCTCGTTACTGAGGCTTTTAGACCATCGCCGACATAGCTCCTGCCAACTTCGTAGTTAAGCTGATGGTACAGCCCATGTGATCTCGTCAGATTCGCTCTTTGAAGTGCCTCTTGGTGATCTTCGGTAACAATTTTTTAGGTTGTGTTCTCAACAAACATTTGAAAGAGGTTCCTGTTTGCCACAAGTTCTTCTAGGTTAGTGAACCCAAATCGGTCAGGAGAGTTTTGCCAAGCTTCAAACCAATAAATTTGTTTTTTCCTTAACTCTCCTCCAATATTTTAGTAAGTCTGTTTTCTTCATAGCAATTCAAGACTTTTCCTATCTAATTCATGTGGCACCGCATCGTAAATTCGAGAATGGGCTTCATTTGGCATTCCAGCGTTAGCGCGTAGTTTGGAGTTACGCATGGTAGGCCGAGAACTTTTTTAAAGAAATACCTTTGTAACTTCTCCACTTCTTCATATTTTGTGTGTCCCCAGACCTGTGCTCCATATGCTGCGACGGCTCTGGCGACTGCGTTGAAGAGTTCTTTCTTTGAGCAGAGTCTTACATCCTTGTTGGCTATGAAATTTGACCATGTCAAATTCAAACCTTGCCTGTCCTGCTTTGACCTCTCCTTAAAATGTTCGGCCAAACTCAAACTAGGGGTCAGCCATACACCAAGATATTTATATTTTGTTACAACTTCTATTTTTTCGTTGTTAAGCTTCCATTGTTCCTGTGCACTTAACCGTCCTCCTCTTTTTCTAAATACAACAATTTTTCATTTTTCGAGGTTGATTGTCAGGTTCAAGCGTCTGCAGTACTCAGCAATCTTGTCCATCATTCCCTGGAGAACCGTTGCCTTATCAGCCATGAGCACAATATCGTCTGCGTACATGATAGTAAGTGTATCAGAGTTCCATTCACGTCAATCCCGCCACCAATATACTCGTGCAAATCGTTGATGTATAGGGCAAAGAAAAGCGGGCTAAGAAGACATCCTTGCTTTACACCCATTGATGTTTTAAACCACTCCGAAAGTTTCTCTCCATCCCGAACAACTGACGCAGTGTCTTCATAAAGGTCTTTGATAACTTCTCAATTTTTCTCCGATATTCCAGAATTTTTTAACTTGTACATGAGAGCTTTGCGGTCAATGAGATCAAACGCAGCCTTAAAGTCTATGAAGAAGAAGTAAACTTTCTTTCTTTCATGCATTTTTAGATTTATTATGTTGAATAAATTGGAAACATTATCTGCAGTACTATATCCTTCTCTAAAACCGGCTTGATATTCGTTTAAAATTCTATATTCCTTTTCCCATCTCTGAAGTCTTGCCAACAGAACACCGGCAAATGTTTTTGCTACACAATCCATAAAAGATATTCCTCTGTAATTCGCCACTAAATTACAGTCTCCTTTTTTGTGGATGGGAAATATCAGTGTTTTTTTGAAGTTTGGTTCTTCCTTTCCAGAAGAAAGCATATGGTTGAAAGCTTTTTGTAATATCTATAGCTGAATCTGGGGCATTAGTGATGAATTCATAAGGTACTCTGTCATGACCTGGCGCTTTATTGTTCTTCCGTGTTATTCAAGAAGTCAAGTATCTCCGTTATTTCAAGCTCCATCTAGCAAAGGGATACTTGTGCAGGGGGTTATGTCTTCTATTTCAACGATGCACGTCGGTGGATTAAGAAGGGCATGGAAGTAGTTCTTGAAGGTATCGCCTGTTATGTTGTTAACTTTCATGAAGTTATTTATTTTAAGCTCTTTTGCAAGTTTCCACCAGTCTTGTGTGTTTCTTACCATTTTAAGTTTTTCTCCCAACGTTTCGTATAGTATTCCATTTTCTTGGTTTTGCAGAGGGCTTTATATGTTGCGTTACATTGAAGATACATTTCTTTTGTAGCCAGGGTGTGGTTGCTCCGCACTTTTCGTAGCCAAAAGAAAGATTTTTTCCGAGCACATTCGCAAGCTTCATCATACCATTTTTCCTTTCCGACAGCAAAAAAAGAGGACACCGTTGGGTGTACCTCTGATTTCCAACGACAGTTTCTATAGCATCTGTAAGGTTTTGGCTAGTCCATTCTGTGCTCTGTGCCGTTGATATATTCATGCAGCTTTTTCGTATAGTTATTTTCGAGATTGCTTGTCCATCTTAGTTTTGGGAATAGTTTCATCTCTACAGATTGCTCATCAATTGTATTTAGCTCCAGCGTTAGAACTGTGGGCATATGGTCCGAGTGAATCTGGTCTTGTACACTGAAACTTCCAACGTACTGAAGCATGTTGTAAGATGCACAACACAGGTCGATCGTAGATGAACCAACTCTTTCCACGACAGTCAAGCTTCCGTCCATATCGCCTCTTGTTCGTCCATTGAGAATGGTCATTCCAAAATCGTCACATACCCCTAAAAGCCTTCTACCTTTGCCATTTACAACCTTGTCCTTTGATTTTCTTTCGTTTGATATCTGGCTGCTTAGAGCTGTAATTTCATTTGGTATCACTTGATTTTCCCCTATCCTGGCATTGAAGTCCCCTATCGAAACGGCGTACCCCACAGACGGAATCACTAGTGTGAAGCAGAAAAGTGGGAGAGTTGTGATCGCTTCAAGATCACTACTCGTAACGCCGAAAATGAAAAGAAGAAGAGAAGAAGTCCCCAAAATGTTGAATATTTCCTTCTTGAAGGCAGTTACTAAGTCCTTGGAAGTCTCTCTCCCATCTGTTGCAGTTCAAATAGACCGGAATAATGTAGAGCTCAGATCCATTTTGGACTATACGAACTAGATCCCTTTCCATTTTCTTGACGAAGCTTGCTTCGAAGCTAACACCTGATTTTATTCCATACACTGCCCCTCCACTTGCTCTTCCAAAACGTGTATTTTTTACAGCAAGTATCCACAGAAGATTAAAACCTTTAAAAAATTTTGCATTCCTTTCAAAACTCTCAGTTAAAAACGTTTCAAATAAAAAAATGATTTCATGATTACAGATATTATTGAAAAAATTTGGGTATAATGTTTTATTGCCTAGGCCGTGTAGATTATACAAAATTGGATTTTTTACTTCATTTACATTTTTACTTATTCTTAGATCGCCACAGACTGTTGCTAGTTATTAAGTAAGTAACTTGATCTTTTTCGTAGATTTCTTCCAAGACCTCCTTTGCTGCTCTTTCCCCGCATTTCAAATAAGTTTTAGTCGAAGTCATTCAGTAGATCTATCATTTCAGGCATTACAATGGTTTTCTAGTCGCGGAGCGCCATTCATTGTAGGTCAAAAATAACATACATTGTCCGCTCGAAATAAGCTGAAAAAAAACTAGTAAATGCTGGAGCTTACTTCTACATTCATAAGTAAAACATTTTCTATTCCTACTTAGAATTTTCCAATTTTAAAAATTCTTATCATTTAGATATCTACGCTCTGCCTTAAGCAAATGTTTTACGAATTTTTCTATTCTAATGAAAATAAACAGAATATCGATTGCATTACAATATATATACTCTTGTGTGGTTATGTACCTACATTTCCATTTAATAAATAATAAAAGAAATATAAAAAAATATATCAACAGGTATTCTTCTTATCAATTATTATTTTCAATTTCTTGAGCATGTACGTATCTATCGTATTCGTTTTAGAATCTTATCAACAGATAACCGAGGTGTTGAAAGTGTTTGCTTTCGATAAACTGAATAGTTCGTAAACTGCACGTAATAAAAACTTGAGGCTACTTTTTGAAGAAAACAAGTTCTTAAGCCAAATAAAGGGTTAGGCTAAGAGAATGATCGAAGCATTTTGTATGTACATTGTGTGTGTGTTTATTGATTTAGGGCCTTTCAATTTAAATCCAATGACTCAAATTTTCTTGAAAAATCGAGTTTTACTTTTTTTTTGTCTTTTTTGTTTGCAAGGAAAACACATTCATGAATTTTAAGTGAGTCTCTGAACTGTGGAAATTTTTATTTTTTTGAAAGCATTCTCTGGATTAAGAGTAATGCAGTTTCTCACACACGCATTTCCTTTTGTGCTTGAAATCACATAAAAATTATAATTTACCACATTTTTTGTTTCAAATTATTTAAAGGAGGTGGTGCATACTTCTATGGAGCCTGGGCCCAGGGCGTACACCTATGAGACTAGTACCAAATGAAAGCTTACGTTCAGCCCAATCAGCCTGCCAAATATTTTTGAATTCGGTCTTGGTGATTTTGAGATAATTAGACTTGAAGTTGAGTGCCGGAAATGGGAAAAATCTGACATTTCTGCAAATAATTACGAATATCTCGAAAAGCATAGCACGTAGGACAATGATTTTGGTATCATATGAAAGATCATAAAAATATCTTTCATTTCATTCAAAATACAGTTTTCAAAATGCCTTATATTTCGAAAAAACAGACCTAAAAGTTGTTTAAAAAAAAACATTTTCGTTGACGTTTGACAGCCAATATCTCGAAAAAATCAGTGATGACCTATAATTTTTTTTGCACCACTTTAATCCTTAATTGGTAAGCTTGAATTTGATATACAATTACGCTATCATACATAAAGCATATCACGTACATTATACACAATTCCTAAAAAAAATTAAACAAAAAATATGTTCCACAGGAAATGCATTTTTCATTTAATTCTTCGCAGTTACTACTTTGTTTTTTACTAAACATAAAAACAAAATACATTTTAATGCTGCAAATGAGAAAAAAAAAATGACTAATCTTCGTTTAGATCTATCAAAATACCATCCAAAAACAAATCTAAAAAAACTGGTTGCTAGGTACCAAGCTTAAACATACAAGTCCGCGACCGTTAGGCCTAATTCATTGATAACTGATTGTTGGCTTGTGAGTAAACTATGTAATGACACAAAAACAAGTAATTCACAATTCACGACTGTAGGACGGTACTCAACAGCTGCAAGAACAGCATTGATGGATTATTTTGTGCCATTTAACTTGGGTTTTCAGCATATAACTGTTCAGGAAGTATCTAGAAGGAACGGACTTATTCCCAACGGACTGTTTGGAAACATCAATTTAAATGAAAATGATCGTCTATCTATAGTCATTTGCGATGGAACATATGTGTACCTTCAAAAAAGTTCAAACTACGGCTTCCAGAAACAATCATACAGCCTACATAAGTATCAAAATCTGGTTAAGCCTTTTGTGATCACATGCTGTGATGGGTATATCCTGGACGTTATAGGACCTTATGCTGCAACTGTATCTGATGCTAACATAATGAAACATCTGTTCAGAGACGATTATGGAACGTTCAGGCAATACTTTAGACAAAACGATGTTTTTATTTTGGACAGAGGATTCAGAGACGCAATCCCACATCTTGAATCTCAAGGATATAAGACTTACATGCCTGAATCCGTTGCTGAAGGTAACTTTCAACTTACCACAGAGCAGGCTAATAGATCCAGGTGTGTAACTATGGTCAGATGGGTCGTTGAAGTCGTGAACGGACGATTTAAAAGGGATTTTAAACTATTTCGGCAAGATTTTTTTAATCTAGCTGCTGGTCATTTGATGGACGACTTCAAAGTTGCAGCTGCAATTCTTAATAAGTTTCATCCAACCATTGAAGATAGTGCTGATGCGAACGTTCTGCTAGAACTGGCTTTAAATCGTTTTAATACTCCTAATTATTTAGGTGCCTTTGTAAGAGAAAATAATCTTAACAGAACCAGAGCCATGTTCAGCCCCATCGATGGTAATATCCCGAATTTAAGTAATTTCCCACAACTCTCTATTCAAGAACTTCGTATGATATCATTGGGGAATTACCAAATAAACCAGGCTCGATCCTACTGTGGTGAACATTTAAAAGACCAGGGAACCTATACAATCGAAGTCTGCGAAGATCGGATGCGAATTACCTCTACTGCTCATAATAGTCTTATAGGCAACAATAACTTTTTATTACGAGGGCGAATCAAATCCAGGCATGTAAGTAGAAAAGTGTATCTCACTTACATCTTGGTGAATAGCGATGCAAACGTAGCACATAGTTCGAACGCAATAAAAGCTTACTATTGTAACTGTCTCGTTGGAATGAGGACTGTTGGTTGTTGCGCTCATGTCATGAGTATTTTATGGTATTTGGGTTACGCAAGACACCAGGAAGCAATGAATATAGCACCAGCTTTGTTTTTGGATGGTATTTTGATAGATCTAAACGAAGATTAGTCATTTTTTTTCTCATTTGCAGCATTAAAATGTATTTTGTTTTTATGTTTAGTAAAAAACAAAGTAGTAACTGCGAAGAATTAAATGAAAAATGCATTTCCTGTGGAACATATTTTTTGTTTAATTTTTTTTAGGAAATGTGTATAATGTACGTGATATGCTTTATGTATGATAGCGTAATTGTATATCAAATTCAAGCTTGCCAATTAAGGATTAAAGTGGTGCAAAAAAAATTATAGGTCATCACTGATTTTTTCGAGATATTGGCTGTCAAACGTCAACGAAAATGTTTTTTTTTAAACAACTTTTAGGTCTGTTTTTTCGAAATATAAGGCATTTTGAAAACTGTATTTTGAATGAAATGAAAGATATTTTTATGATCTTTCATATGATACCAAAATCATTGTCCTACGTGCTATGCTTTTCGAGATATTCGTAATTATTTGCAGAAATGTCAGATTTTTCCCATTTCCGGCACTCAACTTCAAGTCTAATTATCTCAAAATCACCAAGACCGAATTCAAAAATATTTGGCAGGCTGATTGGGCTGAACGTAAGCTTTCATTTGGTACTAGTCTCATAGGTGTACGCTCTGGGCCCAAGTATGCACCACCTCCTTTGATCTCTTATGCTGTCATAATATGTTTCTTTACTTTTTTTATAAAGATTTTTTAGTTTTTATATAATGCACTGATTCTTAAAAGACAGTCATCTAAAAATTTTCAACTGTAAAAACGTCCACTTAAAAAGACGATAGCTATTAATTTCAAGCATGACAGTTTAGCTTCGATTAAATATCGAAGCATAATATCAGCCATGTATGTTGCTTCTCTTTATGCAGTTATGCAAAACAAAAAATGATGATAAATATCGAACACAGCAATAGGATCACACTCGTATGAGTTAACCTTTTTTTAGATTTTTAATTTTTAATGACTACAAAAGTAAAGCAATATCAGCTTCACATGTCAACACTAATTTTGAGTCTTATGCCTAACTAATTAAAGAAAAAAAAATTTTTTTTCTAATAAAGTTTGCTTTTGTAGTTACAAAAACAAAATTTCAATTTTTATGAACAAGCTCTATAAATTATATACATACATATACAGCTATGGACAAAGAAATAGCACACTATTAAGAAAAATCATAAATTCAAAATTTCCGTGATGTGAAATGGTTGTGATGTTTCTTTTTCTTCGGGTATGTAGATTTGATAAACAAATGCAGTCTATCAAGCCTAAAAAGTACCGCAATTTTTGAATCGTCCTAAGCGCGAAGCGTACAATCCTAAGTTTACTTTAAAGACGGTGAAACATGCGGAGTGGAAAATTTAATGGTCTGGGTGGTTTTCCTGGCATGGGGTGGGACCATTGCATTGGTGAGGATTGATGTCAAAATGGATAAATTCGCTTAGCTTGCAATACTGAAGAATACAATGGAACCATATTCCTTTGAGTTCATGCCAATTAAGTGGATATTCATGCATGACAATGACCCCAAACACGCATCAAATATAGTAAAAGCTTGGCTCGTGGATGAACAAATCGATGTACTAACCTGGCCAGCTCAAAGTCCCGATTTTAATCCCATAGAACACCTATGGAATGATGTTAAATTCAAAATTGGGCAGACAAAATTTAAAAATTCAAACGATCTTTGGGCCGGAATCAAAGAAGCTTGGTACTCTATCCCGCAAAGTAGATGCCGGGCGTTAGTTGAATGCTTACCAAGGAGGTGCCAAGCAACTTTAAAAAATCGTGGTCAACCAACTAAGAACTAACTTGGTAATACCAAATTTATGAAAAAATAAATATTTTCACTAAAAATAATTTTTTTTACGATTATAGGTAGGTAGGTGTGCTATTTTCTTGTCCACAAGAAATTTGATCATCACTGCAAAATATATTTTTAAAAATTGAATTGTAAAGAAATAATTCCCTATTACTAATTATTATTAATCCTTAAAAGTCACTTCATGTCATTAAATAGGAAATAAACTATTTAAGTTCAAAAGGATAAAATAAATGCAGTTTTCATAAGAAAATGAATGAGTGTGCTATTTCTTTGTCCATAGCTGTATATATGATATATACTAGCTGTGCCCGCGACTTCGTCCGCGTGGAATAGTGACTTTCAGCAGCATTTTTAACTTTTTAGGAAATAAAACTTCTAGCCTTAAAAATGGCGGTACATATTTCCAAAAAAAACATTCAACCCCTATTTCAACACCTTGTAGCCCTGTTAAAAATACTTTTGAGACCGTAGTTTTTGAATTCCCATTTCCGTTCCCGTGGGAATATAAGGATAGATATATGTATAGTCTTTATCCTTCCGCATGTTCTAGACCATCTCTGTAGCTAATTTAATAAAATCTGTTAAGCGGTTTGAACGGGAGACATACGAAAAACATAGCGACATAGCTACATTCGCATTTTCAATATTAGTAAAGACTCCCGTTCCCGTGGGAATATGGTGACCGTTTTCGTGGGAATATGTGGATAAGTTAAAGTTAATGTTACTCCGGGATTATGGAGCATTCCAACGGTGGAAGAATTTTTGAAATCGGTGGTGTAGTGTAAGAGTTCCCGTATACGTTCCTGCTCCCGTCGGAATATAAGGAAAAAATATATAGCCTATGTCCTTCCTCAGGTTCTGAACAATCTTTGTACAAAATTTCATTTAAATAGGTTTATTAGTTTGGGCGGGAGATCGTAACATAGAACGACGGACAGACAGAGCTCCTTTCACACTAATTATATTAGTAAGGACTCCCGTTCCCTTGGGAATATGTGGATGAATTAAAGTTAATGTTACACAGGAATAGTGTAGCATTCTTACGGTGGAAGAATTTTTGAAATCGGTGCTGTAGTGTCAAAGTTCCCGTATACGTTCCTGCTCCCGTGGGAATGTAGGGAACCGTAGGAATATGGGGATGAATTAGTTTTTATGTTACTCGGGGATAGTGTAGCATTCTAACGGTGAAAGAATTTTTGAAATCGGTGCTGTAGTGTCAAAGTTCCCGTATACGTTCCTGCTCCCGTGGGAATGTAGGGAACCGTAGGAATATGGGGATGAATTAGTTTTAATGTTACTCAGGGATAGTGTAGCATTCTAACGGTGAAAGAATTTTTGAAATCGGTGCTGTAGTGTAAAAGTTCCCGTATACGTTCCTGCTCCCGTGGGAATATAGGGAAAAAATATATAGTCTATGTCTTTCCTCAGGTTCTGAACAATCTTTGTACAAAATTTCATTTAAATCGGTTTATTAGTTTGGGCGGGAGATGGTAACATAGAACGACGGATAGACAGAGCTCCTTTCACACTTATTATATTAGTAAGGACTCCCGTTCCCGTAGGAATATGTGAATAAATTAAAGTTTATGTAATTCAAGGATAGTGTAGCATTCTAACGGTGGAAAAATTTTTGAAATCGGTGTTGCAGTTTCTAAGTTCCCGTATACGTTCCCGTTCCCGTGGGAATATAGGGAAAAAATATATAGCCTATGTCCTTCCTCAGGTTCTGAGCAATCTTTGTACAAAAATTCATTTTAATCTGTTCATTAGTTTGAGCGGGAGAAGGTAACATAGAAAGGTGAACAGACAGAGCTACTTTTGCATTTATAATAATAGTGAGGACCGGTTCCCGTGGGAATATTCGAATAAAATATAGCCTATGTCCGTCCTTAAGTTCAGAACAATCTTTGTACAAAATTTCATTTAAATCGGTTTATTAGTTTGGGCGGGAGATGGTAACATAGAACGACGGACAGACAGAGCTTCTTTCACACTTATTATATTAGTAAGGACTCCCGTTCCCGTGGGAATATGTGGATGAATTAAAGTTTATGTTACTCTGGGATAGTGAAGCATTCTATCGGTGGAAAAATTTTTGAAATCGGTGTTGTAGTTTCTAAATTCCCGTATACGTTCCCGTTCCCGTGGGAATTTAGGGATAAAATATAAAGCCTATGTCCTTCCTCAAGTCTTAGACTATATCTGTATCAAATTTTATTTGAATCGGTTCAGTAGTTTGTGCGGGAGATGGTAACATAGAAAGCCGGACAGACAGAGGGACTTTCACATTTATAATATTAGTTAGGACTAGTTAGGATTAGACCGGTTCAAAAAAGTGACTATTTTCTTTTTCTCGAAACAAATCAATTTTCACCTTCGACGAGGTGTAAAAATTAGCCTGTTAAAATTTGAGCTCGAAATTTTAATATTTAGAGGTCGCTCATCGCAGATCTCTTTATCGATTTCAAGGCCGCTTATGACAGTATCTACAGAGACGAGCTGTACAGAGCCATGTCTAGTTTCGGCATCCCTGCAAAACTCGTACGACTATGCAGGATGACTTTGGAGAATTCACGCTGCTCCGTCAAGGTCGGTAAAGAACTCACCGAGACCTTCAATGTCGAAAAAGGTTTTAGGCAAGGCGATAAACTGTCATGCGATTTCTTCAACATCATACTTGAACAGATTGTAAGAAACTCAAACGTCAACACCAGAAGAACAATCTTTCAAAAATCTGTGCAATTGCTCGCATATGCAGACGATATTGACGTAATGGGAAGAAAAAAGCGTGATGTCATAGGTGCTTTTGCGAGTATTGAAACAGAAGCGGCAAAAATGGGTTTGATGGTTAATGAGGGCAAAACAAAGTATATGCTGTCATCAAACAAGGACACAGAACATCGACGAATTGGACAAAACGTCACAATAGACAGACATAACTTCGAGGTAGTACAGGACTTCGTCTACCTAGGATCCGCTGTAGACACGGACAACAACATCAGTGCAGAGATCAAACGGAGAATAACTCTTGCCAACCGTTGCTTCTTTGGGTTAAGAAGGCAATTGAGAAACAAAACCCTCTCCAGAAAAACCAAGGTAACCTTATATAAGACCTTAATCATCCCAGTCCTGCTTTACGGCGCGGAAGCATGGACCTTATCGAAAGCGGATGAGGAAACCCTTGGTCGTTTCGAAAGAAAAATTCTCCGAATGATCTTTGGTCCCGTATGCGAAGGCAATGTGTGGAGAAGAAGATACAACAACGAGCTGTATGAGCTGTACCGCGACATGGGCATATCCAGAAGAGTACGCATCGCGAGGCTACGATGGTTGGGCCATGTTGAGCGGATGGACCCAAACGCTCCGGCTCGTCGGGTGTTCGAAAGCACATTGCAGGGAAATCGCGGAAGGGGAAGACCTCGTCTTAGGTGGCGCAATCAAGTGGAGGATGACCTCAACCGACTTGGAGTGCGAAACTGGAGAGAGCTCGCCCGAAATAGAAGTCGTTATCGAAGGATGTTGGTTGAGGCCCAGGCTCACCCCGAACTGTAATGCCCACCTAAGTAAGTAAGTCATCGCAGATTTCCATTTCCCATACAAATTGTATGAGAAAAAAAAACATTTAAATTTTGGAATTTTATATTTTAGTCTAGAAGCAAAGTGCAGGAATGAGTGATACATGTTTTTTTGGAAAATTAGTTATTCTACAAAAAAGGTTTTTCATAATTTTCCGACAATTTCACTCCTTCAAATGTTATTCAAGGTTAAAGTTTGAATTTAAAATTTTTTTCTTGATTTCTGACAAAATGTTAAAACTAATCATTTAAAATCATAAAATTATTCATTTATGATACATATTTGCATAGAAAACAAAATACAAAAAAGAATACAAAAAAGACTTTAAAAATGAACAGATTTGGTATTTCTTCTGTGTAAGTTGGAACTTTATCGTATGAGCCCCCAAATGTAGTCACCCATCATTTTTCATTATATTGTCCTTGATAACGCTTTTCAAAGTTCATTACATCTTAGTGGAAACGTTCCCCCTGCTCTTTTGAATATGCACCTAAGTTGTCTTTAAATTTATCCAAATGAGCATGTAGCATGTGGACTTTCAAAGACATTCTGCATAACTTTGAAGTTGTGAAGCATATCAGTAGTAAGCTCTGTGTAATTCTCTGCGCCTTTCTGTTGCCAACAAAGCCACGAATCACTGCTTTAAGGCTGAGCCACGTTTGTTTTTCGTGGGTACTGAGGAGCTGTTGGAATTGTTCATTGTTCATTGGCCATTATTTTCTTTATTTGTGGACCGATGAAAATACCAGCTTTAATTTTTGCCTCTGACTATTTCGGGAAAAATGATTTTAAATATTGAAAGGCCTCAGAGTCTTGACGCAAAGCCTTTACGAACTGCTTCATCAGACCTAATTTAATGTGCAGTGGAAGCATTAAAATATTATATATATTATCATTTTTAGCATTATGTTGTCCTATTTGAAACTAGCTCCGTTGTGTCTATGAGTGCTGCTGGTAGTGAAGTGCATCGGCTCTACTGTCCCATAAGCAAATGTAACACGGATATTTTGTGTACCCGCCTTGCATTCCCATCAGAAATCCAACCATTTTGAAATCCCCTATCACTGGCCAGGCGTACTGTTCATATTTGAAAACTTGAAGCACCATTTTAACGCTCTCGTAACTTTCTTTTAGCATTACAGAACGAGCAAGGAGAAGAGATGGAAATTTATTTCCATTGTGAAGAAGAACTGCCTTTAAGCTTCTTGTAGAACTGTCGATGAAAAGGCGCCATTCAGAAGAATTGCAAGGGATTCCGATTTCTTCAAACAAACCTTTCACATCATTGCAATAACAAAGTCCGTCTTCTTTTGTAAAGAATCAAGAAAATGCTTTATGACGACGTTTTCTTTGGTCACTTATTTTAATATCGTTGTTGAGCAAATTCCACTGTTTTAGTCGTGAAGCTAATATTTCTGCTTTAAGTTTAGGTAGATTTAAATCTTTTACTAAGTCATCAACTCTTCTGAATTAATAAGATGTGGTTCAACAGACGGTTATGTGATCATGAAATCGCTGTCTCCGCTATTACTAGATATTCATGATAGCGGTAACTGCTCTTATGCCTTCTGCTTTGGGTTCGGAGGCACAGGGAAATTTTCACTGTGGGGTACTGCGGAGCAGACGTTGATGGTAGGTTTGGGTATTCAATCTTTTTGGCATTTTTACCAGCGCGACGCTTACTTGGATTTACTATACAAAAATAGCAATCAAGGATATGATCAGTTGGTTCCCTCCATGTTCTTGGTACTGCAAACTTCATACTTTTTTTTCTCCTGGGTACCAGGCTGTGAAAAAATTAACATTATTCAATAACGAATAACACATTTAATGTATGTGTCAGAATAGGTATAAATATATATATAAATTTTAATGAAAAGTATGATATATTATCTTACCCTCTAAAGTCTTTTTGCAGTTACTACTTACTACATGAGAAATGAGGTGCCCATACTTTGTCTTGAGTTCGTACAGATAAAATAAATTAAATTCATAAGCTTCGCAAAGTCTCGCATTTGACGACAGACAAATTTTTTTGGCTCTCATTTAATGAATTCGCCACAAATATAACAAAAAGAGTCCACGGGATTCTTGCTCTTTTTGGAAGACATTTTAGGACTCACGACACATAAAATACGTTATCTCTTTGCAAGCGCACGCGCACACTGCCGTTGACAGTTTGTCACTCCCGCTTCACATCACATCCCTAGTCATGTCCGGTATTTGCTGGGAGATAGGACATTCAGTAAAAATGTACCAGATTGTTAATGGTTCCTGACAATTTCCGCATTTCTGGGATGGTTCTCTTTTGAAGTAGTGGCAACTTGAGAACAAGGTTCTTCCAACTCTTACTCGAAAAGGCGTTACTACGTAATCTTGAACATCTTAGTTTGATATTATATGGAGGTCGATGTTGTGAAAATTGGTGTCTTCGAAGAAAGGTTACTTCGTTTTTCCAAGCTTTATGGAAGCCATCGTTTTCAAATGCTTCCAGAGTTCTTTTTATGAGTTTTGGAAGGTGTGGAAGTTCTGTTACTAGAGGATAGCGCGTATCTTCTTTAGCTGCGCTGTCTGCATATTCGTTCCCTTTAATACCTGCATGTCGTGGAATCCATGCAACCGTGTTATGCTTGAGGATATTTCGCATACATTCAAAGGTGAAGCAGTGGTTATTATTGTTTCCAATCCAACCAAGGTGTTAAGACTGTCGGTCAGTATAACTGTTTTTTTTTCAGGTTTTAATTGTACTAGAGTTTTGAGTAAAGCTGTAATTTCAGCCAAAAAACTTCCAATTGCATCTGGTAATAAACCTTGGAAACTGTGAATTGTTTCGTTGCCTTCAAATGGCATTAGCTGAATTATTGTCTTTAAATGAGCCATCTGTGTATATTGTCCTTGTTGGGTGGATGTTTTCTAGAAGTTCTTGAAAAAGTTTTTGATAAATACAATTACTTGTATTATCTTTTTCAAAGCTGGAAAGACTTACATTTATGGACAAAAGATGTCTTCTCCATGGTGGTGGTGTGATATCCATTGTGGTAGTAGAACGAAAGAAGCCGTGATTCGAAGCTAAGGCTAAGATCTGACTCAAAGAGGATAATGAGCCTTTTCTATTCGCCTAAGTCCTGTTAGTTACGTCTATCAAAGTAGGATTAAGGGAATGATTGCTGTCAGATATAGCTTTGCTGATTAGATTACCTGCTCTTTTTTTGCCTAGTTTCCATTGTCTCAATTTGTTCTGATAGGTTTAACCTTATTGCTATATCTGGCCTCTTAGTTCTCCGACTTTGAAATAATGTCTTAGAATCCGTTAGAGATTCTCTGCAATTTGAATTCATCTGTCAAGCACATCAATCATATTTGACTATCGGGGTGAATTACATGCGTTTCGAACACAAACGGTGATATGGATGGCAATTTTACTTTTCTAGGAGGACAAGGAAAATCTGTAATCGACTACTGTGCTATAAACAACGAATGGAACGATTTAATACATTCAAGATCCAGATTAAGAACTATTCTGGTCACATGTCGTTATTAGTAGAATGGACTGGAGAGTCTAGGCTTACACGAACTCATATGAAACTTTTACCGCGATTGACATGGAAAGAAAACTTAGCCACAGAATATCAACAAAGATTGGATGAAAAGTTAACTTATAAGAATATGATGACAGAATCTACCGAAATAATACTAAAGACCATCATAACAAAGAATGTGTGTTAGCCAGGAAAAAATCATTTGCACTGTTGAACCCGCTGCCATACACCAATTGTCACATTCTGAGGAAATGGTACCTTGAAGCTAGCACCAGTTATAAAAAGTTACATACGTCTAAAGAAAAAAACCGAATTTGAAAATCGTCAAGCCTTTCTACCCGGCCAAATTAAAAATTCAAAAGACTTCTGGAATACCGCCAGGGAGATAAATGGATCTGTTTTTGAAATTGGAATTGGATTATCTAATGAAGTACTTGAAATACTTTAAAAACCTTTTATACTGTGAAACAGATGTAAGATTCTCTTATGCTCAACCAATGTTACGCGATGACATTCTCGATTCTGAAATATCTTTAGAAGAAATAAAACCTGTGATTTCAAAAAGTAAAAATGGAAAAGCTCCTGGTAAAGACGGGATTCCGTACGAATTCTTCAAGAATGCTAGTGATATACTTCACTTACACCTAAAATCACTGTTCAATAAAATTATCCTAAGAGAAGGCCTGTAATTTTTCCATTCTTCAAAAAGGTGATTAGAATTGTGTAGAAAATTATCGAGGCATCTCATTCATGAATGTGCTGGCAAAACTATTTTACTATAAGGTGGGTCAATTTTTACAATGTCTTATCGGATTTTCAAGCTGGTTTCAGGAAAACATTTTCAACCGTGGATCATATTTTCACATTGACATCTATAGTGAAAGCTTTTCAAGCCAGAAACAAAAAAGTATATGCATTCTTTATAGATTTTAAGGCGGCTTTTGACCATATCAATCGTAATTCGTAATGCACTATTCTATAAACTTTCACAGCTGGGATTGTCTTCGACTTTTATCAGCACACTAAAAAGCTTATACACTGGGTCTAGAGCAGTAGTATGGGATGGCTCTTCCTATTCTGAATGGTTCGAAACGAATTGTGGAGTTAAACAAGGATGCTTGCTTAGTGCACTGCTATTTCGCTCTTCATTAACGATGTAGTTGCCTATATTCCTGGTGGAATACGTATTTCCGACTTAAACATTAATGAACTTTTATATGCCGATGACCTAGTGATACTTGCAGAATCACCAGAAAGCCTTCAACTAATGATTAATAGATTAACAGAATATTGTCGTAAATGGTATCTCGTCATTAACTCAAACAAATCTAAAGTCATGGTTTTCTCAAGATCTACTAGAAACCGAAACAGCTATAATTGGACTTTCAACGGATCGAGACTAGAAGTTACAAATGAGTATAAGTACCTGGGAGTGAAATTGAACAGTACTCTTTCCTTCAAAAGTCATCTTTCAGATAAAGCAAAAAGCTCCCAAGGCATGATCAATATAACTTGGAGAAACATTTTCTTAAATGAACGTATTGTACTTTCAGCGAAATATAAAATATTTGATGCGGTTGTAAATTCTAGTTTGTGTTACGCTGGGCAGATGTGGAGCTTCGATGAATACGAACAAGTTGAAAAATTGCAAAGAATCTTCGTAAAAAAACTCTTTAATTTACCACTGAATCCCCCAAATTATGCATTTTACCTTGAAACTGGTCTATCAAGACGCAAAAGTTTCAAAAAAAATGGCGCTATACGAGCTCAGGAACGAGGATTGGTGGATGTCAAAGTGGAGACACTTAGGAAATAACTACGGTGAGGCTCTTACCAGGGAATCAGAGAACTTAAACTTTTTCAAGGAGCAGCTTTACAGCATCATTCAACAAAATGAAAACTTTGTACGCGAAAGTTTTGAGATAAAAGCTCTCGAATCGGATAGTAGAATTTTCACGGCTAGACACGAATTTAATCCCTACAATGGAAATTTTAATCAATTCTGTACGTTATGTAATCTGAGATAGAAGAAGACTGCTATCACTTTGTCAGCAATTGTCACATCTTCTCACCACAACGCCTCGCTTTTTTTGGGAAGAAAACTTTAACAATGCAGGAAACAATAAATATTATGAATGGTTTCGACTGGAAATTATTCTATAAATTCTTAAAAAATATAATAACAGAATACATATAATTTTTTTTTATTTACTATTCAAAACGTAGTGTACATAATATAAAAAAATTGCTAATCGAGCTGACGGCAAGGCCATAGCTTATAAATTCATTATTTTCGTCAACGTTTTGTTGAAAGCTCGTTCAAATAAATGAATTATTTACTTACTTACTTACTTACATGCTTTTCGAACATCCAGCGTTAAGATTGGCACGGAATTTGTAGGTATGTTGGTCAAGGTGAGCATTTTTGACAGCCCTCACTACTTCTTCTATTGCTCCTATAGTAGAGCACCCTTTCCTGAAGTCATATTGTCCTTCATACAACTCTCCCATTCTTTGAATCTTGACCACATTTCCCCTTAAAGACAAAGGAACCTTTGTCAATGCTCTATACTTGCAAACCTGAGAGTGACTTACACATATTTCAGCACATGCTGCTGCGCTTTTGGGTACCATTTATGAGAATACGGCTAACCGCAGAATAAAATATTGTTTCGATTATTTGTTAATTTTTTTTTTAACTATGTATTCAAGACTGTAATAACTGGCGCGGAATCACTGTTCTGTCCGTTTTTCCGAAGTTAATGGCAACTATTATTCTCGAGAGAGGATAAAGTCCAGGATCGAGTCTATCCTCAAGAGGCACCAAGCCGGGTTTCGCAGCGGTCGATCGTGCGTCGACCACATCAACACCTTGCGAATCATACTTGAACAATCGTCTGAGTACCAATCACAACTGTACTTCATGTTTGTGGATTTTGAGAAGGCAATCGACAGGGTAAATCGTGAATGCATCTGGAGATCGCTTATTGCGAGAGGTATCCCTGAGAAAATTGTTACTGTTATTAAAGAATCGTACTACAACGCAAGGTGTTTTGTTTTGCACAATGGACAGCTATCCGACTCCTTCGAGGTTCGTCAAGGAGTGAGACAAGGAGATGTCCTGTCACCAATTCTGTTCTTGCAAGCAATCGACGATGTAATGACTGCCACTGTGGGTACAACTGAAAGACACGGTATCCAATGGGGTCTGTTTGACAAACTTAGCCACATAGATTATGCTGACGATATATGTCTCATGGCAAACAACACGGCTAATTTAAATCAAATATGTCATTCGCTGCAACTAAATGGAGAAATGGCAGGCTTAAGGGTCAACGCAAATAAGACCAAAATAATGACCATGGGCCAAAGCACACAACAAGTTATTCTAAGGCAGGGAACCATAGAGAAGGTCAAGCAGTTTAATTGGAACTGGATGTTAACAATAGAACAAACAAAGCCCGTAGTGCATTTGGAATTTTTTCTCCTGTGTGGAACTAAAGCAAAATATCGCTTCGCACCAAGTTGAAACTCTTCGAAACCAATGTGAAATCTGTGCTGTTATATGCTTCTGAAACATGGAAATGCTCTGTCAACATCTCGAGCAGTCTACAGGCCTTCGTCAACCGTTGTCTGCGCTACATTCTAAAGATCCGATGGCCGCAAATCATATCAAACGTTGAACTATGGAATAGGACCGGACAGATGAAATTGGATGCAGACATCACCCAACGAAAGTGGCGTTGGATAGGCCATACACTGAGGAAACCTAACGACAACATAGCGAAACAATCACTCGAATGGAATCCTGAGGGTGAGAGACGCGTTGGAAGACCAAAAACAACATGGAGGTCATCTGTTTTAAAAGATGCTCAGTCTCAAGGTATTCAATCGTGGTCACAGCTAGGACCCGTTGCGGCGAATCGGGACAGATGGAGGGATCTGGTTGCTGCCCAGGAAGGAGTAAGTGTTGCTACAGTTGCAGCCGGACAACATACATGTATTCAAGACTTGGTGTTGTGTTTAAGAAAAGAAAACAGGAAATAAATACAAAAAAAAAGTTTTCACTCGATGTGATTAAAAATTTTGATTTCTCTAAGAAAAAGAAACAGAACATCTTTAGTTTTTCTTTTACACATTTATTAAACATCATTAATAATTTGTAAAGACAAAATCATTTACTATAGTAAATCAATATATTAATAGAAAATATTCTCTCTTCTTAAATAAAAAAAATATTTATAGTATATCCGCAGTAATTAGAATTTAAACCTTTAGTTTAAGTTTCCTCGTTTCTGATATTTTGTTAGTTCAACACACATACTATTATGGGTCTAATTGTGATATATATTTATTCTAGGTAAGTTTTTTTTACGAAACTCAGCAATCCTATAAATCAGGTTAGCAATGCATTTTACCACTGAACACAAAAACAAATCAATACTGTCGATTGGTTTGCTTTTGTATTCCGAGGTGAAGGGCATTGCTGAGCTCGTTATAAAACTGCTGTGTTTCGAAAAAAACGCACCTGTTATTTTCTCTCCTTATTTTGTATTTTTGTAATATAATTGGACAAATTACACATAAAAAAATGTTGTTATTTAGTTTGTGTATGAATGCAAATTAGTTACTTCTATTTTTCTTCCTTTTTTTTGATTATTGGATTGAGCGTTGTAAACGGTCAATAAAGTGGTTCTTTTTAGTGTTTTTAAAATATAAATGGTCAAGTTTTCGATATTTATTCTTCGTTTTACCACACCTCACACTTCTCTTTGGGGTTCATTCGAGAGCCAATAGGACAGTTGAATTCGTTGGAGAATTCTTTCAAGTTGGACAATGGCCCAATCACGCGATATTCTGGTGGTGCGTGTGGATCCTTTTCTATTTGTAGAGTAGCCGCTTCGTCTGTAACGGCTGAGCACCATACCTTTTATACGGAATAGAGTAGAAACAAAAATTAAATTTTATTGAAGCTAAAAGACCTTTTTCGTTAGCTTACCTGGGCAAATGAGACGAAAAACAATTGCCGATGTGTTAAGTTCAAGCCTGGCAATAGCAAAAAGTCAGCGTCCTTGTCGTTTTTCGCACTTACGTATGCGTTAAATGCAGCCTTCAAGCCACCGTTGTCAGCTATATTTTCTCCTAAAAAAAGTGTTTTTAAATGTTGTTATTTGTATTCAAGGTCGAGGCCCGAAAAGGCTTTCCAATGTACGAAAAAATATAATTTTTATTAATAAAGGGTTTTTCAACAGAGACGCTACAAAAGAAAAGCAACAGGGACAGCAAACGACGCCATATTTCTTGACGCGCTTTTGAAATTTCTCTTCAGCCAATTTATGATGAAAATATATACGAGCTGAAGGCGAAATTATTAAAATTTACTACGAGTCAGTGGCCACAACGTTAAGAGCGCTACGTCCAATTTATGGTCGTCATAAGCGTCCTAGCAGATTAACAATTCAGCGTCTAGTGGAAAAATTTGAAATCCACAGGCACAGTACAAAATGTTCCCGTGCCAGTGAGACAAAGAAGTGCCCGTAGTGTCGAGAATTCTGCTGTTCAGTTGCAGAAAGCCCAAAAGTGTCTCTCACACCTCGTTCTCAAGCGTTGGGCATCTATGTGACGTCGTTGTGGCGAGTTTTGCGAAATGATCTTGGCCTACATCCTCACAAGATTAAATTGACACTAGAACTGACGCCGCTTGACCACCAGAACCATCGTATGTTCGTGAATTGGGCTGAGCAACAACATGAAAATGATTCGGATTTTCATCGAAAAATCATCTTCAGCGATGAGACTCATTTCTGGCTGAATGGCTTTGTCAATAAATAAAATATGCGGTATTGGTCAGGCAGCAATCCACACGTACTCCATGAGTCATCATTGCATCCCGAAAAAACTACGGTTTGGTGTGGTTTATGGGCCGTACTTCACCCGTGATGAAAGACCAGCACGTTACCGTTCAAAGATAACCGAATATTTTTGGCCCCAATGAGATGATATGGACTTGGAGGACATGTGGTTCCAACAGGACGGCGCCACAAGCCACACTGCGAATGTCACATTCAATTTATTGGAAACCAAGTTTCGAGAACGTGATATCTCACGAAATGGTCCAGTCACTTGGCCGCCTCAGTTGTGCGATTTGACGCCGTTAGACTATTTCCTGAGGGGCTACGTCAAGTCTATGGTCTATGCCAACTAGCCAGCGAAGATTGATGAACTTCGAACGAATATCGAACTTGAAATTGAAGCAGTATCGGCCGATTTATGCTTGAAAACCGTCGAAAATTCGGTTCAGCGTGTGGAATTCTGCAAGCGTGCCCGTGGTGGCCATGCAAAGAAAATTGAGTTCCATACATAATGACATCAAACGTTCTTTCCAGGAATAAAGAATTTCATTGATATTCAAAAGCGTGTAGCGCTTTTACTGAAAAACACGATATAAGGTGCTTTTTTGTCGCAAACCAGCAATTCTATAATCTGCTCAGCACTGGATTTTAGCACTGAACACAAAAACAAATCAAAACTCATCATTTTGAATTCAGTACTGATTTGTCTTCGTGTTTGTGCTGAGCTGAATAATAAGATTACTGAGTTACTACAGACACGCACCTTAAACCCAATCACCAACTCACCAACAGTTTGCTTTCCATTCAGGTTCATTCCATTCACAGAAAATTTACTATACTGCTTGATGATGCAGTCGGTTTGCTCAACAAAATTTTCAATACTTTTCGGTTCCCACCACTTGTTGAGATTCCCAAATTTGTCATACTCCCTGCCCTGATCATCAAATGCATGGGTCAACTCATGACCCATTACAACTCCCATTGCGCCGTAGTTCAAGCTTTTGGGATTATTCACGTCATAAAAAGGTTTTTGTAAGATTCCAGCCGGAAATACGATTTGATTTTTTGTCGGCGTATAATACGCATTTACTGTCGATGGTGTCATCCCCCATCCGGTTTTATTAACCGGCATGTCTAATTTTTCCAAATTCTTTTTCAAATTAAATTGATTTATGCGCAGATTGTTATTAAAATATTCTTTTGCATTAGTTTCAAGATCCTTATACTTTTCATCCAATTCGGTTCTGTTGAGGATGTATTCGGGGAAGCCAATCATGTCTGTTATGGCATCGGCTTTTTCTTCAGCAGATTCTTTAGTTTTCTTATCCATCCAAGGTGTGTTGCGTAGGGTCTTTTTGAATGCATTTCGAACTTCTTCAATCATTTTTTCAGCTTGGGGCTTAGCTTTGCCTTGGAAGGTTTCTCTCACAAAAATAGCACCTACTGCAAAGCCGATGACATTGTTTGTATCACTGACACAATAACGCCAAGTTTCTTCGGTCCCATCCGAGCCAAGGAGTGCCTTGCGTACTCCCTTGTAGGCATCACGAAAGGGCTTTGACAGGCAGGTGGTAAGCGTGCGTACTCCTTGCCAAACTAGGTAGTTGTTAATAGCGCTGAAAATAGATTTTAAAAATGATAAATATGTTATTTTTATATTTAAAAAATTAATATTGATAAAAGTTTGTTTTATAGAACTGAATATTAGAAATCATTTGATTAGAATAATAGAAAAACAAAAACACAAAACTTGACCAAAATTAAAATGATGATGATTCTACAAAATGTTAAGTAAATTAACATAAAATGTTAATACTTTCAACACTTTCCCTTGTTAATTGGTTCTTTACATTTGTGAGTAAGTCCCATCTCCCATTTCTCTGGACAAAAGTTGTAATCTTGGACAAGGAAGTGGTTTCGTAATTATACCAGCCACTTGCTTTTCAGTTGAAACTTGTATCTTATCTCCGCGTTCTACAGAGAAAAACATAAAGCTATATCCCTCTTCGTTCCCCTTTCCAGACTGTAAACTACTTCTACTTCCCCACCTTGGTATAACCATAGGCTTCGTACTCTAAGAAATAAAAGGAACAAATTGTGGACAATCTTCCTTCGTACTCGATCTCCTACTGACTATTCAGCTTACCTTGGCTCTTATCTACACTTCTGTGAGCTTTTCAACATCCTTTACCAACACCCTTCACCAACCAATCGAAATGAAATCTATGACCCTAAGTCTTTTCATAAATTTGTCAACTACAAAAGAAAATCTGACGGGTACTCTTCCTCCCTTTCCTTCAATAACGAAACCTCATCCGATGCACTCGCCGTAGCAAACTATTTCGCAAATTACTTCAAACAGTCTTTCACGGATGATTCCTTTGTTCCTGATTCAACTTATTTCTCGTTTTTACCGAATTTTTCTTTTGGTCTATTCCTTCCACGTTTCTTTAACTCCTATCTAATTGAAGAAAAGTTAAATCATCTAAATGATGAGTATATTCCTGGCCCCGATGGTATATCTGCCATATTTCTTAAGAAATGCTCCGCCACTCTTTCCCTTCCCCTCTGAAAAATCTTCAGCTTGTCCATATCCCTTGGAGTTTTTCCCCAAGCTTGAAAAACGGCGTTTATAACCCCTATACACAAAAAGGTCATAAGTGCGACGTGAAAAATTATTGTCCCATCGCTAAACTATCGCATATATCCAAAATTTTCGAAAGCATATTGTGTGAAAACTTAAGTTTTCGTTGCAAATCTCTCACTTCCCCTAAACAACACGGGTTCCTCAAAGGCAGGTCAACAACAACAAACCTCGTTGACTTTGTCTCATTTTCCCTCTCAGCCTTGGAGAATGGAAAGGAGGTCGATGTAATTTCAACTGACTTTAGTAAAGCTTTCGATAAAATCTCTCACAAACTTATTCTTTTTAAACTTTCCATCCTCGACTTTGAACCCATTCTGTTGAGATGGATTTCTTCTTATTTAGAAAACCGTTTTTACAGCGTTCGGTTCAGATCCGCCTCATCCAGCCGCTTTCTAGCTACATCCGGTGTTCCCCAAGGCAGCCATTTAGGCCCTCTCCTCTTCATTCTCAGTATTAACGACATTGAAATGATCATCAAACACTCCTCTATCTCTCTCTATGCGGACGATACTAAGTTTTACCGGATCATTTCTTCTTCTGAAGACTCTTCCCACCTCCAACATGACCTAGACAATTTTTCAATATGGTGCTCCAAAAACTGCCTGGAGCTGAATGTTTCCAAGTGCCAATCAATAACCTTATCACGTAAACGCATCAAATCTACTCCCCGTCTCTATCTTCTAAACGGTAAAATCATTTCCACCGTTCAGGTGATCCGGGACCTTGGGATTATTTGCGACCGTGAGCTGAATTTCCTCAAGCATATCGACGATATAATCCTTAAGGCAAATTCAGCACTTGGCTTCGTGAGACGATGGTCCAAAGAATTTGCAGACCCTTACGTAACCCAATCCCTTTACATTTCATTTGTTCGTCCACTTCTTGAATACGCTTGTCAAGTTTGGTCGCCTTTCCAACAAGTGCACATTGCCAGAATTGAGAGCATACAACGCTGTTTCCTCCGATTTGCTTTTCGAGGTCTTGATTGGAGTAATCCCCTGATATTACCTCCTTATCAAGACCGAATCAAACTCCTAAACTTAAATACGCTGAAAGATCGAAGAGAAATATTTGACGTTCTCTTCATTCACCGAATCCTCACAGGTACCATTGACTGTCCAGCCCTTAACGAATCCATTTTTCTAAATACTAATCCTCGTAATACCCGGAACCCCCGTCTCTTCTATCTTCCCACCCATCGAACCTCTTACGGCTCCAATGAACCCATCTCCCGAATGCTGAGGAATGTCAATTCTCACTCTTCTTGCTTTGACTGCAATATGAGTACTCCCTGCCTAAAATTTCGTCTCCTAAACCCTCCAACTAGTTAGTTTAAGTCTTAGCTATTAAGTTTCTTAGTTTGTAAGTTAATAGCTTGTATTAAGCCTTATAAATGGGGGTTTTGCCCCCACCAAAAAAATTCTCTCTTCACGTTGACTGAATCCTTTGGCCAAAAAGTCTTACTTTATCTTTATCAATACTGCCATCTGGATTCTTTTTCAAGCAATAAACCCATTGGCAAGGAATTGCTTCCGCTCCTCTTGGTAAAGATGTCAATCTCCAAGTTTTGTTTTCTTTCAATGAAGCTACTTCTTTTTCTATGGCTTTTCTCCACTCTGTTTTTTCTTTACTATTTATTGCCTCTTGAAAAGTTCCAGGATTCGACGAAGAGTTCTCAAAAGCTGCTATCGCTCCCATTACATAATCTTCAAGACGCTGAGGTTTGTTTAATGTTGACCGATTCTTAATTCTTGTCGTTCTTGTAGCGGAATTTCGGCTTCTTCATTTTCAGAGTTCATATATTCTCCTCTGCTTCGTACTCATCCAAATGCATGGCACCCTCTGCATTCTCTTGTTCTGTTCTTGTGGATTCTTTCTTTCATTCTCTCATTGAGAAAAAATTAAATCAGCTCAATGAGGACTTCTGGCCTTGAACATACGACAGCCATATTTCTAAAGAGGAGGATCTAAAAGGAGGACTTTCTCAGGTACGGAAAATCTTTTTTATAGGCTCCATATTGCCAAACTTTTAAACTTACCTACTTAAAATTCTTCAATTGCTTCAATTGCCTTTGGATAGCATGTCTTTCCAAACTTAGGAAAATAAGTCGATGTTCTTTTCAACAGTAAAGCGTTTTATAAGATTTTGCATAGACTCAAACTTATAATAATAAGATATAAGAGCTTTATCTGATAGAAGCAGGCAAAAGAGCCTTAATTGTGTAATGGGAGAAGCGAAATTAAACAGAAGTTGCATATAACTGAGGTAATTGCTGCTTCTCCTAATTCCTTGGCTTGGATCATCAATGGCTTTCAAGACCAGCGAATAAAAGAACGAGCGGGGAAAACAAGCAATCACATGTACATGACGTAATTAATTAGTTATACCCAAAGCGGTTAGATTTAGAAATAAAAAAGAAAATTTCCCAATAATTTCCCATTTAAAAATTTTAACAACCCTGATTTATATCAATCAATGAAATACTCACACTTGTCCTTTTACAGTCTTGCGATAATGGCTAACGAGTGATGATAGATTACTTAAAAAATCTGGTGCATAAACAATAACTCTTTCATTTTGAGATATATTGCGTCCAATAGTCTCCAAGGCGTCAGCAAAGTGCGTTGTAAAATTCATAAAGGGAGCCAATTCATCTACCTGTCTTAAGGTCATAGCATGGTACATAGCTTCCTCATTTCGTCGCTCTTCTGCTGGAGCTAAAAAAAACAAAAGAAACAACACCCCGCACAAGAATTATGGTCTCTATCTCACTTACTCGTTGTTTTGAAACTAGAAATTTATTTTCACGGCTACATTGATAAACTTACCAGTAATGCTTGCAATTTTAGTCTCAATTTCAAGGACATCTTTCATTTGACGTCGTACATCGTCCTCCTTGCCGCCCAGAAGGACTCCTGTCTTTGTCATATAATCCAGATAAGCTGTTAGAACTTTCTCATGAGCTGTTGTGTTCAAATAATGTTCACGAGTTGGTAGTGCCAAGCCACCCTGGTCAATTTGAATGACATGGTTTGATGAATTTTTATCATCCTCTCCGATTGCCCAAGAGAAAAATCCTCCCATATTGTATCTTAATACAAATATAAAAAGAAACTGAAGTTTTTGAGTGCTTCAAGGTTGTTAGATTAGTTGGGAGAGGGGACCAGATGATAGAAAGCCTTATTTTATAAAGATAAACAAGACAGGGAGGTAGAAGGAGCCTAAAAGATTGATGGCAATAGAGTTTGTGGGGTTGAGGAGCTCTGAGTCATCTAGACTCTAGAGCACAGAAGGCGGCAAGGCAACTCACGACTGGGTACCCGGTTTTCATCAACCTGAATGATCGGAGTCAACTACCACTGTAAGGGGCCGATTATAGCTATCATTGAATCGTATCATGGGAAATGTTTGAATAGATTTTTTGGACGTTATCTTTTGGCCAGGAACGTAAATTATGTACCAATCGATCCGAAATCACTCAAAGAATTTTTTTTGACAAAAAAAAGTTCAAACGCACATTAATTTTTTTCTAAAAATGTAAATTTCTATTTCCATGATGAAAATCAATTTTTCGAAACAGCTGACTCGTAGTGTCAAAAAGTGAAACAAATCGTTCCAGTTTGGAGAGTTTCGATTTCTCTCGTTTCACATGATGGAATTCTGTCATGTTTTTTTTTTCGTCATGAAATCAATCAAATGAAATAAATTTCTGTTGGTTGGTGGCTGTTTCAATGATGGAATTAAAATGATAGCTATAACCGACTTGCCAGAAAATTCCAATGATTTGGTAAAATGATGGGCATTCAATGATAGCTATAATTGGCCCCTAAAAATACATAGGCAAGGAACAGGATAACCATTGAAACGGGCAACTCACGAAATATGACGGTAAATACTCGCTCAGGAATCTGGTTTGGAAACAATTTACCAAACGTATGCAGTACCCAGTGGTCGCACGACTTAAATTTTTATTTTCTTTAAAACTCATAGCTACTGTCACATCACAACTCGCAACACAATATACTCAAACTGAGATTATGCGGCTTGAGGTGTTCGGGGAGAATTATGCACTTTGACTATAGTCTAGTCTCGTCTTTAACGAGACCTTCATAAAATTGTAGTTATCAGTACGAGTAGTATCATTATTCTCATCAGACCAAAACATTTCTTTGTGACACACTTAAACTCACCTGTTTTGCAGCATCTGCAATGAGCGGTCCATTGACCATTTCTCTATACGAAAACCTTGCGTAGAAACATTCCAACCACCAACTTTGTTTATGAATTCAATCATTGGTTTTGCACCTAGTTTGTCCATAGTTTCATCTTCGTCCATGCACGATTGATAATAAAGCTTGGCTTTCTTTTCGGCTTCGGATTGGAAAAAGGAGAATGGTTTCTCTAGTATAAAAGGATAATAATAAAAAATATCCTGGAGCTTCAATTTTAAAAACATTATTTACCCAATATGTTCCTTATAACGAGTTGATTGCGCATTTCCAGCTTTGCAAATGTACCCCAAATGGATTTGCCATCTGGCAGAGGGTTTTCCCGAATCCATTGGTTGCTTTTCAACGATTTTGATTTTATGAAATTGAATTGTAGTAGAAATTAAAAGACGAGAAACAAGTGACAAGGATTTGAAGGGAAGGGAGCGAAGTCATTTCATTCAAACTTCAAATAGGTACGTTATGTAAATACATCATATTATGAACATGAAAAGAGGTTCTTCAATATTGCTGGTTATGTTTTTAACGCAAAGTGTACGGTTTTTTTTTCAAAAAAAAGTTCAAACTATGACTATAATAAAAAGTGCGCCAAATGACTTTTTTTTTGAAAATGAGCGCAAAACATCGAGTGTAGCTTCGGCTGTGTGGCACGAAGCACCGCAGTGGGCCCAAATGGAGTCTCGCGTCTCAAAAATCTGTAACTTTTTTGTCTATTGGAATAATTAAGTAAAATTTGGAATATATTATCTTTAATGTATAGAAAATTATAAAATTTTAAAGTTATTAAGATCTATTTAGTTTTTTAGTATTTAAAGTTTGTTAAAAGTTCAAAAATTACAATGTCGATGAACCAAATGTGGAATTTGATTAAAATTTTGTTTTTATTTATTACTAACCACCCGCCCTGGCTTCGCACGGGTGCAATGCTGATACTAAACCACGATATACGACACGCTATTTATAGACTCTCTCCCGCCGCCGCCGGCCCGGCAGGCTGGTACAGCCGCAAACGCTACGTCCCGCATCATAAATAGCTTGCTAGGTAAATAACGCATTTTTTTGTAATATGTAAAATAGGTTCAGGTTAGGTTTAAATGGCTGTCAGGAAAACAAACTGACACACTTAGACCAATATTAGGTCCATTGTGATACCATAAAAATTATGCGAGGGAGTACCTCACTTAACAAAACCATTTGGAGCTTTGAATAAAGCGAAGAAGATGCAGGGGATCTGTGTTCGCCAGGTCGCTTGGATCATCAAGAAAATATTTTCCTAGATGCTGTTTTCTTTTGAAAGAGAGTGCAGGACATGAGCAGAGGAGGTGTGGGATTGTCTCCTCCTCCTCCTCCTCATCTTAGCAACTTATGCAGAAGTCATTTGAGGGAACGCCAAGTCTTATGGCGTGTCTTCCTATCAGACAATGTCCGGTGATGACATTGATTACGGAGCTAACTTGCAATCTGGTTATGGATAACAAATGTTTTGTGCATTTTGGATCTAGTCCTGGCAATATCCGTTTTGTTGCCATGCACGTGGTGATAATGTACCAGCTATGATTTGTTCTATCCTTGCCTCTTGCTTTAGCATAAGTTTACATGTAGCGATTGGTATATACCAATATTAAACCTGCTGGTTGAGATCGGTAGAACGGTTCCTTTTCTGGCGAGTTCTCATCACGATATCTCTGTGCCCCGGCACCCAAATAATGTGAATATTGAACTGTTCAGCCATCTCCTTAGGAGATAGGAGACAGTTAAGGGCGGTTACTGAGTTCGTAAAAACAGCGCCGACTGATTTGAGGGCTGCTTGACTGTCTGAGAAAATCCGGATATTCGCTGAGGATATCACGTTTTCTTTTAGCCATGATAGGACCTCTTTGATCGCCAGAATTTCCGCTTGGAACACGTAGCGGAACGAGAGACTTACATTAAGTCGGTTTGAGTACATCCTGCAGCCGACACCTTCCTCGGTTTTTGAACCATCTGTATAGAAATGAATTGAATCATCTCTCTCAAGAACTCTTCGTCTTCCCACGTCGTTCTCGGTGGGATTGAGACTTGGAACTTATTATCAAAAACCAATGGGGGGATGGTGTAGTCGGAATGGCAATGGATTGATCCGAATAAATTCAGGATTGTAGCGTGATCGATGTTGTTATCGGTCCATTGGGAGATAGCTCTCTTACAAGTGGCTGCACTGGCGGCCATTTGTTTGCTGAAGATATCTAGTGGTGTGAGGTTAAGGAGTGTATTTAGGGCAGCTGAGGATGTTGATTTCAGTGCTCCGCTTATACACAAACAGGCTGTTCGTTGGACCTTGCTTAGATTTTTGCAGTAGAACCTTTTATCAAGAGCGGTCCACCATACCACTACTCCGTATGTGAGTATTGGTCTGATGACCGCGGTGTAGAGCCAGTGGGTGCTTTGGGGGGAAACACCCCATTTATTACCAATGGCTTTTTTACAGGAAAATAAGGCAACGGTGGATTTGCTGATTCTTTCCTGTATATTGGCTTCCCAATTTAGCTTTTTGTCTAGGATTATACCTAGATATTTGGCTTCGTTTGAAAGTTCAAGTGGGATTTCATTAATTGATGGAGTTATTAGTTCAGGAATTTTGTATTTCCTGGTGAAGAGAACGAGTTCAGTTTTCTTAGGGTTGACTTCTAGGCCACATTTTCCCGCCCATTTTACTAGTATATTTAGAGCGGTCTGCATCAGATCCGTAAGGACGTGAGCATGTTTGCCAGATACCGCAATGGAGACGTCATCTGCAAATGCAATCACTTTGAATCTCTCAGCTTTTAAGTCAACTAGAAGTTCATTGACGACTAGATTCCATAGAAGAGGGGATAGGACTCCGCCTTGCGGTGTTCCTCTACTGACAGATCTCTTTGCAGAGAAGTTTCTTAGAGTAGAGTTGATTCTCCTGCTTTTTAGCATTAGATTTATCAACTCCACTATGGAACCATCTACTTTGAGCTTCGTCAGTGCCTTTGTAATTGCAGAGTTGCTGAAGTTATTGAAGACACCCTCTATGTGGAGGAAAGCGGCCAGAGTGAATTCTTTGTGATGGAGGGAATATTCTATAGTACGAATCAAGGTGTGTAAAGTCGTTTCTACAGATTTTCCCTTACAATAGGCGTGTTGTGCTGTAGATAACAATTTTGGATCTATAGCTATACGCAGGTGGATATCAATCAGTCGTGGGATGATTTCCCAGCCTTAGGTATAAACACAACCTTGACCTCTCTCCACTGCGTGGGGATATAGTTCAAGGTGGTACAGCCGATGAGAACGACTTCAAGGACAGGGATAATAATATTCGCGGCCTTTTGAAGTTCGGCTGGAATTATACCATCAGGTCCAGGGGATTTGTATGGGTCAAAGCTGTTAATGGCCCAAACTAGTTTTTCTTTATAATCAGATCGGGGGTGTTAGTTATTATGCTACCTGATTCTATATTATCATACTTACATAAGTTCTTAGAGCTGCCTGGAAAGTGAGTATCCAGAAGCAGATTGAGCGTTTCTTCGCAGGATTCTGTCCAGCCGTCAGCTGTTTTCAGACTGCTAGGCATGGTCGGACTTTTTGAGAGGATTTTTCTTAATTTCTTCATGGTGTTTTAAGCTCTTTTTTATCAGGATTGCCGACCCACCTCTAGCCTTATCAGCTGGATGGGGAGCGTGGTAGCAAATATAGTTTGGTAATAAATCATCAAGAACCAGTCTACTTGAGAAATGAGTTGCGGACACCAGACAAATATCTATGTGTTCGATGTCTAAGAAGATTTTTAATTCTGATAAATGGTGTAAAAGAACGTTTGCATTCCATGTTCCGATTTTTAGTGTTCTGTCCATCATTGTTTTTTAAAAGCGACTTCTTCACATAGCCGTTTGATGTTCAAATCCTGATTGTCAATTCTTTTAAGAATAAGTTTTTCTTTAATGGTAGTTTCTTCATTCTTCCGCACGTTTTTAACAATCTGTGAATAGGATTTATTTTCGTCGCTTTTGCTTTTAACAGCTTCCTTCGGAAGTTCTTTCTTACCTTTATCTTCAGCTTCAGGAGTTCTTTTTGTGTTTGCTTAATTGCTAGGCTTTATTTCACCGGATGTCATTTTGCTTTTGGATTTTTGAAATCTTTTAGCAACTGGACAGCCTCTATAGCTTGCAGGGTGATTACCTTGACAGTTTACACATTTTGCTTTCTCTTCTTTGCTTGATGGACAGATTTTAGTTGCTTTCCTTCACACTTAACACAAGCAAACTCGCGGTTGCAATATTTTTGGGTGTGGCCAAATGCTTGGCATCGTTTACATTGCGGAACAATTTTTGATTTTCGCAGTGGTTCAATTTTGACTTTTATGCCCAAGATTGATCGAGTACTATAGACACTTTCAAGACTTTGTTTGCTGTCGAAAAATAGCATGAATAAAGGCAGGGGTCTCTTTATTATTATTGGTTCCCCAGCAAAGTTCTTAGTAGTCCCATTCTTAATAAGATTGACTGCATCAAGGGCTTGGAAGCCTGATTGAACAAGGTCTTCTACTTATTCTTATGGAGAACTTGGTTAATTTGCATAAAAATTTCAGCTCCCATATTACTTTCGAAAAAATCGTTTTTGAGACGATAAATGTCATTTGGGTCCACTCCCTACTGTGCGCCGCCGTCCTGTTGAAACAAAATGTTGCCAATATCCTCCTCTTCAATTTTTGTGAACAAAAATTCGTTCAACATGGCCCGATAACGATCGTCATTGACTGTAACGGCCACTCCTTGCTTATTTTCGAAGAATGCCTCTGGACCAGAATCCGCACCAAACAGTGACTCGTTTTGGGTGTTGGGGTTGGGGTTTTTGTGCCCCAAATGCGAATAATTTGCTTGTTTGCATACCCGCCAAAACCAAAATGAGGTTCATCTGATAAGATGTTTTTTTTTTTTTTTGCAAAATCGGCATCTTCTTTAGTGTCGCTTTCCATTGGTTTCACTCGGGGAAGCACGCATTTTAAAAACCAATGGAACGCCCAAAATTGTTTCTATTCAATTTGACCTAATTGCCTTTGTGTGAGTGAATTACACAAATGACTCTTAAAAAAAACTTTCGCGCAGTAAAATTTTCTTTTTGACATTTGAGTTACAAGTATTAGTGCTTCTTGATTGGAAACAAGAAACTTCACTTCAAATCGAGAAGTGGCTAATGGAACGGTTAGAATGCTCCTGGACGCTCCTGGACGGTTCTTTTCGTCCAATAGAAAGTGACAGTCGATCGCAGGCCCACTTAGCGAAGCAAAAACGTTTAGCGGAAGGATAAAACTAGTTGTCTATCAAATCAGACATGAGCTAAGTGTTAGCATTCACGAAATAAGCACTAGTTGAAAAAAAACCTTAAATGGCGGACCCTTTATTATAAATTGTCTATTGAACTTTAAATCATTGACAAAACAAACAAAAAACAATGGTGCGATAAAACCAAAAAGGCTGTCTGTCGAAATGAAAACTTTGACTAATATTGACAACATTTGGTGCGGTTTTGTCGCTACTCAGCAATCCTATAATCAAGGGCCGAAGTACCGCACACGCTAGAGTAATAAATGACTGAGTCATGTGAGTTAAGTATTTGCACTCACACGTTATCGAGCAATCTAGCAACATGATTTGATATTCTCTCATCTATCGATCAAAATTTGGTTGGATAATTCGATAATTTTGAAAGAAAAATGACACCCACCTACCTACGGTACTTCGACCCGTTCAGAAGCGACACTTTACCACTTAACGACTGTATTCAATGGTAAAATGGTTGCTGAACAAATGATATAGGATTGCGACGGAAACGTACCTATTATTACACACATACACACACACACTTACTTTATAAAAATACAATAGTCCTTACCAGGCATAACCATAAAAATCCTCACACGGATCCACAGATAGATCTATGGACTTAAGTATATCGCTTGCAGCGAAAATGCAATATTTATCGAGGCAGGGCCCTGCAGGCGTTGTATTCTTAAAAAGTTGATCTCGCTGTCCTTCATATTCGTATGACGGCTTCTCCACTATTTTGTTAGTTTTAAGAAATGGTTTTAAGTTATCACTTGAAGGCTGCCTTAACTTTGTTGGGGCCGGTTGTATGAGCGGTTGTACAGGCGTTTGAATTAATGCTTATTTAATCGAAAACAAAAAAAAAAGTGATTATTATAATAAAAAAAAAAAAACAATTGATTGGTTTCATTCTATACCGAGATTAGTTTTAGTGTGCGGCTGTACGTGAAGTATATGGGTCGTTTTATCTCTAGGAAGTGTAGCAATCAAAATGAAGAGCACAAAGGTTATTATTGTCAACAGTCCTGTTGTTATAATGAGGAATCGCTCTAATTTGGTTCTTGATCGCCAGTGTGAACTTGCCTTTTTCATCAAATAAAAAAAGTGAAGAGAAAAATTTGTAATTTTATAGTTGTGAGTAGTTTTCTTTCATTACTGAGCAGTACTGAATTGCGAAGAGAAATCACTCATAAAATCAATAACTTACTACTTAAGACATTTCGAAAAAAAACGTGGTTGTGTGGAATTGGCAACGAAAACTAAAATATGAAACTCATATTTCCGGGCATAAGTGTACTTAATATCTATCACTAGGTCAAATAAGAGAAAATTCATTTTAAAATGAAAAGTTTTCATAGCAACCTCGGAGCGACTTTGAAAGTTAGTCTATTCGGTATTAGTTTTGTTCGTTGAACCCGTGGTTACGGGATCCAGAACCAGATAACGCTTTGGTTGTCAAATGGCATGTTTTTTTTTTTTAATTCAATTCAATTCAATTCTTTATTTTTTTCAAATCATAAATTACAATATTATAGTAAAGAAATATAATTTATAAGAAAGCATGGCAATATGCCGTCTGCCGTAAAGAAATTACAATTTTAAAATACAATGAGAAAGTTTTTACAAACTTGTGCTATGTTTACAAGTTTATTTGTTTAAAAAGAAAAGAGAACTATTAACAAACATACAGTGACTTTTAGTTTAGTCAAAACAAAAAATAAATAAATTGATTTAGGTTTGCTGTATAAGATACTAGTTTAGAACATTCCAAACGTAATTAATATTAAGTTTCTAATGTACATAACAATTTGATTTCTGGACTTTTAGTTTAGTCAAAACAAAATAGACCAAAGGGCTTTTAGTTTAGCTAAAACGAAAATAACTTACTTTTTCCCTATATGTATAGTGGTGTAGACTTATTGTTTCAAAACATGTTCAAATAATCATCTTGATATTTTTTGCGTGAGTAACGTATCCTATAAGATGATGCTGCCCTTTTTCTGATCCAGACAAGCCTATTCCAGACATTTATTTGAATGGAAATGTGCTTCCCAAGTGTGAAAAGTTTAAATATCTGGGATCTATGATCAATAGTGAAGCATCTTGTGATGACGACATCAATCATCGAGCAAGCGTAGGGTGGATGAAGTGGCGAGAAAACTCCGCTATCTTCTGTGATCGAAAAATGCCCCCTAAGCTGAAGGGAAGACTCTACACAGCAGTTGTCCGTCCAGCTCTGACATACGGTTCACAATGTTGGACAATGTACAAAAAGTATGAGAGCAAATTGACGGCAGCCGAAATGAAGATGCTTCGGATGACAGCAGGAGTAACAAAGCTTGATCGAATTAGAAGTACTAAGATCCGTGGAAGCCTTCATGTCAAAAGTACCATCTTGGACAAAATTCAGCACGACCGGCTCAGTTGGTATTGTCATGTTCAAAGGAGAGATCCGCAGAACCCCGTCAAAAAGGCAATATCGTACAACGTTTCAACAAATTCGCGACGAAAAAGAAAAGGCAGGCCAAAACACTCCTGGTACAAGCAAATGCAAAAACAGCAGCATTTGGTTGGCCTCAGACATGGAACAATCCAAAACCGGGAGGCTTGCCGACGATTTCTGAGGTCAACGCGGCGTACCCCACAGGCGGATCACTAGTGTGAAGCAGCAAAGTGGGAGAGTTGTGATCGCTTCAAGATCACTACTCGTAACGCCGAAAAATGAAGAAGAAGAAGAACGTATCCTATAAGAGACTTCCAACCACGGCAACCATTCAGGATATTTATACATTCTTTTAACGAAGGAAAACTTGCGGAAAAATAGAGTCTACGTATTTCCTGTAAAATTGAACAAAATGCTATAAAATGTAAGACGTTTTCGTTCTGACCGAGATTGCAAAGCGAGCAGATAGGATTTAAGTCAGATCTAGGAGGTCTACAATTCAGTTCCAGCATTTCAGTTCTGAAGTAGCGTGCTATGCAGTCGTATAAAGTATCTCTTAACGCAACGACATTGTCAGTTGGTAATGAAATTGCAAAACTATGCGTAACAGCCAGATAGTACCAGTTTTTGATTGGGCTATAACCATTGTGAAAACTAATCATAAGAATCCGTTTTTGGATGTTTTAGTCTGATCGACTCATTACCTTGACAATGTAGTCCGCACTAGCCTTCAAGTTTTTTAAAAATATGAGTGGTAACCCAGATTCCACATGTATGGCATAGTTTGGGGTGTTTTTAGGAAGCTTCGTTTGAACGTTTTCTAGTTCTTCTGACTGTTCATACCCATATACTTCATTTCCATAGCAAAGGCAACTATTTACTGTAGCGTTGAAAACTTTAAATTTTGATGCTGGATCAACGGAATGGTTACAAAAAAATTTATTCCACCTGCTATTCAAAGCTACTTTAGCAGCTTTCATTTTTTCTTTAACATGTGCATGTAGATTCAGGCTGTATGTGAGAATATATCCAAGATACTTAAATTTGTCCACTATTTCGATGATATCATCCCCAAGAGTCCAGTTGCGACTATAACCTATAGATCTGTTGCGTGATCTAAAGACCATGACTTTAGATTTCGAGCTGTTGATTTTCAAATCCCAGCTATCACAATATTGCTGTAGCCTATTGATTTGTAGCTGTAGAGTAAGCGGGCTATCAGATAGGATAACAAGATCGTCATCGTAAAGAAGGACTTTAATATTAACATCACCTATAGTGATACCTCCTGGGATGTGATTTTCAACATCATTAATAAAAAGTAAGAGTAGTAAAGTAGTAGTAAAACACACCCTTGAGGAACACCAGATTGGCATTTAAAATCTCTAGATTTCTTTTGACCATTCTGGACAAAAGCAAGATTTCAAGCATTTTCTCATAGAATTTTATGAACTTGGTTGATAAACCTATTACAGAATGCTTGAATATTAATGACTTTCTATTGACCGTGTCAAATGCAGCCTTCAGATTGACAAAAAAAGGCATGCAGACATTTATCAATAAAGCGTTTAGCTAAACAGTACATAGATCAAAAATTTTATCAATAGTCGAAAGATTTGCACGAAAGCCAGCTTGGTAGCAACTGATCATATTGTTTTGTTCAACTCAATTCGAAAGCCTAAAGTATAGTAGTTGTAAGAACAGTTTTCTCAGTGAGCTTAAGACTGCGATACCCCTATAATTTTCCGGTTGATCACGATCACTGTTTTTAAAAACGGCTGATATTTTGGAGTATCTAAAATTTTAGGGAACAGTTTCCTCACTATAAAGTTTATTGAAAAAACTTAAAATGTATTCTAAAAACTCAGGAGTGGCATTTGTGCTTTGTTATTTTTCATTTTTAACAGAGATGATTTTAATTCCATTATTGTAAATGAGGAATCTAACTCTGGTACCGTTATATTTGGGATGGCGAAACTGATTATATTTAAATTTAGATCTGGTAACAAAAGTTTTTCAAAGTAAGTCCCAAGAAAGTTTACGTCAATTGAAAGTGCATCCGCATTATTCTGACAATTTAAGAGGCGGACAGTACTCCAAAAAGATTTTGAATCTTTACATAAACTGAGTTTGGAAGCAACATTTCGTAGGTGCATATTTACTTTTAGAGTACACATTCGTTTATATTCTTGGTTAGCCCGTAGATATAAAACTTTGGCGCTAGGGTTATTTGTTTTTCTGAAAAGTTTCAAAAATGAGAAAGACTTCTGCCTAGCTTTTCTGCAGTCATTGTCGTACCATTTAGAATGAAATGTACGCCTGTTGCTTTTTTCATCTCTCCATTTCAATCTGAGAATATTTTCTGTCAATGCTGGGTTTATAATGTTATTTTCAAAACAACAGGAAACGACAATGGGGAGATGCGACGAGAAATTAGCTGGAAGTACTTCAAAGTTTTCTGTAATACCAGACCAATCACCGCTGATAAGACATAAATCTATCACAGAGCAACCCTGAGAAGAAATAAATGTAAAGCTACCATTTAAGTCGTAAGAAGTTATTCCATTTAGTAAAAGAAATCCAAAGTCTTCTATCATTTCCAATAGATATTTACCATTCTGGTTTAGGCAAATATCTAAAGATTTTCTTACGATTGAAAATCGACCACTATTTAAGCCAATCGGATTTTGGTAGTCACTTATACGACCATTTAAATCTCCGATTATCATCAGATTTTCGAAATTGATGTTGTTTAGAAAATTATAAAGTTCATTATACTTGGCATTGAATCATTATAATTGAAGTATATCGGAAGTATTTGAAAATGTTTTCTCTGATAACTGATCTCTATGATAGTTATATTGCTATCAAAGCTTTTGAAATCTATACGAACATTTTTATTAGTGTTTTTTATATCAAACATAAGACCACTACTAGCTCTTCCAAGTCTGGAGTTTCTAACTGCTGGAGAACATTTGATGTTAAGATCTCATAACATATTTAGTGAAATGCAAGTTATTTCCGTTTTCTAAAAAAGTTTCCAACAAAATAAAAATATCATATTTAACTACTAGTTTAAAAAAATCGGGCATAGTTTATTTGTTTTTAAAACCTGTAATGTTGTAGCAAAAAATATTAAATTTAAAAGTATTTGGTAAACAATTATTAGATTGGCAGACGGCAACACTTTCCTATATTTGGCTAAGACCTGAACTTTCATCATATACGTATGAACCAACAGGTGGCATGTTTTTTCTTTCAAATGATAGGGAGTCATGGTGAAGCGTTTTCTAAGAACCAAAAACCCTCATAGGGCTGTCAATGAAAGTTGGTTAAGTGCACCGAACGATATTATTAACTGCAGACCTTTTTTTAAACAAAAAAATGATGCAGTTGATTGACAAAAGTTTATTTCTATAGAAAATTTAGAAAACAGAATTACAGTATTTTCGGTTGTAAGAAACACGCTTATAAGAACAGTTCGCTTATAAGAACAGTTCGCTTATAAGAAACAATTATTGTGCAATTTTTGAGTTTCCTATAAGCGTTTTAAACTGTACCTGAAAAAATTTATTTAGAAATGGGTCCAAGACTCTTTAGACGAGTATCGTACACCCCCCTTTTCCAGATGTGAAAATCAAACAAAATTTTCTTATACTCACCCTAGATGTATGATAGCGCAAGTGATACCCAGAACTGGAATTTGTTTCTGTTAGTTGAATAGCTCCAGTTGAACTTGTGTCGTCATCGTTAAAATCTGCATGTTTGTACCGCGTCATCTAAAAAGTGATAAGAATTAGATTTTAATAATAAATAAGAGGTATATTAATTTTTTTAGAATTAGAATGTTTATTTCTTATAATTTCATGACAATTTTCAATAGAATAAATTAATAATATTTTCAGAAAATATAAGAAAGGTTAGTGACATTCATTAATTTCAAAACAATTAAGAAAATAGATTTGAATGCCACTTCAAATAATTTAAAGATTACAAAGTTTATGGGTGGGGTGACCCTTAAAATTTTCAAGAAATTCATGATAGTAATATCAAAATTAGTTAATAATACAAAAAAAATATAACAAAAGAAAGAATTAAACAAATGATAATAAATGGTTGTTAAAAACCAATTACATTTAAGCAAGAATTTTAATTTTTTTTTGTTTTTATACCAAAACATTAGAAATACAAGATTCCAGAGCAATATATGTAGTTTAATATAAAGAGCCAAGTTTTAACATTTTTAAGAAACACTCCAGGTATAGTGATTGTCCTTATTGATTGAGGAAGAATATTAAATAGCCGATAAGACATGATAGAAAAAAAAATTCGGTAGGCAGTGGTGCGAAAAAAATGGGCACGACTGGGTCGCACGAACTTGCGATTGTGTGCTAAGTACAATACCAAAATATTTAGTTTGAGTAAAAGGTTTTAGTATTCGCTCTAAATATCTTTGGTGGGCTCAGGGCTGCCAACTACAATTCAATAATGAAAATTGAATTAAATCACGCAAAATATGGAAAAAAATTAAAATTAAATATTCCAAAGGTTTCAAGCGAAAATCGAAAAAACGCTTTTCTTTTGCAAGAGCAGTTTTTTAAAAATTCGGTTTTTTATTCTTCATTTTTTAATAAAACAAAGTTTTTTAAAAGTTAGGTATGCAAGTCTTAAGATGTTGCAAGAAGATGTTTTGACAAGAAAATTTAAATAAATCAGCAATACCTTTTTAAAAAATATTCAAAAAAAAAAAACAAATTTTTTTAAAAAAATTAATGAAAATTTCAAAATTTAAAATTTTCCAAATCTCAATATGCAATCTTTTTTAAATATAAAATTTCAGCAAAATCGTGTCAGCCATTAATGAGGAAGTCGGTTTTGAAAAAAACGGTACTATGGGGGGTACCGTTTTTAGACTTTTTCCAAAAAAAATGTTTGCGTAGTGAGAAAAACAATTAAAAAATTATCCTTCACATAAAATTTTATCGAAATCGTTAGAGCCGTTTTCGAGAAAAACAAATACATATTATCATATCGGTTGTATGGCAGGTACCGTTCTTTCAAGACCTAGAGACCCAATTCCAAAAACCCCTCTGTAGGCTACCTTACAGAGCTTAACTACAAATTTTGAAAAAATCGGTCAAGCGGTTCAGGCTGTAGATCCTTATACACACAGACGGACAAACAGACAGACAGACATACAGACAGACAGACAGACAGACAGACAGAATTGTAGGACCCACTTTTTTCGTATTCTCTATCATCGTAATGTCATGTTTAGTAGTTATTTCAAAATTTTTTTTCTGCACGATTGCAAGACTTGCCTTATAGTACCTATAAAATCGCAAGTAAAAAGGTACATCTAATACGTTCGAAAGGTTTCCTCGAAGATTGTATCTTAAAATTACGCGAAAATTGAGGCTACCAGATTTCATAAAAAATATTTTTAATGTCTTAAAACAATATAAATGACGAACTGGTTGAATTTTGAGACCACAAAGCAAAGGAAAGCTGGAATGTCTACAAGGCTTACGACAAATTTTTCTAACGACATATTTTTGTAAAATCAATATTGGTTGTATTTTATTTTGATAAATACCACCCCAGCAAGCAATTCCATATTGTAACTTGGAATGGAAAATACCATAGTAAATTACCTTTAATAGCTTAGTTGAACACAGGTTTCGTAGATGTCTGAGGGTACAACGGAGATATTTTTTGAGGGATTCAGCATGAATTGCAAAAGACATCCGAGAGTCTAAGGTCAGTCCCAAATATTTTAACTCATCAACTCTCTCAACTACGAAACATTTATCACTACAAATTAAATCACATTGAAATGAAGGTGAGGAGAAGCCTGACGAGCAGCGGCAAGTTGACAGTTTAAAACTACGACACTCAGGCGCGTGAAAGCTAACATTTGCATCCAACAATCTACATGAAGATAAACTATAAAACATTACCTTGGTTTTGGAGCTTATTAACAAATTGTGTTCAAAAAACCTAACTCGCAATAAGTCAAGATCAAAATTGATATTTGAAATAAGATCTAAAGAACTATTAGCACCGTAGGAAAGCGCAATATCATCGGCAAAAGCTGTCGGCGAGCCCTTGAAACTCAAGGCGAAAAGCGAATTGATGTATACCAAAAATAAAATTGGACCCAAGACAGAGCCTTGTGGAACACCCAATTTAAGAGTCCTTGCATCACTCCTAGTACCATCTAACTTTACTCTCTGCGATCGATTTTCAAGGTAAGACCTAAACTAGTTAAGAATAAATCCTCTAAAACCAGCTTTCTCCAACTTTTTTAACAAAATATTGTGGTTGACCATATCAAAGGCTTTGGTTATATCAACAAAAAGGCCAGCTACGTATTTTTTCTCATCTAATTGAGACATTGTTAAGGAACAAAATTTAAGCAGTGCATCTTCCGTTGATTTGCCTTTTAAGAAACCAAATTGAGCTGGATTAAAAAACTCAGTTTTATCTAAAAAACACATAATTCTACTTTTCATGAGTTTTTCAAAAATTTTGCTAAAAACAGAAAGAAGAGAAATAGGCCTGTAGTTGCTAATTTCAGTAGCAGATTCTTTTTTAAATAATGGCAAGACATCTGCACATTTGAGTTCTTCGGGAAACACACCATTATATACGCAACTATTGAAAACATACGCTAAGACATCAAGTAAGTAAAAAGCAATTTTTTTGACTACATCACTTGAAATACCACCAGCTCCACACGAAGACGAATTACGTAAATTCCTAATAACTTTCAGTATTTCAAAAGAAGTAATAGGCTGAAAAACAAAACTGCTACTTTGAATATGCTCAGTATTTCGACAGATAGAAGAAGAACAAGAACATGAGGCGTGCAGATTACTCGGCAAAAGATTACAACCAACATTTGCGTAGTAATTATTAAATACATTAGCAATATCGATCTTATTACGCACTATTGCACTATTCACATGCAAAAAAAACAGGTTTCTAAGTAGCAGAAGATTTATTCAGTAAACTATTTACTACACGCCATTCGTTTTTTAGATTTCCCTGTGCGGAGTTGAGCTTATCACGGTAATAGGCATCACGACAAATAGGAATTTCCTTTTTCAATTCAATACACAGGTTTTTATAATTCTTTTTTAAACGTTGTTTTCCGGGATTCTTTTTGCATCTTAATCGTATTTTATTTTTCTTAGTAACTTTATTTACAATTGATGTAGATATCCTGGGCTTAAGATGTTTTTGTGATTTTTTTGTATTTAGAAAATAGGAAGAAGATGCTATATGCTTTTTAGAGAGTCAATGAAAATTGAGAAAGTAGACGATGAATCACTTGAAGCAAAGACATCTTCCCAAAACTCGTAACACAATTTATTTTTAAGTTTAGCGAAATCAATCTTCACTTTTCTCTGATCAGAATCAGACTGTTTACAACGTCTTTTGTTATTGATGGTAAAAACAAGTCCTATCATGCAATGATCAGTGATTTTAAAATCGAAAACACATTTCTCACATTCAATAAGTTCTAGATTCCTGAAACGACCATAAACGTGATCTAAACAACTTCCTGAGACGGGTCTAGTAGTCTCATTAATAAAGCACGTAAGCCCTTGAGACGCAAGTAATGTTAGGTAGCTAGAAATGCTATCATTCTCATCCAAAATATTTATATTGAAATCACCTACAATGATTAAGTTCTTGGATTTTTCTTTAGCCAAGAATTTCGAGAATTCAGTTATGAAATTCGTAACGCTAAACATATGCAGTCTATATACACTAGAGTGGTCCTTATTTCACTTTTTTGCGAAAATTGAGTGCGACGCCCCCTAAATCGATTCTAAAAAATTTAAAAAAAAATTCCTTAATTTTTTCATATTTTTATCTCAAACCCTTCCTGGCCCTATTTTCCTGTCATTTTTGAACTAATTAACGGGAAGACTTCGAATTAGGCTCAAATGAAGCGTCTCTGAACACTCTACAGCCACGTGTATGTTTGATAAAATTAAGATCATTTACTTATACTCTATTGTTAATAAACAAAAAGGCTGATTTCTTATCTCGCTCAATCTGCCAAAAGTAAGCAACATTTTGATATGGATTATTTTTCAAAGATATCTACGGCAGCTTAAATGATATAACATTAAATTAGATTTTTTTTTATTTATTATTTCATTTGTTATTAACATGTTATTAACAAAAACTCGATAAACAATTTTTTTATAACAGCAGTCGTCTTTGAAGGATGATCGAAAAAACAAAAACTTTTTAATGAAATAGGGTCAGGAAGGGCTAGGAATAAAAATTTGAAAAAATTATGGAATTTTTTTTTCCTCATTTAGAACCAACCTGGGGGGCGTCCCAAATTTTTTTTTTCCTAAGGACCACTCTAATATACACATACAAAAATATACACAATATGATCAATTATTACAGAAACCTTTAGAACGTCAGCACTATTTAAATTAACATACAAAAATTCAATCATAACGATATTATCCTTGATAAAGCAACCAACACAACCTGCAGCATAGTTTTCATTCGTTTTAGAATAAAAGTTAAAAACAGGAATAACATAATCATTCTCCTCCAATCCATAAATCCAAATTTCAGATAAGAAAACTATATCAGGAACGCAAGCAAAAGAATTTATATGCGTAACAAGAGATGCAAAATTCTCCCTCATACTTTTTATGTTTTGGTGAACAATAAAAAATTTTTCATTACAGAAAGAACCATTAGTTAACACATTATCACAGTTGGCAGTACGAATATAAGGGAGAGAAAAGTTATCACTTAATTCTATATCAGAATTCATGTTTTAATAATAAAAAAAATAATATTAAATATTAAAGGCACTAAATAAGTGCAAGATCATTGAACGATTTAACAGAAATAACTTTTCCTCCCTCAACCTTTGTTATTAAAATTTGATTATTATTGTACCAAACATATTTTCCTCCAGCCTTCATCATAGCTTTTTTTGTATGTTCTTATGTTTAAAAAAGAAATGGTATGGCGTTATTAATTATTTTTAACAGACATGATAACAGATATGATATTCCTCCTTCAAGGACAAGGGACGAAATATATTACTAGCTAGCTTAGTAATACCCATTGCAAACTTACCCCACAGAGAGCTTAGGCAAATGAGACCCATAAACCATTTGCTAAGGTATAGTAGGAGTTGCAATTCAGGACAGTTTACGAACTGCAATCGTTGCCAAACTTGAAACTCTAGAAAAAAATATGCACATCGCTAAGGCAACAATACTGGGCCCTCGCTTCAAACGGATTCATTTCAGCTCTCCACAGACGGTTTCCGCATCAATTGCAGAACTGGCAGAAGTTTAGTTGGAACACATACGGAGAGCTCAAACGTCTCCCGAACTAACTAACACAATTGTCGCAGTATCAGAAAAGGCTACACTTTCTTTTGAGTGTGTCCACGAGCAAATTGCTACAGACATTGAAAGTGCCAATTTCGTTCCATCAACCAGTACTGATACTGACATGCCCAGCGAATTGAAGCAGTAAAATGATCCATGGGCGTAACCAGTGAGGGTTTCAAGATAAGATATACACATCAATAATATTTAAAGAACGCCTCTTCTTAATTGGAATATACGTATTATTACACTAATAATGTATTTTCGATTCGCTCTCTGCCGCGCGCCAGCCGACGGCGCCGCCGCCACTTCGGTGACCGTAATCGATTATCTGATAGCATTCCTTCGTATATTTTCGTGCCGTATCAGTGCGCAGCGCACTATTAGGCCTGTGTTTTATCAGCTACTAGCTAAGCCGCCCGGCTTTGCTCGGGTCTTTAGTTTTAAGGTTCCCGTTCTCGTTCTGTCCAGTAGTTTCTAGGTTTCCATTTCCAGCCCCGTTCCTGTGTGAATCTTCCGTTCCATTGGAAATATGTGAATGAAATATAAGTCTATGTCACTGAGGGATAATGTAACACCCTAGAGATGAAAGAATTTTTGAAATCAGTCGAGTAAATTTAAGGTTCCCGTTCTCGTTCCCGTTTCTGTTCCCGTGGAATAATAGGGATGAAATAAACGCCAAATTACTGAGGAATTATGTGGCATCCCAGTGCTGAAAGAATTTTTGAAATCTGTTCAGTAATTTATAAGTTTCCGTTCCCAACCCCGTTCCGGTTCCTCTGGGAATCATCCGTTCCTATAAAAATATGTAAATGAAGTGTAAGTCTATCTCCCTGAGGGATGATGTAACATCCTAGAGTTGAAAGAATTTTTGAAGTCGGTCAAGTAACTTTATAGTTCCCGTTCTCATTCCCGTTTCTGTTCCTGTGGGATTATAGGGATGAAATATAGATTAAGTTACTGATGAAGGCAGAAAATGAAGCACACCAAGTACTGAAAGAATTTTTGAAATCTATTGAGTAGTTCCTAATTTTCCGTTCCCAGCCCCGTTCCTGTGGAAATAAAGGATTCAAACCTTGACAGGGACCATCTCTGGACTATACTTTGTCTACCCCGAAAATTTCATAAAAATCCGTTGGGTAGTTTAGGTCGCCAAAAACGCTGCTAAATGCTTAGGCTTCTTGAGAAGATGCAGGAAATTCTTCACCCCTTCTGATTTGGCTACAAATTATAAGGCCTTCATCCGCCCAAAACTGGAGTATAACGTCCATATCTGGCTGGTGCTCCTCAAACATCTTTGGGCTTACTTGATAGGGTACAAAATAGACCGTTGAGATTGATAGGTGATAGTTCAATCGTAGAATCGATTGTTTCTCTTGAACATCGTCGAAACCTGTCTCACTCTCTTTTATCGCTTTTTTCTCAAACAGTGCTCTAGTGAAATAGCCAGTTGCCTTCCTCCGCTGAAACAATTTAGCGGCAACACCAGCCTCGCTAGGAATGCTCATCAGTTTTACCTTGAGTCCAACTTCGGGCGTACAGTCAAGTATAGAGATTCATATTTTAGTCGCACCACCCGCATGTGGAATGCTCTACCTGACCTTGTCTTTCCCCTACAGCACGATTCACTGAGGTTCAAAAGCAACGTGCATCCTTTCAAATCCTCTCTTACAGTGCTCGCACTGTCATCTATAACATTATAAGGGTATTAATAGCCCCTTGATGTCTTGATGTGCGCGTTAATTATAAAAAAAGGTCGAAGTATCGATTTTCGAAAGGAAATATGAAAAAATTGATCGACCTTATCTTAGCGATGACAAGAGAGGAGGACATATCCCAGTTGATGGACAAGTTGTGGCAGCAATACGATATTGGGGACGCAATGAGGTACACTTATTTTAAGCACATGAACTTTATTTGACCTTAAGATTCCCTTATTCAAAGATCCAATCCGATGGAGCGGATATCCATGGTTTTAGCCAACCCACTCTTTGTCAGATATGCAAACGTGTGGCAAAAGCCTTTCCATCCAAAAGGCCTACCTATGTCAAAATGTCATAATAACCATATCTGCATAGAAACAAGACATAAACATGTTTTTTGGCATACGTGGGTTTCCACAAATAATTGGCACAATTGACTGCACCCACATTCGATTCCAAAAAATCAGTGGGCCCTAAAGGTCAATTCTAGATAAACAGAAGGGGACATTGTTTATCAAATACTCAAGTAGGTTGTACTGTATCTCTGAAATTTACTGACATTGTCTGTCGTTGGAGAGGAAGCACACACGACTCACGCATTTTCAGGGAAAGTCGAAAAAACAACGCTTCGAAAATGGTGAGTTCAGAGGTCGTCTACTTGGGGATGTAGGATACTCTTGTAGCAATATATTGTTCACCCCTCCGCATACTGAAGCCGATATTCGATATAATGTTGCAGACATAGCAACTCGAAACACAGTAGAGAGGTGCTTTGGAGTTTGGAAGCAGGGGCTTAGGATTCTACTAACAGGTTCACTTCAGAAACATTCAGTGAGACTAGTCGACTTGCCAAAGCCCTTAAAAGGAGCAAGGTAAACAAACTAGAAACACTCAGGAAATCAGACGGTTCCTATACCGATTCCAAAGCAGAGACACACAGTCTTATGCTGGAAACTCATTTTCCAGGAAACCAGATATCAATCGGACCACAACAATCTATTTCCCTCAGGTGAATCTCATAAATCCACTCGACGTAGCTGGTACACGTCATCGTTAGTTGACGAAGTTAGCAAATATGCCGTGGCATCTTTTGACAGCTTCAAGTCACCTGTTACTGACGGTGTTTACCCAGCTTTGTTGCAGGAAAGTATAAGCCTTTTGCTATTAGTTTGGCTCAAGCGTATATACCAACTCCATGGCAAAGTGTTAGAGTCGCCTTCATACCAAAAATTGGTAAACAAGACTACTCACTCGCCAACAGCTTTAGACTCATCAGTCTTACCTCCTTCCTGCTTAAAACGCTGGAGAGAATGATTGAGATTTACATACGTAAAACCTCACTTCAATTACAGCCACTGTCTCAGATGCAACATGCTCACCAAAGAGGAGATTCTTGCGAGACCGCAAGATCTTGTTAGCAGGATTCAATGCGCGCTTGACAGGAAAGAATTTGCGGTAAGCATTTTCATCGACATTCAAGGTGCTTTTGACAATGCTAGCTTCGATGGTATGTGCATTGTGCAATACTGCCAGAGAACACGATGTGGACGAGTCTTAAGTGTTGTGGATTGACGCAATGCTAGTGAATAGAACCGCAATCGCTGAGTCGGAGTGTGGACAATATGTTGCAACGGGAGTGAATAAGGGCTGTCTACTGTTTTATCTCCTCTTTTGTGGTGCATGTTGATCAACTCTCTACTTGTAATTCTCAATGGATCTAACGTTCACGCCCAAGCATATGCAGACGACTTCGACGTGCTCTCGGTTGGTTCCAGCCTCCAAGCTGTCTGTTCCCGAGGACAGGCTGCGCTTTATATGATTGACACCTGTGTCAGAAACGGTCTCTCCGTCGATCCCCTTAAAACTGAGGTTGTCCTCTTCACGAGAAGTAGAAAATTGACTGGTCTGACCAGACTTACGCTTAAAGGCGTCAACATCCCTTTTTCAAATGAAGTCAAACATCTTGGAGTGATCCTGGATAACAAACTTCTTTGGTCTAAACATGTCGAGTCTAAAACTGCTAAAGCACTGTCAGTATTCTGGCAATGTAAGGGAGCCTTTGGCAAGACATGGAGTCTTTCACCGAAAGGGGTCCTTTGGAGCTATACGGATATGATATGAATTATGTGGCATCCCAGTGCTGAAAGAATTTTTGAAATCTGTTCAGTAATTTATAAGTTTCCGTTCCCAACCCCGTTCCGGTTCCTCTGGGAATCATCCGTTCCTATAAAAATATGTAAATGAAGTGTAAGTCTATCTCCCTGAGGGATGATGTAACATCCTAGAGTTGAAAGAATTTTTGAAGTCGGTCAAGTAACTTTATAGTTCCCGTTCTCATTCCCGTTTCTGTTCCTGTGGGATTATAGGGATGAAATATAGATTAAGTTACTGATGAAGGCAGAAAATGAAGCACACCAAGTACTGAAAGAATTTTTGAAATCTATTGAGTAGTTCCTAATTTTCCGTTCCCAGCCCCGTTCCTGTGGAAATAAAGGATTCAAACCTTGACAGGGACCATCTCTGGACTATACTTTGTCTACCCCGAAAATTTCATAAAAATCCGTTGGGTAGTTTAGGTCGCCAAAAACGCTGCTAAATGCTTAGGCTTCTTGAGAAGATGCAGGAAATTCTTCACCCCTTCTGATTTGGCTACAAATTATAAGGCCTTCATCCGCCCAAAACTGGAGTATAACGTCCATATCTGGCTGGTGCTCCTCAAACATCTTTGGGCTTACTTGATAGGGTACAAAATAGACCGTTGAGATTGATAGGTGATAGTTCAATCGTAGAATCGATTGTTTCTCTTGAACATCGTCGAAACCTGTCTCACTCTCTTTTATCGCTTTTTTCTCAAACAGTGCTCTAGTGAAATAGCCAGTTGCATTCCTCCGCTGAAACAATTTAGCGGCAACACCAGCCTCGCTAGGAATGCTCATCAGTTTTACCTTGAGTCCAACTTCGGGCGTACAGTCAAGTATAGAGATTCATATTTTAGTCGCACCACCCGCATGTGGAATGCTCTACCTGACCTTGTCTTTCCCCTACAGCACGATTCACTGAGGTTCAAAAGCAACGTGCATCCTTTCAAATCCTCTCTTACAGTGCTCGCACTGTCATCTATAACATTATAAGGGTATTAATAGCCCCTTGATGTCTTGATGTGCGCGTTAATTATAAAAAAAGGTCGAAGTATCGATTTTCGAAAGGAAATATGAAAAAATTGATAACCATAGCTCGACCTTATCTTAGCGATGACAAGAGAGGAGGACATATCCCAGTTGATGGACAAGTTGTGGCAGCAATACGATATTGGGGACGCAATGAGGTACACTTATTTTAAGCACATGAACTTTATTTGACCTTAAGATTCCCTTATTCAAAGATCCAATCCGATGGAGCGGATATCCATGGTTTTAGCCAACCCACTCTTTGTCAGATATGCAAACGTGTGGCAAAAGCCTTTCCATCCAAAAGGCCTACCTATGTCAAAATGTCATAATAACCATATCTGCATAGAAACAAGACATAAACATGTTTTTTGGCATACGTGGGTTTCCACAAATAATTGGCACAATTGACTGCACCCACATTCGATTCCAAAAAATCAGTGGGCCCTAAAGGTCAATTCTAGATAAACAGAAGGGGACATTGTTTATCAAATACTCAAGTAGGTTGTACTGTATCTCTGAAATTTACTGACATTGTCTGTCGTTGGAGAGGAAGCACACACGACTCACGCATTTTCAGGGAAAGTCGAAAAAACAACGCTTCGAAAATGGTGAGTTCAGAGGTCGTCTACTTGGGGATGTAGGATACTCTTGTAGCAATATATTGTTCACCCCTCCGCATACTGAAGCCGATATTCGATATAATGTTGCAGACATAGCAACTCGAAACACAGTAGAGAGGTGCTTTGGAGTTTGGAAGCAGGGGCTTAGAATTCTACTAACAGGTTCACTTCAGAAACATTCAGTGAGACTAGTCGACTTGCCAAAGCCCTTAAAAGGAGCAAGGTAAACAAACTAGAAACACTCAGGAAATCAGACGGTTCCTATACCGATTCCAAAGCAGAGACACACAGTCTTATGCTGGAAACTCATTTTCCAGGAAACCAGATATCAATCGGACCACAACAATCTATTTCCCTCAGGTGAATCTCATAAATCCACTCGACGTAGCTGGTACACGTCATCGTTAGTTGACGAAGTTAGCAAATATGCCGTGGCATCTTTTGACAGCTTCAAGTCACCTGTTACTGACGGTGTTTACCCAGCTTTGTTGCAGGAAAGTATAAGCCTTTTGCTATTAGTTTGGCTCAAGCGTATATACCAACTCCATGGCAAAGTGTTAGAGTCGCCTTCATACCAAAAATTGGTAAACAAGACTACTCACTCGCCAACAGCTTTAGACTCATCAGTCTTACCTCCTTCCTGCTTAAAACGCTGGAGAGAATGATTGAGATTTACATACGTAAAACCTCACTTCAATTACAGCCACTGTCTCAGATGCAACATGCTCACCAAAGAGGAGATTCTTGCGAGACCGCAAGATCTTGTTAGCAGGATTCAATGCGCGCTTGACAGGAAAGAATTTGCGGTAAGCATTTTCATCGACATTCAAGGTGCTTTTGACAATGCTAGCTTCGATGGTATGTGCATTGTGCAATACTGCCAGAGAACACGATGTGGACGAGTCTTAAGTGTTGTGGATTGACGCAATGCTAGTGAATAGAACCGCAATCGCTGAGTCGGAGTGTGGACAATATGTTGCAACGGGAGTGAATAAGGGCTGTCTACTGTTTTATCTCCTCTTTTGTGGTGCATGTTGATCAACTCTCTACTTGTAATTCTCAATGGATCTAACGTTCACGCCCAAGCATATGCAGACGACTTCGACGTGCTCTCGGTTGGTTCCAGCCTCCAAGCTGTCTGTTCCCGAGGACAGGCTGCGCTTTATATGATTGACACCTGTGTCAGAAACGGTCTCTCCGTCGATCCCCTTAAAACTGAGGTTGTCCTCTTCACGAGAAGTAGAAAATTGACTGGTCTGACCAGACTTACGCTTAAAGGCGTCAACATCCCTTTTTCAAATGAAGTCAAACATCTTGGAGTGATCCTGGATAACAAACTTCTTTGGTCTAAACATGTCGAGTCTAAAACTGCTAAAGCACTGTCAGTATTCTGGCAATGTAAGGGAGCCTTTGGCAAGACATGGAGTCTTTCACCGAAAGGGGTCCTTTGGAGCTATACGGATATGATATGAATTATGTGGCATCCCAGTGCTGAAAGAATTTTTGAAATCTGTTCAGTAATTTATAAGTTTCCGTTCCCAACCCCGTTCCGGTTCCTCTGGGAATCATCCGTTCCTATAAAAATATGTAAATGAAGTGTAAGTCTATCTCCCTGAGGGATGATGTAACATCCTAGAGTTGAAAGAATTTTTGAAGTCGGTCAAGTAACTTTATAGTTCCCGTTCTCATTCCCGTTTCTGTTCCTGTGGGATTATAGGGATGAAATATAGATTAAGTTACTGATGAAGGCAGAAAATGAAGCACACCAAGTACTGAAAGAATTTTTGAAATCTATTGAGTAGTTCCTAATTTTCCGTTCCCAGCCCCGTTCCTGTGGAAATAAAGGATTCAAACCTTGACAGGGACCATCTCTGGACTATACTTTGTCTACCCCGAAAATTTCATAAAAATCCGTTGGGTAGTTTAGGTCGCCAAAAACGCTGCTAAATGCTTAGGCTTCTTGAGAAGATGCAGGAAATTCTTCACCCCTTCTGATTTGGCTACAAATTATAAGGCCTTCATCCGCCCAAAACTGGAGTATAACGTCCATATCTGGCTGGTACTCCTCAAACATCTTTGGGCTTACTTGATAGGGTACAAAATAGACCGTTGAGATTGATAGGTGATAGTTCAATCGTAGAATCGATTGTTTCTCTTGAACATCGTCGAAACCTGTCTCACTCTCTTTTATCGCTTTTTTCTCAAACAGTGCTCTAGTGAAATAGCCAGTTGCATTCCTCCGCTGAAACAATTTAGCGGCAACACCAGCCTCGCTAGGAATGCTCATCAGTTTTACCTTGAGTCCAACTTCGGGCGTACAGTCAAGTATAGAGATTCATATTTTAGTCGCACCACCCGCATGTGGAATGCTCTACCTGACCTTGTCTTTCCCCTACAGCACGATTCACTGAGGTTCAAAAGCAACGTGCATCCTTTCAAATCCTCTCTTACAGTGCTCGCACTGTCATCTATAACATTATAAGGGTATTAATAGCCCCTTGATGTCTTGATGTGCGCGTTAATTATAAAAAAAAGGTCGAAGTATCGATTTTCGAAAGGAAATATGAAAAAATTGATAACCATAGCTCGACCTTATCTTAGCGATGACAAGAGAGGAGGACATATCCCAGTTGATGGACAAGTTGTGGCAGCAATACGATATTGGGGACGCAATGAGGTACACTTATTTTAAGCACATGAACTTTATTTGACCTTAAGATTCCCTTATTCAAAGATCCAATCCGATGGAGCGGATATCCATGGTTTTAGCCAACCCACTCTTTGTCAGATATGCAAACGTGTGGCAAAAGCCTTTCCATCCAAAAGGCCTACCTATGTCAAAATGTCATAATAACCATATCTGCATAGAAACAAGACATAAACATGTTTTTTGGCATACGTGGGTTTCCACAAATAATTGGCACAATTGACTGCACCCACATTCGATTCCAAAAAATCAGTGGGCCCTAAAGGTCAATTCTAGATAAACAGAAGGGGACATTGTTTATCAAATACTCAAGTAGGTTGTACTGTATCTCTGAAATTTACTGACATTGTCTGTCGTTGGAGAGGAAGCACACACGACTCACGCATTTTCAGGGAAAGTCGAAAAAACAACGCTTCGAAAATGGTGAGTTCAGAGGTCGTCTACTTGGGGATGTAGGATACTCTTGTAGCAATATATTGTTCACCCCTCCGCATACTGAAGCCGATATTCGATATAATGTTGCAGACATAGCAACTCGAAACACAGTAGAGAGGTGCTTTGGAGTTTGGAAGCAGGGGCTTAGAATTCTACTAACAGGTTCACTTCAGAAACATTCAGTGAGACTAGTCGACTTGCCAAAGCCCTTAAAAGGAGCAAGGTAAACAAACTAGAAACACTCAGGAAATCAGACGGTTCCTATACCGATTCCAAAGCAGAGACACACAGTCTTATGCTGGAAACTCATTTTCCAGGAAACCAGATATCAATCGGACCACAACAATCTATTTCCCTCAGGTGAATCTCATAAATCCACTCGACGTAGCTGGTACACGTCATCGTTAGTTGACGAAGTTAGCAAATATGCCGTGGCATCTTTTGACAGCTTCAAGTCACCTGTTACTGACGGTGTTTACCCAGCTTTGTTGCAGGAAAGTATAAGCCTTTTGCTATTAGTTTGGCTCAAGCGTATATACCAACTCCATGGCAAAGTGTTAGAGTCGCCTTCATACCAAAAATTGGTAAACAAGACTACTCACTCGCCAACAGCTTTAGACTCATCAGTCTTACCTCCTTCCTGCTTAAAACGCTGGAGAGAATGATTGAGATTTACATACGTAAAACCTCACTTCAATTACAGCCACTGTCTCAGATGCAACATGCTCACCAAAGAGGAGATTCTTGCGAGACCGCAAGATCTTGTTAGCAGGATTCAATGCGCGCTTGACAGGAAAGAATTTGCGGTAAGCATTTTCATCGACATTCAAGGTGCTTTTGACAATGCTAGCTTCGATGGTATGTGCATTGTGCAATACTGCCAGAGAACACGATGTGGACGAGTCTTAAGTGTTGTGGATTGACGCAATGCTAGTGAATAGAACCGCAATCGCTGAGTCGGAGTGTGGACAATATGTTGCAACGGGAGTGAATAAGGGCTGTCTACTGTTTTATCTCCTCTTTTGTGGTGCATGTTGATCAACTCTCTACTTGTAATTCTCAATGGATCTAACGTTCACGCCCAAGCATATGCAGACGACTTCGACGTGCTCTCGGTTGGTTCCAGCCTCCAAGCTGTCTGTTCCCGAGGACAGGCTGCGCTTTATATGATTGACACCTGTGTCAGAAACGGTCTCTCCGTCGATCCCCTTAAAACTGAGGTTGTCCTCTTCACGAGAAGTAGAAAATTGACTGGTCTGACCAGACTTACGCTTAAAGGCGTCAACATCCCTTTTTCAAATGAAGTCAAACATCTTGGAGTGATCCTGGATAACAAACTTCTTTGGTCTAAACATGTCGAGTCTAAAACTGCTAAAGCACTGTCAGTATTCTGGCAATGTAAGGGAGCCTTTGGCAAGACATGGAGTCTTTCACCGAAAGGGGTCCTTTGGAGCTATACGGATATGATATGAATTATGTGGCATCCCAGTGCTGAAAGAATTTTTGAAATCTGTTCAGTAATTTATAAGTTTCCGTTCCCAACCCCGTTCCGGTTCCTCTGGGAATCATCCGTTCCTATAAAAATATGTAAATGAAGTGTAAGTCTATCTCCCTGAGGGATGATGTAACATCCTAGAGTTGAAAGAATTTTTGAAGTCGGTCAAGTAACTTTATAGTTCCCGTTCTCATTCCCGTTTCTGTTCCTGTGGGATTATAGGGATGAAATATAGATTAAGTTACTGATGAAGGCAGAAAATGAAGCACACCAAGTACTGAAAGAATTTTTGAAATCTATTGAGTAGTTTCTAATTTTCCGTTCCCAGCCCCGTTCCTGTGGAAATAAAGGATTCAAACCTTGACAGGGACCATCTCTGGACTATACTTTGTCTACCCCGAAAATTTCATAAAAATCCGTTGGGTAGTTTAGGTCGCCAAAAACGCTGCTAAATGCTTAGGCTTCTTGAGAAGATGCAGGAAATTCTTCACCCCTTCTGATTTGGCTACAAATTATAAGGCCTTCATCCGCCCAAAACTGGAGTATAACGTCCATATCTGGCTGGTGCTCCTCAAACATCTTTGGGCTTACTTGATAGGGTACAAAATAGACCGTTGAGATTGATAGGTGATAGTTTAATCGTAGAATCGATTGTTTCTCTTGAACATCGTCGAAACCTGTCTCACTCTCTTTTATCGCTTTTTTCTCAAACAGTGCTCTAGTGAAATAGCCAGTTGCATTCCTCCGCTGAAACAATTTAGCGGCAACACCTGCCTCGCTAGGAATGCTCATCAGTTTTACCTTGAGTCCAACTTCGGGCGTACAGTCAAGTATAGAGATTCATATTTTAGTCGCACCACCCGCATGTGGAATGCTCTACCTGACCTTGTCTTTCCCCTACAGCACGATTCACTGAGGTTCAAAAGCAACGTGCATCCTTTCAAATCCTCTCTTACAGTGCTCGCACTGTCATCTATAACATTATAAGGGTATTAATAGCCCCTTGATGTCTTGATGTGCGCGTTAATTATAAAAAAAGGTCGAAGTATCGATTTTCGAAAGGAAATATGAAAAAATTGATAACCATAGCTCGACCTTATCTTAGCGATGACAAGAGAGGAGGACATATCCCAGTTGATGGACAAGTTGTGGCAGCAATACGATATTGGGGACGCAATGAGGTACACTTATTTTAAGCACATGAACTTTATTTGACCTTAAGATTCCCTTATTCAAAGATCCAATCCGATGGAGCGGATATCCATGGTTTTAGCCAACCCACTCTTTGTCAGATATGCAAACGTGTGGCAAAAGCCTTTCCATCCAAAAGGCCTACCTATGTCAAAATGTCATAATAACCATATCTGCATAGAAACAAGACATAAACATGTTTTTTGGCATACGTGGGTTTCCACAAATAATTGGCACAATTGACTGCACCCACATTCGATTCCAAAAAATCAGTGGGCCCTAAAGGTCAATTCTAGATAAACAGAAGGGGACATTGTTTATCAAATACTCAAGTAGGTTGTACTGTATCTCTGAAATTTACTGACATTGTCTGTCGTTGGAGAGGAAGCACACACGACTCACGCATTTTCAGGGAAAGTCGAAAAAAACAACGCTTCGAAAATGGTGAGTTCAGAGGTCGTCTACTTGGGGATGTAGGATACTCTTGTAGCAATATATTGTTCACCCCTCCGCATACTGAAGCCGATATTCGATATAATGTTGCAGACATAGCAACTCGAAACACAGTAGAGAGGTGCTTTGGAGTTTGGAAGCAGGGGCTTAGAATTCTACTAACAGGTTCACTTCAGAAACATTCAGTGAGACTAGTCGACTTGCCAAAGCCCTTAAAAGGAGCAAGGTAAACAAACTAGAAACACTCAGGAAATCAGACGGTTCCTATACCGATTCCAAAGCAGAGACACACAGTCTTATGCTGGAAACTCATTTTCCAGGAAACCAGATATCAATCGGACCACAACAATCTATTTCCCTTAGGTGAATCTCATAAATCCACTCGACGTAGCTGGTACACGTCATCGTTAGTTGACGAAGTTAGCAAATATGCCGTGGCATCTTTTGACTCTTCAAGTCACCTGTTACTGACGGTGTTTACCCAGCTTTGTTGCAGGAAAGTATAAGCCTTTTGCTATTAGTTTGGCTCAAGCGTATATACCAACTCCATGGCAAAGTGTTAGAGTCGCCTTCATACCAAAAATTGGTAAACAAGACTACTCACTCGCCAACAGCTTTAGACTCATCAGTCTTACCTCCTTCCTGCTTAAAACGCTGGAAAGAATGATTGAGATTTACATACGTAAAACCTCACTTCAATTACAGCCACTGTCTCAGATGCAACATGCTCACCAAAGAGGAGATTCTTGCGAGACCGCAAGATCTTGTTAGCAGGATTCAATGCGCGCTTGACAGGAAAGAATTTGCGGTAAGCATTTTCATCGACATTCAAGGTGCTTTTGACAATGCTAGCTTCGATGGTATGTGCATTGTGCAATACTGCCAGAGAACACGATGTGGACGAGTCTTAAGTGTTGTGGATTGACGCAATGCTAGTGAATAGAACCGCAATCGCTGAGTCGGAGTGTGGACAATATGTTGCAACGGGAGTGAATAAGGGCTGTCTACTGTTTTATCTCCTCTTTTGTGGTGCATGTTGATCAACTCTCTACTTGTAATTCTCAATGGATTTAACGTTCACGCCCAAGCATATGCAGACGACTTCGACGTGCTCTCGGTTGGTTCCAGCCTCCAAGCTGTCTGTTCCCGAGGACAGGCTGCGCTTTATATGATTGACACCTGTGTCAGAAACGGTCTCTCCGTCGATCCCCTTAAAACTGAGGTTGTCCTCTTCACGAGAAGTAGAAAATTGACTGGTCTGACCAGACTTACGCTTAAAGGCGTCAACATCCCTTTTTCAAATGAAGTCAAACATCTTGGAGTGATCCTGGATAACAAACTTCTTTGGTCTAAACATGTCGAGTCTAAAACTGCTAAAGCACTGTCAGTATTCTGGCAATGTAAGGGAGCCTTTGGCAAGACATGGAGTCTTTCACCGAAAGGGGTCCTTTGGAGCTATACGGATATGATATGAATTATGTGGCATCCCAGTGCTGAAAGAATTTTTGAAATCTGTTCAGTAATTTATAAGTTTCCGTTCCCAACCCCGTTTCGGTTCCTCTGGGAATCATCCGTTCCTATAAAAATATGTAAATGAAGTGTAAGTCTATCTCCCTGAGGGATGATGTAACATCCTAGAGTTGAAAGAATTTTTGAAGTCGGTCAAGTAACTTTATAGTTCCCGTTCTCATTCCCGTTTCTGTTCCTGTGGGATTATAGGGATGAAATATAGATTAAGTTACTGATGAAGGCAGAAAATGAAGCACACCAAGTACTGAAAGAATTTTTGAAATCTATTGAGTAGTTTCTAATTTTCCGTTCCCAGCCCCGTTCCTGTGGAAATAAAGGATTCAAACCTTGACAGGGACCATCTCTGGACTATACTTTGTCTACCCCGAAAATTTCATAAAAATCCGTTGGGTAGTTTAGGTCGCCAAAAACGCTGCTAAATGCTTAGGCTTCTTGAGAAGATGCAGGAAATTCTTCACCCCTTCTGATTTGGCTACAAATTATAAGGCCTTCATCCGCCCAAAACTGGAGTATAACGTCCATATCTGGCTGGTGCTCCTCAAACATCTTTGGGCTTACTTGATAGGGTACAAAATAGACCGTTGAGATTGATAGGTGATAGTTTAATCGTAGAATCGATTGTTTCTCTTGAACATCGTCGAAACCTGTCTCACTCTCTTTTATCGCTTTTTTCTCAAACAGTGCTCTAGTGAAATAGCCAGTTGCATTCCTCCGCTGAAACAATTTAGCGGCAACACCTGCCTCGCTAGGAATGCTCATCAGTTTTACCTTGAGTCCAACTTCGGGCGTACAGTCAAGTATAGAGATTCATATTTTAGTCGCACCACCCGCATGTGGAATGCTCTACCTGACCTTGTCTTTCCCCTACAGCACGATTCACTGAGGTTCAAAAGCAACGTGCATCCTTTCAAATCCTCTCTTACAGTGCTCGCACTGTCATCTATAACATTATAAGGGTATTAATAGCCCCTTGATGTCTTGATGTGCGCGTTAATTATAAAAAAAGGTCGAAGTATCGATTTTCGAAAGGAAATATGAAAAAATTGATAACCATAGCTCGACCTTATCTTAGCGATGACAAGAGAGGAGGACATATCCCAGTTGATGGACAAGTTGTGGCAGCAATACGATATTGGGGACGCAATGAGGTACACTTATTTTAAGCACATGAACTTTATTTGACCTTAAGATTCCCTTATTCAAAGATCCAATCCGATGGAGCGGATATCCATGGTTTTAGCCAACCCACTCTTTGTCAGATATGCAAACGTGTGGCAAAAGCCTTTCCATCCAAAAGGCCTACCTATGTCAAAATGTCATAATAACCATATCTGCATAGAAACAAGACATAAACATGTTTTTTGGCATACGTGGGTTTCCACAAATAATTGGCACAATTGACTGCACCCACATTCGATTCCAAAAAATCAGTGGGCCCTAAAGGTCAATTCTAGATAAATAGAAGGGGACATTGTTTATCAAATACTCAAGTAGGTTGTACTGTATCTCTGAAATTTACTGACATTGTCTGTCGTTGGAGAGGAAGCACACACGACTCACGCATTTTCAGGGAAAGTCGAAAAAAACAACGCTTCGAAAATGGTGAGTTCAGAGGTCGTCTACTTGGGGATGTAGGATACTCTTGTAGCAATATATTGTTCACCCCTCCGCATACTGAAGCCGATATTCGATATAATGTTGCAGACATAGCAACTCGAAACACAGTAGAGAGGTGCTTTGGAGTTTGGAAGCAGGGGCTTAGAATTCTACTAACAGGTTCACTTCAGAAACATTCAGTGAGACTAGTCGACTTGCCAAAGCCCTTAAAAGGAGCAAGGTAAACAAACTAGAAACACTCAGGAAATCAGACGGTTCCTATACCGATTCCAAAGCAGAGACACACAGTCTTATGCTGGAAACTCATTTTCCAGGAAACCAGATATCAATCGGACCACAACAATCTATTTCCCTTAGGTGAATCTCATAAATCCACTCGACGTAGCTGGTACACGTCATCGTTAGTTGACGAAGTTAGCAAATATGCCGTGGCATCTTTTGACAGCTTCAAGTCACCTGTTACTGACGGTGTTTACCCAGCTTTGTTGCAGGAAAGTATAAGCCTTTTGCTATTAGTTTGGCTCAAGCGTATATACCAACTCCATGGCAAAGTGTTAGAGTCGCCTTCATACCAAAAATTGGTAAACAAGACTACTCACTCGCCAACAGCTTTAGACTCATCAGTCTTACCTCCTTCCTGCTTAAAACGCTGGAAAGAATGATTGAGATTTACATACGTAAAACCTCACTTCAATTACAGCCACTGTCTCAGATGCAACATGCTCACCAAAGAGGAGATTCTTGCGAGACCGCAAGATCTTGTTAGCAGGATTCAATGCGCGCTTGACAGGAAAGAATTTGCGGTAAGCATTTTCATCGACATTCAAGGTGCTTTTGACAATGCTAGCTTCGATGGTATGTGCATTGTGCAATACTGCCAGAGAACACGATGTGGACGAGTCTTAAGTGTTGTGGATTGACGCAATGCTAGTGAATAGAACCGCAATCGCTGAGTCGGAGTGTGGACAATATGTTGCAACGGGAGTGAATAAGGGCTGTCTACTGTTTTATCTCCTCTTTTGTGGTGCATGTTGATCAACTCTCTACTTGTAATTCTCAATGGATCTAACGTTCACGCCCAAGCATATGCAGACGACTTCGACGTGCTCTCGGTTGGTTCCAGCCTCCAAGCTGTCTGTTCCCGAGGACAGGCTGCGCTTTATATGATTGACACCTGTGTCAGAAACGGTCTCTCCGTCGATCCCCTTAAAACTGAGGTTGTCCTCTTCACGAGAAGTAGAAAATTGACTGGTCTGACCAGACTTACGCTTAAAGGCGTCAACATCCCTTTTTCAAATGAAGTCAAACATCTTGGAGTGATCCTGGATAACAAACTTCTTTGGTCTAAACATGTCGAGTCTAAAACTGCTAAAGCACTGTCAGTATTCTGGCAATGTAAGGGAGCCTTTGGCAGGACATGGAGTCTTTCACCGAAAGGGGTCCTTTGGAGCTATACGGATATGATAAGACCAATCATCTCCTATGCGTCAGTGGTTTGGTGGAATAAACTCTAGCGTAAACACGATATTGTCTCGTTTGCCAAACTTCAAAGAACAATTTGTCTTGGTGTTACTGGAGCCTTCCCCAGCACACTGGGAGCTGCTCTCGACGCACTGCTGAATTTTCCTCCCCTTGATACCTACATCATGGGGTGTACTCTCAACATTTCTCGTTTAAGGAGATGTGGTCTCTGGCACAATTCGCACTGGAGCTTTGAGGAACTCGCAAGCAGCATATCTTTTGACTCACGTCTAATGGATATGCCGTCTGACACGAAGAATCTGAGCCTGGAAAGAACTGTTATCGTATCTTCACAGATGGCTCCAAAACCGACGAGGGTTCTGGTGCTGGTGCCTTTGTTGAGAACGACGACATACGACTGCACTCATCTTTGGGATCATACGCATCCGTTTTCCAAGCGGAGGCTTATGCTATCCTAATGGCCTTGAGCCACGCAACGAACAATGGATGGACGGGGAGAAGTATCTTTGTTTGCAGCGACAGCCAAGCTGTGATTAAGGCCCTTATCAACCCTCTAAACACTTTGAAAGTGATCCAGGAATGCAAGAGCTCTCTGAATGCGGTCGGAAGATTGAATTCCTTGAGTCTTATTTGGGTTCCGGGCCATCACGGCATAATTGGAAAAGAGATCGCCGGTGAACTTGCTAGGCATGGATCTCAGACAACTTTCTCAAGACCTGAACCGTCGCTAGGTCTGCCAGCGTCCTCAGTGAGGGCTTCAATCAACAATTGAAGAGCACAACCGTAGATGGCATACCTCCATTGGATGCAGACAGACCAAACGTATGCTCCCCAACGTTAGTAAGAAGACTGCACATTTTTGCTATTCCGTAGCAGAAAAGACTGTGGAAAGCTTATTGGAGTTGCCAGCGGGAACTTCTCTTTTGCCAAGCATTTAAATGTGTTAGACTTAAGTGAAACCACACTCTGTGGTTTGTGGAGAAGATGAGGACACCGCGGAGCACTTCCTCTGTGAATGTCCAGCTTTTTCTCACTTGAGGTTACAGATACTCGGCGCAGACATGATGTGAGAGCTGGTAACTTAGGCTCCTTATCATGGCAGCGTCTTTTGGCTTTTCTCCGAACATCTGGAAAGCTATAACAAATAGAAGGTTGCTAACTGCTAGTACAATGGACCGGTATTAAGGTCTGAGTGCTGGTATTTTAAGAACCTCCAACAAAAAAAAAAAACTACATCAATTATTTTTTCATTCACATTTATAATCATGAGAAACTTAACACCCAAAGTGATTTTTTTTTTACTTTTTTTCGTAGATTTTGATTTTGAAGTCAGTTATTTCAAAAACTATAAATTGAAACAACTTCATTTAAAATTTATTATAAAGTGCAAAATTCTGGCTTTTATAAAAAGCATAATTTGTATCTGTAAATGTTCCTGTTTCTTAACAATATTTTTTTTAGATGTCAATTTTTATAAAATTGCTCCTACCGCCCAAACGGGGAGAGAAAGTCCCCCCTCCCATAGTAAAAAATGCTTGTATTGAATCCCTCCAAAAGCCGATATTATTTTTTTGTCGCCAAAGTTATCGTACTCGTGCCTTGTTGATTAAATAAAAACTGTGCAATATAAAAAAAATTCCTACGTACGTCTCCGGAGAAAGGTATTTCGAATGTACTGTCAAAATGTCGTATAGGTCGGTGAAAATTTGCACGAGTTATGTCTTTGGCCATTTCAAAAACAGTGTTTTCGAGAAAAACGCGTTTAAAGCTTAAAGTACTATAAAATCATATAGCATATCTGAGGAGTGCTGCTGCAGAAAAGAAAGTTTGAGCATTTAGACATTTTTGTTGGCTTACGGCATTTGTCCTTTGGTATGTTATTTTTAAGACCCTAGAGTACCTTTCTTCAAAATTCTAGACCAGCTTCCCTCTTTAAAAAAAAAAATTCTATTCTCTCGTATAGGTGAATGTGGATTATTTCAACAGTTTTTATTTAAAGAGTGAATAGGATATTCCTCTATATATCAAAGGAAATTAAGAAATCACCATAAAGAGGTAATAAAACAGAGGCAAAATTTATGTTTTCGAGTGTGTGTGAAGCAAACTCATCGAAATTCCCTAAAAGCGTTTTGTTTAGACTCACATTTTTATCACACTCACTTCCAAACAATAAAAGAAAATCATAACAGAACATCACTAATGACATGCTAACCAAAACAACTATACTCACCCTTTACAATTTCAACGAACTCTTCTTCCACCCCCACACTCTGGCGTGCGTCGCGTGCGTCCGTCGGTTCGTTTTCGAATAAAAATTAATTTCCATTTACTAACTACAGCAGTTGCAACAATTAAAACGCATTTTATACTGAAACTGAATAGCGAATTCTTAAATTAAAAAACAATAAAATAAATTGAAAAATTTACGCGCGTTCTGACTATAAAAAGTCGTATCTTCCACTAATTAAATATACACACGATATTAGTTCACCGAGTTGTACTCAACTGCAAATGTTAGAAATTATACTCCTGTGATGGTTCACAGTTCACAAGCTTCCGATGATGTTTTTGAAAAACAGAATAAGCATAGCAGCTAAAAGAGTTCCCACCTAAAAATGAAGCTTTGGATGGAAAAATAAAATAAACGCGCGCGCACATTTAATTTACATTAGATATTTCGTATATGTGTTTGCTCTACCTAATCTTTGTTGTCACAGAAATAAACAGAAGATAACTAAAACTTTTGCAACTAGAAACGCTTTAGAAAAAAGTTGGAAGCTTCAGACGTATGCGGGGGTGGGTGGTTGTCGAACGTAAACGATGTCGATGTTAAACTCAATGACCACCTATTATGCAAATTGAGCACTATCTAAAAACTCGGCATTCAAACACGATAATGTCTGTATACATAATTCATGCTTTGCTTGCTTTGATAAACTGAAATAATCGTTTGAGATTAGGGATAAGAAGCGGCCGGCAAAAGGCAGCTGTCCCTTGTGTCATAAGATTACACCCCTATGCCACAACCCTTTGTATGCAAGAGGAATGATAAATTCAAAAAAATAGTGTTGCAATCAAAATGTAAATTAAATATATCCTGTAGGAGTACTGACATAAAATAAAGACTGTATGTAACTCTGTTGATGAAGCTGTATTTTAAAAAGGTCCAGTTGTTTCGGCGTACATACCTCACGAGTGGATCACTATTGTAAAGTAGTTAAGTGGGAGAGCTGTGATCCCTTCGAGATCGAACAAAGCTCGGAATGCTCGGAAAAAGGAAGGAGTTGACTCCATCAAATGGATTTTGGGCTATTTGCAATATTGGTTAGCCATACGACCTATTTATTGGCTTACTACAAGCTTAAAGCCTTAGAAGATTTGCATATTGTGTTGGTTGACTTCGAAAAAACATTCGATCGACAACCACGAGATCTGATATGGGTGGCCCTCAGACACCGAGGAGTTCCTGTAGCCTATGTGCGAATAATTATGGAGATGTACGAGGGAGCAGTTACAAAAGTGAGATGCCCAGCTGCTTTATTGCTGTTCTGGATTATTTGCTCGAAGGAAAAGTAACGGACAATAAAGTACAACAATTATTCTTTGCTGACGATGGAGCCATCATAAGCGAGGATCTTACATCCCTGCAACGAGCACTTGACGTTTGGATTGATGTTCTGGAAGGAAATGGGTACCGTATTAGCACTAAAAAGACTGAATACCTGTGCTGCCCTTTTTCTGATCCAGACAAGCCTATTCCAGACATTTATTTGAATGGAAATGTGCTTCCCAAGTGTGAAAAGTTTAAATATCTGGGATCTATGATCAATAGTGAAGCATCTTGTGATGACGACATCAATCATCGAGTAAGCGTGGGGTGGATGAAGTGGCGAGAAAACTCCGCTATCTTCTGTGATCGAAAAATGCTCCCTAAGCTGAAGGGAAGACTCTACACAGCAGTTGTCCGTCCAGCTCTGACATACGGTTCACAATGTTGGACAATGTACAAAAAGTATGAGAGCAAAATTGACGGCAGTCGAAATGAAGATGCTTCGGATGACAGCAGGAGTAACAAAGCTTGATCGAATTAGAAGTACTAAGATCCGTGGAAGCCTTCATGTCAAAAGTACCATCTTGGACAAAATTCAGAACGACCGGCTCAGTTGGTATTGTCATGTTCAAAGGAGAGATCCGCAGAACCCCGTCCAAAAGGCAATATCGTACAACGTTTCAACTAATTCGCGACGAAAAAGAAAAGGCAGGCCAAAACACTCCTGGTACAAGCAAATGCAAAAACAGCAGCATTTGGTTGGCCTCAGACATGGAACAATCCAAAACCGGGAGGCTTGCCGACGCTTTCTGAGGTCAACGCGGCGTACCCCACAGGCGGATCACTAGTGTAAAGCAGAAAAGTGGGAGAGTTGTGATCGCTTCAAAATCACTACTCGTAACACCGGAAATGAAAAAGAAGAAGAAGACTACAAGCTTAAAGCTACTCAAACAATACTGAACTTAGATAAATTAAAAACTAATTCAAACTAAGGATGAAAGACTGTTAAATATGATGACTTTCAGACAAGGACTTGGAAGGTTCACGTCGAAAAGAAAAAAAACAGAATTTATCTTATTCAGCATGTGGGTTAAGGATTCGTTGAAACCATAGGATATACGACCATTACGATAGTAGAAAAAGCGTAATGAACTTACATTTTGGGGATAAATGTTGAAGGAGGTTACGTCAATAAGGGGGAGCAGTAAGTTGTCACCAGACATTTGTTATATCCATAACCAGATTGCACGTTAGCTCCAAAATCAATGTCATCACCGGACATTGTCTGATAGGAAGACGCGCCATAATACTCGGTGTTTCCTCTAATGACTTCTGCAGAAGTTGCTTAGATGAGGACGAGGAAGAGACAATCCTTCCTCTCTTCTGCTCATGTCCTGCACTCTCCTTTAAAAGAAAACGGCATCTAGGAAGATATTTTCTTGATGATCTTAGCGATCTGGCGAACACAGATACCCTGCATCTCTTTTGCTTTATCAAAAGCTCCAAATGGTTTTGTTAAGTGAGTCACTCCCTTGCATATTTCTTACCGTATCAGAATGTACCTAATATTGGTCTAAGTGTGACAGTTGTTTTCCTGACCGCCATTTTAACCTAACCATTTTAACCTAACCTAAGTGTCGCCAGCGAGAAGCCGGTGAACTCCTAGGGAGTAGAAACTATTAATTGAGAGATGTTCGTGGTAAGGAGAAAGTTCCTAACGTCGTACATATACCGAAGGGCAGAGAGCAGATAACGAAGTAGAGCACTATCGATCCTTAAAATGTGAATCGCTTGATATAAAGACCACACCACACAGGACGAACGTAGGCTATATGGAAGGGTTTAATAACAAGGGGTTTGGTTGGGTTAGGTTGCAGGGAGCGTGCAGCCACAAGTGGCAGCACCTCACTTGAATCTCAAGGATCCATTGTGCTCCCCGGAAAAAAAAAACAGAGGATGAGGAGGCGGGAGGACTGGAGAGGTAGACAGTTGGGTTGCTGATTGGTTTATTGGGGTAGGGAACACCCACTGAACCATTTGGAGCCCTGAGTAAATTTCAGGACGTTGGTCAATAGGAGATTAGAGATGTCGCCCAGTTCCTCGAAGAAGTATTCTCCGAGGGTTTTTTTTTCGAGTGTTTGGCCAAGCTAGGACACTCAGAGAGGACGTGGAATGATCCTTCCTCTGCCTCCTCATCTTGGCATCCTCTACATAAGTCGGATGTGCTAATGCTCATTCTCATCATGTGGATACCCAATGGGTTGTGGCCCGTGAGAATGCCAATCAACAGAGAGAGCCGAGGTCTGCTAAGCTGGAGTAGAAATTCTGTTTTTTTCTTGGAAATATCTAGCCAAAGGTTATATTTCTAAAGATGACCACCTGTCATTGGCGGTTTTTAGAAAATTATGTTTGATTCTGTTGTCCTGCTCTAGTGGCTTTAGAACGGAGGTGTTCGTTTCGCTGGATTCGAGTGCTGACCCGATCTTAGCCAGCTTATCCAGCTTAGCTGGTTTACTTGTAGCACCTTCATCGTCTTTTTTCTGTCCGTCAATTTTGGTTTTGAAAGTTGGCAGTCGTTGCCGGCCTCACCCTAACTTTGTGTAGACCAATGTTGAGTCTATATCCCCCTTCTGGAAGCACAGTCATTGACTCATTATTGAGCATGACTAAGACTTCTTGGCCTGCGCTCGTAGTCTTTTCCATTTCCAGCACTTCCCAGTCAGCACTTGGGAAACTCAATTGTTTCCTTCTTCAAGCGCGGTCCAGGAATGTTTATTCGGACTTTGGGTTTGGTGGGGAGGTCTTTCTTTGAGGCAACTTTTAATGTTGCTCCTTCTATAAAATCCGCCATTTCGGATATCTTGGTTTTAAGCCAGTTCAGGATAAATTCATCACCGCAAGTGAGAATCTTGAAACCCTTTAACGTCGAGATGGGTCCGAAATCAGGCACCACGTCCGAGGACGTGGGAAGCTCGTCAGTCTTGCACTCGAGTAGCTTTATTTCAACTCGAGTCCAGTCTTGCTTTTTCTGGACTCTCCCCATTGATAATAGCCACCTGAAGGCTCTCTTTTATCAATTCCGCTACTGTACTTTTTTGTCAGTTGTACTGCCGGCTTGGGCTTTTTGTTCTTGGATATTGGAGGGGGAGTCGAGTCGTAATGTCTGGCTCTCTTTCTTTGACTGCTCTCTTCAGGTTTTTTAAACCTTTCGGTTTTAGGACCATCCAGTGGTGTTCTCGCTGGTGTTTTTTTGCAAACCGAAGTCTTTGTCAATATAGTTTTATTTTTAGTTTCTTCTCTGGTGACTCTACCTCTGAATTCTGCCAAGGGCAAGGTCTTGGCTTCCATTTTCTTTATGAATTTCCGAGCCCAGCTTAGGCGTTTCCAATCACGGAAACACAGCGTTGAGGTGTCATCGTCATCTGGCATTTTCGAGCCTTTTTTGACCTGGGTCTAAGACATCTTCCTTATTCTGTACCCTCGGATTAGCGCCTTTACTTGTAGCCGGCTTTTGGTTGGGGCTTTATCCACCCAGACTTTGAGATTTGCTCTTTTTTCTGGGCCCTTGTTCGGGGTTGAGGTCACTTTGGCCGAATTTTCATTTTTCGCCAGGAATTCGCCTCTTTTGGGCTCTGGCCGCCTTGGATCAGGATTTTCGGCCACAGTGACGTCCGCGATACAGTCGTCAGAACTGGGGCGAAAGATATAGTCGTCTTCCTCAAGGATGCGATGTTCCTCTTCCTACGTTATCTCTCGTCCACCCGTTCCTCCATCTCCATCATCAGAGTCGGTGAAATCCATGATGTTCTTCGAGAGACCCTCATTGGTTTCAGTGGCTTTCCTGCTGCAGCCAGGAATGCAATCTTCTGCATTGTCTATCTCGTTTTTCTTTGTCACTGGCGACTTATCTTCTTTCGAAGCCAAGCCATCGCCCACAGCCATGACTGCTTCCGACTTTTGAGCGTATATCCCCGCTTGAATTTATCCTTCTTTATTTTCCCCACCACGTCAAGGTGAAGCCTCGTGGTGGGGGTTTGCGGAACTCTTTGGACGAGCTCTTCATAAACCCAAAGACGCAATTAGGTTTTGATAAAATTTCATCAATATGAAAACGAAATCACTGATAAGCTGCTGACGGTTTATGGGATGGTTCTGAAGATGAAACGATCATTTACTTTTTCAAGAAAAGTTTTACAATGTTTATTGTTTAATTCACAACACAAGTGACGACTGAATCGAGATAATTTGTAAGCAGGCGAGAATTCCGACTAACGGAGATAACTTTGAAAAAAAATTTTCTCATCAGCATATAAAAAGGTAGAAGAATGTATGTCGATCTTTTCAAAATCGTATATGGTAAAGATAAAAAAGATGTGTTTAAGGTGGCTACCTTGAGGTACACCGGAGGTTGCGAAAAAAAGGAACTGAAAGAAAGCAGAACGGAAGGGAACTCTTTTTTAGCGGTTGTCTGGAAATGAGAGAGACCCATTTGAGTACGATAGGACTGAGGAAGGAAAGTTTAGATTGAGAGATCTTGTGTCAAAAGCTTTGCAGAAATCTGTGTAAATGAAGTCTACTTCGTTTCCCTTTTCCATCGCATAGAGTGAGAAAGAAATAAACTAATTTTAATCAGTGTAAGAACTACCCTTATTAGATCCATGCTGTTATCATTGATTTGAACTTTCTATGAACTGCCAGTTCTTCAGTTTTCCCTCACTAATGCGATACAGAAAATCAACCAGATTCTGAACCGCAGCCTGATCCATCAAAATGAAAAATCTATAATCTTATTTAGAAAATAACTGTGAATTGTGCCTGCCACTTAAAAAAACCTGCCTTCAGACTCTAAGTCGTAGGGGGAGAAGAAGCGAGTTAAAAATTATCAACTATTCCATCATGCTCACCAACGGATGTGCTTCAATATAAACCTCGATTCCCAGTCCCTCCCTTTCTAAGTTATTCTAACCAAACAAAATATTGACCTCTGTACCAAGCTGCGGCCGCACCTCAGGAATTGAATATGATAACTTAATTTGCTCTCATATTTTAAACCGAAACCGGTTTTGGCCACCACCTGAATCGCACTATACATTCAATCCTCTTTATTGACGCTACCGAGTCCCGTTATGCTCATTCGAAACTAATAAATAAAAAAGAAATAGGGTGGCGCAACAGAGCGAGGAGCCTCTGGGCCTAGCGCTTTTCTCACAACCATGCCTTGTGAGAGAATGGAGGGGACTTACAATTTTCGTTCCCGTTTCCGTACTATGGGAGGACTTGCCAATTCCTCGCGAAAGGCGATACCCGTGGAAAAACATTTTTGCCTCTGCTGGGATTCGAACCTCGAACCTCTGGGTTAGCAGGTGGACATGCTAACCATCACTCCACGGGTACCATATTGAAACCAAGAGTAAAAAAAGTGTTTGACAACATTCGTCTGTTCCTAACATATCTTCACGTCAAACCAGATCTATAGATGCTAAAATGAAAAGCCATGTAGTACCATCTATCCAAAATTAAAGACTTCTTTCTAATCCACAACACTTAAGGCAACTCTATATAAAATGCCACTAGTATCTAAACCTCCTAGTCTTTCCCTACTACGTTCAATCCAAAAGGATTTCTTACCTGCAAAGAATCCTATCCGAAACTGATAATATCTATCGCCTCTGACACTACATCCGGATATTCACCTGCAGTCTTCCATCCACGATATCAAGTATGTATCAGTAGACGATAATTTTTTTTTTTTTATTACTTAAAATTAAAAAATATTTGCCATAGCTTTTAGATCAATTAAATAATATAAATTGTTGTATCCATAATAGTCAATAAAATGAATGAATTACTTACTTACTTACTTACTTACTATTACTTAAAATTGTTACATACAATATTTCGGTTACATTTGATTTGAATATAAATTTGGTAATAAAAGTGTTTTGGCGGTGGCAATGCCGTCTGCCAGATTGACTATGTGTTTTCAAATTTTTCAAGGAAAATGTTTGCTATTTAACAAAATGTTAATGAACAATTGCAAAAATTATATAAAATTGTAAATAGGGCTTTCAGTTTAGCTAAAACAAAAATAAATTGCTTAATAGTTAATACATAATTTTTTGGCAAAAGAATTAACAGCTTTTAGTTTGGCAAAAAACAAAATTAAAGTTGAGTAAAAAATTGATTCAAGATTACAAAAATGAAGGTCTTTTAGTTTGGCTAAAACAAAAATAGAGGCTATTTTAACCCATTAAAAGTTAAGCGTTATTTAGACTTTTAGTTTAGTTAAAACAAAATTTCAATTATTTAAAATAATAATATAATATTAAATAATATACAACAAAAATATATGATAGTAATTACAAAAACATGATATATAATTGTATCGTTCTTAATTTAGGTATTAAGAAAATTCTGTTATAATCATTTCTCTGTAACAGATTGATTTTTCCAGATAATTATATAGATTTTTCCAATTTTCACCATTTAAAATTGTCAAAGTTTGCTCCATAGTTAGAGAAGGTTTCCCAAAGTAGAGGACTCTAAGTTCTTTATAAACTGGGCATATTGATAAAAAATGAAAATTATCTTCTTTTGAATTCAAATTGCAAAGGGTGCAATGTGTAGTGGATGAATCCTTATATGGTGAGCCGTTTAAATTAAGTTGCTCACTTCTTGCTTTGCAGATTAACGAAATTTCCCTTGTACTGTATTCATCACTAAAATAGTTATTTATGAGATCATTTTTCAAATCGGGGTAAATGACTCTGTTGATTGAAGATGACATTTTTGTAAATTTTCATTCCGCTGGTAGATGTCGACAGCCTGTAATAACCCGTAGAGTTGTTCTTTTAGAAGGATTAAATTAGTATATTGGAGATTTAGCTCAATTCCACACTTCGTTGCCCATTGTCTCCATTCTCCTATCCACTCTACTTTGTTATCCATGATGTACTTTGCTATTGACAATTGAATTCTATTTGGTCTATATGCCAGTACTTTCAAAATGTAGTCAGAATGGAGTTTTAGAGTATGAATAAAAAGAGCAGTAAGGCCGGTTTCTAGTTGTAGCACATAGTTTGTAAGTAGGTAGAAAATTCGTTTGACAAAGTAACGTCGAAGTTTTTCTACTTCGTGTGACTGATATCCCCATGTTTGACAGCCGTAGCACATAACAGAGCGCATTACAGCGTCAAATACCTTGTACTTAGCTGAGGTTGGTACATCTTTGCTGTTCATTACATCTTTCCATAACGCGTTAATCAATACTTTTTGATGCAATCAGTTTTTTTCGAGATGTGGGGTTAACTTCATATTAGGTTTTAAAAGTAGTCCAAGGTATTTGTATTCTGTCACTATTTCAATGACCTCACCATTAAAGAACCACTTTTCATTCGATTTAAGTTTTGATTGATTAACCGTTAATTTCCAGACTACAAAAATCAACTAGCTTATTTATCATAAGTTGTAAACTTTGGGGCGATTCTGCTAAAAGCACAATGTCATCTGCGTACATGAGTACCTTAACGTTTAGACCTGCAAAACTTATTCCAGCGGGTAAATACATTGAAATATCATCAATAAGTAAGTAAGTAAGTTAGTAGTTTTATTGAGGCATATATAACTCAGTACATGTTTTACTTATAAATTAGATTTAATAAATTGGTAGACTTAATGATATGTCTGACTTCATCAAAGTTTAAGAAAATGCCATTTAAATTAATTACATTAAATTGATTGCATTGTAAATTAAGCTTACATTATTATTAAAGTGTACACTTGCTCCCGGTGTACAATCTCAGCTTTGCCTTTTTGGCTTTTACTTATGACTATAACTTAAAACTAATTAAAACTAAATAAAACTAAAAGGTCAATCTTATCTTTTCTAGGATTTGAATATTTAATTATTCATACATACAGGAATATACAAGCTTTAGGTTCTCTTAAAGAAAATATAAATATTTTATTATCTCAAGAAAACCCAAAACTTGTGTGTTGAAAACAAAGGTTAATGTGGGTGAACAGATACATTAATTAATTAATATTTTAATCGGTATCATCCCCTAAAATTAAGTGGGGATGCTTTTTCGTAAAACGGCACGGAGAGGATATTACTTGAACCAGGGCTCAAAAGAGGTGTAGATCGTTCATTCAGAACATTAAACGGGGATAAGTAGTAACAATCATTTATACTTAGCTCAGTGTGGAAATCAATCAAGGATCTTACAAGTGGATTCGGATGCGAACTAATGCGTTCCATTTTTTTAATAAGCAGTTCAACTTGATAGGCCATCAGAGGTATAATTTTTGATGTTTTTCATTAGAATAGAATTTTTTGTTAGGCTTTCTAAATTTTCCAAAACAGAATCTCAAAAATTTTCTTTCAAAAACTTCCATTTCCCTGGCTACAGATGGTGAGATCGTTAACCAAATAGGAAAACCATACAAAAGTATTGGTCTTATCAACGTTTTATACATAAGTGTCTTTGTTTTTGTGGATACTTGCTTTGAGATAATTAAAGGTTTAAGCATCGCAGAAACCATTTTGGCTCTATTAAGAACTAATCTTGCATGCTTGTTAAATAAAAATCTATTATGAAAATGTATACCTAAGTATTTTGTTTCATTTTTTAATGTTATTTGGGTTTCGTTTATTCTCAAAGAAAGTGTTTTACTTTCCTTTACAGCAAGATAATGACCTTTACCACTGGAGCACGTTAAGCCACATTTATCGGTATTTATTTTGAGTCTCCATTTTTTAAAATAGTTTTCCACAAGTGGAAGGCTTTGTTTTATTTTGTCCAACGCAACACTTGGCCGGGGATCGTTTGCCAGAATAGTGGTATCATCAGCGTAATGATTGATTGGTTCCTCAGTTATAGGATCAGAAAGAGGAAAATCATGAATGAATATATTGAACAGGGAAGGGCCAAGGATTGATCCTTGAGGCACACCCGAGAGTATACGAAAAGGTTCCGATTTTTCAGTTTTTATTGAAATTGCCGTAGTTCGACTTTCGAGAAAACTATATATTATTTTAACGAGCCAGTCAGGGCATCTTAGATTTAATTTATTTATTTTTCTAGCTTATTTCAAGCGCATATAACAACAATAATACTATTAACAAAAATAATAAAAATAATAAAAATAATAAAATTAATTTGAAAAACAAAAAAATGCATGTACATATTTACAGATGTGCAATACTTAATCCTAAACTAAAATTAAGGGGGGGGGGGGGGGGGGGGGTGAAGAAGGGGATCCGAAACAGGTTCAAGGGTTAGATAGAGGAAGCGTACATAATTTTTCTGAGGGATGAGGAGCTTTTCGAGAAATCGAAAGTAATTCCTGCTGTGTTAGCTAAGCGAAGCATCCTGCAAATTGGGTTAAAGTGGGCGTAATTGGTACGAAGAGTTGGTAGGTGGAAGAAGGGGACGGAACGTAGGTTGCGGGGATTAGTATTCATATAAATCATCTCAAGTAAAGCAGGGGAGTCAATGGTACCAGTCATAACCTGATGGACAAAAACAATGTCAGCGATACGACGACGTTTAGAGAGGGTCGGCATGTCAATGAGTAGCAATCGGTTTTCATAGGGGGGTAAAATTAAAGGGTCGGACCAAGGTAAGCTACGAAGAGCGAATCTTAAAAATCTTCGTTGAACAGCTTCAATTCTGCGAGATTCAGTTATTTGGTAGGGAGACCAGACCTGACTAGCATATTCAAGTATAGGCCTGACAAAGGTGGTGAATAAAGATTTAGTGACGTATGGGTTGGAAAACTCTTTAGACCAGCGTTTGATAAGCCCCAAGGAAGAGTTTGCTTTCGCAATAATATGGTTAATGTGAGAGTGGAAATTAAGCTCTTTGTCACAAATAATTCCAAGATCGCGAATAGACGAAACTTTAGGGACGGGCATGTTGTGGAAGTAATAAATTCGGGGACTGGAAGTTAGACGCTTACGTGAGAAAGTCATACTTTGACATTTTTTGACATTTAGTTCAAGAAAATTTTTGTTACACCAAATAAAGAAAGTGTTTAGGTCTTGTTGGAGGAGGAGAGAATCCTGAACAGATGAAATAACTTTTACTATTTTAATGTCGTCTGCATAAATAGAGAGGTCTGAGAATGACGCTGTACCGCCGACGTCATTAATGGCAAGCACAAACAGAAGGGGACCGAGATGGCTGCCCTGGGGAACTCCTGAAGAGGCAAATATTGGATCGGAGAAAGCTTTTCTGAAGGCAACTCTATAAATTCGGTTCTCGAGGTAAGATTTGATCCATTCGATAACTTGTGGTGGGAAACCAAAGGCTTTGAGTTTGAGGTATATAATTTGATGACTGATTTTGTCGAACGCTTTACTAAAATCAGTAGTAATTACATCAACCTCATTGCCTTTTTCTAGAGCCAACAGAGTCATTGAAACAAATTGGGTAAGGTTGGTCGTAGTAGACCTTCCCTTCAAGAAACCGTGTTGAAGTGGGGAAACTATTGACTTACAGTGAAAAGACAAAGAGTCGTACACAATGCTTTCGAAAAGCTTGGGGATAGCAGAAAGCTTAGCTATCGGTCGATAATTAGAGACCTCGTTTTTGGCGCCCTTTTTGAAGATCGGGAAAATGAAAGATTCTTTCCAAAGAGTGGGAAAAACAGCTTGGGAGAGCGAAAGTTGAAAAAGAGAAGTAAGGGGTTCGAAGAGTGCGGTAGCGCATTTTTTAAGAAAAATAGCTGGAATGCCATCGGGGCCAGGGGAGAAATCATCATCCAGCAAGTTTAATTTGTCTCGAACAGTCTGAGGACAAATAATTACAGAAACTAGAGATGTATGCGGGCTATTTAACAGAAACCTTTTATGAAATTCAAGGTCAGGATCATTCGGGTTATTGCTATATGACTGACCAAAAAAGGTAGCAAAAAAATTAACTATTACTTTGGCGTCAGAGGAGGAATTGCCTTGAAAATTAAAAGTTGAAGGAAGACCGTCAGATTTCCTTTTTGCATTAATAAATTGGTAGAAACGTTTTGGTTCTGAAATTAAAGAGGTTTGCATTTTATCAAGGTAATTTTGGTAGAGAGTGTGACAAAGAGACGAAAAGTTAGAGGAAGCTAGTAGGTAGTTGTAATGATTAGAAGGTGTCGGACAGTTTAAGTAAGTTTTCCATAACTTATTTCTGACGTTGCGGATGGTTTTTAATTCTTTTGTATACCAGGGTGGAGAAGAAACACAGGATTTTTGGAGCGTATAAGGAACACATTGGATCAAACATGCAAATATAGAGGAGTAAAAGAAGGAAAGAGCTATGTCGATGGGAGTAGACAGATTGATGAATAGATTAAAGTCAATGTTAGTGAGAAGATTACAAAGCATGTTAAAGTCGGCTTTGCGAAAGTTGAAACTAGGGGAGTTTACGGGTTCCATAGTTGGAACGCTATCATCAATACGGAAAATGATGGATAGAGGGGGATGATAGTGATCTAGAGTAGAAAGAAGATGGGTGCTTTGAAAAACAGAGGAGTTGAAAGGATCAGAGGAAAAGGTGAGATCAAGCTGTCTCTGAAGATTGTTTAGGATACCACTGATTTGAAACAAGCCATACTGGAGAAAGCAATCAGTGAAAATAAATTCTTTTTCGGAGGAAGGATTGGAAGGAACAAAACACGTTTCATCTTCGGATGGAATCCATTTCAGGTCGGGCAAATTAAAGTCACCCACGATAATGAAGTCATCGTTTGAATTTGCGGCATCGATTAGGGGACTTAATGAGGCCACAAATTGTTGATAAACATGACAGGGTTGTAAGGGACGAATGTAACAACAGAGAAGATAAAAACAGCGGTTGGAGATAGACAATTTAATACAAACATATTCAAACAAAGGTGATTTAGAAGTTTCTATCAGAGATGCATTGAGACGATTATGGACAGCGAAAAGAACACCACGCCCGTAGGAGCTATGTCACTAATCTGTCCATCAGCACGGAAAACAGTAAAATCAGACGCAAAAATTTCGCTGTCTTGAAATTCGGAGCAAAGATTAGTTTCCGTGAGAGCAAAAATATCATATGGAAAGCATTGGGAGTTCAGGTACACGGTAGAGGTCTTAGTGCGAAGGCCTCTAACGTTCTGATAGTAAAGGGAAACAACAGTTGGTAATACATGCCGAGAAGATAAATTGAGGTTAAAGATTAAAATTGCGGTTATGACGAGGGAAAGGTAAACGTTTTAAACTAAGATGGGAAGCATAAGTGGAAAGGTCTTTTGAAACAGTAGAAGAGGGAATATTTAAGGATTCATGGAAGCGCATATAAATTTTGCTGAGAGCAACAGGATCCGTTGGAAGACCTTCCTTTTGGATTGAAACTAAAACGCTCGTCTTGGTCTTGCCGTTAATACAAACATTTTCAGATTTGTTATAAAGATAGGAAAGATAAAGACGAACGTTTTCGTATAGTTTGCTGTCGCGTAGCCTAGCCATTAGATAACGACCATCAAAATTATCACTGGTAGACACTGAAGCTGCGATTTTGGATGTTAGCCTGGCGATCGGTGAGAACATTGGGTCGAAAGCTGGAGGAGGACAGTGACTGAGCACAGCATTAGTATTGTTGGGAGCTTTTGTGGAAAAAGAGTGGGTAGGTGATTGAGGAGACGGGTTAATGGTATGGGAATGGATAAAATTGGGATAGGGTTTACTAGAAACAGTTTTGATGGAGACTTGTTTACGATGGGAGATGAGAGGACTGTTTCTGACTATAGAGGTTGGTGGGTTTAGGGATTGGCTAGAGTGGGAATTGGAAGAGTAAGACTTAGAGCTAGTTACATTATTGTTGAATTTATTAATGGATGCTACATTTTTATTAATTTTATTAATTTTAGGGCGTTCTTTAGATTCTTTACTTAACATTTCAGAAATTTTAATATTGTCCTTTAAAAATATAGGTTTGAGACTAGACTTGAACAGCCACTGATATGTGTAAGGAATATGAATTTTATAGGTTGAAGAATTAATCTTTAGGCAATTTTCAATAACTATCTGATATTTGAGTATAAAAATATTTTGAATCCAGGAGCAGTCGATGTAGGCAGGTGTGTTTATTAAGAAGAACGGGACACTGTCGTTGAGAGTTTTCAATCTGCTAAGCCTATTATTCCAGTCACTTACGGACCATGTATTGTTGAGCCTTACGATAGTAGGTTCGGGTGGACCAAAACATTCAGTCTGGGTAGAAGAACTTGTTATAGGGACATCGTTATTAGGGGCAGAAAGTAAAGAAGCAATGGAAGGTCTGTGAATTGACTCAGCTACTTCCGCGAGTATAGATGTGTTATAGTGGACTTCGACTGGTTGGATGTTAGCAGGAATGATATCAATTTTGTCAGAAGTTATTTTTAACTCATCGATCACATCACACAGAGTAGTACGCGTAATTGCCAGTTCGTTAGAGATATCATTGATCTTCGAAAGTAAATCGTGATGAATTGTGTTGAGATGGCAGGAATCAGTTGATGTATTTGTTGAATTTGATTGGTGAAATGACTCAAAATCGGATCGTAAAGTTTTTATTTCATCGAGTATTGAATCGTAAGGATATAAACTTAGAACCGAGACAAGTGTGGAATGTATTACGTCTCTAATGTTATCAAAACGGCAATGTGAGTGGTCTACGCGCGATTGAAGTAAGTCCACTAATGATGAAATTTTCTTATCCAGAGACGATTGCTTAGAAGAAACACGTTTGGCGAGGGATTCAATTGAGCTATCTAGAGTCTCGACAGATTTAGAGAAGTCTTCAAAATGATGAAATTGCGCAAGAACGTTCTTATGAAAACGATTGTTGTCGGTTTGAATGGAGTTTGTGAGGTCACTAACACACTTAACAGCGAGGAGAACATGCGAAAGTGATATTTTATTACATTCGTCGCACAGATAAACAAAAAAGTTTAAAAGCTTATATATAAGCCCGTTGTGCCATATCGAATCGAAAGCTTTTTCGAGATCAATATCTAAGCTAACTGTGCTTTTCTTGTTTCTTAAGTTTTCCACAAACTTATTTTGAATGACGAGTAATGCGTGTTCGGTTGAGCAACTTTTTTTGAAGCCAAATTGATTGTTTGGAATAATGTTGCTTCCTCTAAGAACCTATTCAAATGATCTGTCAGAACTCTTTCGAAAAGTTTTCCAGTATTAGAGAGCAATGAGATTGGTCGAAAATTGGATATATCTTTCGCAGCTTTTGTTTTTGCTATCGGTATGATTATTGCTTGTTTGCAAGCCCTAGGAAAATAGCCATTGTTTATACAATGGTTAAATATTAAGGACAAAACCGTATCTAGGGAAGATGGACATTTTCTCAAAATGAAATTAGAAATTTGATCGATTCCAGCTGATTTTTTGTTGTTCAAAGCAACCCTAAATTCTCTGACTTCTTCGGACGTAGTAAAGTTGGGTCTGGGCCTTGTAGCATTGTTTGAAAGTGAGAAATTTGTTAAGTTTTGACCAAAATGAATCGATTTGAATAAGTTTATTGCATCTGAAATATCATCAATGAATATAGCAAAGAGAACTGCACATAAAAGACAACCTTGATTGACACCAGCTGTAGTTTCAAACCATTCAGACATACCCATCCCATCCCAAACCGCTGAGCGAGTGTTTTTGTACATATTTTTCAGGACCAAAAGAAATTTCGTCGACAATCCCTTTTGTGACAGTTTGTAAAACAATGCTTGTCGGTCTATCGAATCGAAGCCAGCATTAAAGTCCACGAAAAATATGTACAAACTTCTTGTTTGTCGAAGGAAATACTGTGCAATTGAGTTTAAGCCGAAAATGTTGTCGACTGTGGAGTAGCCTTTACGAAAACCAGATTGGTATTCACTAAGCACTTCATTATTTGCTAACTAAATGTTGATGCGACTAAGGAGTACAGATGCAAAAAGCTTCGCAATAGAATTCATAAACGATATTCCTCTATAATTATTTGCCAGGTTAACATTGCCCTTTTTAAAATTGGATAGACCAGAGAATATTGAAAGGCTTGTGGAAACATTCCGGTATTGAAAATATTATTAAAACTTCATACAAAAAATCAGTTGGCGCGTTTTTGTAAAACTCATTGCTTATTCTATGCAGTTTGGATTTCTATTATTGAAATTTGACAATCGAGAGTTTGGTCTAGAATTAGAGGTTCCGCAAAAGAAAAATGATTGGAGATTGGATCAGGATTGAGTAAATTTTTGAAATAATCAGCTAGACAACTTGCTTTCAAGTTTGATCCGCAAATAAGCTTAGATTCTTTCAATTCTTTGATATTATTCCAGAAACTTTTACTATCTTTGATAATTCAAAGTTCATGTGCTACTGATGTATAATATTCCTGGCGTTTTGATCTGCACAAATCCTTGTAAGCTTTATTTGCTGCAATATACTGTTTTGTGGCTGTTTCATGAAAATTTTTTTGTTTTCTGGTTTCCTTTAAAAATTCGAAGGAATTATTTCTTTGTGAGAAATGCGCTAGGCCCAGGGGCTCCTCGCTCTGTTGCGCCACCCTATTTATTTTTTTATTTTAGATCTCTTTTTGACTTTCTTTCCAAATAATTTTGGGTGGTAAGGTGATTTCTGAGTAATTTGAGTTTGTGGCTTTATTAAGTGTAAATTGGAAAACCAAGGGCATGTGATCAGAAAAAATCTGTGAGTCAACTTTAAAAGACAAAATACGATTCCTCCATTTCGCCGATGCAGCACAAAGGTCAATCACTGATTTTCCCGCTCCCCCTATAAAAGTAAACTCTCCATTGCTATCATGATTCAAGTATCAGTATCCGAAGGTTACGATTTATTCAGGGCTTTTGAGATCTGGCAAAAGCCAATACATTGAGTAGAATTGAAGTTAAATAGATGAAAGAAGTAAGTGAGAAAAGTACTTAAAAGCTAACATAAACTTTTTTGCAAACTTACTCACTAAATTCCATATTAATGGAGCAAAACAACAAGATGTCCTTAATATTAAACCCACCCTCAAATTTGTTTCAATAGATCCTAGTCCTTTATTTAATCTAAAAAAATCAATAGGTTTGTAAACAAATTTCACAAATGTAGATACAATTGAACGTTAGCAAGTATACAGGCACAAGTTCAATACACTTTCTCAGAATCCTTTTGCCGCCTGCCGACGAGCCGGCCAATTTTGTGTTCCATATGGCACCTCTTATCAGAAAAATTCAAAAATAACTATCCCCAACAACCCCATCCCTTAGAATTCGAAGTAAATTAAAAAAAAAGACTTACCTTTACGGCCATCATCGTGCTATGGAATACCGAATATCCACTACTGGTGGTGAAACCCAAGTTGTGAAGGTTCGATGGGGAAGGATATAATATTCCCTACATAAAAATGGGTTACAGCAATTTAATGTGGAAAATCGATAAATCTGATTATTGCAACAGAAGGTGGCTTACACTGAACTATATCACCCACCCTTATCACTTTTTACACACACATCACTTTGCATGCGAAAACATTTATTTGTAAATGCAACACTAATTTTATTTTGAAGCCTTGTTGCGACGCGACGACCGTTCTTGGATAAAAGAAGTGCCCCGTAGGACTATTTTAAAAGCTTGAACAAACCGACCAAAAGACCTTGATAAGATAACGTTTTTTCAATGTCCACACTTCGTTGTGTTTTCATAGACGTGATACACCACTCTGATATCTGAAGATAATGAAATTTCTCTCTGACTTTCACAGCAAAGGGTGGTGGGTGTGTTGTGGTGTCGTCTTCGTCTCTGGCATGAACAGATGAGGCATCGCAAAAAGATGCGACTTGCTGCGCGAGATGCCACTTGCGAGATGCTACTTGCTAGTTGAGCGAAATTTTGTTGTGAAACTAAGAGAAAAACCGGAAGAGAGAAGTCTGTATGACAAGACAACCCATACTTCAGTAAAAATAAGGAATTGGTAGCGACGATACTGTTTTACTCCAATGGAAGCAAATGTACTTCACTTTCTTTTGCGGATTATATAAAATCTACTTTGTTGTGGATTTCAACTTCAAATCTCAAAGCTCTTAACAAATTCCCAAAAGTTGCCCGCTATGCCGCTGAAAATGTAAATCGAGATCAAAGGTCACAGAAAATGATTTTTGCAGCTACATATCTCGTTTACGATCACAGTTTTTGAAAGCATAGAAGTTATCAAAATTGTAGCTTGCAGATAGCAAACAAAAACAATTCTTTTTTTTCAATTTTTTTCAATTCTGGCAGCACCATGATATTTTCACCTCAAATGACTGTAATAAGCGCATTTTAAATTGAGCATTAGGAAACCTTGTTCATAACACACTGTAGGTGCATTAGGGTGGATCAAAAAAATCAAGTTTTTTTTATCCGACACACGAAAACTTGTTCTTAGGTACTTCTAGAAAGACCTTACAAGATTTGAGCTCTTCATATCAACGGGAAGATAACGCTCATCGTAGTTTTCCATTTTCAATTTAGTGACATATAAAAATGGTCATATCTTTTAAAAAATAGATTGTTCAACAGGAAATTGAACGCGCTACAAAATGGTTTATTTTGCACTTTTTCCATTAGTCCAACCATTTAAAAGATATATGTATTGCTGAAGAATCTGATTCCTCTTCGGCTTTTTTAGTCTTTAGTTTACGCAATGAAACTTATTTCATTTACTTTCCCGACGTTTCGACAGGGTTTGCTGTCTTCCTCAGGGGATCTTTATTGAGAAACATATAATAGTAGGTATAGTTATATAAATTAAGGATTTAACATTGAATAAGGTAACTTACTTTAAGAAATTAAAAACGTTACTTTTAATAAATTACATAGCAGAATAAATGTAAAAGAAAAAAATTTATACTTTTGTAACGTGCGCTTAGTTCGCAAAATAAAACTTCACTTTTCAATTTATTTCAACCACTTTTATTCAGTATTTATACTTTATTCGATCTCAACTCGACTTTCGGACTATCACTTGTAGACAATTTACTCTTCACTTTATCACTCTATAATCAAAACTCCCCTCTGGTTGCCTCGGGCGGGCTTTTTATATCGAATGACATTTAGAACTCTCCAGTAACTTCTACATTGTCTCCACTCTACACTCTTTTGGCTGTCAAATATTTTCTCTCCTTCAATAATTCTACACTTACACTAGTGCTCCCAGATGTGTTTTTCAGTTGAACGTTTTCGATTAGGAAATTGGTATTAAATGTTGGGTTCACGTTACACTTTGTTAAAAAAAAAAGTAAAAAAAAGAAAAAATTGAAATTTTACACTTCCTTTGTTGGAGTTTAGTCTGAATATGAGTCATGGATCTGCAAATTATTAAAACAAAAACAAAAACTTAAAATTTCTTTGCAGCGACGAGAGAGCAATATATGGCTGATTTGTTCTGTGGGTCCTGTTTCCTATTCATACTATTGTTGTTTCTTAAAATGTGAAGTGTTTCCAGAGTATATCTTTTTGAAATATGTTTTTCTGTTTGTAATGCATTGACATTTACAAAATCGGGTTGGTGCTTGGAGGTGACACAATGATTTGTCAATGCGGTTTTGGCTGTGTTTTTTAGTTTAAGGTCAGATTTGTGTTTGGCAATTCTGTTACCTAAGAGTTGTTTTGTGGTGCCTGGTGCCTTTGCAGTCTATTTTATACACCAAATCAATCTTTTTTTCCGTTTCCGTTTTTGGCTTAAGGAGGGAGAAATGTCGTCTCAAAGTAGAATTGGACTTGAGCGCGATCTTTGTGGTTTGACACTAATCTGCGACTGTTATTATTATTATTATTATTACATTTTGTTCACATATACTTAAAATTACATGGTAATATTTAAAATTAATGAGCTTAGCTGCAGAGACTATTAGCTCGAAAAAAGGATATATCTATATGCTAATGTTAGTTAATGAAAGAAAATGGTTGAGTTTTTTCTATATTTATAGTATTTGGATTTTTTAGAACATCGTAAATATTGGTGTTTTTAAATATGTTGAGAATTATAGGTCTTAATACTGCACAGTTTTCGAGGATGTGTTTTCGAGCAAGTTGGACAAATTGGTGGGTTGTTTTTTTAGAAGATGTTGGTGGGTAGCATTGATGTGGCCAAGCCGAAGTCGAACAAAGTTTGAAATCTCAGCTTTTGAGATGTTGGTGGGATATTTTGGAGTTTATTTATCATGGTTGATTCTACTGTAGTGGTGTTGGTAATGCCATTCAAGGAGCTGATGAGATTTAGTTTTCCTTTGTATCTCATTTTTTATATTCGGTTTGGTGTACGTATTGTACTAATAGTAGAAGCGGGGCATTTTGTGCTAGGTTAGCTTCATGATCGGCGTATTCATTTCCCAGGGTGCAAGAGTGCCCAGGCACCACAATTAATTTAAATTTTTTTGGTGATTTGATGAGATTGTTTCGGATTTCGCATATGAGTTCAGTGTTGTTGTTAGAGTTAATGACAGCCTTAAGGACAGATATACTATCGGAGCAGATATTTATCATGAAGGTTCAGGGCTTCTTTAATCGCTTGTAAGATGGCAAATGCTTCGGCTGTGAAGATAGATACAAATTCAGGAAGCCTACCAATACAAAGGATGGTTCCCTCTTCAAGTGTGACGGCGAATGAAGTGTTTTCTGATGTTTTTGAGCCATCGGTAAATATTAGGTTCCATCCATCTGATCGGTAATCAGAGGTTTTATGGCTTAGTAAAAGACGAGTCCAACGATTAACTTAAGATTACAATTTTATTTAACTAAATCATATATTGATTGATCCAATGTTTTTGGATTAAGCTTCACAATATTTAATTGAAAATAAGAACGCGCAGTGATCCGACTGTGTGCCACGAGAAGTCAAAACGGAAGGGGTTTTCTGCTTTTGAGTTTGACAGATGGTTATCTTTCAAATGAGTTGCGTTCAGGTTTCTTAGTACCTGAGTTGCGTTCAGGTTTTGAAGCTAACATTTGTAGTTAGGACGTGACACTCCTTTGCCCTGGATTGGATCGAACAATTCCTGGATCCTTTTTGAACGTCGAGGTGTAGAGGCTTCTCCGGTATCAATAGCTACTGGCAATGGAGTATCAGTTCTAAGGTCCGGTGTATTCGGTGCTTCATGGTGTGTAACTAGTTCTGTTGCTCGACGTCGTACTTGATCTGCATGTCGGCGAATCGTTTGGCCCTCATCAGTGTTGACCATGACAGAAACTGGACCTGTAGTTTGAGATATATGTCCAGGCATCCACTTTGGTCCTGCAGAGTAGTTACGGAACCAAACTGGCTCAGAGTCAACATATTGAGGCGTTTTCGAAGGATTCATTTTTGAAGCTGATTGTATGGGCATGCAATCTGGATGAAGTTTGTCGAAGTTGGTTTGTGGCCTTCTGTTAAAGAGTAACTCAGCAGGGCATCGACCAGTTGCTGAATGCGGAGTTAAATGTTGGTCAAGCAGAAACCTAGCTAACCGCAATTTGATATCGCCGTGCTTAACTTTCTTCAGATAGTCTTTGGTAGTACGCACCATTCGCTCCACTTGTCCATTTGTAGACGGATGAAATGGAGCTGAAAATAAATGTTTAATTAGGTTATTTTCACAGAATTTTTTAAAATCAAAAGAAGTAAAGGCTGTTCCGTTGTCTGAAACAATTATATCTGGCAGACCATGAGTGGCAAAAAGTTGTCTCAAGACCGACATCGCACATGAAGAAGATGTGGCAGAAACTGGGTGAACTTCCAACCACTTGGAATATGAATCGACCACCAAAAAGAATAAGTTTCCTTGAAACGGACCAGCGAAGTCAATGTGGATCCTAGACCACGGATTCTTGGATTCTCCCCAGGTATAACCAGTCGGTGGTGAATTGTCTGGTCGTATTTGCTGGCACAACGAACATAGTTTTACAGTCTTTTCGATGTCCTCGTCGATCTTAGGCAACCACACATAACTTCTAGCGAGAGCCTTCATCCGCACTATGCCGGGGTGGTTTGCATGAAGTGCAGCTAAGACTGATGATTGATGAGCCTTTGGGATCAATACCCGCTGACCCCACACTAAACATCCTTTTATATATGAAATTTCATCTTTTCTGATGCAAAAGGGTTTGAATTCTAGGTCGACTGTATTTGGCCAACCCCTTAACGCCCAGTGTGCAATACGTGATAGAACTTTATCTTTTTTCGTCTCTTTCGAGATATCACTTGCTTGTAGTATTGGCGTGTCTAACATTTCAATCATTAAGAAGACTTCCTCTTCTTCTGAATTTTTAGGACCTTGAACGGGTAAACGGCTAAATGCATGGGCATGTGCTATGCGTTCAGGTTTCTTAGTACCTGAGTTGCGTTCAGGTTTTGAAGCTAACATTTGTAGTTAGGACGTGACAGAGGAGATGCTGGTGAATAAAGTATGGTATATGGAATTGTTGGTTGGATAATGTCATTATGATTGATTGTGGCTTTATAGACCAGGAAACGAATCTGCGACTACTTTTTGAAATTTTCGGGGAAAGTTGGAACTTGCATGCTTTTGAATATGGGAGTGTTTTCCATCGGAGTTTTTTCGCTTTGTGCCTTTGTGGTGTGTTCTTTCGGTCGAACATTAAGCTTTTTATAATAGTATTTGGAAAACAGTTGTTAGAAAGGATCTTTGTAGCTATAGCTTCGTTTTCAGAGTGAAACTTTGTATCATTCAATGTAAACACTTTGTTAATTAAATTTTAAGCGGTGTTCATTTTAATGTGTTTAGCCTGGGTGGAGTGAAAATTGATAAGTCCTCCAGATGCTGTTTCTTTCTGATACCAGTTGAAAGAAAGGCGATTATTTAAAAAAAAAAAGCCGAAGAGGAATCAGATTCTTCAACAATACATATAGTTCCAACCTTGGTCAAACCTTATCAATTCTACATTTAAAAAATATTCAAGCTCAAAAATTGAAATATTTTAAGGAAGATAGCTTTTTTGTTTTGAATTTTGCAACTCATTAAAAAATAGTTATTATCAAATGAGTTTGAATTATTTCTACAGAAAATTGAACACTCTACAAAAAAGGTCTCTTATGGTTAAACGATTACTCTAATCATTTTAAAGATATTGGCAGTAGAACTCCAATTCCTACTAAATCTAATAATTTGAAGAAAAAAAGAACGCTTTTATCTCAATACTGTATTTTTCAAGTTGACCGGACTGGTAACTCAAGAAATTTTCAACCGATTAACTTGAAATTTGAAAAATGTCTTGAAATATACATTGTCTATAGAAGTACGTAGGAATTTTTTTTATATTGCGTGGTTCATTTGTTATTAACAATTATCACCTAACATATTAACAAATAGCAACCTCATGGAAGCGGCTTCCAAGCCTAAATCGATATTTGTTTCAAGGCTTAGACCTGAAATAACTTCGGAAGATGTTTTACGTCATGGTTACGTGGTTGTTAAAAAATGTATTCCTTCTGTTACCTCCAAAAAAATTAGCAAAGCTAATGGTTTTTTTTTGTATCGCCAATTTGACTCTTTTTTAAAAATATTATTGATATTTTTATTTTAAAAATACATAAAAACGGCTTGATGAATCGAAACTTTGTGAGGTTTTTGTGGGCATATTAAACTGTAAGAAACACTCTCAACATGACTGGTTTTCTTAACAGATCCAACTTGATGCTGATTGTCCCACACACCAAAAGCCCATTTTTCTTAATTTTTTAAATTAATGTACAGATTAGAAAGAATTTATTCTTTTCGAAAAAAAACAAAATATATTTTGTTGGAAACTTATTCAAGATTTCAAAACTCTCCTTGTTTTTCTTGTGCAATCACCGGTTGCTGAGATATTGATGGTTAAAGACAAACAGACCCTTTTCCACTCAAGAATCGATATCTCAATGAGGAAAGGTCGAATCGAACTTTCCAAAAAAATTCCAAATTCAAGCTAAATAAACAAGCTATCCAGTCCCATATAGTGGTTAAGTTGAAAAAAAAATTTCCAAGTTTATACACTAAAAATAAGAACCAAAAAAATGTCGAAAAAAATTTGTTCTCAGTATTTATTAGGATTGAGCAAACTACGTAGCTTGAAAAAATTGTCATTAGATATCAAAACTAGAAGCTTTGAGTTTCAAAATGCTTTTTTTGAAGTTCCTGTACGACCATTTTTAAAAGAATTGCAACCACTTGAAAAACCTCAAAAAATTTGGATTTTTTTTTATCCTCTACTGGTACTCTCGTAAAAGAGTTCTCAGCCTTTCCCAAAAAAACTAAGTAGACTTACCCTCTTCTAGCAAAATGTTAGAGGGCTTCGTACAAAAATTACCAATCTCTACATGAACTCTCATATTTTCTCGCATGACATATTTGTTTTGACAGAAACCTGGCTTAATTCAAGTCATATGGACAGCTTTTTAGCCAAGAATTCTCAGTTTTCGTAAAGACCGGCCTAATGAAAAGCCAGAAGATGTGGGAGGTGGTGCTTTGATTTCTATGTATAAGAAATATTTATATGTCCTCCCAAATAACTTTTCCGTGCGGCTTGACAATTGAAGTATTGTGTGTCAAACTGTCCGTATAATCAAATAGTATTTACGTTTGTTCGTTGAAGCCGTGAGGTTGCCCTAGGGTCGCCACAAAGCGTTTTTGAGAAACCTTAATTCGCCCTGAATGTCAAATTGAGTGTTTTTTGAGCCATAGGTTTGCCATAGGTTTTCCCCCAACTCGCCCTAGCTTTTTGCTGTGGCGATTTCCGGGCTGTCAAATGGCATGTATTTTTTTTTAATGACAGGGATGTGTGGTGATTTGTGGTTTAGCGTTTTTTGAGGAGTGGAAAACCCAGGTTTTTTTGACAACTCATAGGGTTGTCGAGAAAACCTGGGTCAACCCTGGGAAAAGTTCAACGAACGGACCTTTTATGTTGTCAACATTTATATCCCCCCTAAGAGTTCTATTTCAGCTTATACTGAGCTGTCTTTGGCCTTAGATCATGTCATTGAATTGTGTAGCTCGGAAAACTTTATAATATTTTTTTGGCGATTTTAATTTACCAGAAATAAATTGGGTTCCTTCGAAAGACGGATCTTTTCAAGTAGCTTCCCTGACTTCATCGCAACAAGAGCTTCGGATGCTAGATAATATTATTTCTTTGGACTTACAGCAAATGAGCTGTATCAAAAATTATATGAATCGCATTCTTGATTTAGTATTTTCATCTGAAACAGTTAATACTGTTGTTCTTAAATCTTAATACGGCATTACTGACGTAGATGACTTTCACATATAAATAATAATAATATAAGTCGTAATACATATGACTGTTCATATACAGCTGCGGTCAAAATAATAGTAGTATAGAGCTTAAGAAACAACAAAATTGAAAAAAACTTATCCGTCAATTCTAATTTAAAAAACCAATAACGTGGTTTTCAAAGTGGGGTCTTAAGCTTTTATTTACAAAAAAAAAAAAACATTAGTTTAATATTACTATCCGATAGTTGCAAGTTTATTGAACAGATCTTGAAATTCAGCGGTCAAAAAAATAGTAGTGATAGGAAAATCTACCTTGAAATGTTACGAAATCGAAAAATTAGGTCAACATTTTTATTACAATATGTGGCTGAGTGTTCGTACCTTTAATTAGTATTTAGTTGCATGTCCCTTGTTAGCTATAACAGCAGTACAAAGACGTTAAATAGAGTTTATCAGGTTTCCACACCTTCCTGTGCTTATCAAACTCCATGATTACTGTAACGCTTCGCAAAGGACTGTGTTGTTGCTTGGTTTACATCTAGAAGCATATTTTTTTACAGCGCTCCATAGGTTTTCAATGGGATTAAAGTCCGAAGACTGTGCGGGCCACTCCATCACATCTACTTTACTTTCCTGGAACCATTGCTTCTTGCTGAAAGACCCATTTCAGCAAGAAGCAACTTCATTTACGGTAGCATTCAACTTCAGTATACGGTAGCATTACTTCCTGCATTATCCTAACATAGAGATGCTGATCCATAATGCCTTCAATCCACATTATGGGTCCAACTCCGTAGAAGAAAAAACATGCCCATACCATTATGATTGTAAAGTGTGGATTATATTCGGTGTTTGGAGTTCTTCTTACATATTGACGAGATCCTTTAACACCCCTTAAAACAATTAAAGTGTAACGGGTTTTCACTATCAACGCAATGCAAAGTGAAAAAATACCAATCTGTGCAATGCTTTTACTCACACTACTATTATTTTGACCGCAACTGTACCTTAGACTACCGGAGAGCGGATTTCGGTTGGCTTATTGAAGAACTAAACAGAGCTGGTATTCATAATATTTCAGCTTATGACAACGTTGACGATAGAGTCAAATGTTTTTACTCATTGTGTAAAAAACATTATTCCCCAAAAAATTCTTAAAAACTCTAGCTTTTATCAGCCTTGGTATACCATAGAGCTTAAGGTTCTTCGGAATAAAAGGAATAAAGCCTGGAAAGCTTGTATTTTTTTTTTAACGCATTCTACAGCCGACCATCATTTGTACATTGGTCTTTTTGAAAGCTTCAATATGCTCTCCAAAACTCTTTACTCCAACTATCTTAGCCGTATGGTTTTTCAACGTTTTTTCAAAGTTCAAAGTCCAAAAATGTACGCGAACACTCTACGCGCTGTTGTTTTTCTTCATATTTCACTTTGTACTCCCGATTATGTTGCTTGGTTGACGATAGCTCGACGACAAATTGTCTAAGAACAATGAAACCTCGTATTTATTTTAATTATGAGTATCTGAGCTCGTTACGACTATAATGAGCATAGTCACCGCCCTCTAACCCCTTCATTTCGCGAATATAAAAACGCTCCCTCGTAGATACGATTTTGAAGTATTTGTCATCTCTTCCGCCAATTCTTTTTAAAAAAATGCCGTTCTGTAATACCGTATCCACTTCAGTATCTCTTCCAGCTCTCATTAAAATCAGGCGTATTTCCTAGTCTTTGTAAAAAGTCCTTAATCACACCTCCTGTAATACCGTATCCGCTTCAGTATCTCTACCAGCTCTCATTGAAATCAGACGTATTTCCTAGTCTTTGTAAAAAGTCCTTAATCACACCTCCTGTATTTAAAAAGGATGAAAAGATTGATATTAAAAATTATAGACCCATTTCCAAACTCTCATGCATTCCTAAGCTCTTTGAACAAGTTGTTTGTGACTGTCTCTCTTTTTACACAAAAAATATTATTTGCTATCAACAGCATGGTTTTATCCAGAGAAGATCGACTTTAGCCAACTTGCTATCTTTTTATCATAAATGTTCCAACTCTCTTGAAAATGGGTATGAACTCGATTGTATTTACACTGACTTTTCCAAAGCATTCGATCAACTTTCTCATTTACGTTATATTTTATAAATTTAAGGCATTTGGTTTTTTTATTTTAATTTATTACATGGATTTGTTCCTATCTGAAGAATAGAACATTTCAAGTTAAATTTCGTAACTGCTTTTCGAACATTTCACCTTTGGACCTTTGCTTTTCATTGTCGCAATCAATTTTGTGGTCTCATGCATCTCTTATAGTAAAATTTTGATTTTCGGAGACAATTTGAATATTTTTAAATCCATTAAAAATGCTACTGCTGGTGCAGTAAGAATTACCTTAGTCTCAACCCAACCCCTCCAAATGCCAAACTATGACTTTCTCGAAAAAACCGGAACCTAGTAAAGCTGTGTATTCGATGCCTGGTCATTTATTATGTAATGTTTAAAGTTTTCGAGACCTTGGTGTTTACTTCAACGTTAACCTCGAATTTAATGAGCACATATACTCAATTGTAAGGAAAGCAAACTCTATGCTAGGTTTTATATAAAAAATGGGTAAAAGAGTTTAATGATCCATATGTAACACTATCTTTGTATAGCTGTTATGTTCGCCCTCACCTGGAGTATGCATCTCAAGTCTGGTTTCCACTGTATGAAATTCATTAGTCTCGTATTGAGGCAGTACAACAAAAATTCATACGCTTTGCTCTGAAGGGTCTGAATTGGGAGGATCCTTTTAATCTGCCTCCGTATGAGCACCGTATTCAGCTTTTAAGCTTGCAAACCCTTTCCCAAAGACGTATCAACAATGATCTAATATTTATGCATCAGCTCATTGCTGGTTATATTGATGCTCCCTACTTGCTCTCGTCCATAGGTTTTAACTGCCGCGGAGGATCTCACCACTTACGTAATTTAGAGCTTATTCACTGCCCCCATTGACAGAACCAATTATGGCATACATGAGCCGATATCGCGCATGAGTAGATTATTCAATTCAAATCATTTACTTATTGATTTTAACATTAGTAAAAATGGTTTGAAACAAAAGCTGAAAACCAGTGGTTCACATACTTGATTTTTTTTTTTTTTTTAATTATTTATTTCATTTGTAGTTTGTATTAATTTGTATATTTTCTAGTCTAGTCTTGTTTAATTTGTTTATGTTATGTAGCTATAATTTTTCTTTGTTTTTATTTGCTTCATACACTCTCTTTGTGCTGGTTTAGGCGTTTTACTAACTTCTAACACTTGTATTTATGATGAAGAGCGTAATAAGTACGTATAAATGGGTTTGCTCTGTGCCCAGTGCGACATAGTCTCTGAAATGAAAAAAAATTAAATGAAAATAATTTTTTTTGCGATGGTCCACCGAAATTGTGTTCGTAATGAACTTTACGATCGACTTCGCCCTCGGTGTTTTTGTTTTTTCTTTCATTCTCACAGATATACGTTTGCTTAGATAAAAAAAACGACCAGCTCTCTTCTCAATATTCGGTGCCATTCCAAAATAAGTCAGTTTTATGAGAACTCCGAAACTACTGGACCTCTATATTCTCAATTTCTTTCCAAATTTCTTTAACCATTAAATTTCTACGTTTTCCTTAAGCAAGTAAGACTTTATTCGTCCCCGCACTCAAACGAGGAGGGAAGCTCAAAAACTACTGGACTTTTTCAAATTTTTTAGTATTTTTTTCTTTCATTTAAAACAAAATTGGCGATTTTCATATTTCGAACAGTGAACCAAGAAGACGGACCGAAAGTTACTAACTCTGAGTTCTTTAACTTGTGCAGTATTGGCACGGCTTTTGTGCCATCAGCCGTTTTAGATTAACATGAGCCCAAACTTTTTAATAAATAGTTTAGCTTTTGTTAAGGGTCCTCTGTGGAGATTGATTGATTGCATTGCCCTTCACTAAAAGAAAACAGTCTGTCAACAATTTAATTTGTTCCTCTCATTTTTATTAATTTTTTCCAATTAGATAACAATTCTTTATTTTACTATATTAACATGCAATAAATATCATTGCAGAAAGCAGTTTTTATTTGCATTTACCAAAAGTTAATAAATGATTCTAATAAAATAAACAAATTGTAACATAAAGAGGATTCTAATATAATAAACAAATTGTAACAAAAAGAAGTATGTATAATTGTATATATTTTCAATGGACAATAATTACTTGAAAAAGTTTGTTCTTACTTATTTATGTACAATTATGATCACAACTGTTTCAAGGCTTGTACAAATTTATTAACTTTTATTATTGTTGTGATCTGATAGCTACACAGAACAGAAACTAAAGAAAATACTCTAGTTGGCCTTTTGTTTCTTAGTCACGTCGATTTTTTCTGTTTTACTCTTTGGCTTCATGTTGGGAATCACTTCTGTAAATATAATCGTTCCTATGAACACCAATATTGTTCCAATCCAATGGGCCACAGTGAACGGATTCTGGAAGTACACGATAGAGAACAGCAACGACACAAACTTTCTTAATGTGACGACAAGAGTCACAGTTAAAGATGTACATTCTGTTGTTAAAACATATACCGAGCTAATGCAAAGATACTGAGTCAAAACATTGCCTAAGAGATATAGCCATGTTATTGGAATGTTTACGCCAGGTATGACTGCAACTGGATCACTATTTGAGCTGATGATTATGTGTTCCCAGATGTTTCTATACATTAATAAGAAACCTGGTAGCGGGAGAAGATGCTGTAAGAAAAAAAAAAGAAAAATATTTTAAAATCATTGATGGAGGCTATTCATTCAAAAAATGAGCACGACTGAGTTGCACGAACTTGCGATTGTGTGCTAAGTACAATACCAAAGACTTTGAGGACGAAGGTGTCAAAACCAGTGCTATGCCGATGATGTAGCAATTGCCGTTTCAGGCAATCCTAGCTGAGCTGCTACAAACAGCACTTAACAAGCTTAACAATTAGACTGTAGATTGTGGTCTGAACATAAATCCCCACAAAACGAAATTAGTTATCTTTACGAGTAAATACAAAATTCCGGACTTCAGACCCCCAACTATTTAGGGGGTAACTCTCTCACTGTCAAATCAGGCTAAATATCTAGGTCTCATTTTTAACAAAAAACTGACCTGGGAAACCAATATTGAAGAAAGAGTAAATAAAGCCAACGTGGCAATCTCCTCTTGTAAAAAAGCCATTGGTGGGAAATGGGGTTTCTCCCCCCAAATCACCCATTGGCTGTTTACCTCGGTAATTAGACCGATACGGGGTGATTGTTTGGTGGACCGCACTACACAAGATGATCAACTACAACAAACTGGTCAAAATTCAAAGAACGACTAGTCTGTGTATTAGTGGCGCACTGAGGATAACCCCATCGGACGCCCTCAATGTACTACTAGATCTCACACCCCTAGATATCTTCAGCAAACAAGTCGCAGCTAGCTCAACTACTCGACTCAGAGCTACATCACAGTGGACCAATAATGAAATCGGCCACACTACCCTTCGAGATAACTTTAGATTCCTACCGAATCGATCCGACTACACCAACCCCAAGTTGGTGTTTGATAATAATTTCCAAGTAACCATACCTTCAAGAGAAGTTTGGGAAAATGGCACTCTCTTGGAAAATGAAGCAATACACTTCTACACCGATGGTTCAAAAAGGGAAAGGATCTACTCAGAAAAACTGAATCTCAGTCTTTTATTCCGCCAACCCGATCATTGTAGTGTGTTCCAAGCGGAAAATCTGGCGATTAAGGAGGTACTGTCTTGGCTCAAAGAAAACGTTATATCCTCAACGGATATTCGAAACTTCTCGGACAGCCAAGTTGCCCTTAAATCTCTTGCCTCTGTCGCTACAAAATCCATCACGGTCCAAAATTGTAAAATGTCTCTGAGGGAGATGCAAAATCAGTTCAACATTCACCTTTCATGGGTGCCGGGGCACAGGGACATACCAGGCAACTGTATGGCAGATGAACTAGCCAAAAAGAGCACGACCACTTCCCTACGCTCAGAATTGAACAATATAGGTCTACCTACATGTAAACTCCTACTTAGACAAGACGCTTCGAGGATAACAAACAGTAGATGGACTGAGAGTAACAACTGCCTTGCAACCAAAAAAGTTTGGCCGTGTGTAGACTCAAAACGCTCGAAGAGTTTGTTAGCCCTGAACCGCCTGTATCTAGGTTCTACCATAGGTGTTCTTGCAGGACACTGTCTAATAGTAAGACACGCCAAAAGACTTGGTGTATTTTCCAGTGATTTCTGCAGAAGCTGCATGGACGAAGAAGAGGAAGAAACCGTTCAACACCTTCTTTGCTCATGCCCTGCACTACTTCATAGGAGGAAAACTCATCTCGGTGAATTCTTCTTTGATGATACTAGCGACTTAGCTTACATAGACCTTAAAAGTCTTTCAAAATACATTAAAAGTTCCGCGTGGTTCGACTAGCAGGTGATTAACCGGCTAGTCCCGTATTGGAAGATAAATGGGTGATCAACTCATTAAACTTACATCGGGTTTCTTCGATCAGCAGGTGATTAACTTGCTGATCTATGTGGTTTCACAATGGGCCTTTGCGGCATAAGTGTGTCAGGCAATGTACTCATTGGCTGACAGCCACTTCCACCTAACCTAACTTAACCTTGCACTATTTTCATGCGAATATTTGAATCAAACTGCATATTTCTGAAGGCTTTTGAAGGCTGTACTCACATTGAGCCAAAGAAAATTGCACTTAGACATCCGATTTTTGAGATTGTACAATGATTTTTACACTGACTAAGTTCTTTCATTCTTGAACTCTTTGTTCAATTTCACTTTTTGCATACACTTACCGTATAATAGAGAGCTTCACTGGGATATTTTCCATAACGCTTATACAAAACTTCCTGATAGATTCCCATGCGAGCAGATATAAATAGTGCTACAGTCAATAACGCAATGCCAAAACTCCACCAGAAAAACACAGAGAACTCGCTTTCGGGTTTATTGATATCTTTCAAGTCAGGATTACTTGTGTCTTTCTAATAAAAGAAATAAAATTTAAAAGAAAAAGGAAATTTCATTTCTAAAGTATACTTACCACATTTGATCCTGATACTATTGTACAAATAATTATTCCACCTGTTATCATGCAAACGGAGAGATACTTAGAAAAGTCATATCGCTTTTTTAATATAAGAATCCCCATTACCATGTTTGCGATTAAAGATCCCTGAAAGAAGAATTTTTCAAACCAATTATTTGATAAATTAGATATATTGTCCATTACTCATTTTTATTGAAAAAATACTAAAAAAAAAGGTGCGTTCTTTAGAGTCCTTCGTTAGCGTTTGAGGTCCTAAATCGACTATTTACAAATCAACAGATTTGACCCATCCGCCGAGCCAGATAGCCGAACTTCAAATGGCCTCAGATATCATTATCCAAGTCCTTGAAGTAAGTCTGAACGGGGGCATAAAAATGAACCCTTTAAAATAGAGAGAATTCAAAATAGTGCTTATACCCAAAGCAAGTAAATGAAAGATTTATATTAATTTGAACAAAATTTTCCCTCCACAGCGCATCACGCTCACTGCAAAGAAGCTGTAATACACTCTTTGGTTTATACTTTCGACAGTGTAAGGGAGCCTTAGACAAGACAAGGAGTGTGTCACCGTTATGTCTTTAGGGCTAATAATCTCCTATACGTCAGTTGTTTGGTAAAACAAGCTCTCACGTAAATGCGTTATTGCTTAGTTCGCCAAAAATCAAAGAACAAAATGTCTTGCCTGTACTGGGGCCTTCCTCAGCACTCCGGTTGGTGTTCTAGAACCATTCCCGAACCTTTCTCTGCTTGATACCTACATCATGAGATGTGCTCTCAAGACCACATCCCGTTTAAAGAGATCTGGTCTCTGGCATATTTCAGTTACTCTCAAGCAGTATTATCTTCTGACTCACGTCTAATGGATATGCAGTCTAATACGGTGTTTTCAAGGCTCATACAGTGCTAAAAGCTCTACTCAACCTTCTAACTACTTCGAAAGTGATTCAGGAATGCAATACCTCTCTGAATGCGGTCGGAAGACTCAATTTTCTGACTTTATTTTAGGTGCCATGGAAACGAAGTCGCCAGTGAACTTGCAAAGCAAGGATCTCAGACAGTTTTCTCAGGACCTGAACTGGCGCTTGGTCTACCCGGCTCATCGAGCGCATCCATCAACGATTCGATCTGTCAAGATCACAACCGTGAATGGTATGCCTCCATTGAATGCACAGACTAAATTTATACTCCTCAACGTCAGAACTGTAGAAAGCTTGTTAGAGTTGCGACTTAGGTCCCAGTGATACCACACTCTCTGCATCCTGTGGAGAAGATGGCGATACCGTGGAGCACTTCCTCTATAAATTTGCTGAATTTTCTCGAATCAGGTTCAAAAAGACACTTGGCGCAGACATAGGCAGCGTCTTTTGTCTTTTCTCCGAACATCAGCAAAGCTATCAAAAGAAGGTTGAACCGGTATTTAAGTCTGAGTGCTCCAGTTAGTACTCCGACAGAAAAAAAAACACCTCTCGACAAGTACCTAGAGCTAGACAAGAGGCTAGTTCAAAGTATCACCGACCACCGAAATGCTAATGAGAAGAATGACCGTAATTCGAGGGAATCCCGAACAGAGATACCTCAGTGTATCCTACCCAATTTATTTTTAAGCCAAATACTGCTTAATACAAATAACTTGAACTTGAACTTGATACAGACGGACAGAGACAGAGGCGTTAGTGCAGTACGTTCCGTACATTTGATCAGGTTTTTATATTCAATATTTTTCGATGTTAAGATGTTTTTAGTTTCTCAACTATGAATATGCAAGCTGAAAATGAGACATAGTAACTAACATACGTAAATAGAATGAAACTATATGAGTTGCACATAGCTCGAAGAGTACGCATCGCAAAAATCCGATGGATAAGACATTAAAAGCGGATGGACATCAACCCTTCAGCTCAACGGGTTTTCGACAGCATATTGCAACAAAATCACTTAAAGGAAAGACTTCGTCTTAGTTATCGCAATCAAGTGGAAGTAGACCTCAACCGATTTAGAGTGAAAAACTGAAAAAAGCGAATATGTTGTCTTTCGATGAGGCCCAGGTTCACCCCGAAATCTAATGCCCACCTTAAATAAGTAAGTAATGGAATGGAATGATTAGAATGATGACTGACACATGAAAGAAAATCTTTTTTTAAGATTGGCACTTACCGCTCTAAATATCATATGCAATGGCATTGGTATATTGAAGTCGAATGCATAGTTATTACACACACTGGTTATGAAGAACATGGCAACAAGAACCGAGTAGTCTTTAATACCAATTCTTGGCTTTTGCGTTCCCCATTTAGCCGTAAAGATGAATCCTTCAACCGCAATAAACAAGAATTGCAAGAAAGTTATAAGATTACCCGCACCCGGATCAGTTCTGTTGTTCAATTAAAAAATAAAATCGGATATTCTTATTCTCTTTGTTGAATTACTGTGTATAGTTTGTGCCTTACTTGACCAATAGTTCCAGAAACACAACATTACTGCAGCATCCTACAAACACCAGTGCTATGGCAAGTGTTGCTTTTGAATTCATATCGCGTTTTAAACTATTTCGGTTCAAACTAAGCAGTGATTGATTTAAAAAAGAAAAGTTATACAAAAAAAAAAACTATAATTTCTCTTCTCAGCAGCTATTACAATAGAATTTACTCGACGAATTGAATTCACGTTTCTAAGTCATTAACTTACACGCAACTAATGTGAAGAACTTTTTAACCTTGCACGTTATAAAAAAGAAATAGTAGCCTATTATCATTGCCTAAATTGCAAATCATTCATTGTTGTCTATCTAAGATCTCAGACAAGGTAGAAGATAGAAAGTCTTGAAGCTTAAATCAGAAATTACATAATACAAAGCAAAGTGGTTCCGCGACTATAAGGTTGTTTTTCTTTTATGTGTTTATTATCTTTGAGCAGGGAAGTTATTTTGGCTCCTATCGCTTGTCAATATTTAAATGAGTACAGGGCGTAGACAAAATTCTAGACAAAGCATTTATATTGTGCTGTTCGATATTAATTTTAACACTTTCTTGTTGCCTTGTACCCAAAATTTAATTTTTTCCTTCAAAATAATGTCGAAAAAGAAATAAAAATTCATCCTCAATATTTTGATTAATCTTATTTTTCTTCGGCCTCTAATTGGGCAAAAAATTGGTTTTGAGTTTGAAAAGTGACTTTTGACCAGTGAAATGTCAAAAAGAGCTAAATCAACTGAAAAACTGAACTCTGTTGAATGTGCCCGATACATGTGTCAGTAGCCGGTACATACGGTAGCTGTGTTCGCGTACCTTATCCCATTCGGTTTTTACAGCACCGGCTCGGGAAGTTGAATCGCTTTTGAATTTAGGGCAAGTGGAGAAATTAGATGCGTCTTTGTCGCAACTCAGGAATTTTTTAATCAGCTCCGCAGCGAACTTTATTTAACACTGAACGTTAAAGCAAAATATGCTGAGCTAAACTTGCTCAGTATTGATTTGTTTTTGTGTTCAGTGGTGAAATCAACTGCTGGGCTAATTGTTGAGTTGCGACAAAAACATGAGTATTGCTGTAGCTGCTGTCAAAAAAACTCGTAGTTTTGTATTGTTACACGCCGCACCGTTGAGTCAACATAGCAATGGTTTTCAATTTGTTAGACCGTTTTAAGGCGCGTTTTGTGTATCACACAGAAAATAAAATGTGAGAAATTTATGCTGGATTAACATGTTAAAGAAGTGCAGAAAAGTAAAGCAGTACGGATAAAGATTATAAAGCACACAAGTTAAAAAAGAACAACGAATAAAATTATGGCTGCAGATAAAAAGTTAGATAAAGTTAACTATAATTTTTCATCCGCATCCTATAACTAGACGTCTGCACTTGGTGTCTTCCCTCTCTATCAGACAAGTATGAATTTTACATCTTGCATCTTTTTCCTTTTTTCATCTGCAATTGTAAATCCAACATAACCTTATGTCACTTTCCATTGAACGAAAAGAACCGTCCAGGATCGTCCAGGAGCATTCTCAACCCATTCTGTTGGCGCGTAATCGCTTCTCATGATGATCCATTCCCCTTTGTCAACTAACTTGGTGTAACCAGAATCAAAGTCCAATGATTTAGTGTGAACGTTTCTAGTCAGTTGCCCTTCCAATATTCCAATTTCTAAAAGTCGAGTGTGCGAATGAGACAGAGGTAGTGTTTTATTGGAAATTATTGAAACTCAAATCAACAAAATCTAAACGCGAACTGGTCACAATTTCACTCTAATCGAATTCGTGAAAGCGCATTGTTAAATTTCCATTCTCCGTGTTAATTTTTTTTGAGATTTAAGGTAAATAGAGTATTTTTTTTATTGTTAGATTAGTTTCGAAGTTTCTTTGCTTTTATAATCACAAATAAATTGTGTGGACGTGTGTTCTTGTTCTCATTTAATTTAGCAAAGTGTTTTGTGTGTTTTTTCTTTTGCAGAATCCACAAAACAATGGCACCACCACAGAGGATGCGAATTGCTAACGAGAAAGCCAGCAAAAATGTGGTTATGCGTGGAAACGTTCCAAAATCATCGGTAAGTTATTGTATTTGACACCGAAAAATTATGCGTACGTGTACATATTTTTTCTTTTACATTTGTAAATTGTAAGCCCGAAAATTTCCTAAAGTGCCACGACACCTGAGTTTATCATATTTATCGCCCTCATAAATGACCCCATGTTTATTTCATTTTCTAGTAAGGTTCTTTGTCATCAATAGAAGCAATTTTATAGTAGGTACGTAGTAGCAGTAGCAACGCAACCCACCTAGATAGTGTGTAATCTGTTGAGAATTGAAGACGTGTCATGTTTCTATACACGTCGCAGTATTGCCTGTTGGGAATTATTGATGGACCATTCGGATAATGCGTCTCGATATCGTTAATATTTACTTATTCGTTCTGAAATCCAAAATATTTATCGATACGAGATGTGAACTTATTTATTTGTTTAGCTGCAAGCTCATACTTTTTTTTTTTAACTCAATTTGAACAACTGGTTTTTAATTTACGTAGAAAGTGTCTCAAATCTGGTGCTTGTTTTACTTATCGTGTTGTTTGTTATGATCATTGCATTCTTTGGGATACGATAAAATCGCTTGTTAAGTGCCTGACCTGCATCTGGAAGGCAGTCTTTAAATTAACATCTTAGTTGGTTAATGAGAGGCAAAGGAAAATGCATTTTCCAAGCAGTTGTCTGAAAATGTATCTTTTTTTCCTTTCAATATTCTTGTGGTGTGGTGTCTGTTTGCTTCACCTTCCTTGTCAATATGACCTTCTTAATAGATTGAGCAAAACAACAGATAAGATCTCAAAGTCATTTTTAATGAGTTCTTCAAATTGTTTTGGAATTTTCTGTTGGTACACAGGTGTTGTATATTATTTTTTGATTTGATGCTATTTCTCGTATTTAGTTTATTTTGCTCTTGTGAAAATGTCTCTACGAAATATTGGTAGCATTTTTATGGCAGGAAAGACTTCATCTATTCCTCGTATTCACGGTAAATCGGGAAACATTTCAATTCGAATTATTGAGCGTGTTTAAATACGGATACCTACATAAATTCTTTCAAAGTAAAACTACCCACTTACATTCTCGACGTGAGGTTTGTTGAATGTTGTTGAATTTATTTGATTACTAATTTTATTTGAAAGTACAATCCTGCTGCCTCGGCTGGCCATGCAGTAACCTACCCGATCGGTCCAATTTTTAAGCACATCGATTGTGTGCAGCTGTATTTCACCAATGGCTTCACGAATATTGTCAATTGTGTCTGGCTTTACGGCAGCGGCGTAACACTTATCTTTTACGCCACCCCACAAATAATAGTCCCACGGTGTCAAATCGCAGCTCCGAGGTGGCCAAACGGCATCAGCTCTTTTTTTTGGCAAAATCGGCATCTTCTCTAAGTCGATCGCAGGCCCACTTAGCGAGGCCCACTTTGTGACGATGATGAACGACGGTGAATTGATGTTGATGGCGCTTCACGCTCGCTTTCTGCCACAGCAGCAATATTCTCGGGTGTACGCACTGTTTTTGGCTTTTCATGCTTTGGTTTTTTGATGAGGATGCCAGTTTCTTTTACTTTTTTTCACAAGATAACGTACAGACGGAGCTGACGGTGCTTCTCTTCTTCCAAAATCCGTACGCAATTTTCGCACACATTCTGCAACATTACCATGATTTTCAAAGTAATGTCGCAATATTTCCCAGCGTTGTTCAAGCGTATACACAACCATATTTGTTTAGCGGAAGGATAAAACTAATTATTATCAGACATTAGCTAAGTGTTACCATTCACGAAATAAGCACTAGTTGAAAAAAAAAGTTAGATGGCGGACCCTTTATTTATCTTTGTTTTCTAGAAATAATAGCTACGATAGCTCCTCGATGCTCAGCACATTTCAAAGACCTACAATTTTATGCCGAACGGCTAAGTTAGAAAGTGATTTTCCTGGCTGTGTGTAATTACTCCCGGAGGACTTGCCAATTCCTCGTAAAAGGCGATTTCTGTGAACATTTTTTGTTCTTTGATGCTTCTGTGATTCGACCTGTGAACATTTCAAGCAAAAGCTGAGCTAAGAGAACTGCGGCCTGCTAAGCCTTAAAAGAAATTCTGTTTCTATTTTGTTTTTTATTGAAAATTTCTGGAAAAAGATGTCTGGAAAACCGGAAAGTTTCTTTAGATGTCCACCTGCCATTTGCGGTTTTTAGAAAGTTCTTTTGGATTCTGTACTTTTCTTGATCTCAATAAATGTTGGGTCTCGTTCATGAGAACTAAGCTCGTAGATGTTTGATGTGAACTGGATGAATGAATGAATTTACGTGGTTAAGACTGTTGCACAGAACAGCTGGGGGCCTACTATGTAACTCGATTCTGCCTAGTTTTCGCTATCCGTAAAGAATCTCAAATGAATCTCGGAAGTTTTTGTCGAAATTAGTTGGAAGAATCAGAATCCGATTCTGCTTCTTGCAAATAACTTTGGAACGTTTCGAAAGTAGAATTAAAGTTACACAGTTGGGTCTCTGGGTTTTCGTTGTTATGGGTTGCCCATGTATAGGCGAAGTAATTTTCGTACACACTATAGCTATTTAGCTCTAATATACAAAAAGAGTGGTACAACAGAGCAGTGAGACCCGAAGCCATAGCGCATTTCTCCCAACGATGCTTTGTGAGGGAACAGAGGGGACAATTTTCTGCCGGTATCGAAGGGCTTATCGAGAAAGCGCTTTTCATGGCAATGGATTTAAAATAGGACAACCTGCCAATTCCTCGCAAATGATTATAGCAAGGGAAATTATGTTTTTCGACGGACATCGTCTTTCGCGAGGAACTGGCAATTTCTCCGATAGTCAGCCCTATCACAAATTCCATTGTAGACAAGTTTCGCACGGAGGGCTCCGATCTACGAAAATTTGTGTTCACAATATTCGAATGGAATCGAAAAAACCATTGTCACATTGAATGCCGTCATTCTTGTTTTCGAAATCAGCTGTTTTATGTCAAATGTGCAAGATAAGCGAAAATGTTATCCTTAAATTGTGGTTCGATTCCTTATTGTTGTTAAAAAAAGCATTTTGTCTTCAACATTACTTTTAATTGACACAAATAATACCGGAATGGATTCATTTGTCTTTGCAATTATTGCCAGTCATCAAGAAGCAGCTAAGAGAGATGCATGTGATCCATTTGAGTTGAATAATCAAATGTATGTCATGAAAAACTTCATATTTAAAAATGATTAAAAAACTCTTAAATCAAATATTTTAAGCACCTTTCTCCTAACACAAGCATCCTTAGAAGGATGTCCCAGACTGTTGAGCTCAACATTTACCGTTTCCTGAAAAGCGTTAACATTTTCTTTCGCAAGTTTAGAAAAAGTTTGAGCAACATCTGGTTTTTTGCTCAACAGCTCATACAGCATTTCATATTGGGCCTTGTTTGTTGTTTTAGTCCTTGAAACACAAAATACAATTATTTAAAATAAAAATATTTTGAAAGTACCCACATTTTTCTTCAAACACAACTGCTTTCGTGAACGACCACATATTTGAAGTCGCCAAAAACGCTGCTAAATGCTTAGGTTTCTTGAGACGATGCAGGAAATTCTTCACCCCTTCTGATCTGGCTACAATTTATAAGGCCTTCATCCGCCCAAAACTAGAGTATAACTCTCATATCTGGTCAGGTGCTTCTCAAACATCTTTGCGCCTACTTGATAGGGTACAAAATAGAGCGTTAAAATTGTTGGGCGATAGTTCAATCGTAGAATCGATTGATTCTCTTGGACATCGTCGAAACGTCACCTGTCTCTCTCTCTCTTTTATCGCTTTTTCCACAAACAGTGCTCTAGTGAAATAGCCAGCTGCATTCCTCCCTTGAAACAATTTAGCCGCAACACCCGCCTCGCTAGGAATGCTCATCAGTTCTGTCTTGAGCCCAACGTCGGGCGTACAGTCAAGTATAGAGATTCTTATTTTAGTCGCACCACCCGAATGTGGAATGCTTTACCTGGCTCTGTGTTTCCCCTGCATTACGATTCACAGAGGTTCAAAAGTAACGTGCATCGGTGTCTCCTTTCAAATCCTCTCCTATTTTCCTAAATGCTCGCACTGTGTTTTTATAACAGTATAAGGGTAGTCATAACCCTTTGATGTGCACGCCAATTATAAAAAAAATGCTCTACGACGCAAATGGCTTATCGTAGAAAAAGATGACGAATTTACATTCCACTCGGATTTGGTGATTCAAAAATCTATGAATTTCGAAATTCGTAGCATGTGTTCCACTCCGAATGGATTTTGTGAGAGCTACATCGGGAAACTTTGACTTTTTTCGATTGCGATGGAATCTGTGATAGAATCGTTCTCGATAAACTGTTCGGAAGTGGTTAAGAATTGTAATCCTTCCCATTCCCTCATTTAGGCATGATTGAGAAAAATGTGCTAAGTCCCGGGACTCTCCGCTCTGTTTTGAAACCCCTATTTACTTATATTTTAGTTTTGAGAATATAGTCACCTTGAAGCTACTTAATGCAGATCCGTATATTTAAAAAAAAAAAAAAAACAGTCGCTACCTACGGAATATTCCAGCAATACACGTATTGGAGTTAGGGGGTAGTTGATCACTGGGCGCTAAAAGTCATCGTTTTGTAGGGCATAATTTTTGTGGTTAAGGGTGTTCATATTTTCAACCGATGAAATAGTAAATTTTTTTTTTTTTTTTTTGTAATCAGAAATAAGAAATTCACTTGAAATCAAAATGATTCAAGCAAAGACTCAATTTACTTATTAAGTAAGTAGGCATTAAAGTTCAGGGTTGAACCTGGGGGTCAGCCAACATCTTTCGTCAACCATTTTGTGAAGGTTCTCTAAAGTTTTGCACTTTTAACCGGTTAAGGTCTTCGTCCACTTGATTGTGTCACCTAAAACGAGGTCTTCGGGCACTAGATATGCGTTGGTGTCAACTAAACTCATTTGGCTCCTGCTCGACACATTACCTTGACCTACTTTCAGCAATCCATTTTCTTCTGTCTTAAATTTCTTAGCTGTTGCCTTTTGAGTCAATTTACTTTGCTAAGGTAAATAATAGTGGTGAAACAAAGCTTGGAAGTCTCCTCAAGGATAAACCTATCGTGAATAAAATTTTCTAGGAAACATTTCCCACTTTCGAAAAAGTGCCAACGGCAATGATTCTCGATGGCAAATTCATCTGTCATGTTACTTGATTTCTTTCACATTCAATTTTGTAAGCAGATAGGAGTAAACACAGCATTTTGGTTTTCGTTTTATTAATTTTATGAGGGTAAAATTTATTACGAGCAGGCTCACAATCGCGCGTATTGTTCCATAGGAACAAAATTTCTTAGGAGATTGCCGATAGAGCCGGATGCCTAACGGCAAACTTTATATAATTTTGTATTTAAAAAAAAATACTTTGTATAATTACTTTCGGATAACCTGCTTAATTTTCGCAAAAGGTGAAAGATTCATAAATAGGGTTTCACAACGGAGCGGGGAGCACTATTGCTTTTCTCACAACCATGCCTTGTAAGCAAATGGAGGTGACCTACAATTATATGCCCAATCCGAACGGCTAATCGAGAAAGTGCTTTTCATGGCTATTAATTTACTATCGGAGGACTAGCTTATTCCTAGTGAAAGTTGATACTCGTAAAAAATAGGTGAAAGGTGATAATCGATTGCTTACTTTACCGCCACGGTCACAAAGTTATATCCTTGTAAAAACTGTGGATTGGTTTAAAGGCATTAGATGGCAATTTTGGTCGGGAAATGGAAGGCAAATTTTTGAATTAAATTCTTGTCTGGGCTTTGTATTTATACCCTTTTTCCAAACTGAAATTTTCCCAAAAAAGTGGAGGAAAAAATGTAACAGTAAGGTTAGGCGCGCACTACTTTGCTTGGGCAGTCAGTTTAACGTGGAAGTTGAAGTGCGTGTGCAGAATAGTGCGCTGAATTCACACAACTGCGCTGAATACCGCAGCCTGACTTTTACCTGAAAATACCCGTGGAAAAGCGAGGGAATGTTTTGGGGAACCTTAATTCACACGTTACAGGCAGATACTTAGGGCATTTCAGTTCGGGGTGAACCCGGGCCTCAACCAACATAATTCTGTAACGACTTCAATTTCGGGTGAGCTCTCTACAGTTTTGAACTCATATTCGGTTGAGATTTTCATACACTTGATTGCGCCACCTAGGACGAGGTCTTCTTCCGCGATTTCCCTGCAAATTTCTTTCGAAAACCCGTCGAGCCGGAGCGTTTGGTCCATCCGCTCTACATGGCCCAACCATCGTAGCCTCGCGATGCGTACTATTCTGGCTACGTCCATGTATTTGAAATGCCAATAAGAATAAAAGTATGTATAATCGAATTTGAATTTTTCCAACTCCTTTCGACAAAAAGTTTTGAGATATGCTAAAGAATTACGGGCCTTCCAATACTTGTAGAATCGAGTCACAAGAGCAGGCGCCTGTATTCCCTGAAATTTCCTGTGCGTTTTCAATTTTCTTAAATTAAATTCATGGTGTCTGTGGGCGAAATCAACACAAAATCATCAATCAACACAAAATCATCAATCAATATCAGCATGGAACATTCTATAAACATTTAATTTTTATCATTTTTTTTTCAACAGAAGGTAAAGGAAGGTCAATACCCTGTCGGACCGTGGCTTTTGGCGTTGTTTATCTTTGTCGTATGCGGCTCGGCAATTTTCCAGATAATCCAATCCATCCGTGTGGCGTAAAAAGTTTTTTTTTTATAACTCCTATCATCTTATATAGCAAAATGTAACTTCAAAAGCTCTTGAGACTTATTAGTCCAATTCTTTGCCAATAAATTTTAAAATCGTCAATTCAATTTTTTTTTCAACGCATGTTCTTTATTCTTTTTCGTTTTCCGACTACACAGAGTATGTTTTTTTAGCATTCCACATGAACATTGCGTTCAATTTACGTAAATTTCTTTTTTTTCTGGAATTTCTCTCTTTTTTTATTATTTTGTTTTCCTTCATTTTGTGTTTGGCTTGAATTGGAGAAATTTTTAAAATTTCTATTGTGATTATTTTTGTATCAAAGTAAAAAAAAATAATAATAATACCAATGGTATCTCTTCTTTTTATAAACTATACATGTATATAGAGTGAAATTAAAAAATATAAAGATATACATAAATGCAAAAGTAAAGCTAAATATTAATTACTAGATTTAAGACTAATAAAAAATACATGACGGTGGAGCCTTCTCTATGCCACACACAGCGGAATGTTTTTTTTTTTATTTATCACTATATCTACAAACATCGCTATCACAAGGTTCATCGTAGCCATGTCGGCCAAATAGAATGCAATAAGAATATGTTCGATATGAATGTTTTGGAACAGATATTTAGAACTTCTAAATATTTTTATCAACTGTGACAATTTTCGAAGCAAAACAATTACTATGAGAGCGTCTATTACGCTTCCTTTTTGACATTCGTAGTCCGAAATTATTACGACGGGCGATAAGGCACCTGAACCGTGATAGGGATCACGATCAACTATTCAGCTTTATCAGTTAAATTCATTATTCCTTATTTTGAAATTCTATTTCGAAAGATAGTCGAATTCGAATTGATTGCTCTTTGGTACTCGAGCGATTCGAAAGTTAACACGTAAACCTTCGGATCGATCGAATCTCAAAATACCATAATTCCTTTGAATTCGACTTACTTTAACTAGGTAAGGTAGAATGGTCTGACGGCTGATCTTTTTTCCGTCATACTTAGATCAATGTAGATCAATTGTGATACCCTGGAGTCTTGTAACGTCCTAGAAACCTATGAGTTTATGTCTAGTCAGTTTTAAACCATTTTGTAACCTTAATGAAGTTCAAAAGGCTGTTTTTTGGAGTGTCTGATAATTCTTCTAGTTTATTGAAAAAGTAATTGCCTAGAAATTGTTTCCTGGTGTGGCAGATTGCTGGGCAGTGGCAAAGGAAGTGAGTGGTATCCTTATGTTCGTCTTCGTCATTGCATCCTCTGCACAGGTCATCGGTGCAAAGACCCATTTTCTTTTTGTGGTAACGTAGTATGTTGGTGTTCAGTTATGATACTGATAAGCATTCGTAATGAAGTTCTATTCAATAATAGCAGCTTTTCAGATTCTTTCTTATCGTATTTCGGCCATAGTTGTTGCTGGAAGTAACACAGGAGTCTAGGCATTCCCATCTTTCATTGAATTTTCGCATTATTTTGTTATCAATGATCTGCTTAATTTCACAGGATGGGACCCTGATTGAGTGATCAATGAGAAAAGGGTCAAGTACTGACCCTTTTCTCGCTAGTTCGTCCGCTTTTTCGTTTCCCGGTATACCACTGTGACCAGGAACCCAACAGAGTTTAACGCTATGCTGTGTGACAAGAACCCTTAGCTCTTCGCGACAGCAAGAAACAAGCTTTGATTTGACAAGAGTGGCAGACATCGCTTTTATTGCTGCTTGGCTATCAATGAAAAAATTGATAGCGCCGTCATGGACACCTGTTTTGCAGTGTTTGTAACTGCTAAGATCTCGGCTTGGAAGACGCTGCTGTGATTTGGAAGTCTAAACGAACTGGCTATGTTTAGGCTTTCTGAAAAGAAACCTGCACCTGTTCCAACCTCCATTATCGAGCCGTCGCGTCGGTATAAATTGATGTAGACGTCTCGTTTGTGTAAGGTGTTTCATTCCCCCAATCCTGTCTTTTTTTAAAGTCAAGGTATGGAGTTATGTTATGGAGATATTGTTGTCTGCGTATCGTGATAAAATATCTACGTGTCCTGTTTGGCTGGTTTTCCAGACATTACACTGATTAAGTCTCTCAGCCCTATTATGGTTGTCAAATATCAATACGATACTTGATAAGTTTGTTCGTTTATCAATGAAATTGGTTTATGCTATGTCCGCACCTGAAGTTAACCTGGGTTTCGTTCCAGTTTGGTTTGAGTTAACCAAGTAGTGTCCGCATATGCCAAAAAGTTTTAAGTTTATCTTTTTGTCTTAAGTTAAAAAGAGACAGACATAAAGTGTGAGCAGAACGTCAACGACGTATGAGAGAATTCATTCTCTCTCCACTCACTTCCACTCTCTTAAATGTCAAATTCAATGGAATGTTGGAAATAGTGCATTCAGCGCGCTTGGTTTCGAGTAGGTTATCTCGAAACCCAGTGACTAAAAAGGTTTCGTTTTGTATGGCAAACCACTTGGTTATCATGTTGGTTTGGGATTGTTTTGAGATAACCCAGGTTAACTCTCAGGTGCGGACATAGCATTAGTGGTATTACGGATAACAACCATCAGAACTTTTGATCAGTTGTGAATGAAATGCTTTTTTGCGATACATTGTGAACGTCTCTGGTTGCTTATTCGGTATTATGGTTATCAACTTTTTTGATATCTATCAATTTTTCAGTCAATCGCAAATTCGTCGTTGATGAACATTTTTTTGGTTTATTTTACTGGAAATATGTAGCCAAAACACAGGTACGTGGTTGACTAGTATAAGGGCTGTATCGTGAAGTGTTTTTTCTGTGCCGTATAGCAAAAATTCATTCCAAATTGAATTTTGAAGTTAAATGTGTTTAGTGTTCATTGAATGCAGGAAATTAAAACGGTCGCTTTGTACGTAGATGTGGGGTGTGTCAACGCTTAGTACGAGCACACTGTTCACAATGAAAGTAAATTTATCAATTGGCATGCATAATACCGATTTATCAATTAATTGATAGCACCTATCGCGTATCAATTGATTGATAGTTGACAACCATAATATGGCTGTCTGTTTGCTGCCGCTTCTTTAACATAGAGATCAAGGGGTTGTGAGGTTGATGGTTACTTCCAATTCCAAGCTCGCGATTGTTGTAGTTCTCATTGCACCAGTGAGGCAAACACAGGCTGTTCTTTGTACTTTGATTAAGGTTTTTAAAAGCGTGGATTTTTCCAGCGCCTTCCGACAGACCAAATTGCCATAAGATGGAATAGGTCTTACAATGGCAGTATACATCCACATGACTATTTTGGGATTTGGTCGCCAGTTTTTGCCAAAAACCTTGTTACACGAGTACAGTGCTATCATAGATTTCTTGTGTCTTTCCCGTATATTGGGACCCCAATACAGTTTTTTGTCTAAGATCACTTCCAAGTATCTGACTTGATCAGAGATCTTATTTAGTCTTGGCAACTCAAAAGTAGGTAGTTTTCTTCCATTTGTGAGAGTACCAAATCTGTTTTTGAGGGGTTCAACTGCAAGGTCGCATCTTTTTGTCCCAGCGCAGACTTTGGTATTATTCAATTGTGCGTTTACAGTGGTAGGTAATTTCCCCGTAGAGCTTGGTCATCGGCATAGGCAACCACTTTCACCATTATGTCTGAGTGTTACGAGGATCTCATTCATGACCACGATCCAGAGTAGGGGTGAGAGGGTACCTCCTTGTGGGACTCCACGTGACACACACTTTTTCAAGTTTGCAACTCCTAGTTTGCTGTGGATCTGACGTTCTGCCAGCATACACATGATCCAATTTGTGATTGATTCTTCTACTTCTTGATCATTTAGGGATTTATTAAAAGCACTGTTTTGTTTTGTACATTGTTGAAGGCTTCTTCGATGTCCAGGAAAGCTGCCAGTGTGTATTCTTTATCTTGCAGTGTTTTCTCTATAGTTCTTACTACACAGTGTAGTGCTGTTTCTAAACTTCGTCTTTTTGTGTAAGCATGTTGAAAGGTAGATATTACTTCCGGTTTCAGAAAGCTGCGGATATGTTAAACAAGTATAGGAGGTCAGACTTATAGGTCTGATGTCTTTTGCTTCTGTATGACTGGGTTTGCGGCTTTTGGTATGATGATGACTTAACCTAACCGAATTTTACCTAACTTTGACACACAAATCGTTGCGCCTGAAGCTGACATTTTCCAGGCGTTGAAATGAAGAGACACAACAACAGTCTGATTGGTGATCGATTTTAATTTTGAGGACAATTGCTGAGAAATGTGAAATTGATGATTGGGAACAGCAGTTCCAAAATCAAATTCTTCCGTAAAACAAAATTTCTACACTTCTTCCTTTTACGACGTTGTGAATATCGTGATCTAGAAAGGATCACAGCTTATCTGCACTGCAATAGTAAATCTTATGAAATCAGAATGCGTAGGCAAGCCTTTTGGTTTTGCATTGCTCCATTTCTCACGCCAACCAATTGCAGGTTCCACTGTATTTCATTATTGTATGTACCAGAGTGTTCATTTTTATTATTTTATTATTGAGGTGTACAATATTTTTCGATTCCTCGCAAATTGTTTTTGAATTTTGAAAGGCGTTTATAAGGACGACCAAAAAGGTCTAGGTCTCTCGAGACAAAGTTTTATCATAAATAGTTCACAAAGCTGAACATAGTTGGGGAACAACTCCTTTGCTTAAGGGGGTATTCTATTCTAGAAATTTTTTCAAAAATCGATAGTTAAGATGTTCAAAAACATCTCCCCAAAAGGATTTTTCAAAATTCAAATTATTTTCGAAGCTATAGCCCATCTATTGACGTGGAAACTGATTGAAATTTCACGTTATGCGAAACTTTAAATGCGTTTTTCTCAGAACGTACTTTTTCACGATTTCTCGAGTTCTACTTGACCGATTCACTTGAAAATTTCAGAGAATCTTCTTTATGGACCTCTCTCGAGCACGAACCAGGGGCCCTACTCTGTAATTCGATTCGATTCGACAAAATAGGTTAAACAGTTGGCATTTTGTCAAAAAAAATTTTTTTACTTATCGCTGGTTCATGCGATAGCGACATCATTGCAGATTAATAAAATCTTTTTTTTTTTGTTTGGATGACTAGAAGAAGCTTACCTAGAGCTCGAAACTTTATGGCACTTTCCATTGGACGAAAAGAACCGTCCAGGAGCGTCCAGAAGCATTCTCAAAGCGTTCCATTGGTGCAAAAAGATCGCTTCTCATGATTCTGAGGAGTGACAGCCGCTTCTCGATTTGAAGTGAGAATCGACTCAGAAGCACTAACACATGTTACTCAAATGTCAAAAAGAAAAGTTTCTTCAAGCAAAATTTTTTTAAGAGCCATAGGTGTTTTACTCACACAAAGGAAATTACGTTAAACTGAGTAGAAACAATTTTGGGTCTTCCATTGGTTTTTAAAATGAGTGCTTCCCTGAGTGAAACCAATGGAAAGTGCCATTAATGGCGCTTTCCATTGGTTTCACTCGGGGAAGCACTCATTTTTAAAACCAATGGAACACCTAAAATTGTTTTTGCTCAACTTAACGTGTTGGCTTTGTGTGAGTGAAACACCAACAGCACATAAAAAATATTTCCTGTGGAAAATTTTCTTTTTGACATTGGAGTAACATGTGTTAGTGCTTCTTGAGTCGATTCTCACTTCAAATCGAGAAGCGGCTGTCACTCCTCAGAATCACAAATGCACCAATGGAACGGTTTGAGAATGCTTCTGGACGCTCCTGGACGGTTCTTTTCGTCCAATGGAAAGTGCTATAAGCTTTTTTTTAAATTTTTTTCTGTACTCTTTTAACATTAATAAATAGTGATAATAATAGAGTTTCTTCATATTATCTTGGATTCACAGAGGTTCAAAAGCAACGTGCATCGGTGTCTCCTTTCGAATCCTCTCCTATTTTCCTAAATGCTCGCACTGCGTTCTGTTACATTGTAAGGGTAGTCATAACTCCTTGATGTGCGCGTAAATTATAAAAAAAAGGTCAAAGTATGGAAATATGTTGATAACCATAGCTCGACCTTATCTTAGCGATGACAAGAGAGGAGGACATATCCCAGTTGATGGGCAAGTTGTGGCAGCAATACGATATTGGGGACGCAATGAGGCACACTTAATTATAGCATATGAACTTTATCTGACCTTAAGATTCCCTTATTCAAAAATCCAAGACGATGGAGCGGATATCCATGGTTTTAGCCAACCCTATTTTTGTCACATATGCCAACGTGTGGCAAAAGCCTTTCCATTCAAAAGCCCTACCTATGTCAAAATGCCATAACAACCGTATCTGCACAGAAACAAGATATAAACATGTTTTTTGGCAAACGTGGATTTCCACAAGTCAATGTGCGCGATTGACTGCACCCACATTCGGTTCCAAAGAATCAGTGGGCCCTAAAGGTCAATTCTAGATAAACAGAAAGGGACATTATTCATTAAATACTCAAGGTAGTTTGCAACGCATCTCTTAAAATTACTAACATTGTCTGTCGTTCGAGAGGAAGCACACACGAGCCAACCCACTCTTTGTCAGATATGTCAACGTGTGGCAAAAGCCTTTCCATCCAAAAGGCCTACCTTTGTCAAAATGCCATAACAACCGTATCTGCACAGAAACAAGGTATAAACATGTTTTTTGGCATACGTGGATTTCCACAAGTCAATGTGCGCAATTGACTGCACCCACATTCGATTCAAAAGAATCAGTGTGCCCTAAAGGTCAATTCTAGATAAACAGAAAGGGACATTGTTTATTAAATACTCAAGGTAGTTTTCAACGCATCTCTTAAAATTACTGACATTGTCTGTCGTTCGAGAGGAAGCACACACGAGCCAACCCACTCTTTGTCAGATATGTCAACGTGTGGCAAAAGCCTTTCCATCCAAAAGGCCTACCTTTGTCAAAATGCCATAACAACCGTATCTGCACAGAAACAAGGTATAAACATGTTTTTTGGCATACGTGGATTTCCACAAGTCAATGTGCGCAATTGACTGCACCCACATTCGATTCAAAAGAATCAGTGTGCCCTAAAGGTCAATTCTAGATAAACAGAAAGGGACATTGTTTATTAAATACTCAAGGTAGTTTTCAACGCATCTCTTAAAATTACTGACATTGTCTGTCGTTCGAGAGGAAGCACACACGAGCCAACCCACTCTTTGTCAGATATGTCAACGTGTGGCAAAAGCCTTTCCATCCAAAAGGCCTACCTTTGTCAAAATGCCATAACAACCGTATCTGCACAGAAACAAGGTATAAACATGTTTTTTGGCATACGTGGATTTCCACAAGTAATTGGCACAATTGACTGCACCCACATTCGATTCCAAAAAATCAGTGGGCCCTAAAGGTCAATTTCAGATAAACAGAAAGGGACATTAGGTGTGTTTAATGAGAAAAAGAGCAGAGCAGCGTAGCTCAGAGCAGAGCAAGAAATGAGATAAATGTCGGGCAATTTAGAGCAGAACAGCTGGTGTCAAAAGTCAGCTGATAAGAAAGCAAAAACATTTTGTGACCTTAGCTAGTTTGCAAAATTATGTTTGGTATCCTATTATGATAAAAATCTATAGGTTTGTTCGTTGAAGCCCTGGGGTTGCCCTATGGTCGCCACAAACCGTTTTTTGAGAAACCTAAATTCGCCATGAATGTCAAATTGAGTGTTTTTTGAGCCATAGGTTTGCCATAGGTTTTCCCCAAACTCGCCCTAGCTTTTTGCTGTGGCGATTTGAGGGCTGTCAAATGGCATGTATTTTTTTTTAATGACAGGGATGTGTGGTGATTTGTGGTTTAGCGTTTTTTGAGGAGTGGAAAACCCAGGTTTTTTTTGACAACTCATAGGGTTGTCAAGAAAACCTGGGTCAACCCTGGGGAAAGTTCAACGAACAGACCTTATATTCGGAAACACTGGAATCAAAACTAAACTAACATGCGATGTTAATTCAATTGATTTTAAGTTAAATTCGATTTCAAATAGATTGCAAAACGCAAAATATAAACAAAAATATTTGAATCAAATGTCAACAGCTGATTTTGACACTTTTGCTCCACTCTACTCTTACTCAAAAGCAAGTGCAGAAAATGCTGCTCTAAAAGCTCTAGAGCAGGTCATTAAACACAAAAAGTTCTTGCTCGGAGTAGAAAAATTTGTCATTAAACACCAAAAAGCTGCTTTTTTCTGCTCTAGATCGATCTAGAGCAGGTCATTAAACACACTTACTGTTTATTGTCCAGGTAGTTTGCAACGCACACACGACTCAAGCATTTTCAGAGAAAGTCGAACAAAACAACGCTTCGAAAATGGTGATTTCAAAGGTCGTCTACTTGGGGATGGAGGATACTCTTGTAGCAATATATTGTTCACCCCTCTTTTGAATCCGCGTACTGAAGACGATATTCGATATAATGTTGCACACATAGCAACTTGAAACAAAGTAGAGAGGTGCTTTGGAGTTTGGAAGCAGAGATTTAGAATTTTACTAACAGGTATGAGGTGTTCAATAGAAAAAGCCAAAACGTTAAGAACTCGACCACGTCATCAGTCCCAACTCTCGTTTTCAATGACTCTCCGTATGTCAGCTCCATGAGGCGCTATGAAGCAGATATTTTTTCGAACTCGCTCGGTAGCGAGAGTCCTCAAAGATCTCAATATACATAAATCCGCTGGGTTAGAAGGCATCCCCGTCGTAATTCTGAAGAGGTGTTCTTCTACGCTGGCAAAACCACTGCGTAAACTTTTCCATCTTTCCTATTCTGCTGGGATTTTCCCAAGCAGATGGAAAACTGCATTTGTCCAGCCTGTCCATAAAAAAGGCGAATCTTCCTCCCCTTCCAATTACCGTCCAATTGCACTACTGTCTCTTCTTTCCAAGGTCATGGAAACGTTGATAAACCGTCAACTTATGAAATAGCTTGATGAACGAAAGTTTCTTAATTACCGTCAGTACGGCTTTCGTAGCAAACTGTCCACTGGTGATTTGATGGCTTATCTAACCGAAAAGTGGAACCAATCTTTACATTGCTTTGGAGAAGTTAAGATTATTGCGCTTGATATTTGTAGAGCATTTGATAGAGTTTGGCATCAGGCTCTTTTATCGAAAATGCGTGCTTTTGGTATAGATGAGTCTCTTCTTCGTTGGATTAGAAACCACCTTTTCGACCGTTCAATACAAGGTGTATTGGATTTTGGATGGCTTCAAGTCTGATACCCACTTCATAAATGCTGGTGTGCCGTTTTTTCCCCAACTCTCTTCCTCATTTTCATAAACGATCTCTTATCTGAACCTCCTAATCCTCTCAACTGTTTTGCTCGACCCTCAGCTATTCATATTCGTTTCCAAATTCACGTCCCTGCTCTTCGGATGTAGAACTGGAACGGTTGCGTATGATAAGCTCATTGAATTCTGACCTTGACAGCATTGTTACACGGGGTCAAAAAAACCGAGTAGAATTCAATGCTTCGAAAGGTCAATGCTGTTTCTTGTCGTTGAAGCTTAATATTCCCCCATTGTCATTATCAATGAATGGTACCTGCATCCAAGAAACCGAAAAGCTGTCAGTACTTGGTATGTGTGTAAACGATGATCTTCGTTGGAATGACCACATATTTGACGTCGCCAAAAACACGCTTAGGCTTCTTGAGACGATGCAGGAAGTTCTTCACCCCTTCTGATCTGGCCACAGTTTATAAAGCCTTCATCCACCCAAAACTAGAGTATAACTCCCATATCTGGTCAGGTGCTCCTCAAACATCTTTGCACCTACTTGATAGAGTACAAAATAGAGCGTTAAGATTGATAGGTGAAAGTTCAATCGTAGAATCGATTGATTCTCTTGAACATCGTCGAAACGTCACCTGTCTCTCTCTCTTTTATCGCTTTTTCCACAAACAGTGCTCTAGTGAAATAGCCAGTTGCATTCCTCCCTTAAAACAATTTAGCCGTAACACCCGCCTCTCTAGAACCCAAAACATAAATTCGACCGGCAATACGGACATCATTTTAGGTCCGTTCGTTGAACTTTCGCCAGGGTTGACCTAGGTTTTCTTGACAACCCCATGAGTTTTCAAAAAAACTGGAAAAGTCCTCAAAAAACGCCATTTGACAGCCATAGGGCGAGTTGGGGGGAAAACCTATGGCTCATAAAACACTCAATTTGACATTCAGTTCGAATTTAGGTTTCTCAAAAAACGCTTTGTGGCGACCCTAGGGCAACCCCAGGGCTTCAACAAACAAACCTGTTATTGCATCGCTGAAAATTTATAGATTGAAAGCTGCAATCATAGAGGAATAAAGAACAAGAAGGAAAACCATTACTTCTCTTGCGCCGCTTCTTCCACTTGTCTACATTGGTGCTTTTGTAACACGAGATCTACTTGTCTGTGATACACGTATTCAGCGAGTGGAAAATAAAGTTGTGTCAGTGAATTTACTAACACGATACGAAAATAGAGTCGTGTTTGTAAAGTCAGTTTGATGACAGATGCGGTGGTGTGTGTGTTGTGGGTGTGTTGTTGTATCTTCTCTATGGTTGCAGTCAACCCGCAACAATGGCTGCAGAGACGCAGCCGCAAGAAATGTCAAAACATAAAATACCTACAAGTGAATACAAAAACAACGCAAGACGGAGCCGCACAAGTTAACTTGATTTTAACTCTTGTGGCTCCGGCTCCGTCTGCGTATGCAGTTCATTGTGTTCATCAGAGATGCCTCTATCAGAAGACTCAACTTGGCAACAGAGTCAAAGCTTTCCAATCAACACTCAAATTGTGATGTGGTTCTCAGCACTGGCTGACATTAATTTATTCAAATAGTTTTAGTTCAGAAAAATTTAAGTCGACTTCTGGAAAAGGCAGCACGAGTTTTTATTATGTGTCCAGCTTAATCAAATGAAAAGAAAACCAAGAAACTACTACAACCACCAAAGCCTAGATGTCACTGTTTCACTCTTCACTTGATTGACAGCCATTTTTGGCGTTTCGTTTTATTTTATTTTGTTTTGATTATAGATCCCTACTTTTTTTTACCTGTATCAAAAACTGCTTTTCTATTCAGTTTTAACAACAGGAAAAACAACAAATAAAAAAAATTTGACACGTTTGTTCTGTCCGAAACTGTGGTCTCTTTATACTGCTGGACACGATGAAGACAAATTGAAATAGCCCACTAATATTTTATTTTGTGTTCAAGTTATTCCATTCCTGAGTGTTATCTCTCTTAGTTATTTAGTTTTTATTATAATAATAATATAATAAGTTTTATAACATAAGCAGAGTCTGTGTTATGAAGTGAGATTTGAGACCAGTTAGTTTCTTAAAAACTAACAACTTTAACACACACAAATTTAATCCACGAAAAATTCAGCTGGAGAAAAGAAAAAGTGCTGACCATGGAAGAAACATTTATGCTAATTCTGTTGGTCGTTGTTATGTTGGTTGGCTCATATTTGGCCGGAAGTATTCCACTGGTGATGAAACTATCAGAGGTAAATCGACGCAATGCTAAACTCTTGATAAAAGAAATGTGGTCTTAATAATCCGATTTGTTTTAAAGGAGAAATTAAAAATTGTAACAGTGCTTGGAGCTGGCCTACTTGTAGGTACTGCATTGACAGTCATCATACCTGAAGGAATAAGGTCGCTGTATTCATCTGACTTTGTAGCTGATCAACACATACATTCTAAACAAACAGTCATTAGCCAAGAGGATGCTTCAAATCCATCAGTTGTTGTTCCTGCCTCGGATGTTTCTCATCACAAAGAAGTGGATCATTCCAGTACCATTGGCCTGTCGTTAGTTTTAGGTTTGTGTTTAGAGTGGTTTTATATTTTCATTTGAATGGAAAAAAACACTACAACTGAGTCCTTCTTTTCATATAAAGGATTTGTTTTCATGATGCTGATCGACCAAATATCCCAAAGGAAAAGCGCTCAAAATGATCAAAACATCACAGCTACTCTGGGACTAGTTGTCCATGCTGCCGGTAATTTTTTATTTTATTTTTTTTCTTTATTATTATCTACCACACACGAGAATGGCTCTGGCGAACGCTATAAAAACTACACAATTTTTTTTAATGTGTAAATTTGATTTATAGACTTCACTGCATAGCAAGTGGTGTAAGCTTTCATTGTTGGCCGCAAGCTAAATCTTTCCTTCTTTCGCGTTTTAAAGTGAGTTTTTTTGTCGAATTATTGTCAAATGAGTATTTTAAAATTAGTGCCAATTATTTTAAACATAAAAATGGTTTAATCGATGAAAAGAGGCTTGCATCAGTAGTTGCTGGAAGGGAGCTACTTACGCAAAGGATATGACCAGTTTTTGTTTGAAGAGAACTTTGCCAAATGCGCTAGTAGATTTAGATTTTGTGATGGGTTGTGCTTACTCAGCTGTGGGCATTGCAGTGTCTGGTTGAAACCTTTTGTGTCTTCCCATGGGTAGTTTCAGAGGAATTCTTTAGCTTTTGAATTGGACCAAAAGTTAATGATGATGTCGAAGTCAAGTACTTGCTTTCCAAGGCGGAAAAGTGTTGGACATTCTGTAATGATAGATGTGTTCAATGGCTTTTTTTTAGATCAGAACAGCACAGCACAGCACAGAAGCAGTGAAAAACGTCAGGCAAGTTAGAACAAGCAAACATGTCAAAATAAGCAACAACAAAAACGAAAAAAAACAACCACCAATTTTCCTTTTTCTGATATCAATTTAATTTAGCATATTTTCGTCACGAATAAGTAATTTTATTCTCAGCACAAGGCTAGCTGTGATTTTCCTGATTTTTTTAAATTTTTCGGAATTTTTCACAATAAATTAAAACAACAATTCGCTTAAAAAACTACGAGCAAAAAGTCAACAGCTGCTTTTGACAGTTTTCACCAAACTTGCACTTGCTCAAAAGGAGGTGCAGAAAATGCTGTGCTAAACTGTTCTAGAACAGCTCATTGAACACAAAAAAGATCAGAAAATAACAGAAAATTTCTCATTGAACACCAAAAGTCTGATCTTTTCTGTCTGAAACTGTTCTAGAACAGGTCATTGAACACTCTTGATGTGAAGAGATGTGTTTTCACTTTAAAAGCATTGGCATTTGATATAATTTCAGAGATGCTTGTTATATTTGTTAGACAAGCATTTTTTAGTACTTCATTAATTGATTTGTTTTTAAATAGCTTTTTGATTAATGGTTGCAATATTGGGCAGTGTTCTAACATGTGGGTTATGTCCAGTCTAGTGTTGCAGGTTGTACTAATCGGAGGGTTGCTTTTACTGAGGAGGTGTAGGTGAGAGGCTGAGGTATGTCCAAGTCTTAGACGAACAAAATTTGATATTTTGAGCTACGGGCTGAAGTTTTTCAGGGTTCAATTTTTTATAATGGTGGTAGTATAGGCTCCAGTCGTGGTTAACGCTTTCTTTTAAAATAATACATAAGTTTTATATTGTTGGGGAATTTGGCTAGCTGGTATCTTACTTCAGATGTGAGTTGAGCGTTGTTGTTGGTGTTGTTTATAGCATGAGCACCGATATGCTTTCAGAGCATATGACATTTATTATTATTATTAAAAGGTAATTTATAACAGGAAAAAGAACATAGCTTATATAGGGAGGTTTCTGTTATTAAAAAAGTTGAAAATTTGTGAAATATTGTTGGAATTTAAGGCGTTGAGTATTGTATATGCTGTCTGGTTACTGGGAATTAAATTGTTGAATTCTCGTGAGATACTGCATGTAGTTTGGCCAAGCAGGTGAGGCAGGTTTAGGGTGTTGTTACAGGTGGGGCATATTTGTGGATTTTCTCTTCTTAGAATGTGCTGGTGGGTGGTTATCGTGTGTCCTTATCTTAGGCGAGTAAAGGTGGTGTTTATTTTTTTCGACGTTGTTGAAGGGTAGATCGGGGGATGGCAGCTTGTATTGACCGAGAAGTAATGGCTTGAGCTGTTATTTCATTCCTCCAGTCGTTTTTTTTTTTTAATTAAAGCGTCAATAAGCTTTTGAGTAGGCATTAATTAGTTTGACGGGGGATTTGTTTGCAAGTTTTGCTTCTTGGTCGGCAAATTCGTTTCCTTGTACCTCAATATGACCAGGAACCCATATTAGCTTAAGGTAGTTTTGTTTTGTAATGAGCAGATCTCTTATTTTGTTAATAATGTTTGAGTTGTGGTTCGGGTGGACGACTGCCTTAAGAACTGATAGGGTGTCGGAGCATATCAGCGTTTTTGTTGAAGGTTGACCAGTTTTGGTTGCTTCCAGTATTGCGATTGCTTCCGCAGTAAAAATTGATGCGAAGTCGGGTAGAATTCCGGTTCGTATTGGAGTTCCGTTTTCAAAGGTGATGACAAAAGATACATTGTAATTAGTTTTTGAGTCATCTGTAAATATTATGGAACTCCATCCAATCGATTTAAGGTTGTTCTTAGTTTCTATAAAACACTTCCTGAAAATAATGTTGTTTGTGTCTTTTTTGTTGAGTTTGGATAAATTAAGTATTACATATTGTTTATAGCGTTTTTTGAGTTCTATTGGAATGTCTGCTTGATTCGCTGCATAAATAATTTTTTGAATAGTTGAAGGCACTCGTTTAATTCTTTTTTGATTTAGGCTTGCGGCTATGTCCTTGTTTATAATAGAATTGTATGAGAATGTAATTTTGGCGGCGAGTTTTTTAAAAACATCGTCCTGTTTTTGTTCGAGGGTTGGCAGTCCAGCTTCTGCCATAATATTTATTATACGTGTGGTACGGTATGCGTTGATACTTTTTCTGGCTGCTTGATGATAGGCGGGTTTAAGCAGCTTTCAGAGCATATGACACGGTGATTAATGGCGAACTTGGTGGCTTGACGTATGGCGTATGCTTCAGCAGTGAAGACTGAATCAAATTCAGGCAAGATGCCGATGCAGACAATATTTCCTTATTCTAAGGTAACAGCAAATTATGTGTTGTCACTAGTTTTTGATCCGTCAGTAAAGACGAATTTCCACCCATCGCAGTATTTTCATATTCCCAAACCGAATCCTACCTCCAATTTCCGCCACGATATCTTTGACAAAAATGAATAGTAACGTACTAAAGACACATCCTTGCTATACTCCCATTTCTGTTGCAAGTTCGTCAGCGATGAATTCACCATCCCATACGTAGGCCACATTATTTTCATGCATCGCTCTGAGTATGGACATAATTTTACCGGATATTCCCAACTAATAAAGCTTATAATAGAGTGTTCCATGGGCAATTAAGTCGAAAGCAAAACGGAAATCGACGAAAATGCGTAAAGTTTCTGCTTTTTTCTTTTGAAGCTCTCCGCAATGTTCATCAGGCAGAATATTTGATCTATAGTCGAATAATTTCTTCTAAATCCTATTTGGAATTCGTTTAGAATATTCTTGTCCTCGATCCACTGGGTGAGCCTGTTGAAAATGAGGGTACTAAAAAGCTTAGCTTAGTTTTCGGGTGCATCATAGGAACCCTTTTTGTGTATGGGACATATGCATTTAATCTTTTTTTAAATTTTGTGGGACGTCTGCGTTTACAAAGATTCTGCTGTATTCCTCCGTCATTGCGCTCAAAAATTCTTTTGTACAGTTCTTATAGAACTCTACTTAAACTCCGTCATCACCCTGGGGGTTTCCAGCTTTGGCTTTTGCTAAGAGTATACAGTATTTAACTAGTATTAACTAGGGTGCCTGCATTCTTGTTCTTATCAATCGTCGTGTGCTGAAATCGATTGTAGGATAACAGAGTTGTTCCTTGCCTGATTGGAAAGTTACATAATTGGACTAGAGCGGATCTTATGAATGTTGAGCTCAATGCTTCAGTGCAGTTTAACTGTTTGAGAAATTAATTTTTTTTTTTTTTTTTCAATAAACTAATTATTTTCGCACGTTAATTGATAGTGTAGACTTCAGTCTGGAACATCGACCTGTACCAGTTGTAAGTAAAATCCAATTTTAGTTTCCACTGTGACAACGCATTGGTTCAAATATATTTAAGGTTAAAAGTCGTAATCTGCCCGACATCACTGTTCCTCACAAGTCATAACGTTCAAGTCAAGGCAAAATTTTAAACTGAGTACTTAAGTTGTGATGTGCACAGCAGGAGGGTAGGTAAAGTAGGTTGGGAAGAAGAGGGAGCAACAACTTACTTGGATTTCAAAAGATCCATGGTGTTCCCTGATAAAACGGGCGATGAAAGGGTGGTTGGGGTGGGTGTTTGTGACTGGGGCTACTGGGTTTGAGGTTTAGGGCGGTCGTAGTGCAGTGGTAGAGTGTTCAGTAGGTAGGCCGGACGTGTGGATTCAAATCCCGCTTTGGGCATCTACTTTTCTTTCGGTTTCCTAGTTACAACTTATTTCCAACTACTGCACAAAAAAGGGAAGGCTGCTACCTTGGTAGTAAAATGGACCGGAAATTAGGTCTGAGTTCTTCAAATTAGCACATAAGCCTCCTCTTTTTTAAAAAATAAAAAATAAAAAATTGTAATTAAATAATTGGGTACTCACGATGCTGTTCAGCAGAAGGTTAGAAATGTCACCAAGTTCGGCAAACAAGTATTCACCGAGGCATCTTTTCCTAGTTTGGGCAAGCTCCGAAACTGACTAAGAGAGTAAAATGATCCTTCCTCAGCCTCTTAATACTGAAAGCGTCTACATAAGTCGAATGTGCTTATTCCCGTTTTCAGTATACGAGTACCCAATGAGTTGTGATCCGAGCCTTAGCAGCTAAAGTTATGACTTTTGTCTTTAAGGTATAATCGAGCTGTTAGTTGAAGAAGTTAATCAGATCGAACTTGAAAAGCATACTAAGTTTTCCATTTGGTCACGTTCATATCAACACACAATTGAAAAAACCGTAATTTGTTTTTAATTCTAAGCGAGCAGGTCAACATAGTAATAACAAAAAATTTATATACGGATATGAATACTCAATCGCCAACAATATTGAAAAAAAAGTTAGACTACGCAAATCGTGTGTGTTCCTTCGAACTCTAGACTACGCAAATCGTGTGTGTTCCTTCGAACTCTACAAACTTGAGGTTAAATAAAAATTTTCTATTTTAGCTGATGGTGTTGCTCTTGGGGCTGCAGCTACAACGAGTCATCAAGATGTTGAAATGATTGTCTTTTTTGCTATTATGTTACACAAAGCTCCTGCTGCTTTTGGCCTAGTCAGCTTTTTGTTACATGAAAAAATTGAACGTCAACAAATTAGAAAACATTTAGCGATATTTTCTCTATCAGCACCTTTACTTACAATCCTAACATACTTTGGCATTGGTCAGGAACAAAAAGAAACGCTCAACTCAGTTAATGCAACTGGCATAGCAATGCTGTTTTCAGCTGGAACATTTTTATTTGTAGCAACAGTACATGTGCTACCAGAACTAACACAAGGAGGTCATAGCCATGGAGGCTTTGACAGCAATCCCGGAGTGACGTACACATCTTTAGAGGACACAAGTCAAAATGCCATTGTAACAAAACGACCCAAAGGCCTTAAAAATAGTGAATTATTAATAATGATTTTCGGTGCGTTGTTACCACTGGTCATAACCTTTGAACACCATCACTGAAGAGATGTGAGAGATTGTTCCGCCGATTAAAACCACGTTCCGGTTATTTGTACAGACAAAATTTGTATATGTATATTAACTGATTTTGAATGATAATATATATTTTTAATGAATATTTGTATTTTGAGTTCAACTTGAATATGTTGTGATTGTTTATTAAAATAGAATTCAAACTAATATTAAAGATATCGTGTATAATATAAATAGTGTTTTATTCATAATAAATTATTAGAAGTTTATTATTATTTAATTGGTTGGTAATAGGTGGATATTTTTTTTTTGGCAACATACTTATTGTCGTTTCGAGACGATCATAGCACTAATCTGCTTAACACTGGTGATCCGCTTATGATACATAATAGGGTAAATATTTTTCTCAGCTTGAGGGCTGATCTGGGAGTTGTTGCTTACGAGGAACCGGGGCAATAACAAACATTTTTCGCCAACAATTTCAACTTCGAGCGAACTCTCTCCAGATTTGTACTTAATTGTGCCATCTATGAAATGTTTTCCCTGCGATTTCCTTTTGAAAACCCATCCACGAAGTCGGAGCGTTGATGTCCATCCGCTCTACATGTCCTAACCATCATAGCCTCGCGATGTGTACTGTTCTTACTATGCTCATGCTGCGTTGCAGCTCATATATATTTCTTGGTTTAATCTTCTTTTCGAGCCACTGCCCTTGCATACTGGACAAAAGATCACTCGAAGCATTTTCCTTTGGAAAGGACCAAGGACTTCCTCATCCGTGTAGAAGAATTGGGGTGATCAAGGTCTTATAAAATGGTTACCTTAGTTTTTATTGAGTGGTTTATTTCTCAATTGCTTTCTGAACCCAGAAGTTCTAGCGGCTGGCAAAAATAATTATCCTATTTTGTTTTCCATGGATACAAAATAGACGAAGTCCTTTACTACCTCGAAGAGTTATGTCTCTCTATTGTGACGTTTTGTCTTATTCGTCGATATTCTATGCCCCAATTGACCACCAAATGCATTTTTGTCCGATGGCATATCCTTTCACAGCCTCAGTTCAAATGGGTCGTGAACAGGATATCCTCATTCGTACCTTGGCTACAACAATGTAGATAATTTGTCAAAATTTTGCCTCAATCTCAATTTTGAAATGTAAAATTCTTGTGGACATTATACTGAGCTCAGAGAGCCTTCATTCATTCAAAAAGATAAACTGAATCTATTGACAATTTGTTATTGATTGTACTGAAATGAATGAAAGGTATCTGAACTCAGCAAAATATCGACAAGAAAGTTCCATTTCAAAATTTTCATTAAGACAAGTATTTCAAAAATTGTCTACATAGTTTAATGGCCACCTTCAATTAGATTACTTTTTTCGAGAAAAAACCTGTGCGTTGCTGTGCAAGTCTCAATATGAAAACATCAACGAATTTGTCGATTTATTGAAAATTCGTGCGAATAAAGCGATTTCGGTTCTTTGTTAAAAAAATTTGTCGGTATTGATATACGGGTCAATTGGTTGAATTAATCATTTTTGTCGATTTGTTGATTTAACAAATCAAGCAATGAGAAGTTTGTCATTATAGTGGTGAATTTCTTTCTCAAATGAAGAACTCGTAAAATAAAAATGGATATTGACGACTCGACCCTCAGCTTTTCATATTCGTTTCCAAATTCACGTCCCTGCTCTTCGGATGTGGAACTGGAACGGTTGCGTATGATTACACCGAAAGAAAAACCTTGGTAAAATCAAACATGAAGCTTGTTTGTTTTTGCGTCAAGTACGAACATACTTAAATTGAATAAGCTGGCATTTTCATTTTATTTATTTAAATGCTACAATTTTCATTGCTCAAATCAACAACGTCATTTTCAATTTCATTGTTAACCAACAACGGTTGTGATACTAGAAACATACATGTCCATGATACTTTAACAACGTTTGTGTTTCGTCAACAATTCTGAATTGTTGGTAAAATATGAACATTGTTGATCAAGTGTGTTCGTGAGAATTCAGCCACGTTTTTATTTGCACAACAGTTTTTACGTAAAATTTCTATGATAAATGCCTGAATTGAAGTTTGACCTATACATTTGAGAGGTCAAACTTCAATTCAGGCATTTATCATAGAAATTTTACATTAAGACTGTTGAGCAAATAAAAACGTGGCGTGGAATTCTCACGAACATACTTGATCAACAATAAAGAATAATGAATTATCCATCAAGATAAAATGGTCAGGAAACTTATCATAATGAATTGAAGTTCCGTTATGCGACTTCACGTTTTCTGTGGGCTTAAGTATGAAAAATATTGGAATTCAAAATGCTACTGATACTTAAACTATTCTTTATTGATTAAAGAAGTATAAACATTGTTGATCAAACATATATTGGTGATAGTTCAACAGTGTATTTGTTATTTCAATCACAAACGTGATAGTTTTTGTAATTTCAGCCGTGATTGTTAGTTAAATATGTTTGTTGTTGATCAAGTATGAAATCCACAATCACGTTGTTGGTTAAAACTTAGAACATATTCAAATTAACTACGAACATACTTAATTTAAACATTTTTATGATACTTCCCTGAAAAAAAAATTGATCACGGCAGCATACTTGATTTGAAAATGCGTTCTTATTTGAATTCATCACGAAACTTGGTTAATTTCACAACTTTAGATGAATTGTTGATTAACAATGAAACATGTTTAAATCAACCAAGGTTTTTTCTTTCCGTGTAGCTCATTGAATTCTGACCTTGACAGCATTGTTACATGGGGTCTTAAGAACCGAGTAGAATTCAATGCTTCGAAAACTCAATGCTGTCTCTTGTCGTTGACGCTTAACATTCCCCCATCGCCATTATTCATGAATGGTACCTGCATCCAAAAAACCGAAAAGCTGTCAGTATTTGGTATGTGTGTAAACGATGATCTTCGTTGGAACGACAACATATTTGAAGTCGCCAAAAATGCTGCTAAATGCTTAGGTTTCTTAAGATGATGCAGGAAGTTCTTCACCCCTCCTGATCTGGCTACAATTTATAAGGCCTTACTCCGCCCAAAACTGGAGTACAACTCCCATATGTAGTCAGGTGCATCTTTGCGCCTACTTGATAGGATACAAAATGGAGCGTTGAGATTGACAGGTGATAGTTCAATCCTAGAATTGATTGATTCTCTTGAACATCGTCGAAACGTTACCTGTCTCCGTCTCTTTTATCGCTTTTTCTTCAAACAGTGATCTAGTGAAATAACGAGTTGCATTCCTCCCTTCAAACAATTTAGCCGCAACACCCGCCTCGCTAGGAATGCTCATCAGCTTTACCTTGAGCCCAACTTCGGTCGTACAGTCAAGTATAGAAATTCATTTTTTAGTCGCACCACCCGAATGTGGAATGCTCTACCTGACTCTGTTTTCCCCTTCAATACGATTCCCAAAGGTTTGAAAGCAACGTGCATCGGTGTCTCCTTTTAAATCCCCTCCTATTTTCCTAAATACTCGCACTGTGCTTAACAACATTATAAGGGTATTTATAACCCCTTGATGTGCGCGTTAATTATAAAAAAAGTTACACATTTGTGAACAGACCCTCTGACACTCATTTTGCTTTTGCTCGAGATACATGAAAGTCTCTAGACGCACCAACAAAAAATGAAAAGTTGAAAAACTCATTCGATACTCGACTAAACGTCAAAGATCTATCCCCGACCAAATCTTAACCTTCCTTTTATCCATAACATCAGTTGTCGGGGATATTGTTTTTGCTTTGAATGTAAAATGAAAATGATGTTATAGATATACCATCTTTGTGAAAAAAACACGCCTATTGTCAGACCTACCAATCTTGTACACCTAGCTTTAGAACAAAATGACTTTCTGAATGCTTATGCAAAATTATTCTTTTTCATACAATTATTTCTATTAATCAATTTGGTTTTTGGTATAAGCTTAGCATGAAAAATTTGGCTCTTAGAACAAAGTGGGTGTACATTAATCCGATTTCAGATTCCGAAAGAGCATACCTACCCAAATTAGGAAAACTGCATCATTAGTTCATTTCCGACTCCGTAAAAAAGTGGACATAGACCAGTTGAGCTTTCCATTGACGAGGTGTAGACGCACCGTTAAGATTCTTCTGTCCTGCGTATCTGGCAGTTCGCTTCGGTAGTAAATGCTTCTTTCTCTTTTTAACACTACTATCTATCTACTGCGCGGGTGCTGAATGTATCGTTAAGATCAGGGATGAATATTTGCTACATATGTAGCAGATTTACTTCATTTTTTTCAAATTCTTCTCTTACTACGTAGCAAATTTTTTCTACTTCGTTTAGTTTTTGCTTAAAATACAACTTTTCAATACCTACTTCTACTTTTTACTTTGCTGTAATGGTTCAAGCAAAAAAATATCTTATTTTTTTTATAAATTTAAAAACAGTTTGATGCATATGTACAATCTTGTAAGAAAACATTGTTATAAAAATAACTTGTTAGAGCTATTATCATTCAGTTTTTCTTTTATTTGATGAGAAAATATTGTTATTTAACAATTTTATGCCATTTTTTACTATCTGCTACATTTTTTGTAAATCTACTTCGATTTTTTGAGGATTCTGCTACATATTTTGGGTTGCTCATATTCATCCCTGGTTAAGATTGGCTCTGCCCAAAGAAAAAAAAAAACATCAATACAAAATACAGGTATACAGGTATACTGCTATTGTGTAGAACCGGAGGGTATACTTTTTTTTTAATAGAAGAGAGCTATCGTTGAAATTGTATCGTCTTCGTATCACATTCTCAACAGTTTGCGCAATGAATTCGGATAAGTTGCGGTATAAGCGATGTAATTATTTGTTTTAAGTTTGTTCTTAGAGAAAAAAGAACATTTAACAAATGCAAAACGTGTGCCTGTGTTTAATTTTTTTTTTTTTTTTTTTTGAATTCAGAATAATATGTGACCTCTGTGAAGAAAATATTTCAAAAAGAAAAAAATTGCTACCTCTGACTACCACTTAATCGGAATCCAAATCCGAATCTGAATTTGTGAAAAAATGCGTTGCCCTATTTGTTTAATTTTTCTGAAGTACTCACGGGGAGAGTAATTTTTGTGGTGCACTTTAACTTCTTTTTGTTTTTTTTGTTCTGCTGGAATGTTTTGTTTTTTTTTTCGATTGTTTTTGTTGTTTTTTTCAAAAGACTAAAAATATGATAATTGTGATTTGTGAATCGATTTGATGTATTTTTTTTGTTTAATACAGCCACCATGTGTACATAATAAGAGAAGGTTTATGTGTACTATTGTGTACATAATATAAACGTGTTTCGATTTTTCCCACTTGAATGTCTTACTTCCAATTCTCTCTATTCAACACTTAAGGAAAATTGTTAAGGAAAAAAATTAATGTAAAAAGACATCAACCGCAAAGCAAAGGTGAAATTAATATCTTTGTAACAGTCTTCGAGAGTACTGGAAGGTTTTTACAATAATCCAACTCTTCGACAATTTCCATTTGCGCTGCTCGAAAACATGGATTTTTTCCATTCAAATTGTCATCATTTGATTCAGAATTACGTCGAAGATTTTTTCGTATGAGACAATCACCAAGACGGATATGTCCACTCATAAGACGGACCATTTCGTAACACTAGTTTACTTTTATAGTTGTTGAAAAAAACCACATTACTCTCGTTATAGGTCTGTGAAGTCTTTGATTTTCCTTTTATTCGCTGAACAGCGTTCACAGCTTGATACCTCTTTAATTTTGCTTCTCGAGATTGCAATCTGCAAGAGCATGTCTTTTCCTTGTGAAAAGAAAATAATCCCATCTTAACATCAAAAAGCAGAATCAAAACCTATATCGACATCGCTGTCAAAACAAAATCGAAGAGATATCGCTAACACAACGCAACTTCAATTCAATCAGGATTCGGGATGTAGGTAGAGGTAGAGGATTGAGGTACTCAAAGCTCAAACTCATCCCGATCTGAGTTGTGAGGGAAATTACTTCGGCGGCCTCGGCCTGTTACTGCGACTCAAAATCTTGTAATTTTATCCCCCAAAAATATGAGGTAGAGATTGTTTGGCAAGAAGTTTTTGTAGTGGTTGTAGAGTAGATGTTATGTCGTGCGCGTAAGAGCGAAAGGAAGAGAGTCCGTACATTCAAATCGCGTTCAAGGAGTCCTTGTCCTGGTTAGTGTCGTTGTCGTTGTCGTGTGTAGGTAGGCATAGGCAGGCAGGCAATCAGTCTACACCGAGTCGTTTCCCAAATTATTGTTATTTCTGATTTGTTTGTTGAGGGGACACTTCAACGATCGGCAAATAATGTCACAGTCACATCCTAGTTCTTGTGTATGTCGCTTAGTTTTCTGCAACTTGTATTTTTATATTTTTAATTGAAACAAACCAAAAACTAAAGTAAAAAGAAAAAAAAAACCAATACCTATTGTGTTTTTCAGTTATGACCTGTTATTTTATACATTAAAAAAAGGAATCGTTAAAAATTAATATACTCATCTAAGAAACAATAACAACAACATACTTTTTAAGCAAATATAAATTGAATAAAGCAAAAACTCGAACAATACTCTTCATCATCACCAACAAAAATCTCATTCCATCGGGGACTGCTGCAAAATGTTGAAATTCCTACAAATCTGTCAGTTCTTTGCAATTTTGAACTTGTTCTTTAGCTATGGATTAACATCTGGAAAATTCGCCAACGAGAACGACGATGATTATTTATCACAGAAAGGTGAGTCTCCATAGTTAATTTTTTCTTGTTTTTTACTTTTTTTTCATGCCCAAATAACCTGCATACCTTTTATACGTCCTTAAGAATTCTCCTTTTTTTTTTCTTTCTTTTTTTGTTGTGTTGGTTATGCAAAGGAATGTGTCGAGACATTCATTTGGGATTAACACAAAATCTGTATGTAATTTGTTTGCATTACCTCCAAGTCGAGCTGCCACCCTAGACCCATATTTATGTAGGTAGGTATACCTGCGCTGGGGTTTATTATTGTTTAGGTGAGATGATAAAGTGGTCGGTTTTGTTGTTATTATTATTATTTCTCTTTTTCTTTTATCAAACAATGGGTTGAAGTTAACTGATTCGATATCTTATTTGTTTTAATTTATCTATAGACTTAAGGTGTAATTGGTTACGTTACATTTAAGTGATAGCGTGGTTTAGCAGCTTAGCAACGAAACACGGGTCTTTGGTCCTTTCATATGCGATTTTGAGTCAATTAAGGCTTTTAAAGATTCATCCAGAGCAGTGAGGATTGTTGATAGCGAAAAGCCACACCACCTGACAGTGCCGAGCCGTTGCTCGCATTCAGCAATAAATTCAATTACAAATATAAATTTTGCGTAAGGCTGCACGGAATATAATCACCCCTATCATGAGGTCCGTCGTAGCGATTTCGGACTAAGAATACCAAAATGGAAGCATCACAGACGCCCTTGTAGTGAATGTTTTGCCTCAAAACTTGTTATTATTAATAAAATTATTAAATATCTGTTGCGAAGCGTTCATTACGAAGATGTTTTTAGTCATTTCTATTTGACATTCGCAGTTCGAAATCGCAACGACGGGCCTCATGATAGGGGTGAATGTCGCTTTCCATTGGTTTCACTCCAGGTAGCACTCATTTTTAAAACCAATGGATCACCAAAAATTTTTTCACTTCAGTTTAACATATTGTCTTTTATGACTGATAAAAAAATTTCTAGAACAAAATTTTCTTTTTGACGTTTCGAGTTACATGTATTAGTGCTTCTTGAGTGGAATCTATCTTTAATGTATTTCGAAAGATTTTTAGGGTCTATGTAAGCTAAGTCGCTAGTATCATCGAAGAAGAATTCACCGAGATGAGTTTTCCTCCTATGAAGTAGTGCAGGGCATGAGTAAAGAAAGTGTTGAACGTTTACTTCCTCTTTTCGTCCATGTAGCTTCTGCTGAAATCATTGGAAAACACACCAAGTCTTTTGGTGTCTTCTTGTTAGACAGTGTCTCGTGACAGCACCTATGGTAAAACCTAGATACAGGCGGTTCAGGGCTAACAAACTCTTCGAGTGTTTTGAGTCTACACACGGCAAAACTTTTTTGGTTGCAAGGCAGTTGCTACTCTCAGTCCATCTAGTGTTTGTTATCCTCGAAGCGTCTCACCTAAGTAGGAGTTTACATGTAGCGATAGGTATACCTATGTTGTTCCTTTCTGAGCGTAGGGAAGTGGTCGTGTCCTTTTCGGCTAGTTCGTTTGCCATTGAACTGATTTGACATCTCCTTCAGAGACATTTTTTTTTTTTTGGACTGTGATGGATTTTGTAGAGACAGAGGCAAGAGATTTAAGGGCAACTTGGCTGTCCGAGAAGATTCGAATATCCGTGGAGGATATGACGTTTTCTTTGAGCCAAGACAGCACCTTCTTAATCGCTAGATTTTCCGCTTGAAACACACTACAATGATCGGGTAGGCGGCAGAAAAACTGTATTGCTTCATTTTCCAAGAGAATACCATTTTCCCAAGCTTCTCTTCAAGGTATGGTTACTTGGAAATTATTGTCAAACACCAACTTGGGGGTGGTGTAGTCGGATCGATTCGGTAGGAATCTAAAGTTATCTAGAATGGTAGTGTGACCGATTTGATTATTGATCCACTGTGATGTACCTCTGAGTTAAGTAGCTGAGCTAGCTGCGACTTGTTTGCTGAAGATATCTAGGGGTGGGAGATCTAGTAGTACATTGAGGGCGTCCGGTGAGGTTGTCCTCAGAGCGCCATTAATACACAACACTGACTAGCCATTCTTTGAAATTTGACCAGCTTGTTGTTGTTGATCATCTTGTCTAGTGCGGTCCACCAGACCATCAATTCGTATGTGAGTATCGATCTAATTACCCAGGAAAACAGCCAATGGGTTATTTGGGGGGGGAGAAACCCCATTTCAACTCACAAGTCATACCGTTTCAATCGAGTAATAACTTACCACTCGATCCTCGAATTGCCATAGGGTTTTAAGTAGATCACAATGTTGTGGCTTGTTAACAGAATCGAGCTGTTAGCCTTATTTATTCAAATTTCGTTATCTATTTTATACATATAACATTACAACATTAAACTGTTGTGTGATGAGTTGCATCAATTTCCCAACTCTTATGTTGACTGTACTAGTTGAATGGCAATTCATTGATGACTTTGCATTACTGCGACTGTTGATAGCTGTCGAAATGTGAGAACTTTTGTGTCATCTTTCCAAATTTTGTTGATTTTTCTTTCGATACTATTATTATTATTATTTATTTACATATAATTAAAATAATAATGTAAATTGAGAAAAAAAGAGCCTAGCTACTAACGTCTTTCAGCTCTGGAAAAGTGAATAGGAAAGTAAAAACATGAGGAAAAAGAAAATAAGAATGTTAGCGTTGTTGAATCAATCAAATAACTTGGAGATATTTTCATGAGTAAGGGTGTTCGGCTTTGTGTAGATTGTTTGATTGCAGAGGATATTTTGCAAGAGTTGAGGTTGAGCAGGTGATTTAAGTCCAATACATTGTTGCATGTTCTGCATGTAGGTGGTGAAGATTTTTATAGAATGTGCTGGTGAGTGGTAATTGTATGTCCTAGTCGAATGCGAACTAAGGTAGTGTTTTGGGGTTTTGAGGCTGTGGTTGGGTAGATGGGTGAAGAGCGTTCTGTGTTTGCCGTTGTATAGTGAGTTGGATGGCAGTGCCAATCCTCAAGTCGTTTCTTTTGTATCAAGCTCGCAATATGTCTTTTTAGCTCTAGCTTGAAAAAAGTTAAAGAGATAAACTGGAGATTTTGCAGCTAGATTAGCTTCGCGATCAGCGAGTTCATTACCTACGATCCCGACGTGGCTGGGTATCCACATAAGCTTGATTGAGTTCTCATACTTGATAAGTAAGTCCCTTATGCTATCTATAAGATAGGATCGGTGGTTGGGATTGTTGACGGCATTTAAAACCAAGAGGCTGTTTGAGCATATGACCGTTTTTTTGTTTAACGCAAACGGTTCGGCTGTGAAGATGGAAGAGAAATGGGGTAGGATCCCTCTTGTTAATGGTGGTCCGTTTACGAATGTGACTGCGAATGCTGTATTGCGTCTGGACTTAGATCCGTCGGTGAACATGGTATTCCAACCTTCAGATTTTAGGTTTGTAATTAATTCCAAGTAGCATTTTCGGTATATTGTGTTTTTTGTATTTTTTTACAATGTTGGGCGAGATTAAGTAGCACAGGACTTGATTTAATTTTCCAAGGTGGGATAGCTTGTTTATTGTGTTTTATAAGTTCTTAAGAGATGGCTATTTGCAATTGCTTTAGAAATGGTTGAAGGTATTCGTTTAATTTGTTTGTATTTTGTAGCTGAAGTAATGTCCTTGTCTATTATTGATTTGAGAGAGAAGCGGAGTTTGGGAATCTACTGCATAAGAACTTCCTCTTGCCTCTGCTATAGTGTTGGAAGTCTGGCTTCTGCCATAATATTTATTATACGTGTGGTACGGAATGCGTTGATACTTTTTTCTGGCTGCTTGATGGTGGGCGGGTTTAAGCAGATTTAACGTATCATTAACTGGACTCTTTAGGTGTCTTGCGGCTGCGTTGAGTGTAGTTTCATTAGAAGTAGAACATGTAATAATTTTTCTTTTCGCTAAGTTAAAGCTAGCTGGAAAATTGGAATTGTCAGAAAGACCTGACCAGGTTTGTACGAAAAAATTGCGAAAAATAAACATTTGGGGTTTGAATACATGTAATGTTATGTTAAACAAAGTTACCTGTGAAGCACCATATGTTGTTCCAAATTTTTGCTGCTGGAGTGTTTGGGTTAATTGAAGATGTGAATTCTGCTGGTCACTTCGCTTTACTTGACTCCATTTCCTAACGAGAGAGGGCGATCGATTTTTTGAAAGCTATAAGGTTATTTCAGGTTGGATTTTTTTGAAATGCTCCCAAGTTTTCATTTTTGTATCCCTTAGAGATTTTAAAGAGGAGTTCCATCATGCAACTTTTCGAGGGGATGGGGTGACTTTGAGGAATTGAGAAATTAGTAGCTGACCGGATTCCTTTTTGGATGACTGCTGCCTCTCTGTTTATGTTCGAAAGGAAAGGTCTTTGCGAAATAAAGTATCAACATTCTAATGTCGACTGCGTTCGACTACAATCGCTACTAAAATGTGTTTGTGTCCAACTGACAGATGAAAGAAAAAAACAAGAACCATTTATGGATATGTTCGTTGAAGTAGAAGCAAACGATGAAGCCATGGACGAAAAATCTTTGTCCAAAACAAATTATAAAAGAATAGTTGCAGGGTTTTCAAAAAACGTCTGGCCCCCAGGTTGCCATCATTTTGTGGCGCTACCCTAGTTGCATTTGTATTCAATCTAAACTATAGAAATATAATTTGTTTGGCCAATATAAACCACCCTTGCTTATTAATATAAACATCTATATTCATTTCGACAGGACTTCTTTAGGTGCGATGTTATTTGCCAATCGAAGGTTACCAAACCAAGTGGAACAAAAAATTGCATTTGAAATAAAAAACATCCATAAAGTGTCTGAGTTTCCAGTTTATGTGTCCTTTGACAAACATAAAACTGGTTCGCTGCAGTTTTTGTTTGAACTTTGGAGCAGAGCCAACTTTTTGACGATGCGTAAGAGCAAGTCATGCATGGGTCTTCCATACAGACGGCAAAAAAAAAGATTATGACAAATTTTAAGCACAAAATAGGAAAAAAAGTAGGTACAGACAAAAAAGTCAACACAGAACCTTATGCCAGAAATACTTACAACGGCTCTGTTTTATCATTTGATCTACTCGTTATTTGAAATTCGATTTTTGAATGAACTTAGCAGCAAAGGGCAGTGGATATCAATTTAAATTCAATGTCGTCAGTACTGCGAAAATGTCATCGGGCCTTAAATGCCTGCATTCTTCCCAAAAATCACAGAGAATCACATCACAACTTAAGAATTGGGTGGAAAGTTGTGTTATGACTGGAACGTTGTGATGTTTGAAAACAATCGGGCTATTAATTTCATACAGACAGGGTATGAGTATGTTTCTCTTACTGTCAGATGTTAATAGAGAAATGTCCGCATTAGTCGCAACGTCATTTGATTTTGCGGTACTGCGAGTTGAAATGTGTAAAAAGTCTTTTATGTACAACAATCGCACAAACCTTTGAACAATAACTTGGAACAAACTAGACAATTTCTCTTTGCGTCCCCTAGGGATTTTTTACAATCACACAGAGTGTTAAGTTAATTTAAGTTTAGTCATCGCCCATCGTTCGAACTGAAATTGGTTAAAAACGAGACTATAACCTTTTAGAACTTGGTGACTTTTTCATATCAAATTCTAATTAATTTATCCAATGCATAGAGCAAATATAGGGTGTTTTTTCTAGTCGTGTTTAAGACGCATTTCATCTATTGTCATGGCCAAGAATTTAGATTTATTACAAACATTATGGGTTTTTTATTAAGTTTTGAAAATAATTTCGGGTATAGCCGTAGTGGCTGGCTCGAATAAATTCAAGCCAAGAGGCATCACTTTTTGCAGCATTTAGGGCTGTACATCATTAATAACGCTCCGAATGTTCTTTTCCAAGGCTCCAATCGTCTCGGGCTTATCGGCGTACTTTACATAACCCAACAGAAAAGAGTCCAGTGTTAAATCGTCCGATCTTGGAAGTTACTCTCCCAGGTTTAGGACAAAAAAATTATATGAAAATCAGTGTTTTTTTTCCTTTTGAAACGAACGTACGCAGTGCCCAGTGGCCGTTCGTCTGCCAAAAAGATTAACTCCGAAAAAGTTTTGTCAGATTGAAAACCACACATCTAAAAAAAAACTACGCTTTAGCATCCAAGCGTCCTGCTTCCTGAGCCTCTAACTATAGACAGTTCATAGTTTCGTGATTAGGACGTCATGTCCATGTTGATACGTATAGTGGTATAAAATTGTTTTTAGGTGCTGTTTTCGCATCCTGTTTTAAACACTTCTTCAGTATTCAGTATTGCCGATTGCCGTTTTCATAGGCTTCCAGAGTTCTTTTTATGAGTTTTGGCAGGTTTGGATGTTCTGTTATTAGATGATAGCGCGTAACTTCTTTAACTTCGCTGTCTGCAGTTTCGTTTTCTTTAATATTTACATTCCCTGGAATCCATGCAACCGTTATATGCTTGTTGTTGTAGAGGATACTTCGCATACAGTCAAAGGTGAAGCAGTGGTTATTGTTGTTTTTAATCCAATCAAGGCGTCAAGGCTGTCGGTTAGTATAAGTTTTTTTTTTCAAGTTTTAATAATTGAGTGAGGGCTTTAAGTAAAGCTGTAATTTCAGCCAGGAAACTTCCTGTTGCATCTGGTAGTAAACCTTGGAAGATGTGAATTGTTTCGCTGCCTTCCAGTTCTACAATGGCATAAGATGAATTGTTGTCTTTAAATGGGCCATCTGTGTATAGTGTCCTAACTAACATTTATGGACAAAAGATGTCTTCTCCATAAGCTTAGGCTAAGATCTGACTCAAAGAGGATAATGAGCCTTTTCTATTCGCCTTAGTCCTGTTAGTTAGGTGAATCAAAGCAGGATTTATAGCTTAAGATTACCTATGCTCTTTCTTTGCCCAGTTGCAAGATTGATGTATACCTGGATTCAGTTCTTAAGGCTGGAATGGGAGTAGTCTTAAGGCTTCCGTTCGCAGTTCTGAAGCATTCGTTGATGGCCGCATCTAAGCTTTGTAAATTCTTTTTCGAAGTCCACAGGTAGCTTGTAAGACCATGTTGATGGGTAGTTCTTTTTGAGGCTGTTTCTAGAGGGTGAGTCCTTTTCGTTTAGAGCAAATTAAACTCAGCGCATTTTTTAATTTTTTAATAGTATTCTTTACATGAAGATCCCATTTAAGATTCCTCGTTAAGGTAATTCAGAGAACTCTCATTTCTTTATTGAGTGTGAGTTCAGCGTTACGGAGTGTGAGCGTAGGTGGGAAATATTTGTTTTTGCGCCACAAATGGAGAGCTTCAGTTTTACAAGGTGGGATAATGGCTCCAGTTTTCTGCGTCCAGGCAAAAATTTGTGAATCAGCTGATTTAAGAATTAAGTTGACCTTTGAGGGGTTTCCAGACGCGACAAGAAAGATATTGTCAACGTAAACCCCAACGAAGTCAATCTCAAGTGCAGGTTTTTTGAGTTCATTAATAAGAGAATCAATGTAGAGGTTGTATAAAAAGACTGATAGGGGGGATCCTTGGGGTGTACCGTTTTTAAGTTTTTGAGCATTTGAAGTGAAACCGCTTATGTTGGTTTTAAAAGATTTACCAGTTAGGAAAAAAGATACAACTTTAGGAATTTTTTTGGAGCTCCCTAGTTATGGAGTTGTTCAATCACTAGAAAGGTGGTTACCCTGTCAAAAGCTTTCACAAGGTCGGCCGATAACACTACACTGTGTTTAAAAGAAGATAAGTTATCTGACAAAGTGTGTTCCAAAAGGTGGACAATGGAATGTACTCCTCTGTTTGTTCTGAATGTTGTTTTTTCTCCATCAACAAATAATAATAATAATCCTTCTACCAATAAATTTTTCGAAAATTTTTGAAAGAACAGGCAAGAGGAACATTGGGCGATACCCATTTGTTTGGTGATGGTTTTAGAGTTTTTTTTGGTATCGGTTTAAGTACATTCTTTCATTTGAGCGGAACGGTACCAAACCGAATAATCTCGTTATATAAGCCACACATCCTGTTCCTTAAGCTGTCAGAGGCTGATTTCACCATGCGATATGATATTTTGTCTTCTCCAGTTGTATTTCCTTTTAGCATTTGTGACTTTTTATAAAATCACGATTCTTCCTTCACACTATTGATATGCCTGTGGGTTATACCGCACAGTGGTATCTTAGCCGTAAACGGATAGGAAAGGTCGAGCAAAGAAAAAACCCTATATGAGAGGGAGTGATCTTCTTACCTACGTTTAGACAGAAAGGGCAATTTTATATAAAAATACTTAATATTCAAATATACTTAAGATTCTAAAAAAAATACTTTAAATGAACTAAGTTGCTTACTACCACGTACTTTAGTGTTTTTGAAAGCCTATAAGGGATCTTCCAATAAGAGGTGTTATTTTGATATTCCAAGAAAAATGACAATAGGACGTTTATTTCAATGCAAATAGGAAGGTATGACATTGATAATGGAAGAAAATATAAGAAAAATGGCTACGCTTACAGGACAATATCATTTTCATAAAATTGTCCATCACAAAGTGGTCCGGAAACTTTTCGCGTTAGAGATCGATGGGTTCGGGTTGGTTGCTTGTGTGGCACGTAGAAGCGCCGCCTCGCTGAAAGTAAATGTCGTCCAGATAAAAAACCATCCCATTCTGACCAGAAAAAAAATCATCATTAACGTAGCGCAATCCATTCATCGGAACTGTTGCTCCTCCTTTATTTTCGAAAAAAAAGTTAGGTCTGATGACTACGCCGAACCATAAACCGCACCAAACAGTTACACTTTGAAGATGAATCGGTAAATAAGATTGTTGGAACCCTTAGTTAAATAATACAAAAAACCCTATTGTCGAATGAGTGGGTTGAACGTAAAAGATCACAGAGGAGTTTATTTTGAATCTCATGATTAAAGTGCGATTAAGAGCTCGGCAAAAAAATAGCTTTGTGTAACTAATCGTGATACTTTGTCTTAAATCAACAAAAAAATTATATTTTCCATATTTCTACTTAGATTTACAGATTAATTCTTGTTTCTGTCCTTTTATACAAAGGATACCAGTTTCAATCGGATGATGAAGGTAGAGGGTTTATTGCTTGCGAAAATCATCCTCAAAAAGTTCATTGCTTTTGTGTTTGCCTTTTTTTTGTTTTTGGAGATCCTTTTTCAAACAATTAGATTGTCTTCTCCAAAACATTTTTGTTTTCTTTTGTCCTTTTTATGATTTGTTTATTAACAACAGTAAAGCTTGAAGGACGACTCTTTTATGAGCACTATGATTTTCTTATTTGCTTTTCTATTTAATAAATTGTGTTTCATCAAGCCAATTAGCGAAAATTATTTCGGAATTGTGTGTGTTTTTTTTTTTTACTTTTCCTAACCATAAGTTGTCCACAAACATTGTACGGAAAAGTATACACAAAACGTGGTTTATAGTTTTCTTTCTTGACGATTCTTATGAGACGAAGTTTGTGAAGGGTAGCTCTCCACAAAAGTGTACATAATTACACCATAGAAAAGGGTTTAGGGATTTGCATAATTTATTAGCGGTTTCACGCTGTTCTTATAACGAGACGTTATACGTTTATCATCTCCATTTAAATGTGCTGTACCATTTCTACAGCAGCGGCTTGGTATTGAGTGCTTTTTTGGTCATAAATTCATTAGTTTAAAGTTATTTTAGTATGCCAATAACGCATTACATGGCTTTTAGTCTTTAAGTCCTTTGAGACTGGTATAGGCTTAAAGTCCAGATTTGTTAATTTAAATCAGAGCGGTAGAAATAAATTTTATCTTTTAATGGGACTCCCGTCAATTTTCATTAAGTGTGCTATGGATTTTACCACTGAACCCAAAAACAAATCAACACTAAGCATAGTAGTGATTTGCCATTCATTTCATTATTGTTGTGATTGCTATAGGGTGCGATAGAAACGCAATAAGTAGTTTGCTTCAACCGAATATATCTTTTGAGTTTACATCCAATACGAGCCTGCACTGTAGGTCTCTAGATCTGTAGGCACTCTAGATCGTGTTCATTCGTTTAACACGATCTTTTTAAGAATTTGTTGGCATTGCTACGGGACATTTCTCTTTTGTCAAGCATTTAAATGTGACAAATTTAAACTGATAACCATGAGGCTGGTTACACGCGTGCAAAAAGTAGTCCCTTGGGTACACATACACACAGAATATAAAATGTTCTGGATATCCTTTGAATATAAATATCCCATAAAATGGGATAAGATTACACTTCAATCAGCGCCTCCTCCAATTCTTCGGTCGTACAACAAACTTTGCAATCTGTTGAAGGATCAATCAAGGCATTCGGTCTTTTCTCCTCATCATTATCAACGACGATCGGTTCCAAAGCGTCTACATCGACGTCCTCTCCAGTATCCCCGAGAAAACGAACCAATGACGAACGAATTCTAATAAATAGCGTATGTGATCAGCTGGGTCTTCAGAGAGGTGTCTTAAATGGCACAATAAATAAAATCGCAGAAGGTTGAGTTTTTGTCGCTTGATTGCAATGCGGAGACAGCCGAATTTAAAATGGCCAAGTGACGTTGATGTCGAAGGCTAAGGTTAAGGTTTTTAGCAGAAATCTACGTTTGCGCGCTGCTGGCGGAGTACAGGTTCTGACAGTGGTAAATCATCAGTAACCGCGTTATCAGCGTCACGAGAGCAGCAAACTCAGAGTAAAGTAAAAAGAAAAATTGTTTATCTAAAACGAAAAACCAGCATTTCAGACAAACTTACATGGTCCGTTGACGAAACAAATAAAGTGGATCTTTTTACATCGTTGGCTTCCAAAAACATCATTTGATTAAAAAACTGCCAATGCACGGAGGATGGTTCGGTGTCCTGCTCTAGACTTTTTGGTGCGAAATTTCGCCAAATTTGCTTAGAACCTTACCCGCAAACAGCCCCACTTGTACTTGGCTTCCTTAACAGTAACGTACATATATCCCAATCCGTCAACCACCTCACGCCAAAAATCAAGCTTTACGAGCTTGTTCTTTGCCGAACCTGCATCCCAAAGTCTAAGGCGCTTCTCCATCGCAGTAATTAAGGGTTTAATTTCATTGGGCGTCCAACTGTGCTGCACTATTCGAATACCGGATTCTGAGGCGTAATTTTTTTTTTTGCTGTGAGCCCTCGAAATTTGTTTTTGTGTTCCCTCATTTAATAAATTTTATACATATATGTGCGGTTTTGAAGTCGCAGATCGTCCGCAAACCATTTGCATGCATGTGCGGACTGTCCCAAAAGGGTTTTCAGACGATATGCGTCAATACTCGCAAATTATGACGTAAAAATGACGACAGAACCGCAAACACTTGCGGCTATTATATGCCGTCTGCACGTAGCTTAAGATTATACGAAAAAATTATACTCTACCTCATTCTCCTCTCACTGAATCCTAATTATGAATATTTTTGTTCTTTTTTGCGGTGTCTCTTTTTCATTTCATCGAATTTTCAAATAACAAGGTAACCACAGAAGTTTCACTGCAATAAAACGAAACGCTTCCTTTATACTAAAGCACTGTAATATGCAGGAGCACGCACGTGAATTAAACACGCACTTTATACTTTCTTCTAGTGAAATATTCTTGTTTCTTCATCTCGAAACTCACAACGATTCTTAATAAGTTGCACTTAACAATACTCGTTTTCGACGACTTAATCTTTTAAATGTATGTTTGTTTCGCAGAATCGTTTCACTGAGTTTAAAATCACAAGGATTCTTTTCAGGAATGTGTGTTTGTTCCTTTATAGTAAGTGGTCTCACTATAACGAACCCTTTTGCAACTAAATTCTGTTCCAAGCCTCCTTGATTTGACGATTGTTTCCGTGTTTTCGAATGTCCTTCTAATGGACCAACTATCCGTTGAAGGTATTTCTGATCATGATTTGAATTTGATTGAAAAATTGTATTCAAAATGGAAGCGTAGCCCTACTACCATCAATTGGGAAGCCTTTTGCCAAACTCGAAATCAATCATCTTTCATAACTCGCAGAGCAAAAAAAAGGTATTTTATGTCCAAACTTTCTACCAACCAAACTTAGCGTAAGCTTTGGACTGGTTTACGTTCTATTGGGGTCGGCAGGAAGATTATTGTTGAGAATAACCCTGATCCAAATGGTCTTAACAACTTTTTCACATCTGACAGCTTGCAGGCATTGAACTTTACACCCAACGCAGTGACATCTTTCACGCTTTTTCAAATGAGTTTGATTTTGAGGTTGTTTCTGAATTGGAATTAATTATGAGCATCTAAAGTCGAACTCTGTAGGGGAAGATGGAGTTCCCATTAAGTTGGTGAAAATGATACTACCTAAAATAATATTCGTATTAGCACACATTATAAATTTTCGTATAGCCTGCTCATCGTGTCCTGATTGCTGGAAACATGCAAAGGTTATCCGACCAATAAGCATCTTACCTTGCCTGTCGAAAGTCTTTGAGAGAATCTTGGCTAGTCAAATATCGAACCACTTCGTCCAAAATAATTTGCTTTACCAGTACAGTCGGTGTTCTACAGCTATTGTCAAGATACGCGATGACATTAGAATTCAGTATGACCTAGACTGAATTACGATTTTGTGGTTGCTTGAATTTTGTAAGGCTTTTGACAGGGTTAATCATAACATCCTTTGCAAAAAGCTGATTTTGTATTTTGGTTTCAGTTGTAGATCGGTTGGTTTAATCAAAAATTACTTGCAACAGCGTAGTCAAAGAGTCAAATTGGGTATTTCATTTTCTGAGCCAAATAACATCCTTGCTGGTTTCCCCCAGGTTTCAATCTTGGGTCCTATTTTATTCTGCATGCTCATCAATGACCTTTCCAAACTGTGCCAAAATGTTACATTACATCTTTATGCAGATGATGTCCAAATATACTTTTAACTTGATCGAAGACATAGCCTGCAGACTAAACGAAGCTCTGTCTAATATCAACAGTTGGACTTTATGTAATGCCTTTGCTCTTAATCCTGCTAAATCGCCAATAATTGCAATTTCCAAAAACAAATTCAACACTGACCTCCTTCTGCTTGTTTATCTTTCACGTTTTCAACTTGAGTTTGCCGATATCAGCTCCATCGACAAAGCAAATTTGCTGGCAGCTCAATTTGCTGCTAACTCGACATTTATTGACAGCACATTGGCTCCACCTGAGCTTGAGTCTGCAAATTCTGTGATGAAGCAGATGTTTTTTCGAACTCGCTCGGTTGCGAGAGTCCTCAAAGATCTCCGCCGTTATTCCAAAGAGGTGTTCTTCTACGCTGGCAAAACCACTGCGTAAACTTTTCCATTTTTCCTATTCTGCTGGGTTTTTCCCGAGCAGATGGAAAACTGCTTTTGTCCAGGCGGTTCCTAAAACAGCGAATCTTCCTCCCCGTCTAATAGCACTAACGTCCCTTCTTTCCAAAGTCATGGATACATTGATAAACCATCTACTTAGTCAATATCTTGAAGAACGAAAGATTCTTAATGACCGTCAGTACGGCTGTCGTAGCAAACGGTCCACTGGTGATTTGATGGCTTATCTAACGGAAAAGTGGAACCAATCTTTACATTGTTTTGGAGAAAGTAGGATAGAGTTTGGCATCAGCCTCTTTTATCAAAAATGAGTGCTTTTGGTATCGATGAGTTTCTTCTTCGTTGGATTAGGAACTTCCTTTTAATAAAAGTTGTATTGGATGGCTTCAAGTCTGATACCCACTTCATATATGCTGGTGTGCCCCAGGGTTCCGTTTTGTCCCCAACTCTCTTCCTCATTAACTGTTTAGCTGAAGATTCGACCCTCAGCTTTTCATATTCGTTTCCAAATTCACGTCCCTGCTCTTCGGATGTGGAACTGGAACGGTTGCGTATGATAAGCTCATTGAATTCTGACCTTGACAGCATTGTTACATGGGGTCTTAAAAACCGAGTAGAATTCAATGCTTCGAAAACTCAATGCTGTCTCTTGTCGTTGAAGCTTAACAATCTCCCATTGCCATTATCAATGAATGGCACCTGCATCCAAGAAACCGAAAAGCTGTCAGTACCTTGTTTTTGTGTAAACGATGATCTTCGTTGGAATGACCACATATTTGAAGTCGGCAAAAACACTGCTAAATGCTTAGGCTTCTGGAGACGATGCAGGAAGTTCTTCACCCCTTCTGATCTGGCTACAGTTTATAAGGCCTTCAATCGCTCAAAACTGGAGCACGACTTCCATATCTGGTCAGGTGCTCCTCAAACATCTTTGTGCCTACTTGATAGGGTACAAAATAGAGCGTTAAAATTGTTGGGCGATAGTTCAATCGTAGAATCGATTGATTCTCTTGAACATCGTCGAAACGTTACCTGTCTCAGTTTCTTTTATCGCTTTTTTCAAACAGTGGTCTAGTGAAATAGCCAGCTGCATTCTTCCCCTGAAACAATTTAGCCGCAACACCCGCCTCGCTAGGAATGCTAATCAGTTTTACCTTGAGCCCAAAAGCAGTTCATTAATTGATCTTGGGAAATTCCAACGGTCGTTTCGAATTAACCCTATAATTTTATGAATTTTTTATGTGAAAATACGTACCTATTAAGTGGTAATATACTTCCAGCAGGTACAAAAAGCGAAAATCGATTGCAAAATTTGTGGCCTCATCCTGGTGGTTGGCATGTATGTCTTACTTGTACTTCACTATTCAATGAAAATTAAATTGAATTGCATGGAATTTTCGTTTCATCGAAGTATTCTAAAGAAGTCTCTTTAAGGTAATTTCCAAAGCATGTCCAGTGCTGCAACCCACTATCCTAGTTTCTATCCATACATTTTCATATGCATTATTTGTGTGTATAAATCTCAGTCATTGTTAAATGATCCACCTCTCTTTTCTATTTGGCGCCCGAAGAAGGAAACCTTTATCATGGAGCATTCAAAAATAAATAAATGTCAACGTGCATCCCCTCGACTACACGTTTGGCATTTATATTTTACAACGTGTTCTTATTTAAAATAGATTTTTTTGTAAAGGTTATTGAAAGACTTTCTGATGATACAGAAAAGATATTTTTCCAGGAATAAACTCAGATTAATATGAATGTGCATTTTAAGAATCTTTTGAAAGAATCAGATTACAAAATCCAATCGTGTTTGTGTATTGAAATACTAAAATACATATACATACACACTCGAATGTTGCACATTACTAAAAATGAATGCACCTTCACGAATTTAATTTAATACAGACTTCGCTTCAGCAAAACGACAAAGTCAATAACACAATTTTAACGAAATGCCAACTACAACTAGGTAATCAAATAAATGAAAGAAAATATTGAAAAATAATTCTCACCTTCTAAATGAAGGTACTTGTCGGATAGCGAAGGTAGTATGCAACACAAAGAGTAAATTATGAAGAAAAAAAAACATTGAATTCACTTTTCAACCTAAGAGTAAACGTAGCGTAAGAAAGTATTTGTTTTCAAACAAAGCAGGAAGCACCATTGCAAAATGGAATGCCGCCATAGAGCTGATTCTACTATGAAACTGCCCCTAATTAGATGATGAAAAGAAGAGTATCATATTTTATAAACTCATATATGGTTCTCAGTTCTCATTAAAAACTTTATTTTGAAAAGAAAACTTATCTCATTTGTTGTTATTCGACTATTAAAATATCTCTCACACAGGCTTAGGTAGGTACTTCTGTAGTTTAACTGACTTTTGAAATGTCTTTTCTTTGCATGACAAAGACATTACCTAACTATTTATAAATATTTTCCCTTCAATGAAAAGAAGTTCAGTAACATTTCCTGAAAGTCCTCAAAGTTTTTAGGGCAAAACACAGGCACGTATAAGACATCCACCCATAGACCCATACCCGTTATGTAAGTCCTTGGAAAGCGTTTGAAATGAGAGGTTCATTTCGCACTATACAAAATAAATAAATACTCGTATAGGTGCACTAAATTCATTTGACGTTATTGTTCTCGTTCACATCTGAATGTAGATTCAATTACAGCTCTGTTATGTGTTGAGACACCGTCGGCGTCAGTGTTTTTCGACTTCGGTGTCGCCGTCGTCGTCGGTCGGTCGACCTTTTCCCAACACAAATCTCAGATCTTTTTAAAAGAAAATTAACCACTTGTGGTGCACTTTTAAGCTGATGTAGGTACTTATACTTAAAACTAAAGCAACCATTTTTGTGTGTATGAGAAAAACACACACATTTCAAATGACAACGTAGGTATTTTCTTTTTTTGAAGTGTGCGGAAATAGCTATAACACTTAACAGGCAAGTATACCTATGTCTCATTTTATTGCTGGTGAAGCTTTGGAGATTTTTTTTGAGGAGATTCCAGGTTTTTTTTTTTGTGTTTATTGAAAACAAAAAATAAATTCTTATTAAGCTACGAAAATGACGATAGTGAAGAGAAGCGTTAATGACAACAGTATGCCGAAGTTTTAAAATAAGCTGAGTAAGTTTTTTTTTTCATATTAGTGTATTCATTTCAAAGAAAAGCCTGTTTGAGCTAACAATTGACTTGAAATGTGTCACGTTTATGAATCCTTTTGAAGATTTTTCCAAATTAGATAAAATTTAATTCTTTTTTAATTTAATTTAAAATAATTATAATAATAGGTACTAGTTCATTAAATAATAGTTTCTCCTCTTCACTAGTTAATAACAAGGGGTACCTATTCATGCATCAGCGTAGAACCTACCTAATCCGTGTAGTCTGTGTAGTTTAGTTTAGTTGGTTTTATTAAATAAGTTTTTTTTTTTTTTAATTTAACAAAAACAAATGGACTTGGCTTTTGCCGTCTGCCAGATTGACAATTTAAAAAAGAACTAATAAAAAGTAAAAAAGTATTTAGTTTAAAATTTCAGAAACTTCCGGTCATAATTCTTTGTCTGTATGCAAGAGCGATTTTGGAAAATAAAAACAGTTTCTTCATATCGACTTGGTTCAACACAATAAAAGCAATCTTCATCCGTTAGAAAACTTTTTCCAAGGACATGCAATCTTGTTTCCTGTAGTATAGGGCATTTTCCAATAAAGTGCAGGACATCTTCTCGTTCTTTCAAATTACACAATTCGCAAAGGCATGGTAAATTATCTCTGTGTGGCACATAATTTAGGCTCAAAAGTTCTCCTCTCAACCTTATCATCATGGATATTTCTTGTTCGCTGTTGATGTTAAGAAAATAGTTTTTCTCTCCCAAATTATGATCTAAACGGCTGTAAATTGATCTAAAAATTGATGTTTCAGCATCTTGTCTGTATTTAGATGCATATAGATCATCCACCTTCTGTATCAGCCTATACATCTCGTTTTTCCAGTTCTCTTTATTTCATAGACTTAAGTCCACGGCCATGTCGCACTGCAGTGCCAGATCTAACCATTCCGCGTACCAACTTGTTCCACCCACAATATTTTTTAGAGCTTTTTTTGTTGGACGCTCATTAGACATTTTTGTCACTTTTAAGATATGATCTACCTGGAGTTTTAAGGTCTTAATAAACAGAGGTGAAAGTCTTGTTTCGACCATGAGTAAATAGTTTGGGGCGTTTGAAGCAATAAAAAATTCTTTTGATATAAAACCTTAGAAGTTTCTCGACCTCTTCATATTGTTTATGTCCCCATAGATCATCACTGACTCTGCAACTGCTTCAAAAACTTTATATCTGCTGCTATGTGAAATGAAACGATTTCCAAAACATCCTTTCCAAGTTGCGCTTATTGCGTTTTTAGACTTTGCTTATTTTTCTTTAAGATGCTTTTGCAAGGAAAAGCCGTTGGTGAGCAGAACACCTATGCCTTATATTTCGCTACCACTTCCAACTCTATACATCATTATAGTACTATCTTTCCTTTCTACTGCGCCTTCCTCCACCTTTCTTACAAATCATTATTTTGGATTGTAGTCTGTGTAAGTTTACCAAATGGTAAAAGAACTGTCAAATGTTGTATGGAAAATGTTTTACACAAATTTGGTAAGACTACGCAACGAATTCGATGCGGAAACGAGATGGTAAATTTACACAAAAGTCATTTGTGATATTTCGAATGAAAAGTTTGAGTCAAACAAGAGATAAAGTTGAACGTAGAACGTTCTTGTGTCTCAAATAAAAAAGAGAATAAAAGTAAAAATTGAAAGTGAACGGAAACAAAGCTTTGAATGAAAAATTAAAAAGCTTTAGTTGATTCCAGAATTCAGAATGAAAAAAAAACTACTAAATTGCTACGGACGACCCCAGATACCTCAACGCTAGAGTCAGGAGCAAACTCTTTCACTTTGTATGTGAAACTATTTTACCAACTCTCAACCAATAGTCTGCATTCAACTAATTGCTGGTTTTTGCATTTCTTTGCTTTTCTTTCATTTTACCAAATCGTTTTTTTTTTTCAAAAACTGACTGCCATAGGTTCTACCAAAAAATTGCGCGACTTCAAATCGCCAAGAATTTTGTGTTTTCTTTTTTTTGTCAAGAAACTAAACTTTAATTTTCAAATGGTTTTTGTAGTAAAATTTTTATTCCATTTCAATGAAATATTTCAGAGAAATGATAAATTTGAACGAACAGCTGCTTTCTTACACAACTTACACAAACTAGCTTTAAAGGGGTGCTCATGCAAAGTCTCGTGTAAAGTTACACATTTACACAAAACGTGATCTTACGTTGACGCATGAATACCCTTAACATCAATTGTCTTTGCATTTTTGCATAGACCATCCAAGCAATGAGTCGTTTTCTGGGATTCTTTGTAGTTCATCAAAATATAGTTTGTATGAGAGCGAACTTTGACTCTTTTTCCACTTACCTTGCAACTCTGGATCATTTAATTGAAATCATATTTCTCTCTGAAATCTGGATATTTCAAGATGAGGGTTATGATTATAAGTAACTTAATTACACATTTGAATTGTAACGATTCTTATTCAGCGGGAGGCGTTGCTGTATTTTACTGAAGTGACTTAAAAGTATTCGAAGTAAAAAATTAAAAATGGAAAGTGCTGATGTTATTGATGTTCTTTGCGATATCTCTGATGGTCGTTACTGTTTTATATGTCTACAGATTGCACAAGTATAAAGTAAATGCGTTTTTGAATGAGTTTTCAGGTTTCTTAGAGATCAGATCCTGTAAGAATATGATTTTGTTAGGTGATTTTAACATTAATACTTTGTATAGCTCTGTCGGTGCTGATAATTTTTTATTGCTTTTGTCTTCTTTTGGCTTTGATTCTCTTTTAAATCAACCTACCCGATCTGAGTCCTGCTTAGACCATATTTTTTTAAGGTTGCACAGAAACAATACCATCAATCATAATGGCAGAGGCTTATGATAGATTTTGTAGGTCTTAAAACAAGTATGAACTTTGAGTTTTGGGATGATGTTTTTCTTTCACAGGATCCATCTATTGCTTTTGACATGTTTCTTAGCAAGGCTACAAACTCATTTATCAAACTGTAGTCAGAATGTGGTTACGAATAAAATGATTTGCTACACTATTAAGTAGGCTCAAGTTTCAAGTATCTTTTATAATTTTTTCATACAAAATATTGAAAGACAAGCCGATGATTGGAGCATTTTCCAAGACGCCTCCACTTTTCGATCTTTTGCGGTGTGCAAGATAACTTTTGACAGGATAATCTAAAATCAAAATTCTAAAAAGATTTCGTTGAAAGACAACTTTCTCCAGGTAATGATTTGAGTTTTTTAGTTTTTTTTGTTGCAATTTTGAAATTTTGGTGACAATTTGAAGTGAAGTGTCCAAAAATGACGCCATCTTGCAGCTGGTAATTCCGGAAAAATTAAAATTTTTGAAAATCCTCGTGTTGTTACCTTTAAAAATTTTTATTATAGAAGTGTGCAAAATTTCAACAGTCGCCGAGATATTTAAAAATACTTGTTTCGAGATAAAAACGTTTAAAGATAAACGCGAAAAACAGCGCACTGAATAGTTCCCCTCAAAAATTTTCCGTTAGAAGCGCCATTAGAGTGAGCTCCCCTTCCCTAAACAAAAAAGAAGACCTTGAACCAATCATAAAAGGTCAAGGTCGTCCGGCCGGCCCCCCTCTATTCGCTCGCCGCGCATACTTACTCTAAAATCATCTAAAATAATTCTAACTTTTCGAATTTAACTCGAAATGACTTGAAATTTTGACACAATGTTCTTGAAATGTAGAATAATAAGAAAATGCAATAAAATTTTAAAATGCCCCTCCCCTAATGCTCTGGAGTATCATGGGTATGATGTCGTCAGGGTCAGCCAATTTGTATGCTGAGAATAAGTCATTGTACTATACGTTCCTTTTATCCACCAATTAATTGTCTGTGTTGGAGCTAACACTTGGATATCGTTAAAGTGTCCACGTTTTATGGCCGCTTTTTATAGAGGCGATAGTTACAGAAAATGGGCACAGGAGTCAGTCTATTTGTTGTCTGGTCTTCTTAGATAAATTGAGAGATTTTGGACCTTTGTTTCTACCATGCCTGTCTGCTAAATGAGAGATTCCAATCCCATCGTTTTCCGCGGGTATCACCTTTTGCGATGAATTCGAAAGTATTGAATGTAAAGAAAAACGATTTCTAACTTAGCGGTTTTTTTCTGTTGGAAGTTTTCAAAATACCAGCTGGAGCACTCAGACCTAAAGACCGGTTCATTGTACTACCAGTTAGCGACCTTCTATTTGTTATTGGTTTCCAGATGTTCAGAGAAAAGCCAAAAGACGCTGCCATGATAAGGAGCCTAAGTTACCAGCTCTCACCATGTCTGCGCCGAGTATCTGTAACCTCTGCCCCTGTTCTGTAACTATCGCCTCGATAAAAGCAGGCGATAAACGTTGGAAAATCGAACGAAATCCTACCAAATTCATAAAATTTCGTTCCATTTTCCACCGTTTATCGCCAAGGCGATAGTTACAGAACAGGGGCACTCATGCGAGAAAAAGCAGGACATTCACAGAGGAAGTGCTCTGCGGTGTCCTCATCTTCTCCACAAGATTCGCAGAGTGTGGTATGACTTAAGCGCATAACACGTTTAAATGCTTGGCAAAGGAGAAGTGCCCGCTGGCAACGCCAGAAAGCTTTCTTCAGTCTTTTCTGCTACGAGCTAGCAAAAATGTTATAGTCTTCTTACTAACGTTGGGGAGCATACGCTTGGTTTGTCTGCATCCAATGGAGTCGTGCCATCTACGGTTGTGCTCTTCACAAATTTAATCGTTGATTGAAGCCCTCACTGAGGACGCTGGCACCCCTAGCGACGGTTCAGGTCCTGCGAAAGCTGTCTGAGATCTTTGCCTAGTAAATTCATCGGCGATCTCATTTCCAGTTCTGCCGTGATGGCCCGGAACTCAAATGAGACTCAAGGAATTTAATCTTATGGTCGCATTTAGAGAGCTCTTGCATTCCTGGATCGCTTTCGAAGTGTTTAGAGGGTTGAGAAGGGCCTTAAGCACAGCTAGGCTGTCGTTGCAAACAAAGACAATTCTCCCCGTCCATCCATTGTTGGTAATGTGGCTTAAGGCCATTAGGATAGCATACACTTCCGCTTGGAAGACTGATGCATATGATCCCAAAGAGGTGTGCAGTCGTATGTCGTCGCTATCTACAAAGGCACCAGCGCCAGAACCCTCGTCGGTTTTGGAGCCATCTGTTTCGATAACAGTTCTTTCCAGGCTCAGATTCTTAAGCGAACCAGTCCTGAACCGAAGGAAAGTTGACTGAGTATTTTTGAAGCAGTTTGAGCCTTGGGATCGTCTTGTCGGACGGCATATCCATAAGACGTGAGTCAAAAGATATGCTGCTTGCGAGCTCCTCAAAGCTCCAGTGCGAATTGTGCCAGAGACCACATCTCTTTAAACGAGAAATGGTCTTGAGAGTACAACCCATGATGAAGGTATCAAGGGAAGGAAGACTCAGCAGTGCGTCGAGAGCAGCTCCCAATGTGCTGGGGAAGACCCCAGTAACACCGAAGACAAATTGTTCTTTGAAGTTTGGCAAACGAGGCAATAACGTATTTACGCTAGAACTTATTCCACCAAACAACTGACGCATAGGAGATCATTGGTCTTATCATAGCCGTATAGATCCAAATGATCCTTTTCGGTGAAAAACCCCTTGTCTTGTCAAAAGACTGACAGTGCTTAAGCAGTTTTAAACTCGACATGTTTAGACCAAAGAAGTTGGTTTGACTTCATTTGAAAAGGGAATGTTGACGCATTTAAGCGTAAGTTGGGTCAAACCAGTCAATTTTCTACGTCTCGTGAAGAGGACAACCTCGGTTTTAAGAGGATTGACGGAGAGACCGTTTCTGACACACCAGGTGTCAATCATAGCCCGTGCTCGGGAACAGACAGCTTGGAGGCTGGAACCAACCGAGAGCACGTCGACGTCGTCTGCGTATGCTTAACTTAGCCGTACTTAATAAGCATAATATTGTAGGTCCCTGAAATGAGTTACGCTACCCAATATTTTCTTCTTATTTATTTACTATACACGAAATGTCCCCAGCCATTTGTCAATGGAAACCAAAACTTTAAAAGTCTTTAATCGAATGCCGCCCTTCCAAAGAATGGAAAAACAACCTTTACTCTTCCCTGGATATTGTGTCGTCTTTTCGTTTCACTCCGAAAAATGTCCTCCAAAAACCAATATTGAATTTTTTTGTGAATGCGATGCCAAACTTTTAACCATGTCATCTCCATAGGTTAGAGAGATGCCTTCCTATACCCGCAACAACCACCTCTACATTTGCCTTTGAAATATTTGGAATTCCGATTGCAAGCACTCTACTCTAGTATGAGAAAAAGAATAAATATTTTAATGTAGGCACAAGCACACTCCCTGCCAGCCCGAGCCCATCCTTGATGATATGCTTCTATGAGGAACCTTTTTTGTTCAAGTTTTTTTTATCGAAACCTAAAGCAATACCCACAGACACGCATAAAAAGAATGAAACTCTGCGCGCATAAACGTTCCCAATACGTATTAAGGTTTCAAGTAAGATAATGATAACTGAAGTGGAAACGGTTAGTAGGAAGAGCTCAAAGGGATCCTGCAAGGGAATGGGACTGACACTAAAAAAACCTTCGTGAGCGTGTATAATTCACGAAATTCTTCTTTTTTTTTTGCTTCGCTCGTTCGTGTTGATTTGTTTGGGACTAATAATCCTTTTTAATAACTTTTTTTTGTTGTTGGCGTTACACATTCGCATTAAAATTGATTCTTTATTTTCTTAAGCAATACGTCAAGTATACCTTTACGCAGCGCTGTACATATGTAGGTATGTAGGTGAATGGGTATATGAGAAGAAGATAGTATTTACTTATACTTATGTAACATTCACTTATATAAAAGGACAACACACAACAAATGAGGGACATATGATTTGAGATTGCACATGACTTGGTGTTTTGTTGATCCCCTTTCTACTACACTCGTAGTAGCATTTTCAAATTAAGCTGTGTTGTATGTTGTTTGTTTTGTTTAGGTTATTTGTTAGGCGTTACTATGTGCGTTTGTGTATTTGAAGGAAGCATAGAAGCAAATAATTTAAGTTGGGCATCAAATGAAACGAGCATGCGCTCACATTGCGATACAAGCAGATACAAGCGTGTGCCCGTGTGGACTCATAACATGAAAAAATAAAAGATAAGAAACAAAAACTCAAGGAATGATTTCCGATTGGGAGAAGGACTTGCCCAAGCCCGTGCTAACCCATGCCCGTGCTCATGGCCGTTTATTTCGATTTCTATTTTACAGGTTTATGTGTGTTTTTTTTTATTCACATTTTGAGGGCAATCAAGTTTATCATTTGTGAGAAGGCTTAACATAGGTATTTGCAGGCGTTATTGACTTTGAAGTCGTTTAATAGTCATTGAGGTTCGATTGCTGGTATTTTAGCCTTGCAAAATAATCTTTTTGGGGACTTTTGTCAGTAGGTACATAATTTGTTTCATGAAGTCTAGATACGATTTTGGTAGTACACAATGTCTGGGGGGAAAAATTGCGCTTTTGAAATTATAAATGAGTCATGGTTTTGTTTTATTTGAAAAGTGCTCTGAGAGTGTGTCATTCTCAAACAAATTATAAGGGGAACACCTCGGAGGTCGTTCAAACACACGTACCTACCGTTCGTCCGTCTCCTTGTTCATAATGCTGGTTGTGTGCTTGCGTTGCTTCTGGCACACGAGGTGCAGTGGTGCGGCGGGTTACGAAAGAATTAGAAATGAGGAGAAAAAGCTAAAGAAAAAGACTACGAAAACAAAAAAATACTTGTGGTGGCGGCTTCATGAAAAAGAGATCGTTTGCTTGAAATTAGTGATGAAAATTTCTTAACGATGTTGGGTATTTGAAAAGACAAGGAGGAATTTCGACCGTTTTTTTAGGACGATATGATTTTCATTTTTTTTTTTTTGTAAACGAGCCTTCTTCAGAGACATACAAATTAATAAAATGAAGTCGGCAAGAGGATGAGACAAGATTTTATAGTTAAACTTCCTTAGAATCGATGAGTTTTCAAACTCGATGAAACTAAAATGCGTCACGATAATGAAACAAACACGCACATGTATGGCGGCAGTTTGATAAGTCTGTGACTTTTTGAATAAAACAAACTATTTGCGGCAAATAAACATTTTATTTTTCTACATAATCACCTTTTAGCTCGATACATTTAGTCCAGCGACCAGTAGGTTTTCTCAAGGCTCTCAAAATACGCGTTTGTTTCGGTAATGACTTCTTCATTCCACTCAAATCTCCTACCACCAAACCATTTCTTTAAGTTTGGAAAAAGACAATAGTCGCAGGGGGCTAAATCTGGAGAATATGCTGGATGGGGTAGCAGTTCGTATCTCAATTCGTGGATTTTGGCCATCGTGACTAGACAAGTGTGCACACGTGCATTGTCTTGATGAAACAGCACTTTTCTCCAAAAGCTTTGAATAATATTCGCCGGTGATCGTTTTACCTTTCTCGAGGTAATCGGTTTGAATGACACCGCGTGCATCCCAAAAAATTATGGCCATGACCTTGTTGGTTGACAGACTCTGTTTGGCCTTCTTTGGTCCACGTTCACCCCAAGAAACCCACTGTTTCGATTGTTCCTTGGTCTCTGGCGTGTTGTGATGGATCCATGTTTCGTCCAAAAAATTCGTCCGGACTACGGCTGAACATCGCTAAACAATCTTTTGAAGTGGTCACACGGTTGCGCTTATGGTCGAGTGTGAGCAATCGCGGCACCCATCTCGCGGAGAGTTTTCTTATGTCCAAATATTCGTGTATACCCGTTCAGTTGAGACATCTACAGCAGGAGTCAACTCACGCAGTTTCATTCTCCGATCATCCAATATCATTTCATGGATTTTATCGACGATTTCCGGCGTGATCACTTCTTTTGGGCGACCTGAACGTTCGGCGTCACTAGTGCTGGTACGACCACAATGGAACTCTGTAAACCACTTCTTTACCATTGAAATTGATGGTGCCGAGTCCCCGTAGTATTTATCAAGCCTTTCCTTAGTTTCAGTGATGGGCTTTTTACACACGAAATTCCGTTTTTTCCATTTTCGTAAAAATTCACGAGGTTGTCTGCTCTGAATGGCTATCAAACGCCAACGACATGACGTGGCTTGCTCAACAGTAGCCTACTAATAGATTACAGTTGACGGCAGCACAGATGCATTTCGAGTAACTCCGCGAGAAATTCAAAAATCACTGACTTATCAAACCGCCCTCGTATAATTCTATAATCTTTGCCGATTTCGAACGGCTGGGTTACAGTTACAGAGCACTATTCTTTTGGGTTGCTGTACAGCGTACAGAAGGTAGGATTAAAATGCTTCATTCAGGATTTGGTATCTCAGCGCTGTTCTTACGTAACTGCTTAGAATGTTCCAATCCTATCATTTAGGATTTCCTTGGTCTCATCTACAGTTAATAGGTTTTTTCCCCAGTGATGTCTTCTGGTTGCAGCAAGAATTGGGCACGTTCTTAGGAAGTGGAACACATCTTCTCTAACTCTGTGTTTTCCTCTGAGCTATAGGGTCGATACTTAATTTATTTGTATAAATACATTGCTAGGAAATACCCTAATCCTTACTAAAATTATAAATGTGAAAGTAACTCTGTCTGTCCGGCTTTTTATGTTACCGTCTCCCGCCCAAACTACTGAACTGATTTAAATAAAATTTCGTACTGAGATATTCTAGAGCCAGAAGACCTATATTTCATCTCCATACTCCCACGGGAACGCAAACGTAAATGGGAATTTAAAAACTAGAACACCGATTTCAAAAATTCTTCCACCGTTAGAATACTACACTATCCCCTTAAACCTTAATTCATCCAAATATTCCTACGGTGACCGGAGGTCTTCCTAATATAATAAGTGCGAAAGTAGGTCTGTCTGTTCGTCTTTCTATGTTACCAGCTCCCGCCTAAGTTACAGAACCGATATAAATGAAATTTTATACAGAGATGATCTAGAAACTGAAACTATTTCACGCGGACGAAATCGCGGGCACAGCTAGTATTTTATAAAATAAAATCAATGCCCCTTGGAACTTTTGCCATTATATTTATAACGTCCTCAGAGTCAACCTCAATACTCCGATAGATGTTCAGCAACATCAAACCGTTCAGTCGCTCCCCGCTTATTCATACATAAGAATATCTTTTCCTAGTTGCCGTTGTCGATCCCATTCTTATACAGAGCCAGAAATACTGGCGTGTGTGTGATGAAAATTTTCATTTTCGTAGATTTCGGTAGCAACTGCCGTTAGTTTTGGAGTGACCGATACGATGTATTTGCAAGTATGTAGGGAAGTGAATTTTCATATATATTTATCGCAGGTCTCCTTGTATACGACCCAATACTACCTCCACATCAACATATGTATATCATATTTACTTACACTAGAAAAAAGTGATCATGATAACAACGAACCAACTCTCCAAAACATATGGAGTACCTGCGAATGAACTTAAGGCCCCGACTTATAGAATCAGTTGCGTCCGTTCGCTGCCGGATTCAACTGACAGCAGTGAGTTTTACCGGACACAACGGATTAGGGTGACCAATAGAATCCGTTGCGGTGTGAAGAGAAAACTTTAAATTGGTTTTGACTGCGCATGTCATCAGTTCTGCCGGACGCAAAAGTTAAAAGTTGGTCTAGTTTTTGCGTTGCGTCCGTTGCATCCGATGCTTATGGGTCACCTCTCATAAGATCGTGTGTATTTAATCGAGCTGTCAGTTGAATTCGGCAGCGAACGGACGCAACGGATTCTATGGGTCGGGGCCTTTATCGATAGATATGGCTTCCGTATTCTTGGAGTTTTTTTTTTCGTTGGCAGAATGAAATTTTCAGATAAATTTTATATTTCCATGTTTTACGTTTGGTTTTTTTCTTATAACAACTAATGGTTATTTTTTTATTTCATATATAAACCCACCCCCCTCCTGCGTGCGCCCCTGGAGTCGGCATTTGTACATACTTCGAGTCTCACTTCGTTTCGCCAATTTATGTTTTTGTAATGTTGTTTCCGTCTGGCGAAGGGGCAAGATCACCCCCTAATCCGGCGAGCTGAGCCGCACATCGTGAGCGTGCCAGGTCCCTTCGTCACGACACTTCCTTTTCCCTTCCTTTTGCGATTTCCGTTTCCTTCCTTTTTTTTCACTTTTCCTTTATCCTTTCCTTTCCTTTCCCATATTCCTTTCCAATCCTATCCCTTTTCCTCTACATCTACTTTCCCACTACCTATCCCAATCCTCTACCTATCCCAATCCTTTACCTATCCCAATCCTATTCCTTCATACAACTACCTTTCCCAATGTTCACCCCCTACCATATTTCAAATAGCCATCGTAGATTTAGAGAAGCTGTCATTTTCAATCTTATCAAGTAGCACCTCAAAGCTACGTTTCCAAGTCGCCGTCTCGGTTTCCAAAAACTGTACATTGTGAGTCCGCTCCCAAGTTGACCACTCAGTTAAGAACTGAGATTTATGGCTGAGTAGATGCCTTGCAATGGTTCCAGGAAGACGATGAGGGGGAGCTCAGTAACTTTTAGAATATAATTGAAGTGCATCTTGAGTGAAAAAATAAACAACGGTGAAATACCAGTCCCCAGATGCAACATATACGTAGGCGTGTTTTCCGGGTGCCAGAACATATTTTTTATAAAGAACCTCAACAACTTTTCTACTTCTTCATATTGGAGGATTACGACTTCGAAAAGTTTATATTTGGTACTCGGACCTAAATATTTATTACCAAGTACACCCTTCCAACTGCAATTTATGGCTTTTTTTTTTGATTCTATCAGCTGCGGAGTTAAGATGACTCCAAGGTACTTGTGGACCTCCAGGTCCACATGTTCCCACTTCCACTTCTCGTTTACTGCGTATCTGCCTGTTCCATTGCGGCTGATCAAGATTAGCGTTAAGCTCCACAGGTGACAGGTTAGATTGAAACTTGTTGATCATCATTTGTAACATTTCTGCAGATTCTGATAGTATGACGATATCGTCAGTATACATCAAAGCCTTCACGTTGGTGCCGGCAATATTAAACTCTCTCTCTTTTTCCTAACGCTCGTACTGTGTTACTTAACATGTTAAGGGTAGTCACAACCCCTTGAGTGCGCGCAAACTATAAAAAAAAAAAACATTGATACCACCTGGTAGAACTGATGTCAAATCATCTAGGAACAGGGAAAACAAATGCTGACTCAATAGACCGCCTTGCCTAACTCCAGACGTTTTTTGAAACCAGGTAGACCCTTCGTTCTCGTCTCATACCACGTCTTGTTGTTTTTTTAGAAGCATTTTATTGCTTTTACCATTTTGGAGGATATTTCTATAGGCAACTGAGCTTGTAGAAAAGTGCTTCCCTGTTGATTGAGTCAAAAGCCGCTTTGAAGTCGACGAAAAAAGCATATAATTTCTTTCTCTTATCCGAATATGATTTACCGATGCATGTTAGTGAAAAAATATTGTCAACAGTTGAGTATCCTTTCCTAATACATACCCGCTTGGAACTCGCTCAGTAAATCATTATTTTCTACCCAGTTTGTGAGCCTGTGCAAGAGTACTCCAGTGAATATTTTCATAACAGAGTTCAAAAACGAAATTCCTCGGTAGTTGTTCGGGTCTTCGACATTGCCCTTTTTGTAGATTGGAAGGATAATATTTTTTTGAAAGCTTTCTGGTACTTCTCCTTTATCAAATATGTAATTGAAAGCATCTGTAATTTTTCTGAACTCATACGGTACACGTTCTTTACCTGGAGCTTTGTGGAGATTGCATCGGTTTATTACGTCCATGACTTCTTGAACGGTGAAAATCTGATCAAGATTTTCGATTTCCAGATGCGGTGAAGCATAGAGCATTAACTGATTGGAGTTTATTGGTGTGTTTAGTAAATTTTTGAAGTGTTCTGCTAAGATGTTTATTGTCGATTTTAATGTTTTGAACAAAGGGTATGCCATTGAGAGAGCGGGCTAATTATCAGAAGCTATAAGTGTGTTTAATGAAAAAAAGAGCAGAGCAGCGTAGCTCAGAGCAGAGCAAGAAATGAGATAAATGGCAGGCAAATTAGAGCAAAATCAGCTGGTGTCAAAAGTCAGCTAGCTGTCAATAACAAAAAGAAAAAAAATCAAACCCAAAGAAAGTAAACTGCAGATTGTTTGCAAAAATATATTTTTTATCTATTAAAATATTAAATTCAATATAGTCAAACCAAGTGAATGTTTTATTGGAAGAGCTGGAGAGTGAATAAGATTGTGAAAGTGAGTTATCATCTGATTCTTCCTCGGAATCTAGTGATGATGGATTATTAAATGCGCTTGTATTTGCCATGGCTAAAAACAAAAGGAATTGCATAGTAAAATTTGTGGACGAAGTAATCCCATCTTACACTGAAAAGGAATTCATTACCCATTTTCGTATAAACAGTGAGCTATTTAACATCTGGTGGATAAGTTCTCCTCATCCCAGGATTATGCGGAATTGGAAACAAATAAAAAAAAACATTTTCTACCAAACTGCATATGGCTCTCTTCCTTTGGCTTGCAGGACATGAAGCGTGCTATCTATGGGCACTGTGGTCTCATATGATTCGGAGAGTTAAGTTTTTTTAAGTAACTTTTGTGAATCTGCAATCAAATGGCCAACTGAAGAGAGAAAAGCTGAAACTTCCCAGTTCATGAAAGCAAAAACTGGAATGAATGGTGTTTTTGGTAATTTATGTCAAATGCATATTGAGTAGTTCATGGTTAACTTACCTTCTTTTTAACAGGTGTCATAGATGGTACACGTATTAGGATTGTTCCCCCCAAAATCGGCAAAAACGATTACATCGATAGGAAAAACGTAACTAGTGTTTGCTTGCAAGGAATTTGTGACGAAAACAGGAAATTCATCGACATATTTTGTGGACATGCAGATTCAGTCCATGATAACCGAGTCTACGAGAATTCTTTTATTTACCAACAGTTGCCAATGGGGGGAAACTTTTTCCTCTTGGGGGACTCTGCTTATGCCTGTTCGCAATACATGATAACACCATACCGGGACAATGGACATTTATCGCCAAGGCAAAAGTTCTTTAACAGAAAACTTAGCTCTGGTCGCATCGTCATAGAACAGTCATTTGGAATTTTAAAACAACGATTTCGGCAGCTCTATTACTGCTAGTTGAGGGGAATGGAGAAACTCTGCCATTTCATTCGAGCTTGCGTGGTATTGCACAATTTATGTGGCAGTGATGAACTTCCTTTCGAAGAGACTGAAAGTACTATAGATGACAGCTCAAATGTACACTACCAACCGGAACAAACTCAGGGATCTAGTCGCTGTAACACTCTTTGTGACGAAGTATTTACTTATTTTAATTAACAATAAAACACGAAAAAGCCTTTTTTAACTGATTATTTTTCTTTATTTTTTAACATATCGTTAAAAATACGTTCTCGTAGCTCTCGTGATTTTTTAAATTCTGCTGTCCGCTCCTTGTAAGCTTCCAGCTTCATTGTTCTATACTCTCGCATTTTCTTATTTTCTTTGGTGAACTCATCCCTCCATTTCATTAGCTCGACTGCCACAGTATTGGCTTTTTTCTTTTTTACTGGCAGGAGTTCATCGAGAACTTCATCATCGTTGTGGAGGGAGTCAACAGGAACTTCAAAACCAGCACTTCCACTGGACTGAGATGAGAATTGATCTAAACAACAAAAAAGAAAACTAATTGTACCTATTGTTCATACTTTTTTACTTGCGATTATAGGTACTATAAGGCAAGTCTTGCAATCGTGCAGAAAAAAAATTTTGAGATAACAATTAAATACGACATTACGACGATAGAGAATACGAAAAAGTGGGTCCTGCAATTCTGTCTGTCTGTCTGTATGTCTGTCTGTATATGGATCTACAGCCTGAACCACTTGACCGATTTTTTTCAAAATTTGCTGTTAGGGTCTATGGAGCAGTCTACAGAGGGGTTTTTGGAATTGGGTCTCTATAGGTCTTGAAATAACGGTAGCTGTCATACAACCGATATGATAATACTTACTTTTCTCGAAAGCGGCTCCAACGATTTTGATAAAATTTTGTGTGAAGAATTAATTTTTGATTGTCTTTCTTATGATGTAAATAAAAATTTTGGAAAAAGTATAAAAACGGTACCTCCCATAGTACCGTTTTTTTCAAAACCGACTTTCTCGTTAATGGCTTGCACGATGTTTACGAAATTTTGTATTTTAGAAGTTTTAAGTTTTTTAAGGAAAACTGCATAACAAGATTTGATTTGATTTTAAGTTTTGAAATTTTTAAAAAAAATTTTAAAAAATTTAGATTTTTTGAAATAAGTTCAAAACCATAACTTAGATTTTTCTCAAATTTTTTGTCAAATTAACTTTTGCTAAGATCTTAAATTTTGCATACTTGAATTTTACAAAACTTTTTTTTTTTAAAAAAATGTAAAATAAAAAACCGTTATTTTTAAAACTGGTTCAACGATTTTGATAAAATTTTTAGCGTATTAGAAATTGCAAAAGAATGGCGTTTTTAGATTTTCGTTTGAGACCTTTGGAATATTTTACTGAATTTTTTTCAATATTTTTCGTGATTTAATAAAATTTTCCTAATTAATGAAAAGTTGGCAACCCTGTACCACCAAATATATTATAAAAAGCGAACACCAAAACCTTTTACTCAGCCCTAAGATTTTGATATCGTATTTAGAACACAATCGCAAGTTCGTGCGACCCAGTCGTGCCCATTTTTTAATCTAATACCCCTATTACGATTGGCGAATCAAACGTTCGATGTGAGTTTTTTTCACTGGCGAACTAAAGCATTCGACATACATACTATGGTTGGCGAACTTCACGGTTCGAGTTCGAAATTCAGAAGTACAGTAAAAAAAAAAAAAATCAAACGTCTAATCATTGCAGACAAATATCAAATAAGAAAATTTCCAAAAATCGAAAGTTTATTTAATGGGCAATAAAATAATAAGAACTGATAAGTAATATAGATTTATTTTTTGAAGAAAGTGAATCTGATAGAAAAAAATTAAGAATGCTTTGACTCCGAAAGAGTATACAAGACAACTCCAACATCTTGGAACTGCCTGATCATCTGTAAGTAGGAACATTTATCTTTAGTGTAAATTCTTTTACAACTTTTGAATTTTTGAAGTTTCAGATCATATTTTATTTGTGCGCTAAGCAAATTAGAGAGAGAATTCCAAAACACAAGCACATCTTCAATTCCAGCTATAGTTAAATTGGCTTGTACCTTAAGATATTTTCCCATTGGGAGTTATCATGAACTATGTTCTACCTCGATCAGTGTATTATTGCAAAAGGCGTTTCACTTAACGCCTGGAAAATGATAGAGCTCCAGACGCGACGATTTATGTTAAATACAAATTCAAATCCAGTCTTTACTTTATTCTCATTTTGAAAGTTATTTTACTAAAACATCTATTGCAGCATTTAAAGCTAACTCATTTTATTGGCATTCTAAACGAAACCCTTATTGCAATAAGAGCGAGTAAGCCGATTTTTTGTTCGAAAAAATTTCTTGAAATAAAAATTATACAACTTGAAATGAAAAAAGACAACTTTCCGTTCGGAAGCGACGGAAAACTCCATAAGGCCGAATACATTTATGTCTATATGATTTTTCTCGCAAAACTATTTTGATTAGTAAAGTCCTTTCTCCATTAAATAAATAAAACTAAATCAGGTGGCACAACAGAGTTCTGCTAGTCCAAAAAGTAGTTAACTCCTTATCGTTCGACTTCTTTTCACGTTATTCTTGTTGTTCGACAAAAAATAACGTAAATGACATTCAACTTTACGAACGTTCGATAACCACAATAGGGTGAGATCACACTTCGAAAATCATTTGACATTTTAGTCGAATCACAGGGTGTGAGTTCGTTAACCGTGGTACCGATTTCTCACACTCACACGTTTTTTCGTTCGACTCGCCAATCGCAATAGGGGTATAAGTCTGTGGTTGTTACCTTCAACAATTCCATTTTGAGAAAGGATATCATTTCTCGAAGTTGCACTGTCAATTGTGCTTTCCAATAAAAACGCTGGCACAATGGAAGGCCGCTCCAACAAAATATCAGCAAGCTCACTATAACAATGGAAAGTGGTTACTATACTTTACTCATTAAATTGAAATTTCAATAAACATACTTCTCATAAGGACATGAAATCCTATTGCTTCCCGTTTTTTTGTTGTGTATGATTTTTGTTTTGAAAGCCCTCTCCAAACTTTTCCACCTGCTTTCCACTTGATGATGTGAAAAGTTTGAGCCATGCTCCTTCATGCGTTCAGCAATATGTTAATACATCTTTTTTTTTGTTTTTAAACGACATTCTTCCCAAAGTTGGGATGTACTTCATTGTAAATGCTTATCAGAAGCTGACAGTCTTTATTTAACCAATTTGCCTTGCTGCCACCGTCTTGCTCGATGGGCACAAAGTCTTCATCACAAGCTTCCTCTCCCTTCGCAACTTCCTCTCCCCTAGCAAAACAGTTTTCAAAAACCTGTGCTCGAAACTGTTCATCTAAAACAAAACATGACAGAAATTGCATGTTTAAAACCATTTAGTGTTGAGGTTCGTACTTACTATTTTCTATGTTGAATTTTGTGTTTGGTTTGGTGGGAAAAAATTTCAATAGACTCCGTCTTCAACCAAATTCCAGCTACTTACAAGTAAAAACATTCACAAAAAACTTGCTTTCCAATTGATTGCCAGCACATAAATCTTTGAACCAAATGTCAACAGCTGATTTTGACACTTTGCTCCAATCTGCTCTTACTCAAAAGTAAGTGCAGGAAAGTGATCTAGAGCAGGTCATTAAACACAAACAGTTCTTGCTCGGAGTAGAAAAATTTTCATTAAACATCAAAAACCTGCTTATTTCTGCTCTAGATCGATCTAGAGCAGGTCATTAAACACACTTTATTGCTGTCAGCACCTACTTGTTGTGTTTTTCACTTGAAATAATTTTGAAAGCCTGATTAGCGTCTTGGTACATGTTTTTTGTTAGGTTAGAGTTTGTTGCTCAAAGCAGTCTTAGAAACCCAAAAGATCTTTTCCTTGCGGTTTTGCATTCTCTATCAAACCATGGTTCTTTCCACTTCTGATTTTGAGCACATTGAAAGGACTGAGCTGCCTGTGTTAGGCAAGATATCAGGATGTTTGTGTTGCGTAGTGAGTTCATCTCATTGCCCCGAACGGATGTCCACAGTCTGTCGAGATTGTTTTGATATCGTTCCATATGCGTGTTTCTGCATTTAAGTTTTGATAGTAAGAGTAACTTCACATTCGAGATATTGCTAGATGGCTTTTCATTACATTGGCAGTGTGTAATTACTCTTGGTAGACTTGACGTTCCCTCGTAAAAGGCGATAACCGTAAAAAACATACTTTTTATACTGATTTCTGGGTTTCGAACCACGAACCTCTCACGAAGCAGACCATTATGCCATTTGCCCCAATGATCATTAGCACTACTTGAATCCACTAGACGACTAGACGATAGAAGTTAATGAAGTTATTGGGCTTATGGTTTTCAGATATTTTTTAGAACTTCAAGCTGAACCTTTTTAACTTTTAATAAATTCAGTTGTTTAAAGCAGGCAACAATCAAAACAAAAATAATAATAAACTGAAAATCCAACTCTGAGCAAATGTCTTCCCATGAATAATGACACATTGTTGTTGGTTTGGTAAAATACGCTTTTTTAAATACTTAATTAAACTAGCAATTACTTCTTTGTAATGTTCTACATTTCTTCATACTACCAAGCTAAGGACAACTTGTAGTACAGGTGTACTTACTCTACACAAACGCAAAATATGATGATAAACTCTTAACCCAATTGGTAAATAAAAGTCAAACATCTTTGAGTTTGTGTGGGTTATGCGAAAATGTTTGTTTTACCCTATGTTGGTAGGAAAGTGAAAATGTATAAAAAAGGAGAGAATCATCTTCATCTAAAAAGTTTTTCAGGGATGATTCCGTTTTACAATCCCTCACATCCTCCACCTCACTAGCAGTAGGTAGTAGTTGCTGTTTTTGTTTTCTTTTTAAGAAAGACGAAACCCAACTCGAATCCTCTCCAAGTAATGTTTACGTGAGTACAACCTTTTTTTTCGTTTTGAATCACTGTTGACTACGGTGACGGACCGCAGTTGGTGGAGTATCGTCCCTATTCTACTTTTACTTTTACTTTTTCATTCTGCAACAAAAACACTTTATTCGTCCGGGTAGATTTAAAAGGTAAGGCGGTCAGTGAGTTTAGGCTTCAATATAAAAGAAAGCAAACCCTAGTCCATGCAAAGTCTCTATCAGCCTTATTTATAAACTCGTATTATCGGCGCATTAAAGTTACTACGAATTTAATACGCCTGTAATACTGCAAACTTTATTTATGAAACAATAAACCAGTTCATATGAGTATTAAAGCCGCATTAAGGTCGTATTAAAGTCAATATGTCATTTTGAGAAAAAAAAAGTAAAAGAAATAACTGCCCAAATTTTTGGTGGAATGATTTAAATTTTTAAACGCTTTAACTACGAGAAGAAGAAGGCCAAAGCTGTTCAAAACTCGGTTTAATCCAATGGCAATGAGGGATGAAACTGTTTTGCTGACGACTCGACCCTCAGTTTTTCGTATTCGTTTCGAAATTCACGTCCCTGCTCTGGAACTGGAACGCTAGCGTACGATAAGCTCATTGAATTCTGACCTTGACAGCATTGTTACATGGGGTCTTAAAAACCGAGTAGAATTCAATGCTTCGAAAACTCAATGCTGTCTCTTGTCGTTGAAGCTTAACAATCTCCCATTGCCATTATCAATGAATGGCACCTGCATCCAAGAAACCGAAAAGCTGTCAGTACCTGGTTTTTGTGTAAACGATGATCTTCGTTGGAATGACCACATATTTGAAGTCGCCAAAAACACTGCTAGGCTTCTTTAGACGATGCAGGAAGTTCTTCACCCCTTCTGATCTAGCTACAAAATTATAAGGCCTTCATCCGCCCGAAGCTGGGGTCGTATAACTCCCATATCTGGTCAGGTGCTCCTCAAACATCTTTGCGCCTACTTGATAGGGTACAAAATAGAGCGTTGAGATTGATAGGTGATAGTTCAATCGTAGAATCGATTGATTCTCTTGAACATCGTCGAAACGTCACCTGTATCTCTCTCTCTGTTATCGCTTTTTTCTCAAACAGTGCTCTAGTGAAATTGCCAGTTGCATTCCTCCCCTGAAACAATTTAGCGGCAACACCAGCCTCGCTAGGAATGCTAATCAGTTTTACCTTGAGCCCAACTTCGGACGTACAGTCAAGTATAGATATTCATGTTTTAGTCTCACCACCCGAATGTGGAATGCTCTACCTGACCCTGTCTTTCCCCCAAAGCACGATTCACAGAGGCTCAAAAGCAACGTGGATCCTTTCAAATCCTCTCTTAATTTCCTAAGTGATCGCACCGTGTTCTATAACATTTTAAGGGTATTCATAGCCCCTTGATGTCTTGATGTGCGCGTTAATTATAAAAAAAGGTCGAAGTATCGATTTTCGAAAGGAAATATGAAAAAATTGATAACCATAGCTCGACCTTATCTTAGCGATGACAAGAGAGGAGGACATATCCCAGTTGATGGACAAGTTGTGGCAGCAATACGATATTGGGGACGCAATGAGGTACACTTATTTTAAGCACATGAACTTTATTTGACCTTAAGATTCCCTTATTCAAAGATCCAAGACGATGGAGCGGATATCCATGGTTTTAGCCAACCCACTCTTTGTCAGATATGTAAACGTGTGGCAAAAGCCTTTCCATCCAAAAGGCTCACCTATGTCAAAATGCCATAACAACCGTATCTGCACAGAAACAAGACATAAACATGTTTTTTGACATACGTGGGTTTCCACAAGTAATTGGCACAATTGACTGCACCCACATTCGATTCCAAAAAATCAGTGGGCCCTTAATTAAGGTCAATTCTAGATAAACAGATGGGGACATTGTTTATTAAATACTCAAGGTAGTTTGCAACGCACACACGACTCACGCATTTTCAGGGAAAGTCGAACAAAACAACACTTCGAAAATGGTGAGTTCGAAAGTCGTCTACTTGGGGATGTAGGATACTTTTGTAGCAATATATTGTTCACCCCTCCGCATACTGAAGCCGATATTCGATATAATGTTGCAGACATAGCAACTCGAAACACAGTAGAGAGGTGCTTTGGAGCTTGGAGGCAGAGGTTTAGAATTTTACTAGCAGGTATGAGGTGTTCACTTCAGAAACATTCAGTGAGACTAGTCGACTTACCAAAGCCCTAAAAAGGAGCAAGGTAAACAAACTAGAAACGCTCAGGAGATCAGACGGTTCCTATACCGATTCCAAAGCAGAGACACTCAGTCTTATGCTGGAAACTCATTTTCCAGGAAACCTGATATCAATCGGTCCGATAAATCCACTCGACGTAGCTGGTACACGTAATCGTTAGTTGTTACTGACGAAGCCATCAAATATGCCGTGGCATCTTTTGACAGCTTCAAGTCACCTGGCACTGACGGTGTTTACCCAGCTATGTTGCAGGAAAGTGTAAACCTTTTGCTACCTACTTTGAAAAATATTTTTACTCTAGCGTATACAGGGTGTCCCGTAATTCGTTTTACATACTTTGGGATATGATTCTTGGTCATATTCTAAGAAAAAAATTGTTCTACAGTAAAGTCCGTTTCTCAAGTTTGACATCACTTTTTGACAATTTAAAAAAAGTCTAACTTTGGTGTACCCTAACCTGTGTTAAATTCGATATCTCTGTCAATACAGATGATAGAGACCTTATCTTAGACTTAATTTTTTGTAGAAATAACAATCTTTAAGACTGTATTTAAGTTGAGCTTTCATAGGTTAAGGGTTGCCAGATTTTCAATTTTAAGTGGTGTCCAAATTTTATTCCCCAAACAAAGTTTTGACTTTGAGGTCATTTTTTTCAGAAAATACCTGATAAACATAGAGTTTCTTTATTTTTTACAGATGAAAAAAACAATTTAAAAAAAAACTTAGTAATAAGTGCACTCAAAAACCCATACATTTTATGATACTTGGAAAAAACTAAAACGTAAAAATTCTAATTTTGTCTTTTTTACGGTTTTTTATTGCAACAACTTGCAAAGGGAGCAGTTTTCCAAGAACTTTTAGTAGTTTCTTATGTATTTTATACAAATACAATTATAAGAAGTGCTCAAAGTGCCCTCCTTCGTTTTGAACGCATGCCAGAGCCCGTTTTTGGATTTCATTGTGGATGTTTGCTTTAAATTTGGGGTATGAATGTTCAATAGGTAAATAAGTCGTATAATAGAATAAGAAAATAAATTTGTTAATTAGTTTGTCAAATTAAGACGATTGCAGTTTGATCAGAGAGTTTTTTGAAATGCTTTCATTTACAAGAGAAGAATACGCAGATATTTTTTTTTTGTATGAGTTTTTTAATGGAAATTGAAGAAAAGCACAACAAAGGATACCAGGAACTTTATCCTAACTGAAAATCTGGCAACCCTTAGCCTACAGGAGTCAAATTTTAACACAGTTTCAAAGATTACATGACTACAAGTAAGACAAGAGTTATCGACAGCAAACACCCACAATGAAATCCAAAAACTCTGGCTCTGGCATGGATTCAAAACGAAGGAGGGCACTTTGAGCACTTCTTATAATTGTATTTGTATAAAATACATAAGAAACTACTAAAAGTTCTTGGAAAACTGCTCCCTTTGCAAGTTGTTGCAATAAAAAACCGTAAAAAAGACAAAATTAGAATTTTTACGTTTTAGTTTTTTCCAAGTATCATAAAATGTATGGGTTTTTGAGTGCACTTATTACTAAGTTTTTTTTTTATTATTGTTTTTTTCATCTGTAAAAAATAAAGAAACTCTATGTTTATCAGGTATTTTCTGAAAAAAATGACCTAAAAGTCAAAACTTTGTTTGGGGAATAAAATTTGGACACCACTTAAAATTGAAAATCTGGCAACCCTTAACCTATGAAAGCTCAACTTAAATACAGTCTTAAAGATTGTTATTTCTACAAAAAATTAAGTCTAAGATAAGGTCTCTATCATCTGTATTGACAGAGATATCGAATTTAACACAGGTTAGGGTACACCAAAGTTAGACTTTTTTTAAATTGTCAAAAAGTGATGTCAAACTTGAGAAACGGACTTTACTGTAGAACAATTTTTTTCTTAGAATATGACCAAGAATCATATCCCAAAGTATGTAAAACGAATTACGGGACACCCTGTTTAACAACTCCATGGCAAAGTGTTGGAGTTGCCTTCATTCCAAAAATTGGTAAGCAAGACTACTCACTCGCCAAGAGCTTTAGACCCATCAGCCTTACCTCCTTCCTGCTTAAAACGCTATAAAAATGATTGAGATTTACATACATAAAACCTCACTCCAAACACACCCTCTGTCTCAGATGCAACATGCTTACCAAAGATGAGAATCTTGCGAGACCGCCCTTGAAAATCTTGTTAGCAGGATTGAATGCGCGCTTGGCAGGAAAGAATTTGCGGTGGGCATTTTCATCGACATTCAAGGTGCTTTTGACAATTCTAGCTTGGATGGTATGTGCATTGTGCAATGCTCCCAGAGAACACGGTTTGGACGAGTCATTAGTGTTGTGGATTAAAGCAATGCTAGTGAAGAGAACCGTAATCGCTGAGGCGGAGTGTGGACAATTATGTTGCAACGGGAGTGAATAAGGGCTGTCTACAAGGTGGCGTTTTATCTTCTCTTCTGTGGTGCATGTCGATCGATTCTCTACTTGTAATGCTCAATGGATCTAACGTTCACGCCCAATCTTATGCAGACGACGTCGCCATTCTCTCGGTTGGTTCCAGTCTCCAAGCTGTCTGCTCCCGAGCACAGGTTGCGCTTTATATGATTGACACCTGGTGTGTCAGAAACGGTCTCTCCGTCAATCATCTCAAAACCGAGGTTGTCCTCTTCACGAGACGTAGAAAACTGAGTGGTCTGACCCAACTTACGCTAAAAGCGTCAACCTCCCCTTTTCAAATGAAGTCAAACAAACTTCTTTGGTCTAAACATGTCGAGTCTAAAACTACTTAAGCACTGTCAGTCTTCTGACAAGACAAGGGGTCCTTCACCGAAAAGGATCATTTGGATCTATACGGCTACGATAAGAGCAATCATCTCCTATGCGTCAGTTGTTTGGTGGAATAAGCTCTAGCGTAAATACGTTATTGCCTCGTTTGCCAAACTTCAAAGAACAGTTTGTCTTGGTGTTACCGGGGCCTTCCCCAGCACACCGGGAGCTACTCTCGACGCACTGCTGAATCTTCCTCCCCTTGATACCTACATCATGGGGCGTACATTTCTCGTTTAAAGCGATGTGGTCTCTGGCACAATTTGCACTGGAGCTTTGAGGAGCTCGCAAGCAGCATATCTTTTGACTCACGTCGATATGCCGTCTGACACGATGATCCCAAGGCTCAAACAGCGTCAAAATTACTCAGTCAACTTTCCTTCGGTTCAGGACTTGTTCGCTCCAGAATCTGAGCCTGGAAAGAACTGTTATCGAATCTTCACAGATGGCTCCGAAACCGACGAGGGTTCTGGCGCTGGTGCCTTTGTGGAGTGTGACGACATATGACTGCACATCTCTTTGGGATCATACGTATCCGTTTTCCAAGCGGAGGCGTATGCTATTCTAATGGCCTTAAGCCACATTACGAACAATGGACGGACGGGGAGAAGTAACTTTGTTTGCAGCGACAGCCAAGCTGTGCTTAAGGCCCTTCTCAACCCTCTTACCACTTTGAGAGTGATCCAGGAATGCTAGAGCTCTCTGAATGCGATCAGGTATTTCTCAAAACCTCCAACAAAAAAAAAAAAAAAATCTTTCGTCGGCACTTCGACGATGACTTGAAGCTTTTTTCTTATGCATCACCAGACTTAGGTTTGTTGGTAGTGTCCCGTATAAGCCACGAACTATATTTTGGCTCCCTTCAGGTAAATTTTCTGTAGACAGTTCAACATACTTTGTGCTATGCTCGCTGCACTTTGGACTACCGTGCATCAGGTGTAATGGTGTGGGGAGCTATTACCTACTATGACACGAATATTGGAATTGGAGTTGGAAGTTTTGTCCACAACAATGAATGAAAACAGCTAAAAATGTTTGCTGCAACGGTCATTTCCAAAAAAGAAAAACATTTTTGGATATCTGACTTGGATTTTTCAACAAGGCAATGCCCCAGTCCACACTAGCAGGGTTGTCAGAAGCTGGATTCAATCAGAAGATGTGGAACTTTTGTCATGTTCGCCATATTCACCGGACTTAAACATTATTGAAAACGTTTGGTCATGGCTATCTCGTAAAGTTTATGAAGGTGGCAGACAATTTGAAGACAAGGACACCTTAATTGATGCTATTCGGCCCAAATTTCATATGATTATTTAAAAAAAACTGTATGATTCTATTCCAAACCGTCTAATAGAGGTTATATACAAAAATGGCGGACATACTCATTATTAATGTAAAAAAGCGTTATTAATAAATATTATTAAACCATAAAATGTAAACATTTCACTCATTTTTTTTTGTTTTTTCCTAAAATTTGCATGTGACCTCATCCTAGTAGAGCACATTTTTATACCTATTTTCAGCAGTTTATTAATTGATTTTGGGAAATTCCAACGGTCGTTTCGAATTAACCTTTAAATTTTATGAATTTGTTTTGGGAAAATACGTATCTATTAACTTTCAATAAACTTTTCCGGGTACAAAACTTCCACCAAATATAAAAAACGAAAATTGATTGAAAAATGTGTGGCCTCATCCTAGTGGTTGGCAGTGTATGTGTTTAAATTCCGCAGATAACTTGCTTGTTAAAATTGAGTTGGTCAGCTTTTCCGTTGTAAAAAATAAACCACACAGATCTTGTTCATTTGATTATTTTCACCGCCTCCATAAATTCTGTCAGCTGAAAACGGCGTTACTGGGCTTTCGTCCTCTCCAAAAATCACTTTTCAGTCTTTCACCCGAAACTTCCATAAATTTGGCTATCAAATGGTAGTTAGTTTTGTGTTTTGTTTTTTCGACTGCTCTAAGTGACCAGATGTCAGCACTGTTTGATGAACATAGTATTGCCATATTTGACTTAATAATAAAAAATTCAAAAATATTGATTAGGGTGGCCTCCAATAAGAGAAAAAAAAAGAAATGGAAAAACCTTTTTTGCAGAGAAGTGAAATAAATATCAGTAATGATATCTTCAAGCTATTTTATGAAAGCAATGCACTTTTTCTTCGTTGGAATTGTTGAATGGCTATGTTTAAATAGTGGCAACATGGCGGCTGGTGACAGCTCAAGAAAATTAAAAAAAAAAAAAAAAAAACAACAAAAACAATCTTTATCAACGTTGCAGTGCTCTTATGTTTTTATATTGTCCTTTCAGCCTTCCCCTAAGCTCAAACTAAAAACCTCATAACATACCCCACTATCTTCACGTTTCCAATCCTGACCCATTTTTAGTGCTGCACGAAAAAAAAATCCACTATGGGAGGGGGACAGAGCAGAGATTCATGCATGTATTCATGTTCCCTCTAATGTTGCTCTTCTGCTAGCGTAAACAATAACATTGTTGCTGTATTCTTTGATGATGCTGATGGCAGAAATTATTAAAAAGGACGAAGAAGAGATGATTCTTGACATTTTTTTTAATGAAAATTTGTTTTTCATAGAAATAATGCAACATTTTTTTACTTGACGCTAAATAGGTGATGGCAGCGCGCCGCGTGCCGCGCACTTTACTCTTTGCTCTTTAATATATGGGTATGGGGTTGAGCATGGGCATGGGCATGCCTCTGCATACTCCTTTCATGAAAACCTCCATGTGTCCTAAATAAATTTATATGACAGCCTTTGGGGCATACAAACCATAGTTTCTTAGAGAGTGCAGTGTTTCGTGTTTTGTATCATAGTTTCATAGTGCTTGTTCTTTTTTTTCAAGTCTCATTCATATTTTTGTATGAAGAGTTTTTTCATATTTTTTTTTTTTTCATGTGTGGGTTTCTAGTGAAAAGAAATAAGTTTTTGTTTTGGGATCCATACAAAAAGGCTTAGCCTGGCTTACCATCTTTCTTTGCTCGATTGAATAAAACTTTAAAGACCGACTGATGGTAAGTAATTGTTTTCGATCTTCCACCATCGTATGGATGGGGTTGGGTTGCTTTTGGAGCATGCTTTTCAAATGCTTTCTTACTCTGGGATAGTTTAGTAATTACAGTTACTTAGCCACAACTGCCAGTTTCATAAAGAATCAGTACCTAGATCTTTTACCTCTTAGACACGTACTGCAGTGTTTAATGGGTAAATTAAATAAGAACAGGGGGTCTGGTTTTTAACCTGATTCTTCAATAATAGTGCTCGAATGGCCTTACCACAAATCGAATTTATTCTAAGAATATACAGGTTGTCCTGTAATCTGTGTGCCATACTTAGGAATGTGCTTCTTGGAAAAAAATTGTTGCAAAGTAAAGTTCACTTCTCCACTTTGACATCACTTTTTTAGGATTTTGTTTTTTGGCAGGAGCAAAGACACTTGGCAGTATTCGACACCAAGTTGTGTGCAATTCTTACCTCACTTAAAACTCCTCGTTATCAGAACCAATCTATGAACGATGGACAACAGATTTTTTATTTATTTATTAATTCAACCAAAATAGCTTACAAAGTGAATTCATAAGACATTTAAAAGGAAGACATCAGGGCAACAAGACCATAGATGTCGTTTGGATAAAAAGTTGTAATAAATTATGTAAGGTTGTGACTTCTTTGATGCGCAAGAATGTTTTAGCATCAGTTGGATTAAGGATTTTGGCTATTTTTTTCTGCAAATCTTCGTTGGAATTAGTATTAGTGGCTAGATGTGAAATTGGACAAACGGCAAAGGTATGCCAAACTGAGAGAATCTCTCTACCAATAGTACACTCTTATCCGAAATATGGTGATGCATTCTTCTCGGCTTAGTGTTTTGTTATATGGTATACGGTGATGGGATGGGTGGTGTAGTCGAAGAAAATTTTGTTCGCCAAACCAGGATCTTTCAAGTTCCTCATTTACTTTTGATATGAAGATTTTCCGTATCAGTTGAGGTATCTTTGGTAGTTTTTTTTTTTATGTATGGGTAATTAACTGCTTTTTTCGCTGACTTAAGGTTATTGAAAAATCATTTAATTAAATTAATTTAATGGTTGTTTTTGATCCCTTGAGTGTTCTTCTTCATGACCAAATATCGTTTGATGGATTCTCTGACCATGATGTAATTTTTTGTACCTACAACATTGACTTTCAACGTACTGCTGTTCCAGCTAGTTTTGAATTTAGAGATTTTAAGTCATCAATTGACTACATTGACAACAGGCTGAATCTTGAAGCTGGTGCCCTTGATTGGTTTAGATGTCAGTACCTTTTCAACTCGAATGATAAGCTTGACTATCTACAAACTCATATAGGTCGACTACTCAATGACCATGTGCCCTTTCCCTCTGAAGTCTGTGTACGTGCGTAATGTTAACTGTCCATGGTTCACAAGAGAAGTTATCAATTCATTGAGTAATAAGAAAAAACTTTATCACAAATGGAAACGCTGTCAAACCGCATATAACTGGGACTTGTACTGCGCTGCACGTAACCGCTCCACATTTCTAATACGCAAATCTAAAAAACTGTACTTTTTATCTAAACTGTGTGTCAAACAAACACCAAAAAAAACTGTGGTCAAATTTACGTTCTATAGGGGTAGGTAAAAAAAAAATGTATTCAACACACTGGATCCCAATGAGGTGAACAATGCGTTCGTTTTGTCATCGGCTAATGACTCAGTCTTTGAGCCTAACAGTCAAATTAGATTCCATTCCGATGCTGAATTTGAATTTGAAACTGCCTCTGAAATAGATGTTGTCGATAGTATTTGTAGTACGCGTAGTAGGTGAGGATGGAATACCTATCTCGTTTATTAAATTGATCTTGCCCTACATCTTGGGGTCTTTGACTCATTTGTTTAATTTTTGCATCATGTCGTCCTGTTTCCCTGATAGTTGGAAACTTGCTTAGGCTATACCTGTCGCCAAAATTTCAAACCCATAGTCTTGCACGGACTTTAGGCCAATTAGTATTTTGCCATGCCTTTCTAAGGCCTTTGAAAAAATCCTTGCCAAGCAAATAAAATCTTATCTTGATCATCATACAGTCTTTTATCGCCGCGCCGTACCAATCCGGATTTAGAACAAATCACAGTTGTGAAACTGCCATGGTGAAAGTTTTAGATGACATAAGAATAGACTTCGATGTAGAAAATGTAACTATTTTAAATCTTTTAGATTTTTCTAAGGCGTTTGATAGTGTTGATCATGGATTCCTGAGCCTCAAGCTCAAAACATATTTTGGATTTTGTGACAGAGCTACACGTCTTTTACAAATGTATTTAACAAATCGAAAGCAGAAAGTTGTCATTGGCAGAAGTTGCTCTCAATACAAAAACATTTTAGCCGGTGTACCTCAAGGCTCAATAATTGGTGCGTTACTGTTTTGTATCTTTATTAATGACCTTGTCAGTGTATGCACTAGTGTTAAACTACACTTATATTCAGATGACTTGCAAATTTATCTATCTAGACCTATTGGGCTCATTGAAGATCTTATACTACGAGTCAACGAAGACATGTCAGCGATTTTGAACTGGTCTAATAAAAATGGGCTTCTTCTCAACCCGAATAAATGTAAGTCCATTATCATTGCCAAAAAAGTGTATGACCCGGAGGTTTTTTCAGTGATCTTTCTAGGAGAAAATCAAATTTAATTTTCTGAAAAAATAACCAGCCTTGGGTTCAAAATAAACCGTACCTTGTCAGCAAACATTAACTACGTTGTTGGGAAGATTTATAGTTGTTTACGTAAACTTTGGATTTGTTCGCACTTTACACCCAAGAACACAAAGCTTACACTTATTAAGACTTTGATTTTGCCATTTATTACTTATGGATCAGTCATTTATTGTACGCCAGATTCTCTTTCATACCACAAACTCTTGGTTGCGTTCAATGATATGGTTAGATATGCTTTTGGCCTTAGAAGACACGAACATGGGAAAGGGACAAAATCCCGACTTTTAAAATCCCGACCGACGAAATCCCGACACAACTTAGAAGAATTTTCGCCGAAAATTGAGGTGGACAAAATCCCGGCTTTTTATTTCTGATACAGTCGGGATTTTTGTGTTTGCTCCTTTTCAGTTGCCGGATAGTACTTTTAAGCTTGTTAAGAGTAGTATTGAGTACTTTTCAGATTGGGAGCGTTTTCTCTGAGGATTTTGATATGAATTGATGGAAGGCGATCCGATAAAGGACTAGCTTACTAACATGGCGGATGATATAGTGATCCTAGCACAGTCTCCCCAAACGCTACAATTGATGATCAACCGACTACAAGAATACTGCGAGATCTGGAACTTAATTGTCAACACAGATAAATCAAAGATCATGATCTTCAATAGAGGGAGAGGTAGAGTAAGAGCAAATGAAAACTGGCACTTCAACAACGAAAATTTGGAGATTGTCAACGATTTTAAGTACCTCGGTGTAATCTTCTCTAGCAATCTTAAACTAGATAACCACCTAGCTGACAAACTAATTAAAGCTAAATCCGCTATTAACTCCACATGGAAGATATGCTTCTCCAATCAATATATAAGTCATAGCTCAAAATATAAAGTCTTCGAGGCGGTGGCAATATCAATCATGCTCTACGCGTCACAAGTATGGGGGAGCCTCCAATTTGAATCAGTTGAAAAGCTTCTACGTTTTTATTTAAAGCGAATATTCAGACTACCACCTAACTCACCCAACTATGCTTTGAACCTGGAAACTGGCTTATCACCGTTATACATTAAAACTCTGAAACTACAAGCTGACTACGTTGTAAAGGTCTCAAATATGGAAGAGTGTAGATTGCCGAAAAATATTTTAATGAAAACAGTGAGAAGCAAGATAGGTTGGTATGCAGAATGGCTACAACTAGCAAGAGCTAGCAATTTAGAACTAGATCTAGTCCATCCATTGAGCTTAAACTGGAAACAAAAACTCTACAGCATCATAGAAGCAACCGACAACAACATTAGAAACGACTACGAGAGTGAAGCACGAGAATCCATCTATAGACAGATATATAACAGCCTTAATTATAATCTCCAGCAGACCAACTACTTTCGAGATGAAAATGATGTACAATCAATCTCAATGATTTTTAGACTAAGAGTTGAACTGTTGAGCCTCAACTACAGACCTCATCGAGATGACCTTCCAGTATTGTGCAATATATGTAATGAAGAAGAAAGAGAAGATGTATTTCACTTTGTGGGTAAATGTCCAACGCTACGGGAAACAAGACGGTTCTTCCTCGGAAGAAATGTGCTCTCAAGAGACCAAGTCATAAACCTGCTAAATGAACTCAACATCCATTTACTGGGGTACTGTAAAACGGCCTTATCCTATCGCGAACGAATCGTAAATGAAAACTTTTAAACAACACTTTTCGAACAAAATACCAAACAATCAATTTATTAATAATTTTAACTGTAGCTTTATAAAAAATACTTTTTTGAATAACTTTTACTATTCAATCATAAACTGTTCCAATCGCAGACTGCATAGCCAAGCCTAAAGATTTTGTAAATGAAAAATGTAAATTACTTATGAATTGTCTAATAAAATCTTACTTATCTAACTTATCTATCTATCTATCTACTAACATGACAGGCAGCGTTTTGAGAAATAGCTTACCAACAGGCAGGGAGCGTTTGGAAAAAATAATTTTTTTAATCAATTTTAAGAAATAATTGAGAAATATATATTTTTTAGCTTATTGATAGGCAGGGAGGAAGTGACTTGCGTCACTTTGAAATTCTATTGTAAGCGTTCTACTCGCTCAAATCGCATGGGAATTGTTGGAAATGATAGATAATATCTTCAAGAACTTAATTTTGGAGAAAAAAAAATAATTAAAAAAAAATAATGCAAAATTTGTATGGACTTTTCTTAGCTGAAAAAACTTTTTTGTTTTTCGACTTTTTTCGGCCGGAGAGCGTTTAAACGCTTCGAAATGGTAATCGAGCAGTGTGCAGCAAAATTAAAAAAAAAAAAATTTTTTTTCGAGTTTTTGAAAATATTTGCTCTAATTTTGTGCAAGTTTGGAGCTATTATTTTCAAAAATTTGAAATGCCTTCTGTCAAATCTCTCTAACAGAAGGTTTTTAGAGTTTTTGAAAATAATAGCTTCAAATTCGCGCGAATGTCATGCGGAAATTAATTGCTATTTTCATATGTAGCATGAGCAGCTTCACCCTGCGGAAAAAGGGTTAAAATAATGAGCCCCGCGAAGCGGGCCATGCGGAAAACTGTTGCATACGGAAATTATTTGCTATTTTCATATTTAGCATGAGCAGCCTAACCCTGCGGAAACAGGGTTCAAATAATGAGCTCCGCGAAGCGGGCCATGCGGAAAGCTGTTGCATACGGAAATTATTTGCTATTTTCATATTTAGCATGAGCAGCCTAACCCTGCGGAAACAGGGTTCCGAATTTGGAGCTATTATTTCCAAAAACCCCAAAATTAAATTCTTGAAGATTTTATCTATCATTTCCAGCCATTCCCATGCGATTTGAGCGAGTAGAACGCTTACAATAGAATTTCAAAGTGACGCAAGTCACTTCCTACATTTTCTTAAAAAATTTTGTACGCTATCTGTTGCTTCTCATCGTTTTGAGGGACTATGCTAAATAGTACTAGAAAATTGCCACCAGTGCGGTCTTATTTTATGAAAAGGGTACTAGAACTTAGTTCTTGTTGATTCTCATCGTTTGATATAATAAAATCATATGGAAAACATAAAGTAGTGTAAATTATAGTACTTTTCAGGATTTTGGGAGTCGGTATTTTGGGAGTCGGGATTTTGGGATTCGGGATTTCGGGAGTCGGGATTTTGGGATTCGGGATTTTGGGAGTCGGGATTTTGAGAATCGGGATTTTGGGAGTCAGGATTTTGACCCCAACCCAAAAAAGAAACCTTAATACTATAATTTAAAATAATAATACCAGTTTATAATGTCTCAAACAAATTCGTAATATGTATTTATTGTTATTTATTCATCTTTTAAATTCTTATCTACCTTTTATTTTTTATTTGTTATTTATATATCTTTTTAATTTTCATCTTTTAATCTTTCTTTACATAACCTCTGTTTTAATGGCTATCTATCTATATGGCTATTATCTTGTACTATAAAAGACTAAATTGTCTTACTGTACATCCTTCTTTGTTAAATAAATTGAAATAAATTGAAATTGAAATTATCTGCGGCCTCATTTCCTTTAATACCCACATGTCCTGGTGTCCATTCTATCGTTATTCTTCCGTTAGTTGTTATGAAGGATGCTCCGGATATTGTTCAGTGTCGAGGAGTTATTTTTTGCACTTTGAATTCCAATAAGGGCGCTCAAATTGTCAATAAAGATATCAATGTTTTAACTGCAGAAGTTTGCGCAATTGTATGGGCTTTTAACAACGCTGTTACCTCAGCGATAGAGCTACCGGCTGCGTCTGGTAAGATTGTCCTGAAAAGTGTTGACCTCTTCGTTATTTGCGTTCACTTCGATGACTGCATAACTGGAGTTGTTGTCCCGAAAGGATCCGACAGTGTAAATAGGTTTATTGGTATCTACTAGTTCACGGTGAAGCTTTAGGTAAGTTAGATTTGAGGTGCTCTGTGTTTTGTGCATTTGAGAGACTAGTGTCGATAAGCAGTATAGGTGTTTTTTCCAAGGAGGAGGGGATAAGTTGTTCAAGTTCTCTGGTACTTCTAGAGGAATGCATCCATAAGTCCTCGTCAAATTAAGAATTTTATTGAATTAATAAGTTGAGTTTATCTTGTTTTGTTTCTTCATGGACAAAGTTTGTTGTGCTGACTTGAATAGAGGATGAGACCAGTCTGTGAGCGCTTTGCTTATCAGATTCCCCGCCCTTTTTTGTCCAAGTCTGGTAACAGAGCTATAGCCTGCTTCTATTCTAAGTGATTCGATTGGAGTTGTCTTAAGGGCACCTGTAGCAGTTCTGTAGCATTCGTTAACTGCTGTATCAATGCTTAGTATAAGCTTTTCTTGGTAGACCACATGTATAATGTTAGGCCATGCTGAAGTGTGCCTTCAACTTTCAGGGCCTTGGTTATTTTTAGAGCAGTTTCTAAATGAGGACCTTTTCGACGGGAACATATCATTCTTATTGCGTTGTTAATGCATTTAAGTTTGGATATGGTGTTTTTGATGTGAAGATCCCATTTCATGTTAAGGCTGAAAGATACACCAAGAACTCTCAGATCTTTTTTTAAGTTGATGTTGGTGTGCAATTCTAGTTGTGAGTACATCATAAAGGTTTTCTGATAAAGGAGATCGTTGCGGTATTCCGTTTTCCAGTTTCAATTTGTCTGAAGAATAGCCATTGAAGCTTACACAAAATGTTCTTCCAGTTAAAAAGGATGAAACGAGCTTTAAAAGTTGGTAGGGAACTCCCCATTTGCGTAACTATTCTACTACCGGAACAGTCGCAACGTGATCGAATGCTTTTTCCAGACGCTGTGCTAACGATGTGATAGATTGTCAGCTAGTTTATGTTCCATAAGATGAATATGCGAGTGGGCTCCTTTGTATGGCCTGTATAGGCACGTTCTTTATTTCTAATTGACTTTTCCATCAGCCATCCAATTCTACGTCCTAAGATTTTTTCCAAAATTTTGAACTAAACAGGTAGTAGTGGAGCGGGGCGATATCCATCTATTTGGTGATGGTTGTGGAAGACTTTTGGGATCGGCTTCAGTATGGCCTTCTTCCAATTATGAGGAAAGATACCAGGGGGCCTACCATGTAACTCGATTCTACAATAAAAACGTTCGAACGCCCTTTATAATATAATGACTTTCGAATGATTCGAAAGTAGAATCGAGTTACATAGTAGGGCCCCAGTCCGAAGGATATTATTGTAAAGAACGATTTTTAAGAGTATCATCTGCCGTTGGTAATGTTGTGTCAAATTCTATCCTTGAAATACCCTCTATAAGTTCCTGGCAAGTATCCTGATTAGGTGTGAGATCACTTAGGTTAAAAGCTAATTTTTCTGCAATGATGTTATCTGAGAAGGTGTTGTTTTCGCTATACTTTGCCCATGTCTTAAAAAAGGTATTTGATATTTTATGTGGATCCTTTTCCAGAGATCCATTGAGGTATATAAAAGGCAGGTGTGGAGTGACGTTTGGGGATCTTAGGCATTTTATACGATTCCATAATGGGAAAACTCTGACATTTTTGCAAATAATTACGTATATCTCGAAAAGTATAGCACGTAGGACAATGATTTAGGTATCATATGAAAGATCATAAAAATATCTTTCATTTCATATAAAATAATATTTTTTGGAAATGCTCTTAGCAGGCATATGTTTTTAATTGAAACCTCCATCCCGTAAAGCTTCCAGAAAAGCGCTTTACGGTCAATGGAGTCGAAGGCCGCACGAAAATCGAAGAAGAACACATATATATATGTCTCAGCAATATTAAAGAGTGAAAAGTATTTTTTCCTTAAACCAGCTTGGAAATCGGTGAGGACTGAGGACATTCTTATTCTGGGTACCTATTGATGCGCACATTTTATTACGAATTCAATTGTTTTGTTTTTGACACAATTATTTTTGTTTACTCCGCATTGCCTGTTTTGTTTTTCTGTTACTTAGAATTTCAATCATTTCGCTGCACACTTTGCATTTCATATCTTGCTTAACATTTTTTTCGCATTTCCATTGAACTTACAAATTATTATTTAGACTTTATTTATCTCGATAACTGTTTTTTCGCATTTTGTCTCTACGGTAATCTATTGTTTTGGCATTCAATTACTTCGCCATTATCAGATTATTATTGCTTGTGAAATCGGTTCGGGTTTTCAGAAATTTAATAAATATTTTCTTTTATTATTTTGTTTAAGAGTAAAATGAAACATGTATCTAACTATGCATTATGGATATGTTCAGTTTTGGTGTTCAAATGAATGTTTTTGTTAATAAAACAATGTGCCCAATATTTCGAAATTTGATATTATTTCTGACTAATTGGATCTGAAAATGCTTTTAAAATATGATATCGTAGTCGCGTTTTTCCGGTACGCCCTCACACAGCTCGTCGTTGTATCCTCTTCTCCACACATTACCTCAACCTACGGAAACAAAAACCATTCAAAATATTTTTCTTCGAAACGACTAAGGGTTTCCTCATCTGCTTTCAATTAACTCCATGCTTCCGCGCCGTAAAGTAGGGTCTTATAAAGGGTTGCCTTGGTTTTCTGGTGAGCGTTTTTCCTCCATCTCCTTCACCCAAAGAATCAGCAATTGCCAAGAATTATTATCCGTTTGATCTCTGAACTGATGTTGTTTTCCGTGTATATAGTGGATCCTAGGTGGTCGAAGTCTTGTACTACCTCGAAGTAATGCCTGTCCACTGTGAAGTTTTTTTTCCAATTCGTCGATGTAGCCTGCCCTTATTTGATGACAGTATGTCCTTCGTTTTACCTTCATTATCCGTCATATCTATTTTTGCCATTAATTTAAAAAGAAGACGGTTTTCCACTCTCGATCCCATCTGAAGCGATTTGTTGCAAGAAGTGGCGGGCGCCTCTTCATATTCTGCTGGATATGAAAACGATGAATTTTCCTTTTTCCCGGTGAGCAAAAATTTGAACTATTCCTTCCGTGGTCATCGTCTTTTGTGGATTATTGTACTTAGCTCCCATACACTCGAAGTACCTACGCGTTTATTTAATTGAAAACGTAAAATTAGTCTTTATCTTCTTAGTCGGAGAAAACAAGAGATTCATTTCCCTTGAACTTTACTCAGAGGGTTGATCCGAGCCCATGTAACTACCGCTTCGATGAAATTCGGCGATAAAAAGTGAAAACTGGAGTGAATTTCAACGAATTTGGTAGGATTTCGTTTCGATTTCCGCCGACTTATTTACCATTGCTGTTGTTACAGAACAGGCGAGGCGTACAGGTCTTCTTGAGAATTCAATGAGTTGTCAGAAAGCAACGTGAGCTTTCGGTTCTCAATAACCCCAATTCACGAAATTATCACACACCCCCTGCCATTTAAAGGAAAACATGCCATTTGACAGTCCTGTCAACGTTGCAAATTTTTCACAGGTTAAGTTTTATTTTTGCCAACAATTTTATCGTTAATGTACTCTACTTTCTGTTTTGATTGTTTCGACTCTGCATGTCCTTAGAGAAAGTCCTTACTGGTGGTGTTCTTATACGTCTAGCTGTCTTCGATCGATTACGAACCACCTTGGAGTGGATAGCGCAAGACACGCAATAATGCAACTTGGCGTAGAGTTTAGGCAGAACATAGGTCTCCCAAATGAATGCCTCAGAGATATCCCTCACAGCAGCAGCTTCATGCTTCAACAATATTCCTAATGACGAATTTCTTGATAGCTTTGTCTTTTGGGACACAACGCGCACAATTTGTACATCTTACAGGCTTTACATGGCCAAGATTATGTTTGCAACGACCTCCATTACGGGGTTTTTTTTCGTAATTTTCAGATTTTAATACAACCGCGTGGCTCGAATACTACCGGAAAAGGAAGTGCGTTTAAAAATGATATACCCCTGCAATTATCTGGGTCCATGTAGTCAACTTTTTTTATGTTTTGGAAAGATTCTTGATTTTCTAAAGGAACTAGGGATTTCTGAGGTTTCGTAGATGCGGTTGAGTTCAACTGTTAGCGTCTTTACAAAGTCTTTCGATGCATTTTTATATAACGCAAATGGTATTCGATCTTCACCTGATCGAAGAGCTAAAAGTGATATTGATCACTGGCGCAAAAGAAGAACTCAACCGGCTGAAAGTGCAAAACTGGAGATAATAAATAAATAAATAAATAGGGTGGCGCAACAGAGCGAGGAGCCCCTGTGCCTAGCGCATTTCTCACAACCATGCCTTGTGAGGGAATGGAAGGGACCTACAATTTTCAGCCGGTTCCGAACGGCTAATCGAGAAAGCGCTTTTCATGGCAATGAATTTAATAACGGAGGACTTCCCAATTCCTCGCGAAAGTCGATACCCGTGGGAAAAACATTTTTGCCCCTGTTGGGAATCGAACTCGAACCTCTGGATTAACAGGCTGACATGCTAACTGGAGAGAGCTCGCCGGAAAAAGTCCATTTCGAAAGATTTTGATCCCAGATTCACCCCTAACTGTAATGCCAACCTAAGTATGTAACTTTAACATCATCGATTTAATTTAATTTAACGCAAACACAAAAAAAGTGCATTTAAATTATCTGCTCTTTCTCATAACGTTTATTGCAACTACGCAGTATCTACAAATGCGAAGTACACTCTTCTTCCTTATATGGGACAGTAACCCTTATAGGGTTTCTATTTCTTTACAAATGTTAATACAAAACAATGGTTTCATATTCTCATACTCAAAGCTCTACATCACTTAAGATTTGAAAAGGAAAACGCCAAACAATAGATCAAACTTACTTCCGGCTAAAATACACACACACACACACACACACATACAACAAAATTATACAAGACAAAGAACAGAAAAGAACTCTCCTCAACCTTGCGTCGTACACTGTGATGTTATGAATCAAAGCACAATGTTAGATTAATCCTTAATCCTTTTTAGTGTGTTTTAAAATTTTTCTTAAGTAGAACATGGTAGTTTAATTGTTTTCAGTTCAGATTTTAATTTATTCGAAAGGAAGTAGTAATGGTTAGCATGTCTGTCTGCCAGTAACGTTGGAGTTCAAGGCTCTAGTTCCAGAAAAATCAGTTGTTTTTCCAAGGGTATACGACTTTTGTCGGGGAATTCGGCATTGAGCTGTTTTTATTTTATTTATATGTATATGTATATTCATGCGTGAAGCAGGAGTCATTGGAGCATTTGAAGTCATAGTAGGTGTATGCTAAAAAAGTATTTTGAGTGTGTTCCTTATTATAGTCTTTGACTACCCGCAAGAAGATAAAGGACAAAACAGCAAAAGGTATGAGTTTTTCTTAGATGACGAAGACGATAAAGTGATCATAAGGAAGATCCTACATTCTCATCCTGCAGCAAACTTAAGTCGTTTTAAAAGAAAGTGCGTCCCGTTTTTGTCCAAAATATACTAAGTTATTATGTTGTGTGAATGGTTTCGAATGTAAATCAACTTGTGATGACGACATTAATACCCATCAAGTAAGCGTAGGGTGGATGAAGAGGCGAAAAAACGCCACCATCCTTTGCGATAGAAAAATGCCGTCTAAGCTGAAGATTGTTCGGCCAGCGCTCACAAAAAGATGATAGTGTTGGGCAATGTAGAAAAAGTATGAGAGTAAGTTCAGGGCAACTGAGGTGATGATGCCACTTGGAGTTACAAAGCTTGATCTTATTAGAAGTACTAAGATCCATGGAAGCGATCGCGTCAAAAATATCATCTTGAAACAAAAAAAAAAGAACATAACCGGCTTAGCTGGTTTTGTCTTGTTCAAATGAGCGATCCTTACTTACTTCCTTAGATGGGCATTTCAGTTGGGAGTGAACCTGGGCCTCGACCAACATCCTTCTATAACGACTTCGTTCTCTCCAGTTTTGCACTCTAAGTCGGTTGAGGTCTTCTTCCACTTCATTGCGCCACCTAAGACGAGGTCTTCCCCTTACGCGATTTCCCTGCAATGTGCTTTCGAAAACCCGTCGAGCCGGAGCGTTTGGGTCCATCCGCTCTACATGACCCAAATATCGTAGCCTCGCCATGCGTACTCTTCTGGCTATGCCCATGTCGCGGTGCAGCTCATACAGCTCGTTGTTGTATCTTCTTCTCCACACATTGTCTTCACATATGGGATCAAAGACCATTCGGAGAATTTGTCTTTCGAAACGACCAAGGGTTTCCTCATCCGCTTTCGATAAGATCCATGCTTCCGCGCCGTACAGCAGGACTGGGATGACGAACGTTTTATACAAGGTTACCTTGGTTTTACTGGAGAGGGTTTTGTTTCTCAATTGCTTTCTTAACACAAAGAAGCAACGGTTGGCAAGAGTTATTCTCCTTTTGATCTCCGCACTGATGTTGTTGTCCGTGTCTACAGCGGATCCTAGGTAGACGAAGTCCTGTACTACCTTTTTAGTTAAGTTATGTTTGTCTATTGTGACGTTTTGTCCAATTCGTCGATGTTCTGTGTCCTTGTTTGATGACAACATATACTTCGTCATCATTAGCCATCAGACCCATTTTTGCCGCTTCTGTTTCAATACTCGCAAAAGCACCTATGACGTCACGCTTTCTTCTTCCCATTACGTCAATATCGTCTGCGTAGATTGTTCATCTGGTGTTGACGTTTGGGTTTTGTATGATTTTGAGGAAATCGCATGACAGTTTGTCGCCTTGCCTAAAGCCTTTTTCGACATCAATGGTCTCGGTGAGTTCTACCGACCTTGACGGAGCAGCGTGAACTCTCCAAAGTCATCCTGCATAGTCGAACGAGTTTTGCAGGGATGCCAAGACTAGACATGGCTCTGTTTAGCTCGTCTTTGTAAATGCTGTCATACGCGGCATTGGAATAGATAAAAAGATGGTGTGTATATCGATATTATATTCTCGGGTTTTTTCCAACCAAAACATTCCTGGTAAAAATAAATGAAGGGATAGCTGCTGGGATTGCCTTGTTTCCAGTGCAACAACATGAACATTAGGATGCTTTTTATTTTGCAACTAGGTGTTCTTTTTTCAATCAAACATAAAATTTTTTGTTATCTAGAAATATGTTCCTAAACATTTAGAACTTCACCGATTTCCCATATGAATTACATGTTTTCATCAAAATTCTACAGCTTAGAGGGATTTTAGGGTACCATCTTTATTGGGTTGGGAATTGCGATATCTTCAGGATTTAATACTCTGCAAAAGTTTCCACAGCAGCGTAATCGTTACTCGAAAAAAAGTCGAACAATTTTTAAGATTTATAATATTAGAGTTGAATTTAGATTATTAGTCCTTGAAAATTGCATAGCGCCTCAACTTAAATCTCAAGAAATATTGACTTTAGGAACTTGGTGTCTACATAGTTTTTCGTTACTCTTAAAAAGTTTTTCGTAAAAATATCAACCTATTTTTATGTACAGCATTTTTGATAAATTTATAACTTTTTTTCTTTTGTTTTCAGAGCATGTTCTTGAAAAGTCATATCACGGTCTTATACGAGAGAACGAAACTATCGTTGAAATAACACCACTTATCAAAGTGGACGAAGAAAAAATTTGTGATTTTCGTATACTGAAGAAGCCATATCATGAGATACCATTTCAAGTAAGTTTGCTGAATCTGGGTTCTTTTTTTTATTTTTATTTTATAGAGAAACACTATTTTTTGATGCTTGAAAACATATGAATAAAAAAGCGGTTGGCGTCACAAAGCTCGGATGAACAAGGGGTCTTGTGGGGCCTAACACATTAACCTCAAACAATTACGTAACAGTTAGGCATATTAAACATCAATCGACCGAAATAGCTGCAGTCCTCAGACAGATCGACTCTGTTCCTCAACGTATTAATGTGCATCATCCCTCATCCGCCAAAAGAACCATTTCAAATTTCAAAGCCTTGGATTTCCAAGTCCTTACTAAAAAAAGTAAATACGAAAAATAAGCTACGAATCAAATGTCTTAAGAATCCTTTAAATCTATTCTTAAAAACTAAGTTTAATATATTGTGTAGGAACTTAAGAAATAGATCCCAATTTGTCGACATAACTATTACCGTTCTAAATTCACATCTGCTAGGGGTACTTCAAAGGACGAACGGAAAACAGTCAATAGAGCCGTTTACACTGTACATTTAGTTGGACAGACTTTGGCTTGTACGACCAATGCTTGAAATTGTGAACCCTCAGACGACCGCTTGACCAACTTGTTGGAAGATTTTCGAATATTTTTGAAAACTTTGAAGTTGGATGGAGCGGAGATGGAGTTAGACGACAAGCTTGATAGTGTGAACGCAAACTATATCCACCCATCCAACTTCCATCAAACGAAGTCTGTCCAACTTGGGGACTTTAACTTGCCCGATTTGAAATGGAGGACGAATCTTGTTTCGTTCCCTCTAATCCGTCTTCTGATAAAGAATTCATATTCACCGACAGATTTCTTGAATTAGGCATCTTTCAAATGAGCTGCGTTTTAAACAATCTTGGAAGTCAACTTGACCTTGCTTTCTCCTCTGATCCTTTCAATTCCGCCGTCCTAAAAAGCTCACATCTTTTATCCACCCTTGATCATTTTCATTCTCCCCTATCTTTCAATTATTGTCTTGATCTTAGCACTCCAACTATAGAATCTTAGAACACTTCTAGTTTTAACTTCCGTAAAGCCGATTTCATTATACTTAGTCATCTTTTAAGCGGAATTCACTTAAATCTCTTTATTCACCTCTCTACACCCATTGATATTGCTCTCTCCTTTTTCTATTCTTCAAATTTTGCATGATTCATAAAACGTGTTCCCTAAACATCTCAAAAAACCTGTGTATCATCTCCTCCCTGGTACACAACAGAGTTAAAAAATATCCGTAACATCAGAAACAGGCTATGGAAAACATATTTCAGATCCCAGACCCCTTACAATTACTATTATTACCAACAGGCCCCTTCTAACTTCTCAACTTTATGCCAATCTTTATACTTAACCTATCTTGATAAAATGCAATTCTCTCTAATCGCTGATCCAAAGCGTTTTTATTAATTTATTAACGTCAAGAGAAAATCTGACGGTCTTCCTTCAACGCTTAATTTCCTTGACAAATCTACCGATGACCCCAAAGTAGTTGTTAATCTCTTTACTACCTTTTTCAGACAATCATATGCCAATGATCTGAACGACCAGACCTTGGCTATCTCAGGTTTCTGATGAAGCCCGCAAACTACTCTTGTCTTTTTTAATGTTTGTTCCCAGACTGCTTGTGATAAATTAAGGTTACTGGATGATGATTTCTCAGCTGGTCCAGACGGCGGGCGTCCCGGCAATTTTCCTTAAAAAGTGCGCATCAGTGCTCTTTTAACCCCTTGCTAATATCTTTCAACTTTCTCTTTCCCAGGCTGTTTTCCCCTCTCTCTGAAAAGAATCTTTTACCTTCCCAATTTTTAAAAACGGCTGTAAAAACCAAATCTCGAACTATCGACCGATAGCTAAGCTCTCCGCCAACCCTAAATTTTTCGAAAGCATTTTGTACGACTCTCTGTATTTTCATTGTAAACCAATTGTCTCTTCACTTCAACACGGATTCCTAAAAGGAAGGTCTACTACGACTAACCTTACCCAATTCGTATCAAAGACTCTCTTGGCCATGGAAAAGGGCAACGAGATCGATGTTATTACTACAGACTTTAGTAAAGCATTCGACAAAATTAACCATCAAATTATCTATCTCAAACTCAAAGCCTTTGGCTTCCCACCTTCAATTATCGAGTGGGTCAAATCATACCTAGAGAACCGAGTGTATAGAGTAGTTTTTAGAAACGCAGTTTCTAACCCGATATTTGCCTCTTCTGGCGTTCGCCAAGGCAGCCATCTAGGTCCACTCCTGTTTGTGCTTGCAATAAATGACGTCGCTAGTGTTATTTCTTTTTCTGATCTGTCTATTTATGCAGATGACATTAAAATCATAAAAGTCATATCCTCTTCTCACGATTCCTCTCTTCTTCAAAATGACCTAAATGCTTTTCTTACTTGGTGTAATAAGAACTTTCTTGAGCTTAACGTTAATAAATGTCAATCTATGACATTCTCGTGTTTACGCTTACCCTCTAGTCTTCGAACGTACTACTTCAGTAACGTGCCTATCCGCAGAGTTTCGTCTATTCGTGATCTTGGGGTTATTTGTGATAAAGAGCTGAATTTCCACTCTCACATTAACTATATTATAGCGAAAGCAAACTCCTCTCTTGGGTTTATCAAACGCTGGTCTGGAGAATTTTCCGACCCCTACGTCACCAATCCTTGAATATGCTAGTCAGGTTTGGTCTCCCTGCCAAATAACTCAATCCCTAGAATTGAAGCTGTGCAAAGAAGATTTCTAAGATTCGCTTTGCGTAGATTGCCTTGGTCTGATCCGTTCATTTTACCTCCATATGAAAGCCGTTTGCGACTAATTGACATGGTCACCTTTTCGAAACGTCGTCATATCGCCGACATAGTTTTCGTCCATCAGACCATGACCGGTACCATAGACTCCCCGGAATTACTCGAGCTGATTTACATGAACACTAATCCACGTAATCTTCGTTCTGTCCCCTTCTTCCACCTCCCTACTCTCCGCACAAATTACGCTTATTTCAACCCCACATGCAGAATGCTGCGAATGCTGTAGGAAATACCTTTGACTTTTCCCTTAGTTTCTCTTCCCTAAGAAAAATTCCCCTTTCAACTTCTAAACCTTGCACTTCAACTTAGAACTAAGCATTGTATATTTGTAAACATATTTATTTATTTGTTTATATTTTTTTAAAGTTTAAATATTTTTAAGTTTAAATCTATTGTTCTAATCGCTTGTAGTAAGCTTAATAAATCTAAATCTAATTGTACAGTGTGCACTATAGTATTCTTAGCAAATCATCTGTTGTGAAAAAACCAACCAGCATTCGGGTAAATAACTACGTTGTTTCAGATAAACAGGTCATTAGTAATGAGTTTAATAATTATTTTACTAACATTGCTACCAATCTTCATGTCACCATCTCTGTGTCCCAGCTGTTTGACAACAATGTCTTTTGATGAGCTGATAGTCTGTAACAGTTTTGTATTTAAACCTTTTTCTGCGATTGAAGTCTTGAGAACTGTGTGGAATGGATGGTATTTCTAGCAAATGTCTAAAAGAAGTAGCTTGCTTTTTGGTTGACACTGTCATACACTTTTAATCGTCGCGTCTTCGAAGGAATATTTCCTGAAGTCTTAAAATGCGCAGATGTTGTTCCTTTATTCAAAAAAATTTCACCTACAGAAATCTCCAATTACAGACCTATCTCCCTTCTTCCTGTAATATGCAGGATTTTCGAGAAGCTTGTTAAAAGTAGAGTATTGGATTAACTAATGAGAAATCAATTTTTTCATCCCTCTCAATTTGGTTTCCAAAGTGATAAATCAACAGAAAATGCACTTTTAAAGTTTTGTGGTGAAGTAATGTTTAAGTAAAAAGTGTACTGCTGCATTGTTCATCGACATTACTAAAACCTTTGACATGGTTAATCATGTCATCCTTCTGAAAAACTTGAATAGGCAGGGTTCCGCGGTTTTATGCTGGAATGGTTCAGATCCTTTTTGTCAAACAGGTCTCAAAAAGTAAAATTGGATGAAGTCAGGAGTGATAAACTGATACAAAACGTAGGGGTATCACAAGGTTCTGTGCTTGGCCCAATTCTGTTTCTCATTTATTCCAATTCCTTGTTTGAACTTCAAAGGTACACCTACTGCTTTCGCTGATGACGTAGGTTTCCCATATGGTTCAGATAGTCGCTTTGACTTAGTCGCTAACATAAATTGGGACCTTAATCTTTTGCGGATCTGGTTCTTAGTTCATAACTTGGTTATGAGTCCAAAGACTAAAGTAATGTATTTTAGTTTGTCCCCTAGACTGGACCTGGATGTCAATATTTATTTCCATAGTCCTGAATGCCAAAGGTTCAAAATGTGTACATACTTTTGCTCATCGGTTACATCATCTTACCCATATGATTGTGATGAAATCTGTGATGATAAATGTTTTTTAATCGAGAAAGTTACAGAATTTAAGTACCGAGAAAGAATTTAAGTAATCGAGAAAGTTACAGAAGTTAAGAACCTAGGTCTTACTATAGACTCAAGAATGAATTTTGAGAACATATTTATGTTGCACACTGAGACATTCTTATTTCCTAAGTAATGTTTGTTCTTCTAATTTACTTAAAGCTATTTACTACGGAACCTTTCATTCGAAATTACAATATGACATTACTTACTGGGGAGGCAGGTATAAGAACAAAATGCAACCATTGTTAGTTCTACAGAAAAATATTATACGGAAAATATGTGGCAAACGTGGCAGACATCCTAGTTATTCATTGTTTCGTGACTAAAAAATTCTTCCTGTTCGCCATTTGTATTGTTTTAAAGTGCTCAAAACATTTTTTATGAAATTTGGAAATCGCAACTTTCGCTTGATTTCAAATTATAATTTGCGTGGAAACTTTTCTTCCTCTGTATCTGTTCCGATCTTCCATACTTCTACCTAGCGTAACTTTTGTAATGTTTCTTCACATCGTCTATTTAATAAACTTCCTTTATCCTTGAAGATGATCACTATACCTGGAATGTTTCTTAAGATGTTTAAAGATTGGCTTTTCAATTTCGTTTCTATTGAACGGCTGCTTTCTGTCTCTCTGGTTTGAAAATTGTTTGCTTAATTCAAAATTTATCTTTCGCTTTAAGATGTTTTCAAAATGTTGATTTTAATTTTTACGAATTTCTGAACTATATTTCCATCACATCACCCAATTTAAAATATTTATTCATATTAGAATTATACAGGGTGATTCGCATAAGGTGTGACAAAAAGATAGGGTGTGTAGGTTGGACCTAGACAAGCAAAAAATCATATGGGAGGGGGGGGTCCATTTTCCCCCGTTTAGGCGGGAGGGGCAATTTAAGAAAAAAGTCACTAAAAATTGGAAAAAAATTATTTAAAAATAACGGCAGTACCTACAGAGTCGTACTATAGCATTTTGAAAAGCCAAAAACTTTAACATTAATTTAAATTTAAAACTAAGCTGTTCAAGTAAATAATTTTTGAAATATTAATTTTCAAAGTCAAAATTTTGAAAAAAAAAACATAATTTTTTTTCTTAACCACTTTTCTTCCAAATTTTACGTAATTAAGTAGTTTTTTTTTGGCTTATTTTCAATGCTCTTATTTATTTTTGATCAAATACAAGAAACCGAATGTCAAAATAACGTGTAGTTTTTGAGAAAACCAAAAACTACAAAAACGACTTTCGTCAAATTTTTTTTTTTTTAAATTTTTTTTTCGTTATTGGACTTTTAAGTGAATTCTCAATAAAAAAAGTAAAGAGAAAATCCATCTTTTATTTCGTAAGTTCACTTAAGAATCCAATAACGAAAAAAAAAACTTAAAAAAAAAAAATTTTGACAAAAGTCGTTTTTGTAATTTTTGGTTTTCTCAAAAACTACAAGTTATTTTGACAAGTACTATTTGGTAGAGAACCTTAACTAAAAGATTTTCTGAAACACGAACTCCACCTTGCAAAATATCCTCTAAGTCATAATGTAAATAATAGGGAACGCAAATTTCATCCCTGCCTCAGACCTATTTTTACTTCGAATTGCTGGGAATTACTTCGAATTGCTTCAAAACGTTTACAAACTTCGACGATACTCCTTTATTACACAGTCCATTCCTGTCTATAGTATCGAAGGCCGAATTGAAATCAACGAAAAATCCGTAGAGTTTTCTTTTGGATCCAATGAAGATTTCAGCTTAATTGGTAAGCAAATAGATTTGGGCGATTGTCGAGTAATTCTTTCGAGAACCAGCTTGTGACTCGCTCAGTAAGTTTTTATTTTGAATCCAATCATAGAGCCGTTTCAACAGAAGTTTTGTGAAAATTTTCATTGATGAATTCAATAGTGATATTCCTCTGTAGTTTGCGGCCACTTCCTTGTCACCTTTTTTGAAAATTGGGCAAATGATGGCTTCTTTAAAGTAGTGTGGTAGATATGCTGAATCAAACGCTTGGTTTCAGGCTTTTGTTAAAGTTTCAATGAAAATTGGGGTTAGTGTTTTATAGAATTCTTGAGGTATGTCATTTGTTCCTGGAGACTTGTTGCTTTGGAGTTCCTTCAATACAAGTTGAACTTCTTCACAGGAAAAACTTGAGTCCAATTCAATAAAGGTTTGGCCAGTTGGAAAATTGAAGAAAGACTGTTTTTTGTTAGCGTTTCAAATGGTCGATTTCAATGGGTGGAATGACTAGTTTGTTTTGTTTGTTTACTTATTTTCCTAACAATTTTCCAGCGTTTCTGCAATCAGCGAGGTCTTCCGCAAGTTTTCTTGAGTATGTTTGGCGTTTAAGGCTTAGAAGTCTTTGTATTGCTTATTTATAGCTAGATATTGCTCTTTGAAAAAGACATTCTCTGGATAACTTCTTAGTAATTTTAGCCAAGCAAAGGATTTCCAACGAGCTACCATACAATCTTTATCAAACCACTTTTCGCGGTATTGGATTGTTTACTTTTTCACTTGACATTGCTGACTGGTATAGAATTCAGGACAGTACAAACCAGCTCCTTATCCTTACAAACCTGGCTTTGAGGTATTCTTTAAACAGAGTTTGATGGTTCTTTTAAGAAAAAACTATATTAGTTGTCAGAACAGTTTTCCTTTGATATCTTCCAGAACTCCTTCGTGTTTTTTTATTTCACTAAGAGATTTGGCTTGAGTAGCTTCAAACTTGATCTTCTTTGCCAGGCTAATTTTGTTTTATAATTATCATTAGCTTGAGTGTACCAATTACGAATTACATCACAGGAGTATTTACGAAATGCTTTAAGCACAGCAAATGATTAATTTCGAGCACTTAGGCATTCTCTATCAAACCACTTTTGAGTGAATGAGGTCGATGAATTTGGATTGGAGTTGGCCAAAGCATTCCTTATGCATTGAGTAAGTTGATTTGATAACGAGTCATTCGTTGTTGTAGGTTTCTCGATTAGAAGGTTTCCATTGGTGCACAATATTGGTTTTCATATGGAATTTCCCCGCAGTATTTACTATGATGCTAAGTTAGAATTTACACCACAGCACTTCACTTCATTGTTCGTAGAGGAAATTTAATAAGAGGGTTCATTAAAAGATGAGCTAAAGAGTCACGTCACTCGGTCGCTGTATTGCTATCATGCTATTCCCCCCATCTAACCTAACCTAACCAAACCTGAGTTTGCAATTGCGGTATGGACTAGACTACAACAGAAATATTCGACGGGGAAGATATTTCACGATGACCCAAAAGTACTAAAGTATTGCAGGGTATAATCGGGTAATTTCCACCATCATCATTTCAATGCGTTGTTGAAGCCATACCTTTAGAAGCTATATAAAGTGGTTAACGTTTTTAGTGCGTCGCCATAATATGAACGACCAATTTTTTTTTACAATTTAAGTTTTTATTGAAAAGCTCATTTGTTTTACAATATTTGATATATACAATTATAAATTCTTAGACTAACATTATAGTTTTAAAATCTGCGAGCACAGATGGGGGTCTGCTTCGTTAAATTGGCGGGTTCTATGCCTTTTTATAAAAAGGTATCTATGACTAACAGTTACTTGTTTCTTAAATAAATAATTGGTATGTTCTCGTCGGCTTGAGCAGTGCTGACGGTCGTTGGCTGTAATGTTGGTGGGCGAGGAATATTAATTGGATGGTCGCTTCGATCCTAGAAGCTATTATATTTCCACTTTTTTAGGTCTCTTGGTGTCTTCAACCTCTGTTATGCTGCGTTCCTCTTCCTGCAGCGACGTAGAATTCTCCGAAGCTGTCTTCTTGCGATATTCGAAATGCTGAATCCATTATGGATAGCACCTGAAGATATCGGTCCTCGGGGGCTGCGTTACCTGCAATTATATTAATAAGAGGGCTGGGATGGGATGGGATTTTCCTCAGTATTTTCGTGCTGAGAGTGTGTAGGTATTTGTCTATAGGAACAATTTTAGTTGTTTCGTAGAGTCTTTCATTGCTGTAGTAGCGGACTGAATTTGGTTTTCTATTCAAAGATGTGCAATATCGAAGAGCCTTGCCCTCGAATACTTGCATTTTCTTCATATATGTTGAACTTATTGTGTTCCATATAGGAAAGCAATAACTTAGTATAGGACGAATTAGTTGCTTGTAAAGCAGAAGTTTCGTTCGTGTTTGGAAACAACCTCTTACTTTCATAAGAGGACGAAGAAGAGCTAAGGCACCGTTTGCCTTTCGAAGAGTGTGTTTAGCATGTTGGTTAAATTTGAACCTTTCGAAGAAATGAACTCCAAGGTATTTAACGCTTTCCTTAGGTGTGATAATTGTGTTATCGGGGATTGTCAGGGACAGGAGTTTGCATCTTGTGGCTATGCCATTACGCGAGGGATTCCTAAGGCAGATTAACTCTGCTTTAGTGGGATTGATTTTAATTCCCCATTGAAGGTAGTAGCCCCAGACCCTAAGGATGTGTTCCTTCACTCTACGGAGAGCTATTTCTGGGCTTATGGATGCACTATAAGTGATAGAGTCATCAGAATATAGTAGTGTTTTTGTCATTGGGGTGTTTGCTGGTTGGGCGAGGGTGAAAAGATTGTAGAGGTTAGATCGAAGACGTGAGCTTTCCCACTCGTTCGTAAAACTTACGGTAGGTCAAGCAGCTGTGTATGATTGTGATAAGATGTCTAGGCAAGTGAAATGATTTCAACTTGAAAACCAGACTATCTTTCCAAACGGTGTCAAATGTTTTTTGAATATCAAGCAGGCTACTGTTACCTCTTTTTTGTTAAGAGCCAGGGTTGTATCTGCGTGAAGCTTTAACAACGGGTCGAAAGTGGAGTGCGAAGTGCGATGCTTTGAACCCAAATTGGTTAAGCTGCACTATACCCATTGAGGAGCATAGTGAGCGAATTTTGTTGAGAATTAGCATTTCAAGTAGTTTGCTGAGGTTTGGGGGGAGCGAGATAGGTCGAAAACTGCTAACAGAATTCGCCCCTGGTTTCTTAGAAATTGAGAATATTTCCGCTATTTTCCATTTACTTGGAAAATAACTGTTGTTAAGACAGTTATTGAGAATAATCGTAAGAATTATAAAATATGAACGACCAGTATTTAGTCAACGTGGTATACCGCCCTTAACGGCGAAAATGCTCGTTTGCCTTGGAGCCAACCAAGAACAATCAAAATTTTTTGCCAAAAAAGCCCCATACGAGAAAAGCATTGCGAATGCGAAGAACGTCGGCAGGCATGCTCTTTGTTTAAGACTTGCTTCAGTAGTATGAAATAGATAAGTGAGATTACGAAGCTTTTGGCTTGCGCCGTACCGCCCGCCGGCCACGCCGCCGCGCCGTAAAGGGAGAAGAAGAAAAACCTACCTAATTTGGACTTTCAACAGTACATATTTATTTTCATCAATTATGTTTTTTTATTTTTATTACAGATCGAACTGGTTAACAACCTTGGTATCTTAAAAGCTCGTCGCACTCTTAACTGTGAGAAACGCAAGAGCTATCATTTTGAAATTGTTGCCATATTCTGTGATAGTACACACTCAGCAAGCGCAACTGTTCATATTTCTGTCATTGACATTAATGAATACGCTCCGACTTTCCTCCAGCCATCTTACGTAACTGAAGTGGACGAAGGTCGGCTCTACAAAGAAATCATACGGGTGGAAGCAACTGACAAAGATTGCACACCATTATTTGGAGATGTTTGCAAATATGAAATCCTTAATAACGATCAACCATTTACAATCGATAATGAGGGTTCGATTAAAAATACCGATCCTTTATCGCATAAAGCATCGCACAATCATATACTTTCGGTGGTGGCCTATGACTGCGCAATGAAGGAATCAGCACCTATTATGGTTAGCATCAAAGTGCGAAGGGTGTGCGAAGCGCGTTTAGTTGGCATACCTGAGCGTATTGATTATACGGTAAGTTGCGTTTTTATTCACTTTACGAACAAATAAGTTAATTTTTGTGTTAACGTTCAGGCAAGCTCCATAGAGTCACTATCGCTGTTTCCAAATGCACGGTTTGAATTGTGTGACATGTATTGCAACGGCGAGAGCATGGGAATACGGACTTCGATTGCACTAAAGGTGAAGAAAAGTTTAGATTTACAAGCGTGACATTTAATTGAGATTTGTTGTTTCTTTTAGACCAAGCACATATCTTTTGGCTGTGATCGTGATATAACAAACTGTGCACCTGGCTACTCCTTAGTTGATCTTCTGCCACGCGGTACTGAATGGACGAAAGATCTAAGCTACGATGAAGGTTTCGAGCCAGTGTTCCACTTTGATGGCTCCTCCGGGGTTGTTGTACCTGACAGCTTGGTAATGAGGCACGATTTCGCTTCACGTCCTTTCAGTATTGTTACCATATTTAGACACTTCAGTCTACCAACGTCTAATAAGCATGCCAAGGAGCATATTGTTTGTAGTGCCGATGATCACAGTAAGTCCCATCTGCAACAATGGTATATTGGTATTATATTTTCTATTTAATTCTATTCTTGAAGAAATGAATCGTCACCATATGGCTCTCTTTGTCCGCAATTGCCGATTGATACTTCTATTGCGTAAAAATTTCAATGAAGGAGATTTGAATATATTTAGTCCAGCTGAATGGCGCTGGAAGATACCACAAGTGTGTGACAACGAATGGCATCACTATGTACTAAATGTGGACCAATCGAAAGTGGAATTGTACATTGATGGTTCTAAGTTTGAGAATTCTGTGGAGGATCATCACAGCAATCCAGAGGTTATTGATGACTGGCCTCTGCATGCTGCGCATGGTGTGAATACAACCCTGACCGTTGGTGCGTGCTACCAAAGCTCAGAAAATCGTTTAAAACATGGTTTCACTGGAGACATTTCCGAGATCAAATTATCGCTCAATAGTGTACTTTCAAGTGAAGATGTGAAATGTGGAACAAATTGTGCTGAACATCTTGTACCACCACCTGAAAAAATCCTTGAGGCCGATCAACAAGTTCAATCAAATGCTCAACTGAATGAAATTTACATCGAAGGCAGTAATAAGGCAAATATTGAGAGCCTATTGCAAAAGATACAGTACATCAATACGAAACAAAATCCAACAATTGGTCGAAGAAACATTGAGGTACGAACAACGATGATGTGCATTAATCAAAGTGCAGTTCGTTTGCCAACAGTTGAGACGTACATTATGGTAAATGAACCAAGCTCGATGGTTGCAGCTGCCGCATCAACGAAAGACTTTTCAGAATTACAAAAAATTAGCAGTAGTTCGGGGTCAACGTCAAGCAACGAAGAACAACAAAAACCATTAACAGACGAGAATAAAGCAAAAATTGTAATTAATGGCAATTCAAATCATCTAGTGTCATATCCTGAGATTAAACAAGGAGTCCGGATTCTAGGCAACATTAATATAAGCGTTATGACAGGTGGACACATCTTGCCAAATCTCCAGAGCCTAGATTCATGCAGTGTTATTGTTTTCCCTAGTCTAAATCCAGATCATGAAGAGATCGAAGTCGATGGTGATGAGTCACTCTCATCGACATTGGATATTAAAACAAATATCAATAAAGACGGCGTTGAGATGATTGGCTACGATACAACGTCAAACTATTTAGATGTTCTCAAGGCATTGGTCTACAGTAACAAGAAACCAGCCTATTATCTAAATAGGGTTTTTAAATTATCATGCTCACAGCTCAACTTGCAATTCAAGAGTGCTGAATTCACACTTACACTCACTGTATTACATCCTAAACAAAGTATTACCACTACTACATCTGCGCCCAACCTTGCCATGCAACCACTTCAGCAACAATATGGTAAGTTAGAACGTAATAAATAATTATAGTGAACAAGTCAATTATGCTAAATCATATTTGTTTCTGTTTGTTTAGATTCCAACATGTTTGCACATGCAATGATTCATTCGCACGATGTCCAAGAGCCCAAATCTCGGGTTCATGCTGTAACGCACCACGGTAAGTTGTAATAAGATGTTTTCAATATAAAAAAAAAACCAACAGAATAATGAAAAGTAGTGGACAACTGACAGCATAAAAAGCAGAAAAGCTGAAAAAGAAGAGATTTTTGTGATCTGTTCTTTCTCAGAAGGAAGTGCAAAAAGTACTATTGCAAAGTTATCCACACAAAGTCATTGAAAATTAGCGATGTTCTTTGATAGAAACTAAAATTTTGTCACTTTAAACAGCAACAAAGTACTATTCATTAAATAAAGCGACTTAATTGTTCTCCCTTTTGTTCAATTTATAGCTGCAAACTCACATCCAACAATGCTTATCATCCTTATATGTGTATTCTTCGTAATCTTGTTATGTGGGGTATCAATTGCGCGCATGAGGAATAGCAATCACAAGTATATTGATAGACACCAACCTTGTCCTAAGGTAAGTTGAATTTTGTAAATGAAAAAAAAAACTCTGTACCCTAATTTCTCAGCAAACAATTGCGCTCTATTTTTTCAAGATGAAGTTTTTGATGTGAAGGCTTCCATCGATTTGTTACTTCGAATATGGTCAAAATTACTCACACGAAACTTCTTTTCAGCTTCTGTAAACTTACTATCATACTTTATTTATGTGTACGTTGCCCAACATTGAGCTGGGTGAATAACCGCGGTCATTTTTCAGATGATGGCGGATTTTTCTCATCGGTTCATCAAACCTACGCTTTCTCGATGATTGTAGTCATTCCCAGTTACATATTTTTATACTTTTCACACTTGGGAAGCACACTTTGATTCAAATAAATGTCTGGATCAGAAAGCAAAAAAGAATGAAGAAAACTTGTTGGCGTTGCCACGGGGCGTTTTTTTGCCAAGCATTTAATTTACTTTTCTGGCCTTTTTATCAGCGAACTCTTTTATGAGGCTCTCAAAGTCGATGTTTTCAACAATTTCGTTTTCAACTGACAAAGTTGCTAAGTTTGTCAATCAGGATTGAGATATTGTTGATCGAAGATAGGTTTTTATCAGCTTCAGTTTTGAAAAACTCAGCTCCCCACTAGCAACCGTTACATGTATAGTCAATAATATTCGCAATGCTGTCCATACATTTGGATATAGTTGCGATCTTTGATGAAATTTTAAACAAAAATGAGAATAACCACATTTTGATCAGGCAAATAGGATATCAGAGATCAGACTTACAAGTTTATCACACAACATACAACTATCTATGTCTGATTTAGAGTCTACAGTTAATTTTGATTGGAGATCACTACAGAGCTTGACAAGGTCCAGTTTTTCTGGAATCTGTTTCATATTGTACAAAAAAGACCAAGATTCCGAGTACTCATTTAACTGCTCGAATCTTTCATTGACTGAAATTAATGTAGTATCCAAAAGACTTTTGGAAATTTCTACCTCAAATTTTCTTTCTGGAGAAGTTATAAGGTCATCGCGTGCAATTTCACCAGCTTGACGCTTAACACGTCGAATTCTTGTTGTAGCTCGAAACACAGGTTCAATTTCTAGTTCTACGCCAACTCCTTCGCAGTAAAAATACCGCTTTTAAAGCCTGTATTTCTGTAGTCTTCCAAGAAATTGACGTTTTTTTTTCAACATTTCTGTATATTTACCAAGATCCATGTCACTTGACAGAGGCAAAAATGTTTTCCACGGGTATCGCCTTTCGCGTGGAATTGGCAAGTCCTCCGTTAGTATTCATTGCCATGAAAAGCGCTTTCTCGATTAGCCGTTCGGAACCGGCAGACAATTGTAGGTCCCTTCCATTCCCCCTAACAAGAAATGGTTGTGAGAAATGCGCTAGGCCCAGGGGCTCCTCGCTCTGTTGCGCCACCCTATTTATTTATTTTACGTCACTTGACTGTTGAGATTTACTTACAATATTTATTTGAAAAAGTATGTCATACTGAAATCTATTAGCTGTTCGGCTGTTCGGCTGAGTTTCAATAGCCAAAGTAGTGAAAGCATCGTGGATAGTACTAATTTGATAACGGACTGCTTTAACACTGCTTATTCTTGCTTCTCAACGTTTGTCACTGAGCTTTTTTATAGTATATAGTCCCAAGTTATCGGTTAGAATTTTCCATGAACAGAAGCTGAAAACGATGTGAACAACGTCTGAAGTACCCCCAAACAAAGTGACTGATACTACGGATGACCTAGCAGTGCGATGCTGCTACTAACTAACTACTAGATTGTAGTTATGACAGCCACCCTGTACATAAACAGCTAAGGGGTTTATGTCGAAAATTCTCCAATTGACCAAAATGTTCAAAAAAGATCGGCAATGTGTTTTTCTATGATTGGGGATTCCAGGTAAAATGAACTCCGATAGAACAGATTGAATACTGTGTTTCATTCAAGTGTTGCCAACATAAAAAAAACCGCTTGACCTCGAACTATGAACATGAGCTTGCGGCGCCCTGGGCAATTACTAAACCGCGTCCTAACTCTACTGGCAGTCAGGTTACAGATACCTATATGTTCCTTTATCATGGTAGTGTCTTTTGGTTTTTTTTTCGAATACATGGAAAGCAACAAAAAGAGGTTGCTATTTGGTGCAATGGGCCGGTATTTTATTCTGAGTGCTCCAGTAAGTATTTTAAAAACCTCCAAAAGAAAAAAGTCTTATCGTATCTACGATATTTTTCCTAAAAATTGACTTTATTTGGATACTGTGGCAGTGATACATACTTGTAATAGTTTCAGTGCGAAGTTCATCTAAGCAAGAGCAGAATAACCGAATCAGTGATCGCGTGAGATTGTACCATTGTTCTTTCAAAATTCGCTCTAAATTACTTTTTTTTATTATTATTGAATAAGATTGCTCGAAAACGTTTACTGTCGAACTCACAGGGTATTACTTGATAACGTATGCTCGTTACCCGGTTTTTGTTTGATATACGACACTTTGCGATCCAAGTTGAATAAAACGGAATGTGTTTTTTAACTTAAAGAACTCTACGAACGCATCATTAATTTCTACAGAATGCTTACCTCTTCCAACAAATCTGTTCCCTCAATTACAAAATAATACAAAACAAAAATATTGCAGATTGCAGACGAAAGTTTGGTCTGGGATGATTCTGCTCTCACAATTACCATCAATCCTATGCAAAACGATGTAGTTTCTGAGGACAGTTCTGATTCAGAAAACTCCGATTCAGAAGATGAAGAAGGTAAACACGCAGCTGGAATAAAAAACATTTAAAAAAAATTAATACATTTTGTAATGTTCTTTTTGTATTATTTAGTTGTTAATGGAAAGTATCAAAACGTCAGCCAACTGGAGTGGGACAATTCAACAATGTAAATAAACTTAATAAAAAAACAAACCAAGTAACTTAAATTATGTAGGAGGAGAAGAGAATAAAACAAAGCAAAGCAAGGTAAAACAGAAAATAAAAAACATATATACATTTTTAAGTAAAACAGCAACAAAAGAAAAATCAATTTAAAAATTTTATGAATGTATATACATATATATAAAAATATTTTTATATATGTATATGCACTGACAGTAAAAAAAAAACAAAAACAAAAACAAAATAAGAACAATGTGACAGACAAAAAATTTAACTTAGTTTTTAGAATAACAAAAACAACAAATGCAAATAAGCTTACAGAGAAATAATTGTAAACAAAACATTAGCTGGTATAATTGTATTGTATACACACAGGGTGACACATCAAACAAAAATGGTGAGCACGGGTTTACTCAAATGTTGTGTATGGTATTTTGACTTTAATTTTAATTTTTTTTTTATATTTGTAAAATAAAGAGAAAAAGAAAACTATTACAGGAAAAACTAAAACAAACACTAAATTGCACATAAAGACAAAAAAAAATCAAAACTGCTATTGTATTAAAACTGGCAATAGATTCTTGTCAAGCGGAATTAGTTTGTGTGTCCTTTAGAAGATTAAAACAGTGCCAGCGTCTTAAATAAAAAAAATTAACCAAACGCAACGCAACCCAAACAAACTGTGCAAATGAATAAATACTCCTTTTTCCAGGAATACAAATCTATCTCACCTGCTTGCGAGAAATTCCGTGCTTTTCTTTTATCTTCACACCATAAATGTATAAAAAAAATAACTTTATATACACTTAAAAGGCAGATGATGATGATTATCGTCATTTAAAAATTACTCTAAGACAAGAAGTGAATTTTAAATTAAAAAAAAAATAATAAAATTATGTTAAAGGTGTAAAAGAAATCGTTTTTTCTTTTTACTTAGTTTAAGTTTGTTTTCTTTTTCGTTTTCGTTTCCTCGTGAGTATTTAAATTTTAATCATTGTCGTTAGTTTGAATCTTAGTCTGTTAATGTATCCCCGAAAATAACTTTCACAGTTTTCTCAATTGTTTAACTGAAACATACACCCACACACACACACACACAAACTCTGCATATAAATTTATATTCATAGACATACATATAAAATTATTTTGAATGCGTGGTTGTGTATAATGCAGTGTATAATGTATACGCAACTCAGCATTCGAAAATGCGTTAAAAACAGAACTGTTAGATAAAAATAAAACAGAAAAACATATATACATATTTATAAAGTCAGCAAAAATCTAATCTAATAAGTGTATAGGTAGACTTTATGAGTTTGACGATAAGTAAAACTTAGTCCTTATTTTCGATAGACAAGCAGACAAAAACTTAAAAAGAGAACAAGCATGTGAGACTTGAATAGGTACTGCTTGCCTGTGTGATGTCTTTTATTACGCCTATGATTGTTGCACGTGCTTATTTCACGCGCATATTCTCCGCTTGTATATTTCAAACAAATTTTTTACAGTCCTTTGCCAAATTATTAGACACACTATATTTTTATTTTTAAATATGTTTTTATGCAGTAAATGAGTATTTAAACTACAATTTTATTAATTTTTATTCAAAAGATTTGCCGCCCTATTATGGTTGTCAACTATCAATCAATTTATTCACGATAAGTGCTATCAGTCAATCGATAAATATTATTCCATTGTGAACAGAGTGCTCGTACTTAGCGTTGACGCACCTCATATCTAGGTACAAAGTTGCCATTTTAATTTCCTGCGTTCAAGGAACTCTAAACACTTTTAACTTCAAAGGACACTTCACAGCATATCCGTTTAACTTGTCAACCACGTACATACCTGTATATTGGTAGCACAATCCCAGTTGAAAAACCGAGAAAATGTTTATCAACGACGAATTAGCGATTGCCTGAAAAATTGATAGATATCAAAAATGTTGATGAATGTTAATACTAGCGATTAGAGACGTTCAAAATATAGCATTCCTTTCACAATTGATCAAAAGTTCTGTTGTTATCCGTAATACCACTTAACCAATTTGATTGTGAAACGAACAAATTAATCAAGTATCGTATTGATATTTAACAACCATAATAAAGCTGTTGATGGATTTGTATTTTTTTTAACAGAGGACAACGCTGTGTCAACCAACTGATACGTGAGCGTAAACAAGTACAAGCCAGTATAAGTCGCGATCGGTATTGCATCCCAAAGGGATGTGTTTCTGTTGCTTATTGAAATCATTATTTAATATATCAATCAATATAATCAATGTGGTTTTTCTTGAGTTAAATTTATCGGTAGTACAGTGGATAATATGAAAAAAAAAAACAAGTTAACAATAAAACTGTACAATAACACTCGTTTGTTAATATTTTACAGTAAATCTTTTACAGTGCGTCTAATGATATGGCCAGGCACTGTATACTTGTTAAGGGTACTAAGTCCAAGTTTTTGTAGTTTGAAATTAATATTGACGTTTGCTTGAAAGGGAGATAATTTCGAGTTCCACATTTCACTACAGCAAAACTAATTTGGAATGAAAAAGAAGCGAAGCGCGCTATTCCTTCCAATAAACCATTACATTCACTTTTTTATATTCCAGAATTCATTGTTCCCAATTACAATGATTGTCTTAAATGACCCTATGCTAATTTTAACGACGAAGCTAATTTACTGGCAATCCAGTTTAACTGCTAACTCGACACCTCCCAATCCATTCTCGAACATGAGAATATTGATTCTGTTATAAGTACATATTTTTTCTTATTCGCGTGGTAGCGAGAGTCCATAAGGGTTTATATCAAATATTAATTTTCTTTCTTTTTTATGCGAGAGCTCTTATAGATTTTCTTGTCCCCGTTGCCTCATGGTCAGCATGTCTGCCTGTTAGCCCAGAGATTCGTGGTTCGAATCCCAACAGAGGCAAAAATGTTGTTCCACGGGTATCGCATTTCGCGAGGAATTGGCAAGTCCGCTAGTGAATTCATTGAAATATGAAAAGAGCTTCCTCGATTAGCCGTTCGGAACCGGCAGAAAATTGTAGGGCCCCTCCATTCCTTCACAAGGCATGGTTGTGATAAATGCGCTATTCCCTGGGGATACTCGCTCTGTTTGAGACACCATATTTATTTATTTCTTAATGATTTCAATAAATATAAATCAGCCATTTGATCCAAATGGTGTATCTCCGCCATTATCTATCCAAGGTCAACTCATGAAATACCTTGGGGAATACCCAGCAATTCGGCTTTTGTAGGAGCCTGTAAACTGGTGATTTGATTTCATATTTCTACAAGTAATAATTAAAAAACCAGATGCATTTCTCCCCTTAAACAATTTAGCCGCAACACATCCTTCGTTGGAAAGGTTCATCAGTTTTATTTCAAACCCAACTTCGGACTCACAGTCAAGAATAGAGATTCACATTTTGGTCACTTTCCCTTTGACACTATATTTATTCCGAACCTAAGTTCTGACCTGCTGAGAATCTCATCACAATTGGATTGTTGTTCAAAAAGTAAATTAATAACTTTCGCAAAATACCCGTGTTGTAACAGTGTGATAGTGCGTACGAATTTGAAAAATGAAGCCTCATTGAATATCTAAACTAGAGCCCACTTATGCACGTACACGTATACACGTGTTATCTTAAAATAGCTTCCTAAAAATGCGCCATTTCAGTGGACTAGTAGGAAAACAGACGATTGGTGTTGGATGAAAATCTATTGACGAAAAGAGGAAGGAAGGAAGGGGGGAATATTACTGTCTCTGAACATTACGTGGGAAAAAAGAAACATTTTAGGGAAAAGAGATTAGCCACTGTTGGTTAAATTATTATCGATAAGTTTTAAATATCTGTTGCTGCACATTCATAACGAAGATGTTGTTTGGCGTTCGTAGTCAAAAATTGTTCCGAAGGGTTTTGTGATAGCGGCGAATAACGCGTTTCACATTTGACTTAAATATGCTTGATGAATTTTAAACTAGTTTGCAAGTGTGCACTCACGGAAAATTTTCCGAATAAAAATCGAGGTTAAACCATGAAAGTGATCTTCTTCACATAGGCGTTTGGAATCGTCAAAAATTTGCTGGTACCCTACACTTCTCCGCCAGGTATGGTTGAGAGTAATGCAGTAGGTCCCGGTTTTATTCACCGAGGCTCTGTTGCGCAATCTCAATTTATTTATTTAGCGATGTATCTATTTTCATAAGCCGCAATGTCTATCCATAATTTATATTTTCAAGATTCCATATAGGATCATATACTTCATTAATCTTCTGATCAAACTATTCGCTTTTTCCATATTTTCTTATTGAGATAAAGTGTGAAATCCTGATAACTCATTACTTTCAGTCTCAATCCTGTGCATTGACAGTCTCAGCAATGTAAATAGGCCATTGATTATGCCATTGTTTAAAGTTCTCAAATTAAGGATGGATTTTTTTTTCACGTATCCGTCAAAGGGTGAAGTATAAGGAAAAAAAAAAACGCATAGTGCTATTCAATGAGAGGTTTTCAATATGCCTCACTAAAAATATTACTTCGTTTATGATATATGCTGAAAAAAAAACTGTGTGTTTGGCATCCTCTAATTTCATTGCACTATCTATCCGAATAACTGATTCTTGCAGTTAAAATCTATCCTTTTTTGAGTTCATTTATATTTTTTTAAAGGACACAATCAATAGCCTAAAAGGAGATAATTAAAAAGAAAACATTGTACTACGTGTGTATCCAAATAAAAGCAATAATAATACCGGACACAGTAAATGCATCACCGGTTTATAATAATGGTGCCGCAAAGCTGTTGAAGTTTCATACCATTTTCTCAGCAAGTTTGCGTTGTGTTACTAAAACAATAACAACACTGCTGCCCGTCGATGCATTTCGAATGCCTATACCTAACATGAACCACTGCCCTAATTTCAAATTCTGCTTCATTTAAGCTTACATTTTGATCAGGAGTTTTAATAGTTGTCCTTCAGGAATCTTTGTTTTTTTTTTTTGTTGTATAAATTGTGTTTTTGTTGAGATTAGTTGGCGTCCTTTGTCAAGACAGACACAAGGGCTGTATAATACAAATAACCCGCAAACAACTTCTTGTTATCGTTACGTTTCACGATACTCGCTGTCATTTACGATTACATTTGTTATAGTTTTGAAATTCACAATCGGTCTGCGTCGTGGCTATCGTTGTTTCGGGTTTGGTTTTCTTGTCTAGCGTTTCGTAATTCCCAATACCGGCCTAGAGGCGTATTTGAATTCTTAAAATGCTTTCGACAAAAACTATCCACCCATTTACTATTACGCCCTTAAGAATTGCAGAGAAGGAATTAGGGACATTCAAAAGTTTGAATCTTAAAATCGAAGCCCCCCAGAATTGGGATTATCAGAGTCTTTTTAAGGGCTACCTTCATTTTTCGAGGCTTTATAATCCTGCCTGTTCTGTCAAATTTCCTCCCATTTAAACAAACTACTTCAAAAACTTATTGTTAGTTAAGAAATGACAGCTGGCGCGCAGATATCTAATAATAGGTTTGTTCGTTGAAGCCCTGGGGTTGCCCTGGGGTCGTCACAAAGCCTTTTTTTGAAAAACTTTAACTCGTTCTGAATGTCAAATTGACTGTTCTTTTAGCCCTAGGTTTGCCAAGGGTTTTCCCTCCGCCGTAGGTTTTTGCTGTGGCGAGTTTAAGTAATGAACAGGCCTGTCAAATGGCATGTATTTTTGTTCAAATGAGGGGGAAGAGTGGTGATTTTGTGGTTTAGAGTTTTTTGTGAACTGGAAAACACATGTTTTTTTTTTGACAACTCATAGGGTTATCAAGAAAACGTGGGTAAACCCTGGGGAAAGTTCAACGAACGAACCTCATATAACCACCATTACTTCCTTTTTTTGGGCTAGTGACTCAAAGCTTAAAATTCGAATGCATTCCAAACTGTTTCAATTTTTCAGTGAGAGCCTTCGACATTCTCTTTTCAAGTCTTGGATAGAAGAAATTATCGCATCCTTTATTCTGCGTCTTGTTTTTTTTTTTTTTTTTTGTTTGATATTAATCGTAGTTTTCGTTTTTGATTACCATCGCATCAGAAAAATCACACTCAAACAAAACAATTATCATGAAATAAATAATAATTTATAAGAAAATATAAATTTACAATTACGAGTATTATAAAAAGGAAAGAACAAAATCAAAACAAAGTATGAAACTCATGAGATGAGAAAACAGAAATTTAAGTATTTAAATTTTAAAAAACCGTCCAACTGGTCAAAACTTAGAGAAAAAGATAAAAACAATACAAAAACAAATGAATAAATAATATACCATTAAATAAAGTAATTGAATTATAAAAAAAACAAACGTGTTTCCAATTTCTTCTGCCAGCTAAATATTCCGATGGAACACAACACACATATAAGAACCCTAGTCTAACGGGGATTATTTTATAGTTTAAATGATCTTTGAAGCTATGCTGTATAGAATTTTTACAAGAAACCAGAACTTGCTGCAAGAGAAACATGATGTTACAAAAATGCCTCGCGAGGACAGGGTCTATATCTATGTTTAGTCTTTATAAAGTCAATTTCTTTTTTTCTTTTTTTCTATATTCCTACAAAATCAATTAGCTATCTATCTTTCACGTTACTGAAAGTTGTTTTTTTTTTTTTCTTATTGTTTGATGTGAATGCGTTTCTCAATTAAATTTTAATTTTATATGTGGTTATCTTCAAACTTAATATGTATTTGGTTTTTGTAAATGTAGACTGTTCGCTTTTTGTAAACACAAGGTAGATTTAAGGCACATATCTGGATTTTTATACTATACGTGTACATATTTTCTACAACTATAGACTCAGCAAATAACTTTCCACAGCACGTATTGATTAAAGCCATCAATTGTATAAAATATAATCAACTTCACTATTCTGATCATAAGGAAAAAAAAAACAATAAGCAAATATTTTAGTCTGATTTAATCCGCAATATTTATAACTCTTTGGCTTGGCACTTCAGATTACACACTTCAAATGATATTATTGACGTTATAACAAATGAAAACCTTAAACGAATAGCTTTTTAAGTTCAGTATCCGTTTGTTGCAAATTGACATAAATCTCTGAACATAATGAAATTTTAGAGAATGAATAGACTAAACCACATTTAAGTGACTAAAAAGACATATAAAATGTGTCGCTTAGAGGTGCGATAACTTACTCAGCGTCTAAAATTCTTTATAGCTTAGTTTGTTCTTTCTTTCTTCTAGTTCATTGTCGGCTTCACGAGCATCGTTATCTCGTAGGGTACCCTGATTAGAGTTAAACTTGTTCGTCATGAAAACATGAGAAGCTTATTGATTCACCCAGTGTTGTTCGGGTGTAATCTATTCAAAGCGCTGTAGGGCTATTCCAGAATGCTTGGCGGATCGTATTTAAAGCTATAACTCAATTGCGAAGCGCTTCCCTTTTGGTTATTCTGAAAAGCGAACATGGTTGAAAATTAAACTTCCAATATTTCCATTTGGAATTCTTATCCATCCACTCAAATGTTATCTGTTTTGAAATGAAAATTCCAAGTTTTTCCTAGGTATCCGTTGGAAAATAATTTCAAGAACGGAGATAAAAGCAAAATTCTTGGCAAAACAAACAAATTTTTGAATGCAGTTATAGTTTCTTTATTTTTGTTTCATACATTTCAAGGTTGTGCAGGTTATATTCTTGAGCTGTGGTTAATGGCACCATAACAAAATTTAAAATTTAAAATATGAAAAATTGTTTGCTGATCCACTTGCATACTTGGAAGAGCTTCCGTGAAGTTGGTGTTGTTGTTTGTGTTGCTCGAGTTGGTTTTGGCCATGATGGTTTTTGTCTTTCACCACACTCTTCTTTTTCGATCCGCAAGTGGTTTTCATCATCTTGTAGTTGAATTTTGTTTGTAGAGCATGAGAGTTAAATCTCTTCACTTTCGACAATCAATGCGGTAGTTTCTGTAGAAAAACGATCTGATTTTCATTGATATCGTTCAAAGAATTTGGTGTAATATTATTCCCTGCTCCAAATTTTCGAACTTTTAAGCCACTCTTTTGAAATCCAAGGTCTAGCAGCTGTTTAACGTCTTCTTCTAGTGTGGAGAATACGTATTGCTTGTATGGCCCACCTCCTGTTCCATGAATAAGCTTATTGTTTTGACGGAGTTTACTTTTCATATGGTATTTCAAGTCCTTCCATACCTGAGCGACAAAAATTTATTTAGTGTTCAGTACGAGAACATTAAAGAACTCACTTACTTTCTTCCATCCATCTCAAGCTTTTGTTGGGCGTCCAATGCTGTTGAGCTTCTCTTAGTTACCTCATCCCAGAGGTCGCCAGATTTCTCTATATTCTAGTGCATTCAACAATCCTTTTGCTATCCCTTCGTGTTGTTGCATAAACTCAACAAGCACCACGAATCGTGGTGTGTTTTTGGCTCCTTTCATAAATAAAAAATGAAATCACTCTCAATTCAATTGATGATAAAATTAAATTTTTCATTATATTTACATTTTCCTATCAATCCGCTTGTCAATTTGATACTACAAAACCCATCGCTTTTTAAAACAAATTGAATTATGTCAAAAATGTATAGTTTCTACAAAAAAAAAAGAATGACGTTTGGAAAGCGCTTTCCCTTTTCATAGGAAAAAAAGAAAACTAAAAGCGATCCGCTGTTGAGAATACGAAAATTCATTTCCGCCACCAAAAGCGATCAGCCGCGCTTTCTGAAATAGCCCTACAGTTGACACAAAACTTTATAAAACAACCTTTGCTGCACACAAAAGTTTCATCTCTTTTTACATTTGCCGTGAAAAGCGGTTTATTGATTATAGCCGATCGAAATCAGCAGAACATTGCCCCCCCACCTCCTCCATTCTCTACATTTTGAGAGAAACGCTTTTGGCTTCGCGGAGCTCCCCGTTCTGTTGCGACGAATTTTTTCTTTATTTTTTTTTATTTCCGCCCTCCTTTGGAGCCTTTCAAGATTGTAGCTTTGTGAGGCTATTCCCATAAAAATTTTCAACCCCTATTTTAATCTGTCACATCCTTTTTTGCATGAAAAAGAAGCCTATGTCATTGCGTAACGCACAACAGACAGACGGTGTTACTTTCGCATTTATCATATAAGTAAGGATTAGGATTGAATTTCATTGCAGTGGGCCTACTTAGTAACTCGATTTCACAATCGGCCCTATCGAGGTAACGGTCGCGACGGAGTGGAGTTTTCTCCTCAACGCATCTTTTTTCAGAGATTCGATTTTGCTTCGAAGAAGTTTTCGTCGAAAGAAATTTTTAACAGATTAAAAAATTTAAATCTCCGCAACAAAAACTTATCGGAGAACGTCGGATCGTCCGATCGGAGAACTACGCTCCGACGGTTACCTCGATAGGGCCGAATGAAAGTGTTCAAATGTCCCTAATTCCTTCTCCTTGATTCATAAGGATCTATGAATGAATGGAAGTTTTGAAAGAAGTTTTTGTTGAAAGCACTTTTAAGAATTCAAGCACTCGATTCCTTTTTCATTTTCATTGGCATTTAAAATTAGAATCAGAAATAACTTTAGAATGATTCGAAAGTAGAATTAAGTTACATAGTTAAGCCTCTGCAATAAAAATCCATCCTTTTTTCGATATGACTTGTACCTTTTTTTAAGAACATAATCAAGGTTGGAAAGTAAACCTACATTTGTTAATTTTTTAAATATCAAGGCACTTTATTTTTTTTTTTTTTGATTTTATTTCAATTCAGTCTTATAGTCTAACTTCAATTTAACGGTTTCAATATTTTTTTTTACGCAAGCTTGTTCTACTCATTGGCATGACTATTTTGGTTTTGTGTGTTCTTATTATTGAAAGTAATCTTTGGATACTGAACTTTTACAAAAATTAGGAACAATATTTTTTTATGGTTTTCTCTATGGGATGGTAGTCTCGGTTGCATGGTTGCATCTTCAAATAACACAGTAGAGAAGTTCAATTGCATATAAAAATCTTGCTGATAAGAGATTGAAAACAAAAGAAGAAGAATGAACATAAAGCCAAACAGCAACCAAATATAACGAAAAAAGGCAAAAAAACCTTGTTAAACTAATGAATAGAGTAAAAGAAAATACACACTACACATGAAAATAATTATAATAAACAAATTTATAAGATAAAAAAAGTTTGCAGTATAAAAATTATATTTATAAAGTCAACATGTAAGCAGCAAAAGCCACACACACAGAACACCTATACATCAAATATATTTCAACAAAGCTAAACAACAAAACTCTTATATAAATAAACTTTTGCATCAACAAACTAAAAGCATATATATGAACATATTTGTATATGAAAAAAAGAAGAAGAAATAATAAAATTAAATAAGTAAGAACCTTTATATAATCAGAGAAAAACAAAAAAAAACAAAAACAGAACTAACATTACAAAAAAAAAAGGAATTTTAACAGCAAAGTATATATCGCTTTACATGTTCATCGTACCTATAGTTAAGTAGACTATACTTTAACAATTTTAAGCTTATTTCAAGAATAACAAAAGAGAAAAATACAAAAGTAATATTATTATTTATTATAATATAGTAACACACCTCATGGAAGGATATTAATTAAGGATAAGCATAAGCAAGCCTGTGCAATCACTCAATCAGTGTGCAAAGGGGAGTATTTTGTGTTTCTGTCTCCGCCCAAAAGTGTTGTATACTATAATACTTTTTTAGACTCCAAGAGAAGAAACAAATCATATGATTGTAAAATGAATATTATGTAGATACAGGGTGTCTAAAAATAAAAACAAAAACATGCTTTGCAATTTTACTCGGTATTGCTGCGTTGAAAAAGTTCAACTAAGAAGAGTCATACGTATGTTGGACCACTTATTTCTCCTTCAAGATGGTACAAGCCTACAGCCAAGTAAAGGGTTTTCCAATAAGAGTGATATGATTTCTTTTTTGAACAAACACACTTTCTGTTAAAGAAATTTAAATATTTTTTATTTAATGTGCAGCTCAATCAATACATTTAAGTTTTAAATAAAATTTCATTCATTGACTTCTTCTGCAGCAACAAATTCGGTAAACCCAATTTTCGAACACTTTTCCCACTAAATCAAGTCGTATATCATGAATGGCACGTTCAGTATTAACTTGTAAAGCTAAAAGAGAATCTTGTTTATATTGAAAGACCATTGACTTCAAATAATGCCACAAAAAATAGTCTAAATCACGACTTGTTGGAGGCCATTCAATATCACCATTTCTTGAAATAATCGAATATCTAAATTTTTTTTCGCAATAATTCAATTGTTGCTTTTTCTGTGTGACACGTAACCCCGTCTTGTTGAAACCAAATGTTGTCAAAATCAATTTCTTCCAATTTCACCCATAAAAAGTTGGTTATCATCGATCTATACCGCTCTCCATTGACAGTAATGGTGTTACCAGCCTCATTTTGAAAGAAGTACGAACCGATGATTGCATCAACCCAAAAACCAAACCAAACTGTCAATTTAGGTGAATGTAATGGTTTACATGAATATTTTGTGGATTTTCATAGGCAGTTTTGTTTATTTGACGCCCTAGTCAAGTAAGCCTCTTAGGAAAATTTCATTTTGTTCCAAGGCAAAATCAGAAAGTTTACGACGTTTACGGTGGTCCAATGGTGAAATTGTAAGCACTTCTGAATGTAATAAAAAACAAATGACAGATCATGATATACTACAAATGGCCGAAACCTCAGTCTAAAATCATCAGCCCTATCATCGTAACAGATCGGAGAAACATACGATGGTAGAGAAGTTCCGATCGTAACATGTATTTTGTTTATGGTATCCATTTCGTAGAGGAAAAGCTGACGCATGTAGGTGACATAAAACAACCCTCCCGCCACTACTTTTCTGTCGGAGACATCGGATAGAACAGCAAACCAATAAATCGGCATGCATCGCATGAATTTCGAATGCGTTTCCACCATTTTCACATTTAGTCGCCATGCATCGCATGAAATCTAGACGCGTTGCAGTGAGTTTGGCATTTTCATCGCATTGTTTCGTTCTTTTCGGAAATATGTCCGATTAAGCAATCGGAAACGTCACCATAAAACAAATATCTTACATTTCGTACAAATCTGAATGAATTTCGTTCCGATCTGTTACGATAGTAGGGCTGCATATCATACCTATTGGAAAACCCTTTATGTTACACATTTTTTGGTTTTTGACTACCCTTGTGATGCTAGAAAACAGTGCGCCGGGCATTAAGGAAAAATGGAGAGGATTCAGTATAGAAAACGCCGGTTTAAATCGCTTTTGAATGTTTGTGAATGACAGCGGTGATATTAAAATAAAAATAAAATAAATAGGGTGGCGCAACAGAGCGAGGAGCCCCTGAGCCTAGCGCATTTCTCACAACCATGCCTTGTGAGGGAATGGAAGCGGTGATATTAACATTGTATAAAGAAACTATAGTGAGTTCAAAACGCGATTTAACAATATTTCGGGCCGGAGGAACGCGGTGGCGCAGCACTAGCTTTTCTACACACATTGGTAAAACCAATAGCTTGGATCGGAAACTGCTAAGTTGGACCGGAGAAAAAAGCTTCGCCACCAGTCCAAAAGTCTACATAATAATAGTTTCTTTATACAATGGTAGAATTGTGTAAACCAGAGTTGCGAGTTTGTGGATTAAAAAACCCTTAAGTCATAAGCTAGTTAGTGACTTATAAGTGACATGAGTAGCTGGTGACTTGGTTTCTGCTTGCCTGGTACCTCACCTGAAAATTTCTTTGAAAATCGTAATTTTTGTGCCCAAGAAACAAACATGCCACAGTCTTCTATATGCCTGGCAAGTAGTATAAACTTCTTACAAGAAAAGGAACAAAAGTTAGTGTTCCCTACTGAGGTTTCTGCTAGCCTGGTACCTCACCTGAAAATGTCTTATAATCGTAATTTTTGTGCACAAGAAACAAACCAGGGTTGCAAAAGCTTAAATCGCTTTTAACTTAATTCTTGACTTTAATTCATAAGATTGTCGTTGACTTGTGAATTTAATAAATCATAAGTCATAAGTTAGCAAGTGACTTGTGAATTAAAAAAAAATAAGTAATAAAAATTATTCTTAAGCCGGTAAATGACTTATGAACTGAGAATAATTTAATCCACAGCCCAGTAAGTGACTTACGGATTAAGAAACTATAAGTCATTAGCTAGTATGTCACTTATGAATTAAAAACCTTTAGTACATGAGTAGCTGTTGACTTGGTGGGGACATAAATACTAGGGTGTTTTTTTTGCTATTTTTTTTCACTGCCATCCCGAAATTTTGTGGAAAATACCTTTAAAACAATTCCCTCAAAATTGGAGCCCTTAATATTAACATTTAGTACTCGCCCAAGGCATGCAAAGATTTCTCGTGTAAAATACACGTAAACTTAAACTTTTTTTCCTCAAAATTCTACAGAGCAGAGGCATTTTATGGCATAGTCTAGAACATTAACAGGTTTTCTTAAGAATTGAATACTCTACAAAAGTGCTCATTACAGTGAAGTCGTTACTCGCACCGGCGAGATAGTACGGGTCACCAAACCCAATTTTTTATAAATTTTTTTTTTTTGCCCCTATCTCGTAAATGACAATAGCTACAAAAAAGTTTATTCTGCAAACTTTTGTTCTTTTCCTTGTTAGAAGTGTTTGCTTCTGTGTTTGTTTGCTGTTCACAAAAATTACGATTTTCAATGCAATTTTCAACTGAAGTACCAGGCTAACAGAAACCTCAGTAGGATTCTCCAACCAGCACAAATTTATGTTCCTTTCCATGTTAGAAGTGCATACTACTTCCCAGGCATATACAAAATCGTGGCATGTCTGTGTTTGTGCACAAAAATTACGATTTTTAAAGAAATTTTCGGATGAAGTACCAGGCTAGCAGAAACCTCAGTAGGGAACAGCAACCAACACTGACTTTTGTTCTTTTCCTTGATAGAAGTGCATAATACTTCCCAGTCACATAAAAGATCGTGGAATGTTTGTTTTTTGTGCACAAAAATTACGATTTTCGAAGATATTTTCGGGTGAGGTACCAGGCTAGCAGAAACCCCTCAATTCTACAGTGTTATTAAAACGGACCAAAAAAAATTTATTTTTCGCCTATCTCGCTCCGTTCTCCAGATATGGTACACAATAAACAAAGCATGTGTGTGTTTCACACACTCCAGTTTTAAGTTGTTGCGGAAGCGTGAAGAACTTTCCAACATCCTCACTCAAATGAGGAAGACTCAAGCTCATGCTAAGTAAATTTTTTTTGAAACCATAACGTAAATAAAAGAGTATTGGATGCCATTTACCACTTTCTCTGGGAAATTAGTTTTAAGGGAAATGACGAAAGTTTGGTCAAACATTTACACTATTTCCCTTGAATTGAAATTAATGCAAAGAAAATTCATAAAGTACAATTTTTTGGTTCTCTGAAGGCTGCCATGTGTCTGGAAAACGAAACGGAAAAGGTCTAAATACTTGTGGCAATTTTATTGGTAATTTTCAATTTAGTATTACCGCAAGTCTATGAAAAGTGAGTATCGATTTCTAATAGCGCAGCCACACGCTAAAAATCATCAGGCTGAGAAGGAAAAACAAGCATGTCTACATATTTTGGTCATATAATCGTAAGGTAAGTACCGACTCCATGGCGACTGACGGCAGAATTTGAGAAGAGGACAATGAAATTTCCGATAATAAAGTTGATTGCAGTGATTTCAAGACGTCGGAACATCAGAAAGATTGTACTTAAAAGAAGGGCAATCTTCATTGAACTTGGTCATGATCTTGAAGAAATCGCGACCGCAGGTAGATACTCCCATAAAATGCAGGCGCTCCTTAAAGTGATAAGCAAAACTGAAACTAAGAACTGGCAGATCTCTATAGGTTCGTTCGTTAACCATTACCGAGAGTTGACCCAGGTTCGTTTGACAACCCTATGAACGATCAAGAAAAGATTGGACTTTCGGTTCAAAACGTTTAACCTCGAAATTGCCACGCATTCCAAAGTTGAAGAAAAATGTAGACCTGATCGTTACCTTAACTCACCCAGGCACAAATTTGGGGCTACTTCCTTGCCTTTAGAAAAATTTGAAGGGTCCCCTTATTTCGCCAACAATTCCGAACGACTAACGTCTATAATAGCCAAACATAGATGTATGAACGATTGGATTTTCTTGGGGTTTATTTTGCTTAATTTCCAACTGGAGTACCAGGCGCACAGAAATCTCAGAAGGTACCAGCAAGCGACCCAGAGTTCTTTTTTACTTTTCTTTGTGCATAGCGCGAACAATAAACAAAGTACGTGTGTGTTTGAAACACTCCAGTTTTAAGCTGGTATTTTAGTCGAGATTTGAGCATATAAGTAAAAGACAGTGTTGGTAGCATGCTTATACCAAGAAATAAAAAGAAGAAGAGAGGGCAATTGGGAGGTGCTTCCAATTGGCAGTGCATGTGCGCTTGCCTTCCACGTTCCCTCAGCCTAGAATGAAATATACTCAATTCTCGACTATTATACAAACTTAAAACTTTGGTTTGGAGACAGTTTTTGAGTGTCATGCACGATGCATATACACTCGCTTCGCACAGATAAAAGAAAAAACTTTTTGTTGGTTGCTTGTGTATTCTGAGATTTCCGTACGGCTGGTACTTCAGTTATCAGTTGGGAACTGCTTGTTAAAGCGAAGTGGTCGCACTCGTGGCATGTACCATGGAGTCTACATAAACCAAAGTTACGAAGATAAAGACAACAAATATATTGATTTGATAGAAAACCGCTCGAAAATGTTTGCAGGTTTGTTGAGACCTAAAATAAATGCTTAAGTGTTTTTAAAAAAATATTCTGAAAATAAACTCGTGCTTTTCGTCCTGAAAGTAATACAGATTAACGGCTAAAAGGGATTTACGACTGAAAAGGTGTGTTGGTTAGGGAAGATAGGACTTTTTTTTGCAAAACTCTCTTTTCGTTAACATTTAACGTCAGCAAAATGTTTCCCTATTCCCACAACAATTCACCTTTTAAGGGGGGATCCATGCTGCTAGGTCTCGGTCTAATTTCCCGTCGGTAAACATCGGAAGTAGACATTTACGAAGAGTCAAAATGGAGTTCAATTCGTTTTTGTAGAATTCTTAATTTTCAATTAATTTGCTCATATCATTATGATAGCGATCATACTTTCAGGAAATTAAATTTTTTTTTAAATCAAAAATTTTTATGGGTGCTGGTGGTACCTACTGTCTAGTCCCTAGTAATAGCTTTCGTTCAAGCAAACCTGTTTTGTCTTCAAGTAATTTCCGACTGATTTACCAGGCGCACATAAATCGCAGGAGGTACCAGCAAGCAACCCACAGTTTTTACTTTTCTTTGTGCAGAGCGCGTACAATGTGAGTCAGAAGTCAGAACATGAGACCGTTAAGAAAACAGCAAATGAGAATAACTCAAGTAGGTAATGGACAGCGATCGCACAAGTGAAATTCTGCTTTGTTTTCAAGTCATTTCCAACTGTGTTACCAGGCGCAGAGAAATCTCAGAACGTATCAGCAAGCAAACCAAACTTTTTACTTTTCGTACGTGTGTGTTTGACACACATAAACCTACGTACAGTGTGAGTCAGAAGTCAGAACTTGAGACATTTAAGAAAACTGCAAATGAGAATAACTCAGGGAGGTAGGCTCAGTAAATGAACAGCGATCGCGTAAGTAAAATTCTGCTTTGTTTTTAAGTAATTTCCAACTGAGTTACCAGGCGCACAGAAATCTCAGAAGGTACCAGCAAGCGACCCAGAGTTCTTTTTTACTTTTCTTTGCGCATAACGCGAACAATAAACGACGCATGTGTGTATTTGTCACTCTTCCACTTTGTCACTGATTCTAAACTCTCAATTATAAGGTTTGTATTTGAGTCGAGATTTGAGTATACTACTGGAAGACAGTAAAAGTAGCATGACAATGGTCGGGCTCAACACAATCAAGTTTTTTAAAGAAAAACAAGTCACATAAACAGTTTACAGTCACACTCTCAAACCTCACTCATTATTATCTTCAGGCGTTTTTTTTATTTTGCTTACATTTTTATAGTTTACAGTCACACCCTCAAACCTCACTCATTTTCTTTGAGAGCGTTTTTGTTTTACCTATGCTTCCATTCTTAATTCTATAGCGCATGCGCCTGCTCATGCACACAGCCTAGAACAAAGTTTACTCGACTATCGACTAACATAACGATATAAAACCAGCCTTTAAATGTCATATACATAGGCAATTCTGATGTGCTAATTTTTCGTGCTTTGCACAAATAAAGGAAACAACTTTTTCAATTTTATTCTGTTAAAAAATGTGCAAATTTTTAACAGAATCAAATTGAACAAAACGTTCACTTTGATTCTGTTAAAAAATGGGCAAATTTTTAACAGAATCAAATTGAACAAAACGTTCAATTTGATTCTGTTAAAAAATGGACAAATTTTTAACAGAATCAAATCGAACGAGACGTTCAATTTGATTCTGTTAAAAAAATGTGCAAATTTTTAACAGAATCAAATTGAACAAAACGTTCAATTTGATTCTGTTAAAAAATGGGCAAATTTTTAACAGAATCAAATCGAACGAGACGTTCAATTTGATTCTGTTAAAAAAATGGCCAAATTTTTAACAGAATCAAATTGAACAAAACGTTCAATTTGATTCTGTTAAAAAATGTGAAAATTTTTAACAGAATCTGCACAAATAAAGGAAACAATTTGGCTTGGATACTTTTACCTTCTGAAATTTCTGTGCGCCTGGTACTTAGGTTCACCATTTTTTGTTAGAAAGTAATGGTCACAGTAGCGGACGGAGTACACGTTGTGTCAGTATGTTTTTTTTTTAAGTAGGTAATGGACAGCGATCGCGTAGGCACCTCCAACCAGCACAAACTTTTGTTCTTTCCCAATTTAGAAGTGCATACTACTTCAAACGAAAATATGAGAAAAGAAAAAAAAAACAAGAAAATCAATAACAAACAATGTCGTAATATAGACTCAATAGATTATAAATTAAAAAAATTAAGTTATAAATTACCAGCGCTACACCTAAATATAGACAATAATGAAACTTTAAAAAGTAATTAAGTAAAATAAATAAGCAAAACAAAAAGTATATAAAAATAAAGATAATTAAAACTCAAACTATTCACAGTATAATTATTTCATTTAATGCTACAAAAATACACACATTCGAATATCAATGATTGTTTTGACTATACGCAAAATAACTGACAAATTAACTTTGTAGGTACAGGGTACACATTTGTAAATTTTTATTTTTTATTTTAAACAATAAAGAGAGAAACCGATGAAACTAAATCAAGTGAGAGCAGTTCTTGTACTTGTCGCTCCATATTAAATTGTGGTAGAAATACTGTGAGATGCAGTAAGCATTTCTTAAGATTGAAGAACGCAATGACATTCATTGGGGTAAGTAATAGGAATTAGAGTTCCGAAAATGTATTTATTTTTTTCTATTTTCAAATTCATGACTGTAAAAAAAAAAAATACAAAAGTAAAAAATACAAAACGGCTACTATCCCATTTTGATCGTGGATAGTGTAGCATTCCAACGCAGAAAAATGTTATCATTTCAAGAACCTAAGTTTTAGGTTTGCATTTAACGTTATCGCATTATAATTTGTATACGAAACTATTTTTATTGCTTTCTTAGGCTAAACGCAATTAGTTTGAAACATTCAACTAATTTGGAGTAATTTTCTGGCCGTCAAATCAAATTTTCCATTTTTCAAGTGGTTTCTGTTCGTTCTTCGATTTGATGTGAAATTTGTATGAAAACGGTATGAAATCTATCCCGTGCCGATCAGGGACACTAAAGCATTCGAATGGCGAAAGAATTTTTGAAATCGGCTTACGAGTTAAAAATCCTGTGGCAGAAAACGGGATGGAATTTATCCCGTGCTGATCAGGGACGCTATAGATTCGAATGAATAACCATTCCCGTAGGAGAATGCGGCAGATAATGAATCTCATGCTCATGAGAATTAATATAGCATTCGAATTTTTGAAACTAGGTCAGTAGTTTTTGAGTTACTATTCAACTGGGAATACCTACGGGATGAATTTTATCCTTCTTGATTGAAGATAGTTTAGTATTCCAACGCAGAAAAAATTTTTCAAATCGGTTCGGTACTTTCAGAGTTGTGAAGGATTTTCTTTTTCTAATGAAAAATATGCGAAATGCCATGCCAGTCCCCTGATTTTAAAAAGTAAAAATGAAAATTTTTCCATTGCACCAGGCGCGCACAAGTATCAGCAAGGCAGGAAGCATCCCAATTTATCCAATGCAAACTCAGCGCATACACCCCGTTTAGCTTATGCACACTTAGTTCATACACTCAAGTCGTGCCTTTTTAAAAATGCACTACCTGAACGTTAAGCCTATGCACATACCAATTAAAGAATTTGTACTAGCTATGAATTTAGCATACAAACAGGCGTTCGATATCGGTATTGTAGTCACCTATCAACGGAGGTGCTTGTATTGGCTTTTGACAGACTACACTACCGACAAACTGAAATACCGACGGAGGTGTTTGTCTTGGCTATTGACAGACTGCACTACCGACGGACTGTTATGCGGACAGAGGTTCTTGTCTTGACTTGACAGAGTACATTTACGACAGACTGACTACATTACCGATAAACTACATTGCCAAAGATGGTACAGACCACACTACCGTCATATTATATTGGCTATTGACAGACTACATTACCGACATTGATTAATCTTGGCTATTGAAAGACTACATTACCGATAAACTACATTGCCAACGACAGACTACATTGCCGACAGAGGTTCTTGCCTTGGCTATTGGTAGACTACATTGCCGATAGTCTACATTACGGACAGAGGAGTTAATCTATTGACTACATTACCGACAAACATTACCGACAAACTACACTACCGACAGCCTACATTACCGACAGAGGGGCTAACATATTCACAGATGACATTACCGACAAACTACATTTCCGACAGAGGGATTATCATATTCGCCGACAGAGGGGTTAACATATTCACAGATGACATAACCGACAACCTACATTACCGACAGGCTTAAAATATTCACAGGCTACATAACCGACAGCCTACATTACCGAGAGGATTAACACATTTACCTACAGGATTAACACATTCACAGACTACACTACCGACAGGATTTACACATTTACCGACCGGATTAACACATTTACAGACTACACTACCGACAGCCTACATTACCGACAGGATTAACACATTTACCGACTACACTACCGACAGGATTTACACATTTACCGACCGGATTAACACATTCACAGACTACATAACCGACAGCCTACATTACCGACCGGATTAACACATTTTCCGACAGCATTAACACACAGACTACATTACCGACCGGATTAACACATTTACTGACCGGATTAACACATTCACAGACTACATTACCGACCGGATTAACACATTTACCGACAGGATTAACACATTCACAGACTACATTACTGATAGCCTACATTACCGACCGGATTAACACATTTACCGACAGGATTAACACATTCGCAGACTACATTACTGACAGCCTACACTACCGACAGGATTAACACATTTACCGACCGGATTAACACATTTACCGACAGGATTAACACATTTACCGACCAGATTAACACATTCACATACTACATTACCGACAGCCTACATTACCGACCGGATTAACACATTTTCCGACAGGATAAACTTTTTACAGACTACATTACCGACAGCCTACACTACTGACAGGATTAACATATTCGCAGACTACATTACCGACAGGATTAACATATTCAACATACTACGTACCGACAGGATTAACACATTCATAGACTACCGATAGCCTACATTACCGACAGGATTAACCCATTCACAGACTACATTACCGACAGGATTAACACATACACAGATTATATTACCGACAGCCTACCCTACCGACAGTATTAACACATTCACAGACTACATTAAAGACAGGTTTAACATATTCACGACTACATTACCGACAGGATTAACATATTCAAATTACATTACTGACAGCCTACATTACCGACAGGATTATTACATTTACCGGCAGGATTAACATGTTCACAGACTACATTACCGACCGGATACATTTCTGACAGCCTACATTACCGACAGAGGTTCTTGTCTTGACCATTACCGACAAACTACATTAACGACTGGTTCTTGTCTTTGCTATTGGGAGACTACATTACCGGCAGACTGTAATACTAATGGATGGCTATTGGCAGACTACATTACCGACAGACTGTAATTACGATGTCGCTACTGTAGTCTTTCAATAGCCAATACAAGCACCTCCGTTGATAGGTGACTACAATACCGATATCGAAAGCCTGTTTGTATGCTAAATTCATAGCTAGTACAAATTCTTTAATTGGTATGTGCATAGGCTTAACGTTCAGGTAGTGCATTTTTAAAAAGGCACGACTGGAGTGTATGAACTAAGTGTGCATAAGCTAAATGGAGGGTGTATGTGCTGAGTGTGCATTGGATAATTTGGGATGCTTGCTGCCTTGCTGATACTTCTGCGCGCCTGGTAGCAAAATTTTCATTTTTACGTTTTGAAATCATAGCACTGGCATGGCATTTCGCATATTTTTCATTAGAAAAAGAAAATCCTTCACAACTCTGAAAGTACCGAACCGATTTGATTCTGCGTTGGAATGCTACACTATCCCCGATCAAAATAGGATTCATTTTCATTTTCAAATTCATCCCGTAGGTATTCCCAGGGGAATAGTAAATCAAAAACTACTGACCTAGTTTCAAAAATTCGAATGCTATATTACTCCTGATCAGTATGAGCTTCATTATCTGCCGTATTCTCCTACGGGAATGGTTATTCATAAATAAATTTCATCCCGTATTCTCCAACAGGACTAGTAACTCATAAGCCACTGAACCGATTTCAAAAATTCTTTCGCCATTCGAATGCTATAGGGTCCCTGATCAGCACGGGATGAAACAGAAAAATATTCAATTCTTGTGCACAAAAATTACGATTTTTTTGGGTGAGGTATTTTTTACTATTGTATTTTTTATTACAGTCATGAATTTGAAAATAGAAAAATTAAATGCATTTTCCAACTCTAATTCTTGCCAGGACGCATTTTTGCGTTGGTTTCTTTGTTTAAAGTAAGAAAGAAACTATGTATATGGATGGAATGCGTTTGAAGAAAGACATGTTCGATTGATAAATTATAAAGCACTTTACTGGGTGAACACAACATTATAAGGGTAGTCATAACCCCTTGATGTGCGCGTTTATTATAAAAAAAAAAAAAAAAAAAAAAAAAAAAACACAACGGACACGTTCAAAAACCTAATCGGATAGTCTATCTCAGATAGCCGTATCGATTCAGATATCTTTTTCCAAATTGCTGCAGACAGACAGCTGTGAAATATTAAAATTCCACTTTTGAAAACAGAAAAATATTCAATCCTTGTGCACAAAAATTGCGATTTTCAAAGAAATTTTTGGGTGAGGTACCAGGCAAGGAGAAACCTCAGTAGGCACCTCCAACCAGCACAAACTATTGTCCTTTTCCTTGTTAGAGAAACGATCAATTGAAAAGAATTCCAGAGATGCCATCAAAACCATGCGTGGTTTTTCACTCACCTTCGTTTCCTTTACCACATACGGGGTAGCTTCCAAAGGCTTTAGTAGCTTATATAAAAAAAAAGAAAAACACAATCAAAAGTTCAGGTTTTAAATTTTATAACATTCAATAATATATACTTTTATATATAATGATCTCTTTACAATTTGGTTTATTAAAATTATTACAATTGTTTTTTTTTTAATTAAATTACATTTACATTATCATTATGTTAAGAACTTAACCGACTTGTCTTGTTTAGTTTTTATTTATTAATTTCATTTTTAAATTGATTTAGTTTACGTTTATGAAGAATACAGTTTTTTGTTTTGGTTTGATTTAATGTTTTGTCAATATACATATGATTTCTCATTTGAAATGTTGCTTATTTATTTTTAGGTTTTCCAATTTCTATTTTAGCCTTTTTCCTTTATATTTTAAAAGTTTCAGGTTTAAGAAAAAATATTAAAGAAATCTTAATATTATGCAGTAATTGAGTATATGATGCATATAAGGGTGTATACCATTTTATATAAGTTTATATACAGACAGTATGTGTTTTTTTAACTTTTGTTGTTGAATATTTGATTGGTTTTCATGGGTTGTTGGAAATACAGCCCCTGAAAACAATCAAATTTGTATTTATAAATGTCAAATCGACTTTTTTAAACCAATTGCTTTCGAATTGGCTGAATATTTATTTATCATTTTCTATGAAACTAAGAGCATTTTGAGAAGATCTTCTTTTCTAGCCAAACCAAATTAAAATTTTATCTTTAAGAAATAGAAACGTGAAACTTTTATGTCCTAAAATAAGTTTAAGAATGTAAATTTTGGAAAGAGCTTTGCCAGTAGTTCGAGAGCTAAAATTTTTCTTTTAAGTCATCCTTGGGTTGGAGAGTAGAATTATTTTGAAAATTTCTTTAAAAATGCATTTAGTGGGTTAGAAAACGAAAAAAGTCAGCCAGATCAAAAGATTTGACATGGAATGACCCATATTTACATATGTTAGGGTGAACCATAATTTTTCATCTGTCTTCGTTGGAACATGGTTGGGTATTGGTAAATTTCTTTCTCCTCCATGTGAAAATGGTGTCTATTTTCGAATTCGCAACCATTCCGGTTCCACATCCAAAGAGAAGGGACATGAATTTGTAAAAGATTAATCGAGGGTTGAGTCAATAAGTGACGTTATTTCAATTGGGCGGTAACTGGAAGGGAAGTAAGATTCGCATTTGATAGGCTGCACAAATGCAGTTTTCCATCTACTCGGGAAGAGTCCAATAGATTATGATGGATAGAGAAGCTTACGGAGTGGTTTTGATAGTGTAGAAGAACACCACTTCAGAATAACAGCAGTGTTGTCGTTTGGACAAGTGGATCTATGCATGTATATTAAGATATTTGAGGACAACCAGTCGGGCTATTCCAGAAAGCGCGCCTGATCGCTTTCGGTGGTGGAAATGAATTTTCGTATTCTCAAAAGCGAATCGCTTTTAATTTTTTTTCTTAAGGAAACCGAAAGCGCCTTCCAAATGTCACTATTTTTTTCGTAGAAACTATACTTTTTTGACAAAATTCATTTCGTTTTCAAAAGCGAGAGGTGTTGTATTGTCGAATAGCAAGCGGTTTGATAGAAAAATATTAATACATATAATGAACAATTTAATTATCATCAATTGAATTGAGTAATTTTAATTTTTTTTTATTAAAGGAGACAAAAACACACCACGACACAACAACACGAAGGGATAGCAAGAAGATTAAAAAATGCTCCAGAATATATAGCCAAATCTGGCAATCTCTGACATGAGGTAACTAAGAGGCTCAACAGCCATAGACCCCCAACAAAAACTCGAGATAGATGGAAGAAAGTAAGTGAGTTCTTTTATGTTCTCGTACTAAACACTAAATAAATGTTTGTCGTTCAGGTATGGAAGGACTTTAAATACCACATGAAAAGTAAGCTTCATCAAAACAATAAGCTTATCCATGGAACAGGAGGTGTGCCATACAAGCAATACGTATTTTCCACAGTAAAAGAAGATAGTTATCAGTTGCTAGACCTCCAAAATCAGGAGAGTATGTAGCTTAAGAGCTCGAAAATTTGGGAGCAGGGAGTAATATTGCACCAAAGTCTTTGAACGATATCAAATTTTGCTCTACAAACATGATGAAAAAACCCAATTGCTGTTGGAAAAAGAAGAGTGTAAAACTAGCATCCCCAAAAACCACCTCGAGCAACACAAACAATACCACCAACTTCACGGAAGCTCTTGCAAGTACAAGTGGATCAGCAAAACAAATTTTCATATTTACAATTTTATATGCTGCCATTAACCACAGCTCAAGAGTATAACCTGCATCACCTTGAAATGTATGAAACAAAATTAAAGAAAATATAACTGCATTCAAAAAGTTGTTTGTATTGCCAAGAATTTTGCTTTTTTTCCCGTTCTTGAAAATATTTTCCAATGGCTACCTAGGGAAAACTTGGAATTTTTATTGGAAAAACTTGGAAATAGATTACATTTGAGTGGATGGATAGTTCGAAATTGCTACGACGCGACGGGCCTTGTTAAAGGAGCCTACAACTTTCTAGAAAAAAATTCAAAAATTTGTTTGCTCTCCGACTGGCTTGATTGACCATCGCCCCCCTAAAACATTTATGTAGATATTCGTGTCTTTTTTTTTGTAAGGAACATTTTCGTTACAACTCAGCAATCCTATATTCAGCTCAGCAACGGACTTTACCACGAGACACTGAAACAAATCAGTAGGTACTGATCACTAATGGTTTGTTTTCGTATTCCATGGTAAATTGCTGAGCTGATTAGAGGATTGTAGAGCTGTGACAAAAACAGACCCTATAATTTAAAAAATGGAATCTTAGGAGATGTGCAAAGGATTCGTGAGATTTTAAGCCTGACGAAACTTATCAAAAACTAGAAAAAAAAAATTCAAGGTTGCCATCTATCAGTTTAAGTGTTTGTAAAATCGTGGCGCACATTGAATTTATTGATTGAAATCCTTACAATTCTGCTGTGAGCTTAAAAGTTTCGAGTAAAGCCTCGTGCAAACTTAGATCGGCCTGCCATCTAACCACACACATAAGCGATTGGCGGTAGGTACAAATAAGATCGCAATCGCAGGCCGATCCTCTTTGCTCAAGCCTTAAATGTTTCAATTTTTATTGCGTTTAGTAAATGCTTAACTTTGTTAAATTTTTAAAAAAAATTTTTTACATGTATTGCTCGAAATACGTACATTTTTGTCTAGTGTTCTTTATTTATGGGTTTACAAATTTTTCAATCTTTGTTTTTTTTTTTTAAGTTTTACTTGGCTGTTGATTTTCCGATTGGTTTAGCTTAATATACATTTACAGAGTTTTATGCGAAATAAAATGGGAAAATAAGTTTTTGTTTGTTTGTAGTTGCGGTAATTTAAACTTATTTTACATTCTGTTGTGCGCATTTTTAGTGGTTTTTCTTTTTTATATTTATTTTTATTGTATATGTACATCCTTATAGTAATATATTCATGTATAATAAATATGCTTGGCCCCCCATAAACTTGAAACGTCCGGTAAAGATGTTTTTCATTTAATTTAATTCAATTGTATTTAGTCAACATCGAATTGTTTTTTCCTTTTTAATTTATTACAATTTATTTGTTTTTAGTTAATCCAACTCTCTTTCTCTCCCTCTCTCTCTCTCTCGCTCTCTCTAGACTTTGCATTTGCTAAGTGTAATTTTGGGCACAAATGGTGGAACAATTGTGTGTGAATTAGCCTTGTCCATTTTTGTTCTTTTTTAGTTCTTTATAAGTTCAAAAAACAAGTTTTTTATTTTAAAAAATAATCAAATACCCACTCGGAAAAAGGATTTTTAACCTTAAATAGAGCAAGCGCTCAGAGGAAACTGAAGCAAGGAAAAATTTCTAAATGAAGGAAAACAGGCTGTCTGAAAAGACTGAAGTAGTGCCTCCAGCGAATAAACGAATATGATTGAAAAAAAAAACAAAGCGAAAAAAGGACACCAGTGGGGTATTGAATGTGGGCGGTACTTTAGCAAGCACAATTTTAGCTGTTATTCGCAAAGTTAAAAAAAACATAACCGATTTACTATAGAAAACTTGGAACGAATCCATTCCCAGGTGCGTATTTCGACACTCAGGACTTTCATCTCTGGAATCTGGATTTCTCCACCGGATACTGAACTTTCTTTATCATTGCTGAGCACTTTGACTCCATATGGATTTGTGATTAAATTCATTGTAGAGCTAATTATAGGATCGCTGAGTTGCGACAAAAACGCAGTGCGGTATTTTTTCGCTCACTTTACTAGGTACGCATTCCCTACCGATAGCTAAAGGAATACACACAGTAAAGAAAAAAGAATAGAGTAGAGTAGGTACTATTGCATCAGAAGTAGGAAATCCATTCTAATCAGTTTTTCGTTTTAGTTTCCAAATCTCGCGAACGAAGCAAAACTTCGATCAATTTTATGAGAAAAATTAAGCGTCGTATCGAAATGGATCATTTGAAACAAAATATACAAAAAGTGTAAGAGTTCTTCCCCAAAAAAATCACTACAGACTCAATTTTGGTCTTCGCTATAAATGCTCATCCGGATTTTGCTGCGAAAAGTGAAAAGAGCTTCACAGCTGACACATTTTTACTACGCTAAACCGATTTCAATCAAGTTTGGAGCGGAGATAGATAAAGATACCGGCTTGGAATCTGAATAATTTTTTTCCTTAAGGTGCGTGCACCATATGCCGGCCGGCATACGGATCCATTTCATTCGGTTCGGTATTCGGTAAGGACGAAGGCCGATCGGGACATTACGGCAGATCTTGAAATGAGCTGTACCGCGGCATGGGCATAGCCAGAAGAGTACGCATCGCGAGGCTACGATGATGGTTGGGCTATGTAGAGCGGATGGACCCATACGCTCCGGCTCCACGGGTTTTCGAAAGCACATCGCAGTGAAGTCACGGAAAAAAAGACCTCGTCTTAGGTGGCGCAATCAAGTGGAAGAAGACCTCAACAGACTTAGAGTGCAAAACGAAGTTGCGACCTCGCCCGAAATCGAAGTCTTACAGGAGGATGTTGGTTGAGGCCCAGATTCACCCCGATAATGCCAACCTAAGTAAGTAAGTAAGTAAGCTTTTAACGCTCATGAGGCTTCTGCTGTGACAATCACGCCTAAACTACAGATCCAATTTCAATGAAGTTTGGCACAGAGATATTGTAGAGTGTGTGGCAAATTTTTATGCCTAAAAGAGGATGTAAGGAGTTGAAATAGGGGACTAAAATTTGGTATGGAAATGACGTCATTTTTAAAGCTACAAGCTGTAACAATTTAAGCCTTTGATAAAATATAAATCTTTTTACGAGATGTACAGTACAGGGTACGCCATCTTGGCCTTCGGTATTTCAACACTGAATAAGTTTTTTGTTTTTTAGCCGATTTTGACAAATGAGCACGTTTCTGAAACGTCATTTAGTACCATTTTAACCATGAGTTAATATACACCGAAAGAACGCGCTGAAATTGAAGTTGAAGTTGGAGAAACCATCGACGGTGCACGCTATCGTTGGATGTTGGCGCATTTTGTGTGTTCGCAAATGCGTGAAAAAGGTCTGACGAACTTCTATTTCCAGCAAGATGGTGCACCTTGTCACACCGCAGCCGCTACGGTGCAGTTCTTGCAGCGCAGGCTCCCGGGACACGTTGTGTCTAAAAATGGTGATTTGGGGTGGCATCCAAGTTGTCCGAATTTAGCTGTATCTGACTTTTTTCGTTGGGGTTATTTAACAAGCCAATGACAATTGACGAACTTAAAGATAACATACGAGTCGAAATAGCTGCTATAACACCCGAAATGCTGGCCAATGCTATGCAGAAAGCGCGAAAAAGCTGCTTTTTGTGTATCGAATGGAGGTGGTCATTTGATCGACGTTGTGTTCTAAAACTGATTAATGGTAAAGTTTATCCTAAATAAATCTTGCTCATTTGTCAAAATCGGCTGAAAAATGACAGTTATTCAATGTTGAAATACCGAAGGTCTAAATGGCGCACCTTGTAGAACAGCAATGTTTTCATTGGCAGTCATTTTGCCATTTGCGATGTGATTTACATTTAGTTGGGCTTATGATCGAAGCCACTTGTGATCCACCTTATGAATTTCTTGTAAGTATTTTTACTGGCTTTAGTTTTTAATTCAAAACGTTGTGTAAACCAATTCATGCGTGTGTGTGTATGTTTTTGTTGTTGTTGTGAAAAGTACTTGATAATTGGATAAGTTTTCAATTTCTCTTACTTTGGCATGGGGGTTATCGATATTCTATTCATTTTTGCAAGTATATACTGATTTTCACTCACGACTGTGTTTTGCGCATAATATTTCCGTAATTTTTTTTTTTTTTTGGTTTGTCTTAGCTTAATATTTTAAACATTTTTCAATAGTTTTATTTTGTTTGTTTTAGATTTTGGCTTTTACTTTTTATCATGTTAATTGTTGTTTAGTTTATAATCTTTAGGCACTTAGTTTCTTGTTCATCTTATTTTATTATCTTCTTCAATGGGTTTTCAAATGATTTATACTCTTATATTAAAAAAAAAAAAAAATTTAGTATTAATTTTAAGTCTCTTTCTTTTTTGGTTTCAATAAATATCATCTATAGTTTTCTTTTCATATCAACATAATAAATATATACGTAACGATTAATTAACTACAAATTAAAATACATTCAATGTCTTAGATTTTTATAAACTAGAACATTTGTTTTTTATGTACGTTTCGTTTAAGACTTTTGTTTTTGTTAAATTTTTTTGTTCAAGTTTCCTTTCGAACAAAAAGAAAAAACCCTGATTATGGGGATAGGACGTGTGGGATCTCATTTTCAACGATTGTCAAAGGTGGGATACTACAAATTTTCAAGGAAACAATATTAAATAAGAAACAAAACACAATACAAAAGCAAATATAAAGTACATACACAACATACAAAAAAGAATGAATAAAAAAGATCTTAACTATCTTTGAATTTAACAGTTATTATATTTGTATATAGGTTTTTTTTTTATTATTTTATAAGTAATTTTATAGGCAATATTTGGAAAAAATATATATACCTATTAGTTTAAATTTTAGTTTTATGCTGTTTTTTTGGTTTTTGTATCTCAATCTTAAAAATTTCTTACAAAAAGTCTAGTCTAGTATATTAAATGTAAGTGCCTTTTAAAAATAAAATCCGCTTTTGCATGTTTGTTTTTTTTTAGTAGGTATATAGGAAACAAGGTTAATTGAAATATATATATGTACACATACGCATATATTTATTACATCTTGCTTAACACAAAGAAAAAAATTATCTAAGAAAATTTATGATTTGTCTAATAAAATTTAAAAAAAAGTCACAGTTCCTTGTCAATACTCACCAAATGCTATGAGTTGCGACCTCTGGTATTTGTTTTTCGAGGTGAGGATATCGTTGATAAGCCTGCTTCTCCATCAGGTACACCGCCACTACCACCACCACCACCACGAGCACCAATACCACTCACCATGTTGCCAGTTGATGTGGTAAAATTAGGTGGTGGCTGTTGTGATGCATAGTGGTGATTTGATGTTGGTGATGACATCGATGAAAGCAGTTGAGATTGCCGGCGACTTGAAGGACTAATTGCGCTATATTGCGGCAATAATGGTGTTGTGAAATTAGTTAGTCCTCGACTGTTGTTTTCGTTGCCACTGCTCTTGAGACCGTTTCCGCTGTGTATGCTACCAGTGCGCTCGTGTAAGAGAATTTGGTGAGCGGCCATATCCATTTCTTCTCGGGTCATATCTAGTGCCTCTTGCATTTCACGAGATGTGTAAGCTACAAAGTCTGGATCACAATATTTGCCTAGTCCTTCCGATACAAGAACCTGTAATTTACAAATAAGAGTTTATACTTAGTTTTATATTTCACGCATTATGAAACATTTTCGGAAGTTACTCCATCCTCTACAGTCTACAGTTAGTTGGAGAGACTTGGTCTGATGGATGTTGGACGGTCGAATGAGTTTGCGTCAGACTTATCAGACTTATCGTCAGACCGAAAAATTGAATATTTCAAAACCATCCAACAATGTTTGACTATCGAAAGACTAACTTTCAAATTCTTTCTGATGAACTAAGTAGATCTAATATTAAAAATATTTCAGCTTTCACTAAAATTGAAGAAGCAGTTACAAATTTTTATTTTATACTTAGCGACTGCATGAACAAAGCTATACCCCTCAAAATTTCAAAGAATGTAAGCTCTAATCACCTATGGTACTCTAGGTCTTCATGATTTTTGGATGTCGAAAAAGCATTTCACAGCGTTTGGATTGTAGCATTCATCCTAGGTCAACCTAAACCTAAACCTTCTAAACTTTTCAGCTCCATTAATAAAAATTATTTTTTCTCTAACACAGGAACTTTTTCGTTCAAATTGGAAGCGCAAAGTCCGCCACCAAAAATATCAGAGCAGGAGTCGCTCAGGGATCAAAACTAGGACCATTCCTCTTCAAAATTATGACCTCGTACCAACCTACGCCAAAGGACTGCGAAAATCTATATCACCAGTATAGTAAGTGGGGTATCCGGATCAACTCAGCTAAGTGAGAGCTCGCCTGCGTCAAAAGGACCGGAGTAAGAGGCCGTTTTTTTGCTGGTAACAGCTGAGCCACATCCGTTACTCTACCTGATGGAACCAGACTGGCTTCTCAAAGAAACGCGAAGTATCTAGGCATCAATTTCAAGGAGGTGCTTAGATTCAACACGCACTCACGCTCTGTACTGAAGAAGGCCAACTTCGCTTCCCACCGACTGTACAATTTGCTGAGGAGAAGGACAGGACTAAGTCAGCCAACAAAACTACTGATATACAAGCAGCTGCTGAGACCCGTCATCAACTACGGAAGCCCAGTCTAGTTCACCATCTCGAAGACCGCGATGAAGAATGTCCTAATTTTCAAAAAGAAGATTCTGAGACTCTGCACCGGCCTCACTTTCAACCACCAGCGTCAGACATTACAGTAACCAGCATCTGTACGCGACAGCCAAGATGACGCCCTTGGACCAATCTTATCGACTGTATTGAAAACGGCTTCAAATATCAGCAACCACCCTAGTCCCCTGGTGAGAAGGATGACCACTGAGGACCGACACCCTGAGCCAAGATACCTAAGCGTGATGAACACTTTGGACGAAGAAGTAATACCAGCCAACGACAAAGCCACCAACTTCTGCGTTGACCTTGGGTCAGCATACTTCCGTGGCTAATGCCACCCCCCACAACCTCCTCATAAAGAGGGACACCAGCGACAACCGGGACGGGACGGAACATCCGACGAGATAACTCAAGTCAGCCGCCTTATAATCAAGTTTAAGTTATTATTTTTATTCTAGACAATGTATTTGGTTAGGCCCCCTATGTGCCAACATTCCTACATTATTATTGTATTATATGTATATCGTTCAGTAAATATAAACTGAAACAACTTGTCCCCATCCTTTTGTATTCTAGCCATTAATGATGTTACTTTTAGCTTGCAATCAAGTGAAATTTTGATCTTCGTGGATGATATGAAAATTTTCAAGAAAATAGACTGCGCAGCCGAACGCCTTATTTTACAATTTGATGTTGGAAATTTTGCCACATGGTGTGATAAAAATGGATTGATTCTCAATCCAAGCAAATGTCTAAGTATAACTTTTTCGAAGATACGTACACCGGCTTTGAATAATTACTCGATTTCTCATCAAATATTATGCAAGGTGTCCAGAATTAAGGACCTCGGTGTCCACTTTAGTTCCAATTTAGGATTTACATCTTATATCAATTATATTGTTAGTAAAGGAAATTCAATGCTATAGGCTTGATTATAAGATGGTCAAGGAGTTTACGGACCCCTACGTCACTCTTTTGCTGTATAACTGTCATGTTCGACCCCATCTAGAATACGCTTCTCAAATATGGTCTGCTTATTATGCAGTCCACAATTCAAGGATAGAAAGTTTACAGCGAAGATTTATTAGATTTGCTCTCAAGGGAGTTCCTTGGATGGATCCTTATGACCTTCCACCGTATGAGCATCGTATTTAACTTTTGCAGATGCAACATCGGAGAATAAATAATGATTTAGTCTTTATTCACCAGCAGATTGATGCTCCTGACTTGCTCATATGAACTGCGCAACTTGGAGTTACTTCACTATCCTCATCATAAAACTAATTAAGGCATGAATGAGCCTCTTACTCGTATGATAAAAGTTTTGAACCTAACTCATATTTTATAGATTTTCACATCAGTAAAACTACGTTGAAGTCCTTGATTCGAACCAGATTTCCACTGTCTTGACTTTGTTTTTGTTTTATGTTTCTTATTTCTTTATAATTGTCATATTTAATAATTAATTTTACGTGTGTAGCTATATAATTTTTGTATACGAGGTATGCCAATTTGAAACCCGGAATCGAGCTCTGAGTGGCAGCTAAATTAATTTTCGGTGAAATTTCGATCATAATCCTTCACAGTAGTCACCTTGGAGTTCAACGCACCGTTTCCATCTCCGCTCCCACCCCTCGGTAGTCGTCTGCAGTTAGGGTGTTCAACGCACGCGTCGCAGCTTCCAGTACACCGCCGCGCCGTGGTGAGTCCCCTTGAGGTACGTAGCGACGAATGTGCAGGTGCATTGTCGTGATGCAACAGCCAACTATTCTCCGCAAGTTCGGGCCTCTTCATTGATGTTCAACTTGTTCCCTGAACCGCTTTGCCCACTCAAACACGGCAGTTTTCGACAGAGAATCAGCTCCATATACTTCTTTAAGCAGATTTCCGCGGATGTTTCGTTTCTTTTATCCAAAAATTCCATAACCGCGCGTTGCTTCTTAATTGAGTCACTCATTTTCGCGACGTGTAGAAAAAACCTTGCTTTACAAAAACACGCGCGAAAAACAAACAAAACGTGCTGCCGTTTTCAACTAGAGAAGAGTTCCTTCTTTCAAACGAGACAACAACGAACCAGCTGGTGTTGTTAGCTCGGGAGATATCGGTCGATTCCGGGTTTCAAATTGCCACACCTCGTATGTTTATCAATATTTTTGTAATATTTTTTAGTTCTGTTGTCTTGAGTTAGTTAGACTTGTTTTATGCTTACTAACTTACTTACTAACACTTCGATAAATGATGACAGTGACACATATTTATGAGTTCTTAAGGGGAAAAACTCTTGAAGAAAAGATACATTGTTTCTGATAGTGAAGTCGTAAGACCGCTTGAGAGCTAACAACAATAGTCGTTTAGATCAAAGTCTGCCCAACTCATTGTACAGTGTGACGTGGCCCAACATGTCAAATCTTATAGGGATGAGTTTAAAAAAATAAAATATGTAAAAAGAAACTCACCCTTCCCACAAGACTCTCCGCCGATCCTATGACTTCAAAAGAGGCCGGTTTCCGTTGATCAAATGGACTTCCTGGCGTTGACTGTACCATACGTTCTTGTCCAATCCCCCCATTTGGCTCATTCCCAGAGGAAACTAAATTTCAACGTTAAAAAAAACTATTAGTCTTTGAATTGTCTTTTTTTTTAAAAAAAAAATAAAAAAAAAATAAAAAAAATGAGCGTAGTTATGATAACTCAAGCAGGAAGCTTATCAAGCGAAAAGAAAAAATCAAAAAAACATTCCATAGAAGCATTTGCATGCGAGTATACCGGTTCGGATTAAATTTAAAAGAAATTAGTCCGAACCGAAGTCTTGTAGTGTTTTCTTTGCTCCAGTTTTACCAAAGAAAATCTGCAATTTTGTTTTGCTTTTTTTATGTAACATCAACTAAAATGAAAAAAATAAAGAAATGAAAAATATGATTTGGTCCTACAAAGCGTCTTTCAATCTCTCTTCTTTCTCTAAAATTTGGCCAAGGGTTTTTACTCAGTCTGAGTCTTAAGGAAATGAGACTTGTTTAACAAAAACCAACTACAAAAAGCCTAACAAATACTCAGATTGAAGAATTTCCACTCCAAAGCCAAAGGAAACCAATGTTTGTAGTGTTGTGGTATAGAAAGAGTCTTGAAAAGCTCGCAATCATTAGCGCTAAGAGCGTGTTGTAACTAACTTTAAAACAAACCAATTATAAATCTTCAATCCTAAACTAAAGGAGATCACCGGCCACAGTAAAAATGAGATCTTGAAATGTCTGTCAAACAAAACGATGAGATTGAGGGCTGAATATTTAATTATTGATGTCAACCATCATTCATCATTCATTTTTGAGACGACTATCGTCTTAAGAATTGTTTAAGAATAGATAGAAGAACTGATATCATATGCACTCAAATTTTTAATGCGCTTGGCGTGGCTTTCCGGTTCGAAAAAAAATTATCGTCCAAAAACTTACGGAATCCGGGGGCAGATCGTTGTTGTTCTTGTGTCAGAAATAATATTTTCGTGAGCACAAGAGATGCAAACTACCCCAAGTAACGACATACTAAAAATAAATAAAAATAAACAGGGTGGTGCAAAAGATTTCTTTATTATATTTTTATTCATATGCCAGTTATCTTGTTCACTCACTTTAACTTTTGCCAGTCATCGCTGATTACGTTCTTATTAAAAATCTACAACTTTAATTTGCACGCCACATTCTTTCCCAGTCTGCTTAATTCAACGGTAGTCATTTTGAAGGACGCAGTATTATTTCAAACAATGGACAGAACTTTTGTACCCAACGCGACAACAAACATCTCTGAAAGTCTCGTAAGTCTCGCTACAAAGGACGATAATAGGTTTACTACTTAGGCTCCTTATCATGGCAGCTTCTTTTGGCTTTTCTCCCAATATCTGGATAGCTTTAACAAACAGAAGGTTGCTAACTGGTAGGACAATGGACCCTGGACCGGTATTTAAATCTGAGTGCTGCAGTTGATATTTTACAATCTCCAACAGACAAAAAATGCTATTTGTATCCCCTACCAGTGATAAGGTACTATCAACACCTTATCACTGGTAGAAGATAAAAATAACGTGAATTACATAAATCAAAATAAACAGCCAAGTAACTTTCTTGGTCACGTAATGCACGCCAATTTATTAATATTTGCTTTTTATTCTATTTCTCTATTTCTATTTCTATTACTCTGAGGGATCATACCGACCGACCTGTCATACACCGAGGATACCGACCGATCAGAACCAGAGGAGCTCAAAGAAAAGAGAAGCTCAAATTCAAGCCGTGCCAGTTATTTAAAACCATGGCAAATACCGACGCTATGGACGTCGAAGATAACTTGCGTCCATCTACTTGCTCAAGAAGACGGAGCTCATTGAGAAAATGGCTTCCAAAGCGTGAATACAAAGATAAAACTGAAGCACCACCGCAACCTACCAATACAACAGAGATGACGGAGCCTAACGGCAAACTGCAGTCACATGTACCTCCAACCGTAGGAGGTCTGTACCACCAGACTACTGGAGTCCAGTCCAGCAACCATTTTGCGTCCACCCACACACTATCCGGAGTTAGATAGCAGCAACCAACCAGGTCCATATAGAATGTACCGAAGTCCTGAGGCCGAAACCATGAACACCGTCCGTAAATGGGGCCTTAAGTTTGACGGTTCGGGAAATGCCCTCGAGTTCATGGAGCGCCTAGAAAAGTTGGTACAGTGCTATTCTAAACCAGCAGAACACATCCTCCTCCGGAACTTCCTAGAAATCTTCAGAGGCTCCGCCCTAGAGTGGCTATGAATCCACAGATGAAGTTTTATGGCATGGGAAGAGATTCGCCAAGTGTTCCTTAGATATTTCTTGCCATCACGTTTCATCCACAAGTTGGAGGAGGAGATCTTGTGAAAGAAATGCGCTCAAATTTATTAATATTTGCTTTATGTTCAAAATATGCCCGTGGCGTAGTCGTTGGCCTGCTACGTTGATAGAGGTTCGTCGGTTCAATTCCCAAAAACAGGACCTCCAACAGTAAAACAATGAGATGAAAAGCGCTTTCTTAATTGGTACAAAATTGTACCAATGGAAATTCGTTGGGCCTTCAAATTTCCATAGCTTCGTTGCGCCAGTCTATTTATTGATTTATTTACATTATTATATAAGGATTGTTCGTTGAAGCCCATAGTGCCCCCGAGGGTCGCCACAAATCGTTTTTGGAGAAACCTAGATTCGTTCTGAATGTCAAATTGAGTGTTTTTTGAGCCCTTGCGTTGACCTAGGTTTTCCCTCAACTCGCCCTAGGTTTTTGCTGTGGCGATTTGAGGGCTGTCAAATGACACGTATTTTTACTTAAATGACAGGTGATTTTGTGGCTTAGCAATTTTTGAGAACTGGAAAATCTAGATTTTTTCTGACAAATCATAAAGTTAACAAGAAAACCTGGGTCAACCCTGGGGAAAGTTCAACGAACGCACCTATAGACACACTGCTCAAAAGATCTTGGAATCATTAAAGAAAAACTCTCCCAAATGTACTTGAGAGCTGGGAGAAATGTTTGCCCGATTTCTGATGCAAAGAAAGCGACAGTATAAGACGGCTATTGAAGGAACAGTTTTCTGGAAAGTTCTTTCCAGAAGCTGAACCTAACTCAACGAAAACATCACTGTTGAAAAAGTAAGTAAGAGAACTACAAAAAGACAAAGGTCCAGAGCCGGATCAGCTACTATATGAGTTTTTGGAAAAAGATAAAAGACCTCACAGAAAAGGTGGTTCATGGTTCTCATCTCCAAACTTATTGATGGTGATGACCTGTCTTAGCAATGGAGGGAAAGCTTTACTAAGTAGAATTTATAGCTGAGCTTAATATAGGATTGCTGAGTTGCGGCAGAAGCCGTTTTCGCAACTGTTAGTCTTTGGGTTGGCCTTGTTTAAGATGCGAGGATGTGCTTATAGAAATACAATAAATATTATGAATGAGGAAGTCTTTCAAACAATTTTGATGATGTGGATGAAAATCTTGAGAAATGGCTATGAATTGATGATAGCTTATCGGATGATGATCATGTTGCAAATACTGAATACAAAAAAATAATATTAAAATGTAATGAAAACGAAAAAGGTCGAAAACAAAATAAATATTTGGAAACAAGACAAATGGACATACGTACAAGGACAGAGAGACAGTGAAAGAGAGAGAGAAAGAAAGAAAAAGAAAAAAGGTAAAACAGTCTGGGGTTGTTGTCTTATAAATGAGACTGGATTAAAACTTTTTGTACATAAAATGTGATACACATATGAATATGTTTAAAAAGAGAAAGAGAGATAGAAAGAATGTGTATAGCCTAACCTCCTTCGCCGTGGTAGGATGACCTGTGACGGACTTTATTCTGGTAAAAGCTACTCGAACTATGTTGTCGAAAGCTAAACTCCATCAGTGGTAGCGATGTTGGCACAATATTTGTATCTGAGTAACATGCAGCAGTTACTAAATGTTTGCTGTCACTAGTGCTACTACCGTTATCGTTCGGCTCATGCGATAGTCGTCTGTTTGTGTTTGCACTAGTTCCTCTGCTGTTGTGGTTACTATTGCCGCCGGTAAAACCGCCACCAATATCATCACCAACACCACCACCACTACCACCACCGCCACTACCAATAATGCTGTTGTCACTATCGTATATGCAAACTATGTCATCGAGTTTGGCCATTTGAAGAGAACATTCACTACTTATGTCAATAATTTCATCACAATCACGATCACTAACATCAGCTGTGTTACCGTATAGTTCCATGGGTTCGTCAATTGAATCAGCACCACCCATTGACAAGTTACCGTCGTTATCAGTTTGAATTTGCATTGAATCTGGAAGAAATCCAGCTACGGCCATGGCTTGAGATTGGGCTAAGCGAAGGCCACTAGCTATTCGACGCATCCCAGAATTTGTATGTTCAATTACTGGAGTTGGAGTGATTAGATGTGATCGTTGATAATTCAGAGGAACCACATCATCATCGGTACCAAATGCACTTCTATGTACAACGGCTTGTGTAACGGTTATACGATCAGAAGTGCATTTGTACGGTGTCAAGCACTTACCTAATGAACCACTTTGATTATCCAAAGTTGTCGATTGGGTCATTGTTGTAACAATTGATCCAGCTCCATCAGAATCTTCGACACTACTATTACGACCTACAATAGGAAGTATGGCTTCATCAATAAAGGGTCCAAAAGCACAGTCATCGCCGCCACTGGCTCTTCGATAGCTACACATATCTAGAAGGCGATTCGAAAAGCGACGCGGTGGAGGAGTCGGTGGGATTAATTCATCGCTTAAACTGCCAATCTTGTGTGCCGTCATAGGATATCTTTTATTTACAGCTGATGATGTTGACATGCCGGTCAAATTTCCTGAATAAGGAGGAGACAATGACAAGGGTGACAGTGTTGTGGTTGTTGTTGATATTGAACTTATTTGACTTCGTCTAACTCGATTTAATGAACATGTAGCAGTTCTTACTGCTGATGGTATGGTATCAATTGATGCTGCTGGTAAATCATCTAAAACCTCGTCATCGTCAAAAAACTTCCAATTTGGATCCCCAAGGGTCACCGAAGTTGTCGTTGGTTCTACTGCGGGTTCTCTTGGAAAACTAGGAACCCATTCCGATTCCGGACATGAACATCCTACATTGTGATGGTGTTGAAATTGCATTATTGGAATGTCACATTCTTCTTCATTATTTATTGTTTTATGTTCATTTTCGCAATGATGTTGCAGCATATGATGATCTTCTTCATTGGATGATAGCTGCTGGTCTCTTAATTTATGTTGTTGTTGTTTGCTACATTTTTCTTCACGTTCACTTTCATGTCTATGGCGATGGAAATTATTATTGTTATTATTGTGCTGCTGCTGTTGTTGGTATTCGTGGCGGTGGTGGTGGTCATCGTGCAAATGGTGATGGTGGTGGTGGTGTTGGGATTGGTGATGATGACGATGCTGATGATGGTGATGATGTGGATTATAGTAAAGTGCTGACTGGTCCTTTTCGTCTCCATCCTGTGATGAGGACGATGAGGACGTAACAAGTCCTTCTCTCATTCTAAAAAGTAAGTAAAACAAAAAACGATTTTGTGGTCTTTTTTTTTAAAAAAAGCAAACATTTTTCTCCTCACTAGTTGAAAAGAAACATCACTTAGTTATCAAAACTAGTTTTTATATAAATTAAATTAAAAAAAATAACAAAAAAAATAACAAAATAGAAAACGAAATATTAATAAGCTTATTGCATTATGGACAAAGTTTTTTGGGAGTGAAACGAGTGAATCATACATTTTTCGTTTTCCCACAAAATAAAGATCAAAATATGTAACTAGATTTTACACAATTCTTTTTTTATAATACAAAGTATATAAAAATGCAAATATCTAAGTTTAAAAATTAATTCATCATTTTGCAGAAAAATGTATACTATGTATATAAAATATGTAGAAATGTATATATGTAAAGTTCTTGCATCAAAACAACTATGGCTTTTTTGTAACTGTAAAACCGTATACGTTTTTTTTTTGCTCAAATCTAAGTACTACCGCTGTAAGTATTAAAATTTCAAAAAATATCTGTATTTTTTTTTAACTCAAAAGGAAGAAATTAATCTAAAGAAATGGTATTAGTTGAGAAGAACATAATAGCATGAGTATCATAAGTATAAAGAATAAAAATATAAGAACATAAAAAGAAATATGTAAACAGATTTGTTGTCAAAGCTAGGGATACCTTTAATACAGGTGATAAGTGCCGAAGAGAAACAAAATCATGGGGGTCCTCTCAATTATTCTAATTTAAAGCCAAAACGAACTTGGACCTTTAAACTGAGACGTTCGGAACCGGCAGAAAATTGTAGGTCCCCTCCAGTCCCTCCCAAGGAAATGGTTATGAGAATTGCGCTCCCGGGGCTCCTCGCTCTGTTGCGTCACCGTATTTATATTTTTTGAACTGAGACCTTGTGAAAACTAGAAATTGTTGTGATTTGATACGTGATGATAACTCAACCCTTTATTTATCCTTTGAAGGCAACGCTCTAAAGAATCGTTGTGACTTGAAACATACTCAACGAAAATGTGTCACAATAAAGAAGCAAACACTTAAGCGTAAAGAATAATTTTTTTTTGTATTCTAGGGCTCTTCTTTTGCGATGCTTAACAAAACTATTAAATCAACAAAAATAAAATAATCCAGGAGATGCTCAGAGAAGAAGAAAATTGTTCAGATACATACGTCAGCGAAGATTCTAAAAACAAAGAAAAAAGAAGAGGTAGATGAGGAACCAGAACCCGCAATCCAGAAACGGACCCCTCTCGAAGAAATGCGCAAGTTGTCCCGAAGAGGGAGATTTCTCGCTGATCTTTTTGGATTTTTTGCCGATATGTGAAGGTTAGGACACCTTGGAGAGTCCAGCACACGGGGAAGCATGGGTACTCTCCTTATGCCGCATAAAGGATTTCTCCAAAAGAAAAAACAAACTGTAGTTTAAGGAAATAACTCAGCGTTGTTCTTTGCGAAATGCATCACGATAAGGAAACAAGAAAATCAATTTATAAGGATTGAGTCGGCGAGAGAATGAGATATAATAGCTAAAGGGTCAACCATCTAACGTTTGTTTTTCAACTAGTGCTTATTTCGTGAATGACACTTAGCTCATGTCTGATTCGATATAAAATTAATTTTATCCTTCCGCTGAACGAATATGGTTGAGTATACGCTTAAACAACGCTGGGAAATATGGCGACATTACTTTGAAAATCATGGCAACGTTGCAGAAGGTTTGCGAAAATTGCGTACTGATTTTGGAAGAAGGGAAGCACCATCAGCTCCGTATGTTCGTTATATTGTGAAAAAAGTGAAAGAAACTGGCATCCTCATCGATACCTCATCAAAACAAAAGCGTGAAAAGTTAAAAACAGTGCGTACGCCCGATAATATTGCTGCTGTGCCACAAAGTGTGCGTGAAGCGCCATCAACATCAATTCACCGTCGTTCTCAACAATTGAACATTTCGGAGATATCATTGAGGCGAATTTTGCACAAAGACCTTGGTATGACGCCATACAAAGTCTAATTGGTTCAGGAGTTGAAGCCAACTGACCATCCAATGCGTTTTCGTTTCGCTAAGTGGGCCTGCGATCAACTTAGATGCTGATTTTGCCAAAAAAATCATCTTTTCAGATGAAGCTCATTTCATTTCATGCAGATTTCGGTCCAGAGGCATAATTGGGCCATTTTTCGTCGAAAATGAGCAAGGAGTGGCCGTTACAGTCAATGGCGATGGTTATGGGGCCATGTTGAACGAATTTTTATTCACAAAAATTTAAGAGGAGGATATTGACAAAATTTGGTTTCAACAGGAAGGAGCCGGCACTACGTGCCACACAGCCAAAGCTACATTCGATGTTTTGTGCCCTGTTTTTGAAGATCGCATTATCAGCCGCAGAGCTGATGTCCATTATTTTCCATTATTAACCGGAAGGATTGTACTTTCAAATAAAAAAAAGAAATCTGAGAAAATATTCAGTATTTTTTTTTATATCATTTTCAAAAAAAGACGTTATTTGGCGGACCCTTTAGTATCCTTGAACTATTTCAGGCATATTTAAGGATTTTCCACATACCTGTTGAGATTGAGATCGAGTATTTTGAAAGAGTTTTCCGAATTGACATTAAAAAAGGAATACTCAAACGGGGATCTAGAAAACCAACCCAAAGTTTTGCAAATTTAATCCTCTTTGAAGTGAAGAATTCTGTTCTAAGCAAACAAAAATGGGCATCCCAAAAAGGCCTTTAGCTGCACGGCCGGTGAGGGTTGTACTGTGAGTCCTGTGACATGTACAACGACAACCGTTGCAGACAACAGAAATAATGTTTATTTAGTGGACTCAAAGACGAGACTGCGGGGCTAGCTTTCACTCGGATCATTGCCTTGTTGTAGCAAAGGTACAAATTAGAATATCCTGCTCACGACGTCGTTGAACCGCAAGAAATAGCGAATGTCTTGTCAAATCGAATGACCAATTAGCAGCAATGAACTCGAGCCATCAGAACTGCAGTTTCTGATGTTCTGGGTTTCACTCGGCCCCCAAAACGAAACCCAGGGTGCGACGACTAAATTGATGCCGAAAAGAGCAAAGCCGCAAATGACAGTATCTACAGCTGTACGGGCTGTATACAAAGTCAGGTCTAGTTTTGGTATTTCTCAAAACTTTCAACTAATTTTGGAGAATTCACGCTACTTTATTAAGTTCCCTAAGGAATACACTGATAAATTTGATGGATCATTCTCAAACCGTTCCATTGGTGTAAAAAGATCGCTTCTCATGATTCTGAGAAGTGACAGCCGCTTCTCGATTTGAAGTGAGAATCAATTCAAGAAGCACTAATACATGTGACTCAAATGTCAAAAAGAAAATTTTCTTCAAGGAATATTTTTTAAGAGCCGTAGGTGTTTCACTCACACAAAAGCAATTACGTTAAACTGAATAGAAAAAGTGTTGGGTGTTCCATTGGTTTTTAAAATGAGTGCTTCCCCGAGTGAAACCAATGGAAAATGATATTAGATTCCGCAAGGGTGAAGGTGAGTTTTTTGACAGAAGACGTGTACACTATACTTCAAATTAATTCCAGTTTTCAGAGGGCCGTGAGTGTGAGCTTTTTAAACTGACTCTTGGGAGTCCTGTCCCAGAGCCCAAATCTTTCAAAAGTCTATACAATTACTCACTTTGAGCACGACCATGGAAAAGTATAAGAAAACTTAACCTCCTCGAATATGAAATTTAAATCAAGAAATAAAAGTCACAAGCTGATCTTTGATAGAATGGTCCTGATTTACCGTTGTTTGACGTAAGAGTACCACACAACTCAGTACCGATTATTACTGAATTTCTTCGGCAGATTTCCAGTGGATAGTTAAAAAACAGACATCGTAAAATGTTCCAACGCAATCGCGTAAACAACAAAAACAAAGCCAGACCCAAACACTCCTTATAGAAAAAATGCAAGGATATCAGCATATGGTTGACTTCAGACAAGGACCAATGCAAAACAGAGAACCCTGTCGACGATCTCTGGGACCAACACAACACACTGAACAGGTAGGTGGGAGAGTTGTGAATTGTGATCCCTTCGAGAATAAAATGCTCGCATAGGAAGAAGAAGATAATAAAAAAAATAATAACTGAAGTAATTAAATGATAAAATCACAGATATGATTTTAGTTAAACAGATTGTAGGTGCATAACTAAAAGTTAGCATAACGTATTGTGTTTGTGTATAATTAGTAGTATGTGAAATGTGACAATAAATAAAATCAAATAACGTCTGTTAGTGAAAGCAAACCAAATATTATACTGCCATTCACTTCACAAAAGGAAAATAAAAAATAGGAAAAAAATTAGTTATCAGTTTAGGAAATTAAAAAAAAACCAATCAAAAAAAAACAAAACAAAGGTAAAATTCAAGAAGAAAATTGGAAAAATTTCAAAAACCAAATTAAGTCAACTCATTGCTTTTTTTTATTTGTTTAAACCAACGCCTAATACCTGGGTGCCTCTTTTAGTGTCTTACCGTTATAATAAGGATGTAATAAGATACCACGATTTGATTTGCTGAAAGGAAAATGTTATGTTTTACATCAAGTAAAAAAGAAATCAAATTAACTGAAAACATTATAAGAAAGAAAATAATAATAGGAAATCAAAACTTAAACTAAAAAGAGAAAAAAAAATAAATCAACCAGGTTTTTCCTATTTTATTGTTTTGCCTGTAATTAATTGACCGCTAGTCTTGTCTACCAGTAGATTAGTTTGTTTTTGCCCATAAATTTTAAGTGAACTGATGTGTTGTTTTGATACTTTAGACGAATTAAGTATAGGGTACTTACTCATATGACTGCATGCTAAGTGGGTTCGAGCTTCCACCATCATGGTTGCCACCGATCAGACCGCCACTGCTACTGCCATTTTTCATCATAAGCGGTCGCATTGGAATGCTTTCGCTGAATGTACGCAACTCGCCGCTGCCACTCAGCTCGGTGTTGTAGCCTAAGGGACCACTGCCAACACGTGTTTGCATGATGGTCTTTGTGATATGATTGATGCCGTCAGCAACGCTACGATGCATCGAATTATACAACTGGTCGTTTGACAAGGAGGGAAGTTGGAGTCCATTGTTTCCGTTGCCTTGGACTTTACGGTTGCGAGCAAATGGTCCAGTGCCATGTCGACGGAGAGATGACCACACGCTTCCAAACAGAGTATGATTTCGCTGTGTAAAATAAATGTTTTTTTTTTTTATTAAAGCTGCTATTAAATATACTGCACAGTTAGATAAGAAAAAGTATACAAATTCCCTCAAACCAAAAACGGGGACGAATCACCATTTACCGAGTAATAAAAGACTGAATTATGAAGGTAGAATTGAGTTGCTACTATAATTTGACATTCCCCATCAGTAATCGAAAGGAAAGGTGGTTGGGCGTGTAATATTCGGGAAGGCTCTGACTGGTGCCAACTTGGCAGCGCCCAGATGTTGCAACGTCAATTTTGCTTATGATACCTCCACGCGGTAGCCACTGGGCACTGGGATACTTCGCCCGGTGCTGACCTGCTAAACTAGCAGATGCGAGTGTTGACAAAGGAACGCGGAAGAAAAGAACTGTGATCAACACTATAATGCTCTGCGAGTAACGACTGGCTGCATCTCAGTTGTCTACCAGAGCTTTTCGGAAATTTCCCAGCGGATGGATTCGAATGACAAAATCAACGTTGGAATAGAGCAGTCAAAAAAGCAGAAACCCCTTAAGCAGGTACTCCAACATATTTTGCTTAAAGGTCTTTCAGGGTCTTTCAATACAAGGACAGGGTATTAAAGTAGAGATGTTGGCGGATAAGCTCCTGGTGAGCCGACAGCAGTTCTCACACTCGTGCAGCAGGATACTGACACTGGATATTCCAGCCTTTTATGTCCGAAGGGAGTCCACAAGGACCTTACCCTCCAGGTTGGGGGTTGTGCGCACGGTTGACCCAACCACGGAAAAACATCTGGTCCCGAAACAACCAACAGCCTCGGATAACGATAATGATTTCAAAGTTGACAACCCAAGCAAACGTAAAAAGGACAATGACCTCCGGATCTGCACGTGGAACCCAAGATTTCTTGATGGATAACGTGCAGTTGGAGAATCAGCGGACGCCCTGGACAGATGCAAAGCAGACATAATCGCCATCCAAGAAGTACGATGGAGATGGACCGGGCATAAAGAAGATGAAAAACTTTGACATCTACTATGGCGACTGCTACAGACAACATAAATAGCGCATATTTGGGTGTGGATTTGTCGTTAGAGGAAGACTCAGGGAAAAGGTTATTAGTCAGTTAGTGAGCGTATAATGACCATCCGTATCAGGGCTTAATTCGCCGACATCAGCCTTATATGTGCCAACGTCCCCACAGAAGAGAAAGATGACAATTCCAAAGACTGTTTCAACGAACTGCTCGAAGAAACATATAAACAGTACCCTAGAAACGACGTGAAAATCGAGCTTGTCGATTTTAACGTAAGATTAGGGAAGTAGTACTTCTTTGGAAATACAATCGGTAAGCATAGCCTCCATGACAAATCCTCCGAAAACGGACTACGGGCAATCGTTTTTGCTGTGGGGCTAAGTCTTGTTGTAAGTAGCACACGCTTCCTGAATCTCAAAGTTCATTTAGGTACATGGCGATCCCCAGATCAATCAACCGTCAACCAAATGGACCATGTTACCATCGACGCAAGGCACTTCTCCAGTGTGTTAGATGTCCGAACTTTCCGAGGGGCCAACTTTGACTCGGACCACTACCTTGTTGTAGCCAAGGTACGAATGAGGATATCTGGTTCACGACTCGCACTAAGTAACGCTGTGAAGAGATATGACGTCGGAAGGCTACAATCGCAAAGATTTCCATTGCATTTTCCAATCGAGTGTCCCTTCAATTATCTTTAAATCCAATGCCATCACCATTAAGCATTGAACACCAGTGATGGCAGCAGCAACGAAACCCATGGTTCGATGAAGAATGCAGGCAAGCAAATGCAGCCAAACAAAAAGCACGACAAATGCTTATGCAAAATCGAACGAGGGCTGTTTACGATCAGTATACCGAGATTTACAAGGAGAAAAGAAGGGAAGAACACTGAATTCTCAAAAAGAAAAAGAAGCAGCATGAGAAGCGCTCGTTTGAGGAAATTGAGAGGTGCCATGACAAAAACAAGACTTGGAAGTTTTACCAAAAGTTAAAAAAATTTTGTCAAAATGGCAAACCCCGAACTCAAGCCTGTAAAGACCAGCAGGGAAACATAGTTGTTGAGTCACAGTCGCTACTGTGTATCTGGAAAGATCACTTCTGCGGACTGCTTAACGGCGATGAAGACACAAAATATTCAATTTTAAAAAACCCTAACATATTCAAAACGACAAAAATAAATTTAAAAAAAAAACAAATTTAACACTCACCCTATGCATAGGTTCTGGTTCCTCTAAAAGTTCGTCAAGATTTCCAGAAATAGCACGCTTGAGCGCTGGCCCAGCATCGTGTAATGTTCTCAATCCTGCTTGCAAAGTAACAGTATTATTATTATCTTGACCGTCTTTACCTTCCTGTTCCTTTCGCTTTTTAAAGCGTCTAAAGTAGTCTTGTATTAGATAGGTTGCATAAAATTTGCCAACAGTAACTTCATCATCATTTCCAGGTGGAGGTACAACTTGATCCAATAACTTTGGACTTGTTCGTTTCCAGATTTGTTTAATAACTGCTCGCAATTCTGAATTAGCATCATCAATATTTCCATCAGTTTTTATACTCAAAGATGTTCGAACAACAGCGAACAGTGTTGCATTAAATAAAACAGTTCCGTCGCTATTCAATGGCATATTCATGGACACCAAGCGTTTGCATGCCATTCGATGAGGACATAATTTTCCAAAACCCAATGGCGGTGAAATTTTTCTCAATAACGTTACAACATCAAGATGCTTGATGCGGCCTTTGGCGTCCGGATCATACTCACTCCATAACCGAATGAATTCATCCAAATGATGGGGCCCCAAAATTGACCAATCTCTCGTCAAATAGTCAAAGTTATCCATGATGACGGCCACAAACAAGTTTATGATCTGGGTTTACCGATGTAATTTGGAAAAATTTTGGTATTATTTTGCGTATATGTACATTAGGGTGTTACTTATTTTCGAGGATACGAAGTTTGATGTTATTGAAAGTAAACCTATCGGACTTTCACAAGTCGCAATGATTTTTGTTTGTAATGTTCCTTTCGAGTAACCATCAATCGACAAGTGTGTAAAATATCTATCGCTACGAAGTCGGCAAAAGTTACCGTCATCATAAAGACGTAAAATTTCATTTTTTTCAAAAAATGAGTGAAAAAACAAATAGTAAGAGCACGAAGACTACCATAGACTTTACCAATGGCACTATAAAGATTGTCATTCCATGTAAGGGTACGATTGAAAAGTATTCTTAAATTTCCAGATGTGCTGACATAATCAATAACTTCGACTTCCAAATTAAAAGGGCCAAGGACTGATAAGTCAAAGATTTCAAGATGGACAAGAAAGGCTGTGGATTTGAGAGTCTTTAGGCAAAGTTGGTTCCTTGTTGAATGAGGTGCAGACCCTCATTCATGAAAGCTAAGGCATAAGCCCATTTATTCGGCTTTTAAAAGAAAAGAGGAGGCTTATATATCTGGAGAACTCAGACCTAATTACCGGTCCATTGTACTACCAGGGTAGCAGCCATCCCTTTCTTCTGTGTTGCAGTAGTTGGAAATAAGATGTTAGTAATTTCAAGGGCGGCATCCATACGAAACTGGGAGGCTGAAGGAAAAGTAGATGCCCAGAGCGGGATTCGAACCCACGCGTCCGGCCTATCTACTGAATACTCTACCACATTCGGCTTAATAAAAGCTAGTTCTTAATCTAACTAAGAAACTAAAAAACTTATAGCTAACGTTATTGAGAAGGATGATTTAAAAAATGAAGTTTTAGGCAAGGGGTGCTGAAGTTGAAGTCAAAGAAGTTTAAACTCGATTTAACATTACTCAGCATTCGGGAGATAGGTTCATTTGAACCATATGACGTTCGACGAAGAGATAGGTTAAAGAGGCAAGGATTCCGTATGTTGCGAGGACTTTGAGGGAAGATATAGTTGTAAAGGCTTGTGCAGTCAACGGTTCCAGAAAGACACGGTGAATGAAGAGAATATCGAATATTCCTCTTCGTTCGATCTTTCAACGTGTTCTGAGAAGGAAGACATTTCAGTGCAAATCGAAGAAAACGGCGCGGAATACTTTCAATTCTGGAAATATGAACTTGTTTGAAAAAGTACCAGACTTGGCAGGCGTAAGGAGTAGGCGAATAAAGGTAATGTACAGAGATCGGGTAACGTAAGGATCGGAGAATTCCTTTGCCCAACGCTTAATGAAACCAAGTGCTGAATTGGCTTTCAGTATAATATCATCAATATGTGAGATGAAATTAAGTCCCTGGTCGCAAATGATCCCGAGATCCCGAATCTTATCAACTGGTGAAATGGTTTGGTTGTGAAGAAGATAGCAACGGAGAGGAGATTTGATGCGTTTACGAGAGAAGGTAATAGTTTGACACTTGGAAACGTTCAATTCCAAGTAGTTTTTAGAACAACAGAACAGAACAGAAAAGCTGTCGAGATTATGTTGAAAATGAATAGAATCAGTAAATGAAGAAATGATCTTGTAAAACTTCGCATCATCTGCGTATAGCAAAATAAGGAAATGGTGAATAATCAAATCAAGATCGTCAAAAGTAAGAATGAAAAGAAGAGGACTTGAACGACTACCTTGGGGGACGCCGGAGGTAGCTACTAGCAGGACTTGATAGGAAAGATCTAAAACGAACACTATTAAAACGGTTTCACATAAGAAGGAACTCCTATCAATAAAATCGGTTCGAAGCCGAGGGTGAATAGCTTAAAAAGAATTAGTCCATGGGCAATTTTATTAACGGCTTTACAAAAATCTGTTGAAAAACCATCGAATTTTTTTTCTTTTTCCAAAGCAGAGAGGGTGAATGAGACGAATTCAACAAGATTAGTGGTTGCTGTTCAGCCTTTATGCTATGATGTCGAATGGATATGATAGATTTGCAGTGAAAACTCAAAATTTCACATGAAATACTTTCAAAGAATTTGGGTATATACGAAAGTTTTGCTATCGGACAGTAGTTTTCCACATCGCATTTTTATTTGAATTTCCTAAGATGATGGCAACCCGTGCCCAGTATTCCGAAAATTAATTCGAAAACCTGTAGATTTATGCCAACTAAGTAAATTTCAAACAAAAATCATGGCGCCTACTAAATATTTGAGCTTTTCATCAAATAACTTCAAACTCTTTTCAATCACTACTGCTTTAGAACCGAAGCAGCAGATTAAAAAAAACTCAAAAATAAGAAACACTCTGATGTACACTTATGTAAATGAAATCAAATAAAAAAATTAGAATAAAAAAAAACTTACCAAAAACGAGCATAACACGTAGAACGATATGAAATACGGAAAAGCGATATTTGATCCGCAATTCTTGTTAAAGGGATCATCTGAATCTTTATCACATACAACAATATCTGGGCGAACAGAGCAAGCCATCATGATATCCTGCCACGCCTCACCCGTAGCCGAACGAAACAACACAAGGACGGCTTGAGGAAACGTTTGAAAATTGTTGTTTCGAGTAATCGATGAATCATCATCTAAAGCTATTTTCCCAAATACCTTTCGAATTTTGTTTAGAAATATATTTTTTTTAATTTAATTTGATGATTTTTTTGTTGTTTTTTTTTTTATAAAAAAATAGTTAACTTGATTATGATTTTCATACCTGCATACCAATAACGGCATAAATAAAGAATAACATTACAATAAGTAGGGCTACATATGGCAGCGCTTGAAATGACTTTATGAATGTCCATAATAGAGTTCGGATGCCTTCGCCTTTGCTTAGAAGCTTAACCAAACGCATGACACGAAATAGTCGAAAAAAATTTATTGAAATCAAATTTGATCCGCCCTGCGATCCAAGTTGGTAAGTGTGTTTTTGTTGAAGAGTTTTCCAAAAAAAAAATTGAAAAAAAATTAGTGTGAAAAACAGAAAAGAGATATCTTAAAACCACGGGTGTTGTGTTCCCTTGATTTTTGTTTCTATGTTTTTTGTGTAATGTAAATTTTATATATGAAGCAATTTTAATAATTGTTATATTAGTACAAGAAAAAAATATAATTAAATAGAAAAAAATACTTTAATTTTTGTTTAAATAAAGCACAACATAAATATTAAAATTAATTTTTTTTGTTTAGTTAAAAGATGTGTTTTAAAACTAACTATATCAAGCAAATATAAGTAAAGTGTAAAAAAGAAGCTAAGGTAGCTTACAAAAAAGTCACTAGAAGGTGTGTTGAAATTCCACACTATTGTCCCTCTATTGGACTACGGCTTTGGTTGTTATTCAATAATTATACGTTATTCATACTACAAGTATTACTACTGCAGATTTCTACTAAATTAACTGTTTTTTTAATTTTTGTTTCTCATTAGAAGACGCTATTTACCAAAAAATGAGGCAAAATGAAAAATATTTATATGTGATGGAATTGGGTCAGACTCCTAACTTCTTTCATTCTTAAACGGAGCGGTGCATGTCGGCCATGTTTTTTTTTTTTTTTTTTTAATTAACACGCACATCAAGGGGCTATGACTGCCCTTATAATGTTATAGAACACAGTGGGCCTTTTTTCGGCCGAATTAACCTTACCCTCCCCCTTAGAAAAAAACAGGTAGCGACCATCACCTGCTTCTGGGTTTACTTCGCTTACGAACACATAGAGGCTATGTGGGGTCAAATTAAGAGCGCTTTCTTGGAAACTGGATCTGAAACTGTACCAAGACTGAAAATAGCGAGAGTACTGGATATTCCAAGATACTTGGGACAAAATTACACATCGAAGATCACTTAAAATAAGGGTCAATTCAGAAAGTGATGCTCAACGCAAATAGATTCTACGGAACGAGTATAGAGCATCTCATAAGACAGTGCAACAGTGTGTGAGACGTGATAAGAGGGCAAGGGTGGACCAACCAAGCAAAGATGGAAGGAACACTTTTGTGTATTGCTTAATGACGGCAACAATGCAGACATGAATCCTGAACTGAACAGCATGCGCAGGTCTTCTAGGGGTAACCAGCCCCCCAACAAGTACATAGATAAGAGACGCGATCCATCTCCTAAAGAAAAACAAAGCAGCTGGACTTGACGGTATACCCGCAGAATTCCTTAAAGTAGACCCCGAAGGAGCTTCCCGTATTTTGCTTAAGCTGGTGCAAGCTGTTTGGGAGAGTGAAACTTACCCAAGGGACTGGAAGGATGGAGTTATTGTGAAGTTACCAAAAAAAGGAAACCTCAAAGACTGTAATAACTGGCGCGGAATCACTGTTCTGTCCGTTTTTCCGAAGTTAATGGAAAGTATTATTATCGAGAGGATAAAGTCCAGGATTGAGTCTACCCTCAAGAGGCACCAAGCGGGGTTTCTCAGCGGTCGATCGTGCGTCGATCAAATCAACACCTTTCGAATCATACTTGAACAATCGTCTGAGTACCAATCACCCCTGTACCTCATGTTTGTGGATTTTGAGAAGGCATTCGACAGGGTAAATCGTGAATGCATCTGGAGATCGCTTATTGCAAGAGGTATCCCTGAGAAAATTGTTTTTATTGCTGTTATTAAAGAGTCGTACAACAAGGCAAGGTGTTTCGTTTTGCACAATGGACAGCTATCCGACTCCTTTGATGTTCGCCAAGGAGTGAGACAAGGAGATGTCCTGTCACCAATTCTATTTTTGCTAGCAATCGACGATGTAATGACTGCCACTGTGGGTACAACTGAAAGACACGGTATCCAATGGGGTCTGTTTGACAAACTTAGCCACATAGATTATGCTGACGATATATGTCTCATGGCAAACAACACGGCTAATTTAAATCAAATATGTCATTCGCTGCAACTAAATGGAGAAGTGGCTGGCTTAAGGATCAACGCAAATGAGACAAAAATAATGACCACGGGCCAAAGCACACAACAAGTTATTCTAATGCAGGGAACCATAGAGAAGGTCACGCAGTTTAATTATCTGGGCAGTTTTATTGCACTTGATGGCGGAACGGACCTGGATGTTAGCAATAGAATAAAGAAAGCCTGTAGTGCATTTGGAATCCTTTCTCCTGTGTGGAACTCAAGCAAAATATCGCTACGCACCAAGTTGAAACTCTTCGAAACCAGCGTGAAATCTTTGCTGTTATATGCTTCTGAAACATGGAAATGCTCTGTCAACATCTCGAGCAGGCTACAGGCCTTGGCCTTCGTCAACCGTTGTCTGCGCTACATTCTGAAGATCCGGTGCCCGCAAATCATATCAAACGTTGAACTATGGAATAGGACTGGACAGATGAAATTGGATGCAGACATCTCCAAGTGGCGTTGGATAGGCCATACACTGAGGAAACCTAACGACAACATAGCGAAACAATCATTCGAATGGAATCCTCAGGGTGAGAGACGCGTTGGAAGACCAAAAACAACATGAAGGTCATCTGTTTTAAAAGAAGCTCAGTTTCAAGGTATTCATGGGAACAGCTATGACCTGTGGCGGCGAATCGGGACAGATGGAGGGATCTGGTTGCAGCCCTATGCTCCAGGAGATAAAGTGCTGCTGCAGTTGCAGCCGGACAACATATATATATATATAGGTATATATTATATATATTTGTATGGCATGCGTTGCACAGTTTTCATGGCTTGCAATTCTTGTGTCAACTGGCAAAAATAAAATGTTGACCAGTAGAGTCTTAAGTAAACCAAATCGTCGGGTCCATTGCCTTTATTTTATAGTTTGCTCATCTATTATCTTTCGCTTGATTAACTTGAGAGTATCGTGATTTTTTGCAAGGATCAATATTTGCAATATGAGCCCTGTGGTGCACTTGAAGGCGTTCGCGAACCAGTGCAGTCAAAATGGCAGCTTTAATAACATTTGGCTCCGTGGCAGAGGCAGATGCTACTGTGCTTCTGCATAGCCCCTTTGGAATGGAAACTCACGTGTAATGTGACAACTGATTAGGGAACTAAGTAAGAGCTCACAGTTCCAATCTAAATCTGATCAACAGAAGGTGTGTTCAAGACGGCCTCTCAGTCAAAAAATAAAATTAAAAGGATATCGCAACAGAGCGAGTAGCCCCTATGAGACTTAAGAGCAAATTCCTCGTGGAAATCGATAACCGTAGAACAATTTTTTTTTTCTTTGTTGGGTTTCAAAAAATGAATCTCTGGCGTAACAGGTAGACATGCTAACCATAACGCCACCAGCACCACAAAAAAAAACTCATTGTAAACGGCTCTGACATTCGACCTTTTGAAAAAGAATTTGTGATTGCTAATCTATCACGGAGTTTCGCAAGTACATATTACGAAATTTTAGTTGATCTTTAAAACCGTCTTCTTATAAATAAGCAAACGATTAAGTCTACCATCTGATATATCACGAAAAAACCATTGACCGAGCTAGATAAGCATCATCCGAGAAACACCGAGCTGCGCGAATTTTAAGGCGTAGAAGCATGGACCTTTTTCAATGCGGTTAAGGATACCCGTAGTTGTTTCAAAAGAAAATTACTTCGAATGATCCTTACTCCCATTCGTCAAAATGATGTGCGGAGAATAAGATTCAACAACGAGTTCTATTACGACATGGGTATTGTCGCATCCGAAGACAACGACGCCGACGCCTGCAACATGTAAGTAGATGGACACCAACGTTCCGGCTCGACGGTTTCTTGAAAACATTCCGGGAATAGCGGAAACCAAGGACTTTGTCTCAGATGGACCTCAACCGATTTAGAAGCCACACACTGAGCCACTGCTGTTTCGCCGCTGAGTGCGAGGACGTAGCCTTAGAATGCAAAATTGGAGAAAGTTCACCTTCAATCGAAATATGTAGTTGGCGAAAGAAGTTGATGGAAGCCTAGGTTAACTCCAAGCTGTAATGCCGACTAAAGTAAGCCGAAAGATGTCAAGAATTAAATTCTGAAAATTAAAAGTTCTGACCATTAAAAAGCAAACGTTGTTTCGCAGTCAAATAAATAAATAAAAAAAAAAAATAGTATTTAAAAAAAAAAAAAGCGGAGAGCCCCGGGGCCCAGCGCAATTCTCACAACCATGCCATAGGGGGGGGGGGATGGAGGGGACCCAAAATTGTCTCCCGATTCCAAAGGTTAATCCAGGAACCACAAACCTCCCTCGTAGTAGACAGATATGCTAGCCTTTACGAAACGAGCACCACTGAAAAGTTTTTTCCCTTTATCGAAAAACCGCTAAGAGCTCTAATCTGCAATTCTTATTTGAACATAAAATTAAATACTTCCCGCAAGTGGCTAGTTCATGCTTTTCTTTTTTAAAAGTTTTAAAAAATTTGAAATTATTAAAAAAAAAAAAACAAACACATTAAGCAAGCATTAAATGCAAAACCAAAATTAAAAAACAAACCGATAATTAAAAACAAAACTTAAATAAAAAAGAACTACACAATTGATAGTTCAATTAGACTTGAAAAAATGAGAACGCCTTTAGTATTAGTAAACTTTAGGGTTAGAAGCAAAACTTTTTATTTTTTGTGATCAATCACACATCAAACATGGAAAAAACTCAGTTCAAAAAGTGGTAATTCAACGCTCAATTCAAAGTGAAAATATAAAAGTGATAAAAAGAGAGAGAGAGAGAGAGAAGCATAGAGAGGAAAAACACACACTCTTAACTCTTTATTTTTTTGGTTTTTATGTTTTTGCTTGTACTTAGTTTCTTACTTTTTTAGGTGTAGGTTTATTTTCTTCGAAGGTGATGTTTTCTAATTTGAAATTGGGTTTAGGACCTCTCTTTTCAACGAGTGATTTTTATTTATCATGATTTATATTTTTTGATGGATGTAAAAAAAAATTGTTTTTATTATTAAATTGCTTAATTTTTTGTTACCATAGTTTTTACAGTATGCATTAAATCAGATTGTCCTGTGGCGAAAGTGGAGAGAAAGTTATTTAATGTTTGTTTTGAAGTAATTTTTCTTAATTTGTCCTTGAACTTAACAAGACTTCTTGAATCATTGACATCATAGTGGCACCGACACATGATCTTCTTAATCTACCCGTAGTATCAGAAAAGTATCGATATCAGAAGACTCGCCTAGGCAAATTTTCGTCATTGAAACGTGATATAAAACAGTGAAGAGACTTTTTGACTCGTAACGCATGGTAGTTTGTTGCTTATGAATTTTCAATTTTTTACCCCACTGAGAAATATTAGCATCTGGTTAAGAGCTGGTTTATAAGGAAGAATGAGTCTACTAGCCTGATTTACCCCAAAAACCACAAGTTACAATGTCAAATTACAAATTTCATTAATACTGTAATGTGAATCTCAATTCTCGATAGATTATAAGTTCAAAACGGACCGGAAGGCACGCGGCGCAGCATTCACTTTTCTACACACAATGGTAAAACCAATAGCTTGGAACGGACAGACTGCTAAGTTGGACCAGAAAAAATAAGTTCGCAACCAGTTAAAAAAATCACATAATAATACTATAGTTTCTATCTCTAACTCTTTCGAGAGCGTGTGAAATAAGTTAATAGTTTCCGTGTGAGAAACCAATAAATTCTTTAAAAAAAAACTAGGACCTAATGTAGCTAAAAGCTAACCCAGTATGTTTGAATGTGTATTGAGGTCTTTTGGCGTGGTTTTAACAGTTTCATATCAATTATAATATTTATACTCAATGGGGTCAAAAAGAAAAAAAAATTAAGGTTTTATCACTCACTAAAAACAATGTTGGCATTCAGAAAACTTATAATTTTTACATTCAATAAAAAAAAAAATGTAATAAAGAGTTCAAACATTAAATCGTAACATAGGACTTGTGCAAGAATGTGCGTCGATATCGGTATGTGTGTACTTTATATATCTTTCAAAGGAGAAGGTTCAAAAATGTATGGGGTAGAAACACTGAGTCGATTTAAACAAGACAAATGTATGTCGAGCTAGCAGTAAATTGTTAAGAATAGCATGAGATCGTCCGCATATAACAAACCTGAAATATTTGAATGCAGATATAACGTCATTGATAAAAATTATGAAAACAATGGGCCGAGGCGGCTACCTTGCGGTACACCCAATGTACACTGAATTTCCCTTGAAAAAGATGCGAGGATGTTGAGAATGAAATCCAAACATCTCAAGTTTAGCAAGGAGTATTTGGTGGTTTACAGAATCGAACGCTTTACTAAAGTCCGTGTATACCGCGTCGACTTGAAAACCACTTTCCATAGCATAAGTTACAAAAGAGGTAAAATATACCAGATTTGTTATAGTAGATCTACCAGAGCCCAATTGATGGATAGGAACTAAATAAGAAAGTTTCCATTCTTCGATGAAGATTCCTTCTTGAAGAGACTTATTAAATATCATATGTAGGGGATTGCAAATAGAATTACAACATTCCTTTAGCACTGTGGCAGCAAATACGAAACCTCATTATAAAAACGGTCCAGATCCAGGACAGGTAATCGAAAATGACTTAAAATCAAACATAAAGGTATGCTCGGTTAAGAAGTTAATGTAGAAATAAAAACTTGCAGTCGTAATGCGTAGTTATGTAAAAAAAAAATTTAAAAGGATGAATACCCCAATACACTTTTAAGTGAAAGAAAAGCCATATAAAATGAATTACACCGAAACCTGTGATCCTATTCAGGTTATAAAGTTTCTTTTCAATATGGCAGTTGAAGTAGTTTTGGTTTTAATTTTAGAGATGGTTTAACGGACCTCAGATGTTTTTAACATTTTGATCCTTTGAAACGGATATTAATCCAGCGACCCAGGAGCCTATAAGCTACTGTTTGCATTGATAGTCATTTTGTTATCGGCCACTGTTTAATCACATTAGTTTGGTTTGCCATTTCATCGTGCACGGGATTGAAGTCGCACAACCACCGCTTTTAACATCGATTTTCATATAAGTGACAAATTCCTGGATGAAAGGACATTGGTTGCCTAACCCTACTGAGGAGACTAAACTAGTACTTCCAGCAAAAAAAAAAAAACCAATTCCCACGGTTATCGACTTCCATATCGAAACCGAAGTTATAAAGAGGAAGAATAAGATACTTAGGAATTAGGCTCCACAAGAAAATAAGCTTCTGGAACCAGAAACGGATGGCCGCTGGAACGTGCATCCAAAGTTACCAGCCATCTATCCAGGGTGATGGCAAAATCCATCACAAGTTGCTCAGCAGAAGTGGCAGAAACAATAGGAAGCGGAAACCGGAGGGTTGAAACTGCAAAGCTGATTGGAGACCTAAGCGCAGGCAGTAAAACCGCAAAGTGAACTACTATGTCGGAAGTTTTACCAAAAGGTAAAAAGATCCTGACAGGGTGGCAAGCCCTGAGCTCAACCCTGTAAAGATCGGCAGGGAAACATAGTTATAGAGTCACATTCGCTACTGAGGATCTGGAAAGATCATTTCCGCAGACTGCTAAACGGTGATGAGGACACAAATTCCGCTGTCAGGCAGATTGCCCCATTCAGCTTGGACGATGATCAAGAATGCCATCCTCCCCACCTAGAAGAAGTTAAGCTTGCCAATTTGCAGGCCTCAAAGCCGAACTTTTCAAGGCAGCTGGAGACCAGTTGGAAAGGAGCATGATCCAGCAGATCTGCATGATATGGTCGGAAGAAAGCATGACAGATAAATGGAACCTCAGTATCGTATGCCCGATCCTAAAGAAGGGAGACCCTCAAAATGATCCTCCTTAACGTTGCTTATAAGACATTGGCTGCTGTAATATGTGAACGTCTGATACCCCACACGTAAACAACTTGATAGGTCCTTATCAATGTGGTTTTAGACCATCAGTGAAGTCCACAATAGACCAAATTTTCACATTACGGCAGATCTTGGAAAAAACCCGAGAATATAATATCGATGTACACCATCTTTTGGTCGATTTCAAAGCCGCGTATGACAGTATTTGCAGAGACGAGCCGTACAGAGCACTCTCTAGTTTCGGCATTGCTTCAAGACTAGTAGGTAGAAAACTCACCGAGACCTTTGATGTCGAAAAAGGCTCTAGGCAAGGCGACAAACTGTCATACTTGAAAAGATTTTACAAAACTCAAACGTCAACACCAGAGAAGCAATTTTTCAAAAGTCTGTACAATTACTCGCCTATGCAGACGATATTGACGTAATGGGAAGAAAACAGCGTGGTGTCATACGTGCTTTGGCGAGTATTGAAACAGAAGCGGCAAAAAAGGGTTTGATGCTTAATGAGCGCGAAACGAAGTATAAGTTGCCATCAAACAGCAACACAGAACATCGACGAGTTGGATAAATACACCACAATAGACAGACATAACTTCGAGGTAGTACAGGACTTCGTCTACCTAGGATCCGCTGTAGGCACGGAAAACAACATCAGTGCGGAGACCGAAACCGTCTCTAGAGAATCCAAGGTAGCCCTTTATAGGGCCTTTATCATGCCAGTCCTGCTTTACGGCGCAGAAGCATGGACCTTATAGAAAGCGGATTAGGAAACCCTTGGTCATTTCGAAAGAAAAATTCTCCGAATGATCTTTGGTCCCGTATGCGAAGACAATGTGTGGAGAAGAAGGTACAACAACGAGCTGTATGAGCTGTACCGCAACATGGGCATAGCCAGGGCAGCCATAAACGTTCGCTACGATTGTTGGGCCATGTATAGCGGATGAACCCAAACGCTCCGGCTCCACGGGTTTTCTAAAGCACATTTGAGCGAAATCGCGGAACGGGAAGACCTCGTCTTACGTGGCGCAATCAAGTGGATAAAGACCTCAACCGACTTAGAGTGCAAAACTGGAGAGACCTCGCCTGAAATCGAAGCCGTTACAGAAGGATGTTGGTTGAGGCCCAGGCTCACTTCGAACTTTAATGCCCACCTAAGTAAGTGTAAGAACTACTACATCACACACTTCCTCACCGAACACGGGTATTTCAAAACCACAAAAAAAAGAGAAGCTCTTTATGAGAATAAGGAGATATGTTGGCGGCGACACCTAGTGTACGGTGTGGATCCTGGGATCCTCTCTGTCAGGAAACAAACAGACAAATCGGAAAAATCAGTGAAAATAGTATCATCCGAAAGATGTTGAGAGACGAGGAGAGTTAGAAATGGGTTCCAACAGAAGTTGTAGATCCTAAAGTTACCTACTCAATATTTCTAAGATATTGCAATTGTAAGACTCGCTATACAATAACAATCCGACCCAAATTTTGATAACAACTATTGTAGCTCACATGGGTTCGATCAGGACTTCTGATGACAAACCGAAAATCTATACAAAATTGTTGGCTCTGTGGGAGTTTTAGCTATCTAACTTAACACAACATATGATTTGATTTAATCGACTCTGTTTTTCTTTTTTTACTGGTTTGAGTTTTTCTTTTTGAAAAGTATATAAAAAGACACACACACACAAGTACGAGTAAAATAAAATACGTTTGGTTTTTAAACATCTATCAAAACATGCAAATAAATATATAAATAGTGAAACTGTGTACTAAAAAAAGAAAATTAAATAAATTGTTTTATGCGAGGTTTGCCATTGGGAGAGGGATGTCGGACCAACAAACAAAAAAAAAAAAAAAAAATCAAAAACTAAACATTTCGCCATTATTTTTCTAAATGTAACACTGGCGGTACAAACTTTCTTCGATGCTCCTGCGCCACTTTCAGCCCCAGTAGTCTCTGATTGCAAACCTTTGCTTACTTTTATTTCCGAATAGACAATATCAATAAAACTACCGAGAACGATGATGAAATCAAATACATTCCAAGCATCCCCAAAGTAATTCTGTGTGTTGCAATAAAAATAAAAAATATTAATGTTTACATAAAATTCCGAATTCATATAAGAAAAATAAAAGAAAAGTTTTTATAGAGACCAAAAATAATGCGAAAACATACCTTAAATCGAAATGCGGCTAATTTGAAGACGAATTCCAACGCAAACACAGCTGTAAACATCATGTTTAAAGCATCCAACATGTCCGTGTACCATTGAGGCTGTTTGTAAAACTTCATAGCAAGTGTAATAGTGTTAATCATAATGAGTATGAATATTGTGTATTCGAATGACGACGATGTAACGAACCACCAAACTTTGTATTGAATGCCATGTTTTGGAATATATCGTCTTACTGGTTTTGCTTTGAGAGCGAATTCGATGCAATTTCTTTGATTTTTGTCGAGTTCGCAGTTTTTGTATTCTTGTTCACCTTCGTTTTGGAATGTTACAATAACGAAACCAACGAATATATTAACCATAAAAAATGCTATGATAATAATGTAAATTATGTAGTACGCCGCGACAATGGGTCGGAAGTTGTGTATTGGACCACTGTCTTCTTTATTAGAATCGATTGACACATAAAGCAAACTGAAAACGGAGAAAAATATTTCGTCACTTACTCTTTTTTTATCAAAAAAAAAAAAAAAACTAAAATAAATTATTGATAACAAAACTAACAGCCATAGCGGCAGAAAGCCGTAAATGTGCATTTTAACATTTAACATTTCGAAGAAGGCTAAGCTTATGTAGGTGAAGTGGTGCAGCCGCAGACAAAGACACCACAGTTGGATCACAAAAAAAAAATTATTCATTCATCAACTGGGCCGAAAACTAGGAATTTTATGTCAACCCTATAAAAAGAGACACACGAGAAAGCGTAACATTCCAGTCTGTGAAGGAACAAAACATCTGACTACGGAAAAATTTATTAACGAAAAGATTGATAATACCTTCAAAGACAGTCAGGCGACCAATAAAGCTATCTCATCCATGGTCTCAAAAGCCAAATAAGTATCGGGTTTTTCAATAAGAGCGCTTCAAAAACGGTTTTGGATAACAATGAAATTCATTATTCCTGTGAAAGTACGTTTGATACCATTATGTATGGAACTCGAACCACGAGCACACTTGTGGAAGTTCAGACGCTGAACCCAATTTCCAACGGTTTTCAATTCGACTGCTGCAATTTCACGTTCGATATTCGTATAAAGTTCATCAATCGTCGCTGGCTTGTTGGCATAGACCATAGACTTGACGTAGCCCCACAGGAAATAGTCTAACGCCGTCAAATCGCACGACCGAAGCAACCAAGCGACTGGACCATTTCGTGAGATAACACGTTCTCGAAACTTGGTTTCTAATAAATTGATTGTGACATTCGCTGTGTGGCTTTTGGCGCCGTCCTGTTGGAACCACATGTCCTCCAAGTCCATATTATCCAATTTGGGCGATATTCATTCACAGTAACTTGCTGGTCTTGATCATCACGGAAGAAGTACGGCCAATGACGCCGCCGCGCCGGCCAGCCCATAAACCACACCAAACCTTAATTTTTTCGGGATGCAATAATGACTCATGGAGTACGTACGGATTGCTCCCTGACCAATAAAGCATATTTTGTTTATTGACGAAGCCATTCAGCCAGAAATGAGCCTCATCATTAATTGGACGTAGCGCTCTTAACGTTGAGGCCACTGACTCCAAATTTCGGTAGTAAATTTTAATAATTTCGAATCGTTGTTCGCCGCTCATATTTCTTTCCATCATGAAATGGCAAACCATACTGAAGAGAATGTCAAAAGAATGGCAAGAAATATGGCGTCGTTTGCTGTCCCTGTTGCTCTACTTTTGTAGCTTTCCTGATGAAAAACCCTTAAGGAAGCTGTCGCAGTAATCTAAGACTGCTCAGCTCACCGAACACCGTGACTTTTATTTGAGTTGCAGGACATCGTTACATAACCGGTAATGACAAGTTGACTAACATCGAGTCAGCGTTTGAATCCAGCGGAACGAAAACCTCTAAAAAAACCATTAAAATAAAAAACTGAATCCAACAAATATTAATAAAAACCGCCAATGCCAGGGAATGCAACACAAAGCTACAAGTCTACAAGCCAATTGGCCCTTGTAGGATAATGTCCATTACATTTGTAGAAAATCAAGCAAACTTGAAGCTTTGTGTCACACAAATTTTGTCATAATTCACTTGCATCACAAGTAGTAAATATTTTTGTGTGACATCCTTAGAAACATGCTTTTAAGAAACCTATGGCCAGATATTTCCAAGAAAAAAACAGAATATCTGCTCCAGCTAAGTAGGTCTCAAAGCTCTCTGTTGAATGGCAACCTCACGGATCAGAGGTAGACGAAGGATCATTCCACTTCCATTGTGAGTGTATTAGCTTGGCCTACACTAGCAAAAAAGCCGTCGGAGAATACTTCTTCGATGATTTGGGTGCAATCTCTAACTCAGTGTTTTTCAATCTTTTTGATTTCGCGATCCCTTTACACGTTGAAATATTCTGGCAACCCCCTCTCGTCATAGAAAGCCAGAGATTAATTTAACTAAATTAAACTTTGGTACATTTATCTATTATTCACGCGGGCTTAACTGCGTCGTTGCGGCGGGCAAAAGCGCCACGCGCGTGCCACCCACTTACTTGAACAAATGTTCATGAACAGGCAATCTGTTCACGCAGAACAAGCAGTCGAAAAATTAAAAAAGAAAAGCCAACATTTTGCTTTGCAGTTTGACAGATGTTCATGACTGGGCACAGTTTGTGGTTTTTGTGCGCTTTGAAGCAGATGACAGTATCACGGAAGAAATCTTATTTTTCAAAGCACTTCCTGCAACACTAATGTCCAGTGTTTTTACGATATATTTTTGGAAGCACTTGCAATAACGACATTGACTAAAAAAATGTATCGCGATTTGTAGCGATGGCACTAAAGCTATAAGTAGTGAACTCATTGCAAATTTAAAGCGTTAATGCCAAACATGTCCTGGACACACTGTTTTCTCCATCGACAGGCTCTAGCTGCTAAGGTAGTACATTCTGATTTAAATGATGTGCTCATGGAGGTATTAAAAATTGTGAATTCTATCTTTTGTGAAGATATGGGGTCGCATCATAAAAATCTCCTTTATCAAGGTCAGGTGGCTATCCAAAGGAAAGTTATATTTACAAGAGGTCTGGAACTGAGAGCCGAGTTGTTAATGTTCTTAAAAGATGCAAAATCTGGCTCTTGAAATTAGAATTATTGGCAGATCATTTAAACCACATTAACAATTTAAACAAGAACCTTCAAGGAAGAGAAGAAAATATTTTAACTGCCAAATATAAGGTTAAAGCATTTCACGCAAAACTTCGTTTGTGGTCAACCTATCTGCAAAACAATATGTTGGAGTCTTTTCCGAGTGTTCAGAAGACTGTTGAAGATAATGCAACAGACCAAAGTTTTGCATTATCGGCTCACTTTCCTTGTATGATACAGAGCTTGCATAATTTACAATCGAAACTTTTAACATACTTTCCGGATTTGCACTCTGAAGCTGACAATGGGCGTCGATGGATTTAAAACCCTTTTTGGGACAAAACAGGCTAATGTAACCACATACAGAAACGAAAGAAGGTCTTCTAGATTTGTCTGCAGATGGCATGCTTGAAATGGAATTTTGTTCGCAAAGCGTCGACGTATTTTGGATTGAAAAGAAAAAACGAATAACCAGAGCTGGCAAGGGAAGCTTCATACCTAAGTGAACTGACATTTTCTTCAATGGTATATTCGCATTGAACCAACGAAGAGGTATAGGATGAAGCTAAAAAATTATTTAATTATTAACGTTTCAAAAATAGCACCACAATTCGATAAACTTTTGAAAAATAAACGAGTGCATCTTTCTCACTAAAATTGTGTTTTTTATCGGGGGTTTTCAAGAGTTCGTATATGGATTGTTTGTTAGTTGTTGATGTTAAAAGTTTTTTCGTAATTTTACAATTTTTTAGAAAGTGTTCTAAGCTAAGTGTAGCACTACAGGTGTTGCATGTTGGGGGGCTTTGTTTGTTGAGAAGGTGTTCATGTGTTGTAATTGTGTGTCCAAGCCTCAGGCGGACAAAGTTTGTTATTTTCGTTCGGGGTATCGTGGTTGACTACGTTCAGCGTTTAGTTCCTTATAGTGGTGATGGTAATGGCTCCAGTCGTTCAGTTGCTTCTTTTTTAAAGCGTTTTGTATCGAGTTCACTAGATCTTGTTTCGAAAATATATTAAATTTGTATACGGGAGAATTTTTTGTTGAGCTTGTAGCTAAATCTGTTTCTTCATTCCCTCGTTTACCGGTATGTCCGGGAACACACATTAGTTTAAGTTTATTTGGGACTTTAATAAATTCGCATCTTATTTCGGTTATTAGTTCTGAGCTGTTATTTGGGTTGGCGATAGCTTGAAGTATAGACATACTGTCCGAGCAGATTATGGTTTAGATACCAAATGCTTCGGCTGTAAAAGTCGATACGAAATCAGGAAGGATTCCGATGCTGATTATGTAGCCATCTTCTAGTGTAACTGAGAGTGATGTGTTTTCGGGAGTCTTGGAAAAATCAGTAAAGATTAGTCTCCATCCTTGGTTGCGGAGGTCCATTACTGAATCTGAGAATAAGGTCCGGTAGGTAGCTTGGCTTGTGCTAGCTTTTTTGTACTGGGCTAGTGACATCAAGGATTTTGGTTTGAAATTAAATCCTTGTTTTATTGGGAGTCTTAGATGGTTCGCTTTCAGTAGTATTAGTCTTATTGCAGATGGGGTTCGTTTTGTAGATTTTTGCTTCATGGCCTGGGTAATGTCTTTGTCGATTAGAGAGTTTTTGGAGAAGACTAATTTTGGAATCAGTCTAAGAGTCAGTTCTTCTACTCTATATTCGATGGTTGGAAGACCGGCTTCGGCTAGCAAGTTTTGTGTTGGTGTGGTTGGGAAGGCATTAAGACATCTTCTTACAGCTTGATGGTATGGTGGTTTAATTATGTACAGCGTAGATTTTCGTCATCTGCCGAAGACGTAAATTCCGAAGTCAATTTTGCTTAGTATTAACATTTTAGTTATGTGAGACAGGGTGTTTATATGAACATTACTTTTCTTACAGCTTGAATATTTAATAATATTGTTCATTTTTACAATTTTTTTAAAAGAGCTCATATTTTAAGAGGCTTCTTTTATACCTTCCTGAAGTTATTTAGCCAGTTTTTTTGTTTAAAAATAAAAGTTGCTCAAAAATGACACACCCTAGTGTTGCCGCTTGCGACTGCATCCAACATCCAACCTTAACTTGTTTAGAATTAATAGGAAAATCAGTAGCTTAAGTGCTTTTTGTCGCAACTCAGCAATCCTATAATAAACTTAGCAATCAATTTCATCACTGAACACGAAAACAGATACAGTGGTGGCCAAAATAATAAGAGTGGATTATTTTGTTTTCTTGTCATAGAGGAATCTTTGTCTTAAGCCTGTTCAGGTCAACACCAAAAACAGCGTCAGTGGGTCAAACTGCACGCAATGGAATACTGACGCTGCACCACAAGTAAACAACGGGGACGTCGCAACTGGGCCATTCAATTTGTATTAATCTAGGTGTAAGCAATTCTGTATTTCATAACCATTCAATATGTAGTAATCTAGGTGTAAACAATTCTGTAGTTCATAATTGTTCTATATTTATTAATTAGGTGTAAGCAATTTTTCATTTAATTATTGTGATCAATTTGGTATAAAAGAAACTGAAAGAATAACAATAAACACATTCATTCATTCATTCATACGAAAGTCAACAGACATTTTGGTGTTTCTTTTGTGATAGAATTCTCCGGTAGTGACCAAGTTTAAGTGCTTGTTCACTCATTACAATCATTAAGGTATCAAGTTTATGTGCTTGATATCATCCATTTTAGACAAACGAGTCTAATCATTTTGGTGACCCCGACGTGATCACAAAAGAACACTAATTGTCATTCAATAATTGTGCTAAGCGTCACCAGGGCTTAAACACTGGTGCAGCAACAGCAATCAAACAGCTATAGATTTCAATAGCAATATATTCAATCGAGCAGATTTGCAAACGCAAATTCTTCATATCCAGTATATCCAGATTTCCAGTTGTTACCCCTATAAAAGCAGAGCTCTACAATGGAAGATTTGGAGGTATACAAATTCGTAGCCCGCCAGAAGGCTATATATGATGAACTTCAACGACTCAAGATAAATATGTCAAAGGACGGTGCTGACCGCAAAACTGCAGAATATAAATCAAAAAGATTGCAAGCAGTAGGATCTCTTTGGTTGGAATTCCATGAAAACCACGAAAAGGTCAAGTCTCATGTAAAGATGGACACACCATACATACAGTCAAACACGTATGACAAGGTCCAAAAATTATCTGAAGAGATATCACAAACTCTTCAAGCCATCATTCCTGAAGAGAGTAAAAGAGGAACGGGAACTGTTCCAACCGTTTCTCAACCTGCACCATCTCTGCGTCAGGTTCCAACTTCCGCACCTGCACCATCAAACGTTTCGCCAATCAATCAAGTGAAAAACTTAATCAAGAAACAGGCGTTAATGATAGCCACGATCCAGACGTCCCTTAAGCATCTTATTGATGACAGGGAAATCCACGCCCAGGATTTCTATACAATAAGGCTTAGGACAATTGAGCAGCACTGGTTAGCAGTGCAAGGTTTCCATTACAAGATTTGGGACCTGCTCGAAGAGCCGGATGCAATGGTCTACGATGTAGATCATTATTTTCAAATTGAGGCGGAAGTGCAAGATGCACTTACAATCTTATATTGTCGACACAATTTAAACTCAGGACCGGCTGCAGTCAGCAATCAGGCGGTAAGGTTACCAAAAGTAGTACTACCAAAATTCGATGGTAACTACATGAAATGGAGACAATTTTTCGATTTGTTTTCACAAATGGTGGACAAACAGTCAATCCCAAATATTCAAAAGATGTGGTACCTCAAAACACATCTAAGCGGAGAAGCAGAGAATTTGATTCGTCATTTATCTTTGACCGAAGAAAATTACACAACAGCATGGAGCAGTCTTCAGGATAGATACAACAACATCAGGGTTCTCACGTCAGCACTCGTGCAAAAGATAGTTGGGCAACCTAACCATACACAGCAACAACCATCATCAGTGGCCATCAAGAATCTACATGATACAACACAAGAATGTTTAATGGCGCTTTGCAATATTGGCGTAGATACAACATCATGGGACCCCATTCTATTGCATCTTCTTGTGAGCAAGCTTGACCAAGGCACAAGAATCTTGTACGAGCAATCCCTTGTCAAACCTAAAGAGCTTCAATCAATAAAAGAGTTTTTGTTGTTCTTGGAAAACCAATTTCAGTCATTGGAATCAATTGGACCTAAAAGAAAGGATTCAGCTCGAGCTTGTGCATCTGTAACATCAAACGAAAAAGGAACTTGCAAGGTATGTCAATCTGGAACACATCCGTTATTTGCTTGCAAGCAGTTCCTGCAACTAAGAACATCCGAACGAATTCAATTAGTGCAAAAACAAAAAAATTGCTTTAATTGCCTAAAGTTTGGCCATGGGGCCAAAAATTGCCTTTCAAGAGGATGCCTCAAATGCAACCAGAAACACAACACGCTCTTGCATATTGAGAATCACAAAGGACCTACCATTAACAGGCAAACAACTAACATGGACAGGGACAACAATTCAAGGTCTCAGACAAATGTTAGTTCATCAGTAACGCTATCGGCATTCAACAATCCAGAAAAGCATCAATACATATTTCTCAGCACAGCCGTCGTAGAGTTGATCACAAACAATGGTCAAAGATTAGAATGTAGAGCAGTATTGGATTCCGGATCACAAGTGAATTTAATAACAGAACGCTTAGTGAAAAAACTAGGCCTGCATTCAAAACATACTACAATGAGCATCCAAGGCATTGGCGACGGAAGGAAAGAATCTCATCAGCGTGTCAACGTCAAATTGCAGTCAAGAACAAGTGGCTTTAATACTCAATTAGAAGCGTTTGTTCTACCACATATTATAGCTCCACAGCCATCTCAACACTTCAACATATCATCATGGGCAATTCCAAAGAATGTGCCATTAGCAGATCCATATTTCAATCGACCAGACAAAATTGATATTCTTCTTGGAGCAGAATTTTATCATCAGCTACTTTCCATTGGACAGATACGTTTAGCAGATGATCTACCCACAATACAAAATACAGTTCTTGGATGGGTGATAGCAGGAAAACTAGCTGAAGCAAGTTCAAACACAGCAACTTGTGGTATTTATAGTTATGATGACAACGACCTCCATCAAATGATTGAACGATTGTGGAGCCTCGAAGAAGTGGAATCCCAGCTCAACAACTTATCAAAAGATGAAGAAATGTGTGAAGCTCATTTTGCACAAAACACACAAAAAAGCAGTGAAGGACGGTTCATTGTCAGGTTACCATTTCATGGACCCACATCGGCATTAGGAAAATCCATGGACATAGCAGTCAACAGGTTTTTAGCACTAGAACGAAGATTATCAAAGAATAGAGAAGTGAAAGACCAATACATTCAATTTATGGAAGAGTACGAAGATCTAGGCCACATGACCAAAATTGATATCAATAACATACAAGCGCCTAATTACTTTATACCCCATCACTGTGTCTTTAAAGAAGACAGTAGCACCACCAAACTTCGAGTAGTCTTTGATGCTTCATCAAAAACATCATCAGGTTGTTCCTTAAACGACATCATGTATACAGGACCAACAGTGCAAGGTGAACTATTTTCATTGTTGCTTCGTTTTCGATTGCCGAGATATGTTTTTTGCACTGATATACAAAAAATGTATCGACAAATCAACATGCATCCAGAAGATAGAAGATACCAAACTATTGTGTGGAGAACAGACGAAAAAAGACCTCTAAACTACTATCAACTCAACACAGTGACCTATGGAACAAGAGCAGCACCATATTTGGCTACTAAATGTCTGCAACAGCTTGCCAAGGAAAACAGCGAAAGATTTCCATTAGGATCAAAAATCCTACACAATGATTTCTATGTGGATGACTGTTTGACTGGGGATAATAGCTTATGTGTAACCCTCAAAATGCAAGAAGAAGTAACACAAATATTAAAAGAAGCAGGATTTAAATTAAGGAAGTGGTGTGCTAATCACCCACGACTACTTCAAGGCATTGCTAAAGAGGATCAGGAAATCGATCTGGACTTTGGAAATGAAAATAACACATCAATTAAGGCTCTTGGCTTAACATGGCAACCTAAGAGCGACAGATTTTGTGTTAAAACAACATTAAATGATACAAATCGAATAACAAAGCGTATTGTCACTTCAGATCTTGCCAAATTATTCGATCCATTGGGTATAATGGCTCCAGTAGTTGTTACAGCAAAAATATTCGTACAGGAGCTATGGTTACTAAAGCTGTCGTGGGACGAATCATTACCAGCGGCACTACATACCAGATGGATGCAATTTCGTGAAAACCTGAAAAGCTTAAACAATTTCCACTTCTCACGTCACATGTTCAACAATGATACACCAACGAAAATACAGATTCACACTTTTTCTGATGCATCTGAAAAGGCATATGGCACAGTGGTATATTTGCGCTCGGTTCAGAAAAATGGAACAATAATTGTAAGGCTACTATGTTCAAAATCCCGTGTGGCACCACTGAAAAAACAAACATTACCACGACTAGAATTATGCGCTGCAGTCTTGGGCGCTCAATTAACAGCAAGGGTCAAGAACGATCTGAATCTTAAGGACGTTCCCACATTCTTATGGACGGATTCTGAAATTGTCCTCGCATGGATTAATTCACCATCAGCATCTTTTCAAACATTTGTGGCTAATCGAGTTTCCACTATTCAAAGACTTACATTTCCCGAGCAATGGCGACATGTGTCATCAAAGCAAAATCCAGCAGATGTGATTTCAAGAGGGGTGCAACCACAAGGATACACGTCATGCACACTGTGGTTCTATGGTCCACCTTTTCTACACGGTCAAGAAAATATGTGGCCAGCAACGTATTCCCAAAAAATGGCGAGTTCAGATGACATGGAAAGAAAAAGACCAACTGTAGCAATAGCGACTCACGACTGTGACCAGAATATGATTTATAACATCAACCATGGAGGATCATTCAACAAACTTCAGCGGATAGTTTCATATATCAGACGTTTCGGCAATCATGCCAGAAATAAAGAACGTATACAAGAAATCCACTTAACCACTCAAGAATTGGAAGAATCACTAACAATAATTATTAGAGCTATGCAGGCATTTGATTTTAAAGAAGAAATCAGTGACCTTCAGAAATACAAGGAATCGAAGCGAAACAGCCAATTCAGTAGTCTTGCTCCATTTATTGATGACAAGGGAATCATTCGAGTTGGAGGGAGATTAGATTCTGGATTACTTCCATTTGACACCAAACATCCGATGCTTTTACCATACAACAATCCATTGGCAAAACTATTGATGAAAGAAATTCACGAGAAAAATAAACACTGTGGCCCGCAAGCACTATTGGCTCACATAAGACAAAGATTCTGGCCCATAAAAGGAAAAATTATGGCACGATCAATAGTACACCACTGTATTAGATGTACAAGAGCTAAACCACAATTGCTTCAACAAGTAATGGGGAATTTACCATCACCAAGGATAACACCAGCGAGACCATTCATCAACTCTGGAGTTGATTACTGTGGACCATTTTGGATTCATTACAAAATCCGTGGCAAGCGACCTCAAAAGGCTTATGTGGCAATTTTCTGCTGCTTCGCTACAAAGGCAGTACACATCAGTGGCGTGGCGTCCATATAACACGATTCCTATCGTCTTACCTTTTAAAATTTTTCCCTTGTTCATAGAAAAAACCAGCAACATAAGTCTACAACTAAGCAGTCAACATCCTATCTTTGCCCATAGCCCATACACACAATGTTCTTCAAGCACTTTTATATTTGCGAGATACACACACAATACACAAAGCATACACAATACACAAAGCATTGAAAATCGCCGCGCAGAACATATTTTATGTTTGTCCCTGTCTTTCCTACGATATACTTCCACCCCGGTGCACCTCGGTGCTTCCTTTTTCAATACACGTTCTCTTATTGAAGAAAGTAAGACGATAATTTTCGTCTTACTGCAACGTCTGCTTGGACAAAATAATACAGTTTTCGCCTTCGAGTAATGTACGGCGAATTCGGTTTTGCTTTACTGTTTTGTTTTGTTCTACTGATCATTGTTTTGGATTATTTGCAAATTTAAAATGAATTTTAAGTAACGTGCATTTGTTAAAACTGTGAAAAAAATCTAAAAATTCTGAAAATTGTGAAAAGTTAACGTCGAAGAGAACTGTTTTGATTTAATTATTTGAATGGCTTTGCTAAATGTTGAGTGTTGTTTAACCGATTACCTTTTAGAAGAGGAAAACCAATGAAATGAAGTTCTTATTTTTTTTTAATACTAGTTACGTTACTTAAAATTTTATTTTATTTTCTTGCATTTCCAAATAGGCTTCTTTTGAAGCCGCTTTTTTTTATGCTTTAAGCTCATTGTGAATTTTAACCTAAATGACTTAAAGTATAAAAAAATTGGCTTCCATTAATCCACGTTTCGGATTTAAGGTAGGTACCTTCTATTTATTCCTTATTAATTTGTGTAGATGATTCATTTTTCTCGACTTACCATTTGAAAATATCCACGCCACGCCACTGGTACACATAGAGCTGGTAAGTGATTTAACCACCGATTCATTTCTTGGAGCGTTAAAACGTTTCATCGGTCGCAGAGGACACTGCCAACATATATACTGTGACAACGCGACTAATTTTGTGGGAGCAAATAATAAATTATCGGAATTACATGACACAATCTACTCCGAGAATGCACGTGAAACTATAACAAAAGAATGCAGTAGTCATGCTATACAATTCAATTTCATTCCACCGAGAGCCCCTCATTTTGGAGGACTGTGGGAAGCAGCAGTAAAATCAGCAAAAAATCTGTTAAAAAGGAGTGTTTCCACAGCATCTTTAACTTATGAAGAACTGGAAACAGTATTAGTTGGGATTGAGGCAATCATGAACTCAAGACCACTTACACCACTATCCAGCGACCCAAACGATCTAACAGCATTAACTCCAGGACACTTCCTCATCGGTGAACCTCTCACAGCAAAAACTGATGTCAACGCAACGTCTACAAGGCAGACACTATTGTCAAGGTGGAATCTGGTTTCTCACCTGAAACATGAATTTTGGAAACGATGGTCTCAGGAATATCTACAAGAACTTCAGTACCGGTACAAATGGAAAGAATGTTCCACCAACATCAAGGTAGGAGACATGGTCATCATAAAAGAAGACAATGTTCCATCACTGCAGTGGCCATTAGGCAGAATCGTCAAGACATTCAAGGGTGATGACGGCGCAATAAGAGTTGCGGAAGTTAAAACAGCATCTGGGGTCTGGAAACGTCCTATCCACCGACTAGCACCGTTGCCAATTGAGGAAGAGATGAGCAATAATATAACATGGAGAGATGAAAGCGGACAAGCAAAAAACAAGATTTCATCAGAACCAGTGCATGAGATACCCACGAAAAAACGAAAAACATCTAGTGCGATGGGTATCACTTCATTATTAACAATTCTCCTTGTTATTCCACTAGTACTAAGTGATGAAATCCAGATCAAGAAATTTAAATCCAATCTTGGAATTCACTTTGAAGGCATTGGAACAGCAAAAATAGCGACAAGTGAATGGAACTTCATTGTTCATTATAACTTAGATCCACTATTAGAAGAATACAATACATTCGCAAACGGAACGTTGACTCTGAATCACTTGTGTCAACAAATGCAACAACGAAGCATATGTATCAGCACTCTTAATCAGTTTCAACACATTCAAAACGAATTAAAGTCAGAAAACACTATATTTCCTACTAAAAGAACTAAGAGAGGAGCAGCTAACTTCATCGGAAACATAGCAAACTCTCTTTTTGGAGTTCTGGATGCCGAATATGCTAATCAGATGACAAAGACAATAGAAAAAGTAAATGAAAATGAGAACCACATACTTCATCTACTGAGAAACCAAACTTCAGTCATAGATTCAACAATCAACATTGTAAGACAAAACGAAGAGAGTATCAACCACAGATTTGACCAAATAAACAATCAATTAGATCAGATAACATCGAGAATACGGGATAACGGAGAAGAAAGTCATCAACTCAAGATTTTCCAGATTTTTGTATCACTTTCCTCGCAACTCATCATAATGATGATCAACATCCAAAGAATGCAATCAACATTAATGGACGTATTAACAGATACCCACCATGGAAAAGTAAGTTCTCAGTTGATATCAGCACAACAGCTCAAAGACGAAGTGAAAACGATCAAGGCTCATTTACCATCTTATTTGGAGCTACCTGCAGAGGAAGAAGACCTCATACACTTATACAAGCTGATGACAGTTAAAGGAGGAGTAACAAATAGACAAGCAATATTTTTGATAACACTGCCACTAGTAGGCCGAGAATTCTACGAAATGTTCAAGATGACTCCCATCCCTAGTGTTATCAACAACACAGTTTTAACTGTTGATCTATGCGCTCCAGTACTGGCAGTAAGTGCACATCGCGACCAGTACCTTCCAATACAAGCGGCTGATAAAGAAACCTGCATCAAGTCAACATCAGAACAGTTTTTATGTTTCAATTTACAAGCTAGATACAGTAAGGGAGCCGAAATCTGCTCCTGTGAACTGGGTCTTTTCAATAATGAAACAAAACCTACTTGTTCTTTAAGTAAATCAGAAACAAATTCAACTTGGATCCAAATGCAACACAAAAATCAGTGGCTGTATTTCATAAAAACTACATCTCGACTGACGGCAATATGTGGAAGAAGAAATCTACAAATGGACTTAGAAGGTTCCGGAATACTAACACTACAGCCAGGGTGTACAGTGAAACATAACCACATCACTATCGAAGGGCATAACGTATTTTCCACAAATATTCAGACTTCCTACACTAGCTTCGGCAACATCTCTGAAATATCAACACCAATGCGTCATGAACCATTACTTCAGACCTTCAATAGTACTCATGTCAACATTCAATTGAAGAGCCTCACTGAGCTACATAAAATAATCACAGACCAAGAAATTCTCGAACTACCACACAAGCTCCAAATTCACACTTATCATAACTCAGCAATTGGATATTCAGCACTTTTATTAACAATTACACTCATTAGTTTCTTATATGGAGACGAAAATCAAGATCATCTGCTATCTATACACAACCAAGGCCAAAACCTCGGCAAACAAAACCAGAGTCAGATTTCATAATAGTTGAACCATCGTTCAACGCGGGGGAGAATGTTCAGGTCAACACCAAAAACAGCGTCAGTGGGTCAAACTGCACGCAATGGAATACTGACGCTGCACCACAAGTAAACAACGGGGACGTCGCAACTGGGCCATTCAATTTGTATTAATCTAGGTGTAAGCAATTCTGTATTTCATAACCATTCAATATGTAGTAATCTAGGTGTAAACAATTCTGTAGTTCATAATTGTTCTATATTTATTAATTAGGTGTAAGCAATTTTTCATTTAATTATTGTGATCAATTTGGTATAAAAGAAACTGAAAGAATAACAATAAACACATTCATTCATTCATTCATACGAAAGTCAACAGACATTTTGGTGTTTCTTTTGTGATAGAATTCTCCGGTAGTGACCAAGTTTAAGTGCTTGTTCACTCATTACAATCATTAAGGTATCAAGTTTATGTGCTTGATATCATCCATTTTAGACAAACGAGTCTAATCAAAGCCTTTTTTTTTTTTTTTTTTTTTTTTTTTTTTTTTTTTTCATTTATCTACAAGCAGTCTTACAGCTAACAGATATAGTGCTCCAAGAATAAAAAAATTAAAATATAAATAAGTACAATAAATCAGTCTTAAATTGACTTCTACTAAGGATTGAAAAATCAATTTCTGAAGGCACTTCATTGAAATCAGCTATACATCTTGATGACGTTTCATTACATCCATAAACTGTTCTATGTATTTTTTGAAATAGGAAAATCCTTGTTCTCGTGGACCTGGCAGGTACATGTATAGGTAATAGAGCAAGGAGTGTTGGACACTTTATGTGGTAGCATAGTAAGTCTCTTATAAGCATTACACCATGAATTTTTCTTCTTGATTCTAAGGATTTTATTCCAAGCAATAAGCACCTAGCTTTGTAATCAGGACAGAAACCCCAGCTCATTTTGTTGAATATGTATTTTGTAAATCTTCTTTGAACTGATTCTACCCTGTCAGAATTAACTTTAAACGCCGGACTCCAGATTACATCAGCATATTCCAAACGCGATCTGACAAGAGATGTATACAATGTTAATAAAACATAAGGATCTCGAAAATCTTTGCCATTACGTTTTATGAATCCAACTAACGAGTTAGCTTTTGGTACTAAGAAATTAATGTGGTTCCTAAAATTTAATGAGGAATCAAGAATAACACCTAAGTCCTTAATGTTTGAGACACGATCTAAGACATTAGATTCAATTGTGTAATTGAACCGAATACTGGTACATTTTCGAGTAAATGAAATAATGTTACACTTTTTTATATTAAGTTTCAAGCAATTTTCGTGACACCAGTGTGTAAGAGAATCAAGGTCAGATTGAATCAATTGACAATCACCTAAGCTGTTAACTGTCAAGAATAGCTTGAGATCATCCGCATATAACAAACACCTACAATATTTGAATGCAGATATAATGTCATTGATAAAAATTATGAAGAATAATGGACCGAGGTGGCTACCTTGGGGTACACCCGATGTACACTGAATTTCCCTTGAAAGAGAATTTTCAATTTTAACCTGTTGTTTTCTACAAGAAAGATACGAGGATATCCAACGAAGGATTTGGGAATGAAATCCAAACATCTCTAGTTTAGCAAGGAGTATACTTTATAAGGTCCTATCTATTGAATAAAAAATAATATGACCAAGGAAACCTACTTGGACGTTTTGGACAATGTAATGCTTCTATATGCCGAAAAAAATATTCCTTAAGTGTGGACCTACCAGCAAGATAACGACCCCAAACACACGGCTAAGGTGGTTACCAGGTGGTTTCAGCAAAATAATGTGCAGGTACTTGGTACTGTAATGGCCTTCTCAATCTCCAGACCTAAATCCTATCGAAAATCTTTGGAAAGATTTGAAGAATAGGGTTTCGACTAAAAAAACAAGTAATCAACAGGCGTTATGGAAAGAAATACAGGAAGCATGGCATTCTACACCTGTGGAAACATGCCGAAAACTTATCGATTCTATGCCAAGAAGATACGGTGCGGTACTACAAAAAAAGGACATCCTACAAAATACTGAGAGTTTAGAGGTGACCCATAAACTAAAACTCATTAAAAATTGCGTTTAAAATGACTTTTTAAAGTTTTTAGGTGAACTATGATCCACACTCTTATTTTTTTGGCCAGGATAAAAACCAATTTAAAACTAATTGAGCATAATTAAAAATTATTGAAGGTTATCTTTATAAAAAAAATGTATAATCAGTCATTGTTAACAATATATGTATTATTTTCATTTGAATTATAACAAATAAAGCTTTTCTAGCCAATCAATGGAAAAAATCGGTTTCACTCTTATTATTTTAGCCACCACTGTATATGCTTAGCACAATAAATTTAGCCCAGGAAAGTATTTAGTGGAAAAGTGAATTTCTGAGCTAATTTGCGACAAAAACGCATCTTTAGAAATAAAAAAAATTACATATTAAAAAATGTCAAAAAGTTCAACTTACGATGGCCATCCCTCAAACGTAGAAACAGTAAAAAGAGTAAGCATAGCTTTTGCTACATCATCAAAATGAAAAGTGTTGAGTTTCCATTCCCGTTCCTTGAGACGAGGCTTTGTAACATCTCCACTATCGTAAACAAGATATGTTCCGCTATTCATTAAAAGAGCAAAAGGAAATGATTAGTTTTGCAATCAAAAAGAATAGACAGATAAAACTTACTGGCATTCGTTTTCCGTCATTTTCGAGCCGTCAGTACATTTGAAAAATTTCCCCTAGTATTAGTGTAAAATTAAGGTAAAGATTATCAAAATGTTTTCAATCTGATTAGCCAATTGAGTCTTAATTTCTTTTTTTTTCCACATATTTTGATGTCACATCATCGACGAAAATCTCACTTTGAATGAGAATTAGTTCGAGGTTTTGGAAATCCAACAAAAGCTTATAAAAAAACAGGCTTTTTTTCTGATCAAAGCGAGATTTTCTTCAACAATGATTTTATGAGGACGGATAACTCACAAACTTGTTAGGATATACTAGGAAAACACACTAAAATTTGAATGATTAAAAATTATGACCAGGTTTACAAAAATTTGTATTGAAAATGTCAACTTTTTTTTTTTTTGTATCAACACAATTGCACAACGTGATAGGTGTTGGATAAGTAAAATTTATGGTATCAAATTAAATATGGAAAATGTTGTTTTGCTGAATTTTGTTTAAATGACTGAAATAAAAATTTACGTTCAAGGATATCTTTTTTGGAGGGGAAGAACTTGCTTTTTTTCTATTTTTTCTAATAAAGTAATTATAAAACACACTTATAGTTTGGCAGGCGAAGCTTGAGTTGTCAACAATGACTTAATGCTAATACCTATTCAACGAGGTTTCGTCCGCTATTGGTTAATCAACATTTTCTGTATTATTACAACATCTCTGGTTAAGTGGGTTATTCAACTGATCGGAAGGTGCTTTATCATTTCAATGCCATAATAACCTTAGCAATGTTAAGGCCGCGTATGACAGCATCTATAAAGAGAAGAGGAGCATCTATAGAGCATTGTTTCACCGGTCCTCAAGAATGGAGACCATCTGAACTGCACCAACTACAGAGGTATCAGTCTTCTTAACATCGCATACAAGATCCATTCTGCCGTATTGTTTGAGCGTCTGAAGCCATTCGTCAACAACCTGATAGGTCCTTATCAGTGCGGCTTTAGACCAGGAAAGTCCACCATAGAACAAATCTTCACAATACGGCAGATTTTGGAAAAAACCCAGGAACTTCAAAACGATACCTACCACCTTTTTATTGATTTTAAGATCGCGTATGACGGCATCTATAGAGAGGGGTTATAAAGGGCCTTTTAAAAGTTTTGGCATCCCTACCAAACTTGTGCGATTGTGTAGGATGACGACGGAGAACGCACACTGCTCCATCAGGGTCGGAAAAGATCTCACCGATACATTCGATGTCAAAAAAGGTTTTAGGCAAGGCGATGCGCTGTCATGCGACTTCTTCAACATCGTTCTTGAACGAATAGTGCAAAGCTCCCACGTCAACACAAGAGGCACAATTTTTCAAAGATCCGTGCAATTATACAATTATCCATAGTTGGAAGAACGCAGCGTGTTTATGAGCATTGAGACGCAAGCGAAGAAGAACGGTTTAGTGGTCAATGAGGGCAAGACCAAGTATATGCTGTCATCTAAGAAGGACACCCAACACCGACGTCTTGGACAGAACGTCACGATAGGCAGCTATAACTTTGAGGAAGTTAAGGACTTTGTCTACCTAGGCGCCACTATTAATTCAGACAACCACACCAGCGCTGAAATCAAACGAAGAATAACTCTTGGCAATGCTGTTTCTCCGGACTAAGAAGGCAATTGAGTATTAAAGTCCTGTCTCGAGTAACTAAAGTGTCCCTGTATAAGGCACTTATCATCACGGTTCTTACGTATGGCGCAGAGGCATGGACCCTGTCAAAGGTAGATGAGAAGAAGATTTAACCACGAATTGTACGGGCTGTACAGCGAAACTGACCTGGTCAAACGAGTCAAGATCCAGCGGCTTAGATGGCTGGGTCATGTAGAGCGAATGGACACCAACGCTCCGGCCCGAATTCGAATTCAATCCCGGGGGACGGCGCAGTTGAGGAAGACCGCGAACACCGCGACTCAGGTGGCGCACGCAAATAGGAGAGAACCTCAACCAACTTGGTGTGCAAAACTGGAGGCAGCTAGCTAAGGACCCGGACTGTAGCGCCACCTTAAGTAAGTAAGTAAGCTTGGACTGCTATGCAATCAACGGACGCGCAAGCGCACCATCGAAAATAACGAAACGAAAAGATACTCATCACAGCCGTTCACAATCTCAAGGTTTTTTTTTGGTGGACATTTTGATTTGTTGAGTACTTCAGTATGACATCTTTCCTTACACAAAGGTTAATTTCAATACTTTACACAAAAAAAACGACCAAAAAACTATCAACCAGCATAAATTGAAAATTTCAGTCTCAAAAAAAAATTCAGTCATTCAATTTATCATTTCATAAAAAAAAAAAATAATTTTACTAAACTTAAAAATTAAAATTAAAAAAAAGAGTTAAAATGTATTTTACATGAGTTCATAATTTCTGAAAACATTCAAAAAGCACACAAAAAAAAGTCGTTAATAGAAAAAAAAAATGTGAAAAAGAAAACACAAAGGAAAATAAATAAAACCTTACAATTTTCGTTTCATGTTCAAGTTTCTTGTTTAAAATAAGGATAGCTAAATCAATTCATAAAGCAGATACACAAAAACTAAGCAGTGATTTTTTTTGATAGATTTTGTTTCGAAATTTTGTTCCAATTTGAAAATTTATAAATATTTTTGTCAACTTCTTTTGTGTGTAGAGAAAACCAGGAGCAACATTTTTTAAGCTTAGATTTTATTTTTTTTGAACACCACAGAATATTCAACGGTTTTTTTTGTGCTACGGTTACGGCCAACACTTGTAAGTAAGTCCGCACTACTTTTTGGTTGACCGCTCATGTTCGGTAGTAAAAATAAGCGTGCCCTACCGACGATTATCCACGATAAGGGGACGTTGCCATTGGCTGACATTGTTTTTCGACAGCAGTTTACTCTAAAAGCTAAGACATTAGGTGAGCTTTAATCTACAAATTCACCAGCTACCTTTCTCTTACAAGCGCTAAAACAACACAAGAGTGGTCTTAGACGACATAATTGATTTTCATTATATTCGAATAAGAAGTGTATATAAGCACTTATGGTGTGTTGAGTTGTGTAACATATCCCAATCGAGCCATTTGAAAGGACAACGAACATCATGGATAATATATGTAGCTCGGATCCTTTCGTTTTGACACAACCTCTTTGAGTAAATTGAAGTTGAGAGACACATCGTGTGAGTCTTGTTGGTTCGTTCAAGAATGAACTACTCAGTCAATTGAGTTATTTGAATGCTGAAAAAATAACCGTGTGACTCGTGTTGGTTCGTGTAAAACAAAAACATTCGTGATTATTTTGACATTCTATTCGATAGAAAGTTAGTCGAATTCGAAAGAGGTGCATTTTGAGACTCAAATGATTCGAATGTCAAACATGTAAAATTTCGAAATGCACTTCTTTCGAATTCGACTGACTTTCTATCGAATAGAATGTCATGTCAAACTAAGCATGATTAAGTCTTTTGTGATGAAAAAGGTAATTACATTTTCTATTGGCCAATCTGAAACGACCTTAGCGCAAAACCTCATTGTGCTGTTAGAATTTACAACAGAAAGCTAAAAAAAAAGCTTCAGCTTTCAGTGAATTTTGTTTGGGGTTGGATATCCAAAAACGTCAAAAATAACTGACACCAAAACAAGCAGCAACTTCATATAGCAATAACGATTTTACCGTTGACAACCCTGGCAAACGAAAAAAAGGCAAAGACTTCTGGATCTGCACGTTGAACGTAAGCAGACCATTGTTGCTTGACCCATGACCAGTAAAACGAGATTTACAAGGAGAAAAGAAGATTTAAGCAAACCTACATGAGTAACACCGTGAAGTTTTCAACGGAAACGACAGCAAAAAGCGAGTTTCACAACATTTTGGATTTCATTACAGATTATTGCGAAGAAGATTATGACGAGTTGATTGAGCAGTATTTAGATAAACCGTCAGGAAGTGAAGACGGTGAAGACTTTTCGAGTGCAGACAGTGATGATGACTTGGCGAAAATCAGAGACAACCTGCACCATAAATCAATGAAGATAGTGACTCTGAAAATGAGGCTACCAGGTATGCAGCATTTTGTTCTGCTGATTGTAGTACTACCCTTGACGAAAATGTGAATGAAGAATCGACAAATCCTCAGGCCAGCATATCAGGACCAACCAAGTTCTTCATCACGCCAAAGTAGAAGTTCTCGAGCTTTGCCAGATAGAAGAAATCGAATTACGAATAATGTGACTAATAAAAGAAAAAATAGAACTTTAATTTGGAAAAGGACATCTTTGCAAGCTGAACATCCCCAATTTTCAGGAAATACAAATTTAGAGCCACTTATCACAAACTTGGATACTCCATTGCAATATTTTTCATATTTTTTTGTTGAAGACCTACTAAACCACATACATATATGTAGTTGAAGTAATGCATAAATTCAGCATCCATAAAGACCCGCCTAAACCGTTCCATATCACCACATACGAAAAAAAAGTATTAAGGCATTAAGTTTGCTCATGGGCATTGCTCCATTACCTAATATAGGAATGTATTGGCAATCTGAGTTTATACCTATAGTAAGAGAGACTATGACCGTGAATCATTTTGAGAAGATAAGACGATTCTTGCACTTTAATGACGACTCCGCACAAGTACCATCACATCATCCAGGACATGATCGCCACCACAAAATAAAGCCAACAATTGAAATACTAAAAAAGAAAATCCATAGAATATACCTAAGAGAGAGACACTATCAGTGGATGAACAGATGTACGCAACGAAAGCTGCAAATTTCCTACGTCAATATCTTCCCAATAAACCGCACAAATGGGGATATAAGCTCCTCGTGCTTTTGCTATGTGATGATAGAGGCATGGGGCATGGCATACGAGTTTGAAATATACTCTGGGATGGAAAATAATTCTGACTTGAGATATGCTAATGAGCCTGATTGGAAATATAGTAGTTCGCCTAGCTAGAACCAGACACCAAGAATATTTTAAATTAATTTTCGATAATTATTACACTTCAGCTGAACTTATTTCTTTCCTGCTGTCCAAACAACGTATCCAGGCACTCGGAACTGTCAACAAAGGTCGACTAGGCAAAGATTTAAAAATCCCATTCCTGAAAGATCTGAAGCACACTAAAACAGAACGAGGCCATTCAGAAGAATGGGTATCTGATGTAGATAGTACGGAAGTCACTACAGTTATGTGGTATGATCACAAGCCCGTAGCTTTGTCCTCATCTTTTGTACGACAACAGCCTATTAGCAAGGTTAGACGGTATTGCAAGAAACAAAAAAAATTTAAGTGCATTGTCCTCAAATAGTAAAAATTTATAATGAACATTATGGGGGGAGTGGATCTATTGGACTCCTTTCTTGCAAAGCATACAAAAAATGCGTACTAGAAAATAATACCACTGTTTGCTCTCATTTTTTAGACATTACCACCATAAATTGCTGTCTATTGTAGGAGAACAAAAGTATGAGCCCAATCATATTAAATTAAAAGATTTTAAACCAGAACTAGCTAAAAAGTCTTTGTATGTGTGGTTGGTCGTTGTAAAGAAAAAGTGGAAGACCCTCTTCTGCCACCGATGACATGATCGAGAAGAAGAAAAAGAGTAATGCAGCTATCCTTCCCCCTCGAGATGTAAGACTTGATAAATTTGATCATCTTCCTACATGGAACGAGAAGAGACAACGCCGAAAACAAGATCGGCGCAGGCCATGATAAAAGCTAGCCATGATCTTGTTTTTCGCGTCGTGTTTTATTATTTTTACCGTGCATAATTCATTCATATTCAATGGTATATAAAGAGAGAAATTAGCTTAGAAAGAATAAATGATTTCTACCAGTGATAGTGATAGTGCAAGTAATTCAAGTGTTTGTTCTTACAATTATTCTGTAAAAAGTGATAGTGATGGCTCAAAAGTACAAATTCACGATGTGGACATGGAAGAAAATATAATATCGGAAAGCGAAGACATAGTGGAAATGGAGATTCCGAATCGGCAGGCTTCTATTTTAAGCGATTCAGAAGAGAATCAAGTGATTCCGAACACACAAGTTGTGGAGGAAGTAATATCGAAGGAAAAGAAGAAGAAAAGGAAGATGGAAGGTAAGTGTTTATGAAAATTACAAAAATAGCTCTAACTTTTTATATTTTTTAGAAATCAGTGGAATTCTGAAGAAGAAGAAGATCGATGTAGAAGAGGAAATGAAGATGGCAACACAAATTCAGGAGAATTCAACTCATATTTCGCTTCTATCTTTGCTGATGATTCTGTGGACCAAAGAATTTCTGCTAGAGATTACGAGTACCTTAGAGATTTTGACGTCTCTTTCCTTGAATGAGAAGCAATTCGAGGCGAAGAGGAATATCCGTTTACTGATGGACTCCCTTCTATGGGTACAAAAGACGCTGACAATACAGAAACGAGAATTAGGAACGTGTTCTCTAAAGCATTTAGTTGAAATGCTGTTAAACAGCGAGTGGTGCACGACGTATTATGAACCCAATTTGAGCATGGAAACCTCAAATTGGATAACGAATACGTATGTCGGAAATTATCAGGGGCCGTCCTCATCATTGCGCACCACGGAAGCCACATCCATGTCATCCACGATTGCAACTACTCAAACAATTCGTGTAGATGTGCCTTCACCAACTGTTTCAAAGGGTACGTCTCTACAAGATTCGCTAGACGAGTTGTTCCAAGTTGGAAATTCACGCTCCAGCATTGGATCAATCTGTCAATCTATCTCCAGAAGGATTCCAGGAAGTTCATATACTATAACATCGCGAGGAGAACGTGGTTTCCAAGTCGTGAAACTAGATGTCCGTTCGATTTTTATAATTCAATCGCCTTTGGATCCGAATTATCAAACAGCTATGAAGCTTTTGGTATCTGCAACGAACAACATCAACAAGATACCAAGAGTAAAAAAAGAGGAAAGGGAGACAAAATAATTGGATTCTTAAAAACACACAAAACAGCTCCAATAAATCCTATATTAAATACTTCTATGTGGTATATGTCTACAGTGTTGAGTTGTGTTTGAACAATGGCAACAATTGTTTCAATAGATTGCATTCATAAACGTAATATATGTATGTATTTAAATTTACATATTTGATTATGTTCATTAATTTAGAGCCAAATATAGTATAAATGCATATTGTACCACATATGGAACAAAATTGAAAAAATAAATATCTACAAAAGCAATGGATTTTGACTAATATTTTTGTACTTTATGATGTCTAGACACTGCAACGAGTACTTGACCTTTGGATTGATGTCCTAGAAGGAAATGGGTACCGTATTAGCGCTTAAAAGACTGAATACCTGTGCTGCCTATTTTCCGATCCAGAAAAGCCTATTCCAGACATTTATTTGAATGGAAATGTGCTTCCAAGTGTGAAAAGTTTAAATATTTTAATATCTGGGATCTATGATCAATAGTGAAGCATGACGACATCAATCATCGAGTAAGTGTAGGGTGGATGAAGTGGCGAGAAAACTCCGCTATCTTCTGTGATCGAAAAATGCCCCCTAAGCTGAAGGGAAGACTCTACACAGCAGTTGTCCGTCCAGCTCTGACATACGGTTCACAATGTTGGACATTGTACAATAAGTATGAGAGCAAATTGACGGCAGCCGAAATGAAGATGCTTCGGATGACAGCAGGAGTAAGAAATTATCGAATTAGAAGTACTAAGATCCGTGAAAGCCTTCATGTCAAAAGTACCATCTTGGACAAAATTCAGCACGACCGGCTCAGTTGGTATTGTCATGTTTAAAGGAGAAATCCGCAGAACCCCGTCCAAAAGGCAATATCGTACAACGTTTCAACAAATTCGCGACGAAAAAGAAAAAGCAGGCCAAGACACTCCTGGAACAAGCAAATGCAAAAACAGCAGCATTTAGTTGGCCTCAGACATAGAACAATCCAAAACTGGGAGGCTTACCGACGCTTTCTGAGGTCAACGCGGCCCCACAGGCGGATCACTAGTGTGAAGCGGAAAAGTGGGAGAATTGTGATCGCTTCAAGATCACTACTCGTAACGCCGGAAATGAAAAAGAAGAAGATATTTGTACTTAATGATGTCTAGACACTACATAGAATCACATATATTTTTTTGATATGATTCAAAAAATCATGCATTGTAGTATTTAAAACGAACCAACAAAAGTTTCGCGATGTGTTTTTTCCTTTCAAATAACTCGAGTGACTGCGTAGTTTCTTCTTAAACTGCGACAGTAAACTTTCAAGGACTATTAGTTGTATTTCTGGCGTCCCTCAAGGTAGTCATTTGGTCGCATTGCTGTTTAACATTTATCTTAATGATATTATCAAAACAATAGAAAACTGTAGCTATTTGCTCTATGCTGATGACCTCAAGCTGTTTTTGAAAATCGAGTGCTTTGACGGTTGCAACAAAATCCAATCAGATTTAAATCGTATCTCTCACTGGTGTCTACAGAATAATTTGAATCTCAATATCAAAAAGTGTAATTCTATATCTTTCAGTAGAAGCTCTAATGTTTTAAAATTTCCCTACCAAATTAATTCTGATAAACTAACTAATGACAATAAAGTGAAGGATCTTGGTATCTTCTTTGATTCTACATTTTCGACAAAGATCCATTTTGATCACATAGTTGCAAAAGCAAATTCAATGGTAGGATTCATTAAAAGGAATACTAAAGATTTCACTGACCCACATGTGTTATTAACGTTGTTCAACTCGCTGGTAAGATCTATTATTGAATATGCAGATGTTATTTGGAGTCCTTATTATAATGCCCATTCTGATAGGATAGAACGAGTTCAAAGACGATTTACAAAATTCGTTTTTTATAAAATAGGCCGGAACTATGTTCCCAACTATAAAGCAAGATGCCAATTATTAGGTTTGAAATCCATAAAATCACGCAGAAAAACGCATGATATAATGTTTGTCAGGGATATTTTGTGTTATCATATAAGAAGACCTTTTGCTATCTCTAGTTCCAATTTACATTCCTTCAAGATGCTTAAGACCTAGAAATTTCCTTTTTCAACAACCACATAGAATTAATTACGGAAAAAATGAACCTCTTTCACGAGCAATTTCCTCATTCAATGAAGTAAGCAATGTTTTTGACTTACATCTAAGTCGAGATATTTTTAAAAACTAGTTGTTTTACATTTTTGTATTTTAAGTATTGCTTTATATTATATTTGCAAAATTATTATTTGAAATTGTCACCTGTATGCAATCTGTTAAGCGTTAGCTTGTAGATAATGAAATAAAATAAAAAAAAAAAACGAACCAGCACAAGTTACACGATATTCACCTTAATTTACTCAAAAAGATCGTGTTAAACAAAAGAACCCGAACTATATTATCCTTCCAAATGACTTGCGTAAGCTCGTGTTGGGTGCACAATGCACATTAGATTTACTCTCGTACTTAAGCGGAACAGAGTGCACTAGTTCACATGCTTACTAGCGTTGGATATAACCGTAACCGCACCCTTAAAGTCTTACAAATAGAAGTATAAGCTGGTGGTGTTAAGCTGTTCCCTATTAGCCAAAAGAAGTGATGTGTTGGTTTGTACTAGAGAAAAATTGTTATCGACAACACCTAAACATACAATGTAATTGATTCTTTTTTGCGTTTTGTTTGTTTTCATATTTCATTGCATTTTCCCTTGACATCCTACACTTGTATTTTTTTAATTTAATAATTTTACAAATTATTACCTTGAAGAGTTGAACTCCAATCACAGCAAACATGAATTGTAGCAAATAGGTAACCAACATTATATTACCGATTGTTTTGATTGCAACTATGACACATTTGACAACATACTAAAACATTGTTTTGTTCGATTGGATGGATATAAAATTTGTTTCAAATTATTTTAACATACGTTGATGGGCAAAATATTTAGAATTTAGATTTGATTGATTTTCGAAAAGGGCAAAATAAAGCAAGTGGGGTTTTGAAAAGAAATCAGCAGAAAATTGTATTTAAGTTTAGTGATCCAAAATCGATTTTTGTTCATTTTGTAATTTTAATGAATCCAAAACATTATACATATGTTATTGTTTATTTGCCCGTCATATATATAATTGTTTTAGTTTTAGTTTTTTTTTTTTAATGTGCATGTATGAAAAGAAAAGAAGAGGGAAATAATTTAAATTTTTATTTGGTTAGGTGGTAATAAATGTTGTATAAAAATTGAAACTAAAAATGTTTGTTGCATTATCACTATAGTTAATCAGATTGTTTTTTAAGCATTTAGTTCTGTTGATTGAAGGTTTTTTTTTAAATAATTAGCTAAATAAAAAATAAATAAAAAAAAAACATAAAATGTACTAAATGCGTGGGGCTCACTTGAATTGTGGGGAAAATACTGTATGTACTATTTTAATCAAATTTAAATGAGATTTTCTATGTAATTGTGAAAACTAATACGAGTACAAAATCAAAGTGGATACATAAATTTTCAAAATTTAAACTGAGAATATGGAAGGCAAACTGTAGTTTTTTTTTCAACTAAATTTATATTAAAGAGGGCGATATTTGTTGTGTGTGTAAGTTATTTTGGTTATATCTGATGTGTGTTATTCGTCTGGAATGCAATAGTAAATTAAAATATAGAAAGTTGCACATTAAGAACCAATAAGTAATTAAAAAATAAAATCAACATTTAAAACTAAAAGTAGTTTAAATTTTTAAAATAAGTCACTGAATGATTTGCCAAATTTTGTGTGTAGCTAAAACTAAGCGTAATTCTACGAGTATATTAAGAAATAAGTAGTCAAGTAAAACATAAAGGAACAGCGTTTTTGTTGCATGAAATATTGTGACTAACATTAAGCGCGTTTTTGTCGCAACTCACCAATCCTCTAATCAGCTCAGCAATGTTTTTTTTTATCAGAAGTGACTAAACTTTTATTCTCAGATAGATAATTAACGTCATGATCATGGAACATGTTCGCTTCTACATTCTAAAGGGTTTGTAAACAGGGACGCTACAAAAGTAGAGCGACAGGGACAGTAAACGACGCCATATTTGTTGCCGCTCTTTTGACATTTCTCTTCGGCAAGGTTTGCTATTTCATGATGGAAATACGAGGATATACGAGCCAACAAGGAGTCGATATTATTAAAACTTACTACCGAAATTCGGAGTCAGTGGTCTCAACGTTAAGAGTGCTACGTCTAATTTATGGTCATCATAATCGTCCTAGCAGATCAACGTCTAGTGGAAAAATTTGAATCCACAGGCACAGTTCAAAATGTTCCCATGCCAGTGAGACCAAGAAGTGCTGCCGCTGAGGCTTCAGTTGCAGAAAGCCCAAATATGTCTCTCACACGTCGTTCTCAAGCGTTGGGCATCTCTGTGACGTCGTTATGGCGAATTTTGCGAAAAGATCTTAGCCTACATCGTTACAAGATTAAAGATAACGCAAGAACTGAAGCCCCTGGACCACCAGAAGCGTCGTATGTTCGTGAATGGGGCTGAGCAACAACTTGAAAATGATTCGGATTTTTATCGAAAAATCATCTTTAGCGATGAGGCTCATTTCTGGCTGAATGGCTTCGTCAATAAACAAAATACGCGGTATTGGTCAGGCAGCAATCCACACGTTCGCCATGAGTCATCATTGGATCCCGAAAAAATTATGGTTCATCGGCCAGTGTCGTCATACTTCTTCCGTGATGATCAAGGCCGGCACGTTACTGTGAATGGGGATCGCTACTGTTCAATGATAACCCAATATTTTTGGCCCCAATCGGATGATATGGACTTGGAGGACATTTGGTTCTAACAGGACGGCGCCACAAGCCACACAACGAATGTCACAATCATTTATTGGAAACCAAGTTTGGAGAACGTGTTATCTCACAAAATGTTCCAGTCGCTTGGCTGCTTCGGTCGTGCGATTTGACGCCGTTAGACTATTTCCTGTGGGTCTACGTCAAGTCTATGGTATATGCCAACAAGCCACCGACGATTGAATATGGATTCGTACGAACATCGAACGTGAAATTGAAGCAGTATCGGCCGATTTATGCTTGAAAACCGTCGAAAATTGGGTTCAGCGTCTGGACTTCTGCAAGCGTGTCCGTGGTAGCAATGTAAAAGAAATCCAGTTCCATACATAATGGCATTAAATGCACTTTCACAAAAATAAAGAACTTCATTGAAATCTAAGACCGTTTTTGCTTTATTGAAAGAAACTTTTGTAGCGCTCTTATTGAAAAACCCAATATAAGAGTCGCAAGTTCAAAGTATGACTGGTCGAAGTCCGGTGGATCACTTGTGCTGAAGCAGATAAGATGTGATGCTTCTAAGGTCGTAAAGGAAGAAGGAAAAGGAAGACTGATGACTCCACTGGAAGACACGACGATAAGGAGGCAAGTAGATATCTTCGTTCAATAGTAGAACATAGGATACGCATAGGATACTGTCTCTGCGAGTACCAACACTTGGAGAAAAAACTATCAGAGAATGTTTTTTTGATAATCAATCTAATCAATCCTCTGTTATTCATCGCCTCTCCTCATCCACTGTTATTCGAGAAGCACAAGTGATCCGAGTTTTGCCGCCAACCTATGAAACTGATTAAGTTAAATACGGAATCAGTATCATTCTTGTGGAAGAGCTACTTAGAAGCAAGTTTGCCAACTCGGAGTCTAGTAACCGTTTGATGTCTCTTAAATTGGTAATGGAAGGAAAGCTGTGGAATATTTTCAGTGGAATATTTTCAGTGGAAATGAATTCCCAATTGAATGGGGATTCTTCCTCAATTAAGAGAGTCTTTCGAGGAGCTGGCAAGTCCTTGAAGACTAAATAAATTGCCATGAAAAGCTTTTTACAATTTAAAATCTCGGAATCAACATAAAATTTAACTCATTATCCCTTTATTATCTCATCTTTCATTTGTAGATGTTTCCATCGGCCCAGTGGTAGAACATATCATCACCTTCACATTTTCAATTAGGCAGTATGTAATCTGGCATCAATTGATTTGACTATCCTGATGAGTTTCCATCTCATTTTCATCAGCAAATGGTTAGGCGAAACGGTCCTACAGCGAGAAACATGAGGAGTTCGGTGTTCAATTTAAATCAAGTCAGCCAGAGGCCTAATAGAGATCACCAATCGAATATGTGGATGGGAAGAAGTCAAATGCTACAGGTAAGCTAGACTGCAAGATTCCATTGAGTAGGAATACTAAACTTCTTTACCTAGGCTCATTCTATGGCCCAATTAAACTCAATGGACTGAATATGAGTCTGAATGTGGCTCATGGCTACTACCCAGATCCTTAATGCATCCCCTCCAGTTTTCATGAACATGACGGGGATGTACCCATACCCAATGGGTGTTGGAATGCCAGCTATGAACCAAGGAAGCCACTTTGCTTTCTATTTCTATTTGAATAGTTAGACAAATCCTTATTTTATTAGGAATGATGGGAATGCAGCCTTCGTCGGTTCGATCTCGAGTCGCTTCTCGGGACGGTCCGAGGGTGCCTTCTCCTACACACAGCCGGAAGTCGATGCAAATCCGCAAAAAACGCAACGAAAATGAGCTCACCGATGATGAAGGCTTAGAAGATAACGATGACCGACGATCGCTCATGTCACAACGATCAAGAATGGTAAACACTCGACATCAACACGAGTCTCAAGTGTTTCCCAAGCTATCGACCAGGAAGACACTAGAAGTTTGAGAACAAAAACTTTAACTTCCAGAGATCGAAGTGGACCTTCCATGCTGAAGTCTGTACAGGAAGAGTGGAATCCAACTAGACGTACTTCAAATGTCAGCACTGCTAACTCAAATTTCAATTCATACCGAAAGGTCTATTCGGACTCCCCCATTGCTCCTGATTTTGAAGCTTCCAAGGCACCTCCTGCCAGGGTCTTAGTTCAGGCGAAGATTTAAGAAAAACTTAAGGAATCCTCGGCACAACCAAAAACAAGACAATAGCCAGCCAATCCTTCATGAAGAAACTCATGAATCAGAGCCAAAACGAGAAGGTCCTATCCGAGTTGAAGTGTCCAAATCCAAACAACCCGAACCTGAAATAGTCAGTGAAGATAGGATTGTTTGCTGGTGGTAGTTCGATTGAACATTTTACCTGTCATGCATGGGATACGGTACCCCAGTGGGGGTACTATGTCGATTCTTCAATAAAAGTTTGCGAACACTCCAAATTCATCCTTATCAATTCTGAAGGACAATTGAACTAATTAAAGTCTGGAATGAAACGTCGAAGTTTTTGCCGAACGCAGTGAGCGTACAACACGAGTGGATCACCAGTGTGAAGCAGTTAAGTGAGAGAATAACGATACCTTCGAGATCACGATGCTCGTAAAGCCGGAATAAGAAAGAAGAAAAAGTCCATAGCAGTTGAAAAAACTCAAATTCTTTTCTATTTTCATTCATATTGCCATTTCAAAGCAGAACCAAAGATAGCTTTAGAAAGATTCAAAAGTAGTTTAAACTTGCATAGTTGGACCCCAGGAATTCTCCTGTGCCCATGTTTTGTAACGAGTGCGCAGGACATTAGTTTGCCCAAGTTCAGTAAGGACAGCTTCTTGTTGTTTTCGACAAAATTTAAAACAGGTGGCGAATGCCTTGTGATAGCCTATCGAACGTACAATTTCCTTGAAACCAAACCTCCACAAAAAAACTGAACCTTACCCAACAGAAATACCCGACATAATAGTCGAGGAAATTAGAAAGGCTGTTGAGACCTTCTAGAAACGCAAAGGTCTGAGTCAGACCTGGTATCATGCAAGTTTTGAAAAAAAAAAAATTGCGAGAAATCGGACTTATATGGCGTACGGTTCTCATCTCTAAGCTTTTTGAAGGTAGTCTACCTTGACGAAAGAGACAGAGTTACCAATGTACAAAAGGCACGGAGATTCATTATACTGCTCAAAGGCAAATTAACCCAATAGAAAAATTTGGGGAAAAGACCCAAAAAGTACCACAAATAGTACAGTAAATTAAACATCAAAGTTGAAAAAATCCAGACTTATTGAAATTAAAATATTTTAATCAATTAGTAGCACTAAATCGATGCACTGACAAATTATCAAAAGAAATTCATAGACCCTGTTTTTCAAAAAATAAAAACAAACAAAGAAAAAGTAACTGTTACACTCACCCTACCATTGATGAAGAATATTCAATAGGATTATAATCCTTTAATGTTCTTACATGTTCCGACTATGAAGACGAAAGAGCGAAAGAACGGCAAATATTGTTTTACAGGATAGCTCACTTTAAGTAACATAAAATGAAAAGGAATTTGCAACACTACTTTCTTTTTCTTTAAATTGAAAATAAACAAAATGTTTTATTTCTAATTCACCACAAATTTCTTTGAAAAAATAAAACATAAGAACGACGCTAGAGCACTTCAACCGACACGACCTGTCACGAGCAAGAAGAGATCAAAATTCACAACTGACGCGAAACGCGAAAACTTCTTCAAACAGGTTTTGTGTTTGCCACGTACGTGAGTGCTATCTGCTCTCCCCACAACAACTGGAAATGTTTATCGCAAAGGAGATGTGTGAGACAAACCGCTGAAGTAGAGCTAAGCTCGATGATTTGAGCTTACGTTAAACGAATTAGTTTTGATGGGTGAACCGTAATCCGTGAACTCGTGAGTCGTGACTGCCTGAACAGAACGGTGTAGCTGTAGCTAGTGTCCGACCGAAGCTTCGGCTTCGGCCACATTTGGCTTAAGAAGCCATAATCGGCTAGACCTTCGGCTTCGGCCGAAGTTATGGCAGAAGACGAAGGTGGTTGGTTGACGTGCGTTGTGGTATAGGCGCTGAAAAAAGACCGATTTCGTTTTTCGTAGAGCGTAGAACCGTGTTGACTTATTTCTTGTTCTTTTCATTAATTTCAAGAAAGTATGTATCAATATTGTTATTTTAATTTGTTGTTTTTGAAAAGTCAATTCCGTTAATTTAGGTACCGCATGCATACATTTGGTTCGTTCGTTGAACTTTACCCGGAGTTGACACAGGCTTCCTTGACAACTTTATGAGTTGTCAAAAAACCTGGGTTTTACAGTCCTTAAAAAACACTTCACCTCAAAATCACTACACATCCTTGTTATTTGAATGAAAATACATGCCATTTGACAGCCCTCAACTCGCCCCAGCAAAAACCCAGGGCGGTAGCTGTAGCTGTAGTACAAGTTGACTCAACTTCAACTTTTGAGCGCGCTGCAGCGCTACAGGCAGTGACTCGTGAGTCGCGAGTGGGAGAGCAATGAAAAGAAACTCTCAAATCTTAAAAACATCGAATTCAGGGTATCACAATGGATCTACATTGATTAAAGGTGGGGCAAATAATATCAATAGTCAGCTCATTCTACCTAACCTAAATAAGTAAGTATCCGATAACCTATGCCGGAAATTCAACAACTGATGCAATCCAAAATATATAAAGATCTAAATTCGAACAACATCGAGATTTCTTTGAGCTCCTAGAGCTAGAACCTGGCAAGTTTGAAATCAGCAACATATCGAAACAATAAAGTTTATTAATTTGACGTCGGTCGCAGATTTAAAATTCTGAGCTGATTTAAGAAATGAACTTGAGCTTTACATTTACATGCAACAAAAAACATAAGTTCTGTTCCTTTGCGTGATGAGATATAAAATATACGCCTCTCTAAAGCAACAATTTCAATACATTCATTTATCCATAAAGAAAAAAAAATTAATTCAAAAGTTCTGCTTATTGAAATCCTTAGAGTCAAACTACAAAATTATCGAAAACAAAACCCAAACGATTTATTAACGTTGTCTGCCACAGCTTATTGTTAAAAAAGAATAAGATATTTTAGCCAAATGATCGAAAACGAAAATTGCATTTTTACTCATTTTTAATTCAAGGGTAGTAAACCAATGTTAATTCATACACATATACATCAGGATATAAGGTTTTTTGGTAGTTTATTCTTTTTTTTTTTTTTTTTTTTTTGAAAGAGATCAAAAGGGAGGGAAATTTAAAAAAAAAAAAAAAAAAACAGGACACAAAATATGAAAAAAGAAAAGAAACCAATTTTATTTCAATTGTCTCTAGAATGCGATTGTTTTTTTTTACGAAATGAACAGTAAAATGTCAAACTAAATGTTCAAAACAAAAAATAGAATTAAAAAAGAGAAACACAACATTTTAAAAATTAAAAAAAAATAGAAAAGCAAGTTTTGGAAATTAAATTTAGCAAATCCAATATTTGAAGCCACAAAAGTTTTTGTTTTTGCCAACTAAGGACTATTTTCGATACAGCAAAGGTATGTATCTTTGTGCACACAAAAAATTAAACGAATAACTTTTGGGAAAAAAGTGCAATTGGACTCAAATTAGGTAAAAAAAGGTAAAACACAAAAAAGAAAAAACAAAAAATGAAACCAGAAGCTTAGCTTGCATATAGTATTTAGATGGGCGAGGAGGGTTCATTTGGTTTTATGAAGAAAAAAAGCTCTTTTCACGATTCGTACCTTAAATAACTGGACTCCTATAACGGCGAACATGAATTGAAGAAGGCATGTCACAAGGACAATATTTCCGATAGTCTTAACAGCGACTATAACACATTGTACTACATGCTATAATATAATAGAATTCGTTTGTTGTTTGTTGTTGTTGATTGTTTTTTGCAATAAAAAATAAACCAAAAAAAATAAATGATAATTAAACTTTTTTTAATATTTAAATATAAAAATAAACAAACAAATGTATATGCGATACTCATTAAAACTTAAACCAATTTTTACAAACAGGCCAAACACACAGTAAAAAAAATTAGAGGAACTTTAAGTCTTCAGAAATAGAAAGAGAAAAAAGTAGGGAAAAAGAAATAAATTTAAATTTAATTTTGTGCCGAAGAAGAAAAAGCTGAATTAACTTTAACTTTTTGTTGGATGTTTTTTGTTTTGTTAGTTTAGGTGAGCGTGATAAATTCAAACTTTGACTGTATGTAAGCTGAAGTTTTCCAGTTTTTCTCATACCGTCAGAGAGAGAGAGAGATAGAAGCAGATATTTTTTAGTACGGTAAAAGAAAATCTTAATTGTCTTTAATTTTATTATACTGATTATAAAGCCCTTAACACATTTTTCAGTTTATTTTTTGTTTACAAAGTACAAGTAGCCCCTTGCATTGTGTCTCAAAGTTTGGGTATTAATAGTAAAAAAAAAATTGAAAAAAAAACAAAAAAAAATATAATTTTGTTTTATAAAAAATGATTTTGTTTTGTTATGGCGATAATTTAATTTATCACAATTTAATTTTTTTTTTTATGTAAAAGAAAAACCAAAACCAAAACTAAAACGAAAATATAAGGAAGAAGAAGACTTACCTTTAATCCCTTAGCTCTGTTGATGGCTCTTAGAGGTCTTAATACTCGGAGTACACGAAGAATTTTCACGACCGAAATCGCATTCGAACTATAAAAATAGAAAAGAAAAAAAAACAAATAATTAAGTAACTGTTGAAAAGAATGTATAATAAATAGATTTCCCCCCAGCCAAAGTGATTTTGTAGCTTTATCGAACACGAAGAACATCGAATATGTAAATGATTAGCTATTAAATTTCTTAGTTTGTAAGTTAATAGCTTGTACTCCCTGCCTTAAACTTCGTCTCCAAAGCCCTCCAACTAGTTTGTAAGTCTTAGCTATTAAGTTTCTTAATTCTGTAAGTTAATAGCTTGCATTAAGCCTAATAAATGGGGGTTTTGCCCCCACCAAAATTAAATTAAATTAAATTAAATTTTTAGAAAATCAACTTTGAATTTCATTAAAAGCCGTGATTCAAAATCTTGGATCTGGAAAAATGCGCGTATTTTAGGTCGGCGAAATAATTCAGTTCTTTCTTCTCGAGAGCTTGATATTCTGGCATCGAAAAAGTTTTGTTGGCAGATCCAAACCAAAGTTCGATAAATTTTGCACTTCCTTATACAAGGTGTGGCAGTTTGAATCGAAGCGACCGATATCTCCCGAGCTAACAACACCAGCTGGTTCGTTGTTGTCTCGTTCGAAAAAGGCGACTCTCCCTCTGGTAGCGCGTTTAGTTTGTGTTTCACGCATTATTTTGTAAAGCAAGGTTTTTTCTACACGTCACGAAAATGTGTGACGTAATTAAGACGCAACGCGCGGTTATCGAAATTTTGGTTAAAAAAAAAAGAAACAACCGCGAAAATCTGTCGTAAGCCTAAAGAAGTGTATGGAGATGATTCCCTGTCGAAAACTGAAGTGTTTGAGTGGGCAAAGGGGTGCAGGAAGGAGCGTGTTTCGATAGAGTGCGATCCGAGGCCTGGCGCAGCCGTCACCTTTCGAACCCCTACCAATGTCGATCGTATCCGCACGTTGGCAACATCAGACCGTCGCACAGACGAGCATTTTGCTTTCAAAACCGGACAAAAATATTTTGAGTAATTTTCAAATTGGAAATAAATGAAAATACATAGAAAAGCTTTTTAAAAGTATATTTTAGTAAAAATAAGTACATATTTGAAAAAAAGTAATTTTATTCTTCTTCATCCATTAATGAATCGTCGTTATTTGGTTCGGGCTTGAAAAGATCTATTGTTTCTTTTAAAAATGATGCTTTTTCGTCAATTTTTCTTGCTGGGCTTTCTTTAAAAACCATAAAAAATTTTCGAGACATCTCCATGACATTAGATGTCAAACCTGCAACAACATGAAAATTGTTTTCAAAATTGACCTATGCACTTTAAAGTCCTTTAATTCAAAGTCGTGGAAAGATGTGGAAAGTGTTTACTGTTATAGCAGGGTAATATCCTATAGAATACTATAAAAAAAAAAAAAAAAGAAGCACTCCGGGAGTGCCGACAGAAGTGAAAACAGAATTGAATCTTAGTAAATATTTTAATGCACAGGAAAATCTTTTATAATATATGTAGATGTACATATAGAAGAAAATCAATGAAACTTATGAGTTTTCATTCACAATTTCATACCTTCTATTATCATCTCTACAATCATCGGATTCTAATACTGAAATAATAGGTCTATGGGAACTTAAATAGGAAACGAACAATTTTGTCTCAAATCTATTTAAATATGTATATCGCAAAGACTGCATCAATTGTCGCTTTATATTTTGTTGTACTAAGGTTGCGGTCTTTCGTCATTGTTAAACAGTATTCTTCTTTTAAAAACTGAAAAAGTGGCAAATTTTTAGCATCGGCGAAGTTGATGTTAAAATCACCACTCAAAATCATTAGGAAATCATCAAATCTCTCCCCAATTTTATCGTGAAGGTATGCAGAAGCGTCTTCAGACTAAATAAATAAATTTTTATATAAAAACTGTCGTGTTACACTTGAACACGTATTCGGTGAATTATAAACGCCTACTGTTATAACTTGCTGTCCATTTCCAGAGTGGCAACGACAAACACACAAATCGCCGATATCAAAAACATTAGTACTAAACATACAAGTGTACCTCGTATGCAAATCCATATGATTTGAGCAAAATATGACAGTTGTATCAGACAACCTTTTATAGATAGCTACTCCTGCTGCTGGACGATCGTGCCTTCTGAAACTTGCAACTAAATTGAAATCTGGAATGTCATATCTATATTTCTTCGTCACCCTTGTGAAATTCTGTTAAAATCAATACGTTCAATTTTTTAACGATAGTGTCTACAGATCTCGTAAACTTTAACAATGAAATGAAAAAAAGGACAATGCATTAAGTTTAGAAACGAAATTAATAAATATTTGAGTAATGGTTTTCAAACTATTTTCATGCAACCATTTCAACTCCATCGATAAATCATCGCAATTAGTTGTTGATATCTTTTAATTTGTTGTAAGGTTCCAATCATCGACCAGTGCGTCTCCTACTCTGCCATGACGAAATTTCCAGCTTCACTCATCCACTTCATTGTAATGGTAGTAAAATATTTGGTGGTTTTTATTTTTTCTGCGTTGCATAAATTTTTCTCTGTCCTTTAATTCCTTTCTTTCTTCTCTGTATTTCTCCGAGTCGGTAAATAATATTACCAGGTAATGTTGCTTTACATTCTAATGTTGCTTTACATTCTTTTAAGTCATTTAGCAGCAACAAAATTAAGGTGTCTCTTGGCTCAATGGCAGAGTCGTTGGCTATTAAACTCATGGTCTCAGGTTCGAATCCCAGCCGTGGCGACAATTTTTATTTATGTTTTCACTTTAAATAAATATAAAAATGCAAGTCATGACTGGGAATCGAACCTGAGACGCTGGGCTATGAAGATTTTACATACGAATTACGATGAGCCAAAAAATGGTGTCGGTCGCGAATTCATTGCTTTACCCCCATAGCAAAAGTGCCAAACGCGCCTAAAGAAGTTTTCACTTCAAAAATCTTTACTCGATCTTGCTCGGCACCATATCATAAACCCCTTTTTTGTTAAAGAAAAAGAAAAAGTTTAATTGATGGGCCTAAATGCTATAATTTTGTTAACAAAGTCTTAATGTTTTGGTTTTTAAATTAAGTACAGACCTTGTTCCAAAAGATCCATAACTCAAACTTGTCACTTTAACTCCAAAAAACATATAACTCGTACCTAAAAGTTAACAAGAAATAGAGCGTATGGAGAATGTAGGCGGGCGTTCTGAACGATGTCTAGATTCCGACTACCTGTGGAGCCTTTCCTTTCCCTTTCCCGGATAGTACGTTAACTTAAGTACAAAATAACTATGGTCTTGGTGTCATTAGCTACATTTGGTTTTTTTACTTTTGTCCGATTTTGAAAGCAAAATGCTCGTCTGTGCGTCGGTTAACACTCCGGGAGTTGTCCTACGAGTTAAACATCTATCAAGAGGCCCGAACTCGCGGAGAATGGTTGGCTGTTGCATCACGACAATGCACCTGCACATTTGTCGCTACGAATTCGCGTGGTTTGAACCAAATCACAACGTTGCCGCACCCCCCCCCCCCCCTCCCCCTACAGCCCCAACCAGCAGTACCTCAAGGGGACTTACCACGGCGGTGTACTGGAGGCGAAAGAAGCTGTGACGCATGCACTGAACAGCCTAACTGCAGACGACTACCGAGTGTGATTCGGGGGTTGGGAGCGGAGGTGGAAGGGGTGCGTGGAACTCCAAGGAGACTACTGTGTTTTTTTTATAATTTACGCGCACTTCAAGGGGTTGTGACTACCCTTATAATGTTAAGAACACAGTGCGGGTTTTAGGAAATAAGGACAGGATAAAAAAGGAGATGCCGATGCACATCACTCTTGGACTGAAGGATTATGATCGAAATTTTGCCGAAATCGATTTTGGGTTTCAAATTGCCATACCTCGAAGAATTGGACTCTCCTTTTTTAATGTTAGAGCTGCTCACAGCTCTAAAACCTTTAACCTTTCGACGGCTGACCAAATCTTTGCCCTCACAAGTATTACTAGGCGTTTTTTGATTAAAAAAGTTAATCTATATGCATTCTTCGTGGATTTCAAATCCGCTTTCAATACTTTTAACAGAAGGTCGCTTTTGTTTAAAACTGGCAGCTCTCGGCCTTCAACCAAATTCATCAGAATATACGAACAGCTTCTCTCAAATATGACTGCTGTAGTTTCAAGAGGCAGCAGTTAATCCAAAGAGTTTCATTCTGATACGGCGGGAGTTCCCAAGGGATTTTGAATCCTTTTTTCACTTTTTATAAATGATGTTGAAGATCATTTACCAGGGGGTGTTACTTTTGGTGATTTATATGTCAAAGTCTTGTTGTACCCTATGAGATGGTTTTCCAGTCCTCAAAAAACGCTAAACCACAAACCAACACACGCCCCTGTCATTGAAAAAAAAATACATGCCATTTGACAGCCCAAAACTGGCCACAGCAAAAACCTAGGGCGAGTTGAGGGAAAACCAAGGCTAACCCTAGGGCTAAAAAAACACTACGTTTGCCATTCTCAAAAAACGCTTTGTGGCGACCCCAGGGCGACTCTAGGGCTACAACGAGTATGTTTTAAGTGTGTTTGTTGGTTTCCTGACCAGTCATTTAAACTTAACGTTACCTATCTGCGAAGTTTACAAGAAGTGATAGTTGCTTAAGGTAATCAATGTAGAACTACCTGCTCCAATGTACAAATGTTGGTTATTTTCGAAGGTACAAACTCTTAGTGGCACACGGATCAATGTGGACTTCTATGAATTGTTTTAAAACTACAAAAGGAACATTTCTATTACTTACACCCATACCCACCCACAATCACCTAAATTGACCGCAACTCATTTTAAAACTATACTGAAAAAAAAATTATAAATAATTTCGCAATATCGACTTTAGCTTACCTGAAACCAATTGATATTAAGGACACGCAGACTACAAGTAAATCTAATAGATTGAATGCAGATCTGCAAAAGGCTCCGTTATGTATAACGAAGCCATATGAAATCAATTTGAGAACCAGTTCCATTGTAAAAACAGCCGTGAAAAAATAATCAAAATAATTTAAAATCTGCAACAAGAAGAAAAAAAAACAAATATTTTTAATACAGAATCCTTGACCATGTCCAAATTGTACAACCTACTTTATTTCTAGGTGCATCCGATTTCAGTGGATCCTCTGCAGCCAACATGGCCGATGAAAACATAATGCAACACAATATGACATTTCCGAAGTAGCTGTGGTTGCATAGCCAATGGCAAAATACTCGAAACCTTTTTTATGTTTTTTTTTTCGTTTTTCGAATTAAATTTAAAAAAAAATGTATTAGTCTTAATCATAATAAATCCAATAAACAATTTATACATATTCGAATCAAAATTTGCAACTTTTCTTTAAATATTATTATTGGTAACAAATGTACACAGAAGCACACATTTTTGGTTAGAGCGCTGCGTTGATTTTCATTTCAACTAAAAACTAAATCAACTCAATTAACATAAAATTAAATTTTACAACAAAACTGATAGCAACATGCCGTTTAAAACATACAAAAAATGTACATGCACTTGATGATGATAAAATTTTGATAAGGTAAAAAGTTTGTTTTCTATTTTTGTGCTTGAAAAAAAAAAATTCGGCGAAAAGTTTTACAGTTAGCATATTTAGGTAGCAATCGATGTGAAAATGGAGACAATTCCAACAGAAATATGAACAGGTCCGTTCGAAGGATGTTGGTCGAAAATTGTACTCCAGTTTTCCGGAGCATTTCATTTACAAGAACTGTAGAGCTACTGGTTTTTTGCACTAGGTAACAAAATGTTCAAAAGTCGGTATTATAATGAACATGGTATCGCCATTTTTGCCATTCGAGATAACGTCATGATCCTTGATACCTGGCGCGGTTGGACGTCAAAGCCGATACTCCGGCAGGGCGGGTTTTCGAAAGCACATTGCAGGGAGATCGCGAAAGAGGAAGACCTCGCCTCAGGTGGCGAAATCAAATGGAAGAAGACCCCAACCAACTTAGCGAACTTGCCTTTAATTGTTCAATCAGCGCAGTGATTGACAAGGTGACAGCAAAAAAGATAAGTAAAATAAATCAAAGTAGGGTTGCCCAACGCAGCGGAGTGCCCCGGGGCCAGCGCACATCTCACAACTATGCCTTGTGAGGGAAATGTGACTACGAATGCCAGAGCAAAAAGAAGACGAAGATTATTGGAAATACCCGTATTCTTCTTCATTCACCCGACTTCTATTCATGGAATTAAATTTTTTTGTGTCGTTTTTTCGTTGCATTGAATTTTCCACTCCAAATTTCCAAATCATGTTATCAGTCTCGGCGATGTCAATTAACCGCTTCGGAGCTGCAATTTGACCCCAATTTTTCCTGACTTTCGAAGGGATGTTATGTCAAGACTTCGAGAACCATTTAAGCACGTATCCAATCCTCTTATCAGACATCTTGATGGTGTCAAATGGACGCCTCTGAGTTTTTGTTTCAGTAAAGAACCGATACTGAGTCAATAGTTTTGAAGCCATTCAAGAACCTTTTTGTCTTTCACGAAGAACTGGAAAGTCAAGAGAGTAGCACTGCCATAAACAGCACGATCTCACCAAGAAGTTCAAATTCGGCATAAAAATGTAGGTCCTTGAGATGCGATAGTCAAAAAGATTCCCCATTTTTATTTATTTACTATCAAACCACGGTTGTCTGGAGCATAAGTATCCAAAGTTTTCTGTGTGAAAAAGTGGAGCAAACCTCAAAAAACTGAAGCATCGGAGAAGACCTAATATTTCTTCGAAAGCGGAACATTCTTGAATCTTATGCCGGAGGTATCAAGCATTGAGGACCAGTAGGCAAGGCAAACAAGCCATCAGACCGCTACCTCTGAGGTTGACGATGAGGATACAAATTCCGCTGTCAGGCAGATTGCCCCATTCAGCTCGGACGATGATCAAGAATGCCATCCTCCTGACCTAGAAGAAGTTAAGCTTGTAATATGCAAACTTAAATCAAATAAGACTGCATGTGCAGATGGCTTTGATGCGGAACTTTTCAAGGCAGCTGGAGACCAGTTGGAAAGGAGCATGTACCAGCTGATCTGCATGATATGGTCGGAAGAAAGCATGCCCGATGAATGGAACCTCAGTATCGTATGCCCGATCCTAAGGAAGGGAGACCCTCACAATTTCCCCTTATTATAGAGGAATGAGCCTTCTTAACGTCTTAACCTTGTCTGTTGTAATATGTGAACGTCTGATACCCCACACGTCAACAACTTGATAGATCCTTATAAATGTGGTTTAAGACCAAAGAAGTCCACAATAGACGGAATTGTCACATTACGGCAGATTTTGGAAAAAACTCGAGTGCAAAATATCGATATTCACCATCTCTTTATCGATTTCAAGGCCGCGTATGACACTTTCTACAGAGACGAGCTGTACAGAGCTATGTCTAGTTTCGGCATCCCTGCAAAACTCGTACGACTATGCAGGATAACTTTGGAGAATTCACGCTGCTCCGTCAAAGTCGGTAAAGAACTCACGAAGACCTTTGATGTCGGGAAAAGGCTTAAGGCAAGGCTACAAACTGTCATGCGATTGCTTTAACATCATACTTGAAAAGATTGTACTAAACTCACACGTGAACACCAGAGGAATAATCTTTCAAAAGTCTGTACAATTACTCGCCTATGCAGACGATATTGACGAAATGGGAAGAAAAAAGCGTGTCATTGGTGCTTTTGCGAGTATTGAAACAGAAGCGGCAAAAATGGGTTTGATGATTAATGAGGGCAAAACGAAGTATATGTTGTCATCGAACAGGGACATCGACGAACTGGCCAAAACATCACAATAGACAGACATAACTTCGAGGTAGTACAGGACTTCGTCTAGCTAGGATCCGCTGTAGACACGGAAATCAACATGTGCGGAGATCAAAGGGAGAATAATTCTTGCCAACCGTTGATTCTTTGGGTTGAGAAGGCAATTGAGAAACAAAACCTTCTCCAGAAAAACCAAGGTAGCCTTATATAAGACCTTAATCATCCCAGTCCTGCTTTACGGCGCGGAAGCATGGACCTTATCGAAAGCGGATGAGGAAACCCTTGGTCGTTTCGAAAGAAAAATTCTCCGAATGATCTTTGGTCTCGTATGCGAAGACAATGTGTGGAAAAGAAGATACAAAAACGAGCTGTATGAGCTGCATTGCGACATGGGTATAGCCAGAAGAGTACGCTTCGATGGTTGGGCCATAAAGAGTGGATGGACCCAAACGCTCCGGCTCGACGGGTTTTCCAAAGCTCATTGCAGGGAAATCACGGAAACCTCGTCTTAGGTGGCACAATCGAGTGTAATTTCCAAATTAGTTGTAATATTATAATAATTAGGTGCCAACACATGCAGTGAACATAGACGATTTGTCGACTTTATTCGATGCGTTAATGTAAATGTTTCATTATCGTGTAGCATTTTCGTTTCAGCGAGTATCAACTCAAGTGAACCCAGACTATTCTCAGACTACCTTTCAATTTTATTTTAATTTTTCCACTCCGCCACTCAGTGCGTGGCTGAGACCTTACTTGTTAAGTTTGAGTCAATCTATCATAGTTATCTGCATTTTTTAAATTTTTCATCAACAAATTGAGCGCAATAAAAGAAAATCAGTTCAACATTAGGTGCGTTTTGTAGAAGCTCAGAAGTCCTTTAATCAGCTGAGCAAAGCACTTTGCCACTGAACATAAAATTGACAAAAACGCATCTAAGGAATCGAGTATAACTGTCTGTTTGCTAAGAGACGGAACCTTGCTGGTTTCTTCGTACAGGTTAGGTTAGGTGGAAGTGTTTGTCAGCCAATGAGTAATGCCTACGTACATTGCCTGACACACTAAGGCCGCAAGGCCCCATTGTGATACCATAAAGATCAGCAAGTTAATCACCTTCTGATCTCAGAAACCCGATGTAAGATTAACGAGTTGATCACCCATTTATCTTCCATTGCGGGACTAGCCGGTTAATCACCCACTAGTCGAATCACGCTGAACTTTTAATGTATTTTGAAAAACTTTAAGGGTCTTTGTAAGCTAAGTCGCTAGTATCATCGAAGAAGAATTCACCGAAATGAGTTCTGATGAGTCCTCCTATGAAGTAGTTCAAGGGCATGAGCAAAGAAGGTGTTGAACGGTTCCTTCCTCTTATTCGTCCATCCAGCTTCTGCAGAAATCATTGGAAAACAACACACGGCGTGTCTTCCTATTAGACAGTGTCCCGTAAGAACACCTATGGTAGAACCAAAATACAGGCGGTTCAGGGCTAACAAACTACGTACAACTACACAGCACTTTTAAAACTAAAAACATACTTTTTACCTTAAATTTTGAAGAACACATAAGAACTGTCAGAGTCCCTGGCAATTTTAGCCAATTTGATGCAATACTTAATGATTCACAACGAGAATTTTGAGAACTAACCCAACCATGCCAACCCAACCATTCATTTTTTTCTAATATTCAAATATTTAATTAAAACTGGAACAACATCATAAAAAAGTACACAACGCTAAATGCATTCCTTTGGGAAAATGGATGGATATTGGATATCTTAAGATAGATCAGGGAGTATCAATTATTCCAATCCTTTAAAAAGAAATGATGGCCAATTATTTTTATAGTTGCTTTTTAGAAAAGTTTAAGTTAAGTGAATTTTTTTGTCGAATTGATATCCCAAACATGAGAAGAGGAAAATATTACACAGGAGGAATTGAATTGAATTTGAGCGCATAAAATGCGAAACCAATTAGATTGGGTCTCCACAACGAAAACGGATGGAAGTTGCTTTTTTTTGCTTTCACAAACACCATAAAAAAAATTAAGGCTGCAGAACAATATTTATAATATTTAACAAATTTAATCTCTAAACCTAAAAATTAAAGTGCAAAGAAAAGAATAACTAAAAACCTGTTTGTTTGAGACATTATGAAGAAGGACGATGCCGGCGGGATTGGCAGAATTTTTGTTGGGGCGTTATTTAAATCTGACATACGCCTTGGGCGAGCTGAAACGATGCCATCTTCTTCTCGCATTTTTTAAGTTTTTGTGTATAGTTTTGAATTTAGTTTGGTTTTATTTTATGGAAAGTGATGCAGGATGAAAATTTGTTTTGTGTTTATGTGTTTGTGTTTTTTTTTTTATCAACATAGACAGTTTACAAAGAGAGCCATTGATTGAATGTAATTTAAGAAGACATTGAAGACAGTTAACAAAGAAAAAATTAAAAAAGAGAAAGAAAGAGAAAAAATAAATAAAATAAAAACATGGTTTTATGATTTAAATTTACAAATTAAAATTTAAAGAAAAAAACTTTCAAAAAAAAAACAGAAATATTGGACGCTATGGTCGCCCTTGTTTGCAAATGGGTTGCGAAATTAGCAATTCCAAAATATTTCCAAGCTCTTAACCTAAAATGAATGTTCACATAAAAAATCAGACGTTAATCAGGAAACTCTATTCTTTTTTTCTTTCCAAACCAAGCGAACGCTTTTCATTTGACTTATTTATTGTTTTTTTATTTGTGCTTTCATTTCTATGATGTTAATTTTTGGTTTTTATTTACCTCGGTTTTTGTTTTTTTGTTGCAAAAATGGATTTTTATAATTTTTACCTGTTCTTATTGGAAAATATAAAGAAAGCCGAGCCACTTGGAATTGGTTTCTTTGTCTTCTTTACGCTGATTTCAGATATACGCCTGGGACGTGCTGTTACTTGGTCATGGACTACTTCTGAATTCGTATCATTATTTATATTGGCAACAATTTTGCTTTTGTTTTTTTTGAGAAATTTCTTATTTTTTTGTCTTAAATTCCTTACTATTACTAAGTCCTTTTATTTTTTTTTTTAATATATTCTTACTAAAGTTTAGCTTACAAGACTTATTTTGAAAATTTCACAAAAGTTCTATGGGAAATAAATATGAATGAATAATTTACCTTCTTGCTCCTCTTCACAGTCTTCATTATCAAGACGGATTTTCATTTCAGATAGAGTCTCCTCGTCATCCCTGAAATTAAAAAAAAAAAAAAATTAAAAGCAGCCGACAACAAAAAGCAGAAAGGATTGTAAGAATTAAATCACTAATTTATCGATCAGTAGCTTAGCTCTTCGCCCTCCTCAAGCTATTCGAAAGCATTGTGTAGAATTTTTTATAAATATTTAAAAAAAAGCGTGGAGTCCCAATATGGAAATGAAAAAAAGGAAGGGGTAGAAATTGAGTGTTAGTGAACTCGTATTGTTTCTTTAAAAGAATAAGAAAAGAGATGCATCAGAGTAAATTTTCACAGGATACTTAACACCATTTCCTTAAAGCTATCTCATCCATTACTAAATATCCAGGCTAGTAGACAGCTTTCGCAGTAACCTTAGACTGCTCAGCGAAACAAACACAGTGATTTTAACCTGGGTTGGAGTTCCAGGACATCGCGACATAATCGGTAATGAAATGGCGGATAAGCTGGCTAAAATCTGGTCAGCACTCGAATCCAGCGAAACGAACACCTCAGTTCTAACGCCACTAGAGCAAGAAAAAAACAGAATCAAACATTTTTTTCTTAAAACCGCCAAGGACAGCAGGTGGTCATCTTTAGAAACATGCCAAGTCTCAAGAAACTCAGCTAAGCAGACCTCGGCTGTCTCTGTTGATTGGCATTCTCACGGGCCACAACTCGTTGGGTACCCACATGATGAGAATGGGCATTAGCACATCCGACTTATGTAGAGGATGCCAAGATGAGGAGGCAGAGAAAGTATCATTCCACTTCCGCTGTGAGTGTCCTAGCTTTGACCACACTAGGAAAAAAACCCTCGGAGAGTACTTCTTCGACGAACTGGGCGACATCTCTAATCTCCCATTGAGCAACGTCCTGAAATTTACTCAGGGCTCGAAATGGTTAAGTGGGGGGTTCGCTACCCCAATAAACCAATCACCAACCCAATCATCTACCTCTCCAATCCTCCTACCTCCTCATCCTCTGTTTTACCGAGGAGCACAATGGATCCTTGAGATCCGAGTGAGGGGCTGCCACCCCCCATGCAAATATGTTTGAGCCGAACTTAAATGGAAATTGCTTATATGTACATGATTATGCAACCACTAATGTAAGAATGAAAAGAAGAGGACACAAATGACTGCCTTGAGGGACGCCAGAGGTAGCTTAGAAAGACTTGACAGGGAAGATCTAAAACGAACGGTGCAGTGTATTGAGGCCTGCGGCAATAAGACCCGTGGGTATTATTTCCTCTTTGTTTTGGAAGTAAGGCCCACGGGGGTTATTTCCAAGATGAAATGGCAGCAAGAGCCGCGGGCCTAACTTCCTTTTTCTGCGAACTCAAACATCATTTCGTATTGGAAAGAAGTCACACCGTTTGCACTTTAATTTAATTTCAATGTGAATAAACTGGCACAGGGACGCAAGTAAACTGAGTTTCCATCATACGTGGGAGACAACGAGAGCTATGAATTCATATCCATTGACAGCTGAAATAAGTACCCAAATTTTGGAGCTTTGTTTTTCGGTACCTAAAAATGTTTTTCCTTCAAATAAGAGGAAACTAGAATATATACATTTAGCGCATCCACTATGTTCATAATCCTTTCTAAGAAGGAAAGCTAATTTTAAGATCCCATGTGCATCAGACTCATATAAATGCTGCTTCAAGTTGGCAACAGACACGAGGCTAAATTCTTTTCTTTGGTGGGTCTTATTGCCTCTTCAAAGTGGAAACAAAGCCCGTGGGTGTTATTTCCATTCGTTTGAGCAATAAGGCCCCGGGGCATATTGCACGGCACCTAGACCAACATTAACATTCAACGGTTTTTTGAAAACACATTGCAGTTAAATCGCGAAAAGGAAAGACTTGAGCACCATTCACATGAACACGGCCAACAAACGACAAGAAGTGAGAGACCGGAAAACGGAAGAAGAAAAGGTTGAATTGAGAAAAAAAATTAATACTCACATATTTTCGTCTTCATCCATGTCTCGACCATCATCATCCATACCATCCTCATCATCACCCTCCATTACTGGCGACGGACTATGCGATTTTTGTTTGTTCTCGTCAACCTATTCGAAAAAAAAACAAAAAAAACATGTTAGAAATCTAAATACGACTTCCGTTGATAGAATATAAAGGCTCACTCAAAACCAAAGCTATTTAGCACTTGTGGCAACGGCAGCGGCAAGTGCAACTGTCACCGCGTTGATACATATGCAGTTGCCGCTACGCCGCCCGACGGCGCAACTGCAAAATCTCTTTGATTTGGGATATCGTCAATACAATACACCCCCTACCTCTTCTTCCTTATCAACCGTAGTCAATGAATCAGCATCGGCTAAGTTATCCACAGCGATGGCCAAGAACACATTTAGAAGGATGTAATTACCGCAAATGAATAAAATGATGAAATAAATGCACGCCAATATGCCAATGGATGCAACACCACCGTACGCTCGTATGCCATCATACATAACAGCGTTCCAATCCTCACCCGTGAGTATCTTTAATCATTACAAAGAAAGAAAAAAAAAGGTAACGACAATACGAAGAAGAGTTTCTACTGCTGCTCACTTGAAACACAGTTAATAGGCTCTGCCAAAAGCTGTCGAAATTAGACCGGGGTTTTTCCTCCTCGGGTGCGAAATTGAATTTACCACCAAATACTTGCATTCCCAGCAAAGCAAAGATAACAATGAACAAGAACAAAAGCAATAACAATGAGGCAATCGATTGAATTGAATTCAACAGCGAGGCAACCAAATTCGATAGAGAGCGCCAATACCTTTACAAAGTAAAAACAAATGTAAATTATTATACACCACACGGTGGTGAAAGTGAACAAACTTTGTGACTTTAAACACTCTAAGCAACCGGACACAACGCAGCACAGATACACCTAGGGGTGGCATAATCTCGGTCTTAGTAAGAATCATCTCGGTTATACTGCCGATGACAACGAAACAATCAAATCGATTGAACAACGACACAAAATAACCCTGGAAACCTAAACTGTACATCTTGAGAGCCATCTCACACGTAAAAAGTGCCACGAAGAATATGTTTGTCCAGTCTATAGGAAAAAAATCAAGTCAGGGTTTGAAATGTTCCCTCTCTCCAACACTTACCCTGGAATTCGTCGAGCCAAGGTGGTTGTTTATAGTGCTCTGTGGCAAGAACACCGGTATTAAGGAACACCAACACGATAATTAACCAATAAAAGGCCTGTGATTTGACAGCTTTGCGACAAGCCCGGCGCATTCTTCGATTAACTCTATCCATTTCTTTTTTCTTTTTTCTCATCCAAGACTCAGTCATTTGTTCTTGGCCCTCTTCGCCAAGCTGATCGTTCGAGTCCATTTCATTTGGTTGCTTGGTTTTGCTATCTTGAATGAGATTACCATCAGCCTCTGGTTCAATATCCTCGGCTTGTGTAATCCAATCTAAATATCCTCGAAGATCCTCTTCGATTTGTTGTTTCTCGCGTAGTTTCTGGAAGTCTCCACGATTTTTCGCCTTCGTACGTTCTTTTGAAAACTCACCAGACAACACACCGAGAATAAGATTCATCACGAAAAATGCCCCCAAAATGACCATGGATATGAAGTAAATCCACTGCCAAGTACTGCCCATGGCATCTTGAATCTGAAAATTTAATCAAAAAGGAGTTATTAAAAAAACTTCTTCTTTGCACAAGCAACAGTAATACATCATAAAGGACATCAGTCCATCCCTCAAGTGTCACACACTGGAACACTGTCAACATGGCCAATCCGAAGTTGTCAAAATTTGTAATCCCATAGTTTGGGCCTTCCCAATTGTCATAGCAATCGTAATCATCCGGGCATTTGTATCCCGAAGTGCCGCATGGATTTGTATCTTCCATTCGATCTCCTATGCAGAGAGCAAGTGAAAAGTTGGAAAGGATGAATGAAATGCACATGCGCGAAGGGAAACACAGTTTTTGGCCTTACCTGTGACATTGTGCTGACACGACTTGTGCATCTTCCCCGAAAATAATTCTAATCCAATAATTGCATAAATAATAATCACAAACAAGACCAATAGAGCAATATGCAATAAAGGCACCATGGCACGGAGAATTGAATTAAGTACAACCTGAAGACCTGTTTGTTTGTTTGTTGTTGTTTACAAAAAAGGCATGTTTTTGTTACTCATTATGATTCATAATAATAATTTTTGAAAAAACGCCGCCTACTTACTTGGCACACCCGATACCAATCTCAATGGCCTTAGTACTCTAAATGCTCTTAAAGCTTTAACATCGAATCCTTCCTTCGTTAAATTTGTTAACGCCGTACTTATCATACTGCGAATGAGTATAAGAATTTAAGTTTTTGCCACATACACATGGTGAAATTAAGACACATGAATGGCATTTTTAGAATTTCAATTAAAAGTAAAATAAAAAAAAATAAAAATGAAGCATAGTTACCCACCCTATAACAACAATAAAAAAATCTAACAAATTCCATCCATTTCTTAGATATGCACCATTATGTAGCATAAATCCGTACGCAATGATTTTCATAACACATTCTGCAGTAAATATTACTAAAAAAACATATTCAATTTTTTCCTGTAAGACATAGAAAAAAACATTTTGTAATCGGTACAGCGCTAGCAATAAAAATTTAATAAATACACAGGATTCTTGCACTATGCAAAAGTTGCATACACAATGAGTAACAATATAGAAATGTCTGTGTACCTACATATACTAACTATCGATATGTACTTACCAAATACGCGTTTGTTTGGTTTGAATCACTAAAAGGATACGGTGTATATACGGCTAAGGCAACACAGTTGGCAAATATGGTTAAAAGAATTAAATATTCGAATGGTCTGTTTTGGGGAGGTTTTGATATAGACGAGTTAAGGAAAGGTTAACTGAGGTTTACGCTTACCAAAGAGAGAAAAAAGAATACATTTTATAAAAAAAGAAAAAAATTATTTTTTAAATTAGATTTCAAAAAGGATACTTCCACTCAACAACACTTATACACAGACTTCGAAGAGGATTCTTCACGCCGAGACAAAATAACGCTCGTACAGGTCGATCGGGCTGTTGTTTGCCACCTCGTCTTACGGGCTTCTTTTGTGCTCCTGCTGCAGCTGTCTTTTGAGCTGGCCCAATTGTCGTACCGTTTGTGGTTTCGGCAATGTTGGCGGTGCCGATATCACCGCCCCCCATGACACTGGCAGTGCCATCACCTAAACAAGCAGATGTATGTGTAGATGCCTTGATGTCTTTTCAATCAGCGGTCGATTGTAGCAAGGTTCAGTTTTGTAATGTTTCATTTGAGAAAGTTTATGAAGGCTTTATCATTTTTTTTTTTTTTTTTTTCAATGTAAGTTGGTCAATTTTATCAAAGTTAACGTTTGAACCACAATCTTACACTTGTAATTTAAGACTACAAATTTGTAATACATTTTTTGTTTTAACAAATGCAAGTGTTGAAGAAAAAAGCATAGTAGTTCCCAAAAGTTTAAAATGCTTGAGGCCTAATTCACCACCAAAATAAAAGCTATTATAAATCTGAACTGGTAGTTTACAATTACAAGTCTGTAAAATATAGCCTTTTGTTTCAATAACTGTGAGCTGGTAGTTTATAAACTAGTGGTCAAGGTGGGTAAAATATTTTGTTAAAAATGGTTCCTCACAAAAGCTCAAAGCTCTTGCATACTAAAGATTTGTTATTGCACTATACAGTGACAAATTTATAATTAAGATTTATGTTTCAAATTTGCATTTAACAAATTTGTGATAAAGGTAAAAAAAACTACAGCAGATGGTAAATATGGTAAATTGCAAGTGTTCGAAATTCCTGTCGCACCGGGGTCAATAACTTGTATTGTTGAACTTTGTAATAAAATAAAAACATCAGCATTAACAAGCAACATATTGTTGAAATGTCATCTCTTTTGGCTGCTTTCGATGATACCATGCTATCATGGGAAGGACATTTTCGTCATAAAAGCGAAGAAGAAGCAAACTTCTGATATAAATAACACGAAAGCATTCACTTGTAGAATATTCATACAAAACCCAACGCCGTTTTTCTCTCTGAAACTAGATTAGTCTCGAAACATCGGGTTTAGTTTGAAAAATACACTTTATTCCGTACAGACAAAGATCTCACTAGAACTGGCACTGCCGTCTTAGTAAAATCTTCTTTTCAGTGCCGTAAGGTCATTATCCAAGGTTTCGTTACTTTTGCAGTAGCCTAAGTAGTCGTAACCCCTTTTTTATACTGGCACAATAGGTTTCATTCAGACACCGCAGTGCCTAGAGCTGAGCAAGCTCTACCCGTCCCCTTAATCTATCATACCCCACGAAAATAACGAAGATATCCTTCTGATATCTTTGTACAATAAATGCGCTGCATCACGCATCACTGCCCAAAGAGTTGCTATTTCTGACTGGCTATGTGATAATTCCCACGAGATTCTCTCTCAACCAATACCAACATTTCAGCGAACCCCTTCGACACTTGGCTTCTTCATGTGCTCACCTCACTTAATTTGAAGAATTCCAACACTAACTAACTTCTTCTACACTGCAATTGTATCTGACTCCGATCATTTAGCAGTAAAATTAAGCCCTCGTCTTCGGACGAATTTTAATATTCTAGCTACTCCTCAGCAAGAATATATTTAGTACGCCTAAATCAACTATCGAGTTTTTCAGAATTCCTTAACGGAAAAGCTACAAAACTGTACGCCTTGCACTTCAGCCCTTGAGGACATTGATTCTACAATCACTTCCATTAAAAGCTCAATTACCAGTACAATTGCAGAGCAAGCCCAAGCCCGAGATCTCAAATCCAAATATAAAGAAAAGACGCAGAAAAGACAACGTTTCAACAAATTCGCGACGAAAAAGAAAAGGCAGGCCAAAACACTCCTGGTACAAGCAAATGCAAAAACAGCAGCATTTGGTTGGCCTCAGACATGGAACAATCCAAAACCGGGAGGCTTGCCGACGATTTCTGAGGTCAACGCGGCGTACCCCACAGGCGGATCACTAGTGTGAAGCAGAAAAGTGGGAGAGTTGTGATCGCTTCAAGATCACTACTCGTAACGCCGAAAATGAAAAAGAAGAAGAAGAAGAAAGAAAAGACGCACCCGAACACATACAAAGTATGGCAAAAACTTCGGAAAATTCTACAGAGAATTTTTCATCGTACTTGAAGTACCCACGGAGATGAATACCAGAGTGTTTTCTCTTACAACCCAATTGTCTCAGAACCCTAATCGAACCCTAATCGAAAACACCAAAACCTATATCGATTCCCAATTCAGAAAACGACTTAACGTCATAAAGCCTGGTCCGAATACATTCAAGCAAACTAACCAAATTATAGGAAAGAAATCTCCTATACTTGGGCAACTGCAACACAATGACGTCACTCTTGCATCCGACCAAGAGAAAACTAACGCTTTTGCAGTTTTCTTCGAAAGTAATTTCGAACCCATTCCACCCATTAATTAACCTGAGTTCTTGTCGAACGTCAACAATGAAGTCTCATTATTAGTTTCACAAAACCCGGAGCCGCTCACAACATTCAACGAAGAAAATTCATCAGTCCTCTTATGAAAGTAAGAGGTTGTTTCCAAACACGAACGAAACTTCTGCTTTACAAGCAACTAATTCGTCCTATACTAAGTTATTGCTTTCCTATATGGAACACAATAAGTTCAACATATATGAAGAAAATGCAAGTACATATTCGAGGGCAAGGCTCTTTGCTATTACACATAGCAAATAGAAAACCAAATTCAGTCCGCTACTACAGCAATGAAAGACGCTACGAAACATCTAAAATTGTTCCTATTGACAAATACCTACACAACCTCAGCACCAAAATGCTGATGAAAATCCCATCCCATCCGAGCCCTCTTCTTGATATAATTGCAGATAACCCAGCCCCGACGACCTATATATCCAGGTGCTATCCATAATGGATCCAGCATTTCGAATGTCACAAGAAGACAGCTTCGGAGAATTCTACGTCGCTGCAGGAAGAGGAACGCAGCATAACAGAGGTTGAAGACACCAAGAGACCTAAAAAAGTGGAAATATAATAGCTTCTAGGATCGAAGCGACCATCCAATTAATATTCCTCGCCCACCAACATTACAGCCAACGACCGTCAGCACTGCTCAAGCCGACGAGAACATACCAATTATTTATTTAAGAAACAAGGAACTGTTAGACATAGATACCTTTTTAATAAAAAGGCATAAAACCAACCAACCGCCAATTTAACGAAGCAGGCCCCCATCTGTGCTCGCAGATTTTAAAACAATAATGTTAGTCTAAGAATTTATAATTGTATTATATATCAAATATGGTAAAACAAATGAGCTTTTCAATAAAAACTTTAAAAAAAAAAATTGTAATATTGAAATATTCATACAAAATAAGGAATAGAATCGGAGACGAAACGGAGCCATGTGGCATACCGGCGCTAAAAAAAAATTAGTATGTATCAGAAATACATTCAAAATGGGTATACTATATTACGTCAAAAATATTTTGACATAAATCGTTTCGCGGTGTATCATTTCGCAATTTTTGTTTTGCAAATCATTATTTGGCATATTGTCGATTAGCATTTAACATTTCAGCAGAGCACGTTTTGCATTTTATTTGTTGGTCAAATAATTGCTTGGCAATTTTTATTCATCAATTTTTGTTTAGCAATTCGTCGATAAGACTTCCTTTGATCCGCAATTTCTTATTTTATTTAGCGTTCGATTTTTTCGCTATTTTTCGCCAATTAAAAAAGCCAAACAATAAAATGAAAAAGAAATTTACCACATATACATACTGTACAAATCGTTATTTCGTAATATTTAGCTTTTTTAACAACCAGTGAGATGACTTTTTTATGTAAGAAAAGTATTTTCCTAGAACTCTCTGAGGATACTAAATGCTTTTCGATAAATACTGAAACCATAATCAAAGAATGTAGAAAAACAAATTTCGAAAGTAGCAACTTCAAATATGTTTTTATTTACTTTAATAAAATATCTGGAAACAGATTTAAGAATGTAATTTTTGATGATAACAAGTTCATGCATAGGTACGACGAAACAATCGATTTGCGGAACAATGAAACGGCGAAACGATCATTTGCGAATTGAACATTTGACCAAGTAACTAAAAGCGAAGTAAGGGAAGGGCATTCAACAATTTGCCAAATTATGTTTGCGTATTGTCCCAAAATCATTTTAAACTGAGCCGAAAGAATGAAATGCCAAATGATAATTGCGAAATAATAAGAAGACAAAATGAAAGAATGCAAAGTTTTAATTGCCAAACAAGGTTTGCAAAACAAAAAAAAGTCGAAACGACCACGGCGAAACAAAGAAATGGCAGACGTCTTCTGCCGAAATATAGGTGACCCTCAAAACATCTTCACTTTTCTTCATTTATTCGTCGTTCGTTTGTCGCTCTCATCTCTCATGTGAAAGTGAATAGTCTAAAAACAACATATTAATTGCAATAGGAATTGACACGCTGGGAAACTTGGGCTTGAGTCAGCTCGGATCTCGGATCAAAAAGATTGTCAATGTTTTGTGAAGATGTTCCAAGAGCGGATCATAGTGATCTCTTTGAAAATGACGATGAAGAAGAAAACTGAAAGTTCAATATTACTACAATCAAATGTCTGTGTTTAAGTTATTAAATGCCATTTGTTGCCTTTTTAGGCCATTTGCTGGTCTTTTTTGAAGTGAAACTTCTTAAGAATCGGCGCGGTTTGAAACTCGATGGAACGAAAATGCGTCCCTTTAAAGAAACAACCACATAGAAGTCGGCGAGAGATTGAGATACAATAAAATACAAATTTTTTTATATTCCTAGTCTCCTCTTTGTTTAATGCTTCGTAGTTTCCTTAGAACTGTCGATATGTTTGCGGCTTGTGCTGTTGGGTAACAGTTGTATATTTATCTACAGCCGAACCTGGTAGTAAAACTACTAGTGTCACTCTCAAACTAGGGCAACGCCACCTGGCGTATGAAAAAGATAGCAAATAATCTGTGTTCAGTGCATGTTTTTGCACCTCCATTTCAAGGATCTGCAGTTTTATCTCGATTCCGAAAGGCAGTGTGAAATTACTCTCGGAGGATAAGCCGAAATCTTAAATTTTAATATGTCAATAAACAACCGCGAAAGCCTTTAACTCTACTCTCGAAGGACTTGTCAATTCTTCGTGAATGGCGATAAACTTGAAAGGAAAATGTCTGGTGTTTTTGGCACTTCTCAAGCACCGTCTGATTCGAAAATGCTATGAAACGAAAAATCGACACAAAAATATTGTTAAAAAAGCATTCTATAATCTTCATCTCCTCTTTGTTAGGACTTAGTCACCTTGCCTCTTCTGAAGCTTTACTTCTGCTTCAATGGCGCACACACACTGATAAATAAGCACATCGTAAAACTCGTATAACAACACAAAACAGAACCTTGCTACAGGAAAAACAAAAAACATGGACCAACTAATCTTAACACAAAACTCACCAATCCCTCCGTTCATTTGGTCATTACCAGCACCTAATGACATACCAAGATCGTCGCCGCGACCTCCACCGCCGCCGTTAGGCCCGTTACTTGTTGCTGAATTCATAGCTGCAGATGCATTGACTTGTGTCTGCCACACACCAGCAGGCGATGATGAATTCTTGAGATGCTGCAAGTAGGTTAAACGTCGCGTATGCCTGCAACCCTCAACACTGCTTGGTCTTAGAAAATTTGGTGGTTCTATGGAATCGTACTCTTGAATACAAGGTAGTGGACGTTCCCCGTTGACGTATTGTTTTGAACTAGTTCGATTAATGCGGTTTACTCCAGTAGAGTTACTTATATCTATATCACTTTGACATCGCCGCCTGTGTGGAAAGTCTTCACCTTCGTCTTCGTCTTCCTCTCCAGGTTCTTCGTCGTCGTCGTCCTCGTGGTCGTCGTCGTCTTCCTCTCCTTCTTCGTCGTCTTCTTCTACTTCTCCTTCTTCGAGGATGTCCTCAGTTGGAGCGTCGGAAAAATTGTGCTGCTCACTAAAGCTATCGCAATCGGTATGATCATCTACATCAATGAATTTCTTGTCACAGCAGACGATATCCTCAACATCGTCCTCTTCGTTATAATAATCACTACCGATAAAACTACTTATCACACCAACACCAAATCCGCAAATAGTGCTATTTTCACCAGTTATGCTACAATTACTACTGTTACTACTACTTGCACCAGCACCAGCACCACTTTGTCTTCTGTGATGATGCTGTGAATCACTGATGCTGCTTGTATTGATACTTTTGATAGAACTTTTACGTCGCCCTCCTGGTATTGGTAATGGTGGTACTGCTGATGGTACTGAGGAATCTGCTTTTAGCGTTGAATCTTCAAAGTTAACACTACGACTCGTTGGTAAACCGCTATTACCGCTATTACCACTGCTGACACTGGTATTTTGTTTGCTTACAAATAATCGACTAGAGTTAATATTTGTCTTACTTGAACTAGTAAAGTTATTGTAAAGTTGATTGGAATCCTTGTTTTTGTTACTGTTGTAGCATTGATAACAAGTTTGTGGTAGACTTGATTTAATGCTACTTTTTCTTCTAGTACCTATAAATTGTCTACAACTGTTGTTACTATAATCAGGTGGTGGTTGGTTTTGGACGTTTTCATCAATCACTTTCGATAACCTTCTTTGTGATTCTAGTTTCTGGTTATCGCTGCAATCTACTTCTTCTTCTTCCTTCTGTTCTCTACATCTACAGAAGGCGTCTTTGTCTTCTGCGTCTACCTCTTCTTCTTCTCCTTTATCTTTTTCTTCTTTTACTTCCTCTTTTAATTTTGTTTGTTGTTCTGCTTCAACGTCACCCTCGTCGTAGTTAAGTTCTTGCTCTGCTTTTTTAGGAAGTCTGCTTTGCGATTTCGTCGAGTTTGGCAGGTGATGAATTGATGCAATCTGTCCTAGGTCAATGTTAACATGAGACCACTGGCTCTGGTCTTCTGTACATATGCTGCAATTGCAGACGCAACTACAAATACTATTATTTGAACTACAAACACTGTTGTTGCTAGAGCTTTTATATCTAATTTGGCTATTGGTAGTTTTGGCAAAACGGCTAACTTCGTCGTCGTCGTCGTCGTCGTTTTTACTTGGGATAGTGTTTTGATTTTCAGGACTTTGCTCTTCCTTCCTTTTGCGACTCCCTTCTCCGTTCCTGGGGCGGTTGTCTTCGTCTTTACCTTCGACGTCGACGTCGTCGTCGTCGTCGTCGTGATCTGCCCTCCTCGCACTTTCTTCTGGATATTCCTTGTCCTGGCCAACAACTTTGTACTTTGTGTTCCCTTGGGCAGTATCTTCCTCGTCGTCGTTTCCTTGGGAGGGTCTTTCGTTAGTACTCGAATTTTTATTAAAGTCGTTTTCAGTTCGAAATTTCGCAGTATTGAATGTCTTTTTGTCGAAGGTCGCTTCTTCCCTTTGCTTATGATGTCTCTTGTTATTAGATTTAGATCTTTTCTTTTTATTATGACTGCAATGAATTGATAGTTGACATTTAGTCGTTGATTCTTTACTATCACGTTTTGTTTTTCGACCACCGCACCATTGACATCGATATAAATTTTCTTCGGTTCGCAACGGCTGGTGATGATGTAATGTGGCTGCTGCTGCTGTTGAGTCTGAACTGCGACGTTTGTGATGGTTTGGGTTTCGGTGACGATAGGATCTAGAGCGTGGTTTTGATAAACACACAGATGACTCGGTGGCAGTTCGATTATTTTTGGAAGTTGGTGAATTTTCTTCGGCCGCAAATAAAGGACTACCGTGTGGACTAATGTTACGTTGGCGTTGTGAGTGGAATTGTCGTTGCCTTTGATGTTGTTTACTAAATGCAGTTGCACAACTCTCACCTGATGTTGACGGTAGATGACGCTTATTTTGTTGATGTTGTTGTTGTTGTAATGCCGATGACTTCGGTATTGGTTCTTGTTCACTGGTGCTTTCGTTTCCAAAACCAAAAATAACACCGCTTTTGTTGCTATAATTACTAATGTCTTCGTATGGTTCCGCAGGAGGGATCTTCTTATCTGTATTGAGCTGGAGTTCATACTGGTCCCCTGAAAATATAGAAATACAAAATTTTAACTATCATCTTCCTTACAAGTAAAAGTAGGCATAGCAATGTTAAATTAAAACTGTAAAACCTTCGGGAGCATTGTTTTAAGAGGATGCTGGTAAGAAGTTAGAGCACTCAGACGAAACTTTTTGAAAAAGGACGGGTGGTGCTCAAAGGAAGGTTTCTTCGTCAAAATTCATAAGACAGTCGCTGCCCCATTCACCAAAAAAGTAAAAGTAGGTCTTTTTTTTGCTCTCCCTCTCTCTATATAAAGAACCAATACCATTTTCCAAAAAATCAAAATACCTTGGGATCATCCGACGAACTTATGCACCTGTGGTATGGTGGCCAAAAAAAAAAACAAAAGACACAATTCCTAAAAAACATTGAACAAAAACATGTTCCACAGCATATGCACTTTTTCATTGAATTTTTCGCAGTAGCTACTCAGTTTTTTGCAAAACATAAAAACAAAATACATATTTATGCTTTAAATAGAAAATAAAACAAACTAATCTTCGTTTAGATTTAGAAAATGAGCCATCGCCTTTTTCTTACAGGTCGTTGAAATTGATTCTTAAAGAGAGAGGTTGTTCGTTTGGTCGAATTTCTAGATCAATATCGCATAGTGAAGAAAGACTCTCCCATTACCTCAACATTGCTCCTTTGTTCTGCACTACTGTCTTTAGTACTATTTTTGGTAATCTTCTGCCCTTCATATTCATAACTTTACTCATAGTCCGGTCAATTTATACAATTGAAATAAAGAAAATTCCGACAGAGCCAAATTTTCGTAGAGACCTTTGGTTTACCACAAAGAATAAAGTGCCAAAAGTCCCCATCAGTCCCATGTGTGCTTAAACTTATTACTTATTTATTATTTTATATTTATGACTTATTCGGGGTCAAAGGTCAAAATTTTAGGTTTTTTGAATTTTTCTCGAAAACGGTAAGTTGTATCGAAAAACACTTTAGAACAGAGTTGTAGATCTTAAAATTCTCTATAAAAATAGTCCTTATTATTATTTCTCTAAGACCCACTATTTCCCAGATATTGCGCTTGTAAGAATCACGTTCTATATAATATGCGCACATATGCCACGTATATACATATTTAGGTGCTCAATCAAGACAAAATGCATACTCGTGTCTCCTTTTATGTCTACATTATACTATTCTAAGAAATTATACTCTAAAAAGACCACCGCCCGGTCCCTTACCGAGTCCCCTCTACTGGAATAACATCTGGCCTTGAATATGTCTAGTGCTGATCAATAAAAAAAAATTTCACAATTTTGCTTTATTTGTAATAAACTTTTGACTGAAGATGAAACTGTTTTGGTCAGTCGTGGAATGCCAACTTTAATCGATTCAAGTGTCGCGAGAAGTAATGAGTTTGCTGATTATTTAAGAAACCAAAAGTCCATAACAATTCACATGGATTGCAGAAAATCATATACCGAATCCCGAAAAACTTCAATCTCTGCATCAAAAAGGCAACGTTAGGAAGAAAAGTAAGTCCACCCCATACTAGAGCGCGAATAAGTGAATCCACATTTTGTTTAAAAACGCTGTTTATTTCTTTGTCTCTTCGTATTGACATCCTCTACATACTAGGGAGCGTTTTTATATTGGCGGAATGGTGGATATAGGGTGGAAATATAAAAACCAAATTATTTTTCCTTGTCAATGCAAGACGGATACATTTTTCAGATCTTTCAATTAATTTATTTATACCCTCATAAAAAAATGTTTTGTCTTTACCTTCAAAATACGCCGAAACTGCCTCTTTGACTTCATCATCATTGGTAAATTTCTTACCCCGAAGCTCTTTTTTCATTTTTGGGAACAGATAATAATCACTCGGGGCCAGGTCTGGACTGTAGGGTGGGTGATTCAAAATATCGAGGCCCACTTTATTCAGGGCAGCCAACGCAATGCGGATCTTGTGCACAGGCGCGTTGTCGTGCAAAAGCAGCACACCTCCCGTCAATTTCCCCCGTCTTTTCTTTTTAATGGCTTCTTTCAGTCGCTCTAATATTGAAGCGTAGTATTCTCCGGTTATAGAAACACCTTTATCTTTATAATCGATAAGTAATATTCCTTCCGAGTCCCAAAAGACCGTTGCCATGAGTTTTCCCGCTGACTGTGATACCTTAAACTTTTTGGGAGGTGCTGTGCGTTTTTTGTGCCACTGCATGGAGTCTTGTTTCCTCCTCAACGGGTCTCCACCTTGCCGTGGTGAGGAGGCTTACGCTAGAACCTAAAGCAAGATGGCTATACGGTTGGATGCTTCTGAGCGGAAAATCAGCTACCGGCTAGGGTTCTGGGCAAACTAAGTGAGACCCACCCCTATGAAAATTATGAAAAGGACACATAAAGAAATAAAAGAAATAGCGGGGATATACGCTAAAGTGTCAGCAGAGGTCACGGCTGCTGGCTTGGGCTTTGCCTTACGATCTCAATATCGTAAGGAGAAGTCGCCAGTGACTAACTTTTCTCATTTCATTTTTTGCTTGGTTTGTGTAACGATATCACTTATAATTTTGGATCTTTTTCTTTTTTCTTTTTCTTTTTTCTTTCTTTTCTTTTTCTTTTTCTTTTTTCTTGCAGATCCAACATATAAAGTAATCGCAAAAGCTAACCAACGTAATAATAAAAAAGAATCAAAATGAACACCTCCAAGAACAATAATGTTACGAAGTTGACTGAGGAAGAGGAAAACCTCCTACTCAACCCTTTCTCCAGCTTAGGTATGGAAGATGGAGCCAGTGGCGAAGCCATCACTGTTGATGATATCAGTGATGCTAGCCCTATGGCAGACTCCGATATCTCCAACCTATCGTGTATGTCCAGGCGGAGTAGAATCTCCAACTGCAAACGCACGGTTAAAAGGCTGGGGAAAGTTGACTGGAATGATATGACGGACTTAGAACGGAAACGACTACATAACGCACGAGCCTTTTTAGACAGGGAGAACTTGGGAAAAGACGGGCCTACTGCTAGTCTAGCACCAAGCCCCCTGCAAGGTACAACTGAAACTACTGACAAGACCGACCAAAACAAACCACACGGCACACGAACCTTGGTGGTAAGGGAGGGCTTGGGAAAGGATGGGCCTATTGCTAATCCAGCACCAAACCCTCTCTCCCCTCTAAGTCAGAGTGTAAAAACCTCGATGGGTCCGCCTGCTCCGTACACTGATAAAATTCAGCCAAAGAAAAGGCCAACCCCATCGACGGCTGGTGTAAAGACTACGGATACAAGACACAATACGAAGAACGGACAGACAGACCCTGGAGCACGGAAGCACAGCAGTACTTCTCACCCAGAAATGGGAAATGAAGCCGCTGCTGAGGGGAAGGAGGAACAGAAACATGATGGTAGTGTAGAAGGCCTCAGCCCTCCGCAAGACCTAAATGTGACTGAGAAATCCAACCCCGAAAACCCGTCACACAACAAAACGACAGACAGTCTGGCAACTGTCATCGACAGAAATACAAGACAAAGACGAGCAAGGGTCCTCAGCAAAGACGAACTTCAACTGAGACAACAACGAAACGCGGTAAGGACAGTCAGACGCTTATCGAAAAAGAACCCTGACTCCTTAACGGGGAAAGCAAGGAAGGCTCTGATGAGGTCCGAACAAAGACTACGGACATTGACACCAATAGACTTAACAAAACAAACTGGACAAGACCCGACGGACAATAAACGAGCTGGCTGCGGAACAAATACTGGTGCTGGTGAGGCGGCCTCTCTGCCCCTCATCGAAACCGTTATGCCGAACTGCTCAAAACGAGTAAGGAATGCCAGCTCCTCCCCGAACAACTCCTCACCCAACAGACTACCGAAGAGGATGAAGACCTCCTCAGTCCCTGCTGCGAATGGTCACCTAGTCGCTATAGCCGACTTTGGGAAACCTGACCGCAAACTGAGTGAAGACGAATGGCAGTTGCTGGAACTAAGGATCCTGGAAGAGGTAAATGAGGCGATCGTTAAGAGTAGGCAACCGCCACTCTTCGGGGACCTCACTACCGTCCATGGTTTTAAAGTAATGAACTGCGAGAATGAATGGACCCTTCAATGGCTCCAGGAATTCGTAAAAAAGACGGCAGCTCCCTGGCAGAATGCTGAATTACGGCTCTTGACTGTCACTGAGATCAAGGACATAAACCGACCAATAGGTAAACTACTGGTCAGAGGCCCCTCTATTCCCCGCGATCGGCTGGAAAGGTACATCCTTTCTCTGAATGCCGAACTTTTGAGCGACCAATGGAAGGTCGTGAAGGTGGAGAAGACGGAGACAGGCACTGAAGTGATTGTGAGGTTGACACACAACTCCATACCACTTCTAAGAAAAGTTAGCTTCAAAGTTCGCGTCGGCATCACCCGATGCAAACTCAGGCTGATAGCCAGAATCAAAAAACAGGTTAGTAAGGCGTTGTATAAAAAACAATATATGCAATGGAATTGAAGTTAATACAAATCAATCTCCAACATAGTAAAGCCGCCTCCGCCAACCTGGTCTACCTCATGGAGAGTAGACAAATAGATGTAGCCCTTATTCAAGAACCTTGGGTCGCGAGAGGAAAAATTAAGGGCCTACATTCCAAAGAACTCACGCTGTACAAATCCAATTTTGTCAGCCCAGACAGTAACCATAGAACATGCATAGTAGCTAGAAAACAGTTAAATCTTTTTCTTCTAACTACTTATAGCACAATAGACCAGACAGCAGTAAAGATGGAACGCGCAGACCTCCCATCACTAATCTTGGCTTCCATCTACATGCCACATGATGGAATTGAAGGACCACCAGCTGATATCACCTACCAACTGGTAGAATACACAAGTAAGAGTAGACTAGATATTATTATAGGCTGCGACGCCAACGCACACCATGTGCAATGGGGAAGCACCGACACGAATTCTAGGGGGGAACTCTTATTTGAATTTATTTTAAGAAACAATCTTTTGGTTATAAATAGAGGTAACACACCTACCTTTGTTACAAAAAACCGTAAAGAAGTACTTGACATTACACTCACAAATAACTCGGACACTTGTCCAGTAGAGCAGTGGAAAGTACTAGATGATCTCTCCTTCTCAGACCATCGTCTGATAAACTTTATCACTCCCACTACAGATCGCCCAATCAAACCTTTTCGTAATAATAGACGTACAGATTGGGCTACCTTTAGTAGGGAAGTAGACGATAACATAGATTCCCTTAATACTAATAGGAACCTTGAACCGCAAAGCCTTGATAAGTTGACTGCAGAACTCACAGGGATTCTGAGAAATGCCCTGGATAAAAGCTGTCCTCTTATCACAACGGTAAAAAAGAACAAGAAACCAATTTGGTGGAATAACGAGCTGAGCAGCATTAGGAAAGAAACTAGAAGACTTTTCAATGCTGCCAAACGAACCGGCTCCGAAAATGACTGGGAACATTACAAATCCAGCCAAAGGAAATTCAAAAATGAAACTCAACGAGCGAAACGCTGCTCGTGGAGAAATTTTTGTAGTGAAATCGAGTGTACTAACAAATCGGCCAGACTAAGGAAAATCCTCTCCAAGGAGACCATACCACTTGGTTCTCTGAGAAAAGCGGATAACCACTGGACTGAATCCGCAGTCGAGAGTCTGGAACTTTTGTTCGAGTCACACTTCCCTGGATGCAGCCCTATAGAGAACAGTGAAATAGAAAACACTAGGTTTTCTAGACATGAAATCCCGGCAGATATCATTACGGAAGAGAAGTTGGAATGGGCTATCAACTCCTTTTCACCTTTTAAATCTCCGGGTTACGATGGCATTTTCCCTATGATGCTGCAAAAAAGCAGCAGGAAAGTCATCCCACATCTAAAGAACATTTTTGAAAATAGCCTCATATGGGGATATATTCCCAAATTATGGCGGGAAGTTAGAGTCGTTTTCATACCGAAAGCCGGCAAACCCAGCCATACAGAAGCAAAAGACTTCAGACCTATAAGTCTGACCTCCTTTATACTGAAAACTTTTGAAAGGTTGCTTGATTTACACATCCGTAGCTTAATGAAACCGGAAGTAATATCCACCTTTCAACATGCCTACACAAAAGGAAGAAGCGTGGAAACAGCACTTCACTGTGTAGTAAGAACCATAGAAAAAACGCTGCAAGATAAGGAATACACTCTGGCAGCCTTCCTTGACATTGAAGGAGCCTTCAACAATGTACAAAACAGTGCAATTAAGAAGGCCCTGAATGATCTAGAAGTTGAAGATACAATTACAAATTGGATCATGAATATGCTAACAAAACGTCAGATCCACAGCGAACTGGGAGGTGCGAACTTGAAAAAGTGTGTGTCAAGGGGAACCCCACAAGGAGGTATCCTCTCACCCCTGCTCCGGATCCTGGTCATGAATGAGATCCTCGTAGCTCTCAAACATGATGGCGTAAAAGTGGTCGCCTATGCCGATGATCTAGCTCTTCTGGCAACGGGGAAATTCCCTTCCACTATTAGCGCACAATTGAACTATACACTAACCAAGGTAAGCGCCTGGACAAAAAGATGCGGCCTTACAGTGAACCCCCTCAAAACAGAGCTGGTACTTTTTACAAACAGAAGAAAAATACCTACTTTTGAGTTACCAAGACTAAATGGGACCCCTCTTAAGATCTCTGATCAAGCCAGATACCTGGGTGTGATCTTAGATAAAAAACTAAATTGGAGTCCCAATATACAAGAAAGATATAAAAAATCTATGATAGCACTGTATTCGTGCAACAGAATTTTTGGCAAAAACTGGGGACCAAATCCCAAGATCATCCTGTGGATGTATACTGCCATTGTTAGACCTATCCTTTCTTATGGCAATTTGGTGTGGTGGAAGGCGTTGGAAAAATCCACGCATTTAAAAACCCTAACCAAAGTTCAAAGATCTGCCTGTATTTGCGTAACTGGTGCAATGAGGACTACACCGACCGCGAGTTTGGAAGTAATCCTCAACCTTACACCTCTTGATCTCCACGTTCAAGAAGCAGCAGCAAATAGTGCACTTAGACTAAACCAATGCAATGTCTGGAAAACCAGCCAAATAGGACACGCACAGATTTTATCAAGATACGCAGATAACAATATCTGCACGGATTACATAACTCCATACCTGGACTTTAAAAAATCCTTCACAACCAGCCTCCCCAATAGACAAGATTGGGAGAATGAAACACCTTACGAAACGTCTATAGCAATCTATACCGACGGTTCAAAAATGGAAGTTGGAACAGGGGCAGGTTTCTTTTCAGAAAGCCTAAACCTAGCGAGTTCATTCAGACTTCCAGATCACAGCAGCGTCTTCCAAGCCGAGATCTTGGCAGTCTCACACGCTGCAAAACAGGTGTCCATGATGGCGCTATCACATGATGATATCACCTTTTTCATTGATTAGCCAAGCAGCAATAAAAGCGATTTCTGCCACTCTTATCAAATCAAAGCTTGTTTCTTGCTGTCGCGAAGAGCTAAGGGTTCTTGGCACGCAGCATAACGTTAGACTCTGCTGGGTTCCTGGTCATAGTGGTATACCGGGAAACGAAAAAGCGGACGAACTAGCGAGGAAAGGATCAACACTTGACCCTTCTCTCATTGATCAATCAATCAGGATCCCACCCTGTGAAATTAAACAGATAATCGGAAATAAAATAATGAAAAAATCCAATGAAAGATGGGTAGGCCTAGATTCCTGTGTTACTTCCAGGAAAATATGGCCGAAATATAATAAGAAAGAATCTGAAAAGCTGCTATCACTGAATAGACCTTCATTGCGAATGCTTATCAGTATCACAACTGGACATAACCTACTAGGTTATCACAAAAAGAAAATGGGTCTTTGCACCGATGACCTGTGTAGAGGATGCAATGACGAAGATGAACACGAGGATACAACTCACTTCCTTTGTCATTGCCCAGCACTCTGTCACATTAGGAAAAAATTTCTAGGCAATTATTTTTTCAATGAACTAGAAGAATTATCAGACGCTTCAAAGAGCAGTCTGTTAAACTTCACTAAGGCCACAAAATGGCTAAACACCGACTAGACATAAATTCATAGGTTTCAAGGACGTTACAATACGTCAGGGTATCACAATGGATCTACATTGATCTAAGTGTGGCGGAATTAAGATCAACCGCCAGCCCATTCTACCTAACATAACCTATGGAGTCTTGTTTAGACTCAGGCTCATAATGATGAACCCAATTTTCTTCTCCAGAAACAGTTCGGTTCAATACACGTTCCTTGTCTTCATTACAGAGGTCCAAAAATGCACTCTACGCGCTGTTGTTTTTCTCCGTATTTCACTTTTTACTCCCGATTGTGTTGCTTTGTTGACGATAGCTCGAAGACAAATTGTCTAAGAACAATGAAACCTCGTATTCATACTAAGAGTAGCTGAACTTATTTGGATTTTGTGACAATAAAGAAGAGAATAAAGAAGAGATAGCTTTAATGAGCGCCTAGCTGTATATGAGGATGTGAGTATTTTAGTTGATAAATTTTTCGGCTTCACAGATAGAATTTCTGATTGAAAGATACAGCAAAAGTGGAGGATCTTTATTGATCCTTTTATGGGCATATAATCTGAGAAGGGATTCGGGTATATGATTTTCTGCAATCCACGTGAATTGTTATGGACTTTTGGTTTCTTAAATAATCAGCAAACTCATTACTTCTCGCAACACTTGAATCGATTAAAGTTGGCATTCCACGACTGACCAAAACAGTTTCATCTTCAGTCAAAAGTTTATTACAAATAAAGCAAAATTGTGAATTTTTTTTTTATTGATCAGCACTAGACATATTCAAGGCCAGATGTTATTCCAGTAGAGGGGACTCGGTAAGGGACCGGGCGGTGGTCTTTTTAGAGTATAATTTCTTAGAATAGTATAATGTAGACATAAAAGGAGACACGAGTATGCATTTTGTCTTGATTGAGCACCTAAATATGTATATACGTGGCATATGTGCGCATATTATATAGAACGTGATTCTTACAAGCGCAATATCTGGAAAATAGTGGGTCTTAGAGAAATAATAATAATGACCATTTTTATAGAGAATTTTAAGATCTACAACTCTGTCCTAAAGTGTTTTTCGATACAACTTACCGTTTTCGAGAAAAATTCAAAAAACCTAAAATTTTGACCTTTGACCCCGAATAAGTCTTTAAGCACACATGGGACTGATGGGGACTTTTGGCACTTTATTCTTTGTGGTAAACCTAAGGTCTCTACGAAAATTTGGCTCTGTCGGAATTTTCTTTATTTGACCACTATTTTTATGTATAAATTGACCGGACTATCATATAATTGAAGTGAATTGCCATTGTATCCAAATCCATAAACATTGGAGTTGTCGCTGTTTCAAGGTAAGGCAGATAGTTAGGCGTGTTTCTTGGTAGGCGAAAAATCCTTTTCATGAAGTAGCGAAAGAATTTTTCTATGGGATCAAAAGTGCTGTATCCCCAGACTTGAGCTCCGTGCAGGACGATGGACATTGCCGTAGAGCGGAATAAATTTTGCTTTGCGCTATGCTACTTGCTTTCTATGCACCGCTCCCATATCGAAGAGATTGCTCTTTCAGCCTCAGATAGTTTCGCCTCTAAATGTCTGTTCATATTCAAGTTAGATGTTATTACTATACCTAGGTATTTGTATTCACGCACAATTTCCACTGCCTCTCTGTTAAATGTCCACTTTTCATTCTTTACATGCCTGCCCCCTGCTTCTCTGAAAATCATCATTTTTGATTTTTGAAGGTTAACTTCGAGGTTCCACCGACTGCATTATTCACCGAGTTTGATTATCATGCTTTGCATTTTTTCCTCAGTGTCAGAAAGAAAAACATCGTCCGCATACAAAAGGGCAGGTATTGTTACTCCACCAAACTCTATTCCGCCTCTTGCCTCCTCCGTAATTTCATTTAGAAACATGACAAAAAGCAATGCACTTAAGACACAACCCTGCTGCAGCCCCATTTTTGTCGTAAATTCTTCGGATATAGTGTCTCCATCTCAGACGTAAGCTGTCATACATCGCTCTTAGCAGGCATATGATTTTAATTGAAACCTTCATCCCGTAAAGCTTCCAGAAAAGCGCTTCACGGTCAATGGAGTCGAAGGCCACACGAAAATCGAAGAAGAACCCTTCTTTCTCTTCCTTTTATATGTCTCAGCAATATTAAAAATAAAAAAAAATAAAAAAAGGGTGGCGCAACAGAGCGAGGAGCCCCTGGGCCTAGCGCATTTCTCACAACCATGCCTTGTTAGGGAATGGAGGGGACCTACAATTTTTCGCCGGTTCCGAACGGCTAATTGAGAATGCGCTTTTCATGGCAATGAATTTACTAACGGAGGACTTGCCAATTCCTCGCGAAAGGCGATACCCGTGGAAAAACATTTTTGCATTTTGCCTCTGCTGGGATTCGAACCTCAAACCTCTGGGTTAGCAGGTGGACATGCTAACCATTACGCCACGGGTACCACAATATTAAATTATTAAATATTATAGAATGAAAATAAATGGTCGAACGTTGAGTATTTTTTCCTAAAACCGGCTTGCACATTTTATTACGAATCCAATTATTTTGTTTTTGACACAATTATTTTTGTTTACTTCGCATTGCCTGTTTTGTTTTCCTGTTACTAAGAATTTCAATCATTTCGCTGCCCACTTGCACATCTTTTTCGCATTTCCATTGAACTTACAAATGATTATTTCGAATTTATTTTTCTCGATAACTGTTTTTTCGCATTTGGTCTCTACGGTAATGTATTGTTTTGACATTCAATAACTTCGCTCATTATCAGTTTCTCAGAAATTTAATAAATATTTTCTTTTATTATTTTGTTTAAAAGCAAAATGAAACATGTAAACATCCATTATGGATATGTTCAGTTTCGGTATTCAAATTAATGTTTTTGTTAATAAAACAATGTACCCAATATTTCGAAATTTGATATTATTTCTGACTAATTGGATCTGAAAAGGCTTTTAAAATATGATATCGTAGTCGCGTTTCACACAGCTCGTCGTTGTATCCTCTTCTCCACACATTACCTCAGCGGCTCAGCCTACGGAACCAACAACAATTCAAATGACTAAGAGTTTCCTCATCTGCTTTCAATTAAGTCCATGCTTCCGCGCCATAAAGTAGGACTGGGATGGTCAATGTCTTATAACGGGTTGTCTTGGTTTTTTGGTGAGTGTTTTTCCTCAATCTCCGTCTTCACCCAAAGAAGCAGCAATTGCAAAGAATTATTATCCGTTTGATCTCTGAACTGATGTTTTTTCCGTGTATGTATATAGTGGATCTTAGGGTGGTCGAAGTCTTGTACCTCGAAGTTATACCTGTCCTCTGTGAAGTTTTTTCCAATTCGTCGATGTAGCCTGCCCTTATTTGATGACAGTATGTCGTTCGTTTTACCTTCATTATCCGTCATATCTATTTTTGCCATTAATTTAAAAAGAAGACGGTTTTCCACTTTCGATCCCACCTGAAGCAATTTGTTGCAAGAAGTGGCCGGCGCCTCTTCATATTCTGCTGGATATGAAACCGATGAATTTTCCTTCTTCCCGGTGAGCAAAAATTTGGACATCGTCTTTTTTTTGCTAATCGTTGTGGATTATTGTACTTAGCTCCCATACACTCGAAATACGCGTTTAATTAATTGAAAACATCAAATTAGTCGGAAAAAACATGAGATTCGTTTCCCTTGAACTTTACTCAGGGTTGGTCCGAGCCCATGTAACTACCGTTCCGATGAAATTCGACGATAAAAAGTGAAAACTGGAGTGAATTTCAACGAATTTGGTAGGATTTCGTTTCGATTTCCGCCGATTATTTACCATTGCTGTTGTTACAGAACAGGCGAGGCGTACAGATTTTCTTGAGAATTCAATGAGTTGTCAGAAAGCAACGTGAGTTTTCGATTCTCAATAACCCCAATTCATGAAATCATCACACACCCCCTTTCATTTAAAGGAAAACATGCCATTTGAAAGTCCTGGTCGTTACCTGTAGCCGACTTAATAAAAACCATGGGTAACTTAATGTTTAGTTCAGTGAAAACCAAGGGCTTAAGAAACAGACAAACACAATTTGAAGTTCAGGGTGAGTTGAGGTTTTTCAAAAAAAAAAAAAAAAAAAAAAAAAAACGCCTAGGAAATGAACGAACGACCCAATAACATGTATCCTTTATTCAATGCAAAATTGAAAGCAACCTCTGTTTTGTTATCAAGTGCAAACATGGTGTAAATAAAATACCTTCAGTCACATTAATGGGAAATTTCTTGGTTTCTTTTTTAAGACCTGCATCTAAAGCTGCTTCCGTGTTACAGTGGTACACAGTGTAAAAAAGATAGGCCGGACCCATGTGTTTTAATACCTCTATGGACATCTTCTTTTCTTTTCTGCCTCCCTGCTGCAACTGTGTTGAGGTTATGTGTGAAATTACAACCACCTTATTTCTATCTACTACTGCCCAAAAGAAAGGCAAGGTTGCTACTCTATTTGAGCAATGGATCAGCAATTGGTCTCTGTGCTTCAGATTAGTAAATTAACCTTCTTTTTTACTTGCGATTATAGGTACTATAAGGCAAGTCTTGCAATCGTGCCGGAAAAAAATTTTGAGATAACAATTAAACATGACATTACGATCATAGAGAATACAAAAAAAGTGGGTCCTGCAATTCTGTCTGTCTGTCTGTCTGTCTGTCTGTCTGTCTGTGTGTCTGTCTGTCTGGATGTATATGATTCTACAGCCTGAACCGCTGGACCGATTTTCTTAAAATTTTGCAGTTAGGGTATGTGAGGTAGCCTACAGAGGGATTTTTGGAATTGAGTCTCTAGGTCTTGAAATAACGGTACCTGCCATACAACCGATATGATAATACCTATTTTTCTCGAAAACGGCTCCAACGATTTCAATAAAATTTTGTGTGTAGAATAAATTTTAGATTGTATTTCTTATGATGTAAAAAAAAAATGTTGGAAAAGTTTTAAAACGGTACCTCCCATAGTACCGTTTTTTTCAAAACCGACTTTCTCGTTAATGGCTTGCACGATGTTTACGAAATTTTGTATTTTAGAAGTTTTAAGTTGTTTAAGGAAAACTGCATAGCAAGATTTGAAAAATTTTAATTTTTGAAATTTTTAAAAAAAATTTTAAAAAATTTAGATTTTTTTAAATAACTTCAAAACCATAACTTAGATTTTTCTCAAATTTTTTGTCAAATTAACTTTTGCTAAGATCTAAAATTTTGCATACTTGAATTTTACAAAACTTTTTTTAAAAAAAAATGTAAAATAAAAAACCGTTATTTTTAAAACTGGTCCAACGATTTTGATAAAATTTTTAGCGTTTATATGTATTAGAAATTGCAAAAGAATGGCGTTTTTAGATTTTCGCTTGAGACCTTTGGAATATTTAATTGAATTTTTTTCAATATTTACCAAACTACTGTATCAACAATCCAGGTGATGCTCTTGCGAAACTTATAGTGGAAAACCATCAAAATTGTGATCTGAACAATTCCTTTTTGATCGACCAAGGGTACGACGCGACGAAGCAAGCGCAATATGTCCGGTCGATACAATGGTTTCAGGCAATTATTCGCCGAAAATTTGCTCCGCATGGTCTGTATACATCCATTGTGCAGCACATTCACAATCAGGGAAATAAGCAGCAATAAATGCTTTAAAACAAAATTGCGACAGTTTCTATCAGTATCTTGAAAATTTCTTTCCATTTCCACTTTTCATCATATTATATATTTTTTCTGTTCCTTTTTTTTTTCCTTTCTTCTTACTTTCTTACTTCTCAATATCACTTCATTTCTATCTTCTTTCTTTTTCTCATATTAATCAATCATTTCAGTTAACTTAACTGCATACCAACATTTGGTTTTAAATTTTTTTTATCTAAAATCAATTTTTTTATCAATTGAATGATATCTAATTGCTCTCATTGTTATAATTTAATAGGTTAACACTTACTAGTCTATAATATATTTTATATTAATGTGTATGGCCTTATCGCAATAAAATAAATACTTAAATGCTTTGAATCCTTGCTATATCTGTTTCCGAGTGGCCGCCGTTTATGGCCGCCTTTGTTCGAGAGTGGAACCACTGTGCATAGGGCCAAATTAGCTAGTGACATTAGGCCACATGTAGAAATTTGGCACAATGACGCTTTTGCGACATTAGGTCAAACATTAGCGTTTGGTATAATGCCGCTTTGAGAAGTGTCTTAGGGCCAAATAGCACTAACAATATTGCTCGAGACTACAGATACACACATTCGTTTGGTAACAAGGTGCGTGGTTGTTTTGGGATCACTTTCGATTATTCCAACATGAGCTGGAACATGATTTGTTTTTTGGGTAAGGGGTGGTCTCAATAGAAAAGAATAAAAAGAAAATTCATCAGGCAGGTGCTTATGTACGATTGATTTCCGTATGTCATAACTTTCCGCGTGGACCGCTTCGCGCTTCGCGGGGGCTTTTTGTTTAAAATCTTTTTCCGCAGCGTTAAGCCACTCACGCCAAATATGAAAATAGCAATTGTTTTTCTAACTTCAAGTCGATTTGATTGAAATGCAAAGAAAAAATAATTTTATTTTATAAGTTATTTGATTGAGAAATGAAATTATTTTTACATCAAATTAAATCAAATTATTTAAGTTCATCACTTATGTCTTAAAATTGAACTAAGTAAAATTTCACACACACAGGCGAGTTTCTTACTATTGCTTTATCTTATGCTCAAATCCTATACATTCGATTGTTTCAAATGATTTTTTAGTTTCTTAATCAAGTCTTTAATTTATGATTAATCAATTATTTACATTTTTATTGACAAGAGCTATATGTTTTCATAATAGACTTATCCATTTGTATACGTTCTTACGACTCACAAATCTCAGCAAGTGTATCTTTATTTGTTCCGTTATATTGAAAAATTGAAAAAAGCGTAGGGGTACCAAATTGGCCTTATGACGCTTTACAAGAGCGACACTGTACCAAACGCTAATGTTCGGCCCAATGTCACTTTACCAAAGCGTCATTGTACCAAATTTCTGCATTTTGCATAATGTCGCTTGGCACAATGTCATGGGTTACGGCACCGTACCCTAGAGCCAGGCTGCTTCTGATAATTTAAGACAAGTGTAGTAAGATCACTTCTTTTCCCATTTGTAGTAATGCTGGAAAGATTTCATTTACACCTGGAGATTTGAAAGGTTGAAAGGTACTTAATACCCATTCTAGCCTTTTCTTCGAGCAAACTATCGTTGCTGTCTGATAGTCTTGCTTATCAGTACTATGCACAGGTGTAGGTCTTTCGTGTTCTGTTGTTAATATGCTTCTATCTTTGCTCTTCATTTTCTGTGAAGCGTGAAGCCGTCAGCGTGTTTCAAGGCCATGGTAGTGTGTGACTTTTGCCTTGAAAGGGCCTTATGCAGTCTGCCTGATGCTGCGATTTAGGTTATGCTTTCACAGAAGGCTACAAAGCTTCTTTTTTTTTTTTGCTTTACGCACATTTTTACTATAGGCTGTGAGTTCCGCATGGTAGGCATGCCAGTTCCCATTACTTTTCGCATTGTTGAGTTTTCTTACTCTCTTCCTTTGCTCTTTTGTGATATTATCTCTGTAAAGATCTCAGTTGGTTTTTTTTTGAATTTCTCTTAGGAGTATTTCCACATAAGACTCCATCCAGAACAAATTCATTTATCCTGTGATCTGACAAAGAGAGCTCATTTGAGACCTTCCAGTTAGTGATACAGTTTTTCAAACCTCCGCCCCAGTATCTCAGTACTTATCCCATACCTCCATGACAGTTCTTACAATCCTTGCTTGCCTTCCCGAATTTTTTAACTTAATCTCCATCCACTAACTAGAACTTTTTTGATATCCTAATGTAAACTGTGAAAACCTGTCCAAAATGTTTCTTTTTTCGAGGAACAGCAACCGACCAAAAAGCGCTTCCCAAAGATGATACTGATTCTATTTCTTTCTTGATCCGTTCCATAGCAAAACATATTGGCCACCTTTGTCTTAGCATCCAAAAAACGGGAACTGTTTCCAGTACTTCGCCATTTCATTTCTTGGTGACTCCAGACTTCCAACGTCCCAACTCCGGTATCTTAAAACTCGTCCAGTACGTCGCGCTATTTTGCTAGCCCCCGAAAGCCCAACATTTCCGCTCGGTTCAGGATCAGTACCACCAGCAGGTACCTGGCTGGGCTGCACCATACAATTCGCAAGTATTTCCATAATGCTCGAAATTTTTCCAAAAGTATTTTCAATTTTTCGAAACGTTTGAAGGTCCGGGTGTTGCTAAACTCGCCTCGACTACTTGTAGACATTTTAGTAGCGAAGAATTCTGAATAAACTGATGACGTCAGTCTTATACTAAAATGAGTCCTCAGCGAAAAAAAAATACTCCTTCTATAGTTCGAAATCTGTCAATCCACTTGTTATTAATCAAATTAATCAAGGTATAGATAAATTTTGTGGATTCCCTCCCAAAAAAAGGATACCCATTGGATATAATAATAATGTCGCGTCTTCCAATACCATCACACAAGCTACATATCTTATCAATCAATTTCTCGTTAAAAGAGTGACTATAAAAACAAAACCAATACATCATCATAATAACCTATCCACGGTGCGGTGGAGGTATATTTTACATATTTTGTACTCTCTCACATAAATCGATTAACCATCAATGAAGGATAATATTTCAATTCAATTCACAAAAGGGATGTAGAGACACAGTCTCTTTTGGAACAGTCTGCCTGAGTGCCACGAAATTGTTCATTGAAATTTAGTCAAATGACGACAGTATCTACAGTTTCAACCCTTTTATGGCTGGTGTGCCTTGAAAACACGAATAAATACGAGTGCCAAGAGTACTAAACACGACCCAAAGAATGTTACTATCGTAATTTGACACGATGCCTTTTAAAACCATATTAATTAATTAAAAGTAACTAAGCAGTCTATGTACGTGTATGTTGAGCGATATTTAAGGGGGTGGAAAAAAAACTACAAAGGCGCGGTACAGCAACATCATTTCTTAATAATTTGAATTCTATAGAAAGTGGGTACTGGGTACCACTTAATACTTTACTTGGTTACTATGATCTTGTATTTATTTTGGGTCAAATACCATGCATTTCAAGGTAACTTGCGTCAAATGGTTCGGTCTTGCAATCTTCATCAATGCGTTACATAACGTGTGACTCAAGGAGTGTAATTAAGTTTTATCTGGGGAGGAAATCGCCCTCAATAGCTTCCTCATTGTCTCTGGTTAAAATGTTCTTGCCCCTTTGTCCATTCGAACTATAGGTATACATAATTGCTATTGACATGTGCACGACTAAAATGTCAAACAAACTATAAGACTGAGTGAATCTGCCTTGGGCTCAGTGTAGATGAACCCTTGAATTTTCTAAGTGATTCCAGGAGAGACCACATTTATTACATGGAATTGAATGTATCTGTAGTCCGATAGGGACACGTCTGGCAGAACTTTCCTGTTAGTGATTTCCCTGGCATGTCTGTTGGATGATGTTAAGTCAATCGCTTGTACCCTGACCTGTGTTAAATTCGATATCTCTGTCAATACTGATGATAGAGACATAATCTTAGACTTAATTTTTCAGAGAAATGATAATCTTTAAAACTGTATCAAATATAGACACCTGTAGGCTTAGGGTTGCCAGATTCGGTTTTAAATGGTGTGCAAGTTTTCTTCCCCAAGCAAAGTTTTGACTTTGAGGTCATTTTTTCAGAACATGCCTGGTGAACATGAAGTTTCTTTATTTTTTACAGATGAACAAAACAACAATAAAAAAATTACTAATAAGTGCTCTGAAAAACCCATACATTTTATGATACTTCAAAAAATACTAAAATTTCAACAAAAAAAAAAATTGTTAGCACTATTAGGAGTTTCTTTCGTATTTTATGCGAATACAATTATAACAAGTGCTCAAATGGCCGCCCTCCTTCGTTTTGAATGCATACCAGAGCCCGTTTTTGAATTTCATTGTGGGTGTTTGCTCTCGATAACTTTTGTCTTACTTGCAGTCTTGTAATCTTTGAAACTGTATTTAAATTGGACTTCTATATGCTAAGGGCTGCCACCTGCCAGTTTTTCAGTAAGGATAAAGTTCCTGGTATCTTCGTTGCGTTCTTCTTGAATTTCCATTGCAAAATAATGTAATAAGAAAAAAATGTCTGCGTATTCTTCTTTTGTAAATGAAGGTATTTCAAAAAGCTCTCTGATCAAACTGCAATCGTGAATTAATTTGATATCTATTGGAAATGATAGAAGACTTTGGATTTCTTTTATTAAATGGAATAACTTCTAACGACTTTAATGGTAACTTTACATTTATTTCTTCTCAGGGTTGCTCTGTGATAGATTTATGTCTTATTAGAGGTGATTGGTCTAGTATTACAGAAAACTTTGAAGTACTTCCAGCTAATTTCTCGTCGCATCTCCCCATTGTCGTTTCCTGTTGTTTTGAAAACAACATTATATTATATATTATAAAATTGCGCAATTTTTTTTTCGGTCGCTTTACTGCTTAGCGCCAACAACGCTTGTTTATTCACACTATTTCTATATAATATAATTTACTAAAACGAGAGATCTGTTTTTGAAAATATATGATGTCGAAGTTCGTAATTTCAATAATTGATTTATGAAAGCTACACTATATTTGAACATATTTCTAAGTTTTAATTTATATTGTGCAGTATAACGGAATATGTATAAGATTTTGTTATAAAAACTTATGCATTGCCAGTTTTTATGATTAACTAATAATTTTTGAAGATGATTTCAAAAACTTACAATCCATTTGAAAAGTAAACAGCTTTAAATACTCACATGTTCTGCGTATGCAAAGTGCACAATTAATAATTGTTTGTAGCCAGTGGATGTTGGAACAATGTTGAATGTTCCATCAACCAAGAACCTTCTCTGCTCATGATATAAAGTACCTTTCATAAGAATAATTTTTTTTTTTATAAATAACAGTTTTTGATATTTTTTGTTAATAAAAATTTTTCAATAAATTGATTAGGTTAGGTTAGGTTAAAATGGCTGTCAGGAAAACAAACTGACACACTTAGACCAATATTAGGTCCATTGTGATACCATAGTTATTATGCGAGGGAGTACCTCACTTAACAAAACCATTTGGAGCTTTTAATAAAGCGAAGGATATGCAGGGGATCTGTGTGTGCCAGATCGCTTGGATCATCAAGAAAATATTTTCCTAGATGCCGCTTTCTTTTAGAAGAGAGTGCCGGACATGAGCAGAGGAGGTGTGGGATTGTCTCCTCCTCCTCCTCATCTAAGCAACTTCTGCAGAAGTCATTTGAGGGAACGCCAAGTCTTATGGCGTGTCTTCCTATCAGACAATGTCCGGTGATGACATTGATTACGGAGCTAATTTGCAATCTGGCAATAGATAACAAATGTCTTGTGCGTTTTGGATCTAGACCTGGCCATATCCGTTTTGTTGCCGCGCACGTGGTGATATTGTACCACCTATGATTTGTTTTATCCATAGCCTCTTGCTTTAGCATAAGTTTACATGTAGCGATTGGTATACCAATATTCAACCTGCTGGTTGAGATCGGTAGAACGGTTCCTTCTCTGGCGAGTTCATCGGCTTTGCAGTTACCCACGATATCTCTGTGCCCCGGCACCCAAATAAGGTGAATATTGAACTGTTCAGCCATCTCCCTAAGAGATAGGCGACAGTTAAGGGCGGTTACTGAGTTTGTAGAAACAGCGCCGAGTGATTTGAGGGCTGCTTGACTATCTGAGAAAATCCGGATATTCGTTGAGGATATCACGTTTTCTCTTAGCCATGATAGGACCTCTTTGATCGCCAGAATTTCCGCTTGGAACACGCTACAATGGTTTGGAAGGCGGAACGAGAGACTTACGTTAAGTCGATTTGAGTACACCCCACAGCCTACCCCTTCTTCGGTTTTTGAACCATCTGTATAAAAATGAATTGAATCATCTCTCAAAAATTCTTCGTCGTCCCAGGTCGTTCTCGGTGGGATTGAGACTTGGAACTTATTATCAAAAACCAATTGGGGGATGGTGTAGTCGGAGTGACAGGGGATTGATCCGAATGAATTCAGGATTGTAACGTGACCGATGTTGTTTTCGGTCCATTGGGAGATAGCTCTCATACGAGTGGCTGCACTGGCGGTCATTTGTTTGCTGAAGATATCTAGTGGTGTGAGGTTAAGGAGTGTATTTAGTGCAGCTGAGGGTGTTGATCTCAGTGCTCCACTTATACACAGACAGGCTGTTCGTTGGACCTTGCTTAAATTGTCGCAGTAGGTCCTTTTATCAAGAGCGGTCCACCATACCACTACTCCGTATGTGAGTATTGGTCTGATGACTGCGGTGTAGAGCCAGTGGGTGATTTGGGGGGAGAAGCCCCATTTAGTGCCAATGGCTTTTTTGCAGGAAAACAGGGCTACGGTTGATTTCCTGATTCTTTCCTCTATATTGGCTTTCCAGTTTAGCTTTTTGTCTAGGATAATACCTAGATATTTGGCTTCGTTTGAAAGTACAAGTGAGATTCCATTTATTTTTGGAGTAATTAGTTGAGGAATTTTATATTTCCTGGTGAAGAGAACGAGTTCAGTTTTCTGAGGGTTGACCCCTAGATCACATTTACCCGCCCATTTTACAAGTTTATTTAGAGCGGTCTGCATCAGGTCCGTAAGGACGTGACAATAAATTGATTACAATTTATAATTTTTGTTGGCTTTTGACTGAATTGACTGATTGGATTTCTAAAGATTTTTTACAATGTAGTTGGGAAATAATTTCACACAAATTTCAGGTGAAATTGTTGCTCACCTAAGGTGGGACATAACTTCACCCGAAAAAAGTGAAATTATAACCCACTATAGGTGAAATTATGACCCATGTGAAGTTATGACCTGTGAAGTTATGCACCCGCACCTTGTTATCCTATCTGATAGCCTGCTTACTCTACAGCTACAAATCAATAGGCTACAGCAATATTGTGATAGTTGGGATCTGAAAATCAACAGCTCAAAATCTAAAATTATGGTCTTTAGATCACGCAACAGGTCTATAGGTTATAGTCGCAACTGGACTCTTGGGGATGATATCATTGAAATAGTGGATAGATTTAAGTATCTTGGATATATTCTCACATATAGCCTGAATCCACATGCACATGTTACAGAAAAAACGAAAGCTGCTAAAGTAGCTTTGAATAGCATGTGGAATAATTTTTTTTGTAACCATTCCGTTGATCCAGCATCAAAATTTAAAGTCTTCAACGCTACCGTAAATAGTTGCCTTTGCTATGGAAATGAAGTATATGGATATGAACAGTTAGAAGAACTGGAAAACGTTCAAAGATACTTTTCAAACGAATTTTCAAGCTGCCTAAAAACACCCCAAACTATGCCATACATGCGGAATCTGGGTTACCACACATACTTCTAAAAAATTTGAAGGCTAATGCGGACTACATTGTCAAGGTAATGAGTCGATCAGACCAAAACCTCCAAAAACGGATCCTTACGATTTGTTTTCACAATGGTTATAGCCCAATCAAAAACTGGTACGATCTGGCCGTTACGCATAATTTTGCAATTTCATTACCTACTGACAATGTCGTAGCGTTAAAAGATTCTTTATACGACTGCATAGCTCGCATAGATGAGACGCTATTTCAGCAATGCATAGTCCGAGGTACTTCTTCGACATCAAGAAGTGTTTATCGACAACTAACTTTCTCTTTAGGTGAGAAAAACTATTTCAGAGATGAGTTTTCTGTTTCTCAAATGAGCTTAATTTTTAAAGTCAGAACTGAAATGCTAGAACTGAATTGTAGACCTCATAGATCTGACTTAAATCCCATCTGCTCGCTATGCAATCTCGGTCAGAACGAAAACGTCTTACATTTTATAGCATTTTGTCCAATTTTACAGGAAATACGTAGACTCTATTTTTCCACAAGTTTTCTTTCGCTAGAAGAATGTATAAATATCCTGAATGGTAGCCGTGGTTGGAGGTCTCTTATAGGACATGTTTCTCACGCAAAAAAATATCGAGATGATTATTTGAACATGTTTTGAAACAATAATTTTACACCACTTTTTGAACTATGCATATAGGGAAAAAGCAAGTTATTTTCGTTTTAGCTAAACTAAAAGCCCTTTGATCTATTTTGTTTTGACTAAACTAAAAGTCCAGAAATTAAATTGTTATGTACATTAGAAACATTATATTTATATACATTAAGAATGTTCTAAACGTGTATCTTATACAGCATTAGATTTCAGCCTAAATCAATCTATCTATTTTTTGTTTTGACTAAACTAAAAGTCACTGTTTTGTTTGTTACTATTTTCTTTCTTTTTAAACAAATTAACTTATAAACTTAGCACAAGTTTGTTAAAACTTTCTCACTGTATTTTAAAATTGTAATTTCTTTACGGCAGACGGCATATTGCCATGCTTTCTAATTAATTATATTTCTTTACTATAACATAATATTGTAATTTATGATTTGAAAAAAATAAAGAAAAATTGAATTGAATTGAATTGAATTTGATAAAGTGATGAACAAATTTGTTTTCTTATTCTTTTATTACGCATGAAATCCAAAAACGGACTCTGGCATGCATTCAAAACGATGGAGGGCACTTTGAGCACTTGTTATAATTGTATTTGTATAAAATACATAAGAAACTACTAATAGTTCTTGGAAAACTACTCCTATTGCAAGTTGTCAGTAAAAAACTCAAAATTAGATTTTGTACAAGTAGTTTTTGGCAAGTATTATAAAATGTATGGGTTTTTGAGTGCACTTATTTATGAGTTTTTTCTTATGATTGTTTTGTTCATCTGTAAAAAAAAAAAGAAACTCTATGTTTAACAGACATTTTCTGAAAAAAAATAATCTCAGAATCAAAACATTGCTTGAGGAAGAAAATTTGAACACCATTTAAAATTGAAAATCTGGCAACCCTAGCCCTATGGAAGCTGAACTTAAATACAATCTTGAAGGTTTTTATTTCTACAAAAAAGTATAAGATTATGTCTATATCATCAGTATTGAGTGAGATATCGAATTAAACACGGGTCAGGGTCAGGGTACACCAAAGATAGCCTTTTTTAAATTGTCAAAAAGTGATGTCAAAGTTGAGAAACGGACTTTACTGGCCAACAATCACATCCCAAAGTATGTAACATGAATTACGGAACACCCTGTATATTATAATAAAATCTTTTCCGAAATACAACTTCTTTCTGTATTTCCCGGAAGCATCTTCAAATAACAACGATTAAAACCCAAGACAAACAAGAAAAAAGTTCAAGATTATGTGCATCGGGAGGATGTGGTTAGGAACACATGACTGCTACAATATTATGGTACCTATATTAATATAGAGCACCACCCGTTTGTCAAAGTTTTAATAGAAAGTGTTCCACTTGTAGCACGGATAGCTTTTCCTGTAGTACCTACACCAATGTTCAACAGAATACAAATTAAGGATCGAAATACAAACCACCGAATTAATAATAGAGGCCTCCGATTGTATCTAGTCTTAATTTTAACGTCATCGAAAAAAAAAAAATATTCTCTATAACACATTTGCCTCCGTCACCAGCACCACTCACCGTCACCAGCCGTGCGTAGGTCGTTAGCATTAAACACACACTCCAAGACGTGACTGTCAGGTGCTATTTCAGCCGAACTATAAATGCTTGAAAAGTATGCCTTCCACTTGTTGCCTTGATTATTGTCCTTGGCACAACGACGATAGCAACAGCAAAGAACCTCATGTTAACTTATAAATATATGTGTTTGTATGTCAATGTTTTAGTAGCTCATAATATCTAATAAAAAAGTGTCATAATAAAAGAAGCTTGATTTTCTTTTTAAAATACAAACAAAAACATACTGCTGAATAGTGACGACTCCCCAACTCTACTCCTTTAAACATATACTGAGAATTTTTTTCGGTTCGTTGTTCATTCGTAGAGCCGCACCCTAATCAATATACCTACATACCTACTCAATATTTTGGGAATTTCATATTAAGAACTTACCAATTTCAAAATATTATATGTATTTATCCATTTGATCCGGAAACAGTGTCGAAGAATTTTTGTTGTTTTGTTATGCTTTTTAAAAAGGGTGGTGAATATTTTTACTACCGTAGCCTGCAGGGTGTAAGGCGAGAGAGTAAAGTACGACCGACAAGACAAGCCAAGACAACCAAACAAAAAGGAGAAAATCCTGCTCTGTGTTAACATGCAGCATAATTTTATCGGGTTAAGTATACATCATAACGAGAGATCGACAGGGAATATTAAAATTAATTTTTTTAATGAGCTGCGCAGGAATCGTTATTGCGAGAATTCACACACAGAGTGAAGTTCCCAAATAACAAAAACACGCAATAATATTGAGAAAAACATTAAGTTTGACATTACATCATGAAATTCATTGGTCACACAATGGCCAAACTTACAAGGAAATTTAACCATGTCACCAGGACAGAATACAAAAAAAATAAAACACTGAAACAAGCCGCACACAGAGAGTTAAGCAAAAACAACAACAGCAAGAAAAAACATTTCCTTGGGATTTCAATTAAAAGAGTCGACTCAACAAACATAAGACACACTTCACACATTGAGGACATCCCAAGGGCTGTTTAGGAGGGTGAAGAGCAGAAAACGAGACAAGGAGATATTATGGGCTTGGAAAAGACATATAGGGATATAGACATTGTTGTTGATGATGAATCTTAACTCAATTAAATAAAAATGCAAGACACAAATGACCTCAAACTAAGCCTCGACAATTGCGTAAGGATGACATTTTTTAACCTCACACACAACTGAGTTGACTACTAATAGACTTGCCCTGTAAATAAAAATTGAATATGGAGAAAGTACTTTAAAGAAGGGGTGCGGTATTGGTATTTGGAACATCTATGCAATATTTTCTATGATTTATCATGTATGTCGGTATCATAGTTTTTAGTTTGGAAATAAAAGTTGCGATTTTCAAATTTAAATATCCTTTGTTGCTTGTGATCTCCAAAACAATCAGGAATTTCATATTACGATGCTAGCCTATTCCGACGGATAAAAATAAAGAAGAAAAAGTTGTAAGAATCTCTGTTTGCTATCAAACGAATTTGTTAATTACAGTTGTTGTTGTTTGCTCTCAAAATGATCAAAATAATTTCTTTTGTGCTGCGAAGAGTGATGCATGTTTTTGAAGTGATTTGGATCAGTACGCGCGCACGATTGTTCTGTTATTCATTTATTCATTTATTTATGGACACAAGATGACGTCAGAGTCACAATTTGTATTGCTCTCTGATTTTCAACTGAATACAAATTTCTTTTCTATGGACCCTCGTTTTTCCGGATATAAATGAGTTGAACTTAAATCTAACAAAAAGAAAACGTTGGGCCATTAAACCGGTTCTGCTCATTTTAAACTTCCGATTTGTCTTCTTCCTTGGAACCCTTTGACGTTTAAAAGGATTGACAGATTTCAATAGTCATTGGGTGTCATTATGTTTTTTTTAAATTTTTTTTTTTTGGTGAGTGAGTGACAAACATGGAGTCCGACATGGAGTTATATAAATCTGGGAGCCTTTTTTTATAATTAACGCGGACATCAAAGGGTTATGATTACCCTTATAATGTTTTAGAACAAAGTGCGAGCATTTAGGAAAATAGGAGAGGATTTGAAAGGAAATATCGATGAACGTTGCTTTTGAATTTTTGTGAATCGTAATGCAGGGGAAAACATGGTCAGGTAGAGCATTCCACATTCGGGTGGTGATGCGACTTAAATATGAATCTCTATACTTGCCGAAGCTTTCTGAGGTTAAGCAGGTAAGTGTGAGAGCAATGAAGCTCCTGACGCCACAACGTAACTTTGTGTATCTTTGACGTCATTCAAAACTGCCCTTGTAAACGAACCTCTTGAGTATTTCACCTTCTTTAAGCGGCCATTTTGAATTTTAATCCTCCATTATCGAAGTTCAATTTGAGTTAAAGCTAGCTAGCCTTTTCGACTGTAGGGGATATATTTTGAGTTAGGTTCAGCTTATAGAAAGTCCTCTCCTGGAAGCTATGGCTATGATATAGTACTGACGCCTACTGTGCAGAGCTTTTATCATCAATGTTCAAGAAATAGAACCTGAGCATGAGCATAGTTCATGACTTTCAGCGAACGAATTTTCTGGGCATTTATACATCCCCCTTATCTAAATTGTTTTGACGTATTTCTTGAAAATCTTTGTTCGCATCAGCAGCCCAGGCAGAAAAATCCTCCGATACAAAACTCCAGTGGTCTGCTTGAAATTCGACACACATTCTCTTCTTCTTTACAGCTTGTGTATTCACTTCGAGGAAGCCTTTTCATCTCTATCAATTGAGGAGGACATTCGCCATAATTTGGAAGCCACTTCCATGCTTAAGCTTCATCATTCCAACGCCAGGTTTCTTTGGCTATTTGTTTTGATGGTTAATGAGGGTAAAACGAAGTATTATGTTGTCTTCAAACAAGGACACCGAACATCGACGAATTGGACAAAATGTCACAATAGACACAATAACTTCGAGACAGTACAGGATTTCGTCCACCTAGGATCCGCTATAAACACGGAAAACAACATCAAACGGAGAAAAACTCTTGTCAACCGTTGTTTCTTTGGTTTGAGAAGGCAATTGAGAAACAAATCCGTCTCTAGAGAATCCAAGGTAGCTCCTTATAAGGCTTTAATCATGCCAGTCCTGTTTTACGGCGCGGAAGCGTGAACTTTATCAAAAACGTATCTAGAAGAGTACGCATCGCGAGGCTAAGATGGCTGGGCCATGTAGAGCTGATAGACCGAAACGCTCCAGCTAAGTAAGATAAGTCTAGAACTTTTTTGGAAATCACTAAACATTTACATTTATTTGGGATGGGAGCCAGCCGATTAGATCCTGCCAATTTCGAATAATGATGAAGACACAGGGGGCAACTTCTATACGTTTGGATATCATCCGCATAAAAGTGTTTCGGTGCTGTTCGAATAATGGAGGCAATTTCATTTATATAAAGTGAAAATAGCAGACGGGCTAACATCGATCCCTTTCGTAGTGGAAGAAAATCTGAAAACTTATTTTCTATGCAAACAGCCTGCTTTCTATTAGGGAGAAACTTATTCGATTGCTTCAGCAGAAACATTAAATTCTTGGTGCAACTTGTTTAAAAGTACAGTGTAGTTGACCATGTCAAAGGCCTTCAAAAAATCGAAAAGAACCAGGAACGTCGCTTTATTATCATCAAGCTCAGCCCTGATATCTTCAAAAACCTTTTAAAGTGCAGTTATGCAGCTGTGTTGAGAGCGGTAACCTGATTGAATTTGCACTTAGAGATTTTTCCGGGCTATATATAGTCATTCAGCTGCTTTTGCATAACACGTTCCATGACTTTTGAGAGAAGTGGAAGTATAGATATTGGTCGAATCTCAGCGAGTTCTTAGAGTTCTTAGGAAGGGGTATTATTTTTGCCATTTTCCATTGCTGCGGAAATGTTCCTGTCGATAGAATTGTATTTAATACATGCGCGTGAAATACGGTATAAGCCTGGTAGCAGAGGCAGAATGGACTTTAAGAAAACTGAAAACAGTTCGTCAGCATTCGATTTGACTGAAATGAAACTTTCGACTACATCCATAATGGTTACATTTGCAAAACTAAAGGGAGAGCCAGTTGAGAACGTATGAGGACTGTGTGCATTTTCGACTTCTCGTGATGGTGTGACAGAGAGATGATGTGGCGGAAGAAGCAATTTCTGATTGAGTTCATCCTTATCGATAATGTTATAGAAATTTGGTCTCTGCTTTCCAATTCCAAGTTTTCGAAAGATTTGCCAAAATTTTCATCCATTCGAATCATTAACAAGGCGATTTGAGTAGTATTGTGTTTTAGGAGCTCTTATTTCTTGAATAACTTTATTACGCAAAGACTTATAAGCTAAATGCCAACACGATAACGAATCCGTCTCTGAAAAACTTGATCTCTTTGATTCATTAACTCTTTGATTCTAGTCGTAAACCAAGGTTTAGAAGGGCAAATGATTGTCTTTGTTTTTAAAGGAAATTAGCAATTGAATAGAAAATTTCTGTTTTCTATCAAAAATTTGACCTGGTCATCTGGCGAAGACATGAGATAAATATTATGCCGAAGTATGGATTGAAGTGAAAACATATCAATATTGGGTTGGGTTCATGGAATTCTCTTTAGCAATAAAGTAACTATGTCAGAAAAACTAGGTCGTACTTAGAAAAAACTGGAGTGGCGAGTTGGTTATAAAAGAATACCTTACAAAAAAAGAGATCTATAATGTAACGGGTGATTTTTTAAGAGGTTTAGAACTTTTTTTTTTAAAAACACAAAAAAATTCGAAAAAATGAATGAAATATTTATTTGAATCGATAGTTTGAACCTTGCAATTTAATGTTTAAAGATAATTTCATGCAAATGTTGACCGCGGCTGCGTCTCAGGTAGCCCATCCGCCGAGTCCAATTTTGGCATACTCTTTCACACATATCGGCCGGTATCTCACGAATGAATGCATGGATGTTGGCTTCCAGTGCGTCAATCGAAGCGGGATTGTCCCTATAGACATTAGCCTTGACATACCCCCACAATAGTCTAATGGTGTCAAATCACACGATCTAGGCGGCCAATTGACCGGCCCGAAACGTGAAATTAACTGTTCACCAAACTCGCCTCGCAATTGTGCCATTGTTTCGCGTGCTGTGTGTCATGTGGCACCGTCTTGTTGAAACCACATATCATGCAAGTCAAGAACTTCCATTTCGGGCAAAAAAAAGTTTGTTATCATCGCTCGGTAGCGTTCACCATTGACAGTAACGCTGCGATTCGCATCATCTTTGAAGAAATATGGCCCAATAATGCCGCCGGCCCATAAACCGAACAGTGACTTTTTCGGGATGCATTGGTAGCTGTTGCAATGCTTCTGGCTGATCTTCACTCCAAATGCGGTAATTTTGCTTATTTACGTACCCATTCAACCAAAAATGAGCCTTATCGCTGAACACAATTTTTCGATAAAAAAGCGGATCCTCGGGCAGCTTTCCAAGAGCCCATTCACCAAAAATTCGGCGTTGTGGTAGGTCGGCTGGCTTTAGTTCTTACACCAGCTGTATCTTAAAAGGCTTTACGCCCAAATCCTTCCGCAAAATTTTCCACGTAGTGCTGTAACAAAGGCCTAACTGCTGGGAACGGCGCCGAATCGACATTTCGCGTTCTTCTGTCACACTAGCTGATACGGCCGAAATATTTTCTTCACTACGCACAGTACGTAAACGTGTTGGTGGTTTAATGTCCAACAAAGTAAATTTGGTGCGAAATTTCGTCACAATCTTCCGAATAGACTGCTCAGAAGGTCGAGAATGCCGACCATAAAATGGAAGCAGCGCGCGATGAACATTTCGAACCGAGCACGAATTTTGATAGTGAAATTCAATAATTTGCAAGCGTTGTTCATTTGTAAGACGATCCATGGTTAAATTGCAAACCAAACTGAAGCTGTTTATATGTGACACAAGGTACTAAAACCGGTCTGGGGTAAATGTGCAAAAAGCCATTTGCTAAGGTTACAGAGGATGCAAAATAAAATCCTAAAAATGATGCTAAGATTACCTTGGCACTTTTCGACTCAAGAGTTGCATAGAATAGCAAAAGTTGATAAAATTCATTCTAGAATAGCGTATCTTCTAAATAGATACGAATTATCATGTAGTTCATCTGAGAACTATCTCATTTCAAACTTGTCTACATAAAAAAAAACCTTTTATATATATTATGTTCACAGATCCTTATGTTACAATTTATGTCTTAAGAAATGTCCTCTTAACCTGTGATGAATTTGGTAGTCGCATCCTAAATCGAGCATTTAATCAATCAATTAATTGCTTTAGATCTGTGATATTTATTTGATATTAATATTAAGATTCATATTATTTTTACTATTGCCATTATTGTTATTATTATTATTATTTATTTATTTATTCTTATTCTTGTATCTAACCACAAATTAATTTATTTATTGATTGCTGTTGTCACAAATACATAATTGTTATTTATTAATCTGTTAACTACTAATTAATCAATTTGTCATTTTTGTTTTCCTTTTTTTTTTTTTTTTTGTTATGTAGTTATTATTTTGCTGTTATTTCTGCTGTTGTTCATTATTTATTTACATATTTCTAATATATTAATTTATTTATTTATTTATTTTCTCACTGTAATAGTGATACCAAGTATTAGTTATTTTTTATGGTAGAATTGGTATCTATGCTAAAACAAATTCTTTTTAACAAGACACTGTTTGAAGGAGGTATTTTTCAGCTTGCCCTCCCCTTCTCTATAACTATCCAATTATATGAAGGTTTTTCGTAGCTTTTCCTTCCACCATCAATTTAAAAATATATTATTTAAGAATCAATGTTAAAAATTTTTCAGTAGTAAGGTAGCCTAATACCATATCTCTGTAAATTGTGCAATATAGGTTTAATGAAAACATGTATAATAATTTTTGCTACAAGAAATAAACAATAAACAATAAACAAAGGTACTAAACACACGTCAGCTGTCAAAATCAGTGTTGCCAAAACCAAACCAGCTAAAAAATCACCCGTTACTTGAGGTTTGAGTGAAATGAGTTGGTTCTGATACATTTACAGAGTGTAAGTCGAAGGAGCTCATATTTCCACAGAGACTTTTATCAATTATAATACCGCTGTTGAAATCTCCACACAAGATAATGTTCGATGAACTAACTGCCATTTGCTCTATGAGTTGGTAGAACGGCTCTAAGTCAACATTTCTATTCGGCCCATAAATAACTTCCAGGAGAAGATTACTGTCATGGCCAGTTATATCTAAAAAGAAAAATTCGCAAGGAGAGCTTGGTGGCGAAAGACATTTTATAACATAAACTGCAACCCCTTCCACCCGAAACCGACTATAGCCGTCCAATATGAGTATGATGCATCTCTAACATTTACGAAGAACCAAGTTCCTCTGATACACGAATAGCATCAATTTCCGATTTTGCCTTGTGAGGAAAATAAGGGCACCTATAATTGTCTGCCGATTCCGAACGGCAAGTCGAGAAAGTACTTTTTATGACAATAAATTGACTATCGGAGGACTTTCCAATCTCTCGCGAAATGTGATACCCGTGGAAAAACATTGTTGTTTTCTGTTGAGACGCGAACCACGAACCTTCCGCGTTACAGGTAGTCCTGCAATGATAACGACAAGGACACACTTAATTTTTTAATTGGTTTGTCAAAATACAAGACTGCAGAATGTGATTAACTGAATCGAAGCAACAACTTGTTGATGATGTATATCTTTGATTTTATGTTTTGCAACTTTTTGTCTTCTCTTTCATGACCCAATAAAAACTGCAAATGTTTTTTTTTTTCGTAGGACAACAGTTTCCACGTTTTCTTCAGCAAAATGTCCCAAAAATTATTCCGCTACTCAGTGGTTGATGAGCAGTGTATAGTGTGATTATACAGTCATATTTACTCGCACCCCCATCATTGTGCTCAAATTAAGAAACAAATTCAAAACTCAAACGTTTACCTTTTTAAGTAAAATGTGAGCACATTTGCAATGCAATTTAAAGAGCAAAGAAAAAAATCTATTTTGCTAAACACAAAAGCGAATGGCAGGGTGCCAAGTATACATCGTCCTAGTCCTACCACACTATGCATAAAACCCTCTTAAGCTCTTGCCATCATTGTCGTCGTCGTTGTCGTCATCGTTGTCGTTGTCGACGGCCACTTACGATTACCTTGCGGGAATATGCAAGATTTTTTCTTCGGTAAAGCTTCAATTGGAGGGTCTGCTAGGATGAGGAGACAGGAGGTTTTTTTTTTAATTCGCTCTTAACACCTGCATAGCTATTGTTTGGAAGATAAAAACCACCGCACAAGTACGACAAACAAGTTCGTGGTTTATGTGAGGCCCACAGGCATGTTTTTCATTTCCATTACGGAGAAACAAATGTTCTATTGAGATGAGTGATGCTTTGTGTATTGTGGTGATTGTTTGTTAAGCCTTACAATGTTAATTAAATTTAATACCTGCGAATGGAGAAGAGATGTAGAGCATTTTGAAACACAATAAGTGAAAGCCAAGTGATCTACTTAAAGGAGGCTAAATGGGGCAACACATTTAATTTACTCTCTGATTTAAATGGAAAGGGCAAGATGAAGGGACAATTTTGTACATAATAACTCCGTAAGGATATTCTTCTCAGCTAAAGTATGCCTAAGTAAGAAGTAATTGGGATCAAAAGCAGAACAAACAACAAGTTGGATGTATGTTAAAAGAGATTTGACAAGTATTAGTGTCTGAGAACACTAATGTTATTACTCCGGTCTTGCTTGTCACTAACAGCTGACAACCTACATTGCTTAGCCTTCTGAGATAAAGTGTTTCCTTCCATTTCAATGTTTCATTTAGACCGAAAATTCGTCGCTGAGACACACAGCACAGAGTCTTGGGGGAAAGACTGCAAGCAAAATGGGTCTGATGGAGAGCTTCTGTTATGGGGACGGTGACAGAAATTAAAGAAAACCAAAAACAAGGGTTACTACAGGGTGCGCCAGAGAAACTTACTTATTTGAAAAAATTCCCGCGCGGTGAGTTGTGCGGGTAGAGGGGAAAGAGGGGGCGCATCTGGAGAAGGAAGTTCCCAAGTTTGTTTCTCCGTCCAGTCAATTGCCATCATGCTCTGGTCTAGAGAGCAGCGGGCTTTCGCAGTTGGAAATTCTTTTCTAACGGTCGCTCACTTGTTGCTACGCAACGTGACTTCCGCGCTCGCTTTGAAATTCCTCCTCACAGAATCGTTCCTGGCCGTAATTCGATTCTGTCGTGGGTTAACTCATTTCGGATGGACTTAAAAGGACCATCACAACTCCGGAAAATATCGAAAGAGTGAGGCAGTCAGTTTTCCGTTCTCCCCGGCGTTCGGCTCGCAAACACGCAGCTGCTATGGGAATTTCTGACACCACTGTTCGACGAATTCTTCATGAAGACCTTCAATTTCATCCCTATAAATTGGCTTTTGTGCAAGAATTAACTGAACGCGATTTTGTTGCCCGTCAAAATGCATGTGAAATGCTGATTGACTGCAGAGGTTTTTTTTTTCAGTGACGAGGCTCACTTCCACATTTCAGGCTGCGTCAACAAGCAAAACATGCGTTATTGGTGTGGTGTAAATTCGCGTGAGCTTCACCAGAAGCCACTTAATTGTGAGCGAGTTACTGTCTGGTGTGCGATGTCGGTAATGGAAATAATTGGTTTTTATTTTTTTGAGCTCGTTACAGGAACATGATCGAGGAATTTCAAAAATCGACTTCATCAGTGTATGCGCAATGGGGGTCGCCATTTATCCGATGTCATTTTTAAGACTGCACAAAAAAAACTTGGGATATTGTATTCTCAAATAAAAAAACAATTTAAAACAATAACTGAAGTACTTTTTTTTATTGACATCTCAAATAAGTAAGTTTCTCTGGCGCACCCTGTGTTAGGATCAACGAGCATAATTTGGGGAAAGAAAGAGGAGGATATACAAAGTTTTCTGTCCCAACACACAGTCCCAAACAGAGTTTCCTCTCGAATACTTTTCAGAGGCTGAACTTAGCTTAAAATGCGGCAGTTCCGAACACGAAAACAGGCAAAGGTCATAGGCAAGATGAGATACCATATGAGTTTTGGAAAAAGATTGAAGAAAGAAAATGGATTGAGATGGCCCACGATTCTCATCTTCAAGCTTATGCGCCATCTTCTGTGACTGAAAAATTCCCAATATGACTAGCCCTAGCCGGCGAACATGTTCGTCGAACTTGTTCGTTTTCACTATGTTTTACTCGTGCAGGAGCATGTTCGCGTCGCGTACTGCCTTTAACGTTTGATGTTATGAGGTTCGGATTCCAAACACATTAGAAAAGAAGGTTTTTCACGATTATCGCCTTTCGCTCGAACTATAGAAGATCCTTCAAAAGCATTTACAGCACACAGCTATGGAAAATGCCTTCTCTCAAACTAAGCTGCTCGGAATCGTCATGAAATGAGGGTCCTGGAAAGGTGGAGGGTCTCGTTATTTTCATAACTTGTTTGAGCCACCCAATTTGTTTAGGGGCATGTTCTCTAGTGACGTGATGTTTTGTATTGTTTGTTGGCTTCTATGTTCCTCATTTAGGGCCATACATCAGGCTTTTTGCTATGGAACTAAACGGTATTTTGTAGACGTGTGATTTTCAAGGTAGCAATACTTTTTTTCGGCTGTTTTTTACATAGCTTTAGATCTAAGCCTGTGAATTGACTCCAAGATCGGGTGATATAACACCGTTGAACTATTTTTTGTGTGGCTATGTTAAGTCGCTTCTCCGATTGTCTGTGCAAATAAGCCCGAGGCGATTGACGCCTTGGAAGAGAATACACGGTGCGTTACCGTATGTCAGCGTGCTGCAAAAAGTGGTGGGTAATTGTGTTTCTCCTCTGGAATTTATACGAGCCAGTCACGGTGGCGACTTGCCCGAAGAGGTGTTCTTCTACACTGGCAAATCCACTTCGTAAGCTTTTCTATCTTTCCTACTTTTTGGGACTCGTCCTGAGCAGATGGTAAATTGCATTTCAGACAACGGCCTTGTCACTCGAAAGCAGGTTCCCTTTAGAACAACGTATTTAAGTCGAGTTGAGCGCTGTTAATGCTTAGATGGAGGACCGCCTGTACTCACAACCGCGTGCTATTGTCATTTGTTAAATGTTCTGTTGTGTCTCTTGTAGTACAATGGACCGATATTTAGGTCTGAGTGCTCCAGCTGGTATTTTAAAAAACCTCCTTGTGGGTTCACCAGCCGACCGACGTGACGGTGTTTGTAACTAGTGGTGCAGTGTTATGTTTCTCCAAGCCCCGGTCCTTAGCCCGGTCCCTAGCTAGCTGCCACCAGTTGCGCACACCAAGTTGGTTGAGGTCATTCAGCACATGATCGCGCCACCTAAGATGAGGCCTTCCTCAGTCACGTTGTCCATTGGGGCTTAAATCTAAGACTCGTTGGGCTGGTGCGTCGATGTCCATGCGCTCCACGTGGCCTAGCCATCTTAGTCGCTGTATTTTCAGCTTTTTGACTAGGTCGATATCACTGTAGAGTCCGTAAAGTTCGTGGTTAATTCTTCTCCACCACTCTTCACCAATGCACACTGAGCCAGACATCACGCGAAGAATCTTCCTCTCAAAGAAACCCAGCTGGTATTCATCCGATTTTGTCAGTGTCCATGCCTCTGGCCTACATAGCAGGACTGGGATGATTTTTTTTTCTTCTTTGGTTCTTTGAGATAGGGTATTTGCTACTTAAAAGCTTTCTTAGCCCGAAGAAACAGCGATTAGCAAGTGGGATTCTTCGTTTGATCTCAACACTGATGTGCGACGTAATAGTGGATCCTAGGTAAACACAAATGGTACCGTTTTGACCCAGCCGATGGTGTTAGGCTTCTCTTCTCAATGACAGCATATACTTCGTTTTCGTATCGTTAACAGTTAAACCCATCTTCGCCGCTTCCGCTTCAATACTTGCAAAAGCTCCACTGACAGCTCGCGTTGTTCTGCCCATAATGTCATTGTCAAGCAAGGACTTGAACGGAATTTTGAAAAATTGTACCTCTGGTGTTGACTTGTGAGTTGCGTACAAGTGCTTCAAGCGCATCACCCTGTCTCAAATCTTTCTAGACAAAGTCATCGGTGTTGTTCTTACCGCCTTTAACGGAGCAGTGAGAATCCTCCATTGTCATCCTGCACAAGCGGACAAGTTTGGCAGGCATGTCAAGATGCGACATGGCTCTATATAGCTCGTCTCTATCAACGATGTCATAGGTGGTTTTAAAGTCGATGAAGAGATGGTGTGTATGGGTTTTTTCCAGTATCTGCCGAAGCGTGAAAATCTGATCGTTTGTTGATTTTCCTCGCCTAAGACCACACTGATATGGTCCAATCAGGTCGTTGGCAAAAGGTTCTAGGCGGATGCACAAAATAGTCGACAGAATTTTGTAAGCGATGTTGAGAAGACTAATACCTCTTTAGTTGGCGCAGTTCAGAGCATTTCCATTTCAGAGCTTCCATTCATTGGGCATACTTTCCTCCGACCTAATTCCAGAGATGAGTTGGTGTATGCTCCTGACCTAGTCATCTCCCGCTGCCTAAAAAAGTTCGGCTGGCAGACCATCTGGGCCAGCCACCTTGTGCGACTTAACTTTGGCTATCGCTGTTCTTACTTCTTCTAGGTCGGGTGGACGGATATTTTGACCATCATCGTCCAAGCTGAATAGGTTGTCCTGCAAAGTAACGGACTATTGACTGTCTCCGTCGCTAAGCAGTTTGTAAAAGTGGCCTTTCCAGATTCTCAGTACCGTCCGCGTGTTTCTTACGATGTTCCCAATTTCATTAAGACAGACTTCTGTCATGGGCTGGTATCCTTGGGTAGGTTGTTTCATCCTTTGATAGAACTTTCGCATATTACCGCTGCCGTTGCATCCCTCAATAGACTCGACCGCTTCCTTTTCATGCTCCCTCTTATTCCTTCTTAGGAGTCTTTGTTTTCCAGTTTCCAAAAAATGCCGAGCCACAAAATTCCACACTTGCCTGCCATTTAAAGAAAAATACATGCCATTTGACAGCATTGTTCACTACCTGAACTCATCCCAGCAAAAACCTAGTGATACTTGAGGGCAAGTTGAGGGCAAACCCAGAGCTCAGATTGACATTCAGGGTAGGCTTACGCTTGCAACAGGGCAACCCCAGGACTTCAACGAATAAACCAACAATGTTGCGAGGAGGATTGCATTAAATTATCACTAATCCGACCACGTTCGTCAGTGTAATAATAAAATAACATTAAATCGATGGCGAATGGTGATGATGATGACGATGGTGGTACTTTTCGTTGGTCTCATTGAACATGATACGTCCTTTATACGATGATTGCATCGATTTTCTTTAAAACAATGACACTTAAAAAGCACACACGCTGTAGGTACAAAATACAAATGCATGAGTAAGATGTAGAAGAAGTAGAAGACAATAAAAAAAAACAAGAAGAAGCTGCTGTGTACATAAATTTACACATTCTATCAAAAATAGAAAATCTCGTATCCACAACACACGACATGTGTGAGCCACTTTGTGTGAATTTTCGGAATAGGAAAAGGATAACAGCAACTGAATTGTAGGTCATGAAAATTCTGTTAAACTTTAATTCGTTAAAAAAATAAAAACAGGTTTCGCTGATTCTAGTGTTGCCAAAAAAGTGCCTTTTTATGAAATTTCAATAAGTACAAATTCAAAGCGAAATAAAACACGTAAAATAAGTTTCAATGTCATGGTATTGGTCTTGAGTAAATGATATTCTTACGCCGTTGATTCTAAAAGATTTCGGGAATATAAGGCTCATATACCTTCCCGAAATCTGGATCGAATGAAGCGTAATCGAGAGTGATGTTTTCGACACGAATTTCAACTGTCACAAATGTTCTTCATGTAGAAGAAAAACTATCCCAACCATCGCTCAGGACCGAGGAAACTTTGAGTTACTAACTTTTTATTTTTTTAGATCGGGAAGCTGACATGTGCTACCATGTCGTCTCTTCAAACGTTAATTTGTGTTGAAACTTTAACGTTGCTGCTCAATTTCCAAACAAATATTAAATTTCAATCTAAAAGTAAGTAGAAATCTCTAAAGTTTAGATATGTTCGACTGACCACCCACCAGAGTTGTAAAGACTGCAGTCTTTTTGGTACTAGTACTTGTGCAGTCGCAGTTAATTAACTTATCTTTTCAATGCAGTTAATCTACTGTGACCAGTACTTTAACTGCAAAAAAGCAGTCAGCAGTTAGTACTACCTTTTTAACTGTGCAGTTAATAAGTCCAGTTAATTGACTAAAAGTTAATTAACTGCAGTACATTTAACTGGGCTCAGTCTTTTTAGTCACTAAAAATTCTTTTGTACTGGTGTGATTAAATTTTTAGTCAGCAAGTCTTTTGACTGCAGTGATTTAACTTTTAGTCATTTAACTTTTTTTAGTCATTTAACTTTTTTTAGTCTTTTGACTGCAGTTAATGCTCCGAAAGACTTTGATTCTTTCTTTTTTGTTTTTTGACGAGAATAATTCAGAAAACCCCAATTATTCAAATTTTTGACAAAATCTGTATGATCTACAATTATTTATATTTCCTGTGGCCTATTATATGAAGCCACGAAGCCAGCTGCAAAGATATTAAAAGCCTGTTACAGGGTACTTGTGGCCAGAGTAATCGGGTGCTTCAACCAAAACATTCTTAGTTTTAGAAAATAGTAGCTGCTCTTTTACAATAAAATAAATGATTTTATTCCTTTTAAGTTTTTTTTTAACAAAACAATCTTTCTTTTGAATAAGAATTTGTATAAATTTACATAATTTGGTCAGTTTATTGAGGAGTTAACTTTCAGTAGCAGTAATTTTTCAAAATTGGTGTCTGAAAGTGCTCCTCTTTTAGGAGTAGAAATAAGGCCAGCTATCGAAAAGAGACGTTCTACTGCCGCGGATGATGGTACCAACCAACCAACCATAGTGATTCTGAGTTTTTTCTAAAAATTCTTCTTTTTTTTTCAGTAACCAATCCAATAGTTCTCCTAATGTTGTTTATTTGTGAGGACTGCTGAGAGGTTATTGAGAGATAATAAAGACTGCTATTGTTACCCCTAGCCTTCTTATTACAGTGGTGTGATTGAAATCCTTTTTTGTACGTGTTTTTTTTATCCTATGTGTTATGTGGAAGAGGATAGTGCATATAAATCGCTTTAAAATACGCTCACATGATTGGTTGGGCGAATTTAAAAGGTAGTGTTGAGGACAAAAGAGTTTTTCTTCCTCTTCTTTTGTTGCTCCACTTTATAACATTTTGATTCTGTAAAACATTTGGATGTTACTTTTGCCTTAAAAAAGGAGAAAGAAACACAAACAGAGCTACACTTATACATATATGTAGGTAAGTACCACTGGGCACCACCTTAACATTTATTTGTTGGGTTTTCAGTCAATTTAAACGTGCTCGAATAGTTTTAAACCATTTATATATCCCCTAGGAGAAAAATTCGAATAAAGGGAAGTAGAGATTGTGGCTATCAATGAAAAGCTTGCGATAAAGTAAGAATGTTTTTTTTTGGAATATGGCTCAAACGACTCTACTCAGACTCTTGACCAGAGATGTCCTTCGAGTTTGTTGTAACACAAAAATAAAATAGTAATGTGGAGGGAAAACGTGAATTTTATTAAAAAAAAATCACACGTATGTAGTATATCTTTTTCTCTCTGACTTTTGTTAAAGTCAAGCCAAGAAAATTGTAAGAAAATATAATTTGAGACGCACCGCAATAGAAGAACATAAAGGTACGTCCACTATGCCGACCAGCATACGGATCCATTTCATTCGGTTCGATTTCGGTAAGGAGGAAGGCCGATCTGGGCGTGTACACTAAGTTGGTATTGCCGATCGGCATGTACCGATTGATACCGCTCGGCATAGTGTGGAACCACCTTAATATAACAAATGGCAACATTTAAAAACAGATCACTGTTTAAACACCGAACATGGAAATTATAAAGGACCATCAAGCATCAAACAAGAACTTTTTTTTTAAGAACAGAATCTTGTCTTACCGAGACAAGATTCAAACCATTCTTCAAAATTAGATTAAAACCGTATATTATAAGGGGTGGTAATTAATATTGAGCAACAGATTCATTTTCGAAAGCTCCTTAAACATAGTTAGAAAAAATTACAACGGTGGATGTAGTTCTAGACCAAGACTAAGACCAAGACCAAGACCAAGCCCAAGACCAAGACCAAGACCAAGACCAAGCCCAAGACCAAGACCAAGACCAAGACCAAGACCAAAACCAAGACCAAGACCAAGACCAAGACCAAGACCAAGACCAAGACCAAGACCAAGACCAAGACCAAGACCAAGACCAAGACCAAGACCAAGACCAAGACCCAAGACCAAGACCCAAGACCAAGACCAAGACCAAGACCAAGACCAAGACCAAGAACCGAATAGGAACTAAGACCAATACTGCGACTAAGACCAAGAACAAGACCAAGATTACAATCAAGAGCAGATTTCGTCGATTTTTCCAAAAACAATGAAAATTTTTATTAAAAAAATGCACAGAACACGCATTTTGACTAAAAATGATGAATGAACTAAATCTCAAACAGGAGTTTTCTTTTAATAAAAAATAGGAGGTTAATTTACTAATCTGGAGCACAGAGACCAATTGCTAATCCATTGCTCCAATAGAGTAGCAACCTTGCCTTTCTTTTGTGCAGTAGTAGATAGAAATAAATTGGTTGTAATTCCACGTATAACCTCAAGGCGCACAGTTGCAACAGGGAGGCAGAAAAGAAAAGTAGATGTCCAGAGAGGTATTCAAACACATGCGTCCGCCCTATCTACTAAACACTGTGTACCACTGTAACACGGAAGCAGCTTTAGATGCAGGTCATCAAAAAAAAACCAAGAAATTTCCCATTAATGTGACTGAAGGCATTTTAATTACACCATGTCTGCAACTGATAACAAAACAGAGGTAGCTTTTGCTTTAAGTCATTGAAATTGTTCAAACCAATTCCTAATCTGAGAAAACCCAATTTTGCATTGAATAAAGGATACATGTTATGGGGTCGTTCGTTCATTTCCTAGGCGTTTTTTTTTTTTTTTTTTTTGAAAACGTCAACTCACCCTGAACGTCAAATTGTGTTTGTCTGTTTCTTAAGCCCTTGGTTTTCGCTGAACTAAACATAAAGTTACCCACGGTTTTTATTAAGCCGGCTACAGGTAACGACCAGGACTTTCAAATGGCATGTTTTCCTTCAGATTACAGGGGGTGTGTGATGATTTCATGAATTTGGGGTTATTGAGAATCGAAAACTCACGTTGCTTTCTGACAACTCATAGAATTCTCAAGAAGATCTGTACGCCTCGCCTGTTCTGTAACAACAGCAATGGTAAATAATCGGCGGAAATCGAAACGAAATCCTACCAAATTCGTTGAAATTCACTCCAGTTTTCACTTTTTATCGTCGAATTTCATCGGAACGGTAGTTACATGGGCTCGGACCAACCCTGAGTAAAGTTCAAGGGAAACGAATCTCATGTTTTTTCCGACTAATTTGATGTTTTCAATTAATTAAACGCGTATTTCGAGTGTATGGGAGCTAAGTACAATAATCCACAACGATTAGCAAAAAAAAGACGATGTCCAAATTTTTGCTCACCGGGAAGAAGGAAAATTCATCGGTTTCATATCCAGCAGAATATGAAGAGGCGCCGGCCACTTCTTGCAACAAATTGCTTCAGGTGGGATCGAAAGTGGAAAACCGTCTTCTTTTTAAATTAATGGCAAAAATGGGTATGACGGATAATGAAGGTAAAACGAAGGACATACTGTCATCAAATAACGGCAGGATACATCGACGAATTGGAAAAAACTTCACAGAGGACAGGCATTACTTCGAGAAGACTTCGAACACCTAGGATCCACTGTAAACACGGAAAACAACATCAGTTCAGAGATCAAACGCATAATAATTCTTTGCAATTGCTGCTTCTTTGGGTGAAGAAGGAGATTGAGGAAAAACGCTCACCAAAAAACCAAGACAACCCGTTATGAGACATTGACCATCCCAGTCCTACTTTATGGCGCGGAAGCATGGACTTAATTGAAAGCAGATGAGGAAACTCTTAGTCATTTGAATTGTTTTTGGTTCCGTAGGCTGAGGTAATGTGTGGAGAAGAGGATACAACGACGAGCTGTGTGAGGGCGTACCGGAAAAACGCGACTACGATATCATATTTTAAAAGCATTTTCAGATCCAATTAGTCAGAAATAATATCAAATTTCGAAATATTGGGTATACATTGTTTTATTAACAAAAACATTCATTTGAACACCAAAACTGAACATATCCATAATGCATAGTTACATGTTTCATTTTGCTTTTAAACAAAATAATAAAAGAAAATATTTATTAAATTTCTGAAAAACGGAACCGATTTCACAAGCAATAATAATCTGATAATGAGCGAATAATTGAATGCCAAAACAATAGATTACCGTAGAGACAAAATGCGAAAAAACAGTTATCGAGATAAATAAATTCGAAATAATCATTTGTAAGTTCAATGGAAATGCGAAAAAAATGTTAACCAAGTGGGCAGCGAAATGATTCTTAGTAACAGGAAAACAAAACAGGCAATGCGAAGTCAACAAAAATAATTGTGTCAAAAACAAAATAATTGAATTCGTAGTAAAATGTGCGAATCAATAGATACCCAGAACAAGAATGTCCTCACCGAATTCCAAGCCGGTTTTAGGAAGAAATACTCAACGTTCGACCACTTATTTTCACTCTTTCATAGTACTGAGACATATAAAAGGAAGAGAAAGAAGGGTTCTTCGTCGATTTTCGTGCGGCCTTCGACTCCATTGACCGTGAAGCGCTTTTCTGGAAGCTCTACGGGATGAAGGTTTCAGTTAAAATCATATGCCTGCTAATAGCGATGTATGACAATAATACAGCTTACGTCTGGGATGGAGACATTATATCCGAATAATTTACGACAAAAATGGGGCTGCAGCAGGGTTGTGTCTTAAGTGCATTGCTTTTTGTCATGATTCTAAATGACATTACGGAAGAAGTAAGAGGCGGAATAGAGTTTGGTGGAATAACAATATCTGCCCTTTTGTATGCGGACGATGTTTTTCTTTCTGACACTGTGGAAAAAATGCTAAGCATGATAAACAAACTCGGTGAATAATGCAGTCGGTGGAATCTCGAAGTTAACCTTCAAAAATCAAAAATGATGATTTTCAGTGGACATTTAGCAGAGAGGCAGTGGAAATTGTGCGTGAATACAAATACCTAGGTATGTTAATAACATCTAACTTGAATATGAGTAGACATTTGGAGGCGAAACTATCTGAGGCTAAAAGAGCAATCTCTTCGATATGGGAGCGGTGCATAGAAAGCAAATAGCAAAACGCAAAGCAAAAGTTATTCCGCTCTACGGCAATCTCCATCCTTCTGCACGGAGCTCAAGTCTGGGGATACAGCACTTTTGAACCCATAGAAAAATTATTTCGCTACTTCATGAAAAGGATTTTTCGCCTACTAAGAAACACGCCTAACTATATGTTTTACCTTGAAACAGCGACACCTCCAATGTTTATGGATACACTGGCAATTCACTTGAATTATATATGTAGGTAAAGTTATGAATATGGATGACAGAAGATTACCAAATAAAAGTACTAAAGACAGTAGTGCAGAACAAAGGAGAAATTTTGAGTGAATGAGACAGTCTATCTTCACTATGCGATATTGATCTAGAAATTGGACTAAACGAACAACCTTCCTGTTTAAGAAGCAATTTCAACGACCTGTTAAATAAATTTGGTAGCAATCTGCATCAAAGATACGCCAACCCAACTTCGACCAGCCCTTTTTCAAAAACTAATTGGTATGATGAAGATTGTAAGAACAGCAGAGTAAAATCCTTCAAGTTCTAAAAACTTTTCAGAGACACAAATAATGAAGCTCTTAAACAACCAAGCAAACAAAACATACAAAGACTTCTGCATTAGGAAAAAAAATCAATTGATAAGGAAAGCGGCGAATAAACTTATTAATTGCAGTGACTCAAAATCTTTCTGGCAGAACGTTCAAGTGCTTAGTGTTCGCAATAAGTTTACTGCGTCCAATATAAATATAGATGTGCTGGGAGAGTTTTTTCAAGAGCTTCTGCTATCCGACCCAAACCAGTCCCAAATTAGTTTTGCAATTTCATACATAGCTATCCCAGAGTAAGATTCAGATTTTACTATGCAAGAGCTTCTTGCGGCTTAATAAAGCTTCAGGCACTGATAGTATTCCCATTGAATTTTTCAAAAATGCAACTCCTGAACTCGTGGAAAATTTTCTTCGACTTTTAAACCAAATGTTCAATGAACATACTTCCCCAGAATGTTTTCTTTTGTCAAGTATAACAGCAATTTTTAAAAAGGGAAACCCAGGAGGCATTGCAGTGTTAAGCTCTTTAAGAAAATTGTTTGCGCAGGTATTATACATCAGGCTGAATAGTTGCGTTGAATGTAACGAAATCATCACTTGCTTCCAAGCAGGCTTTCGTGCTGGCCTTTAGACAGTCGACCACATATTCGCCGACATCAGTTGCAAGACGGTTTATTGAAAAAAAAGAAACCTTTGTATGCTTTTTTTGTAGACATTAAAGCTGCTTTTGACACTGTTAACAGAAGATCTCTTCTTTTTAAGCTCGCTGCTGCAGGTCTATCAACAAAATTCATATGGATTTACGAACAGCTCGTTGCTAATATGATTGTAGTTGTGCGAAATGGCAATACAACATCACAACAATTTTGCTCTAAGACACGTGTCCCCCAGGGATGCGTTTTGAGCCCACTGATTTTTTCACTTTTCATTAATGGTACCAAAATCATATTCTCGGTGGCGTTTATTTTGGCGATTTATTTATAAAGGCGTTACTATATGCAGATGATCTTGTTTTATTGGCAGATAACCCACTTGCACTGCAGTTTCAAATAAACAAATTGAAAAAGTATTGTGATACTTGGGACCTTAAAATTAACACAGAAAAGTCAAAAATTATGGTGTCCAGATCGCTAGCCCGTTCTGAAAATACTGCTCAGAACTGGACTCTTGATGGTGTTAACATTGAAATTGTAACTCAATTTAAATATCTTGGCTTCCTCATAACAAATAACCTAAATATACGGCCTCATATCAGGCTTAAACTTGCAGATGCGAAAACTGCAATATAATGTGGTCGCAATTTTTTTTAAACAAATTGGTAAATCCAGTGTCTAAGTTCAAGGTTTTTGAAGTCACAGTCAAGAGCTGTTTTTGCTATTGGTTTCAGCAGTTAGATGAAGTTGAATCTATCCAAAGATACTTTTTCAAACGTATTTTCAAATTGCCATCTAATACTCCAAACTATGCAATTCATGTAGAATCAGGGCTTCCATTTTATTTATTAATAATTTGAAGATTATATAATCAAAATTATTCAGAGACCCGAGACCAACCTTCATAGAAAAATACTTCTAATATCTCTTAGATGTGGGTATACCATCTTCGAAAATTGGCATGAACTCGCAACATGTCATAACTTTGTTTTGTCCCTGAGTCTTGGCAACACGGAGAAATGGAAGATTAATTTTTACAACTGCATTTCAATTGTAGATGAAAGCATATTTCAGCTCTGCCTTGGTAGGGCTAGAGGTTCATCTTAAAGAAATACATTTAGCCGCTTAGATCTGTGTCTGAATGTAGATAACTATTTCAGGGAAGAGTTTACAATTGCAGAAATGAGCTTGATTTTTAAAATGATTGAACTTAATTTGTTCACTCTGCAATCTTAATGAAAAAGAAGATGTGTTTCACTTTATGGGGGAATGCGAATGAATGGAATGACTTTTGAAGAATGCGCCAAAGTCTTGAATGAAGATTGTGGCTGGAAGTTGCTATTACAATTTGCTTTCCATGCCAGGAATAAAAGGAATACTTATTTATATATGTTTTGAATTAAAAAAAAAATAAAAAAATTAAAAAAAAAATAATATCCTCGTTATTTTTTAGCTCAACAGAAAGCCCACCTAATGTTTGATGATTTGAACTTCTCGATAATTTCAACCTGGAAAACAACACGTATCTTCTCAACAGCAACTCAGTCGACAAAATAAGCATGATTCTTACAACGAGAGGAGAACTATTGAACCTCAACTTCATGCCACACTGACCGGATTTGCCTGTTTTATGCAGCCTCTGTAACATGAAGGAACGTGAAGATACTTATCACTTTGTTGCAATATGCCCGATTTTAAAAGAGTTTGGAATCAGACATTTCGGTGAACCCATTCTGAATGAAACTGAACTGTTCAAAAAACTGAATGGAGACAACTATGTTTCTGCTCTACGGTACAGAAAACGTATAATTGAAGAGATTTTTTAAAATAGTAATCGAACTCAAAACGAACTTAATGTTTCTTTTCTTTTTTACATAGACATGTAATTTTTAATTGAGAATTCTAAGTAATGTGAGTCTGGTAGACGGCCAAAGGCCATACCATTATAACTTGAGAATTTTTTTTATACCATAATTTATAATCTATTTATAACTTATCAAATTATAATTATTTGTGAAATAAAAGGAGTCATTAAAATTAAAAACTAACTTAAACATGCGGAAAATCACATACAATTCCAGTGTTCGAAAATAGGAAACTTCTTGTTCGGCTTTAGGAAACTCGTGTTCGAAAAAAGGAGAAAACATATTTTTCAGTTTTTTTTTCAAATTTTAATTTTTTACGCTATTTGTGATTAAAATTGTTACCGGACACAAAAGTATTTGAGTTTTGCTAGCAAAATAAATTAACAGCAGAGTCAAAGGCAAATACTTTTTATTGATCATCCCATCTATGAAGTTGCTAAATTGTTCGAAAACTGCTGCCATGACCCTACTAGATTACTGGATAACGTGAGCGGTAATACTTAATTCCGTCACGAGTTATTCGCTGACGTGTGCCGTAATTCGGCCCTGGATTCAACTCGTTTAAGCGAACTATCACCTAAGTTCTAGGCAGTTAAAAAAGGTGTTTAAAAAGCTGGACAAGATGCCAAAATCTAAGACCTTAGCTACTAAGACCCAGCTACTAAGCTGGGGTTCAAAAATTTACATATAAAACAGATTACACTATCCACGATAGACCACTAAACGGTAGTCGTCTTAAAAGTTACGGAAGTCTAGGCTCAAGCCTAACAGTAAAAACCGGTAAATATGCAATAACGAAAATAAAAAGTGTCAATAATACAACAAGCAACAAAAAAAAATAGTCACCATCAGCATGTTACACAAAATCTAGACCAAAAACCACTCATAATTCCTCATAAGTCTAATAACTGTTTTTATTCAAAAAAATGAGCCTGAAGTAACCGAAGAAATTCCTCTTAAAAGATTGAAACAGATGAAAATGTATTAAATTATAAAGTAGCTTACCCAATACGACTCGGAGGACAAACAAAAAAGAACACAAAACTATGCGGTCATTGTATAGACTTCCTTTTCAAATTGCAATATTTGAATATAAAAACAAAAACAAGATTTTAATAGCTAAACACCATAAGAACTTATTGTTTTATCTTTTATCATCTCCGTTGTAAGGACTAAAGGACTAACGCTTAATGAATGACCGCTCTGTCGGTGTCGCTAAGAGTTTGACTTAAGAATGATTTAAAACAAAGTATGACCTCTGTTGTTTCTTCAGATACATTGTTGCTGCTTATTTCATGCGAGAAATGTGTGAAGTATATTTTGGGTGGGAATTTTAAAAGAATGATCTAGTTAGGTATAAAAAAACACCACTCAATGAATGAATTTAGGGTGTTGTTGGTTTTATTTGACTTTAATTTCAATTCACACTACACACACTCCCGACCCGATTTAACACAAAAAAAAACGATATATTTCGAGTGAGCACTATGACAAAATTGAATAGCGAATGGTGTAAGTGTCCTTACGAAAAACCCGAACGCCTTACTTCGGGCTTGTTTCTGTTAGCAGAATAGGTATATAAATTTGTTTTGAGCCAATTGCACACACTATAGGGACCACACTATTCCACCACACAAAATAAAAAAAAGCAAGGATATGAATGAGATCAGAGCCGAGACATATACGCAAATCGCATCATCGCCTTACCAAATGTATATATTTTGTTATGTACACAAACAAAAGCACATACGTTTTAGAGCTGATTTTGAATTTTTATTTTTTTTATTTTTTTGTTTAAATGTGTATGTTGGACGTTATTTTACTTATTTTATTATTTTTCCTTTTTTTATTGAAATCCCTAAGTAGAATGTCCTCGTTTCGTTAATGAAGGTATGAAAATACAAATGTCGCGCCATCATCAACGGCTGAATCACAAAACAAAAGGACATCATCGTCCTTCGTTGTCGTCATCAGAAAATATAATATGCGTTTTGTTATTTTGTTGTATAAGGAAAACAACAATAAAGTCGGCGTTTCCACCCATTAATTTTTTTTTTATCTCTTAAAGTAAAACACACAACGTAAAACGTATGAAGGAAGGAGGTGGAGGAGGTTTATACCTTCTTCGTGATGTTGGTGGTCGTCGTCGTCGTCGTTGTCGTGGTCAGGATTATTATTAGAGCAAATAGAAGATCTACCGTACCGACTCATAGCGCAGAGAAGACTACACGCTGAGGGTATTTTGTGATGTGCTCTAAGCACAACATCACTTTTTACTTCACAACTCAGAGGAAGAGGACTTTCGTCGTTTCGAATGAACTTGGTGAGAGTGAAGTCCTTTTCATTTAGGAAAGTTTTTGCTCTGGGTGGGGTTCATTTGATTTGTTTTATTTTATTTGCATTGCAACGTTTTCCTTTTTTTTTATTATTTTATTATTTCTTTTCTGTTTTGAGAGCGACGACGACTGTGTATACTGATTTTATTACAATGTCCGTTGTGTAATCCTTGATAGAAAACACACCCAATTGGTAGTGATTCTGTGCAATATAGAACTTTTACTCTCTTGTCTCTTAAACATATCCGGGAGTAAAGGGATGGTTGGCTTCTCGGCAAACACCTAAACCTAATACTGGCGCAGTCTTATTGTTATTCAATTAAGGAAAGAACCTATGGTCATAGAAAAAATAGGCCTAATCACTCAGTTTTACTTAAATCTATAAAATTTTTCAGTCGCAGTGTAACACAAAAATTCTAAACTATTCATTCCATCATAGACAATAAATCGCTAGATGCTAACCAATTATTTTGCTTCTAAAACGAATCCAGATTTGACAAGTAATTTGCATGATAAGTAGGGAGGCGGCGCAGGCGTAACAAAGCTATGGAAATTTTGAGGCCTAATGTATTTCAAGGACCTACAATTTTTTGCTGATTCTGAATTGCTAAGTAGCTAAGCACTTTTCATGGCAGACTTTAACGAAGTGTATATATGTACAATGTACATACAAACAGAAAAAAAAATTTGTTGAAAACCCCATTTTCCTCTGGTATCCCCTACATGAAATTGTTTTCAAGAATACAGATGTTTATATCTTCTGCACATCATGAGGACATACAAAAATTATGGATACATGAAAAAGCTTCCAATCGTGTTTGGATACATAAGGCGTTGCTTGCTTTTCGAAAGTCATTACCACAAAATGTACCTACCCTACTTTTGACACAATTCTACTCTTTCATTCGCTAAACGCTACGTAGTCATGAAAGTCATTCAAGGACCTAGTACAACTTTAGTTTTGATTGTTAGGAACGACGACATCATGGTTTCAACTGAAGTCAAAAAGTCTTTAAAAGATGATTTATAAATTTATCGAGTACGTATACACGCACTTTCGAAAGCAAAATTCAAACATGTCGTCTTTACCCTAAGGACAAGGTTTTTTTTTTCTTGGGAGAGAGCTTCCTAGAAAACAAATGAGAGACAATTTTGGAGAAAGGAGGGCAATTATGAGATATTCTGTTGGTTTATGAATCAAGAGCTTGAAGATGCAATTTATTCAAGAAGAAATATCTTTTGAAGCTGGTCAATTGACTGGACACTTTGTCGTTGATTTATTGGCGAATGATGTTGGTTGAGGCCGAACTTGTTAAATGCTCTCATTTAAGTTAGTCGTCATGAAAGTGGCCTATTTTTTCAACTTTTAAAATTTTTATTACAAATTATAAACATAAAAAGGCAAAGCTAGAGAACAACTCACCCAATTCAAGGGGAGGCCAGTTGAAAATTTTGAATCTTCAAAGAAATGTGTCTAGTGTGAATTATTTCTTTTTATTTTGTTGAGGGCAACATTTCCCAATGCACTGTGTTCCATAACATTATAAGGGTAGTAACAATCCTTTGATGTGCGCGTTAATTATAAAAAAAAAAAAAAAATGAAAACTAAGAAACTTTTCTCTATTGAGAGCTTACTCAACAACGCAGGTATAGTGATAGAAACAGTTCTTCCAGCTAGACCAATGACAATTAGATCTTTGCTTCCTTGGTGAAACCCTGAACTATAGAAACTTCGTAGGAGATACTAGCTTCAGTTTTAATCCTTTGAACTCTATTCGCTAAATAATTTTTCAGTTGTGAATCAGAAAAATCAAAATTCAGTTTGAGTTTATTGAGGAAGATAGAGTGGTTTATGCAGTCAAATGCTTTTGAAAAGTATAAAAGAACAATTACACCAAAATTGTCGGAATCAAAAGCAAAACGAATTTAAATTACTGCAGTTTCACAGCTATGTTTATTGCGAAACCCAGACTACCATCATTGACGTATTTCTGGATTTGGTCATGAATAATCCTTACAGGGAAACGACAAAATGCTAATAGGTTTGTATTCCGCAGGATTGCACGAGTTTGCTTTTTCAGAGACTGGTAGAACGTTTGCATTTTTCCACACGTTTGGATTATTTATATATTTATTTATTTATTTCACCTACGAGCAATCAGCTCAACAGATTACATATTACAACGAAATAAAAGAAAAGTTTTAAAACTAATTTGAAATGAAATAATAGCAAGATTTCAATTTCTTAAAAGTAAGTAATACAATTCATTTAGGAATTTATCTCTGGAGAAAGACAGATCAATATGACCACAAATCTCATTGAACTCTCTAATTGATCTTGAAATTGGTTCACTCATGCCATAGTTAGTTCTGTGCCTTGATTGAAAAAGAAGATTTCTATCCCTCCACGGCCTCTCTTGAGCATAAATACAAATTAAGGACAACAATGGAGGACACTTAATATGATAACATAAAATGTCTCGCACAAAAACTATGTCATGACTAATTTTACGTGACTTGAGGGACTGCAAACCTAGAAGATTTTGTAGCTATGGAGTTTGGAATAACCGACCGTCGCATTTTGTAAAATGCATACTTCGTAAATCTGTTCTGAACTTTCTGAATTCTATCTGAAAAATATTGTTGGTGAGGGTTCCAGATGATGTCTGCATACTCTAGGTTGGGTCTTACTAATGAGGTATAAAGAGACACAAGGGTGTAGGGGTTAGTGAAGTCTGTTGAGTTTCTTTTTATAAATCCCAACATCGAGTTTGCTTTTGATATAATAGCTTCTAAATGTGGTGTAAAAGAGAATTTGGAGTCAAAAATTACGCCTAAAACTTTGAATTTTTCAGTTCTCTGAAGAGGGTTGCAATCAAGATAATATGAAAACTGTTGCATATGATGCTTTCTTGAGAGAGAAATCACAAAACATTTCTTGGTGTTAAGATTCAAACGATTTAACATACACCATCGACATAGATTATCAAGATCCAATTGGAGTTTTTGACAATCACTTATAGAGGTTACTTTCAGAAAAAGTTTCAGATCATCTGCATATATGAGGCATTTGCTGAAGTTAAAACAGTTAACAATATCATCAATGAATATTATAAACAGTAGAGGACCTAGATGACTGCCCTGTGGAACACCAGAGGTACAATTTATCTGCCTTGAGGTAAATTCGTCAATTTTGACTTTTTGAACTCTTCTTATGAATAAAAAACGAACTCTTCTTATGAGGAAGGAACAGATCCATTTAAGGAGGCTTGAGTGGACACCAAATGATTCCACTATCAAGCAATAGTTGAAAATTTGAAGTAGATAACTTTGAACAATTGAAAGTACAATTTTTAAAAACTTTGGCGATATATCATCTGGACCAATAGCATTATATTTAACTGATTTCACAGCATTCAAAAGCTCACAGTAATCAATGCAAGCAAACAAGAATGAGTTTGCACAATCGGGGATAGAAAAAACGGTTTGGGAGTTTCGTAGACTTGAGGAAAATGGAATCAGAACTTTAGACATCACTTCAGCGCTAAATGATTCATTAGATTCATCATCCAGACAAAATAACCCGTATACCGAATATGGGGACCTTTTTGAAAGAACTAGGTGTAGAAGCTCGCGCCAGACTTTTTTTGACAGCTCTGAACCATCAGTAACTTTAACTGTGAAAGAAAGGTACAAAATTCAAACCTTTCTTCCCATTGTTGACACTCTAAGCGTTCATTTGAAACAGCCAGCGGCTAAAATTTTATACGAATATTGGCCACTGTTTTGACTTTTTTTCTATTAAATCTGAATTCAGAAGACCTAAAAAGGAACTGCAAATCTTTTGCTGAATTTTACACTGAAGATGTGAACGGAGATGAACTACTTGCTGAATGCCTGAATTTAAAAGAATACTGGAAAATTATTCGACACGAAAATGAAAAAACTGGCAATATTCTAGAACCTTATAATTAAAAACAAAAAAAATTAAGATGAGTTTCCAAATGTTGAAATTGCACTTAGAATTTTTGTTTAAGTATGATGGTTACCTACTGCAGTGGTGAACGTTCCTTCTCTAAGTTAAAAAGAATAAAAAACGAACTCAGAATTACAATGGTTCAAGAAAGATTGACAAGTTTTTCGCTGATGTCAATCGAAAGCGACATCCTCTGAGGTGTCGATTTTGTAAATATAATCAATAATTTTGCTAATTTTAAATCAAGAAAAAGACTCCTTCAATAAACATTTGTCTTTCCATCTTTTTGCATATCAATATTTTGTTCCTTAAGCTACATTCCTTAAACTATCTCTGAATTTTATTTTCTGTTATTTGAATTTTGTTTATTTTCGAATTCTTATATGAAATATTTATTATTTTGTTTTTATTTTTACATTGTTCATGTTAACGTAAATATTTATTGCTCCGACGTTTACCACGATAGGGCCGAAGGAGTGGTTCCTTCGTGGTACCCTTTTCCGGTTGCCGGTTCTGAACGGCTTGTCGAGCAGCGCATAGCATGGCAATGAATTTTTTATCGGGATACTTGCCAGTTCCCCGCAGAAATCGATACCTTACATGGAAAAACATTCTTGTTTTCTGTTGGGATTCGAACCACGAACGAAATGCTAGCTGTTACGCCACGGGCATCACCTCAAATAAATCACAGCTTTCTAATTTGCCTGCTTCACAATGGTCAGTGGACCATTTTTTTAATATTACACCCACACAAAATTAACAAATCCTTAAAAGAAAATCCGAAAAGAATTTCTGAGCACCATTATGGTAGCATTTTCTGTAATTCTTCATTGGCAATCAGTATAGCTTATAAAATAAGTGTGGTGCCTATTTAAGGCATTCATCGATTGATGTTTATATTTGGCCCATATTTAGCTTATTTCCATACCAAATATTTGTTTTTCGTATGGCTGTGTTAATAAAACAACCCCAAGGCGACATGCTCCAGACACCAATCTCTACGCTTTCAAGTTGTTAATTGTTTGTTTGAACAGCTTGTCTCTGACTTGGCTTGACTTTTGTGATGTGAAAAAACAACGTGGTTTGACTTCAAATAAATTGTTTAGATTTTGACTATAGATAGACTCTTGGATGTTTACTCCAGCTGACAGTAGCTGAATAAAAAATAAATAATTGTTCTCGATTTTGCTTAGCAACTTATACCTGAAAACATTGATAAATACCTAACAAGGTACGTTAAAGCACTAAGAATTACTACACTACACTGAACTTAACATTTTGAACAGTGAAAGAGAAACTAGAACAATCAAACTGCTGCCGTATTTGAAGCTGAGCATCACTCAACGAACAGTCAAGGACTTCGCCATATAACAACTATTTTTATGCCTAGACCGGATGTTATAAATAAACGAAATCCGAGCCGAAGCAGGAGAAAACCAAGAAAGCCTTCAACAGCGAGTCGATTTTCCCGTTCGTGCAAACCAAGAAGCGCCACAACAAAACATATCGAGACAACCTAATACAGAACTCTGCGTTGAAAACGAGACAACCTAATACAGAACTCTGCGTTGAAAACAGGGTATTTATACCAACAAAGTTGAGGAAAAGAATTTCAACGCGTTAGTGGATACCGGCTCTGCGAATTCGTTTATCGGTCCAGCACTAAGAGATGAACTCAGAGCTCTGGAAATTCCTGTGCGCTACCAGGAACTTGAAATTCATTTAGCCAACGGAAGTTACACCACTACCAGAGAGGTCTATGCAGCCACTTTTAGTCTTGAAAGATGTTTGGTTCAGGCAGAAGTCGCATTTTTAAAAGAATTAACCAATGATGCGATTCTTGGAATGGACATCTTGGGCCGAAATTTTTTTTCTATATGTCTTGCAGGACAACCACTCGTGACGTCCCAAACCTGAGCCCCCACCTTTCCGGAATTAAGGTTGTAGCTTATCAGCTACACTTCCGTCCAAAACCCGTGCGCCACCAATCAAGACGAGAAGGTTCTCGTCTCCGAAAAAAAGGGGGATTGTAATGAACCATTACCACCCCTATTACAGATGACAACCCAACTGAAAATTGGGTTGTGTGCCCGTGTTATATATATGAGAAGACAACCCAATTTCAGTTGAGTTGACATCCATAATAGGGGTATACAAATTTGCCCGCATATCAACTATACTACAAAACCAAATCAACATAATCATACGATGCCTTACACATACCGCTACACAACAACACCACAGGCTCTTGAGTTTCAATACATTGAATGAAATTTTTAATTTTGAGTTCGTTCATCAGTATAACTCACACTCAGTTGCCTTCAAAACATGAAAAGGCAGTCTCCGTCGACCGTGGCAAGTTAGCGGTTATCTAGGAAAAGTTCAGGTGAGCATAATAGTGTCCAACGCTATCTCGGTGTGAATTTAGTGTCTCTCGCTATCTCGGTGTGAATTTAGTGGCTCCTACTATCTCAGAACAAACTCTAAGGTGTTCTAGTCTCATTACAGGAACCATCACACCAGGAGAGGATTGCAGAGATCCAGCGCTATTCCGAGAACTGAAGACCCAGAACCATGAACCATCAACAGTGCAATCCGAAATACCAGACCGAGGATCCCAACTGAACATCACCCAAGACCCAACACCCGCCTACATCCCAGCCAGACCTCAGGGTGGAACTGTCCAAATCAGAAGACACCCCACTCTCACCTATCAAGACCTACCTGATACTTTGGAGTAAAAATAAAAATAAAAAAGGGTGGTGCAACAGAGCGAGGAACCCCTGGGCCTAGCGCATTTCCCACAACCATGCCTTGTGAGGGAATGGAGGGGACCTACAATTTTCTGCAGGTTCCGAACGGCTAATCGAGAAAGCGCTTCTCATGGCAATGAATACTAATGGAGGACTTGCCAATTCCTCGCTAAAGGCGATACCCGTGGAAAAAACATTTTTGCCTCTGTTGGGATTCGAACTCGAACCTCTGGATTAACAGGCGGACATGCTGTCCACCACAACAAATTAAATGAAATCTTAAAACCATTGTACTAAATTTTATAAGAAAGTTATCATTTTGAAAATCGAAAATAAAAACTAACTTCATTAAACTAATGTTTTGCTGCTTCTTTAGCAGCCTTTCATAAAAAGCTTCCTCACACTACAATGAGCTTCTTTTATATTGCAATAAAAAATTAGGTCAGTATGGAGGGAAAATTTGACAATTCGTTGTCAGAAGCCATACCCGCAAAACAGTGTCCTGGATGGAATTTCTCTTTTTCCCGAAATACGAGGCTTTTACCATTGTAATGACTAACGCAGGGTTAAAAAATACATCAGCTATTTTACAAACCACAGCGCTCTCTGACATGATTCTAATTTGTTTACTTTTAAATCCAGATACCTACTTCTTAACATATTTTTAATGTCGACTCTTCTCTCACGATATAATCGTATATCGTATTTGAAATATAATTTTGTATTTCTAAATTCAGGTCTAAAAAAAGATCCTTTTGCGTAACATTTAAAAATTTAGTTTCGCTTTAACTAGAAATACGTTTTTCTGTCCGATTATCCATACAACCCTAGACGTAATTGCTTTTCTTTCATCATTGCGCTGTCCAGGGTGCTGCTCCCACAAAAAACACATTTTCAAATATTTTATCAACTGTTTTGAAATTAGGTTAAGGCCACAATCCCTTGGCAAAAGTCCTGTTTTTGTTTAGCTTTTGTGTGTTTCCATTTCTATTTCTTTAATGTCCATTTTATTCAAATACTTCTACTAAACCAAAGAACGGCACGCAGAATAACTGACCCTTGGGATTTGGTTTTCTTTTTTTTTTTTTGTTCACATCATTTTAAAATGTGGCTCAAGTGAAAAAGGGCTTGGTGGGTTATTTTTTCACTGATATCTTACAAAAATAAGTATACCCAGTTTGGGCAGTTATTTGGACTTGTCTCTTTGCGTTGGGTTACATTGGTTTTCTTTTCTCAACGAATTTTACACTTGAAGAATTCCTGTTTGTCGAATACGACTACTTTTAGTGTCTGAATTGAATAAATTGTAAGCAAATAAATACAAGGTGTGTTTTTGTCGCAACTCTTAAATCTTATAATCAGCTCAGTTTTGGATTTTATCACTGAATCCTAAAACAAATCAATACTGAGCGCTTTTTGAAATGAAGTGGCGTTACAGAAATGCACCACAGGACAACCACTGAGCTAAGATTGGTATGCAAATCGAATCTTTGATAAGTCTATTGAAATCCGGTCAATTTAGACTTAAAAACAGTGGTCAAATAACTTAAACTCCCGGAGAGCCAAATATGGTGGAGAGCTTGGGTTTACCATTTCAAGCTGATAGATCGCTAGCGGCGGAGCTTTCAACCACAAAATAAAAGCACTCAAAAGGTGTAGAACTTAGAGTTTTTTGACTGCTTGAATTCTTTTTTACTGCTTGAATTGAATTCAAGCCATCAAAGGACTCCAAGCAGTAAAAAGACTTCAAGCTGTTAAAGGACTTCAAGCAGTAAAAAAATACTTAAGGCAGTCAAAAGACTGCATTACTTTCAATGCAATCAAAAGACATTTGTTTAAATGCGAGCATATTTCCATTCAATTTGCTTGTTCGCATGTTGGTGGTAGCTTTTTCGATCCTACCTTTATACCAACCAAGTCAATGATCAAATTGATCGGTAGACTAGACATTCAAACAAAACTGTGGTATAATTCTAGTTCTATGTCATGCAGTTCCAATAACAACTTTGCGCAGAAACCTTCCGTCTGGCGATGCAGAAGCCAGTCCTTTGTTCACACACTACGCATCTGAAACTGCTCCACAACTGATTCTTTTGACTTTTGAGTTCTTCATCTTTTTCAATCATTTCCAATGCCAAAACAGCTTATTGCAGCCCACTTTAACATTTTCAATTTAAGATATTTTTTTTTTATAATTAACGCGCACATCAAGGTGTTATGAATACCCTTATAATGTTGCAAAACACAGTGCGAGCATTTAGGAAAATAGAAGAGGATTTGAAAGGAGACACCGATGCACGTTGGTTTTGAACTTTTGTGAATAGTAATGCAGGGGAAATACAGAGCCAGGTAAAGCATTCCACATTCGGATGGTGCAACTGAAATACGAATCTCTAAACTTGACTGTACGCCCAAAGTTGGGCTCAAGGTAAGACTGATGAGCATTCCTAGCGAGGTGTGTGTTGCGGCTATATTGTTTCAGGGGAAGAATGCAACTGGCTATTTCACTAGAGCACTGTTTTTGAAAAAAGCGATAAAAGAGATAGAGACAGGTGACGTTTCGACGATGTTCAAGCGAATCAATCGATTCTACTCTATTTTGTACCCTTTCAGGTAGGCGCAAAGATGTTTGAGAAGCACCTGACCAAATATGGGAGTTACACTCCAGTTTTGGGCGGATGAAGGCCTTATAAATTGTAGCCAGATCAGAAGGGGTGAAGAACTTCCTGCATTTTCTCAAGAAGCCTAAGCATTTAGCAGAGATATTGGCGACTTCAAATATGTGGTCATTCCAACGAAGATCATCGTTTACACACATACCAAGTACTGACAGCTTTTCGGTTTCTTCGATGCAATGGCGAAATGTTAAGCTTCAACGACAAGAGACAGCATTGAGTTTTCGAAGCATTAAATTCTACTCGGTTTAAGACCCCATGTGACAATGCTGTCAAGGTCAGAATTCAATGAGCTTTACAAACGCAACCGTTCCAGTTCCACATCCGAAGAGCAGGGACCTGAATTTGGAAACGAAAAGCTGAGGGTCGAGTCGTCAGCAAAACAGTTAAGCGGATTAGAAGTTTCAGACAAGAGATCATTAATAAAAATAAGGAAGAGAGTCGGAGACAAAACGTAGCCCTGGGGCACACCAGCATTTATGAAGTGGGTATCACACTTGAAGCCATCCAATACAACTTGTATTGAACAGTCGGAAGGTAATTTTAAATCCAACGAAGGAGAAACTCATCGATAACAAAAGCACGCAATTTAAATAAAAGAGCCTGATGCCAAACTCTATCAAATGCTTTAGATAGTCAACAATGACAAGAAATGAGCAAAACACAATAGTCAAACAAACAATTAAATCAACGTAAGCTTGCATATGAATGCAAATGGTTGATGTGCGGATTTTTCTGCATATCGTGTGAACACGTCGCACATCGACCGCAAAATTTGCGTACTCATTTGATGTGCAAACTAATGTGCGGCTTTTGGGACAGATTCTGCACATTGTCTGAAAACCCTTATATGCGAGTTTGCGTACACTGATTTATACGTATAGTATCTGCGTTGAATTACAACTTTTTATGTGACGTCAGAACCGCATATATGTGCGGCTTTTTATATGCTGTCTGCACGTAGTTTTATAATAACAGAAAAATAGCACGCTTGTTGAACACATGGAAAATCTACTTCAGAAACTTTACTGCACTTTAAGAACAACGTAAAAAAATAAGCGGACTTAAGGAGCTCCGGGGGCTCCACAATTCTTTGCCTCATGCCAACCATGAAAGGAAAGATAGGGACGTACAGTTTTTCGTTGATTCTGAAATGCATTTCAAGTAGGCTAATTGGCAGGTCATAAGACTATTTTATTATTTCTACTTTGCAATATGTAGTCAAATATGACAAAAAAATGTTGACAATTTAGATGAAAGAAATTTTTTGAAATAAAAATCTTAGAACCGGAAGTACTTCGATACTCGTAATCTTAAAAAAATGTAGCTTTAAATTTAATGTTAATTTATTTTTAAACCGATTAAAAAAATCCTTAAAATAACATTTACTCACCACATAACTGTAAGAATAAGAGTCATGTCCAATGACTCAAACATAACGGTTATTAATCCCTTTGGTATAAAATAAATACACTTTTGCAGATTTCTTGATAACTGTTCCTTTTCATAATACACTTATATCGATTAAAAAGAACAACAACAAAAACATCAATATTGCCTCGCACGTGCAATGCCACAAATAATTTGAAAAAAAAACATTGAACAATATTGTGACTAAGGCTGTTCAATTTCTTGCACGCTGAGATCTCTAAGATTTCAGATTTTTGGTATAGGCACAAATGTTAATCTCATTTTTTAAATATCTGACGTACAAATAGCTTTAAATCTTTTGGTCATGTAAAACAAGTTTTTTGTTTTCTAAATGCTCGTTGTAAAAACAAAAAATTATCCAAGTTTTTGTTGCCTTTTTCATAGGCACACACTTACACACACACAGTAGAGTTGAGACTTATTTTTACAAAGTTCTTTATAATTCGTCTTTCCCGGATTTTTGAGGCATGATTAATTTAGAATTATTCGCACGGATTTCGTTTATTTGTTTTGCGACTTTCTTTTTTTTAATTTTTTTTTTCAGTACAGGATAAAAATTATCTGAGTGGTGTATCACTGTCGCCGGATGTCCTCAGCTACATACGTGGCAAAAAGGTTCGTCATAATTTTAAAATACAATTCAATTTTTTAATTAAGGAACTGTGTACCTAGAAAAAAATTACGCAAATCACATTACACATTTTTGAATTGAAAAGAAAAATACAAGGTGGCCGAAAAAAAACCATTCACAAACCGCACTGATATCAAATTAAACACTAAACAGAATCAAATTATTTTTTACTGAAAATATCAGTTGTCAGTTATCAAAGAAAGGCAAACTTTTGATTTTGATTTCCATAAAAGTAAAAAAAAAAAAATATATCAAAACATTAACCAAAAAAATCTCTTGAAATCTGCCACCGATGTTGCCGAACAACCCATTAACCGACAAAATACTGAGAACTTACTCTACTTAGTCGTTCAGACTTTTCTCTTTATTAGATTGCCAGAGAGATTGTTGATCTTCGTGTATTCTACCTCTACTCGTGTATGCTCGTATGTGCCTTAACGAAAAACCGAAAGGAGGGATTTTTGATAGCTTTAAACTAATTTCAAGGATGCTTATGAGCATAACTTTTACTTTTATTTTCTATTAAAAAAAAAAAACAAATATCGCCCGAGGAAGATATCACTTTCTTTTATCCTTTCACAGGAACCATTAGACAATTTTCCTGATCGAAAAATTGTTCAGTCTTTTCCGCTCAGGGAAAAAAAAAGAAAACACAAAACAAGAAGAGCAGCAAGCACACTAAAATTCGCTATAAATAGATCGTTCGAGATTTCGGGGGAAATGAGGAGAACTTTTCTCAGAATACTAGACTACAAGTCTTACTCTCGAGTTCAGGTCCACAACGAGGAAACAATCATTACCGATTTCCCTCCGTTGATATTTTCTCGTGCGAATGAAAATATATTAATGGCCTCAACACTGTCCGACGTGGATGCTCGACATGCAACATTTTGTTTACGCTCTATTTACGCTTCCTCCTTTGGCTGTCAAGACTCAAGAGATTCGATTTAATTGTCCTTACAAAAATTCTTGAATTGATTGGCAGTTCAAAAAGTCAAAAATAATAATCGACAAATACAAAACCGGACGAAAAAAGATGTTTTATAAAAATATTCACGAAGAATGTAGAAAATCCGTGTGAGGTGTGAGATCATTTTGTTGCTAGTTCTAATTAGGATGATTTGCCGATCACATTACTTGCCCTTTAGTTGAATATATGCAAATACTACCCCTGGAAGTTTACTTCAAAATAAAGTACATGTTGTACAGATGTACACATGAGGTAAACATACCTCATAGTGCTTGTGCTCTATTTGTTCTTGGTATTCATAAATTTTGAGTTTTATGGAATTTCATTTTCTACTCCAGCGCCAGCCATGTTCAAGTTTTGTTTGTGTTCTTTGACACGGGTATTGAATGTTTGTTATTGATTGAATTGATCAAAAGAAACCATAATTTTGAAATGCCGTTCTGGGTGTTTGCATTTCAATTTTGTTTTTTTTTTTAGTGACTGAAGGCGCATGATAAAAATAAAACCAACTTCATGAAAATATAGATACAAATTAATTCTAATAACTTGAAAGTTATATCTATTTATTTCCCCGGTGGGAGATCAAATGATGCTATTAAACGGTGTTTTAAAAACGACTATTAGGCAACGACCATTTTCTAATATGAGGTAACTTCAACTGTAGACACCGAGAATGGGGTTGTTTAAGAACAAACTCTTGGGGTTACGTCCTTTTAGATATTACAATGAGATATCCTATTGCTCTCCTGTACCCAAACGGCCCAACTTATATTCCAGCTTCTCGGAGGTCGTCCCCCTCTACCATAGACATGTTCTTAACAAATATTCCTAATTGCTTTACAACTCATGTTACTGCTAATTAGTTGAGTTCCGACCACCTGGCACCTGCCTGTATGTTGTGAAACCATACTCAGCCTTCAATGTTAAATGTGCAATGTCTAGATTTTAAAAATGCCAACTGATATCTGTTTCGTTCTCAAGTATGTTCTTGTGCTCGTCAGACTCAAATTCGTCTAGATAATACTGTTTGCTCCCAAGACATTGACCTCTGCGTTGAAATGTTTGAAAAAAAAAAACGTCATGGATAGCATTAATGGTGCTGTTCCTAATAAAAAAAACTGTTAAAAAAAGAGTCTTTGTTCTTCCACCTCAAATTCTAAATTTAATAAAAATAAGAAATATATTAAGAAGAAGGTGGCAAAGATTTAGATCACAAAGCGTTTTAAGGGAAATGAATTACCTCAACCGGCAGATTACTCAAGAAATAATAGAGTTTAGAAATAGGCAATGGAAACAAAAGCTCAGCTCTTTACATCCAGGTTCTAAACCATTTTGGAATGTTTTCAAAATTATTAATAAAAAAGGATCCCAAGTGCCCCCTCTTGAGAATCTTGGGTATACGTTTACCACAAATGAGGAAAAAGCGAATATATTAGCTGTTATTTTTGGTAGCAACCACTCTACTCCTTACGCGGACCCAATTAACGATGGCATAATAGACTCAAGTGTTGAAGAAATTAACAGAATGATAGCTGTTTTCCCTGTCTCTGAACAAGTTTCTGTAGAAAACGTCGAGTTCTTAGCTCATGATCTGAAATGCCAAAAAGCACCGGGAATAGAAAAAAGCAAGAGTTATTCCAATTTTAAAACCTGGAAAACCACGTTGTGATCCAGCTAGCTACAGGCCAATAAGTTTGCTTAGCAGTATTAGTAAAATTCTGGAAAAAATTATTCGCAACAAATTGGAAATGTTCTTGAACGAAAATAGTATTATACCAAAAAAACAATTTGGCTTTAGAATAAATCATAATGTTACACAGCAAGTTCTTAGAATAACCAAACACGTCAAAGAACAATTTTCGGACAAAAAATCTACGGGAATGGTCCTTCTCGATGTAGAAAAAGCTTTCGATACCGTGTGGCACAATGGTCTATTGCACAAGCTTTTAATACACCAATGTCCAGCATTTTTAACAAAAATTATACAAAGCTATGTTAGAGAAAGCCAGTTCGTTGTTGAATTAAACTTTCTATCCCTAACAACGTTCCAGCAGGTGTTCCTCTAGGCTCAGTTTTGGCTCCAACGCTATTCAACTTTTTTGTATCTGACTTTCCATTGCTACAGGAATGTGATTTTGGCATGTACGCTGATGATATTGCGATTTTTTCGTCTAACGCCTATCCAACAATCATAATAAATAGATTGCAAAGCGCTCTTGAGGTAATATTTGAGTATTACAAACATTGGAAAATTAAAATAAATGCCGAGAAGAGTCTAGCTATCTTTTTCACTAGAAAAAGAAAGGATTGCTTCTTACCCAGAATTAATCTTAAAATTGAGAACAATGACATCCTATGGATCAGCTCAGTCAAGTACTTAGGTGTACACTTAGACAAGAAGCTGACTTTTAAGGAACACATTAATGTAACTATTAACAAAATTAACATTGCCAAGTTGTTATACCCACTAATTTGTCGAGGATCATTACTCAGCAAGCACAACAAAATGATTATCTTTAAAGTCGTTTTTCAAGCATTATTACTATTTGGATCTCCTTTTTGGGGTAACTGTGCGAAAACGCATATTAAAAATTTGCAAATACAGCAAAACAAAATCTTAAAAATGATACTTAAAGCTCCTTGGCATTTTTCGACACAAGCATTGCATGAAACGACGCAAACATTGAGAATAGAAGATAAAATTGAAGCACTCAATGAAAAATTTTTAAGAAATTGTGAAAATTGCGAAAATGTTTAAGTTAGAAATATACTGTAAAAAGGCTGTATTAGATTAAATGCATATTGTTTTCTTAACCTTCTTCTTTCATAATCTTATCTATTTATATATTTATAATTTTTGTCACTTACTTGTCAAACATAATTATCAAATAATTTTTTATCTTATATGTATGTTTATGTATATTCATTTTTTTTTGTTTATTTATTTAAATATAAATTGAACTAGCTTATTCTTATTTATTAATTACTTCTTTCCTCTCTCCTTCTACTATTCTTTTTCGCTTTCATTATATGTTAAATCATGTATAGAACTATCAAGCCTTTAATATCATTTTTATAGATTATACAAACATACTTAAATGAAGTTTTTTCAATACCATAGCTTTTTTTCAATGCAAATCGTTAGTCAAATCAAGCCTCAATCAAATATAATAAAAGGTTTTTTCAGTAGTAAGATAAAAGTTTCTATCATATCTCTGTACTGGGCAATGACTTATAAAAAAAATTGTAAAAATGCTGTTCATTTTGTATTCAATAAATCCAATAAATCCATATATATATATATATATATATATATATATATATATACATATATATATATATATATATATATATATATATATATATATATAGATACAAATTACAAGATCCATGTAAATAATGAAAAAATGAAATGAAAATGAAAAATGTAAATAAATAAAAAGCGAATTCAGTGGCATTCGAATGAAAATCAAGCTACAAGATCAATAAAAGTTCTATAAAAGTAACAAGAGGCCTTTAATCTTCACTGTCAAAGAGGTTGTCGAAGGTAACAAGAGGCCTTCAATCTTCGTATATTGGGAAAGAAGTTGTCGAAGACCTTACACCAAATTTCCTTCAAGCTGATACCATTAATTTCATCCAAATTCTCAACAGACAGGGACTCCTACAAGGAATCCCTTAAAACATATAAATATCAACTGAGGAAAAATTAAAGAACTTCCTGGAGAAACTTCGGTGAAAAAATAAAAGAAACTTCAGAAGCTTCTAGATTAAGAAAAATCCTCTCAAAGAGTCCAAACACGCCTAGCAGTTAACAGACCCATACAAATCCCTTAATATAATTCCAGCCGAACTTCAAAAGGCTGCGGATATTATTATCCCTGTCCTTGAAGTAATTCTTATCGGCTGTACCACCTTGAACTATATCCCCACTCAGTGGAGAGAGGTCAAGGCTGTGTTTATACCTAAGGCTGGGAAATCATCCCACCTAAGCCCAAAAGATCTGCAACCAATAAGTCTATCATCTTTCCTTCTTAAAACTTTAGAACGATTGATTGATATCCACCTGCGAAAAGCTATAGAACAAAACTGTTATCTAAAGCACAACACGCCTACTGTAAGGGAAAATCTGTAGAAACGGCCCTATACACCTTGGTTCGTATTCGTACTATAGAATATTCCCTCCATCACAAAGAATTCACCCTGGCCGCTATCCAAGACATAGAGGGTACCTTGAATAACGTCAGTAACTCTGCAATTACAAAGGCACTGACAAAGCTCAAAGTAGATAGTTCCATAGTGGAATTGATAAATCTAATGTTAAAAATCAGGAGGATCAACTCAACTCTAGGAAACTTATCTGCGGAACTTATCTATTCGTACTTAATTTGTATTTATTTATTTCAAAAACGCTTACAAAGTAGGACATAAGTCTTATAAAGTTCTGCAAGCCTTTGAATTAATTTAAGAATTTGAAACTATATAAAATAGAAAAGAATAAAAAAAATTAAAAAAAAAATTAAGAAAATAAAGCTAAAAAGAAAATAAGGGTGTCTTCTTACAAAATGTACATAAGTTTTAGATATTATGAAAAAGAAGAGAAAAAAAATAATTAAGAATAGTGACTATCCTAGTTAATAATATCAACGATTTGCCAAATAATTGAAAACTAATGATTTAAACCTTTTCGTGTTTCTTATACTTCTTATCGCAATGGGTAGCTAGTTCCAGAGGCGTGTAACGTGGACAAAAAATTGACGCTCAGTTATAAGATATTTACATCGAGGTTTTATTAGTATCAAAGACCTTTTTGAACTAGGGAAAGTTAGCTTAGCATGTAAATAATCAGGTCGTTGAGTTTGAATGATTTCGTGCAGATAGCTCACTTAACAGAAGTCTATTAAGCTGAGGCTACAGCCAGAGATACGTGGTACCAAATTAGATACGTGGTCATACCGCCGCCGCCGCAGATTATAGACGTAGCGGGTAATGTTGTTATATGCAACATTTAGTTTGCGATTAGAAGCATAGTCCAACTTGCAAAAAACTTCACATGCATATAGCAGGAAGTAAGAGAGTTTTTGAAAGTATCAAATTTGTTTTTGTAGGAATGAAGTTCCGAGTAACCTGAAGAGCACGTAGACTACCATAGACTTTTCCAATGGCACTATTAAGGTGGTCGTTCCAAGTAAGGGTACGATTGAAAATTACTCCTAAATTTCTTGCAGTGCTGACATACTTACTTACTTAGGTGGGCATTACAGTTCGGGGTGAACCTGGGCCTCAACCAACATCCTTCGATAACGACTTCTATTTCGGGCGAGCTCTCTCCAGTTTCGCACTCCAAGTCGGTTGAGGTCATCCTCCACTTGATTGCGCCACCTAAGACGAGGTCTTCCCCTTCCGCGATTTCCCTGCAATGTGCTTTCGAACACCCGACGAGCCGGAGCGTTTGGGTCCATCCGCTCAACATGGCCCAACCATCGTAGCCTCGCGATGCGTACTCTTCTGGCTATGCCCATGTCGCGGTACAGCTCATACAGCTCGTTGTTGTATCTTCTTCTCCACACATTGCCTTCGCATACGGGACCAAAGATCATTCGGAGAATTTTTCTTTCGAAACGACCAAGGGTTTCCTCATCCGCTTTCGATAAGGTCCATGCTTCCGCGCCGTAAAGCAGGACTGGGATGATTAAGGTCTTATATAAGGTTACCTTGGTTTTTCTGGAGAGGGTTTTGTTTCTCAATTGCCTTCTTAACCCAAAGAAGCAACGGTTGGCAAGAGTTATTCTCCGTTTGATCTCCGCACTGATGTTGTTGTCCGTGTCTACAGCGGATCCTAGGTAGACGAAGTCCTGTACTACCTCAAAGTTATGTCTGTCTATTGTGACGTTTTGTCCAATTCGTCGGTGTTCTGTGTCCTTGTTTGATGACAGCATATACTTTGTTTTGCCCTCATTAACCATCAAACCCATTTTTGCCGCTTCTGTTTCAATACTCGCAAAAGCACCTATGACATCACGCTTTTTTCTTCCCATTACGTCAATATCGTCTGCATATGCGAGCAATTGCACAGATTTTTGAAAGATTGTTCCTCTGGTGTTGACGTTTGAGTTTCTTACAATCTGTTCAAGTATGATGTTGAAGAAATCGCATGACAGTTTATCGCCTTGCCTAAAACCTTTTTCGACATTGAAGGTCTCGGTGAGTTCTTTACCGACCTTGACGGAGCAGCGTGAATTCTCCAAAGTCATCCTGCATAGTCGTACGAGCTTTGCAGGGATGCCGAAACTAGACATGGCTCTGTACAGCTCGTCTCTGTAGATACTGTCATAAGCGGCCTTGAAATCGATAAAGAGGTGGTGAATATCGATATTATGTTCTCGGGTTTTTTCCAAGATCTGCCGTAATGTGAAAATTTGGTCTATTGTGGACTTCTCCGGTCTAAAACCACATTGATAAGGACCTATCAAGTTGTTGACGTGGGGTTTCAGACGTTCACATATTACAGCAGACAAGATCTTATAAGCGACGTTAAGGAGGCTTATCCCTCTATAAGTGCTGACATAGTCGATGATTTTGTCTTCCAACTTTAATGGGTTTAAGATCGATATATCAAAGTTTTTGATATAAATGGACAGAGCTGTTGATTTAAGAGGATTTAAGCAAAGATGGTTCTTTTTGGACCATTGAAGAATGAGAAGCAGGTCCTCATCACCATTTTTCGCTGCAAATGGTCGACTTATGAGGAGCTGCACATCATCAGCATATAAATGAATCTATCGTCAATGAACTTCAAAGTGATTGCATATGCAGATGACGTCTCCATTGCGGTATTTTGAATTTATTCAGATCAATCCCTTGCCACTCCGACTACACCATCCCCTAATAGGTTTTTGATAATAACTTCAGTCTTAATCCCACCGAGAACTACCTGGGAAGACGAAGAATTCTTGAGAGATGATTCAATTCATTTCTATACAGATGGTTCAAAAACCGAAGAAGGGGTATGCTGTGGGGTGGGTGCGGGTGCATAACTTCACAGGTCATAACTTCACATGGGTCATAATTTCACCTCTAGTGGGTTATAATTTCACTTTTTTCGGGTGAAGTTATGTCCCACCTTAGGTGGGAATTAGCTTCACTTTTTTGTGGGCCAGAATTTCACTTCTGTGTGAAGTTATTTCCCACACAAGGTGGGACATAATTTCACTTTTTATTACAGTTACAAGAAATTATTGTGGACTTAATAAACTCAAATATTCCTTCTGGTGAGCAGAGAAGGTTCTTGGTTGATGGAACATTCAACATTGTTCCAACATCCACTGGCTACAAACAATTATTAATTGTGCACTTTGCATACGCAGAACATGTGAGTATTTAAGGCTGTTTACTTTTCAAAGTGATTGTAAGTTTTTGAAATCATCTTCAAAAATTATTAGTTAATCATAAAAACTGGCAATGCATAAGTTTTTATAACAAAATCTTATACATATTCCGTTATACTGCACAATATAAATTAAAACTTAGAAATATGTTCAAATATAGTGAAGCTTTCATAAATCAATTATTGAAATTACGATCTTCGACATCATATATTTTCAAAAACAGATCTCTCGTTTTAGTAAATTATATTATATAGAAATAGTGTGAATAAACAAGCGTTGTTGGCGCTAAGCAGTAAAGCAACCGAAAAAAAATTGCGCAATTTTTTTTTCGGTCGCTTTACTGCTTAGCGCCAACAACGCTTGTTTATTCACACTATTTCTATATAATATAATTTACTAAAACGAGAGATCTGTTTTTGAAAATATATGATGTCGAAGTTCGTAATTTCAATAATTGATTTATGAAAGCTACACTATATTTGAACATATTTCTAAGTTTTAATTTATATTGTGCAGTATAACGGAATATGTATAAGATTTTGTTATAAAAACTTATGCATTGCCAGTTTTTATGATTAACTAATAATTTTTGAAGATGATTTCAAAAACTTACAATCACTTTGAAAAGTAAACAGCCTTAAATACTCACATGTTCTGCGTATGCAAAGTGCACAATTAATAATTGTTTGTAGCCAGTGGATGTTGGAACAATGTTGAATGTTCCATCAACCAAGAACCTTCTTTGCTCATGATATAAAGTACCTTTCATAAGAATAATTTTTTTTTTATAAATTACAGTTTTTGATATTTTTTGTTAATAAAAATGTTTCAATAAATTGATTACAATTTATAATTTTTGTTGGCTTTTGACTGATTGGATTTCTAAAGATTTTTTACAATGTAGGTGGGAAATAATTTCACACAAATTTTAGGTGAAATTGTTGCTCACCTAAGGTGGGACATAACTTCACCCGAAAAAAGTGAAATTATAACCCACTATAGGTGAAATTATGACCCATGTGAAGTTATGACCTGTGAAGTTATGCACCCGCACCGTGGGGTGTACTCAAACCGACTTAACGTAAGTCTCTCGTTCTGCCTTCCAAACCATTGGAGCGTGTTCCAAGCGGAAATTCTGGCGATAAAAGAGGTCCTATCATGGTTAAAAGAAAACGTGATATCCTCAGCGAATATCCGGATTTTCTTAGACAGTCGAGCAGCCATCAAATCACTCGGCACTGTTTCTACGAACTCAGTAACCGCCCTTTACCTATATGTTAAGGAGATGACCAGTTCAATATTCACCTTATTTGGGTGCCGGGGCACAGAGATATCGTGGACTGCAAAGCCGATGAAAGGAACCGTTCTACCGATCTCAACCAGCAGGTTGAATATTGGTATACCAATCGTTACATGTAAATTAAGTCGTCCTGCACTTGAACAAAGTTGGGAAGGATTGCGAACTAATAACCAAAGTGCATGCTGTGAAAAAAGCCTGTCGTAAGCAAGTCTGTCCAAAAAGTAACCACTTTAGACTATCTTGTGGAGACTGCGAAAGACCGAAGCTATGCCAACATTTTGGAAACGATTTTAATACTTAAGATCAATATAATCCCAAAAACACATTAGCTACGATCCAATGCCATTAACAATGGGCATCTTCTTAAAAATGGGATCGACGAAAGCCCCGAGGTTCCATGAGTTTGGCTACGCCCGCTGTATCTTTATATTTATTTATTTATAATGTCAACTTCATGAATTCAAATTAAATATTGCCTGGAGCTTAAGTTTCCATAATTTTCTATATGGAAAATTTGAAAAAGTGATTAACAGTATAGTCACGTTTTTGTTGCAATCCTATAATTAACTCAGCAAAAAACTTTACACCCAAACAATCTAATCTCGTATAAAAAAAAGCGTATCTAAAAAAAAGAAGAAAAAAAAATAAGAAGAGACTTCCATTTCAATGTAGAACTTATTAAAGGAAGAAGCTTACATACAAGAAATTGACAAAGATATCGTCAGCCTTTCTCGAAAAGTATGGTTTTTCACTTCAACCAATTTATCTCTAATCAGTAACTTAGTGTTCCTAATGAATGAAGAGTGGATCGAATGGTTAAGTTCCACTGGAAAAAATGCAAACCTTTCTGGAATATTGTACAGATTTATTTTGAAAAGCAAAAACAGAAAGATTCCTTTCCTCAACAACTCGACAAAAACCTTTACAGAAAGCAAAAAAGCAGATGAACTTAGGAATCATTGGGTTTCTCAAAATTTATGCAAAACAAACTATAACAAAATATGTGCATGTATGAATGAGGTTACCCCAGCAAATGGATTTATTGAAGAAGAAAGCATCAAATGTATAACTGACAGGCTTAAAAAAGGGGCGCAGAGACCAGATAAAAAAACGTTTATTTGAAACATTGGCCGCGAATTGAAATAAAGTTTTTAACATAATATATATATATTGTGTGCATGTTTAAAACTACAATACTTTCCTACTGCTTGGAAAAAAAAGCTAAATCAAATCAGGCATAGAAATAGCCTTCAAAAACGCTTGCGCTTTTACGAGTCTACTGACCGTGCTCTAAGACGCCACAACGTTCTACAATTAGTTTGAAAGCAAAATCGAAGAAGTGGAAATTTCAGCACTTACAGCAGAAGTCTGTCCACAGGGTAGAGTCTTTTCACTAGTAAGCCTACTAAGATTACTGCCAACCCAAGGCTTTCATGCTATGGGCCTTCCAGAAGACCTAGTAAATGTCATACAAGACTCATAAGAAAGGCTAATATCAAGAAGGCTTAACGAACACGATACAAAACTGATGCTCAGATGAAAGCCTGTCCGTCAACCCTCATAAGACAGTCTTTTGCCTCCTCAAACATAAGCTGCAGTTTTTTCTTGTGTAAGACAGGGAAGCCCTTTGAGCTCAACTTTATTCGCTACTTTTATTGATGATTTGATTGATTATCTTTTCGTAGGTGTAGAATTTGCGGAAGTGCGGATAAGGGATAAAGGTACTGCTTTTCACGCACGGATCATCATAAACAACATCATAAAGTCTATATATTATATTTGTAACTCCAACGGAGCGACCAAGTCGCCATGAACCTGCAGCTATAGGCAAAAGACAAATGAAATAACAGCAACCCAGAAACTTCAAAAATCAATAACGACATGTATGACTGGATGCATGCGATCTACTCCTACATACGGTCTAAACGTCATTCTAATACTAAAACCAGTTCACCACTTTATAAAAATGGAAGCAAGACTTGCTTGCAACCTACCGTCTGTCTCCTCCATCAAGGGAAAATCACTTAGTGTCCGAACCCGAAAGGACATCTCTCGATAATGGACAGCCTCGAAAGACTCAATACTTTTAGTATGTTCTTGAAGACTGAGAGAACAAAAAGCTTCACACTTCAAGGCAAGATATGGTCTGGTAAATACTGACGGTTCAAAAATAAGAACTGGCAGAGGTTCCAGAATTATCGGCGGCCCTCCTAGAACAAACTGTTCAGTTGGTTTTGTAGTCAGCCGTCCATTTTCCAAACAGAAATTTTTGCAGTTAACCAAGGTGCGAGAGTAATAAGTTCATCGAACGCACGAAAAATAAAAGACAAAGTAATCTTCATTTTCTCAGACACCCGAAAGTACTTAGCTCACCTAGGTATCATAAGAGCCAAACTCCAAACTAGTCAGAGACATTAACGACAATCTCCGAACTAGAAAAAACTAGGAAAAACTCTGGCAACCTTCACTAAATTCCAGTACACCAAAGCTAGTAGAAGTAGTAATAGTAACGAGAATGTATCCAAAACTTTTTACGCCATAATATTCGGCAAAACCATCAAAATTACTATTAAACCTCTGAATCGGTCACTAAAAAAATCTTCACCAAATGAGGTTGGTAGTAGACCCCATCTGTTCTATGCCTCGAAAACGCAGAAACTTCTCTGCACATTGTAACAGAATTTCCAGCATTTTTCTGCCTTAGAAAGCAAATTCTTGACTATGAGATCATCCCCCAAAAGAAAATCAAACTCATCCAGCAACAGATGATTAGTAACTGCTGGCTCTATTCAGGAGCTGAAAAACTGCTCTGAAGCTTGAGTAGGTTTCATTCAATTAACATAATCTAAATCTAAATGTGTCCCATCGCTCGCTAGCTCGAATGAAATGTAATCGGGAAGTCCAAGTTCGCACAACTGCAGCAATTTGCAACCATTGTTCAAGTCTTTTCGTTGTAAAATGGCAAAACGTACCGACCGCAAATTTATGCCACCAATCGTCAATCGAAAATCATAAGAAACAGTGTATCCAATAAAAACACCAAACCTCTAAAAAAAACTTCTCTTTTACGCAGCAACACGAAAAATGACCACTAACAACTTTATTACAAACATAAATGTGAGAAAATTATGAATAACTTACAACAAATGCAGTTCAAGTCACTTTTTTTTTCTTTTAAGAATGAGAATGTGACACAATCCTTTGCTTTGCTTGTGCCAAAGATTTTATCAAAGAAGACCTAACGCCAGTTATGATTTTTTTTAGTATTTACTAACAACAACATACTAACAGTATTGTTCCGTTACAAATACAAATGAGAAACGTGCACTCTGTTGTGTATGTTGACAGTCGATGTCTAACAAGCAAACGCATTAGTCTTTCCTATCGAATATTCGGTTCGATTAACCGCGAAATTTCGCTCACATTTCGGCTGGGCTGAAATGGCCAATTCCGGGCTCGTATTTTCAATCGCGTTTTTCTTAAATTAAATTTTCAGTTCTTCTTCTAACAAAACTTTTGAAATTGGAAAGCAAAAGCCGCCTAACGCAATGTTTTTCATGCCAGGCTCTCCATAAAGTGAAAATTCGCGCAAGTTTTCGTGTGTTTCTTTTTTTTTTGTTGTATTTTACATTCGTTTCCAAAATGTATAGAATAAATTTTGTTCTCATGCTATCAACAATCATTCCTATCTTAGGTTCGCACTCACTTACACACATACCTACAAGTCTTTTTGTTTGACAGCTTCAATGTTTACAGATTGTTGTTCCAGCTTTACACTTTTCCATAGAAAATCTATTGATATTTATCCTGCTTCTGGCATTGAGCGTTTAATGCATAAATCTGTTCATTTTGAACAAAACAATTTCAACGAGACTTCACCTCCTGACCTAATGAGAACTGAAAAAGAAAACCAAACTACCTTTTTTTCGCACCACAAACATCATTTGCATTCCGAAAAGAACGAGGAGTCGTCGGCGTCGTCTTCTGATGAGGATGACGAACACTTAATATTGGATCTTGAGCGGATTGAAAGATCGGATCTGCAAAATCAAGAAACTCAGCTTGAAAGGGCTTTGTTAGGTGATCATATGCATGTTAGTCGTATTCAAGATGCTCATCTTTCAACGGAAAATGAGAGTCCTCAAAACGTTAATGATGCAGCAATAGAAAATGAACCACCTATGGAAGATGCTCAGTATAAATTAATAAATGAGATTGTGTCTTTACAATGCGTTGATATTTTACGATTAGAATTTTGCTTAAATGGTGGCAGGTGTTTTCTTTATCCAATCTTGAATCATAGCCTAACGTCGTGCGAGTGTGCTGAAGGATTTGTAGGCGAAAGGTGTGAAGCTAAAAGCTATGGTGAGTACCTTGCCTATATTAAAATTATGTTTGAATATATTTTTTTGTTTCGTTGTTTTTTTGTAGTTTATTCGATTTTAAACAAATAAATCCATTTTACTCCCTCTCACACACTTCTGCTATCCTTTCTTACATTCATATGCGATAATAGAGGAATTTACGCAAAGCTTTCTTCCATTTTTTTTCCTCTTCTGTCTTTAAGGCGGGGCGAATGCTACGAGCATCGTGATCTCGAAAGGATAACAACTCTCCCTCTTACCTGCTTCACATTAGGGAAGACTGAAAAGTTATTTGTTATTTCGTTATGCTTCCTACCTTTACAAAAGGGAAAATTGACTTCAGAAAAGTGTAGTAATCACCCTTACCACAAGGCCCGTAGTAAGAATTTGGGATACCGAACTCCAAAAAGAAAGAACTTGCCAGTAATTTTATCAATAGTAACAACGTGACAAATCCTAAAGTACGTTAGTGTGTAGGTACGATGCTTCCTTTTTGCCAATCGCAGTCAGAAATTGTTGCACCAGCGTTGTTGAAGGATTAATATTTATCAATAGAGGAGTTGAATAAATAAGATTTTATGTGTATGACCCACGTTAAACACCTAAAATGTCTTCAATTGACTTCCGAACTTTCAGCATTTTTCTTGCAGTGAGTAATCCTTCATTCGATTGTGCGGTGGGATTTTCTTCAGAAGTATTAGAACCTTGATGAGTATTGTATTTCGGTTACATCAGCAACAAATTTCTTCTTTTTTTTTTTGATAAAATATTACGTTAATAATCAGTAGACTAGGTCAAAAAAAAAGATTGCTACATTGAGTAAAAAAAAAAGAATCAACAACGAAAAAAACGAGAACGTTTTATTTTTTTGTTTTTCAACTTTAATCGCGAATAACTTCTAAAGGAAGCACTTTGTGAAAAAATGTAGTAAATTTTTTTTTAGAAAATTAAATTTTCTTTCAAAAACATGTTTGCAACTTTTCACTTATTGATTTGTACGTGAGTTAAGAAACTCCAAAATAAAAGTGCAAAATCAAAAAAACATTACTCGGAATTGGTTTGTCTGACATAAATTTTTACAAAAGCCTTTTTTAAAGGAAATTCAATTTTCTACAAAAATATTTTAAGTCTAATGGACAGCCGACTGGTGTTAATTCAACGAGAAGTTTGAAAAGCAAATCAATCACTGATGCTCTGCTGATTCATTATAATCATTCTACGGAATTGATAAAATAGTACTTCAAAAATCGGTCCATCATCATCTTTTGTTAACAAATTCAGATATAATTTAGGGGAGAGTGGGGCAAGAAGGACCACTTAAGCTTTAGACACTCCTAATTTTTTTCTCTAGACCTAAAAGGGATGCAAATATTTTTTTATATAGTACTTCAACCTTTGACCTTCATCATAGTTAACAATCTGAATGAATAGTTGAACAGCTGTATATATAGAGATATGCACAATTATACAAACTTATCTTCAAAGTCCGTTTTGACAGACTAGCGGGGCAAAAAGGACTTTTGAATAGGGCAACACGAGCTACTGATTTCTTTTAATAATTGAATCAAAAACAAGTGATATCAAGGGAAGTGAGGATTTTCGTATATCTTAATCAGAAGTTCAAAGTATGCTTAAACGACGGGCTTATAAAAAGCTTGAGCTCTGGCTTTTGACGTCGGCGTCGCCGTCGGTTCTGCGATGCGCAAAATCTTTTTTAGGGTTCCTTTTTTGGAAATTGAAAAGCCAGTCTCTGTCAGCCATCTTTGTTTCGTGGTCAAAGAGATGGGGTATTTTATTCGTTTCGGCTAGCTCATAAGCAAGAGCTTGAACATTGCGAGTCGTCATCTTTTTTCGAAGTCTAGCCAATTCCCAATTAATTATTTTTCTTGCTCACAGCTGAAGGCTGTTGTGAACCGTCCAAGTTTTTTTTCATTTCTATCCAACTTTATTTTGCGAATAGTTGTGGTTTCGGGATCTTAAAAGCTTTGCTGGTCTTGAGATATCCCATCTATTTCCTTTTGAGTGCGTCCATAGCTTTCTTCAAATCTTCTTTGGTCCAACCAGCACTCCTAGTCGTTTATCGAAAGTATGTCCTCACCATCTTCGAAGAATATTTCAACTGAAGTAACTAAATAGGTTGATAGTCCATAAAATAAGTTGCGAAAAATATCTTCGTGAGGAGCATTGAGCAAAACAGACTTTTCTTCGGTTGCTGTTTTGCTTTGAAAGTGAAACCAATAGTAGGGGAGCCCAAGAGGGGATTTCGCGCGTTACTCGAGCGCGTCAGAAAATCATATGGGGAGAAACCTTGCACCATGTATTGTACTCCTACCATATATTAAACCTAAATGTTGGGGCGTTCGCTGAGAGCAGCCCGTCAGATTAGTAAAAAAAAGTCGATCATCGGAAATACTCGAGCGCGTCAGATTAAAAGATGGTAGGTTGATTACATCGAGAAGAGTGTATATTTCAATAATCTGACAATTTGAGCGGGGCCTTCGTAAGTAGGCGAGTCACAAAGATGTAAAAAAAAATCGATGTTTCGAAATACTCGAGCGCGATTAATTTTTTTTTTATTTTGAAGGTAATTTTATCAGGATTACGGAAAACATATAATCTGACATTTTGGTTGGGGCGATTGAGGTAAAATCGTCAGTGAAATGTATAATATATGATGGTTAATATCTCGGTTAATATTGATATTAGCAATTGGTCCAGAAGACTTTTTTTGTAGAAAACTAAATTCTCTACAAGTTTGTAATTTACAATTTTTCTGTAGCTTTTGTTATTTACGAGATAACTGCGACAAAACGTGAATTTTATGCAAAAATCTGGTTAAGTGGCCCGTACCACCTTCCCGATATGAGTAACGACTTTGCCAAAAAGAACATTTTTGTAGAGCTTTCAATTTTGAGAAAAAAACATCTTCGGTTAAAGCGATCCCATGAAATGCCGCTGAGTTATAGTAATTTAAAAAAAAAAATCAGAGTTTCCGTGTATTTTCAATGGAAAATCTTCACACCTCTTGATCGAGCACTTAAAATTAATATTAAGGGCTCAAACTTTCAGGATTTTTTTTAAAAGTATTTTCAACAAAATTTCGATACAAAATTTTTAAATACATAATATGTGTACATATTTTTTGATTGCATCCAGTAACAAAAAATAGAAACAACAAGGAATTGTTACTTTAAAATTGTCAGACTAAGAGTACGCCCCCATATAATTGTCAGATTATCATCCTGGAGGACGAAGACATCAAGTTGATCACTCTGTATAAAAATCTGACGCGCTCGAGTATTTCAAAGTCACGTGTTTTTTTTTACATTTTTAAAAATCAGCCATGACTGATCGCCCCACTCAAATTGTCAGATTATTGAAATATACACTTTTTAGAGTACACTTAACATTCACTTTGAAAATCTGACACGCTCGAATAACTTTTTATTTTTTGTTTTTTTAACCTCTCTTTACGCCCATTTGCCCCCAGTAAATCGTCAGATTATTATATATCCGTTATAAGAAAGACAAAGCGCGTATACTCTATGAAAATCTGACGCGCTCGAGTATTTCAATTAAACTGTTTTTTTTTTACATTTTTAAAAGCTCATACACGCCCATCGCCCCACTAAAATAAAAAACTGCCATACACTTTTTTTCGTTTTAGAACGTAAACTTCACTCACGTAGGCTCCCCTACTACAATACGAAGTCGGGCAAAACAGACTACCAGTCCATTTTGCCCCATAACTTACTGGTTTCATTTGCCCAATTGAATCTAATTACTACTGACACCGATCCGATCTCACCTCGCTGTTCTCAAAAAATCAAAAAAACATACCATTTTTCAAAGCGTGATTACTCGGAAATGGTTTGTCTGACAAAATTTTTTACAAATACCTTTTTTAAAGGAAATTCAATTTTCTACAAAAATATTTGTAGTAAGTAAGTAAGCTCATGTAAGGTTAGGTCTATGAAATATAAAACACGATTGATAAACCTCTAAATAATTTATTTTTGAGCTTAAACTTTTTTGGAATTTCTTTTTAACTTATCCCAAACAATATTTTCAATATGGTTTTTGAAACAAAAATAAAATTTTTTGGCCCAATAAATTAGTGATAGTAAGTGTTACACCTACAAGGCTTGTTTTCATTTGAAAAACACCTGTTTTAGCTATAGAAGGAAATTAAGGGAGCTTTAAATCTAATAAGTTCATCCGCGCATCGCAAAAGCGGCAATTCTGTTCCCTCTTTCATTCCTTAAGTCTTGTCTAACTTCCTCTCCTTATATTCACGTTTACACTTTCCAACTTTTTTGTTTTCACTTTGCCTGTTTTCTGTTTTCTCTTATTTCTCAAACATCTTTGCGTCTACTTGATAGGGTACAAAATAGAGCGTAAGAACTGATAACCTAGAATCGATTGATTCTCTTGAACATCGTCGAAACGTTACTTGTATCACTCTCTTCTATCGCTTTTTTTCACAAACAGTGCTCTAGTGGAATAGCCAGTTGCATTCCTCCCCTGACACAATTTAGGTTTTATTTCTCCCCGTTGATTCTATGTTCCAAAAATATTTACGAAGCAGTGCTCCCTTCTAAAAATATTGAAAAATATGCTTTCAACAGGTTCTAAGATTCGATCCTTGCGATCGTAGTTTATGATTCAAGTTCAGCAAGTGTTCTTATTGGCGTAACAATGACAACACGAAGGCATTACTTTTTTTTGGTAACTCAACACCGAAATCCGATCAGGGCCGTCGGAATAGATTATAACTACATTTAAACGAAAGAAAGAGTCATCATAGAAAGAGCATTTGGTTAAAAGAAGCTTCCTTATGGAATCAAAAAATTATTTAAAAAAAATCGTTTTGTTACCTTTGAGTTTACTGAGCTCTTATTTTTCGTTTTCTTGTGTACATATTTTGAAGATGGATTTTTTTTCAATATTTCCTTTATAGAATCTTTTTTGAAGTCCATTGCTTGACTTTTTGACAAAAGTATTGGATTTTTTTAGCCTTTTCGTTTTTCGACTTCACATTATTCATTAGCTTTGGCGCTCATTCCGAAGAACTCAGAAAACTTCAGTAATGACCTGTCTGAGGTCAGTTAATTGCAATTGTTTTGTACTTTGGATACCTGCGCGTCGGATATTGAGTTTGTATAAGAAACTCTGATAATGACAACACAAACTGAAACGGTCGTGCTGCATGAAAAAATCAAAGGATTTTAGAGCTGCTGGCTCCATCAAGTATAAAGGATGATTTTTGTCTCATGTTGCTGTCATTTCACACTCAGTCCCTATACAGGGTGTCTCGTACTTCGTGTATTATCCTTTGGGGTGTGAAAATCCACAATGAAATCCAAAAACGGGCTTTGGCACGCATTCAAAACGAGGAAGGGCACTTTAAGAACTTATAATAATTGTATTTGTATAAAATGCATAAAAAACTATTAAAAGTGCCCATATTATTGTTTCATTCAAACAAACCTCAAGCTAAAATTTTTTTTAATTTCTTTTATAATTTTACCCGTTTTGTATTTTTCAAGTATCATAAAATGTATCTGTTTTTGAGTGCTTTTATTACTAAGTTTTTTTTTTTTATTATTGTTTTGTTCATCTGTAAAAAATAAAGAAACTCTATGTTTATCAGGCATTTTCTGCAAAAAAATGACCTCAAAGTCAAAAATATGTTTCGGCAAGAAAAGGAGGTGGTGCATACTTGGGGCCCTGGGCCCAAGTACGCACCACCTCTAGTACACCTATGAGACTATTATCAAATGAAAGCTTTTGTTCAATTCAATTAGTCTGCCAAATATTTTTGAATTCAGTCTTGATGATTTTGAGATAATTAGACTTGAAGTTGAGTGCCGGAAATGCGAAAAATCTGACATTTCTGCAAATAATTACGTATATCTTGAAAAGTATAGCACGTAGGACAATACTTTAGGTATCATATGAAAGATCATAAAAATATCTTTCATTTAATATTAAATACATTTTTTGAAATGCCTTGTATCTCGAAAAGACAGACCTAAAAGTTGTTTGAAAAGAAACATTTTCGTTGACGTTAACCAGCCAATATCTCGAAAAAATCAGTTATGACCTATGTTTTTTTTTTGCACCACTGTAATCACTAATTAATAAGCTTTAATTTGACATATAACTACGCTTTCATACATAAAGCATATTACGTACATTATACACAATTCCTAAAAAAAATAAACAAAAATATGTTCCACAGTATATGCACTTTTTCATTGAATTTTTCGCAATGTGCTTTTTATGCACCGCTCGCTCCCATACCGAAGAGATTGCTCTTTTAGCCTCAGATAGTTTCGCCTCTAAATGTCTATTCATATTCAAGTTAGATGTTATTACTATACCTAGGTATTTGTATTCACGCACAATTTCCGCTGCCTCTCTGTTAAATGTCCACTGAAAATCATCATTTTTGATTCTTGAAGGTTAACTTCGAGATTCCACCGACTGCATTATTCACCGAGTTTGTTTATCATGCTTTGCATTTTTTCCTCAGTGTCAGAAAGAAAAACATCGTCCGCATACAAAAGAGCAGATATTGTTATTTCACCAAACTCTATTCCGCCTCTTACTTCTTCCGTATTGTCATTAAGAAACATGACAAAAAGCAATGCACTTAAGACACAACCCTGCTGCAGCCCCATTTTTGTCGTGAATTCTTCGGATATAGTGTCTCCATCCCAGACGTAAGCTGTATTATTGTCGTACATCACTCTAAGCAGGTATATGATTTTAATTGAAACCTTCATCCCGTAAAGCTTCCAGAAAAGCGCTTCACGGTCAATGGAGTCGAAGGCCGCACGAAAATCGAAGAAGAACCCATATAGTTTCTTTCTCTTTCTTTTATATGTCTCAGCAATATTAAAGAGTGAAAATAAGTGGTCGAACGTTGAGTATTTTTTCCTAAAACCGGCTTGGAATTCGGTGAGGACATTCTTATTCTGGGTATCTATTGATTCGCACATTTTATTACGAATCCAATTATTTTGTTTTTGACACAATTATTTTTGTTTACTTCGCATTGCCTGTTTTGTTTTCCTGTTACTAAGAATTTGAATCATTTCGCTGCCCACTTGCACATCTTTTTCGCATTTCCATTGAACTTACAAATGATTATTTCGAATTTATTTTTCTCGATAACTGTTTTTTCGCATTTGGTCTCTACGGTAATGTATTGTTTTGACATTCAATTACGCTCATTATCAGATTATTATTGCTTGTGAAATCGGTTCGGCTTTTCAGAAATTTAATAAATATTTTCTTTTATTATTTTGTTTAAAAGTAAAATGAAACATGTAACTATGCATTATGGATATGTTCAGTTTTGGTGTTCAAATGAATGTTTTTGTTAATAAAACAATGTATACCCAATATTTCGAAATTTGATATTATTTCTGACTAATTGGTTCTGAAAATGCTTTTAAAATATTATATCGTAGTCGTGCCTTTCGGTACGCCCTCACACAGCTCGTCGTTGTATCCTCTTCTCCACAGATTACCTCAACCTGCGGAACCAAAAACAATTCAAATGACTAAGAGTTTCCTCATCTGCTTTCATTAAGTCCATGCTTCCGCGCCATAAATTAGGACTGGGATGGTCAATGTCTCATACCGGGTTGTCTTGGTTTTTTGGTGAGAGTTTTTCCTCAATCTCCTTCTTCACCCAAAGAAGCAGCAATTGCCAAGAGTGAATATCTGTTTGATCTCTGAACTGATGTTGTTTTCCGTGTAGTGGATCCTAGGTGTTCGAAGTCTTCTCGAAGTAATGCCTGTCTACTGCGAAGTTTTTTCCAATTCGATTTGTTGCAAGAAGTGGCCGGCGCCTCTTCTTATTCTGCTGGATATGAAACCGATGAATTTTCCTTTTTCCCGGTGAGCAAAAATTTGGACATCGTCTTTTTTTTGCTAATCGTTGTGGATTATTGTACTTAGCTCCCATACACTCGAAATACGCGTTAATTTAATTGAAAACGTAAAATTAGTCTTTATCTTCTTAGTCGGAAAAAACATGAGATTCGTTTCCCTTGAACTTTACTCAGAGGGTTGATCCGAGCCCATGTAACTATCGCTCCATTTCATCGGAGCGATAAAAAGTGAAAACTGGAGTGAATTTCAACGAATTTGGTAGGATTTCGTTTCGATTTCCGCCGATTATTTACCATTGCTGTTGTTACAGAACAGGCGAGGCGTACAGATCTTCTTGAGAATTCAATGAGTTGTCAGAAAGCAATGTGAGTTTTCGATTCTCAATAACCCCAATTCATGAAAACAACACAAACCCACTTTCATTTAAAGGAAAACATGTCTTTTTAAAGTCCTGGGGGTCAATTCCCGATCTGTGAAGCTGTGAAGTGAAAACATTTATCACAGCTTCACCGAAAATTCGATTCTCCATTAGTGAAAATCCAACCCCAAATGTCAATTTTTTTTTCATATGATAAATTACATTTCATTGCCGTATGAGTCGGTGAAAAATTCAATTATGAAAAATGGCCGCAAAACTCAAACGATGAAAAATCCAATTGGAATCCAATTGAAATGAGAGAGAAAATGAGAGAATACTGTCAGAATTTATCATTTAGAACATTTTAGTACTTTTTAGATCCGGAATCGCTTAGAATGGAATCGTGAAGTGATAAAATGAAAAAACTGTACGAAAACTGAAATGATATATTTTTTTTCACTTCACAGCTTCACAGATCGGGAATTGACCCCCAGGTCGTTACCTGTAGCCGACTTAATAAAAACCGTGGGTAACTACGTTTAGTTCAGGGAAAATCAAGGGCTTATGGGTGAGTTGAGGTTTAAAAAAAAAAAAAAAAAAAACGCTTTGTGGTGAACCTAGGGAATGAACGAATTACCCCGTAACATGTATCCTTTATTCAATGCAAAATTGGGTTTTCTCAGATTAGGAATTGGTTTGAACAATTTCAATGGCAAAACCTACCTCTGTTTTGTCATCAAGTGCAAACATGGTGTAATTAAAATGCCTTATTTATCCAGTCACATAAATGCACGGTTGCAAGTTTGGTCATTTATGTCCAAATCTGGTCATTATTTTTTCACTTGGTCACATGGTCACTTTTTATTCCATTTGGTCATTTTTTCAACGAAATGATATAAGAGAAACCCTTCAGTTTATAGGTCCTTAAAATTGAAATGTATACGTAAGGCAGCTTTCTTATCAAATTATGTAAAAAGTGCATCAATAATTCGTTCATTCAAGCTCAACGATGGCCATGAGGTAGCCGCAATGAGTTTTCTTGAAAAATTTCAGTTTACCCTTAATACCAAGCTAGGTGTTTTTTGAGTTCTGCGCTCGCCTTGAAGAAGAACTAGGACTTTGCAGGGGAGAAATCATGTAGCAAACACTTATATCAAATGACACGTGATTTTGTTCAAATAACTGGCATGTGTGGTGACTTCGTGAAAAGTATGTTGAACTGAAAACCAAGGTTTTTTGGCAGCTAGACATAATGCTGCACACCTTGTTTCTGTCAATACTGTCATACGCTTTGTTGACGTGGGGGTTTTCAGACGTTCACAAAGACAAGACATTGCATTTGATGTTAAGGAAGAGTATTCCTCTTCCCCTTCCTCTGGTGCAATTGTAAGATTTTCCATTCATTGAACATGCTTTCTCCCGACTAAATCATGCAGCTGGTACACTCTCCTTTCAAATTTAACACAAGCTTCCTTGAAAATGTCGGCGTCGAGATGGTCTGAAAAATACAGTTTTACTTGATTTAAGCTTACATACGAGTTTGCAACCCTAACTTCTTCTGATCTAGAGTATGGCAATCTTGTTAATCGTCTAAGTTGAGTCTGCATAATAAACCTTTCAAGATCCTCAGAGATGAATGCGGTTCTGCAGCTATGTTTGCTTGGTGTAATTTACGGGCTTGTTTTTTTGTTTTCCACTTTGGCCTAATTTTTTTTTTTTTTAACTTTTGGTACAAACTCTGGTTGCCATGACATTTCTATATTTCCTAAAACAAGCGCTTCTCATGCTGCTTTTTCCGTTTGAGAACTTGGTGTTCTTCCCTTCTTTCTTCATCGGAATCAATCATAGTTTTGGTCATTTCAAGCTACGTTTGGTCATTTTTATTTTTATTTTTGGATATATATTTTTTTGGAGAGTGGCAACCATGCATAAATGGGAGATTTCTTGGTTTTATTTATGATGAGCTGCATCTAAAGCTGCTTCCGAGTTACAGTGGCACACAGTGTTTAGTAGATAGGCTGGACGCATTTGTTTGAATACCTCTCTGGACATCTACTTTTCTTTTCTGCCTCCCTGTTGCAACTGTGCGCCTTGAGGTTATTTGTGAAATTACAACCAATCTATTTCTATCTACCACTGCACAAAAGAAAGGCAAGGTTGCTACTCTGTTGGAGCGATGGATTAGCAATTGGTCTCTGTTCTCCAGATTAGTAAATTAACTTCCAATTTTTTATTAAAAGAAAACTCCTGTTTGAGATTTAGTTCATTCATCTACCTTAGTCAAAATGCGTGTTCTGTGCAATTTTTTAATAAAAATTTTCATTGTTTTTGGAAAAATCGACGAAATCTGCTTTTGATTATGATCCTGGTCTTGTTCTTGGTCTTGGTCTTGGTCTTGATCTTGGTCTTGGTCTTGGTCTTGATCTTGGTCTTGGTCTTGGTCTTGGTCTTGGGGTTGGCCTTGGTCTTGGCCTTGGTCTTGGCCTTGGTCTTGGCCTTGGTCTTGGTCTTGGTCTTGGTTTGGTCTTGGTCTTGGTCCTCATAGACATAGATGTACGCCCTGGGCCCAGCCTCCATAGAAATATGCACCATCTCCTTTATTGAAAACAGTTCCAAATTTAAAATTTTTCGTACCACTGTAATTTTTATTTTACTTTGTGGGGCTCAAGTCTGGGGACATTACCAACAAGACGAAGTTGAAAGATTTGTGCGGTACTTTTTGAAACGTATTTTTCGCCTAACAGCATTTACGTAAAATTATATTCTTTATCTTGAAACATCAGTACCACCATTGTTCCTAGACACGCTCAAAATGCTTTTTAAATATATTGTCAAAACATTAGATAGATATGTAGGAGGGAAGGCTATACCCAAACAAATTCTGAAACACACGCTAGCGTCTAAAAGAAGCCTTGAAGTAGGATGAACTGGCAAATACAAATACAAACTCAATAGAAACACTTTTAATTCTATTCTTGAGAAGATTAGCCGCACAAATTATGAACAATTTGAAAGGGAATCACAAACTTCACAATATCGAATGTTACACAGCCAACTTAACTATGGTCTTAAGGATTATATGTGACCTTTACAACTTCAAAATGAGAGAGGTGCTTAGCATTTCAACGACAAAACTAGGTTAGGTTAGGGTAAAATGGCTGTCAGGAATACAACTGACACACTTAGACCAATATTAGGTCCATTGTGATACCATAAAAATTGTGCGAGGGAGTACCTCACTTAACAAAATTATTTGGAGCTTTTGATAAAGCGCAGCAGATGCAGGGGATCTGTGTCCCCCAGATCGCTTGGATCATCAAGGAAATATTTCCCTAGATGCCGTTTTCTTTCAAAGGAGAGTGCAGGGCATGAGCAGAGGAGGTGTGGGACTGTCTCCTCCTCCTGCCCACCTAAGCAACTTCTGCAGAAGTCATTAGAGGGAACGCAGAGTCTTATGGCGTGTCTTCCTATCAGACAATGTCCGGTGATGACATTGATTACGGAGCTAACTTGCAATGTGGTTATGGATAACAAATGTCTTGTGCGTTTTGGATCTAGTCCTGGCCATATACGTTTTGTTGCCACACATGTGGTGATATTGTTCCACCTATAATTTGTTCTATCCATTGCCTCTTGCTTTAGCATGAGTTGACATGTAGCGATTGGTATACCAATATTCAACCAACTGGTTGAGATCGGTAGAACGGTTCCTTTTCTGGCGAGTTCATCGACTTTGCCGTTACCTACGATATCTCTGTGCCCGGCACCCAAATAAGGTGAATATTGAATGTTCAGCCATCTCTCTAAGAGATAGGCGACAGTTAAGGGCGGTTACTGAATTTGTGGAAACGGCACCGAGTGACTTAAGGGCTGCTTGACTGTCTGAGAAAATCCGGATATTCGCTGAGGATATGACGGTTTTTTTTAGCCATGTTCTCTGATCGCCAGAATTTCCGCTTGGAACACGCTACAATGGTTTGACAGGCGGAAAGAGAAACTGACGTTAAGTCGGTTTGAGTACACCCCTCAGCCGACCTCTTTCTCGGTTTTGAACCCTCTGTATATGTAGAAATGAATTGAATCATCTCTCAAAAATTCTTCGTCTTCCCAGATCGTTCTTGGTGGGATTGAGACTTGGAACTTATTGTCAAAAACCATTTGGGGGATGGTGTAGTCGGAGTGGCAAGGGATTGATCAGAATAAATTCAGGATTGTAGCGTGGCCGATGTTATTAACGGTTCATTGGGAGATAGCTCTCATACGAATGGCTGTACTGGCGGCCATTTGTTTGCTGAAGACATCCAGTGGTGTGAAGTTAAGGAGTGTATTTAGGGCACCTAAGGGTGTTGATCTCAGTGCTCCGCTTATACACAAACAGGCTGTTCGTTGGACCTTGCTTAGATTATCGCAGTAGGACCCTTTATCAAGAGCGGTCCACCATACTACTACTCAATATGTATGTATTGGTCTGATGACCGCAGTGTAGAGCCAGTGTGTGATCCGAGGGGAGAAACCCTACTTATTACCAATGGGTTTTTTACAGGAAAATAGGGCTACGGTGGATTTCCTAATTCTTTCCTGTATATTGGCTTTCCAGCTCAGCTTTTTGTCTAGGATTATACCTATGTAGATATTTAGCTTCGTTGGAAAGTTGAAGTGAGATACCATTTATTGATGGAGTTGTTAGTTAAGGAAAAACTAATAACAGCTTAAATTTGCCCTAATTCTGTACACTCAGTTCTTTCAACTCAAAACATTTTTTGATTGATTAGTCGCACCACCTGTATAAGGAATGCTATACCTGGCTCTGTATTTCCCCTGCATTCAGATTCAAAAAAGTTCAAAAGCAATGTGCAGTGTTTCCAATTAAGGGGTAACACCACTCTAACAGCCTATAAAAAACGTGTTTTTTTTGTCGTTTTTGAAAAGTCGTTTTTCGAGAAAAACGAATTTAAGGTTTTGAGATGCATTTTTTGTACACGTGTTGACACGTACTACACTAGCGTATCTACTATTAATTTGAAATGCTTCTACTTGAATATAAATGCTTTATAATGACATCTGTTGGTGTATTTAAAAGATAGAAATCAAAATATAGGACATCTGACTCAAGTGTGGTTTCGGAGAAGTCTGACGCACTTGGGATTGCTCAAAATTACAAGAAAACAAAAATAGTGCGTGGAGTCCCTCTGCGCGGAAGAAGATAACATGTTTAGACATGATCAAACATGTTTCGACATGATCAAACTTGCTTAGACATGATCAAACATGTTTGAGCCGGGCTTACATGGAAATTTCTTATATGTACATGATTATGCCTCCACTAACTACTGTATGTACTCATTACTATATTAAAATTCTAATGAAATCTTAGAAAAACCACTCACCAACAGTTCTGATTTGTATATTTTCTTCCAAATAAAATTCCACAGTCAAATCATTCGAGGAGAAACTTAACAAATGGTTTTTTGTTACAATAATTTAACTTAATCGATTAACACATTTAGTAAGCACTTATCTAAAACACTTATCTTAAACAAATTAAAAGAAACTGGACTGAATATTTTCCATCATTTCATTGGAAAAGAAAAGAAAACACAACAATAATCGACTTTTCATTGAGCAGTTGAAATCATTTTCGCACGCCAAGACACTATTTTCACACACACATACACGATTTTCACACACACGGCACGTAAAAGAATTCAAAAATAAAATATTAAAGGCTTCAAAAAGAACAAAGGACTATTTTAAATTTTATTTTCTCTCAAAAAATTCCCACCGAAAAACACATTTTACTACAATGGAGATGGAGTCGTCGGAACGAATGGCGCGAAATTGATGACAACAACTTAGTAGCAGTGCCGAAAAGTACGCAATTGACAATTGAAAGGTTTTTGACAGAACAAAGTTGGGTTAAAACTGGTCTAGGATTTTGAAGAAACCAAATTTTTTTTGTCTTTAAAGGTACTTTAGGGTCTTAAAAATAACATACATACCAATAAATTGATGCCGGCAAAAATGTCTAAATGCAAAAACTTTCCAATTTGTGGCAGTGCCCTTCAGATATGCCATAATGATTTTATAGTAGGTAGGTCCTTAAAACTCGTAATCACTTTTTTTTGAGCTGGCAAATCTTCACCGATCTATACCAAATTTCGACAGTATATTTAAAATACCTTTCTCTAGAGCCATATGTAGGATTTTTTTTATGTTGCATAGTTTTTTTTAATCATCAATTTTCTCGTTTTTTTAGTGAAAATTTTAATTTTTTGTTCAAACGTGCACCTTTTCGCGAAAAAACAAAATATCGAAAAAATACTATACTTGCTATTGTTATATAGAAACTAAAAATGTACGGGATTTTGTTCCAGGACCAAAATTAAGGAGTTTATCGGCCCTATCGTGGTAACCGTCGGAGCGGAGTTTTCTCCGCAACGCATCTTTTTCCGGAGATTCAAGTTTGCTTCGAAGTAGTTGTCAACGTAAGAAATTTTTCACAAATGCGGCAATGCATTGCATTCCCTAAACTAAAATCTCCGCAACAAAAACTTATCGGAGAACGTCGGAACGTCCGATCGGAGAACTACCACGAAGCAAAATGTCTCCGATCGGAGAGAATCCCGCTCCGACGGTTACCACGATAGGGCCGTACATCTTCGGCCATGGACCCGTCTAAAAAATGAGGCGCCTCGGAAGAAATTCTGGACAGCCGCCATTTTGAATTTAATTGACACGAAAAAACTTGTATTTGTATATTAAAACCTAAATTATAAAACCTTTTTCACAGATTATCGATTATCTTTGAGTCACAAAAAATTCATAAATTATTCCCATTTTTTACGCTCTCGAATAGCGAATTATATAAAAAAAAAACGTTTTCACTTATGCGAATTCACCTATGTGAAAAAGAATTCATTACTAGTAAAAAAAAATATTAAAAAATGGCCTTTTTTACGCTCCTGACTACCCCTAACGCATTAAGAAAAACTTTTGGTACAACTTTTATTTCAACAAATTGCCCCCTCCCCCTTAAATCCTCTTTTCTATGTTTGAAGTGTATTCAAAACTATCTACATATGTATGAACATGAAAAAATATTCGTTATCATCCCTCATCGTTCGTGAACATTCGCTTTATTTCGAATGCAAGCGAATTGTGTACCTGTTTTAAGTTTGAATGGTCCATTCATTCATCATTGATGGGCACAAGCAATGCGAAGGCTCGTATTCGTATTGTGTACTTTTTCTACAAGCATTACACTTGTTTTATCATTGAGAGCGTGAGACTTTGTACGGCTTGATTTTCGGGTCATGATTCGAAAGCGCAAGTGATTGCACTCATGCAGTTCTCTGGTTCGAATCCTAACAGAAACCAAAAATATTTTCCAGCCGGTATCACTTTTCGAGATTGGAGGTATTGGCAAATCGTTCGATAGTAATACAAAAGTGAATTCGAATGAAAATGTGAATGCATCACTTAATTTAAATTCTCTCCTTAAATTTCTTTTGATACTTATTGCTTTTCTCTATCTTTCTTTACAGACTTTTTTCCACGAGTTCATCGTCCTCGACTGGTCTTGGCAAAGACTGTAGGTGGACCGCTGGTTATTGGATTGGCCTTTATTGACATACTATTTCTTTTATTTTTGTTTTGCAAAAATTCTAATAGAGATTAATACGTATACGTATGTATTTTGTTACATTTAATTTTCAATCGGGTTTTTTCCGCACGTGAAGTTTTTTTTTTCTTTCTTTTTAAATTTGTATTATTACGATTACATTGAACTTAAACTTAATTTTGTATGAGAGCAGTACAAATCAACGCGCGTTGCATTTTCTAAGGTTATTTAATAACATCTAAGCATTTCTTTTAAGATTTATATAACTATATGTACATTTGTAAATAACTATAATCGTGTTTAAATAAATATCGAACTAATACGTGTGCTTGGTCGACCGGAAAGTACAATTACTAAATTGTTTTTATTTCAAGAATCAATATAAATTCAATCGACCCTATCGAGGTAACCGTCGGAGCGGAGTTTTCTCCGCAAAGCATATTTTTTTCAGAGATTCAATTTTGCCGTCGTAAGAGATTTTTCACAAATGCGGTAATGCATTGCATTCCCAAAACTAAAATATCCGCAACAAAAACTTATCGGAGAACGTCGGATCGTCCGATCGGAAAACTACCACGAAGCAAAATGTCTCTGATCGGAGAGAATTCCGCTCCCACGCGACGGTTACCCCGATAGGGCCGGTTACGAGCATATTTTCCATTTGGTTTGATTTCGCCTCGTCCTGGGTTAAGGCTCTATTTTTGTGTTAATTAAACTCAAGCCAACCTTGGCCAGAGATAGCACACTGCGCATGTTGGGCTTGCAGTTGACAGCAAATGTGTGCTTCGATGACAGCAAACGCAGGACGAAAGAAAATAGAGACTCGACGGTGCAATATTAATGTGTGCCTCAAGAAACTGCTATCTTGTTTAGTTGTACAATGCATAGCCCATGTTACGAATCCTCCAACGAGTGACATGAAACGTTATCGCAACTAAACGAGGGCGCTCTGTGTTCCAATACACTTTTACTGTTGATCAAAATGGTACTGCCACTGGATTAAATGAAGCTACACAAGTCGATCTTATTCAAACGGTAATTGGATGTTGGCAGATAAGTTAAGCGAGACCACCACCTCTGTGCTTAGACCACTAAACCAAAAGAAGAACAAAATCCAACAAAATCTTTAGAGACCTGCCAAGTTTACAGACTCATAGGGTTGTCAAGGAAACCTGGGCCAACCCTGGGTAAAGTTCAAAGAACAAACCTAACTTGCGTAAGCGCTGATAGGTCCGTTAGTTGAACTTTCCCCATGGTTGACCCAGGTCTTCTTGACAACCCTATGAGTTGTCAAAAAAGAAAACCGGTTTTTCATTCCTCAAAACGCTTAACCACAAATCACCACACATCCCTGTAATTAAAAAAAATACATGCCATTTGGCAACCCTCAAATCCCCACAGCAAAGAGCTAGGGCGAGTTGGGGGAAAACCTATATCAAACCTATGGCTCAAAAAACACTCAATTTGACATCCAGGGCGAATTTAGGTTTCTCAAAAGATGCTTTGTGGTGACCCTAGGGTAACCCCAGAGCTTCAACTAACAAACCTATTCATGTCATTAAAAATAAAATTGACAGCCCTCAAATCGCCACAGCAAACCTACCTCAACCCTAGGGCTCAAAAAACACTCAATTTGACATTCAGGGCGACTTAAGGTTTCTCAAAAAAAGCGCTTTGTGGCGACCCCGGGGTGACCCTAGGGCTTCAACGAACAAATCTTATACATATTTCTTTGTTCGGTTTGAATTACTATGAGCTTTTGCATACCGTTTCCACTTTCTATTTTATTGATAGCCAGACATTAGGTCTGTTCGTTGAAGCCCTGGGTTTGCCCTAGGGTCGCCACAAAGCGTTTTTTGAGAAACCTAAATTCACCCTGAATGTCAAATTGAGTGTTTTTTGAGCCATAGGTTTGCCATAGGTTTTCCCCAAACTCGCCCTAGCTTTTTGGTGTGGCGATTTGAGGGCTGTCAAATGGCATGTATTTTTTTTTTAATGACAGGGATGTATGGTGATTTGTGGTTTAGCGTTTTTTGAGGACTGGTAAACCCAGGTTTTTTTGATAATTCACAGGGTTGTCAAGAAAACCTGGGTCAACCCTGGGGAAAGTTCAACGAACAGACCTATTTTCACGAAAATAAAATATAATTTCTACTCCAGCTAAGCAGCAGGAGTAGAATGCTCATGGGGCACAACTCATTGGGTACACACATTATGATAATGGACATCAACACATCCGAATTATGTAGAGAAGCCTAAGACGCAGAGGAAGAATCCTTTCATTTCCCCTGTGAGTGCCCGAGCTCGCTCAACACTAGGAAAAAAGGCATCGGAGAATACTTCTTCGAAAGACTGGGCAACATTTCTAAACTCCTACCTAACAGCGCATCGTTAAGCTCATACGGTTCAGGTTTCTTTGTAATCAATTATCACTAATTTCCTCTTCCATTCTAACCATCCTAACCACTTTATTTCTAATATTAATTGGTAGATAGACAATACGACTTACCACAAGCGATCAAACGCATTCGTATGTAGCAATCTGCGATTTCTTTTCCAAGTCCGAATGAAGGAAAAGCAAGCAGATTTCAATTTTGGCGATTAAATAAAAATAAAGCACAAAAATCACACAACGAAAGCACGAGTACACAACCGCGAATGTTTTACTGGATTTTTTCAATGCGAAATAAACGAAATCCCGACACAAATCTTACAAATAAGATAGTTACACATTACACTTCAAATTAGATTTACCGCAATTTAACACATTTCTTTCTACAACGACGAGACGATTCAAATAAATTCGCTACATAAATTCTTCGGGACTAATCGACCGACGACGTGAAAATTACACTGAAGGCTGTTTAATCATCGAGAAAAACAAATAATTACTTAATAATTACAAAAAGCAACACGAAAGAGCCATTTTTGGCTGATAATTTTTAACATTAGCCTTTTTTAATACGGACGAACCAACACAAAACTCCAAATTCAATAAAATCTTGAAGCAACCAAGCAACTAATTTGAAAAATTGATCTACTACAATAAAAAAAAAGAACAAACAAGAGATTGGGCACGTTCAAGAACCTATCGGATAGCCTATCTCGGATGATCGTATCCATAGAGGAACAAAGAAAACTTCTCTTTCCTCGCAACTTCCATTTGTTTACGTTGTTGCTTTCGTAACACGAGATTTATCTGTGATACGCGTATTCAACTGAATATTAAGTTGTGTCAGTGAGTTTACTAAAGCTAAGTGTACACGATTGGTAGATCTGACAATCATTGTCAGATCTGCAAACGTCTGACAATGTGTGCAAATGAGCTGCCAAAGAGGGTGAAAATTGAATTTGTGTGTACACGGTTTGCAGAAATCTACAAATATCTGCAAGTTTATTGCCAGCTATTTAGCTGACAATGTCGACAAACTAATTTAGGCAAATAGCTGGCAATAGATTTGCAGATATTTGTAGATTTCTGCAAACCGTGTACACACAAATTCATTTGTGGATCTGCAAATTCATTTTCAGTTCATTGTCACATCGCATCTGTCAAAAAAAAATTTAAGCTAAAAGTGAAATATCAAAAAAATGTTCAAGTAATTAACACATTTTTAATAAAAAACAAAAATCATCTTTAAATTTTCGATGAGTTTTTTAGTTGACAATTCACGTGTTAATTTTTTTCCTTGTAATCCTTGCCAAATTTGTCTGCCAATGAATGAATTTGCAAATGTTCTTCAAACTGGGTCTGCAAATTTACTTATTGCTAGACATTTGCAGAAACGTCAGAAAATGAACAAAATTTGTGTACACACAATTGCCACATCCGTAAATTAATTTGTCTTGAAAATGATTGATGAACAAATTTTTCTGCAAATTAATTTGGTGTGTACATGGTTGTCAGCTTGCGTGTACACGATTGCCAAATATCTGCAAATTAATTAGCAGATATTTGTCTACAAATTAGCAGCCAAATAGTTTTTCTGCAAATTACTTTGGTGTGTACACGATTGTCAGCCATTCGAGACAGATTTTTCACTGACAGATCTGGCAATATTTGCAGATCGGGCAATCGTGTACAGTTAGCTTAACACCTTAACACGAATTTCAAACTGGTTTTGAAATCTGGAAATAAAGTGGTGTTAGTAAGTTTGAGGACAGATGCCGTGGTGTGTGTGTGGTTTGGCCTCTTGTTGTATCTCCTCTGTTATCTTAACGCCAAAGATCTACTCCCATTTGCTTGGGATGGGAGATCTACTTTGAATTTATTAATTAATTTTAAAAGACTCTAATGCTGAAACACCAAAAATACTCGGATACCTTTAGATAGCTTTTGAACACGTTTAACTTAATTTTTAGGTGGTCTCACTAATCATCGAACTGTCATTGTAAATTTTTCATCGTCGTCATTGTCAGTTTATCATCATCGTTGTGGTAAAATACGTGAATTTTCTATCTCCCACAAAACTTGTGGCGAATCGCCTTGAACTCCGCCAGGACACCATCTATTCGTGATACGAAGACGCTCCTTGTCATTTATTCCTCTTCCTACATCGGGAATTTTTCCACCGAGATCTATAGAAAATATAAATTTAAGTTTAATTAATAAAAAAAAAAAAAAAACAGGACAGATAGATTTGTATCCTTTTTACCTAAAAGCACAAATCGTTTCTACTGCGTACAAAATTTAAACTGATCATTTAGATTTGGCTGTGCAGTTCAAATAGATTAATTTCTTATAAAAGTCGTTGGGATTCAAATTGTGGCCTGGATATTTTTCAAGTAATCTCAACAGCACAGAAGCTTGGTGAAAAAACAATAATCTGCTCTGACAGTATCACTGTTCTTCAAGCTATCGCCTACTCAAATGCAAGTACAGAACTAAATAAAAAAATTTAAAAAAAATAGGGTGGCGCAACTGAGCGAGGGCCTAGCGCATTTTTTACAACCACGCCTTATGAGGGATTGGAGGGGACCTACAATTTTCTGACGGTTCCGAAAAGCTAATCGAGAAAGCCTTTTTAATGCCACGGGTACCACCTACATAACCTACAGAACTTATAAGCGAAAAAGTGGTAATCATAAAACAGATCACGCTGCAAGATCAAACAAGGATTTATGGAACAAGACCTAATCACAAGACTTTCGAACTCAAAAACAACGAAAGTAAGACTTCATTAAAGATAAGGCGACTACGACAATCCGAACAAAGGGAAACCAAAGTTTATAGGAAGAATTTTTTTCTTCCTCATTTTCTCACAGACTGAGTCCTGTTTACGGATATTTTTTGTTTTTTGTCGCTTTTTCGAAAATCTTCTTCTCTAGTAAAACAAGATTTGTAATAAACAAACACAAACACTTGTGTTGAGCTCAGATTTATTTGCTACCTTTTTTATGAACCAAGCGTTGCCTCGTGATATTTTGAGGGAGACACTAATGGTCTAACGACATAGTTACCCACACAGTGCCCCTGGTCTATAACTATCGCCTCGGCGATAAACGGTGGAATATGGAACGAAATTCTATGAATTTAGTAGGATTTATAGATATATATTTTCCACCGTTTATCGCCTGCGTTTATCGAAGCGATAGTTACAGAACAGGGGCACAGGAAGCATACATAAGGATAGCGCCACTGAACCCAAAACTTCAACTTCAACTTCAATACTACCACCGGCACCGCTTCAAGGTACTAGACACCAATCGAATTCAACTTCGAAATTCTTACATAGCGAAAACAATGATAACTCACTTTGCCCGCCTGACTTAAACACACATCAATAAAACACGAGCATTTTATCAGCAAACAAAGATCCGCAGCATGTAACATCTGAGGAGCTACACTCGATTGAGAACATGTCCTACAAAACTGTAAAATCACCTTCAAAATCAATACCCTATCACAAGGCGCGACAAAACAAACTCCGACTACGACTGCCAAAGAGAAAGGACTATAAACACCGTCGTACTGAATGTTTCTTAACACATATTTAGAATTTGATAATAATTTTATCAACAAGGAAAAATTTCGTAGCAATATATTCACTACGAGAGAGTCTATGATCCTTTATTTTTGCCTTTGGTAGTATGAAATTAAATAATTACGAAGGTCCTTTTGATAGGCACCAAAAACTAATAACTTATAAATATATGAGCTCCTATAAACCCCCGACCAAAACAATATGGAGTGTTACTTATATATGTTACCAGTGAATTTGAAAACTTGATTATTATTTTCCTTCCAGAACTTAAAGTCATTCCAGCTAGGCTCCATTATTTTTAACTTTGTCAATGAAGTGATAGACAAAATATTAATAACAATTACTTTCAAAAGTAGATTTAAAACAAATAAATAGTTACGTCCCTATATAAACTTACCAAATTGTTTGATTTAAATTTTCTCAAATTTGCAGTCGAGCGAACAACACAGTCAATTTTGGACACAAATATATTTATTATTTTGTTATTTTATTGTATGAACATTCCATAAAATTCATTTTAATGCGAGTAAAGGGAATAGCACACAGGTGTACATGTACATGTATGTTCATTACATGTATAAATACCAAATTGTTTTATTAGACAATTTATAATATATAGATAGCTTTTTTTAAATAAACTTATAATAAATTCAATAATCACAAAATTATTTCATCCCATTGTGATGGCTTTTTAAGTTTCACTCAGGGAATCATGGTGAGGGGTGACATTACTGACCCTCAAACTTCACAGGTTTTTTTTATAGTAAATCGTTTTCAATGTTTGTGTTTTTTCCTTTTTTTACAGAATAATTGAGTTCAAAATTGAAAACAATCTTAAAAGAATGTTTGTTTATTTAATACAGGATAACAATTCAGATCCATTGTCTGTTCAGTAAGTTAATTTAATATTGACAGTAAGGAAATAAAATAGACTTTCATTTTATGTGACACTTTAACACTTAGAGAGAAATATGCATGTAGTAGTTTTTGTTTTTATTCCTTTGCATGAATCAATACAACAACAAATTTGATTATTACTTATGACTTACATTTGAGTAAAGAAAAATAAATGTTTAACCAGCCTCATTATGAGTTTTGACCGAGAAATATACATTATGTTGTTTGCCTGTAATTTGTGGAATCTCGCTTCGGCTCAAACTCATAATTTTGCTGGGTTCAGATTCCGTAACTTTTCAGGGTCTTAAACACGTTTTTTCACTGCCTAATGATCTAAAATGCTACAGAATCTGAACCCTGAATAAAAAAATAAAAAATTCAATACTAGTATGTGATGTGGCAACCAAAGTTTTGTAACATTGACATTGGGCGCGTTCGAGAACCTATCGGATAGCCTATCTCGGATAGCCGTATCTTGGATATCTTTTCGAACGATATAGATATCTTTTCCAGATTGCTGCAGACAACAGCTGTGAAATATTAAAATTCGACTTTTGAAAACAGAAAAACATTCAAAATATCATTGCTAGAGGATTATAACTTAGTTTTTTCGATTTCCCATACGTTTTAAAAGACTCTTATGCTAAAATAAATGCACACCAAAACAAAAAATCAACATGAAAAGAAATAAAAATAAATTTTCTATATGTTTGGATCAGCTGTTCGCTAAGGTATCTGAGGTATACCGAAAATTCACAGATAGCTTTGGTTTCTCTATTTGACAGAAATGGTTTGCATCTTTGCTAAATGTTTAACACGTAAACAACAACAACAAGCTATCCGGATACCATTCTCGAACGCAGCCATTGGAAGAGTCAACCGTAACTCTAAGTAGTAGGTAGTATTTTTAGTCAAGCGATACAGAGCTTTAAATAAAACTTTCAGCCTTCTCTTCGCTCTTCAATTTTTTTTTTTTCCTGGATCTGTGCCAATTTAGTCCATAGACTACCATAATTGAGAGTGCACACTCAAGGACTACAAAATACTTCAAGGAATAAAAAAAGGGTGTTAACTATTTAAATTTAAGACACGTTTTAGCTATTGCACGGCTCGCATTTTATCACGAGATGTAGAGTGAGTCTATTCGAATCTACGTTCTGAGTTCATGTTTCAAAGTTATTGTAGTTTGGTTTGATTTTACAGAAATAAGGCTTTGGTTTGGTATTTTTCAATAATTTCAAGTTTTTCCAAGTATAAAGTAATTTTTAAAGAACAAAATAAGTTTTCATAGTTTATGTGAAGCCAATAACTTTAATGGATAAGGTTAACAAAACAAATACACGCTTTCTAATATTTTCTTTTGTTTCAGTCTTAAAATTTATATATTTTCATATATTTACTTATCTTGAAAGTTATATGAAAGTGAGAAAAAGAATGAAAAATAAACGTCTCTTAGAAAACAATAAAAAAAGAGAAATAAGCTTTCTCGCTTTGCAGTTCTGTTGTTTTTTTTTTCTCCACTTTTTTACTAGCTTTACCATTCTCTTTATTCCTTGCGTTGTTGGTTGTAGTATAGAATTATTTAAGGTGTTCTTTTTTTAATATGGCCTCGACTCGTTATTGCATCATTTTTGTTTAGAGAGACTATTTTATCAAGACAGAATGCCTGTTTTAAACAAAACCAAAAGAGACTCGATTGTTTGCAAAATTGTTTAAGGGCCAACGTTTGTGTGCTTTGAATTATGAATATAATTATATATACTTATTGAAGAATAAAAATAATAGGTCAGGTCTGTTGTCCAAGCGACCAAAGAGGCGTTTAGTTTAGTCGAAAAATTTATTTTGAGCAACAATCGTAGGCATTTTTTGATCTTTGTCCTGTCTTTAACTTTATACAAAATCGTTCTTTTGAAATTTGTGAGAAAGTGGGTCTAGTTGTTTTTTTTTTCCGCGCGCAGGAATTTCAATTCTCATGTAAACTGAACCCAAGCATGTTAAAAGAGACAAGGCCGCACAAGAGAAATTACTTGTAAACTTTTTTGAACAACCCCAGTTTTGACATTTATTAATTAACTAAAAACAAAACTAAAAATAAACTGTTTACCTGCTTTAAATTCACGATGGAACATTTTCCATTTTATACAACTACTTTTACTTTTTCTTATTTTTGTGCGAACTTGGTAAACAAAATTCATTCGTAGACTTCTATTGGGTTTGACAACTTATCAAAGACACGGTTCAAGTCTACGAAAGTAACAAGGAGTTATGATTGCAAAATTGGAATCGGCCTTCATATCAATAATTCATAGGCGAGAGTGTAAACATCTCTCTCTTGTAAGTGCGGTTCAAGTTTACGAAAGTAACAAGGAATAAAATATGATTTAATAGAATAAATATTTTTGAAAAGACTATTCATATAAATTAAAAACAAATATAAGGCTCAAGGAGACGAATTTTCTGAAACGAGAACGATTTACTTTCATTCTTTTTCTTTTCTCTTTTTGTTTTTGTCAAGAATGTTGTTTTTTTTATCTTATAAACTAAACTTTTTTGGACTTTTTACTGCACGGTTATTGGGTTTTTCTTACACAATGACACTTACCAAGAAGCATTCTTTGAAAGCTACGCCCAATAGAAACTTGTTTGAGCTAATTATAAATTTTAATTGCTTTTTCCAGGTAATTGTATCTGGTGCGCTTTTGCGATTTGTTGACATGTTCTAGTCCAAAAAATGGCAATGGTGATCCACCTTAAAAGAAGGAGAAGAAGAACATCGTAGCATTAAAAATAATGACTAATTTTATTAAGACTTACCTTGAATTGTAGTGTGCTTGAAGATGTCCAAGCTTAAGGCTAGATTGTCGTCAGTAATATATTCAATACGACCCAATGCAACTGTTGCAAACTTATACTGAAAGAAAAATTATATAAACTTTGTATATGAAAGATGTCCGATTGCTATTACTTTTTCCCATTCCTTCTCTGGAACATTGAGTTTCTTTTTAATGCGTTCTTTTAACGCACTATATGGCTCTCCTTGTCGAGCTTTGATAAAGAATGGCACTCCAAATGAGTTGTAAATATCTTTGCTAAAGTGAGAAACAGGAATAAGCATTTCAGTATCCATCAATAAAAGTTCATCGGGGGGTATTTCTTCGATGCGGTAGATTTTATTGTGTGACTGATTGGCCATATTGTCTGGCGGTTGTAGAGCTAAAATGCAAGGAAAAGCTATTCAGTATTTAAACACTTTCATAATTTTTTTGCTTGTTACTCACATTCAAGAGGAGTATCTTCTCTGGGTCTTGGCAATAGCTTGTGGTTAGCTACTTCGACCATACGAAGTTTTCTGGTGCTGTCTTCGGTGAAATGCACCTGTTTGGCTGCTTCTTCCAGAAGATTTTTGATAGTTCCGTTCTTATTGGGATAAAGAATAAGTTCTCGTTCCTCTTTAAGATTTGGCGAAAGCTAAGGTGCAAAAAAATATTCTGCTATATATTTGCTTAGAAAAAACAGTAAAATTTTTATATGTACCCATTGGCATTTGAATTGCTTTTTATTTTCTAGCTCATGAATGTTCATAGAAAGCCTTTGATAAAAGAGCTTTTTAGGTGTACGCGGCTTAGAAAAGCACAAAAGATCCTTGATGGTGCCATTAAAACAACGCAATGCATTTCCTGGAGTATCCTTGTAGTTTCTTTGTGAGAAAAAGATTGGTGTTATTAATAAATGAAATGAAATGAAATGAAAATAAAATTAAATGAAATGAAAAACAAAATTGCACCTAGAATTGTTAGATAAGGAAATTAACTGAATAACTTACCCAATACACTTGAAAAACTGAATACGGTTAGGATCAGTGTTTATACGTTGTGCTACAGCCTGAGCCATTTGATCATAAGTGTCACGATTAGAAAGCTCCAAGAGAAAGCTACGTGCAAGCATTGCAAATTACAAAGTTCAGATCAAAGCATAAATGACATTGTTACTCACCCAGGATCTGTTGGATTACTTTTGTCGCAAAAAGTCAATTCGATACGAGAGAGTAGATCGCGAAAATAGTCCTCCACGGTTGGTAGCTCAAGCTTTTCATCCACTTGCTTCTTTTCAAATATCAAAATGTTTCCATGTAGGCTATCATGGTTAGAAAGGGTTAAGGTTCTCTCCAATGTTTCTGATTGATTCGCAAGTCGCTGCACTGGATTTGGACCACATTCTTCATATACAGCTAGTTCGGTACTGGGGTCGAATCCGAGAAGTGAATTAACTTGTGGCACTAAATCACTCACCCGTAATGAGAGTGCATATGGTCCGCAACTCAAGTAGTGCAAACGCTTGTTAGCTGGATCGTAGTATTTAAAAAATAATAAGATATCTCTCTTACGTTCAAATATTGGCAAAGGACCAACAAAAAGTGGACTTGCCAATTCAAGGAATACAACCCATGGGCCTTGCATTTCAATAACATTGCTCAGAGTTCGGTTGTATTCCTCGGCAATGTTAAAGTAGGTAAAGCGCTGAGCCTGAGATCTTTGAGCCAATGGCCATATTCTTATTCTGTCTTCTTGAACGGCAAATGCCTGGACAAGAGTTAAAATCAAATCGGCAACAGTTTGTGTCTTCTTTAATTTAAATGCTCGTACAGTGACCTTTTCAAGATCAAATATTTCTGTTCCTTGGTTTCCTTCAAAGTATTCTTCAAGAATAACATGAACCGCTACATACAATCCAGCTTCAGCACGATCTTTGCGACGTACTTGCTCCATACGTTTTTCTTCATTAAGACGTTCCACTAAATCTGAAGGTATATCATTCTCCGTTATTTCTTGCAGGACCCGTGGCAATTCAGACACCCGAATATAAACCAACATGTAAGCATTGCTGCAGTTCTTTGCATTAGCAACCTCATCATCAACACCACCATAATTCTGTTCTATAGCTTCCATCTTGGTGCAACTGGAAACGACATCGTCATCAAATTTACACCACTTGCCCTCGGCATTTGTATTGATATAGACCACGTAGTGTCCTCCATGATTATCACCTGAGTGTACTAAAACGGCATGAAGCTTATACGTAGCAGGAGTAGACTCCTTTTCAGCCAAATAGTTGTCTAAAAGAATTTCATCATGGAATTCAAAACGGTCGTTAAATTTCACCGAATTGTCAGTGAATGGATCATACTGGAACCTCATTAGGTGCAAATGAAGAACTGGTGGGAAGGATGTGAAAATGACACCTTTTTCGGCCTCTTGCAGACCATGGATGCCAGCATCATATTTATTATCGCCCTCAAGAGTTTCAGCAGCGATATAATCTTGGAAAGACTCATAGATGTGCTTCTTGCCTTTGATATTGAGCTGGATGTCATAGAAAGTTTCACAACGGGTGCTGTTACAGTCAACATTCTTACACTTGATGTAAGATGACATTTTTCCTTCGAATAGGTGAGGAACAGTTCCCTCTACGCAAGTACCCTTCATCTTAGACTCGAGCTTATCTAGCAATACCCGTAGAAATTCTTGAACATCGTGTTGCATAAAGGAATCCAGCGTCTCCCAACCAAAGCTTTTGGTCAGTTTTTTAGTACCAACTGGTTTGTCAGCAAATTGTAGGTCATGAAATACTCGTTGTAGTGCTAGGCCAACACTTTTAGAGCTGTCATCGGCTTCCGTTGGCATTTTGTAAACAGCCTTACGCAGCTGATTTGTGAAATAAAGGGTTTGCAGCAGGGAATTCATATAACAGGTGGCACCCTGATTTTTAAGTCCTACATAACCGGTGTGCTTTTTTGAATCCCAAAACACACCATGTGGAGCCTCAGCCATAACATGTACCTCTAACACAATACAATCGTTTTGAACGTAACCCTTCTCTGGGTTGAAGATATCATTCCATGGCATAAAAACTGAAAAGCCCCAGTCATTTTCTTTGTAGTAGAAAAGATGTTTGATTTTTTGCACAAATGACTCTTGACCGGATTTGAAGCTCTTCAATCGCAGCTCAGCAGATGCATGGCATGACCATGTTGTCGAGTCACTTTCTCCATTACACTGCAGAAAAAAGCCCAATGATTTAGATTCCGGTTGGGCTCGGTTATTTCGAACCATAACCATTATACGCCATGGCAAATTACGAACAAAGGTAGGCGGTGAGAGTTCGGTTTCTTTCAATTTTGAAATATTGCGAACTATGTAGGAAAAAGTAGCTTCAGAGCGTACTTCGTCTTCCAATTTTGGTCCAGTAGTTGAGCTTGGTTGTTCAATTTGTTCTTCAGCTAGAAGAGGTGTGGTTGTTGTGTCCATGCTGGCTATTTCATTTGTAGTTGTAGAATCAACTATTAACGAAGCCACTTGCATATTGGCATCATCATCAACTTGTCGTGTTTCCGCCTCTTCTTCTTGTGGTTTTTCTGGTTGCAAAGCCTGGTGTTCACGTGACTCTTTATCTTGGTCTTGTTGAAGCGGTGTTGGGCTATCAGGAGGTGTCTCAGGTGGTGTAGGTGGATCAACTTGTGGAATAATAACATCACCATCTTGTGTATCCATGGCTTCTACTGCAGTTCCGTCATCTGCAAAACCCAGCACTGCATCCGCACCAATATTAGCAGCTGTTTGTGTTTCTGTTTCGGAAATTGCAGTGGAAATAGTCGAATCAAATGTTAAATTATCTGTATCCATTATCACCGTCGACGTTGTTTGGGTTAATAATATGGCTGAAGCTACCGTTGCAATGGTAGTTACTGCCGTTTGAGCAGCTGCACTAAGAGGGCGGGCTGCCAATTGTAATACTAATTCAACGATTGTATTAATTTCTTCTTGTACTATATCTTCCCGAAGGTCAACACCTTGTTGAAGGCTAATATGCTCGTAGAGGGTGTCGACGTCGTCGTCGCAGTCCCCCTCGCCGCGGTCGCCGACGCCGTTTACTGTTATATTGTTATCGGGCAGGGTGCTGGATTATTTTCTTCAAGCACCGATAAGAAAAATCTTCTAATGAAATTAATTAAGCCCACGATATACGGTATATGCGATTAATTACTGAAAAAAAAAACTATAGATCACAAATATGGGTTATGAATAAAAATATCGAAGAAAAGGAAACCTATGAAATCAACCATACTAAAAACACACACGTTCACAAAAAACTATAAAATGTAGGCAATGTCAACACGCTTTATTGAAGGATAGAATAAAATATGCAGGTGCAGATGAGAAACGTTAACGTTTTGGTGTATCAAATTCACATCGTCATCTCGAAGTTGTGCCCGCTGGGCAGCCGTTAGGTGAATAAAAATAAAAAAAGAATAACCAGTGGAAGCTGTCGAAAATGCTCAGTAAGGAAGCCAACAAAATAAAAATAAAAATAAATAGGGTGGCGCAACAGAGCGAGGAGCCCCTGGGCCTAGCGCATTTCTCACAACCATGCCTTATGAGGGAATTGCAAGTCCTTTCGCGAGGAATTGGCAAGTCCTCCGTTAGTAAATTCATTGCCATGAAAAGCGCATTCTCAATTAGCCGTTCGGAACCGGCGAAAAATTGTAGGTCCCCTCCATTCCAAGGAAGCCAACACACCAACAAAATTGCGCTGCTGGTAACACTGTTGTACAAAACGTCTTTAATTCATACCGATAGTCAAATACAATTGATGCGCTTCAAAGAAAATCTCACGAGTTGTTCTTGTGGATAATTAAAGATCATCTCGAAAAACGTGAGCTTATCTACCTAACCACTGAAGGAATGAAACTTAAGGACATTACATTTTGAGCAGCACGGGGATCTAGCATTGGGCAAGGCTAATGGAATTTCTCCTACAATGACATTCTCTGTATGGAGATGACCGAAGATTGCTTTCTTTCTAGAAAGGCTGATGATGCACTTGGGCTGTCGTCTCTGACTAATGAATGAGAAGACTGAAAAGTGCTTCTAACGAAAAATAATTCCCCCGATTTTCGACTTCTACATCGAAACCGAGGTTATAAAAAGCGAACATTTTGTAAAATAAATAAAAGATTAAAAGAACCAAACCAGTCAATTCTACAACATTCAATTTCAGCCAAACTTTGTAAAAAGGACTGAATGCGTGATTTACACGAAAGATTTTAGAGTGGGCATTTTTTTCGACATACAAGGTGATTCTGGCACCGTTGCATATACCAGCAACGGTGTCAGAGGACATCGTGTGTAGGGACCATTAGTCTTGTGGATTTAAACAACGCTTATGAATAGAACCTTGATCGTTAAAGTAGAGTCTTGACAATATTTTAAAACATTAGTGAATAAGAGCTGTCTACAAGATGACGTTCTATCTCCCTTCTGTCAATTTTGAATTTACTGCTGAAAAGAACTGGTGAAAGAACTGGTGAATTCACTGGTGAAAGAACTGGCGAATTCACTGGGGAAAGAACTACTGAACTTCATCAGTTAATTCACCAGTGAATTCATCAGTGAATTCATCAGTGAACTCATAAGTGAATTCGCCAGTGAATTCATCAGTAATTTCATCAGTCTTAAATGATTCTCCATATGTTAGCTCCATCGACAAAGCCAATTTGCTGGCAGCAACACATCCTGATAGCATATTGGCTCCACCTGAGCTTGAGTCTGTTAATTCTATGATAAAGCAGATATTTTTCCAAATTAGATCTGTTGCGAGAGTCCTCGAAGATCTCAATATATACATAAATCCGCTAGTCCAGATGATATCCCCGCCGTTATTCTGAAGAGGTGTTCTTCTACGCTGGCAAAACCACTGCGTAAACTTTTCTATCTTTCCTCTTCTATTAGGATTTTTCCGAGCAGATGGACGATTCTTTCTCCCCTTCCAATTACCGTCCAATTGCACTTACGTCAATTCTTTCTAAGGTTATTGAAACGTTGATAAACCGTCTTGAAAAACAAAAGCTTCCGAAAAGTCCACTGGTGATTTGATGGCATATCTCTCCCAAAAGTGGAACCAATCTTTACATTGTTTTGGAGAAAGTAAGATTATTGCGCTTGATATTTCTAAAGCATTTGACAGAGTTTGGCATCAGGCTCTTTTATCGAAAATGCGTGCCTTTTATCGTATAAGGCCTTCATCCGCCCAAAACTGGATTATAACTTCAATATCTGGTCAGAAGCTCCTCAAACATCTTTGCGCCTACTTGATAGGGTACAAAATAGATTGATAGGTGTTCGTTTAATCATAGAATCGATTGTTTCTCTGGAACATCGTCGAAACGTCACCTGTCTCACTCTCTTTTATCGCTTTTTTCACAAGCAGTGCTCTAGTGAAGTAGCCACTTGCATTCCTCCCCTGAAACAATTTAGCGGCAACACTCGCCTCGTTAGGAATGCTCATAGTTTTACCTTGAGCCCAACTTCGGGCGTACAGTCAAGTATAGAGATTCGTATTTCAGTCGCACCACCCGCATGTGGAATGCTCTACCTGACCCTGTCTTTCCACTTCAGTACGATTCACAGAGGTTCAAAAGCAACGTGCATCCTTTCAAATCTTCTATTTTCCTAAATGCTCGCACTCTGTTCTATAACATTATAAGGGTATTCATAACTCCTTGAAGTCCTGATGTGCGCGTTAATTATAAAAAAAAGGTCGATGTATCGATTTTCGAAAGGAAATATGAAAAAATTGATAACCATAGCTCGGCCTTATCTAAGAGATGACAAGAGAGGAGGACATATCCCAATTGGTTGACAAGTTATGGCAGCATTACGATATTGGGGACGCAATGAGGTACACTTATTTATAGCATACGAACTTTATCTGACCTTAAGATTCCCTTATTAAAAGATCCAAGACGATGGAGCGGATATCCATGGTTTTAGCCAACCCACTCTTTGTCAGATATGCAAACGTGTGGCAAAAGCCTTTCCATCCAAAAGGCCTACCTAACCTATGTCAAAATGCCATTACAACCATATCTGCACAGAAAGAAGATATAAACATGTTTTTTGGCATTGGATTTCCACAAGTCAATGTGCGCAATTGACTGCACCCACATTGAATTCCAAAAAATCAGTGGGCACTAAAGGTCAATTCTAGATAAACAGAAAGGGACATTGTTTATTAAATACTCAAGGTAGTTTGCAACGCATCTCTTAAAATTACTGACATTGTCTGTCGTTGGAGAGAAAAGCACACACGACTCACGCATTTTCAGGGAAAGTCGAATAAAACAACGCTTCGAAAATGGTGAGTTCAAAGGTCATCTACTTGGGGATGGAGGATACTCTTGTAGCAATATATTGTTCACCCCTCTTTTGAATCCACAAACTGAACCCGATATTCGATATAATATTGCACACATAGCAACTCGAAACACAGTAGAGAGGTGCTTTGGAGTTTGGAAGCAGAGGTTTAGAATTTCACTAACAGGTTCACTTCAGAAGCATTCAGTGAGACTAGTTGACTTGCCAAAAGCCCTTAAAAGGAGCAAGGTAAGTAAACTAGAAACACTCGGGAAATCAGACGGTTCCACACTCAGTCTTATGCTGGAAACTCATTTTCCAGGAAACCAGATATCAATCGGACCACAACAATCTATTTCCCTTAGGTGAATCCGATAAATCCACGGACGTAGCTGGTACACGTCATCGTTAGTTGTTACTGACGAAGCCATCAAATATGCCGTGGCATCTTTTGATAGCTTCAAGTCACCTGGCACTGGCGTTGTTTACCCAGCTATGTTGCAGGAAAGTATAAACCTTTTGCTACCTACTTTCAAATATATATTCACTATTAGCTTGGCTCAAGCGTATATACCAACTCCATGGCAAGGTGTTAAGAGTCGCCTTCATACCAAAAATTGGTAAGCAAGACTACTCACTCGCCAAGAGCCTTAAGCTGGAAAGAATGATTGAGATTTACATACGTAAAACTCACTCCAAACACACCCTCTGTCTCAGATGCAACATGCTTACCAAAGAGCATCGGTGTCTGCTATTAAATCTTCTCCTATTTTCCTTAATACTCGCACTGTGTTTTATAACATTATAAGTGTAGTTATAACCCCTTGATGTGCGCGTTAATTATGAAAATAAAAAAATAAAAAATAAGAAAAAAACTCATTGACTTGTTACACTGGACCACTATTGTACTAAATAAACAATCATTCAATCAATCAAAACCTAATGCTGAGCACCTGCACAACCTTCAAACGCTGCTAGCTCGTTTAGAACGCCATGGACTGAGATGTCGATTGAAAAAATGTCAATTTGCGAAGAGAGAAATCGATTATTTGGGGTCATGTTTTTGACGCCACAGGCATACGTCCTTCGGAAGCACGGTTTGCATCAATTCGAAACTTACTCGAACCAAAGAATGTAAAAGAGCTAGAAGCATTCATCGGAAGATCTGGAAGCTCAAGAACAACAGCAAAGCCTAGGCGTTCTAAAAGAATCCGTTTCAAGTCAGATAGATTTGTTCCAAAATAAGTATGAAGGAAGCTGATGTGTTCTGGTAGCATTGTCATTGTACATTTCTTACCGAGTTTTAACAACCCTGTTTTGACGTTGGTTGTCAATTAGACATCACATTTTCTGCACTCTCAAAAACTCATTGATTCCCGCTCAAACACTTTGCTAAGACACTAGCCTAAATTTCACATTAATTTTAGTTATAATAAAGTAAGATCAAGATTGAATTTCAATCGTTTGTTTCATTTTGAACAACCAAAACACAACACTTACTATTTTGAAAAGTGATCCAGGAATGCAAAAACCTCTCTGAATGCGGTCAGAAGACTAGGTTCATTGATTTTTTTGTGTTTCAGAGATCAGACCATCACGGCACCTTTGTCAGGACCTGAACCAGGGCTTTGTCTGCCAGGGCCTTCATTGAGGGTTTCAATCAGCGATTGGATCTGTCAAGAGCACAACCGTAGATGAAATGCTTCCATTGGATGCAGACAGACCAAATTTATGCTTCCCAATTTAAATAAATATTGTTGCTATCTCGTAGCCGAAAAGAATGTAGAAAGCTTGTTGGCATTGCCACGGGGCACTTCTTGGAGCTTAAGTAATACCACACTCTGTGAATATTTTGCATTTTCTCGTATCAGGTTACAGATACTCGACGCAGACATGGTGAGCACTCATGACAGCGTCTTTTGGCTTTTCTCCGAACATCTAGAAAGTTATTTTTCAGAAAGTTCCTATTTGATAGTACAATGGACTGGTATTTAGGTCTGAGTGCTCCAGTTAGTATTTTAAAGAAACCTCCAGCAGAAATAGCAATTAATCGCTAAGAAACGTTTAGGAATAGTGAGACATTTAAATTTTTATATGTCCCATTCACCTGAACACTTCAAATACTAAATTTGTAAAGCTGGCCCTTATTCAATTTCTAAAGTTCACAAAAAACGAATATTACTGTAGCAATAAGTGGGTTTTTTATTCGTAGGTATTTAAGATGACATTTACTACGAGTAGGTACATTGCGTGGATGGTGAAAAACAGAGAGTAATTTTTGTATGCCCACTGCCACATACGATTCGCTGTGCTTTAAATTTTGTGATTCTTTAACTTAAATGATAATTCTTTACTTTTGAGCAATATGGAATGATGAAATTCGACAAAATGGTATACAGAATGTCTAACGAACTGAACTTGCTTCTGAGCCTACACTGAACACAAAATAAATAAAATAATATTGTAATAATAATAAAAGATGATGAAAGAGTTGTCTTTTGTTAATTAAATGACATTTTTTTAAACAGTATTAGTCTAAGGTTGGGGAGGGAAAGATTCCCTTAACAAAACACATTTCGATTTTATAACAAAACGACGATGAACCACCACAAAAAGCTAACTGCATGCCTTAATGACATTCAATAAATAATCTGAATAAAATTTCTTTCTGCAAACAACATTTATTGCGGCTTGACTCATGAATCACATGTATTATGATTTTACTGCCGGTAAAATAAACATAAAGCGAAATTCTTAAATATCTTCCAAATAAACAACTATCCGAAATATACCTAGGTGTGTTCCAAAGTTCCAAGATTACAGGTTAACTATTTCGTTGTTACTTCATCGGATACGAACCCTACTAAGGATGTCTTTTCTTACTTATTTTCCTGGACTTTTTAACACTTGCCAGCAAAATATTTATCAACAAATTCACACCACACACTGAATGCACAATTGATAAAAAAAAAATCAATTAAAACACAATGTAGCAGCATGAGACAGACTATCGTTACTATCGATATCGAACGAGAAAACAGAATCAAAATAATAAAAAAAAACTGCGTTGTTGACATAAACCCTGTTTATATAGGGTTGAAGTGAGTCTGAATCACAGCTGACATCGCTGACAGTTGAGAGGATTTGAGAACGTAGAAAACTAAGAAGGCAAGAAATAAACAACAAAATGTATTAAATTTTTTTACTCCCTTTGCTTTGAGACACAAAAATTACTTACAAGCTTCGTTTATTCATGACATGGTCTCAATTTGTTAGTTACAAACTAATATCTTTCCAAAGGGACATCTTTACAAGTAGGGAGAGTATATGGTTGACTGGCTTTTGGATGTCATTTAATCGTTTATTTCTCTGAAACTTGTTAGTTCTGAACGCAAATTATTTTGTTTTGTTGAAAAGCTGTGCTGCGTTTTCAATGGACACGTAGAGACCGTGCATTTGAGTTTCTTTATTTAGCAACAAGTTGAAAACAAAACAAAAAATCTCTTTTTTCTTTTATGAAACAGAACTGCTTAAACCATACATATCAGGGATGGAAAATTTGGTACCGAATTCGATACAATTAATGCCGTTTTCGTTTGGTAAAACTAGAGTACCCTTTTTTTTTTTAGAGTACCCTGATTTTTGACAACTCAAACGAACATGAAATCAGAGTACTCCGTTTTTGTCAATGTATGTGTGCGTTTGACATATAGTTTGCTTTCATTGCAATTGACTACTTTCAGAAACATATATCTCTGCGTATTTCATGAGCAATTAAGTAAACATTTTTTGAATGGAGTAAAAACTGACAAAAAGAACTTATATCTAAAAAAGATACGTAATAGACTTCATAAATGTCCAGATTGATTCTATACAAAGGTAATTTAAGGCAATAAGAAATTTTTTTGAGCTCGGACAACAACAAAAACAGCATGGACAAGTTATGCAAACCAAAACCGATAGGTTTGTGAACGCCCGCGTGAACACAAAATAGATGTGTTCAATGGCTTTTTTTTAGATCAGAACAGCACAGCACAGCACAGAAGCAGTGAAAAACGTCAGGCAAGTTAGAACAAGCAAACTTGTCAAAATAAGCAACAACAAAAACGAAAAAAAAACAACCACCAATTTTCCTTTTTCTGATATCAATTTAATTTAGCGTATTTTCGTCACGAATAAGTGATTTTTTTTTTCAGCACAAGGCTAGGTGTTATTTTCCTGATTTTATAAAATTTTTCTGAATTTTTCACAATAATTAAAACTACAATTCGCTTAAAAACTACGAGCAAAAAGTCAACAGCTGCTTTTGACAGTTTTCACCAAACTTGCACTTGCTCAAAAGGAGGTGCAGAAAATGCTGTGCTAAACTGTTCTAGAACAGCTCATTGAACACAAAAAAGATCAGAAAAGAACAGAAAATTTCTCATTGAACACCAAAAGTCTGATCTTTTCTGTCTGAAACTGTTCTAGAACAGGTCATTGAACACTCTTAATTCGAAATGAGATGCCAAGAATGACAAACGAGAAATGTCATTTATGTTGGTGTGAGTTTACTCTGAAAAAATTTCTAGAGTAGCAAAACTTGCTCTGAGGGTAATTTCAGATTACCCCGAGAGCAGCCAAACGAACACAACGTCACTCTGACAGCAAAAAGAGTACCCTTAGGGTAATCTTTTTTCCCAAACGAAAACGGCATAAATTTTCAGAAGTACAAACTCACAATTTGCAGATTTGCGTCTTTTACGTATTACATGAAAAGAAATAGACACGAAATAGAGGAAATTGAACTGATTGCAAACGAAACTCATAATTTGCTTAGAGATTAACCCATAAAGCCATCGTCGCGAATGCATTCGTTTTCACACCCGCAATCATTAAATCTCTTTTAGCTCTGAATTTCAGAATTCAGATTTGTCTTCAAAATCGTGAGCCATCTAATGGTTTCATTTTAAACCACAGCTTTTTACACTAAGAGCTGTTCTCACTCGCTATCTGGAAAGACAGGACGCCGCAGAACGAAATGCCGCTCTACGTTTGAACTATAAAATGGGAAAATATTGAAAACTTATTTCCATAGTGAGTGCTGTGTAGCTCAAGCAGGGCGGTTTTAGAAATGAAGCAGAAACAACGTCTAATCTACACAAGTTTGTGCGAAAAGTTATTATCCAAAATGGAAGCCTCACAGACGCCCTTGTAGTGAATGTTTGCCACAAAATTTGCTATTATTGATAAAATTATTGACAAGTTATAAATATCTGTTGCCAAGCGTTCATTACGAAAATGTTTTTAGTCATTTCTATTTGACATTCGTAGTTCGAAATCGCTACGACGGGTCTCATGATAGGGGTGATTGAGAGTGGCATGCTGTTGCATAACACTCGGTGCGCCTAGTGTGAGATTCAATCCATTTTCTAGATTTCGGTCAATGGTGGTAGAGCCATGCTAGTATTTTATTTTGTATTCTGTATTGTATTAAAAAGTCAACCATAATGTTTGAAATCCAAGCCAAAATGAAAACTGGTGATTATATCGTTCTGCAACGGCAAAAATATACAAAGTTGCATAAATTTGTCAACCACGACTCTACTGCAACTCTCGGTAAAGATCAGCTGGAGCTCCGCGCGGGCGTCCATACTACTCTACCTTCAAAATAGTACAAAAAAGGCCGACAAAGATCATTTCGACATTTTGCAAGCATGCTCTGAAAATGAAATGCAGAACATTGTCGAAGTACTAGGTGGCTCTCGAAGTGGTGTGGATAACAGACACATTGTTGACGATGGAGAATTGCAGAACTTAGGGCCCGATGATATTTATATCCAAACTTCGCAAGAAATGCAATGATTCATCGAAAATCATTGAAAAAATCGTTGAAGTCTAAGACTTTTAGGTATGTGCATTACCAACCACCTTTTGTGGAATAACCATATACTTGACATCGCCAAAAACGCAGCAAAGTGCTTAGGCTTTCTTCGGCGATGCAAGAAATTTTTTTCACCCAATGACCTGGCAGTCATCTACAAAACGTACATTCGTTCAAGATGGAGTAAAACTCCCATATTTGGGCAGGTGCCTTCAACCCACCTCAATCTTTTGGACAGTGTTCAGAGAAGAGCCTTTAAAATGATACGAACATCGTTGAAACTTTCACGACACTCGAACATCGTCGTAATGTTTCTTGTCTCTCCTTATTTTATCGTTTTTTTACAGACAGTGCTCTTACGAGATTGCCAGATTGCATTCCTCCCCTTAAACAATTCAACCGTAATACTCGCGCTTCCAGGAATGACCATCAGTTTACCCTTGAGTCCAATTTCGGACGTACTGTTAAATACAGAGATTCCTTCTTCAACCATACCACGCGAATGTGGAATGTATTGCCCAGCTCTATTTTTCCCTCTCATTACAATCTTCAGAAATTTGAAACTAATGTGCATCGGTATCTCCTTTTAAATTCTCTACCTTTTTCCTAACGCTCGTACTGTGTTACTTAACATGTTAAGGGTAGTCACAACCCCTTGAGTGCGCGCAAATTATAAAAAAAGGGATCTTCTGAAGAGCAAGAAGCAGTTCTCGAGTTATTAGTTCAAACGCTGACTGACGAGAACCCTAGTAAAAAACCGATGTTAGAAGAAACCAGCAAACCTTGTCAGCCATCTTCGTCAACAGGAAAACAGAAACAAAAAAAATGGCAACTTGAGAATAAACGAGCCTGTGAGTTGATTAAAGAGAAGTTTGATTCGCTCGTTATTGCAGCTAAAGAGTGCCCACTGAGTATAGTCAAAGCAGTGTTATCTTTTATAAAGCCTTCAAGGCCAATGTCATATTTAGTCAATGCAAGGAAGCTCTGATGGAATTGTATGTCGAGCTGAAAACAACTACCGAAGTGACAAGTCTGTGGATACACAATCCGATGATTGTGTAGGTCGGTTACTTAATTCAATTATAAATACGAAAATTGGTCAATAAACCATCTCTGTTAACCGACTTAATGACATAGATTTGGATAATCTCTGATTCACGTAGGATTGCACGCCATACCAATGCCACACAGTCAATACCACAATTGATTATTTCGGCACAAAATTTTCAAAATCGTTTTATCATCGATCTTGGCGATTTCGATGGCACGCCTGAGCTGTGATTGGAACCTTTTGGATTTTTAAGTGGGGAACCATTTGAAGGACCGATAGGTATTATTCCAACTTAAAACTTAAAGATTAAGAGGACCAGTGAGCTACAACCAACAACCGACAAGATCTTGGGAGATCGGAATGGAAGAATGCACTGCGGCAGCCACCTGAACAAAGTTGTGCCTTGTACAATTTCGCTGTTACTAATAAAGTCAAAATACATGGCAATAACCTGAATTTTTAAAAAGAAACTTGTATCTGGGCACTGATACATCGTTCAGCTGTTTCTCAAATACATTTCACATTTGGCCTCTTTAAAAAACTAACATAGGACCTGTTTTAATACAATTTTAAGTGTTCTTAATACAATTGATAAATTTCAGTTTCCATCCCTGATGGTATCATCACCGTTTTGTTTGTATGTTTATAATCGGCAAATCGTAAACTGGTTACTTTGTTCATATTGTGCATTTGAAGGGAGTTTAGATTTAAGAAATAAAATGTGAATATTGAACATCACTAGTCCCTACCCTACCCTACCCTTTGTGAGTCTTTTTCAATGGACGATTCAACGACCACGAACATTTATTTTGTCTGCCGAAAAAACTCACCGAGTTTCAAGGCCAAACGAACAGTACTGAGATCCTTTTGCATGGAATCGATATAAGTCCCTCAACTAGCACCAAATGGCCTCTAATTGCTCCCATTTACTGATAACTATATGACGATTTGGCGGCGGTTGGCGCCACTATTATTCATAAGAATACAGTTTTTAATTTCCATTTCGATGTGCCTAACAAAAGATCGATGTGATTAAATTATTGCGAATTATAAACGAATTTCTCTCCACTCGTGGAGAGAAATTGTATTTCCATGCGTTCCGCAAAAATAAAAACTAAAACGACACAAGAACGTAACGAAAACAAAAGAAACATTTTGCAAATCGACATTTTTTTAGACTCCATTGTGGATATATTTTTAATAAGACAAAACTTACCTAGGTATATCAGGAAAAATGATTTATTATATGTATTTTGCTTGTTTTTTTTTTTTAATTTGTTTAGGTTGTTACTTCACACTTTTTTCACGAAATGAATACAGGCCATTTCCACTTGCGTAGGCACAAACTTATTCGGGTGATTTGAAAAACATCAAAAACTTATTCAAATGAACAAAAAAAACTTTTGTATTTATCAGTAGCCAATGTTTCTACTTTCTAGGATGGCGTAGTTCTGGTCTTTTCGTTATTTTACAAGTAACGACTGAAAAAAACCCGGTTTGCCGGAAAACTAACAAAATATTTATTTGGTTGATATCATGAAACACTACACGATTTACAGCTGCAATTTACATCTACACAAGTTGAGTCACTTATCACGAATGAGAATATGGAGAGGGAAGAATGGAAAACTCAATTACCTCGTTTCCACTTAGAATCGGGTAATCGGATCGGATTATGATTCAGATTTCGATGCAGGTATCTACTTACCCACTGAATCGAGTAATATAGGTATACAACACACTATTTTGAATCGATCCAGCTACAAGAGGTGTATCGGATCGGGTAATCCTATTTCAATTCGATCTAGGTATACACTGGCACTAATTCGAATTGAAGTGTGATTCAATTCTAAGTGGAAACGAGGTAAATGTCTGCTATGCATTCATTCAATCTAATATAGGACCGTTTGAAAATGAAACGATAACACAATTCCGAAAGGCGAAGTTCACATTGGTCGATTTGTTCAAGCAACAATTTCCCAATTTCCATGTTTCATTCAGAGTAGATCTGGAATTACTCTAAACGCCGAAGATCTGCTCCCATTTGGTTGGGAGATCTACTCTGGATTCAGACACACATGCAAAAACATTTGTTCTATCAATCTTTAATTGTGAAATAATTTACTTATTTTCAATTTGTGGTGCAAGCGTTAGTTTAAAAGAATTGCTATAAATTATGAGAAGAAAATTGCAGAAAACAAATTACATAATATGGAAATATGAGTTCCTAAATGTGAACGTCAGTTTAAACTTCAATACTATCAAGAAATCTGAAAACATGGAGTAGGTATGGATTTGAGAGTAATGGTGGATTTACATGCATCTGCAAGTGCAGATGAAAATCGGAAAAAGACACAAAATGTAAAATTCATACTTGTCTGATAGAGAGGGAACGGAACATCTGCACTTCCTTAGTTATGGCTGCAGATGAAAAATTATGGGTGCAGATGAACATGTTCATCATTTTAACTTTTGTGCTTTGTAGTCTTCATCCGTCTCGCTTTACTTTTCTGCACTTCTGCAGTTGCAGATGCATGTAAGCCCAGCATAAATCTTTGAGATTTCAATGAAAAACGCTATTAGGGGAATAAAGAAAAAGAGTGAAAACCATTACTTCTCTTGCCCCGCAACTTTCATTTGCTTACATTAGCCGTGATTTATTGGGAATAAATGGAGTTTATGTGAAAGTGAGCTTGGGAAGTGAATATAGCCAAAAAAGCGTTTTATTGAGACTCGCAAGTAAAGTGAATATAGAAATTCCAAATAAAACACGGCTATTGTTGCTTTTGTAACACGAGATCTATCTGTGATGCACGTATTCAGCTGAACACTTTATTTTCGGACTTCAAACTGGTTTTGAAATCTGAAAATGAAGCGGTGTTTGTGAAGTCAGTTCGGGGTGAACCTGGGCCTCAACCAGCATCCTTCTATAACGACTTCGATTTCGGGCGAGCTTTCTCCAATTTCGCACTCCAAGTCGTAAGTACGTAAGACTAGGTCTTCCCCTTCCGCGATTTCCCTGCAATGTGCTTTCGAAAACCATCGTAGCCTCGCGATGCGTACTCTCCTAGCTATGCCCATGTCGAGGTACAGCTCATACAGCTCGTTTTCTTATATATTTTTCTCCACACATAAGGCTTGTTCCTTGAAATTTACCCAGGATTGACCCAGAGGTTACCTTGACAACCTGGGTTTTCGAGTCTTCAAAAAACGATAAGCCACAAAATCACCGCACATCCCTGTCATTCGAACAAAAATTCATGCCATTTGACAGCCGTGTTCCTTACCAAAACTCGCCCTATCAAAAACCTAGAGCGAGTTGAGGGAAAACGCAGGGCAAACCCAGGGCTCAAAAAACGCTCAGTTTTACATTCAGGGTGAGGTAAGGTTTTTCAAAAAACGCTTTGTGGCGGCCACAGGGCTTCAACGAACGAACCTATTGTCTTTGCCCAAGTAACATTTTTACTCTCATAAGACTCTCCAAGAGCCTTACTACACTTATTTCTGAGAGTTAAATGTAATCTTGTAGAGCTCTCCGAGATCATTATGAGACTCTTATAAGCCTTAAATGGCCTAGTTATAGGAGGCTCTTGGCTACTCATAGCAAGAGCAAGACTCTCTTAGTGATACTTCTTGTTTCCTTAACAGAGTTTAGTTCTTCTTATGAGATGACAGATTGTGAATCAAATGCCTCTGGAAAGAATCTTATAAGGCTCTCCTTACTCTAGCTATGAGAGGGCGTCTCTTCCTATAGGAGCAACTAAAACGAGAAAGGAATATTTTTAGACTTCAAAAAGTCATATACCTTTCTCATTTAACATTTTTTTGCAAGAAAGAAACAAACTACTATTTAATTCATGTTTGTATGCTATGTTCAAAAAAAGGATGAAAGAAAGAAACAAACTTCTGTTTGATCTTTGTTTGTATGTCTTGCTCAATAAATGATAACAGAGTACGAACATAAATATATTGTGAAATGATTCTCATAAGTCAAGGGGGTTGCACATAACATATTAATTAATTGAATCGAAAGCCACAAAAAGTGCATGCGGTTGAAATTTTGTCAACTAATTTAGACATTTTGCTTCGAAAAAAACAAAGCGCCTTCGCAATAATGAATATTTTAAGAATATCATTCATAGTTTTAATTAGAAAAAGGGTTACCATTTCTATCAAAAAATTCCTACCAAGTAATTAAAAATTTTCTTTTTTGTGCTTCCGCATACCTACTGGTATTTTGTCGTCAGTAATTTTTGGCGAAGCATAATAATGATTATGACAAATACTTTCACTGCTAAAAATTACAGTAATTCTGACAAAATGTGAACCGCGTAAGTAATAATAATGCCAGAAAATAATGGCAAATGTGCCAAACCATCTTAAGTAATATATATATATATTTTTGGCGTTTTTTTGTAGCAACGAGAGCAGACATAAAAAATTGACAAAATTAATAAATAATAATAAAAAGTCGTTGCACAACGGGCAGAAGTGGTGCGCCAAAAATGTTCATAATTTTGTAAAAATATTGTAACAAATTTCTCATATGTGTAAAAAGGCCAACGTATAGCATATAAATGGTAAGCCAACCGATACATGTTCACAATCTTTTCATTACAGAAAACTATAACAAATTTGTTTCTCAAATCAAAATTAGTTGAGTAATATATGGCTTAAGCCATAAATGGCCTGCACCTTAATATTATTTTGATACCATACAAAATATATATTAATTGCAGTCGCAGCACAAAATGAAAAAATAAACCAGCCAAGCAAAAAAATGTTACTCCGTGAAATTTAGAAAACATGCTAAGCTATTTCATCGAAGTTGCAATTTCTTATGGATGGTCACTCTAAAATCACATCGAAATATTCTGTTTGCATTTTGTAATATGGCTACCGCTAATAAGAGCTTAAATCTTCCATGTACACCTTTATGGGAGCTAAGTTATCTTTACTCTTCTTACAAGACTATTAAGAGAGCAGAGTTTGTAAAAGTCAAGAATCAGAGTTTCGTTATGAGAGCAAAATACTTTTTATAGGAGCTCAAATGCTTTTTTAAGATTAGGTCTAAGTGTAAATGAAACAGGTATATTATGTTGAGATTGAATGGTAAATAAAAGAGACTTGGGCTTTCGTTAGTGTAATAAAACTCAGTAGGATAATTTTTTTTTTTTTTATCACTTGTCTTGAAAATTGTGTCAGCTAAATCTGCAATTTGTGGGCAAATCTGCACTTGTTCTATTCAGAATGATTTCCTTTTTCGCAGTAATTGCAGTCTTCAGCACATCCACAATATCTCCTCCATCGACTGCCCCGTCAAAAGACATTGCATACCTGCAGGCCATGAATCGCGTAACTTTCTTGACGAAAAAAATAATGCTCTCATAAGGATCCTATAACAAGACTTTTGTTATTTGAACTCTTCAGTCTTCACAGCTTCTTGTTATAAGAGGTTTAAAACGGAACTCCTATAAGGGTTTTCATATAAGTGTAAAGTAACTTAAGCTCTTCAATAAGTCTTGTTATGGGAGTGTAGATATTTCAAAACAATACAAAGAGCTTAACTCTCACAACAAGATTCTTTTAGGAGTGTAAGTATAGATACTCTTGTTACAAGCATTAAAATTGCACTTGTTATAAGATTTAAGTACTTATAAGCTGCAAAAATTATCAACTCCTATAATAAAACTGTTATGAGAGCTATTTAAGTTTCATAACAAGATCTTTATTCTTAAGTCTTGTTATGGGATCTAAAAGAATCTTATGGGAGCTTTTTTCAGATTTCAAGAGCTTAGCTCTCGAGAGCTTGTTAGTTGGGTGCATACGGCCAAGAATACATACAAGCCATGAAAATTAATACATAATTTTAATCGTTCCGGTGCTAATCTCAAGCAAAATGTATACTTACCTCTGATATGGCGTCTAAATTGCGAATGCTGGGTTTAAAAAAAATTATGCTTGATCAATCTAGTCGCGTCATTTGTAACTAATCAACTGTAATTGCAGCTGACCTACTGCAATTGCGTTTGACAGACAACAATCGAACGCAACTGCGGATTGTAGACAGAAACTGCGTCTTTCCATTCATTGTAAATTGACAGAGATCCAAAACATCCATGAGGTAAACATAATTATGCTATAGCTTCGATTTCGCCTGGCGTTCATAAGTTCACCTATGACAAAATCATCACAATGTCGCTTTTGGTTTTATATTGGCCCTATCACAGACCCTTCGTGAAGATTTGATACTACGGACGACTAAAAGGATTTCGAATGTTATGTTACGAAATTTGTCATTAACAAATTCTATATATTTGTTGATGTGGTACCCGTGGTGAGATGATTAGCATGTCCGCCTGTTAACCCAGAGATTCGTGGTTCGAGTCCCAACAGAGGCAAAAATGTTTTTCCATTGGTCGGGTGTCGCCTTTCGCGAGGAGTTGGCAAGTCCTCCGATAGTATTCATTTCCATGAAAAGTGCTTTCTCGATTAGTCGTTCGGAACCGGCAGAAAATTGTAGGTTCCCTCCATTTCCTCACAAGGTATGGTTGTGAGAAATGCGCTAGGCCCAGGGGTTCCTCGCTCTGTTGCGCCACCCTATTTATTTTTTATTTTTATTTATTTTTTTTATACATTTGTTGTGAAAAATTCATAACGAAGATATTTTAAGGGGTTTCCATTTTGCATTTTAGTGCGAATTTGTTGCAACGAGACTTGTGAGGGGGGATTATACGTTGGTTCATGTTCAAGATAACATAACCTGACTCGAACTCAGTGCAAATTGTTCAAACTGATTGTTCTGACTGATCTTTGCTATGTTGGAACAACAAAACAACTTCTTCGACAACGAATTTCCAATCATAAATCTGATATAAAATCAAAAAATTCGGGGAAGACAGCACTGGCTCTTCACGCTGTAGAAACAGGACATGTTCCAGATTTTAAAATAGTGGAAATTCTTGAAACGGAGAGACATACATCAAAACGTTATACTCTCGAGACGCTGCACATCATCAACAACAAAAACAACATGAACCGAAAACAGGACACACAGAACATTTCAGCAGTATATTGCTCACTGGTTTCCAAAAACAAATTCCAGAAGAACAGTTGACACTAAACTGTTGAATGACAAAACCTCTCTGGAAGTGGTTTCTTCATCAAAAAGTTTTCATTATTAAAATCTTTCGTTTTAACGTACATATGTCAACTTGAGTTTAAATTTCTGTATTTGTTAAATTAAATGTAAGTCAAACAACAAGCCTTATTTGTACGACATGTGTGTATATTATTACCTACTTTCCTTTTTGTTAATAAAGACTCCCCTGAAGAAGATGGCAACTACCATCGAAACGTTGGGAAAAGAATGAAATAGAGTTTTTCTATTCATTATAACATTACGACCAAACGAGCCGATGAAAAACATTCATAGTTTTCTTTTATAACTACAATTCAACTTGGTCATTAAACATCATTCAAATGATTGTAATTTTGCTCGTTTAGACAACTTACAAAGGTAAGAAAAGAGAAAAACAAACATAGCTCGTCCTCAAAGCGAATGGACGTAAGGATAACCCAGCTAAAGCTATAACGTTATTGTGTTTTTACGATGCCCAGTTGCTATCGTTTCGCTATAGAATAAAGTTTTACAGGAGAAAGAAACCAACAAAAACAATACATTTTTGTTTTTTCCAAACTATTTTATTTTTAGCTATTATTCTTATTTTTTTTTTCACTTCTATATTGTTAAAAATCAAAGTACATAAAAATGCAATAGAAAAAGAGAACTGCAATTTTATTTATTCAGTTTCATAATAGTAAACATATTTTGCTTTCTTTTGTCAATTCGTTTATTGTATTTTGTATATGTATTAGTTTTAGTTTTGTTTTTATGAAGTTTATGTTTTTTTTTAACGCAGCGTATTAGTTGTTTTATTTCTCTTCTTTGAAATTTGATTTTTAATCTCGTTAAAAAAGAGTTTCCTATTGAATGAGATATAATTTATACTTTTTTGTTTTTGTTTTCTGTTTGATGAATTTTTTTTTTCGAGAACTAAATATCTTATTTTTTTATTTTAATACTTTTTTTGCCACTGGCAATTTAATTTCGTTTTATAAAAATATAAAGAAACATTTAAAAAATGTTTTTGTTTTGGTATTTTTTTGTTTTTTTTTGTTTTTTATAATACGCAGCCTTTTTCAGAATGAACATCGAATAGCTGAAGGTATGGGTTTCGGTTAACAAGTATCGAATGCAAACTGTTATGCTAGGCTAGTAAGGGTTAATTTCTCAATGCAAAACTCAATGGAGCAAAAACAAATTTGGATTGCAAAACAAGTTCATTTTTAGCGTTTACTCAAATACGTTCTTATCTGCTCAAAAAACCAAATCAGCAATTATTATGTTTGTGTCGCCAATAATACAAACATAGAAGCTATGGATATCAATTGATTTTAAACGGTTTTCCAATGGGGACTTGACAACTTTGAATGTAATTTGCTAACGCACCCTTTCACTAAGCATCCACACCATTTCAATTAACAAACTCTACATTTTCATAATGGCAAAGTATAACAACGAGTTGGTGACCGAATGCTTTAAGAACTTCAACTCCAATCTTTGGTTGTATTTCTGGCCCTAGTATACAGTCAGTAACAAGTTTAATGCAAAAATTTGAGTCAACATATTCGTTGTGTGATGCTGTGCTGTGTCAGTCAGCAACGGATTGGTCGAAAATAACGCCGCCGCGCCGTTCAAGCGTCCGTAGAAATGAGTCAATTTTACGGCATTCAATTAAGCAGCGCTGCCCGCGGTGTCCATATGAACGATGTCCAAGTTCCATTCATAAAAGTCGATGAAAAAGTTTTTGAAATATCTCAAATATTTTGCGTTTAAGAAAATATTGTCAAGTCCATAATGGAAAAACCGCTTCTTTTTCTTTTCAAAGTGATTTTTTTCTAAATTAAAATAAGAACATCTCCAGTTTTTGGATGATCATACTGAAATATGTTGCACACGTCTTTCGATATAGTTATCAACGTTATTGTTTGTTAATTTGATTTATTTTTATTAATGTTTATTCTGACTTCCGATTAAATATTTTTTACGCGATGTGTCGCTAGGTTACTCTTTGTTTAATTTAATTTGATAAAAAACAAAAAACATGGATGTCTATCTGTAGTGTTTAATACTAAGGTTCAAATTAAAAGTAAAAGAAATTAAAAAGAAGGAAAGAGGGAGCAAAAGGAAAATGACTTTTTATGATCCCTAAACTAACACTAACTACACATTAATTATATGTTTTTTTTCTCTGTATAAAGAATGGATCTTTAACTAAATTAATTCAGAAAATTCTTTGCATCGTTGCCTCTATTTCGTTTGCTTGCTGAATTATAGTAGCGTACACTTGCGTTTTGACTTGGGCTGCAACACTGGGCACAAAACGGAGCGGATAGCCTCGTCGAATACTGTTTTAAGGCCTTTTTGTGTCAATGCGGAGCATTCAAGATACTTTACAGCTCCGATTTCTTTTGCCATGGCCAGGCCCTGTATAACGAGAAACACCATCAATAATTTAGATTAAAATAGAATTACAATTCAATGTGTTGTAAATAATTTTGTGTTATAACATATACCTATATATAGAAAGGCATGACAGAGCGGTGAGCCTTTCATGCCTTGTGAAGGAATGGAGGGATCTACAATTTTATGCTGACTCCGACCGAGCTAACGGAGGACTTTCCAATTCCTCGCGAAAGGAGATACCGGTGGAAACATTTCTTTTGGTTTTTGTTGGGGTTTCGAACTCCCTCGTAACAAGCAGACATGACAACCATTATGCCACGGGCACCCCACCACTACTTTTGTGTCATTAGAAGAGGATTTTGTAGAAGATGCTTCTGTTATAAACGATGACATAGTCGGTTTGGGCATTTCTCAAAAGTGTTCATGGGTTGATAAGGCAGATATGGACAAAACTAGATCCAAAACGCACAAGACATTTGTTATCCATATTGCACTTTAGCTCCGTAATCAATGTCATCACATAGGAAGACACGACTCGGCGTTTCCTCTAATGACTTCTGCAGAAGTTGCTTGAGGAAGAGACTATTCCACATCTCCCCTGCTCATGTCCTGCACTCTCCTTCAAAAGAAAACGGCATCGAGGAAAATATTTCCTTTCGCTTTATCAAAAGCTCCAAATGTTTTTGGTAAGTTAAGTCGCTTAATTTTCATGGTATCACAATGGAGTACTGTCTAAGTGTGTCAGTTGTTTTCCTGACAGCCGTTTTAACCTAACCTAACCTAACCTCAGGGGTTGAAACATGAGTCTATAATAGGCTCTGTCTAAAGTTGGACTCATTGAAAACAGATGAAAACTGCCAGCGAGGTGCCTTTAACAAGAAAATTGTTTTAGGGAAGCAATGAAAATAAGAATGGTTGCTTAACTGGTCCTTCATCTAGAAGAAGCAGTGATAAGTAAGAAGAGGTCGGTTTTCAACGCAAAGCCCAAAGTGCCCTTCAAATAATTAAGATGAAAAGGCTCGCGTCCAAACTGAATACAGAGCTGCAAGAAAGAAGAAGAAGTGCACCCAACTATATAAGATGAATAGGGGCCTATTGCGAATGTCGTTTAGCTGTCGATACACGACGGGACGGTTGTCGGTAGTCGAACATCGAAAATGAAATTTGGTATTGCGTATTCTTATTGTTCGATACTTTCAATTTTGAATTCGGTCGTTATCGTCTTTTTGCGTTCGACTATCACTGAAACTAACTCAAATGTCAAATTATAAGATTTATTCACAATGACTATTTTCATTATTTACAGTAACAGGAATCCTTGTCGATGGAGATACGCAAAACCAAAAGGAAAATTTGTCGAAGCTTTCGACCCTTGTCGTATCGAATGTTAGGCGACACTCGCAATAAGGGCCTGAACCTTACTTAACGGAAAGAGACGGCATCATAGTCGAAGGAGTCGAAGGAGTTAGTGAAAAAAAAAAAAAAAAAAAAGCGGAAGTTCGGCGCCAGGCGAGATACCATTTGAGTTTTTGAAAAATATAGGAGACATCGTGTTTAGATGGCTCACAATCCTCAAGCTCACAGGAGGTGGTAGTCTGCCTAAACAATAGAAGGGAATTTACCTCCTGCTAATGTACATTTGCAATAACTACCGTTTGATCCAGCGGATGTTTAATTTGCAGATCGTGGAGCAGGTACTGTGTACCTGTGTAGTCAATTGCGAAAAATATCAAGGCTAATTGATAAGCGTTGCTGGTTTTTGCGTGTTATTCAACAAAAGATATGCTGATGCACTGTGTTCTTAACATTATAAGGGTATTAACAACCCCTTGAAGTGCGCGTTAATTATAAAAAAAAAATCGTGATTCTTCAGAGAATTTGCATGTTGAGCTGGTTGACTTCGAAAACCACGGAATCTTGTATGGGTAACCCTCAGACAAAATGGATTTCCACAGATCTATGTGGAGATGATTGAGGATATGTATGAAGAAGCCGAGACGATGGTCCTACGCCGGCGTCCAACTGGAGCCACTGAAGCAATCCAGTGCCCCTGTTCTGTAACTATCGCATCGATAACATCGATAGAGAAGCAGTGAGAACCGGAACGAAATCCTACTCCACCATTTATCGCCGGCTTTTATCTAGGCGATAGTTACAGAACAGGGGCACAGGTCACATGTGGTGTACACCGAGGAAGGGTCTTTAGCCTTCTGCTATTTCTTCATTGACTAGATAAAGTACAGAATACCAAAGTGCATCAGTGCTTACGATGAAGCCATCATGAGTTAGGATCATTCATATGAGTCCAAAAAAGACTAAGTACTTGTTTTTCCTACTGCCTGATGCAGACATGCCTATTTTACAGTTTATTTGAATGGAAATGCGCTTCCCAAGTGTGAATATCAAGGATCGATGATCAATAGTAAAGCAACTTAGGATGATGACATCAATCATCGAAAGAATCGATAAATTAGCTGCTTCTCTATTTTCTGTGATAGGAGATTTAAGGCTGTGCTTGTGCGTCCAGCATTCTCATACCATTCACAATGTTGGGCAAAGTTGAAAGGATCTGCGGAGACGACGCCAAGTTCCGTATTTCAACGCTTTCTGTGGTCAACGCGGCGTCCATCAGGGCTGGATCACTAGATACTGGTAACGTCGAAAAGGGAAGAAGAAAAAGTCTGCCATAGACATTAATTGTTCAATGACTGCTGCTATAACCGAATAGTAAAAATAGGGGCCACCGCTAGACTCGATCGTAGAACGCTTAAACCGTCTCAAATTTTTAGGTCTAGTGCTATATTCCAGTCAATTGAATTCTGATCAATTTGACCAAACGCTTTTACAGTGTGGAATGTCGGAAAAGGAAAGTCCATTTAAAAAATTGATGGTCTAGAAAAGTTAAGTTTGTTCATTCGATTTGGTCAGCAAAATAAAGTAAGAAACGTTAAAAACGTTTACAAAAGTTAACCACTCTAAAAAGCTAACCCTCATTTGTTTTTTCTTCAACTGTACTATGATAAATCATGTTAAACACTCACTTGTGGATAAGTAATTGGCTGCAGTTTCTTGTCCCTTAACTTTTCTATAGTATTCTTATCATCCCTTAAGTCAAGTTTTGTGCCAACTAGTATTATTGGTGTGCTTGGACAGTGATGACGGACTTCTGGATACCACTAAGAGAAACGCAAAAAAAAGCAATTTAACAAAATGTGAAAAAGGAAACAAAATGTGAGGAACAAACCTTGGCGCGAACATTTTCAAATGATGCTGGATTGACCAATGAAAAACAAATTAAAAACACATCCGTCTGTGGATATGACAAGGGCCGCAGTCTATCGTAGTCTTCTTGTCCAGCCGTATCCCATAAGCCGAGGTTGATTGGCTTCGCATCGACCATAACATTTGCCGAATAGTTGTCAAAGCTATAAACATAAGTGAATGTGATAGTTAGTTTGAAACTAAAAAAAAAAAGCCCAAAAAATGGGAAAAGAAGGCCTTGGTCGAAATAATGTTGGAAGTAGCTCTTAGTTTATTTACTTACACGGTCGGTATGTATTCTCCCGGGAACGCATTTGTTGTGTAACTTATCAAGAGGCATGTTTTACCTACAGCACTGGAAGCAAACAAAAATAAAATTTTTTAAATAATCTTTGCTACGAGTAAACTACGCAATGCTCTTTTCTTACCCATCGCCAACGACCACACACTTTATTGCCTGCATTTTGGTAAGATTCTTTTGGTCACTACTGCCCCCGATGAGGATGACTTACTTTTCTTTGTTTCTTCTCAAACAACGGGTCAAGCTGTAATCAAATGGATAAGAATAATTATTATGGTGATTCACAATCTCTCATCAAATAAAATCTGCAACAGTTTCTAGGAGAAAAAAAAATACAGAAAATACGAGCAATACTTAGATTAGGAGAAATCGTTTCCACAGGTGGTGGATCTGAATAGTTTTAAAAGGAATTAAATATTTCTATGTGTGACAACATGAGTTTTGTACAGAATGCAACAGGGGGGCAGGTTTGCAGGCCCACCCCAATTAGTTTCTTTCCATAGTCGCTTTTTTCATACGTAGGACAATTTTTATATGACCTCGCATCGCTTGTAAGTTGTAACCCACGCAATATATTTTTTTTTTTTCGTTTTTTGAGAAAAATGAACAAGTCTCATGGATACACACAAAAACTAAACTATCGAATGCAATTGAGAAAAATAACACAGCTTCGAAGTGGACTGCATTTACGGGCGCAGCAAAGTATGATCTCTATAGAAGTTCTACGGATAAATTTTCAATTTTTGCTTAACACACGAAACTAACAAATCATTCACAAATCCAAGAAAGCACTTGAGCAATCTGAAAAGAAACTTCTTGGGCTAAGTCCTCAGTCACTAAAAATTGGGGCGGACGCCTAAGCACAAACAATTACTTTCTAAGGAAACGAGGTCTTTTAAGAGGAATATTTTTTTACCTCTACAAGAAACCTAGCAAGCCGAATTTGAACCTTTGGATTTTTTTTAAATTAACTTTTGTAATTTGAAGCACAGAAAATGGAATTTATCTTTCTCAACCCTGCTGAATAGACCACCCGTAATAATTTATTTCACTACCCGTCATTGAGAAACCATCACTGACCTGTTTTCAAGAGCGGTTCGGTAAATTGAAGGATCGAAAATTCATTCCGATTCATTCCGATTGGATTTGTTTAGCCCGATTCAGTAGTTCTAGTGTAAACAGGGTATTTGTCAAAATCTGCTGTCGGGATTTTTCGAGTATCGAATGTAGACTTGTTTCATCTACAAATTTTGAAATAGAGTAGAAGTCAAGTGCTGCAAGGAAGGACCATTTTGTAGACAAGTTGAATAGAATAGAGAAAGAGATTCAACTTCGGCAAGGTAGTGCAATTTTTCTCACACGCCAAATCAGATAAGCCGAGTTCACACTGTTTAATTAGTTGCACACACTTTGGCTTGAACGACCAATGCTTGATAGTGTGAACCCTCTGACGACCGCTAGGCCAAGTGTTGTATTACACACAGACGGTTTTGCAAAGACGGAAATAAGTGCGAAAGAGAAAGCAGGTGAAATAGAAATACTTTAAAAAGTCTCAACCCGCAAAGTTTTGGGTTGAGTTTTGGTTGTCCAGTTGCCTTGGATGGTTTTTGACGTTTCTTTTTCTTGTCTTTCTTTGTTTCTTGTCGTTGCTTTATTGTATCTTCTAATGTTCATGAGTAAAGAAGTAGTATGTCGTCGGACAATTTCTTTAATTTTCCATGCATTTTCATTTGTTTTAAATATTAAAAATTAAATATTTTGAAAATTTAGAAGTTGGACGGTGTGGAAGAGAATGTGACATAAAGTTGGACGACAAACTTGATAAGTGTGAACGCAAACTACATCCGAGCATCTAACTTCCATCAAACGAAGTCTGTCCAACTAATTGTACAGTGTGAACTCTGCTATTGAGAACCACAGAGTATATAATACAGAGGATCGACTCGTACTCATTTTGCCTGAAACACCCGCAAAAAAGTTCTTACACAAATTCAAAATGGCGCCTTAATCCCGATAAAAAAATGGAGTCTTGGTGAGAATCTAAACATCAATGGGAAAGTAAAAAAAAAATCATGACATATCTTTGACTTTTGACAATAAGACCCAAATGGAAAAACTTACTTCCTACGAGTATTTGTTGATTTGAAAACCTTAAAAAAACGAACCAAAATTTATTTAAAAATATTTTTTTCCTATTGACGTTTAGAATCTATTATTTTTATCTGGAAATAGGACGCCATTTACAAATAGTGTTAGAAAACTTTTTGCGGGTTTTCGGGCTAAGGGGTTGAGATTGATACTCTGTGCTGTGAATGCTGAAAATAAATTCACACCTATGTATACGCATGTGAAGCTTTTATTCTAAACGCGTACACACTTCGATTCCATTTCAACTCGACTACCCGGTTCAGTGTGGCAAGTAGGAATCCCATTTTTTTTTCGATTCGGTCACCCAACTTAGACTTTGTGTGAATCGCGTTGAAACCAATGGGTTAAATTTTGACACTAGCGTGGTGAATAAGATGGGGTCAAATGGGTTAAAATTTGACGTTCGTCAAGAAAGAGAGATCTGTGATCTGTCCAGTTCATGTTACTTGAGGTTACATTCACAATTTTATTTTGTTGAACAAGCAGTAGGGTAAACGCACTAGTACCCGGACACTTAACTTTTTTCTCAACTTTGACTTCAAACCATTTTGTAACCATAAATGCTACAGCGAAAACTTTTATTGATTGTAACGCCTGGTCTCCACATGCTTTAAATCTATCGCAGCTTTTACAGCAGCCTTTGAATATCGCAAGTGGAGACCTTTATAGCAGCTTTATTTTCATAGCCTGCGATAGATAGCATACTTTTATCGCAGGGTATCTATCGCAGCTTTTAAAGCAGAGGGAACTGTCGTCTGCATAGGTTTTTCCACCATTTTGTTACTTCGCTGTTATGTTTGGTATGGAAAGTATGCTATACAAAATGCCCACAACACAAAATTTGTCAGTTGCTCTGCTTTTTTGTGTCTGTCATTTCCCTGCTTTCTGCTATGAATTTAAAGCAAGTGGAGACACAGCGTAAGAATATAGACATTTCTCAATAATATGGCGTTCAAGTAAATTGCAAAGAGATCATTGTTAAAATAAATAAAATAACAATTCAGAAAAGTTCCATTTGCGTTAGTACCCGGACAGCAAAATCTAGTACCCGGACGCCTTTGTTTTAGTACCCAGACACAATCATTTTAAGAGACAAGCCCTGTCTGGATACTGAAAATATAAGATAAGCGCACATTTTTTGTATCCATACAGGGCTTGTCTCTTTATATGATTAAATCTCTTAATGATTGATCTCTTAAAATGACTGATCTAGTATCCGAACGCTTTTGTTTCAGTATCCATACACAATTATTTTAAGAAACAACCCCTGTCCGGGTACTGAATATGCATGATAATCGCACTGTGTTAGTACCCGGACAGCATGTCTGGGTACTGAAAAACATATTCAATTTTGGTGTTAGTTCCCGGACACCACAAATAATGGCAAAGATTTTATTAAATTTGGTTTTTTTTTGCAAATTGTTTTAGTTAATCATATTTCCAACGAAACCAATGTCTTTCCATTACAATAAATTAACGATTACTTGTTAAATTGCTTACTACTAAGAACTGTTCCCACTATTTTTTTCTTACCTAAATCGACAACGAGACCGCATCTTCAAACCTTAAACAATAAAATGATGCGTAGTTCCTAAAGTACGCATTTAGAGTACCTGAAACTTTGCATGCAGGTATAGGACACATTGAAGGACCCATGTATGTTGTTGTTTGTGGATTTTTTTGTGTGATGTATCTATTAATCGCAAAAAAAGGTCAATGTGTCCGGGTACTAACACTGTCCGGCTACTAGTGCGTTTACCCTATTATTAGAAGCCTAATATTAAATTTACTTTTTTCAAAATGCTTTGTTTTGAATAAAAAATAAATTAACTTAAACAATAAATGGAATTTTTGTAGGAAAATTTCTTAAGCTATTGTAACGTGCGCTTAGTTCGCAAAAATAAAACTCTACTTTTCAATTTAATTCTACCACTTTATTCAGTATCTACTTTCGATATACACTTATTGAACTCAACTCGACTTTTGGACTATCACTTGTATTTACTCTTAACTATATCACTCTATAAACAAGACTGCCCTCTGGTTGCCTCGGGCGGGCTATTTATATCGAATGACATGCCATCTAGAACTCTCCAGTAACTTCTACATTGTCTCCACATTTGCTGTCTACTCTCTGTCTGTCTGTCTCTCTATACACTCACACACACTGGCTTACAAGCAACGCCTGTCATTTATACCATTCCATTAAAGTGTTGCCAGTTGTGTTTTCGGTTGAACGTTTTTCGATTAGGAAATTGGTATAAAATGTTGGGTTCACGTTACACTGCCCCCTCCTAAGGATTGTTCGTCCCGAATAATTCCATCTGCAGCCTCGCCACTATATCGATGCAGCCTGTCACAATGAACTACTTTTAACTTGCCTCTTAGTCCTCTTTGGATGCGGTAAACCACGTCGTTAATCCTCGTGACAACAGTATAAGGACCTTCCCAGTTTTGCTGAAGTTTCGGTGACAATCCCTTTTGACGATGAGGATTATAAAGCCACACACGTTCTCCTGCTTGGAATCCTGCCGTTCTCGCTTTTGTGTCATACCGAGTCTTCATCCGGTCGCCATACACTGTGGCCCATGTCCCTGTTCTATTAGGTCTATCTGTCAGCCTACCCACCTCTATGTTTGAATCACAGACATAACAATTTCGGAACCACTTCTCCACGTCACCTCTAACATGCAGCCAGTAAAAGCGTTTTCGCACATTCTCCAGCGTCTTGTTGACTCCCAGGTGGCTTCCTGTAGGGCTTCTATGCATCTTTTGTAAAACCTCTTTGATTTTCGATTGAGGAACAATAAGCTGCATTACAAAGGATTTACCGTCAGGAGATTCCCATTTGCGCTGCAGTACGCCTTCTTGCACGCGAAGCGAGTCCCACTGTGCCCAATAGGCTTTGACAACAGGGCTTTGGTCAGAAATGTCATTCCAGACAGGTTTTGTGTTGTTCTCTTTCCATTTGAGAATCGGTCCGATGTCTGGATCCTTCTTTTGAGCAGACCTCAATTCTTCCTTGTTCCATCCGAATATGGGTTCCACTCTCATCCGCTGAGTCTTGGTCTCTACTTTCCGCCAGCAATTCCATTGGGGGTTTTCTACCTGATGTCCAATTCGGTATTGATAAGTCTGCGGTCTTACTCTACAGCTCGCGGATTGATTTTCTTGGACTTCACAACGTCGACAAGCAGTTTCAGTTTTAATTGGTGGCAACCGGCATTGTCGCTGTAAGTGCCCCGTCTTATTACAATTCCAACATCTGGCAAGTCCGTTCCGCTGGTTCCTTTGTAGCTTAATTCCTGGGCATGATCCAGCCTCGAATATGGCTTCTCTTTGACAATGTACCATTTGAGAAGCTTGCTCAGATGCTTCCATCATTAATGCAAACTCTAGAGTCTCAGAAAGAGTTCGTGTTCTAGCAGTTCGCACAGATCTCTGAAGATGTTTGTCAGAAATGGCACGAACGAAGGACTCAACAGCCAGATGGTTGATGATTTCTTCTCCAGCATCCGGGTATGCCAGGTGAGCCAGTCTTTCGACGTCTGCTTGGAGCTGCTGTAGACTTTCACCCCTTTTCTGGACTCTGCTATTGAGTTGGACTCGGAAGACCTCTTTCAAGTGGCTATCACCAAACCGTTTATCTATAGCTGCCACGAGAGAACTGAAATCGTAGCTCTTACCAGCTGGAACAGTTTGAAGTAATTCAGCTGCTGGTCCTCTAAGAGCAAGAGTCAGTGCTATGTATTTGTCTTCGTCATCCCAGCCATTTGCTGTCGCAGCTGCCTCGAATTGTCTCCTGTAAACTGACCAAGACGACTGTCCGTCGAATGTTGGTGGTTGTACTTCTCTTTGCTTTAGACAATCTCCACAAGTTTTCCGTAGCTCCATTTTCCGCATCTGGTCTAGTTCTTTAGCCATGTTTTCGATTCGTTTCTCCAAAGTGGCAAGCTGACTTTCGCATTGACTCTCAAGCTTGGAAAATCGTTTCTCAACACATTCAATGCGTTTTTCTAGGCCACAAACATTTTTCTCAATGTTACCCAATTTGCTTTCTAGAATGTTTTTCTGACCTTCCAAAACATTCTGTTGCGCCTCAAGTCTTTCGAGAATATTCTGTTGTTCCTTCTTTTGCTCGTTTCGTTGCTCTTCAATCAGCTTCTTTTGTTCGTTTCGTTGTGCTTCCAGTTGTTCGAGAACATTCTGCTGTTCCTTCTTTTGTTCGTTTCGTTGTTCTTCAATCAGCTTCTTTTGCTCGTTTCGTTGTGCTTCAAGTTGTTCGAGAACATTCAGCTGTTCCTTCTTTTGATCGTTTCGTTGCTCTTCCAGACGTCCGAGAATATTCTGCTGTTGCTCTTCAATCAGCTTCTTTTGTTGTTCTAATAAAAGCTTCATCATACTAGAAAAATCTACACTTTCACTTACTTCCTCTTTTTCCACTTCTGTTTCAAAAACAAAAGTGCTTACGTCTTCCCCTTGCTGTTCCAAATAGCTGCGCAAGCGCAGGACGAGCTCATTTTTCGATCCCGCTCTAGAAAGATTTCGCTTACCTAACTCACTTTTAAGCTCAGTGCAGTTGAGCTCTTCCAACAACTTACCCATTTTCACTGTATATAATTACTATTTTCTTTTTACTTTTTTTTTTTTTACACTTTACTAGTCAAATAAGTTTTATTTACACTTCTGACACCAATGTAACGTGCGCTTAGTTCGCAAAAATAAAACTCTACTTTTCAATTTAATTCTACCACTTTATTCAGTATCTACTTTCGATATACACTTATTGAACTCAACTCGACTTTTGGACTATCACTTGTATTTACTCTTAACTATATCACTCTATTGGGACTGGCCATCACGACGCGTAGCGGCAAAAATAGAAATGAGCAGGGGCACAACAAGTCACATTTTGTATTGAAATTGCCACTTTTCCAAAAAAATTGTTTAAAAATATAATGTTTTGCCGGTCGAATATTCGAAATTCTTATTGAAATGGATTAATAAAAGTGTAAAGAAAAATATGAAATTAAAGCACAACCAAAAAGTTTACTGGAAGTGTCCAAAATTCGAGTGCAAAAACGAGCTGTGATTTTCAACAAAAATTTAAGTTGAAAAATATGAATTAAAATTTCCACAAAAGCACAAATTAAGCTCTTAATCAAGAATGTGCGTTAGTTTAAATCAATAAAATATCGAAGACCACTCATAATTCAATGAAAATTTAAGTTAAACAAAATTTATCATCCCCTCAACAAAATCTCCGTAGAGCTTTGTTTAAATTTTTTTCCAAACAAAAATGGCATATTCTTAAATTTTTCAAAAGCAAATTAAATACATATGAAAGGTAAAAATCACTCGTGTGCACTGTTTTATTCAAGCTTTAACATTTTAAGATGCTAATGCGCTCATAGTTCAATCACTTTTATTTGATTTTATATTTTATTTAAATTATTTAATCCGACACCATTTCTTCTTTTTTCAGTACAGCATTTCACTTTGTGCCCCCACTTTAGTTCCAAAACAACCGGCAGGTGGTGTGCAAACTCATGTTCCCAGTCCCAATAAACAAGACTGCCCTCTGGTTGCCTCGGGCGGGCTATTTATATCGAATGACATGCCATCTAGAACTCTCCAGTAACTTCTACATTGTCTCCACATTTGCTGTCTACTCTCTGTCTGTCTGTCTCTCTATACACTCACACACACTGGCTTACAAGCAACGCCTGTCATTTATACCATTCCATTAAAGTGTTGCCAGTTGTGTTTTCGGTTGAACGTTTTTTCGATTAGGAAATTGGTATAAAATGTTGGGTTCACGTTACACTATAAAGGAATTTTAGAGAAAATAGTGTCTGAAAAATCCTTTTTAACGCAATTCACACAGCAAAAATTTAACATTTGAATGCAACGCACAATAAATGTCAAAATTTAACCAAGGTGAAAAGATTAATGGTGGATTTACATGCATCTGCAAGTACAGATGAAAATCAGAAAAAGACACAAGATATAAAATTCATACTTGTCTGATGGAGAGGGAACGAACTTCCTAGTTATGGTTGCAGATACATGTTCATCTGCACCCATAATTTTTCATCTGCAACCATAATCCTATTCGTCTCTCTTTTTAACTTTTGTGCTTTGTAATCTTCATCCGTCTCGCTTTACTTTTCTGCACTTCCGCAGTTGCAGATGCATGTAAGCCCAGCATTAACGCAATTCACACACAGCCTTAAGTGGAAACGGGGTAATATCTCGACTCGGATAAAAATCAATGGACCTCCAAAACTTTGTTCGCAAAGTACCTGTTATAAAGAAATGACGATTTCTATACCACTTAGGGTGGTATTCACCAAACAATCTTAAGAGCGCTCTTAAAGCTAAGAGGCTCTTAGTTTTAAATTTGGATGTGCTATTCACCAAGCAATAATAGGGTCTAGTCTAAGCTAATTCGAATATTCGAAAATAAAGGGTGTTGAGCCTCTGAACGCACACTTTTCGAACTACTTCGAAAATTTCAGTGCTCGCGTTCTTTGCAACATCGAAATTTTCGAAACTACTACTGTCAGTCAAGAACGCTATTTAAGCTCTGTGTCAGATGTAAAATGGTACTGTGATTCACCTCTCGATTCTACATAGTTAGTAGTAAAATTAATTGTAAAACACAGATTTTTTCTGTTTGAAATTAAATTTACATTCATTTTACTTAATTGTGATAAAAATAATGAAAATCGTGTGCCTTCAAAAATGTATTTTCTTTGTTGATAAACTCACTATTAAGATTAATTTACAAAACAGAATATCCAAACACCAATAATTATCAATTTCAATTCAACAAATAAGCGAAAACTTGTAGAACAAAAAAATAACCCAAGAATACCGAGTAAAGTTCGATTGTCATGTATGATGTTTTCCTTGTTTTGACAAGTAAAATCTTAAGTTCAGATTTTCAGCCAAGATTTTCCATCTGAAAATCTATGTTCGAAAATCTGAAAATCTAAATGTCATCTGAATTGTCATCTGAAAATCTGAAACTTTTTATATGGGAAAAGTGACAGAATCTTAAGTTAAGATTTTCGAAGATAGGTGCCAAAAACGCGAGCAGTGTCAATTGTCAAATCAGCTGCTAAGCAAACCAAAAACAGAAAAATTTTTCGGAAATTTAAGAAAACGTAGAACGTAAAATTAGTTCATTTTAATTAATAAATAATTAATAATAAATAAATTCATAGTTTTGCTCCCTAGTGCCTCGCTCCATTTTGATTTTTGAATAACAACCACAAATGACGCTGTCAGTAGATTTCGAATTTTCGAAGTTATTTAAAACAACAACCGCTCATAACTTAAGAGTGGTAGCGACCACTCTTAAGTGTTATGAGCGCTCATAAATCTGCACTAATAGTGGTCGGTGAATAGGTTTATGAGGCACTTAGTTTAAGATTTCTTGGTGAATACCACCCTTAGAAGCACAAGAGAGTTAAGACTATGGCCCAATGACTCCGTCACACTTCAACTTCAACTTCAACTTTAAAATATGTGAAAATTTGGGATGACCCAATGAATCCGTCGCGTTAATGCGCTTGTGTTACACAGAGCGCCAAGTGTGTCTACCAACCAACAAAAAATACCAATTGCAAATGTCAAAGTCGTTAAGTGCGTTGATATTAAAAATTTTTTAATCACAACGCTGCCACGGACGTCACGCACTCTGCTTATGGGCCATTCTCCATAAGAATACATGTGTTTGAATCGAGTTGTCAGTTGTGGCCGCTGAAGTCGAACGCGTGACGGAGTGATTGGGCCATAGCCTATAGCTGCGGCAAGATAGTGGGAGCGTTCATAAAAAGTTAAATTTTCAGATTAAATAACTTTTCTCGGCCTCTGATTGGATAGACGTTAAGTATTTCAGTTGAAAATTCATCAGCTGTTAGTTTTGGCTAACTCAGTTTTTCAGTCAGAAAAAGAAGGCTAAAAATCTAGATTCAGTTTATTAAGCTGTCAGATGCAATACGTTTGATTTTGTTGGGCGTGAGTTTTAGTTGAATTTTTTTGACATATACAAATCAAAACCGTCGCACCTGACATATCTTGTTAGATAACCGTCCAACGCAAAACTAAATAAGTTTTTCAGTTAATCTTAAAATTTGAATTGCTATGAATGCCCCCAGTGCCATTTAGTCCAAAAGCATATTAGACCAGGAACCTACAGGCGGAAAACCCTTCATTTTTTGACGTTTTCTTGGTTTGAAACTTATTTTAAAAATTTATGGAGTTTTTCCATTTTAATTGGGTTTGCAACAGTGGAGAGTGTTAAAACTTTAATTGAAAACTACCGCAATAAACGCTATTTGAAAGCGAAAATTACATTAAAAAAGCGAAAGTAATGAAACTCAAATGCAGCCAGATATAGACGTTAGTTCAATAAGACTTATTTTGACCACAGAAATTACTTGAGATTTCTTTATATTTTTGGTACTACACATTATATTTTTTTGTTGCAATAGGCATGAAAGAACACATTTCTTCTTATTGTGTGAGTAGAAATTGTGAGCTGTAAATTATCTAAACCTTTAGTCTAAATAGGTCTGTTCGTTGAACTTTCCCCAGGGCTGCGACCCAGGTTTTCTTAACAACCCTATGAGTTGTCAAAAAAACCTGGGTTTTCCACACCTCAAAAAACGATAAACCACAAATCACCACACATCCTTGCATTAAAAAAAATACATGCCATTTGACAGCCCTCAAATCGCCACAGCAAAAAGCTAGGGCGAGTTGGGGGAAAACCTATGGCAAACCTATGGCTCAAAAAACACTCAATTTGACATTCTCAAAAAACGCTTTGTGGCGACTCTATGCAACCCCAGGGCTTCAACGAACAAACCTAATATAAGGTTTTTGCTGTTCTGGAATCATATTACAGTTGGTACAGGGCTGCCAGATGTACATTAATTATGAAAACTGAATGAAGTCTCAAAAATATCTTAAAAATAATAAAATAAATATTCCAAAGGTTTTTATCAAAAAAACAACAAAATGAAAGCTACAAGGAGGGAAAACTTTCTAACAGTGGGGCTTGAAAGGTTCAAATCGAAATGAGAAGGGATAGAGCTTATCTCGCTCAGCATATGGGCTTAAGGTTCGTAGAGACCATATGATTTACGATGAGGAAGAACAAAAGGCGGAAGGATCTTACATTTCGGGGATTAGAGTTGAAGGAGATGTCTAAGAGGGAGCAGTCAGTATCACCGGTTAGAAGCCGATGAATGATAATGATGTCACACATATTACTTCGGACTTCTAGGGGATAATTGACAGACGTTCGCGGTAGGATGGGGAGGTGAGAACATTTCTAAGTCCCAAAGGTTCCTAAAGGCAAAAAGCAGAAAACGACATTGAATGCTTTCGATCCTTGAGGAGCAAACAGTTTGATATGGGGTCCACACATGCAATGCATACTAGAGGTCTGCATGAATACACTCATTTACCTTTTCGAATCAAGCAGTGTATTCTGTTCGTAGAATGCTTATAGAAATTATGCTTAGTGTATCTAGGTTCCTATTTGTGTTTCCGTTCCCGTGGGAATATAGGGATAAAATATATAGCCAATGTTCTTCTTCAGGTTCTATAGACTATCTCTGTACAGAATTTCATTTTAATAGGTTCAGTGGTTTGGGCGGGAGATAGATATAAAAAAAAGCGAACAGACAGAGTTGTATTTGCATTTAAAACATTATTAAATCGATAACAGTTTACAAAGACTCTTTTTGTAGTTTTTAATTGTTCACTCTTTCATTTCTAAGTAATTGAAAATTCTCAGTTCGCTTGGAGGACTTGGAATGTTGATTAAAACTAATAAGATTAGAGGGGGTGGTGTACTTGTTGCCGTTCGCTCTTCTCTTGTATGTCACGAGATTCAGCTACCTACGTTATCATCTGATTTGGATGTTGATCAAATTGCTGTGTGTGTGTCTATAAGCGGTTCCAGAGATGTCTTCATTATTTTAAGTTATATACCGCCAGGTAGTTCTTTTGAATTATACAAATTGCATGTTGAAAATTGCAAGTTTATTTTAAATAATTTAAATTCTAACCAAAGTCCAATTATTTTAGGTGACTTCAATTTATGCAATGTTAATTGGGTTTTTGACCCCGATGAAGGTAATTTAATTCCATTTAATGTTGTTAGTGATTTTGAATGTCTTGTTATCGATTCCTTAGTCGAATATGATCTTTTACAAATAAACAAGTTTTGTAATAGTTTTAATCATTTCCTGGACTTGATCTTTGTTGATAAAGAACTATGTTCAAATACTAACACAACTATTGGTCCAGTTTTTCCAAATACAATTTATCATTTATCTCTTTGTATTAATTTTAAATTTTATCATTATCATAAACATTATGAGAAAGAGAAGTTTAAATATGAATTTAATAAGGGTGATTATCATTCGATTAGTAATTACATTAATACATTTGATTGGCATTGTATTTTTGAAAATGAAAGTCTATTGGATGCTTATAACTTTCTAAGTAGTTCCTTACGTGAAGCTATTGATCGTTTTGTACCTAAAGTTGTCATTCGAAAGAATTCTAAACCATTCTGGTTCAATAAAAGACTATGCAACTTATCGAACAAAAAAAATAAAGCCTATAAAATCTTTCGAAAATCTAATAATAATATTTCTTTTCTAAATAATTATCTGCGACTTCAGAAGGAATTCGATGTACTAAAAAATTTTCTCTATAAAGATTATATTTATCGCACTGAAATGGATCTAAAGAAAAACAGCAAACGTTTTTGGTGCTTCGTAAATAGTAAAAGAGGTTCAAATGGTATTCCCAGCAGCATGCACTACGCAGGGAAGAATTCAAGTGACCCTATTGAAATAAATAATATGTTTTCAAATTTTTTTCAGTCGGTTTATTCTTCTTCTAACACACCTCCAAATTTTTCTCCAACCACCCCAGTAAATCAAGTCAATATCAGTTCCTTAATCTTAAGTAACTTAGATGTTGAAAGAGCCCTATGTGAACTTAATTATGATAAACAACCGGGTCCTGATGGTTTTCCTCCAATTCTCTTAAAATCATGTTTTACCGCTCTTTCTGAACCATTAACTCGACTGTTTAATGAATCTCTGAAAACGGGCCATTTTTTGAGTGATTGGAAAGTCTCCTATATTATTCCCATTCACAAATCAGGACCTTAGCAAGATGTCACCAATTATCGTCCTATAAGTAAAATTTGAACCATTCCGAAGTTATTTGAAAAAATCGTTTACAGCAAATTGACTTTCATGACCAAAGATATCATTTCCCCGTTTCAACATGGTTTCGTCTCTGGAAGATCTACAGTTACTAATTTAACAAATCTTTGTAATGAGGTTATAAGTAACCTTGAGTGTGGTTTTCAGTCTGATGTTATCTACACAGATTTCTCTAAAGCCTTTGACAGAGTTAATCACTATATCTTAGTAGCTAAACTATCTGCATTAGGCTTTCATTCGAGCTTCCTGCTATGGTTAGAATCATATCTGGTAGGTCGAACCCAATACGTCAACTTAAATTCAGCTATATCTCTTCCAATATCTGTCACCTCTGGTGTTCCTCAAGGAAGCCACCTAGGACCTTTGCTCTTTCTTCTTTTTGTTAATGATATCCCTCAAACCATTGAATCGTCTCTCTGTCTTATGTTTGCAGATGATATCAAGTTACTAAAATGTATTAGAACGGCATCTGATCGAGTTCTACTTCAAAACGATTTAGATAGGTTACTTTGCTGGTGTTCTGCACACCAATTACATCTTAACGTGTCTAAATGTGATTATATAACCTTTCGTCGTGGCTTTGAATTGTCAGATTTTATCTATTCAATAAACGGAATCAATCTTCAAATGGTTTCCAAAAAAAAGGATTTAGGAGTCATCTTTGATTTCAAACTAACTTTTTCTTTGCATATCGACTTTATTGTAGCTAAAGCTAGCTCTTTACTAGGTTTTATATCCCGAAATTCCAAAGAATTCTCGGATCCTTTCACTCTCAAGGCATTATATTACTGCTATGTTAGGCCCGTACTTGAATATGGTTGTGTGGTATGGAACCCATACTATGCTGTTCATTCTAATCGAGTTGAAAGCATCCAAAAACGTTTTACTAGAACAGCAATAGGTAGGCTTAATTGGAATATTCGAATGCCTTCTTATGGTACAAGATGTAACCTTCTTGACCTTCAACAACTTAAAACTCGAAGACGATACTTTGAGATAGTTTTTATTCGCGATATTCTTGCTTATCGAATTGATTGCTCCTTTCTACTTTCGTTGGTAAAAATAAATGTTCCTATAAGAGGGCTGCGAGTACATAGATTATTTTTTGAACCTTTTCATAGAGTAAACTATGGACTCAATGAACCGATAACACGGTGCTTGAAACAAGCAAATCTAGTAAGCAGTCATATTGACTTTCTTAATAATCTTAGTCGTGACGTATTTAAAAAAAATGTAATGTATCAATTAATTATTCTTTATCCTGGTGGTTAGTCTGTAAGTATTTATCCAATTATAAAGCAAAGCATGCAGCTTCATATTCTCAATTAGTCTATAAGAATATATATTAGTAACCTATTATATAGTCTGCTTGATGAATAAATAAATAAATAAATAAATAAATAAAAGCAAATATTCTAAAGTCGATGCTGTATAATTTGGAAGTCGTCTGCCAACATTCTTTGAATTCGTCAATCAACATTCTTTAAATTTTTTTGACACGTACGGCTCCTCGTGTACTACAGCTGGAGGTTATGCTCGTTGTAACCAAGCATAAAAGCATTTTGTAGATGTGCACCTCAAGGAATATTGAAAACTACGCTGTGAATCAATTTATTTCGATAAAGTCGGATAATTTTCACCCACTGTTAACCTCAAAACCAGAGGAGTACGACCACGCCGCCGCTTGCCATTTAACGTGCCATTACCTAAAATCACCAGAGTGGATTCATCGCATAACATATCGATCATAAGGCGTAAATCCTTCACTTCGCTTACGAGGACGTCAGCTGGGAAATATATTGAATATTGAAAACTACATTGTGAATCAATTATTTCGATAAAGTCGAATAATTTTCACCCATCGTTAACATCAAAACCAGAGGGGTACGACCACGCCACCGCTTGTCATTTTACGCGCCATAACCTAACGAACCACGAGTGGACTCATCGGATAACTTACCGATCGTAAGGCGTAAATCCTTCACTACGCTTACGAGGACGTCAGCTTGAGGTTATGCTCGTTTGTAACCAAGCATAGAAAAATCTGTAGATGTGCACTTCAAGAAACATCGTGGACTTTAGGAGTACGACCACGCCGCCGCGCCGCTTGCCGTTTCACGTGCCACCACCTAACATCCTACAAGTGGATTCATCGGATAACACCACCGATCGTAAGCCGTAAATTCTTCACCACGCTTACGAAGACGTCAGGTAAGGTTTTTCTTAGGACCATTATAGTATTTTTATTCGTCTTGGTATTAAAATATATTGCATACCCACTGCTACGTAAACTTGCCCACCGCCTTCTTTTTAATTTAACAATAACATTGTCGAACTTAGTAAAACTGCTACTTAAACTTGCCCACCGCCTTCTTTTTAATTTTACAATAACATTATCGAACTTCGTAATAATCTTTCACTACCGCGAAGAAAATGTCTCAAACACACTCGTCTAAGCCAGACGCAGACAAGAGACAGAAAAGAACAAGAACTCGAGCTCCAACTCCACCGCCAACTACAGGAGGTGAGCTCCAGCCCCGCGTACCTTCGGCTGCAAGCAAGAGGCGACAAGGCCTCAGGTGCTCCCTCTTTACAAAACAATCACTACGGTGAAGGTGAGAACGCTAGTGCAGGGCAATTTAACTGCAGGTCATGCGACCAAATCGACAATTCGGAAATGGTGATGTGTGACGCATGTGACGATTGGCACCATTACACCTGTGTCAACGTTACTTCGTCAATTTCAACCAAGAACTGGGTGTGTCCGAAGTGCTTAACGAAGTGCGATGCCTTTGAGGTTATAAGTGACACACACCCTTCAGGTGAACAAAACGCTCTAGAGAAAAATGATCGCCTACCCCCTACCGTCGAAAAAAGTAGAAATAAGCCACTGTCGAGCACTACCCGTTTCGCGTAAAAAGAAGAGTTCGGTGCATACCGAAATTAAATCTATTAGCTCCAAAGGCTCCTTTAAGTTGAAATTAAACAAACTAGAGGAAGAGAGAATTCTTAAACAGAAGCGAGATCAAGAGTACCTCGACGCAAAATATGCACTCCTCGAGCAATTGTCGGAGGACGAAAGCGAAAGCGATGGCAGTCAACACGGAAATGAACGTTTACAGGATTGGGTTAGAAAACAGTGTGTGAACCAAGCAGCTGTTACTAAACACGTTGAATATGCCGCGCCACCGCTTCCTTCATCTAGTAGGGACATCCACCTCGAAACAAAACGAAACCAACGTGAGCCGAATGGTATACCGAGCTTTCAGATCCCAGCAGCTACCACGCTCCCTCACGAGAATAGGAGAAACTTAAATGGAGACGTTCTTAGTTTTGGCCATTATCATGATCAAGCCCCGGACCTCAACAGTACACAAATTGCGACGAGGCACATTATGCATAAAGAGCTGCCGAGTTTCTCCGGTCGCTATGAAGACTGGCCACTGTTTATTAGCTGCTTCGAAAACTCAACCCGTGTTTGTGGTCTGTCAAACGACGAAAATCTCATTCGCTTGCAAAAGTGTTTGAAAGGAAAAGCCTTGGAAGCAGTCAGAGCCCAATTGTTGTATCCTGCTCAGTTGCCTAACATCATATCGACGTTGCGTATGCTTTATGGTCGTCCAGAAGCCATTATAAACTCGCTGATAACGAAGATCAGATCCGAGCCATCACCAAAGAACGACCAGCTGGAGTCATTGATAAACTTTGCACTATCCGTCCGAAATATTGTTGCGACTATGGAAACAAGTGGGCTCGAATCTCATCTTAAGAGTCCGTATCTACTGCAGGAATTAGTACAAAAACTGCCTAGTCATACAAAGTTGAGCTGGGGCATGTTCAAAGTAAGCGCAAACGAGCCTGCAAATCTTTCGTCGTTTAGTAACTGGCTATATAATGTTGCAGAGGGTGCGTGCCAAGTGACATAGATCAACTTTTCAAGGTCAAGTGATCCAAAGAACGAAAAGAAGCGATCGTCTTGTATCCCGGTACTGAATGTGCACCAACCTCCAGCAAGTGCTTTCAATAGCAAAGAAAGTTTCAGTTGCATCGTCTGCCATGGTAATTGCGGGAGTATCGAACTATGTGCGAAGTTTAAGTCGCTCGATCTGAAAGATAAATGGAACATTGTTAATCGGAATGTACTTTGTCGCACTTGCCTTGTGAACCACCGTCGTCGTAAATGCACCTCCGAGAAAAGATGTGGTGTGAAGGGTTGTCTTTACAAACACCACCAGCTGCTGCATAAATATTTTGACTCAACGGTTCCCAGGGGTGTAAACCAAAACTGCAATGCACATGCGATGAGGGAGAAGCAAACGCTCTTCAAAATATTACCGGTGACTTTGTACAACGGAGAGAACGAACTACATACTTACGCATTTTTAGACGATGGTTCGTCGGTATCGCTAATTGAATCGAAGCTAGCGGAAGAACTGAAACTCGATGGTGAGAAAAACCCTTTGTGCTTAAAGTGGACTTCGGGCATACAGCAATCGGAAGAAAATTCCAAAATCGTTAATCTGCAAATCTCAGGGTACAAATCGCTGAAAAAATTCCCGCTTCTTCAGGCTCGAACGGTAGAGTCATTAGAACTCCCAGTTCAAACGATGGACTTCCGACAGAATCAAGAAACGCTTCCCACACCTCCAAGGTATTCCTGCCACGTCATATCGCGACGTTCAGCCTCGAATTCTTATCGGTCTTGATAATTGCACTTTGGTAAATTACCAGAAAATCCGTGAATCAAATGTTGATGAGCCAGTAGGAATCAAAACACGATTAGGATGGGTAGTTTTCGGGCCACATGAAAAAAATCGAAACGGTGAACTATTTCAAACCAATCACGTAAGCTGTTTTATGTGCGACTGCCAAATAAAAATTGATGAGAGACTTGACGAATTAGTCAGAGAATACTTTCAAATCGAAAATATCGGTTCGAAGCAAAGTAAACTGCCAATGAACGCAAACGATGAGAGGGCTCAAGCAATTTTGGACAGTACAAAGACTACTGTAAACGGAAGATACGTTGTCAGTTTCCTTTGGAAAGACAGTAATAGTGTACTTCCGAACAACAGATCGCTAGCTGAGCGCAGGTTATTCGGCCTCGAGAAGCAACTTAAGAGGAACCCCCTCCTGGAAAATAAAATCGCCGAGCAAATCGAATACTACTTAAAGAGAAGATACGCTAGAAAGCTCACTAAGGAGGAGGAAATGGACCGAAACTCGTCGAGAATCTGGTACCTACCCATTTTTCCAGTGGTTAATCCTAACAAACCAGCCAAAGTTCACCTAGTACGGGGCCGCAACCGCAACTGCTGCAGCCTATGCAGCTCACGCAACCGCAGCTGCTGCAGCCTATGCAACCGCAATCGCTGCTGCAACCGCAACCGCTGCTGCCTATACAACCGCGACCGCTGCTGCCTATGCAACCGCAACTGCTATTGCCTATGCAACAGCAACAGCAACAGCAACAGCAACAGCAACAGCAACAGCAACAGCAACAGCAACAGCAACAGCAACAGCAACAGCAACAGCAACAGCAACAGCAACAGCAACAGCAACAGCAACAGCAACAGCAACAGCAACAGCAACAGCAACAGCAACAGCAACAGCAACAGCAACAGCAACAGCAACAGCAACAGCAACAGCAACAGCAACAGCAACAGCAACAGCAACAGCAACAGCAACAGCAACAGCAACAGCAACAGCAACAACAACAGCAACAGCAACAGTAACAGCAACAGCAACAGCAACAGCAACAGCAACAGCAACAGCAACAGCAACAGCAACAGCAACAGCAACAGCAACAGCAACAGCAACAGCAACAGCAACAGCAACAGCAACAGCAACAGCAACAGCAACAGCAACAGCAACAGCAACAGCAACAGCAACAGCAACAGCAACAGCAACAGCAACAGCAACAGCAACAGCAACAGCAACAGCAACAGCAACAGCAACAGCAACAGCAACAGCAACAGCAACAGCAACAGCAACAGCAACAGCAACAGCAACAGCAACAGCAACAGCAACAGCAACAGCAACAGCAACAGCAACAGCAACAGCAACAGCAACAGCAACAGCAACAGCAACAGCAACAGCAACAGCAACAGCAACAGCAACAGCAACAGCAACAGCAACAGCAACAGCAACAGCAACAGCAACAGCAACAGCAACAGCAACAGTAACAGCAACAGCAACAGCAACAGCAACAGCAACAGCAACAGCAACAGCAACAGCAACAGCAACAGCAACAGCAACAGCAACAGCAACAGCAACAGCAACAGCAACAGCAACAGCAACAGCAACAGCAACAGCAACAGCAACAGCAACAGCAACAGCAACAGCAACAGCAACAGCAACAGCAACAGCAACAGCAACAGCAACAGCAACAGCAACAGCAACAGCAACAGCAACAGCAACAGCAACAGCAACAGCAACAGCAACAGCAACAGCAACAGCAACAGCAACAGCAACAGCAACAGCAACAGCAACAGCAACAGCAACAGCAACAGCACCTGCAACAGCAACGGCAATAGCAACCGCAAACGCTACAGCAAAAGTTACGGCTTCAACATCAGGTACCGCAATCGCTACAGGAAGAAATACAGCAACAGCTACCGGTTCAGCTTCTGCAGCCGCAACTACTTCAACATCAGCTTCAACCACAGCTACACCAACGAAATTGGACAAATATTTTATATACCAGCATTGCGATCCGCCGTGAAAAAGGTCGAAACCGCCTGTCCACTATGCCGAATTCGAAGAGCCAAGCCAATTCCGCCACTAATGGGCGATCTACCGCCTGCAAGGCTGAAAGCATTTGCAAATCCATTTTCATATGTCGGGGTGGATTACTTCGGGCCTATGCTGCGACGATCAGAAAAACGTTGGGGAGTTATATTTACCTGTTTGACGACAAGAGCTATCCACATCGAGGTTGCGCATAGTTTATCAAGTGACTCGTGCATTCTTGCGATTAAGCGTTTCCGTTCCCGAAGAGGTAAACCTATCGAACTGTGGAGTGATAATGGCACCAATTTTAAGGGAGCTAATCGAGAGCTGACGAATGCAGTTGCCAATTTGTCAACGAATAATGGCTTAGTCAGTGAAGTGATGAATGAAGGTATTCACTGGAAATTCATCCCACCGTCGTCTCCACATATGGGAGGAAGCTGGGAGCGTCTAGTGCGGCCAATAAAAGGAGCTCTAGGACAAATGACAACAACGCGGAACCCTAGAGATGAACTCCTGCACAGCATGATGGCCGAAGTCGAATATATCATAAATTCAAGGCCACTGAGTTACGTGCCTATCGACAGCGAGAACGAGGAGGCTTTGACACCAAATCACTTTTTGCTTGGGTCGTCTAATGGGATCAGATACCTCTCAAAGCTGGATGACAGCGCTGCAGCTTTAAGGAAGAATTGGGTTGCTTGCGAACATTTTGCAAATCGCTTCTGGAAACGTTGGATTAAGGAGTATCTTCCCACTTTAACCAGGCGGTCTAAGTGGTTCGTCGAGGTAAAGTCTTTAGCAGTGGGTGATGAAGTAATAATAGTAGACGAAAATAGTCCTAGAAATACCTGGCCAAAGGGAAAAATAATCAAAACTGTACCTAGCAAGGATGGCCAAGTTAGGTCAGCTATTGTAAGAACGAAAGACGGTGACTACCTGCGACCAGCCACCAAATTAGCAGTTCTCGAAGTGGGTCAGCAAGATATTGGTAAGCCGAACGATGAGTTCTGCTTACCAAGGGGGAGTGTTGCCACGCCTGGCAATGCTTCAAGTTAGACATAAGAAATATTTCAAATAGAAAGAGAAGAATAGATTATAGATAGAAAGATAAAGTCGATGCTGTATAATTTGGAAGTCGTCTGCCATCATTCTTTGAATTCGTCAATCAACCCTTCTCTTGGCGGAAATTTAATTCGCTGTCACAGAGAAATCATTAGTCACAGATAAGCTAAATAAATAAAATAAAATAAATAAATAAATGCGCCATAAGAGCGAGGAACCCCTGAGCCTACCGCATTTTTCACAACCATGCCTTGTGAAGGAATGGAGGGGACCTATAATTTTCTGCCGTTCCGAACGGCTAATTGAGAAAGCGCTTTTCATGGCAATGAATTTACTAACGGAGGACTTACCAATTCCTCGCGAAAGGCGATACCCGTGGAAAAAATTTTTTGCCCCTGCTGGGATTCGAACCTCGAATCTCTGGGTTAGCAGGTCGACATGCTAACCATAACGCCACGGGTACAACACGATAAGCGGATAAGCTGCACACGGTTTATGGGTGGGCTCTGAAGATTATATTATCTATAGGGTGGAGTGAGTTTTTTTGCTTTTTGGTGATAAAGTTCTTACCTCGCATTTGGGAATATTTAGTTCCAGAGTGGTTAGGTTAGTTTAAAGTGGCTGATAGTTCGGCTATCACACTAAGGTCCATTGAAATACCACAATGGATTTAATGTATCCTTCTCTTAATGGAACCATTACGATGAAGCGAGAGAGACGCAGGGCGTCGATGTGAGTAAGATCATTAGGGTCATCAAAGAAATACGAACCTAGGTAAATCTTACGTTTGTGAGCTAAAGCTGCGGGTGTGAACAGAGAAGGTGGGAAATAGTTTCATCCTCCTCATCTTCATCCACACAGCTTCTGCAAAAATCGTTTGAGATGACTCCTAGCCTTGCGGCATGTCTTCCAAAAAGACAGTATCCTGTGATGACACCTATTGTCGCACTAATGTGTTTTCCTTTGAGAGAGATCAAGCCGTTCGACCGCGAAAGATCTAGCTTGGGCCAGATGTCGGGTCTGTTTTGTTGTGTTTAATACCAGATAAGGGCTTAGGATTATATATTACAACTGATTTCCAAGGCGTCAATCGTTTCGGGCATATCTGCGTAGACAAGCGACTTCACAAAACAAAAACAATCCAGCGGTGTTAAATCGCCCGATCTTGGAGGCAACTCACAGGTTTAAGGCTCGAAATTATGTAAAAATCAGCGACAACAGCGTTTTTGTTTCGAGACAATTTACCGAAAGTACGCTTTTTCTCTTTGGCGAACCAAACTTAGCAAAAATAAAATAATAGCTGTCAAAAAGACCAACTTCGCAAAAAATATTTCTAGATTGAAAACCTCACGCATAAGAAAACACCCTTTTACAATGAATGTCCAGATCGATGGGTTTACAAATGCACATTGAAGGGAATCGCGGAGGGTTAGTCTTTGGTTTGCAAGTGGAAGAAGCTCTAAACCAACTTCAGCAGATAAATTTTGCTTCCTGGATGAAAAGCTTAAGCGTGAGCTTAGAAAGAAATAAGAACTTAACATGACATTCTGATGATATAGAAAACGAAGAAAAGTGACTCCTGCAATTCTGTCTGTCGGTATATGGATCTACATCATGAACTGCTTTACCGATTCTCTTTAAAATCTCTGGGTCTGAAAGTACCTATATGACGATACTTATATTTCTGGAAGGTGCCGTGAAATAAGGTCGAAGGCAATAAGGCCGAAACGGCCTTATCACCTTTTTTGGGAAATAAGGCCGAAAACAACAACAAAAATATTTTTCTATTAATTCCAATTGAAAAGGTAATAATGTCGAAAAGAAAACGAAAATATTTGACACAAATAAGAATGCCGAAAGTTGAGAAATAAAGTCGAAATCCGTTGAGTAATAAAATCGAATTTAATTTCTGTTTTATAAAGAAGAAATAAATTTTATTGGCAATGATATGCGTTCGTAGTTATACCTTCTATGTGCTTTAACTTGTCCTTACCGCTGCAATTGATTTATTCCTATTTTTAACCATCAAATAGGAATCTCCTGCCATATGACAATGAACCGTACAACAAGCTCTTTGGAAGGATTCAATAGCATTTTGTCCTCGAAGCTTACAGAAAGTCAGTTTCAGTCAGTTTTTAAGTTTCTGGAAGTGCTCCTTGAGCAAGATGCTAGCAAGAGTATTGATTTCATAAAATCTTTGGATGGTTAGGAGATTAAGATAGATAGACTGTTTGACTAAAAGTATATAATATAATTTTGAAAAATTTTATGTTGCTATGAAATTTGTCGATTCGGCCTTTTTGCCTTTGACCTTATTTCACGGCACCTTCCTGGAAAACGTCTCTTACGATTTTAATAAAACTTTGCATAAGGATTAATTTTTGGTTGTTTTTCTTATGATGTAATCACAATTTATTAAAAAAGCTTAAAGCCGATGCCTTTTGGGAGGCAAAATTATTGGGTGCATATCAACATTTAAAAATTTTCGGTTTTTGAAGTTTTTATCAATTTTTATTTTTAAATTTTATTTTTTGGAATATCTTAAAAATGGCATCTTATCTCATCGGTATTTTTTTCTAAAACTTTTTGTTTAAACATCTGCCAAGATCTTAAAACTCATGAATTAAAATTTTGTTCAAGTATTGTTTAAGAATGAGCTGATAATAAGCCAATAAACGGGCCAAAATTCGAACTGAATATTTATAATGAAGCTAGATTGCTGGCCATACTAAATTATATGCGTTTTACATCTTCTTAAACCCCACACGTCTAATAAATGTGTTCCAGCAATTGTATTGTCTCTTGAATCGTACTTTTCTAGTTAAGGCAATGTCGTTTTAGACTTCATTTGTTGAGTCTTATTTTCCACACATTGTCTTCACATCCGGAACCAACAATTGTTCGGAGTATTTTTTTCCCAAAACGACCAATCTTACGATCAGTATAACGAGATTTACAAGAAGAAAAGAAGGGAAAAACACCGAATTCTCAAAAAAAAATAGAAGCAGCATGAGAAGCGCTTGTTTGAGGAAATTGAGCGGTGCCATGACAGGAACGAGAATCGGAAGTTCTACCAAAAGGCAAAAAGATCCTGCCAGGGTGGCAAGCCCCGAACTCAAGCCTGTAAAGACCAACAGGGAGACATAGTTGTAGAGTCATAGTCGCTACTGCAGACTGCTTAGCGGCGATGAGGACACAAATTCCGCTGTCAGGCAGATTGCCCCATTCAGCTTGGACGATGATCAGGAATGTCGTCTTCCCGACCTAGAGGAAGTTAAGCTTGCCATATGCAAACTTAAACCAAATAAGACTGCAGGATGCAGGTGCAGATGGAATTGGTCGGAAGAAAGCATCCCCGATCCTAAAGAAGGGAGGCCCTCACAATTGCGCCAATTATAGAGGGTTAAGCCTCCTTAACTTCGCCTATAAGCCCTTGTCTGCTGTAATATGTGAACGTCTGAAGCCCCACGTCAACAACTTGATAGGTCCTTATCAATGTGGTTTTAGACCAGAGAAGTCCACAATAGACCATATTTTCAAATTACGGCAGATCTTGGAAAAAACCCGAGAACGTAGTATCGATATTCACCATCTTTTTATCGATTTCAAGGCCGCGTATGACAGTACCTACAGAGACGAGCTGTACAGAGCCATGTCTAGTTTCGGCATCCCTGCAAAACTCGTACGATTATGCAGGATGACTTTGGAGAATTCACGCTGCTCCGTCAAGGTCGGTAAAGAACTCACCGAGACCTTTGATGTCGAAAAAGGTTTTAGGCAAGGCGACAAGCTGTCATGCGATTTCTTCAACATCATACTTCAACAGACAGATTGTAAGAAACTCAAACGTCAACACCAGAGGAACGATCTTTCAAAAGTCTGTACAATTATTCGCCTACGGAGACGATATTGACGTAATGGGAAGAAAACAGCGTGATGTCCTAGGTGCGTTTGCGAGTATTGAAACAGAAGCGGCAAAAATGGGTGTGATAATAATAATTAATGGGGGCAAAACGAATCATAATATGCTATCATCCAAAGATGCAGAAGGACTGAGAACATCGACGAACTGGACAAAACCTCAGGACGACTTCGTCTACCTAGGATCCGCTATAGACACAGAAAACATCTCAGTGCGGAGATCAATCGGAGAATAACTCTTGCCAACCGTTGCTACTTTGGGTTAAAAAGACAATTGAGAAACAAAACCCTCTCCAGTAAAACCAAGGTAACCTTGTATAAAACCTTCGTCATCCCAGTCCTGCTTTGCGGCGCGGAAGCATGGACCTTATCGAAAGCGGATGAGGAAACCCTTGGTCGTATCGAAAGAAAAATTCTCCGAATAATCTTTGGTCCAGTATGCGAAGACAACGGTGGAGAAGAAGATACAACAACGAGCTGTATGAGCTGTACCGCGACATGGGCAAATCCAGAAGAGTAAGCATCGCGACTCGCTAGGCTTCGATGGTTGGGCAATGTAGAGCGGATGGACCCAAACGCTCCGACTCGACGGTTTTTCGAAACCACATTGCAGGCAAACCGCGGAAGGGGAAGACTTCGTCTTAGGTAACGTAATCAAGTGGATGAAGACCTTAACCGACTTAGAGTGCAAAACTGGAGAGAGCTCGTCCGAAATCGAAGTCGTTACAGAAGGATGTTGGTTGAGGCCCAGGTTCACTCCGAACTGTAATGCGTACCTTAGTAAGTAAGTAAGTAAGTTTTAATTTTTCACTTACTTTCTTAAAGCAGGAGCAATTGGATTGAGTTATTCGTATTTTTATTTTCGCATTGTTGTTATTTTCCGCGGCTATATTGCGGATCTTAGATAGACGAAGTCCTGTACTACCTCGAAACTAAGTTTGTCTATTGTGACGTTTTGTCCAGATTATATACTTTTTGTTTTTTCTTCATTAACAATTAAATTCATTGTTTCAGCTTCTGTTTCGTAAAAGCACCTATGACCTCATCCTTGGGCCTGGTCCATTTTTTTGTATTTGTATTTGTATCTATTTCAATTGAATGTGTTAGTACAGGAAGAAATTATATTCTTATAATGGTACTTAAAAACAAAGACAAATTTAAATTTAATTGTCAAAGAGGGTTGCTCATTTTTGTATAAGCTTATTGCTTAAAAAGAAGAAAAAAACAATATTTACATTAGTCTTATAATTTTAGAAAAAAAAATAGTTCATAATTACATATGTTACATACAGTTTAAATTTGAGTTTATGAAAAAATAGTATTATTATTATTTGAGATGTATTCATAAAGAGATTTTTCAAATATTGGAAGCGAACTACAATGTCTCAGATTGAGTGGTATGGAATTCCATAAACTAACTGAATGGTAAAAAAACAATCTTTTGCTTTCAAGATAGTTGAAAGGAGGTACAATGATACTGTGTGTTCTCACAGATGAGCCAAAATTAATTTTTTCATATAGGTATAAAGGCTTTTGATTTTTAATTATTTTGAAAAGAAAAACACAGTTTTTGAAATTTAGAAACTACTAGCTGACCCGAGCCGGGTCTGTAGTTTTAAGTTTCCCGTTCTTGTTTTTTCTCTTACGTGAGAATTTGGGGATGAAATATAACCTTTCTTAATGTGGGAGTATGTGTCATTTTAATGCTGAAAGAATTTTTGAAATCTGTCCAGTAGTTTCTAAGTTTCCGTTTTCAACCCATTCCTGTTGGAATCTTCTGTTCCAGTGGAAATATGTTAATGAAATATAAATCTATGTCACTGAAGGATAATGTTACACCCTAGAGTTGAAAGAATTCTTGAAATCGGTCAAGTAACTTTATGGTTCCGGTTCTCGTTCCCATTTCTGTTCCTGTGGGATTATAGGGATGAAATATAGTTTAGGTTACTGATGAAGGGAGATAATGTATCTCCGTAGTGCTGAAAGAACTTTAGAAATCTGTGGAGTTGTTTCTAATTTTCCGTTCCCAACACCGTTCCTGTGGGAATATGGGGATCAAACCTTGACAGGAACCATCTCTGGACTAAACTATGTCTACCCTGAAAATTTCGTAAAAATCCGTTGGGTGGTTTAGGAGTTTACCCTGGACATACATACATGCATACAAAGATACATACATACATCCTATTTTATATATGTATATAGATTTAGAGTCATGCCAGTCAATATTTTACTGTAGGCAGATATATGATCAAATCTACGCAGGCGAAAGACATATCTGATAGCCGTATTATACGCAACTTGAAGATTTCTAATAGAAATCGAGTCTAAGTTACTGTAAATTACACTACTATAAATAAAAATTGGTAGTAAGAGACATGTTACAAGCCTAAGTCTTGTTGCAAATGTTGTCAAACTTACAGATGCGTTTAATAACCTAACTCCTGCATAAATTGATCTTACAGTCAGATTGACATTGCCTCCCTTATTGAGATATGGTATATTTTTTGTCAAGAGCTGTACTGCAAGAAGCAATGTCGTATCGACGTTTTGTTTCGAGAAAACTATGCTTTGGGTCTTTCCTGGATTTAATTTGAGACGGTTTAATGTAGGAATGTAGCCCACTGAGCAATAGATTGTAAATCTTTGTTAAACCTGAAAACACAGTCCTCAATCAGGCCTGTCGGTCGTGCTATGTAAATCTGATCATCATCTGCGTATAAGTGCAGTGAAACGCTGTGGCACACAGATGGCAAGTTATTGATGAATAATGAAAATAAAAGGGGACCAAGTACGGAACCCTGCGGAACACCAGATTTAAGAGGTAAAAATTCTGAACAGTTAAAAATACCTTTTTATGAGTTTGAAAGAGGTATCATCAAAACCAAAATAGCAAGTCAGTTTTTTACACAAGATTTCAAAATCAACACTGTCGAACGCCTTAGAAAAGTCGAGAAGACAAAGTATGGAAATATAATTTTTGTCAAATCCTATTCGTATGTCATCAAGAATTTTAACTGTTGCGGTTTGACAGCTGTGATTTGCTCGAAAACCTGATTGAATTGCGCTTAGTAACTTATAATTTGAAACTTGTCTATTTATTTTTAATATATATTTTTCTTTGTAGAATCATCCTTGAAATTTTTCATATTTGTTGGAATGTAGTTTAAATGTGCGTAGATACCACATAATTCCTTAATTACAACAGAAGATTAATAAAGAGAAAATTATAGCTGGATTTTTGTACCTATTACTTCCGAACTTCTTTAAACCAGGATTGCAAGCCTTCGAAAGAAAACCATACAAGATATTGTATAGGTACACACAAATAGATACACCTACCTATTACATAGCTTATACCTACACTTTTACCTATACCTTCCTCAATTATATTTAAAACAAGAAGTTCAATAAATAAACTTCTTCGCTTCAACATCTCAATCAATTTAAGAAAAAAAAAAAAAAAAAAACAAAGGAAAGAGAGTCAAAGTCTACGACGGCGATACGAAAACCAAAACTGAAAATAAAATAAAAAAAAATAATAAACAAACTGGCTTTGGAAAAAATATAAGAATATTTCAACACTCAACAAAGGGCGCCCTCGTCGCCTCTTAAGTCTGTCTCAATTGACAAGTCAGATATAACTCTCTGGAGAAGATGTCTCTATTAAGACACGGCAATCAGCAGCATCGGTATACGGCAACGTGCAACAACAACGCGGTGGCGGTAGAGACGTGAGACGAGAGGCCAAAATGATGATGATGGCGCATTTAAGAGAGTGCACAAAACCCAAACGTTGGAAAATGCATGTAGAATAAGAGTTGTTGAGTTGTAGTCAACACCGCAAGCGCAACTACTATTATCAAATCATGGTTCAACATTACACAGGTGTGTGTTAGGGTTAGGCTCTCTCTCGCGTCTCACATATAACAAAACACACAAAAATCTCGACATGGCACAGGAACAGGTTGAACTACACAACGACGCCGTATGAGTTCTCAGCTTTTGGTTACGCCCCCTTTTATAAACTGGGTCTTTACATTGTAACTCCTCCTTCAAAATTTTACTTCTTACTTTTTGTATCTTTAGTCTTTAGTATCTCCGGTTGATTTAATTTCTGCAAGATCAGCAGTCAATACATACACGTGTGTCTGTGTGGGTTGATTGTGTCTGGTTCTGTCTTCTGTTGCGAGAATGAGAACATACCTACATATATTCAATCCTTTACGTAGTAACTTAATTAGGTGGGTATCTGGCTGTGGTCGGAGCTAAGCAGTAGCGTTAGCGTATTTTTAATGTCTTTATTACGAGCATACGAGTTAGCTGCTTGGCGAACTGTTTAGAGACAATATATTATATTGATGGCAACATGATCGTATGGTATGATGATGATGGTGCTGTTTTAAGTGTTTCATTTTATTTTTATTTATATTTTTTTTTTTTTTATTTCGCGTTCGTTGGGACCTTAGCTTGTATGGATGATTTTCGCATTGTTGGTTATATTTATAGGCTGGTAATCAAAATTAGAGAAAAACGATTGAATAACTTTTTCTTAATTGCAGCGAATCAACCAAATTTCAGGTAGGTAGGGGGGAAAGGTAGAAGTTATGTAGGTGGTACCGACTTTGATTTTCCCATCTATCTCTAAACTGGTTCAAACAAAGTAAGTTGGTACCTATCTATGAGGTACACAAAGGTAGAAATTGAACTCAGTTTCATAGCCATACCTACCATGATTTATTCGATCCTCCTTGCCGTCTATGTCATGCCTATAGCTAAAGTAATTAATAAATTAACCACGAACTTTATTTTCGAACGTGTTCAGAGGGCATATTCTTATAAGATTGCGATTGCTACAGTTGGAAGGTATAGCGTATACCTAAGTAGGTATAGGTACATACCTAATTCTTAAAAACAACAAATGCGCATACCAACATGACTAATCCTTGAAAATGAAGTGTTGTAGGTATGGTCGGTCATATGACAAGATGACAACGTCATAACTCCTTTCTTTTCGTCTCCAGCAAGCCCGTATACCTTGCCTACCTTCCTATTCATAAGAAAAAAAACGCATTTTCGTGACAAAAACTGAGAAGCAAGGGTTTATGACACTATTGTTGTTGAATAGCCAGCAAAATATCAGTTGCAATTAAGAACAAAAAAAAAAAAAACCAAAGGAAGAAGGTTAAGTGCATATTTCCTTCTCTTGAGAAGTCTAGATAATGTTTTCTGATGATGCAGGTATTTAAAGGACGAATGACAAATAAGTTCACTTTATTCGAAAGCTTTAATTCAAAAGTTCTAGGGAACTTGGATATTGGCAAGCATGCCATTGTATGGATAGGCAAGGCAGGCAGGTAGGTACGTTGGTACTCTTATAGGGTCAGATTTTCAGTGAAGAATCATTCTAGTACCGTGGTGTACCACACCAGCTTTCGACTCCATATTTGATATTCACTCCATGGCGTGGTTTTGTTTTTCAAGTTCAAATGATTTTTTATTTCATAAAAGATACAATAACTTAGTTTATCTTTCATTTTTTAACATGGCTTACGCCGTCTGTCAGTTGACTATTACTAATATTTTTTTTTTTTATTTAATTGCTTAACATATAAATTGGAATATTACTTTAAAAAAATTCATCTAAGATTCTTTTCCTGCAGTTAAGTGCTAGCTTGATGTAATTGTAAAGGGTCCCAGTCCATGGCTCCTATGATTTCCTCTTTATTAAGGTAGTTTACACCAAGTGTAGGTACTCCTTCTTGTTTCCACTAAAACAGGACACTTTCCCAAGAAATGGAACACGTTTTCACGTTCATTTAGATTACAGAGTCCACATGTTTCTTCCAAATCATTTCTGTGAGGGATATAGTTCAGAGGAAGTATCTCCCCTCGCGCTTTTAAAACCAGTGACAACGATAGGATACTACGCCCTGAAATAATTGCCTGTTAGCAGGTTTATTGAGCCTTGCGTATATGCCCCTGTGAAATGAAATTCTGGCTTTTTTCTTTCATCAACTAACGTTATTATGCTATAGAGTTAGCTTTTTCACGTGTCCATTCTGTCGTTCCGGAGTAGAAGTGTATGTCCAAAGTACTCGGCTAGCTCCCTCCAAGACTTGAACCATGATATTTGTTTTTGAATCACAAGTATAGTGATTTTTTTCGGTAGTCTCCTGTCATCCATTGCAATAGTTCTTAAAATGTAGTCCACCTGTGTTTTTAGAGTTGAGATGAATAAGGCTGGAAGACCTGTCTCTAACTGAGATTTGCCGTACTATTTGGTAGCTTTAAACTTCTGTTCAAGAAATAACGCAGAAGCTGCTCCACTTGATCGAACTCCTTATGGCCCCAAACTTGAGCTGCATAGCACATGAGTGCTTTAGATGTGGTGTCAAAAATACGATATTTGCATTCGCATTCAACGTCTTTACAATGAACCACAGTCTTCCATATCGCGTTCAATGAATATTTAGATTTTGCCAACTTGTCAAGCATGTGGCTTTTCCAGTTCAAATTCCTTGATATCCGCATACCAAGATAGTTGTATTCTTGTGCTAACACCACAATGTCGTCTGCAAACATAAGAACCTTAACTAAAAGAATTGCTGGAACACGAACTCTACCTTGCAGTATCTCCTCTAAGTCATCAAAAAATAGGACAAATAATAGGGGACTCAAATTACATCACTGCGTCAGACCTATTTCTACTTCGAATTGCTCGGATACTTTGCTTCCAAAAGCGACTGCACCAAGTTGTTGAGCTATAAAGATGCTCCAAAACGTTTACAAACTTTGACGATACTCCTTTATTATACAGTTTCAGCATAAGTGCTGTCCGGTCTATAGTATCGAAGGCCGACTTGAAATCAACGAAAAATCCGTAGAGTTTTCTTTTGGATCCAATGAAGATTTCAGCTATATTGTTCAGCGAGTAGACTTCGTCGATTGTCGAGTAATTCTTTCGAAAACCAGCTTGTGACTCGATCTGCTGGATGTCTTCTCGTCCAGTGTTTCGTCATCCATTTTTTTTCTTTTCGGTTGTCTTTTCTCCATGTCTTTTGCATACTGCTTCGATACGCTTAATTCAATCGCCTTTTCTTCAAAATATTTGAAATTTTCTCGTTGATCGATGAAAAACCAACTAAGAGAGTGATTCATAAAGATCAGCTGCGGTGATCAGATCGACAGTAGGACTTGTTTATTCTTTCCAAAACAATAATCCTAATAGCAACCATCTGTACCGTTTTACGTTTCCCATTTTTTTAATTTCAAAAGAATACCAGCTTGTTCGTTTCGTGTGACAGGCTATCACTTTTGATTGCGTTTCCAAAGTTCTGCGGACTTCATGCCAACTATCTCTCAAACTCCTACATGCATCCTCTCGAGCAGATCAACCTATAAGGTTTACTGTCTTCAGCGTCTTTCCGTCTCTTATTTCAGCTATTGATTTTTTCAAGAATTGAGTTGAATTGACAAAGAAAATGTAAATTTCCTCCAGCAACATGAAGAGGTGACAAGCTTCTGTGCAGGATTCAGCAGTCGCAGTTGCCCTTAAGTTCAAAGAGTGGGCAGCGCAAGGAACGAAAGCAAACGGTGCTTGGCTTTGGATTTTAGATTGCATGATATTATATACACCAGACATATTCGCTACATTTAAATAAAAATTAAGATCCTTAGTGTCCTCTTTTTGAAACTGACGTCAAAATAGTTTTAGTTTAAAAATATATTTTATTATTTGGTCGACATTATCATTTTCACCCATTAGCGCTTTTCATTTTTTCAGCGGCAAGGCAAATTTCCCTCTCGGTACCCGACGAAAAAAATCACATTGAAAAAAATTACTCGGCAAATTAAGAAAATATATACTTAAACTAAAACTATTTCGAGTACTCATGCTTGAAAAAAAGAGGGGGGTTTATGAACGTCTTCAATAAGAAAAAACTATAATGGAAAAAATGTCTTCGGTTTTTTTGGTTTAAAAATGGTCATATTCATTTTTCTAACAGAACTTAATCCCAGATTCGAAAAGACGACACTTGAAAGTACTGGGAATCATAACTTTTACTTGAGAACTATTTTTCTTTAATGACAAAGAATCTCGAAAATGAACGAAAAAAAAAATCACGATTCGTCGGCATTGATAAGCTAAATTTGCCGCCCCTGAAATTCGCCGCCCTAGGCTCAAGCCTACTTAGCCTGCTGGTAAATCCGCCACTGATGCGATTGTATGGATAGGCAAGGCAGAGTAGGTCCGTAGGTACTCTTATAGGGTAAGTTTTTCAATGAAGAATCATTCTAGTACCGTGGTTGCTGTACCCCACCAGCTTTAGATGTGGACACTTTCAACTCCACCGACGTGGTTTCGTTTAAAGGAGATGTTTTTCTTGTCATTACGGTTTTTTCTTATGAAAATCCTCATTCTCTGACAAGGAAATTTTTTTCACCGACTGCCTCTTAGACATAGCTTGCTGCCAAAGCTTGATCTTATTTATTCTTCCGATATTTATAACTGTGTTGTTGGTATGTATCAGCATATGATAATATAGGTAGGTACTTTCATCTTTCAAAGTTGAATCCCTACACCACCCTCCTTTCTTCGTTCCACTTTCTTACGAACACAGAGTCTCAAATCGTATCCCATTTGCCTTAAACACCCTCAAATGACGTCTTTATTGCGGCAGTTTTGAATGAAGCTTTTAACATACTGCACTGTGGTACCCGTGGCGTGATGGTTAAGATGTCCACCTGCTAGCCCAGAGGTTCGAGGTTCGAATCCCAGAAGAGGGGTATCGCCTTTCACGGGTATCGCCTTTCGCGAGGAATTTGCAAGTCCTCCGTTAGTAAATTCATTGCATACATACATGTAAGAATTTTTAAATTAGCTTAAAACCATCCGACAAAAAATAGCGACGAACGTTTCGGGTCGGGGTATATTTTAGCCTGTGAACAAAATGGCATTACCTTGACGTAGTTGACTCTCTGGTTCTTCTTTGTACTTTTGTATTTGTATTTGTATTTAATGGTACAGAAATTATGTTACACGTAGATACAATATTATCTTTTAGTTGTGAAACAATGGAAACAGGGTTTAAATATTAATAAATGATTAATTTATACACTTATAATTTGAATATTATTAAATAATAGTTAAATTATGATTTAAATTATTATTTACATTATTTACTTGAACTTTTTTAATTATTCTTTTTTGTAAATGTGCTTATCAGCAGTAATGTTGTTTAAACTTTTCTTGAAAATCCCTCATACCTGAAGACCGTCTGACGTTGAGCGGAAGGCGATTCCAGAGTCTTATGGCGCAGTCAAAAAACTGTTTTTGAGTTATAGAGTAGTTCGTAAAAGGTGGCACGAAACTTCTACTCCTTCCGGAAGAAGATGCAAATTGAATTCTTTGGAAAAGATATTCGGGCACTCTATTTTCTTTAAGACTGAAAAGAAAAGTTAGTGTTTTAAACTCGAGATACTGTTGTAACTCCATTCCAAGGAAAGCCTTAACATAACCATGAGATATGTTCTCTTAGTCCTAGTCCTGAAAGGAAGACAGTTTCCAATTTCATATAGAATCCGGAGGGATCCATATATCTTGGATACTATAATAATAATATGATTTACAGGTGAGATTTTGGTTAAATGTAGAACGGAGATTTTTTACACTGGTGACGTAGGGTAACACTAATCCTTCTAAGCAGAGTTTTGGTAAGTTTTGAGTGTCAATGCTTAAACGACTAATTAATATGGCTTGACTTTTACTGGAGTTCAGCATAAGCTTATTCTTTCTCGACCAAGAGGCTATCGAGCTAAGGTCTTCATTAATTCGCTCAGTGGTATCCTCAACTAGACCTATCGGGTAGCTAAAATGCATATGCACATCATCAGCGTACATTTGGACCTTACAGCATTTCAAAATTGAAGGAATGTCATTATTGAACAAGGTAAACAATAGTGGTCCTAAGATGGATCCTTGTGGGACACCAGCTTTCTTTTGAAGAAAACTTGACATTTTTTGGTTGCAGTTTTCTTCTTGGTAAAGTTTTCTTTTTTTACAAGTATACTCACAGTGTCATTCCTTCAGAAAGCCAATATATCATCTTCAACTCTCGCTAAACCTAACTCTCGTATGGTTGGTGGTCGGTGGCGTCTACCTACTATTCCGGAAGGCTCTAATTGGTGTTAACTTGGAGCGTCCTCAGATGTTGTAAATTATAGTATATGTCAAATGCGCTTACCAGCTCCCACTGACTACTGTGAGGAGCTAGACCCTCCAATCCGGATCTCAGATCTGTGCCTCAGATTATTTGGAGTGTCACAGTGGATGAAATCGACGAATTGAATTTGCTGCTATGCTGAATTCTGGTGTTCGAAGTACCTACACGCTTCCCGCATTTCAAAATCAAAGAAGGGGGATTGCTATCCCCAGATAAACCAAACGCCAGCCAAAATGACCACGTTGCGATCGAAAAAAGACACTCTTGCACTCTTGCAGTGCTATAGATGTAGGGGAGAGTGGGGCAAGAAGAACAACTTAAGCTTTAGACACTCCTAATTTTTTTTTTTTCCTACCTACGAACTTTCCAAGGAGCGAACTTTGACTCGAACCACATGTTGTAGTCAAAAGGTATGAGTAAGGGTATCCTGCTCAGATAGACTATCAACTTTAAATTTGGCTTAAAAAATTTGTCCATTTTCGAGGAGAATTTCTTTCAACCTATTACGACCTAAGACTTCAACAAAAACACTGGAGTGCTAAACTGGTTTCAATTGATTATTGTTAAGAAAGAAAATTATGCCCACCTGGAAACATTATCCAACAGAAACCGCCAGAGATATTGAAGAAGCTACAATAGAGTAGTGGCCGTATGCCACTTAGAAAAAGCAACTGATGCGGAACTTAAATTAGGTCTTCGAAAAATGTGTTGAAGAAAGCGGGATGAATGATGAAAAACTGTTTTCTTTCAGATATCTTTCTTTATATAAATAAATAAAATTTAAAATAAATAAAATTTAAAGTTGATAAAACTTAAAATTTATAAATTTTTCATGACGAATCCTTCAAAGAAAATTACTGCGACCGGATGCGTCGTATCCCTAGGATGGATCAGTAGTTTAGAGCAAATAAGATGGTAAGAGAAATGTGATCCATTCGAGATCGCGGTGCCCGTATCGTCAAAAATGAAGAAGGAGAAGAAAGAAGATCCATTAAAACAACATAAAAACACAGTTTTTATGAAAGATTGTGGAGTCTTCTTGATCAATGAAGTTGAATTGTCCACTTTTGGATGACCCGTTAAAAGAATTTTGATCATCAAGACCAAAGCCCTACTTGCAAAGGCAGGCTAGCAACTTCTTCCTCGTGATTTCGAAGAAAATTTCCACCACTCTTCTGCTTCACTCTAGTCAGTGTTCCGACGATGGTTGTTGGTAGGCTAACAGCAGCTTAAACATTTCAGGCGAAAAATAACGATTGCTATAAGTTTTCCAAAGAAGCTAGTTATATCCAGAAGCACTATGAAAAAACCGAAAAAGAGACTAAAAACTGACACTTTCTCCATGAAAAAATTTAAAAAAAAACGTCATATTTGTAAAAGGAAACGAGATAGGCGAAAAAAAGATTGTTATGTGTTTCACGAAGAAGGTAATTACATCCAGGATTTGCTATTTGAACAACTGGACCACATTCCTTATTCCTTATTTCCCCTCCCACACCACTACGGCTTTGTTCTTTCATTTCAATTTTTTTTAATACCCCATCAAGAGCCCCAACAATCCATGCTTGAGAAAACCCTGAAGAAGCAATTTAATTTTATTACTTTCGATGAATAAAACGAGATAACACTTTGAATATTAATTTCTGTATCCATGCGAGAGACTTGGAAAAAAAAAATGTAAACAAAAAACAGAGAGTCTCTCTACTCCGTAAGTGAATCCGATGGACTTTACAGCACACCGGAATGAATTGGACGCATAGTGCTTTAAAATTCAATGGTAATGCCTGACTAGTTTTAATATTGTGTGTGAACCTGATATTAATAGTAGCGCAAGAATGATAAGTTATGTTAACAAACGAGTCATTTTTTGTCGCTTCATTTGTTTCTATTTATAGGATTTTTTATATTAGCAATGCGAACTTGGTATGGCATGGGTAGGAGGACTTGAAATAGTCTTTCAAATAGGCTTAAGTGCGTTAGGAATAAAATTGTTGCGAATGGATCTTCATTTCATTGCAAATCTGTGACTAATGTGTCAGTTTTTCGAGTAGGACAAAGGAGTTTTGTAATTATAGGTACATTTTGCTTTACTGATTTCTAGCCTAATTCCTGACTGTATAGGGACTCGAGAAATGTTCCTCTGGGAAATTTTTGATTGCGAAACTCTTAAGCGTATCTCCTTCTTCCTTTACGGCATTACGAGCATCGTTATTTCGAAGGGATCCTGTTTCTCGTAGTGACTCGCCCGTACGTTTCTTTAAGAGTTTAAAGTTGAAGAGTAAGTTGTAAGAACAGAACGTTCAGCTAGCAGAAATACATTCATCATTTAGTAGTAAGTTGATAGCCAATTCCGTTGTAGGTGCTTACTTGCTGTTAAAACATATTTTTTAGAAGGACTAAATTGAAAGATAAAGTACTTTATGTAAACTATCCCCAGCCTTTTTGCCGAAGAAGCGACGGAGTATATATCCAATCACATTGATCATAAAATATTTTATTCATACAAAAAGCGATTCACCAAAAGATGTAGTATATAAATATTTGTAGCTGTCCAAGAGGGATTAATTATAGAAGAATTTTTTTTATGTTAACTAGATTTTTTTTGTAAATTATAATAAGCAATAACCATTGCACTGAAATCTTCAATACTTTGCATCCTCTTAACGATCGAATTAAAACAAAAAATAATAAGGGTGGGCCAAGAAAGCGGGCAGCCAAGGAACCAAAAGCATTTCTCACAACCAGGCCTTGTGAGGGAATGCAAGGGACCTACAATTTTCGGCCGATTCCAAATGGTTGCGATCAAGAAATCACTTTTCATGACAATGATCTAGCTATCGGAAGACCTGCCAATTCCTAGTGAAAGGCGATACCCGTGCAAAAACATTTTTGTTTTTTGGTGAGCCTCGAACCTTCGAACTACGAAACTCTCACGTAGCAGAAGACATCCTCACCACGGTGTTGAAACTTACTGCATCCGTTATCCTCTTAATGCTAACTGGCATATACTTAAAAAGGCGAATGCTGTGAACAAAGAGCAACCGTCAGGAGTTTAGATATCTAAAAGTTGGAATAACTATAGATTATTTGTTCTTGACGATGTACACAACTCAATATTTTCATAAAGGCACTCAGGTGTTCTTGTGTGAATAATTCTGTGGAGAAAGATACAATTACGGAAATTTACGTATTCGACCATAGTGCACTTAAGAATTTTTTTGCTGAAAGCAGAGATATGACCATATATCGTCGAATACCATAAACGTAACGAGTAATGTTATTAAACGCCACACGTAGTTTATGTTCAGATAAAGAATCCAGCTTCGGATACACGACTTCAGAAAAGGAAATAATTGGTACGAGTAGAGTTCTAAGACGAAGTTTTGTTTCTTGAGGAGTAAAAGAATTAGATACCCACAGTTTTCTTAGAGTTCCATAAATACGAGCAATGACAGAATTTATATGGTCTCTGCAAGAGAGATCCCCAGAGATTTTGAATCCAAGACTGGTCACGGAATTTAAAAAACTAACATGGGCACTATTCAAAGTAATCGAAGGTAGATCTCTATAGTTGTATGTCTTCTTAGAAATTAATAGGGCTTGACTTTTATTGGGATTGAGCACTAGACCGTTTTCCCTAGCCAAGTTAGAGATTCTCTCAAGATCTTCATTAACGCGAAAGACGAGATCCTCTTTTAAACCAATTCTACGTGAGATAAATTTGTATACATAAACCGAAGGCAAATCGTTGATAAAGGCACAAAACAAAATTGGAAACAGAATAGAGACTTGTGGCACGCCCATCTTCAAGTACGTATGTGCTGTATATGCTGAAGAATTGTTTCCAACATATACACGCTGAGTTCTGTTACACAAATAACTACCGATAAGGCGAACAGCTGAATTCGAAAAACCAAAGTAGATAGATAGATAGATAGATAGATTGTTTTATTTATTCCTTAAAAAAAGTTACATTTTCATTAGCGCTTTATAAAATTGAATAACTTAGAGCATGGCATTACTGCCGTCTGCCCGAGTGACTGTTCTCTAATTTTTTTGATTTATTACAGTGTTTTCTTTCCTGATAATTCATAATAATTGTTGGTTTATACATATTAAAATTTGTGGAAATATTTAAATTTAAATCCAGTATTTTTTAATATTTTAGTTTAAATAAAATTTATTTGATTTTTATAGTGACTTTTAGTTTAGTTAAAACAAAATATTTTTTTTTTTTTTTGATTTTTAGTTTAGTTAAAACAGAACAAATAAGTGTATTTGGGGTACATAATAAAAAGGAATTACAAGAGCTTTATGATTACAGCTTTTAGTTTAATGAATGACTTTTAGTTTAGCTAAAACGAAACAAATAATTTTTTTTTTTTGCTTATTTTTTGGGTAATTCTATTTTCGATTCTGATAGCAAAGCGCTTTAATTTGAGTTTAAAAGTTTTCATACATAATTCTGCTTGAGAAGACATCGCTTCAGTGGTGAATTTGTATAGCCGAACCCAGTCTTCTCCATTTAGAATAAGTTTTAAGTCTTCTTCTTCCAGGTAGTTCTTCTCATAAAAAAGTCTCCTAAGTTCCATCAGCATTGGGCATATTTCAATGAAGTGGTAAACGTTCTCCACAACAAGCATATTGCAAAGAGAGCAGATACCTTCTTAATCGTTCCTGTGCGGTCTATAGTTGAGTTTTAAGAGTTCCCCCCTTACTTTAAAAATACAACTCACAACTTTTCTTGGGTTTTTGTCATTGAAGTAGTTTCTTTCATTTAAATTGTAGTTAAGCTTAGCATATGTTGTTCTTGCTATTGATGATCTTGCTTGTTCTATGAATGTATACCTCTTGTTTTCGTCGATACATTTGTATTATTTCATAAAGAGCCATTTTCCATTGTTGTGCATTTGCATCGGCTAAGTCTAGACTCCATCCACAGTTAGCTGCATGGTCAATCCAATCTTTGTAGAACAACGATTTTCTACGTACTGCATGCATAAGCACCCTTTTCGGCAATCGACTGCCTTCCATCTTTTTTATTCGGATCAAGTAATCTTCATTTAACTTTAGAGTTGAAACGAAAAGCGTTGGCAGTCCTGTTTCCAAGTGATACATGTATTTTGGCGTATTCATTGGTAAAAGAAAGATTTTTCTCAAGAAAAAACGCAGCAATGTCTAAGTTTTAAAATAACATTTAGTTTAGAGTAAACAGAAAGCACCAAATAAGAGAACAGTAACAGCAAATAACAACCAAAGTAGGAAAATTACCGGAAATAAACAATAAATAAATGGAAAATTTAAGAAGAAGAAAAGAAGAAAAGTTTACACAATAAATAAAAATTAAGTAATTATATAATACAATAATGAAAATATGTAGTAAATATCTAATTATAGAAAAAAATATAAGTGTAGATATAAATACAGCCATGTAAGCTTACCTCACTTAAGCGAGGGTAGCACCACAGAGTTTTTATCATGTAGCGTGTGTTTTAACCTAGTGTGTCAGCTGTTTTCCTGAAACGCATTTAAACCCAGCCTAACCTAACAAATATCTCAACCTTAGCCCTGATCATGTCGGTGAATTGTTTACTCTCGAAGGCCAATTTTCTGAGATTCGATTCCCGAACTTCCCCATAAACCATAATATGCAGACATGCTAACTTTTCTAGCTAAGCTTTTTCTAATTTTATGCTTAAAAAAGTGTAATGAGAAACAATCATTACAATAAAACAAAAAGAGACTTCTCACACCTACTTTAACGAATCGAGATACATGCGAGCGTGAAAGATCTTATTTAGAGTTTTAACTTGTGCTGGATTCATATGTTTTCAGTTCGTAAATTTCAATAACGAAACGCAAAACAAAGTGCATAGTAATGAGAGAGTGTACACGTACAGTGTACACAGTCCGATCGACTGCTTTGGTCTTTAACGAACGATTTGCCATATTAATGGAATGCACCACATAAACCATAACGAACGTGCTTCAAGATATGTTTCAATTTTAACGCAACGACTTAAGCCTCCTATAGCAACGATTGCGCGCGCAGCTCTTGTTGAATTTCTATGGAAAAAAAAATTATGCGATTACTTTCCATCGAAGTTAAATTGACACTCCTTGTATAGGTCCTATAGGAAGTCATATACCATACTGGGTATTTAAAATGTCTTAAGATAAAACATTTGAAATGTGCACTATATACACTAAACTGTCTACTTGAACTCGTCGCTGGATCGAAAACCATAACCAAACAAAAAGTCCCTGATGTCATTGGGATACAGTTGCATTGCTTAGCAATTTATCACGTTTCACCTTCATCATTATATCTACCCACGACCCACGCTTTCGTCTGAAGACACATGTCTTCTCAAAATAAAGGCTCGTTTGGCGAGTGTGTTGTGTGTGCAAAAAGCCAAGACTATCTTGATAACTTCATTGGAGGTGCTGCAATTTGAGAGATTATTATTTCAGAGTGGAGAAAGATCCAGATTGTGAGTTTTCATCGCTCTATATGGGCTATGGCATTCTTAATGATATACTTTTCGGTCTTTGCTTTGAGGCGTCAAGCCGGCAAACGGCAACAGCAGCACGACTCATACTTGTTTTGTTTTTTCATTTTTGTTTGTACTTTAAACTTTATTATCATTTTGTTTGTCATAGGTCAGCTTGAGCTGAACTTAAAAGTACCAACAAATAACAATAAAACGAATAATACTTTTTAATCCATAATCGAAAGAGAGAGAGGGAGAATGAGGGATCATCCAGGTCAATAAAAAGTGCATTCATGCATTGAATTTAAGTAAATTGACTCTGAAAATACCTGTTAGTACCTACTCACATACCAGAAGCATTTAACGTTTAACCACAGTCACGCTACTTGTGATGGAGCTCAGGTGCAATTCAGAGTGAGTAATGATATCAAAGGAGGTTTACCAATTGATGTGGATGCCTTAACAGAGGCATGTTACGATATGTGGTTAAGAAATTTCATCACTGCTGTTTGTTTATTTTAATTTTATTACTGTTATATTTTTTTTTTTCGTTTTCATATTGGCAGATTTGATTTGAGGGCTTCTTTTGGTGAATTACTTTACAAATTTCTGTTGCGGTGTTTCACGCACGTACAAGCAATAAATTTTGCACAGAAAAGCCCATTAGATTTGTTCGTTGAATCCCTGGGGTTGTTGAAAAATCTTAACTCGCTCTGAACGTGAAACTTTGTTTTTTGAGTCCTGGATTTGCCCTCAACTCGGTCTGAAGTAGCACTAGGTTTTTGATGGGAGACAACAAACAGGGCAGTCAAATGGCACGTGTTTTTCTTCAAATGACAGGGATTCCTGATGATTTTGTGCTTTAGCGTTTTTTTTTTTTTTGAAAATGAATAATTTCACAATAACTTTAATCTGCGATGCCTAAAAAAGACGTTCGATAAGTCTAACTCTAGTCTAGACTAGTCAGGAAATAAATATTTTCAATAACAACTGCCGTATACAATACATGCTCTACTCCCCTAACGTACCTTCCCCCTTGCGCTCACAAAAGGAGCTCGCTGCGAACCAGACTGCCTTGTACTAAAATTCGAAAACCGGGTACCTAAAGGTTTTCACGTTTTTTTCTAGTTTGGGGCACATTTGACATCGTTGAACAGTGTTTTATTTTTATGTAGAAACAAAAAACCATATTACTGAGTCTAAATGCCTCAAAATAACTAATTAAAATTGTAACAAAACTTAAACTAGAAAATAAGTTCCTCTGCCTGGATTTGGCAGTTCGCCATTTTTTGCATACCGGAAAATGCAGCCATAATTTTTTTTTTTTTTACAATTAACGCGCAGAAAATAGGAGAGGATTTAGTAGGAAATACCGCTGCACGTTGCTTTTGAATCTTTGTGAATCGTAATGCAGGGGAAATACAGAGCCAGGTAGAGCATTCCACATGCGGGTGGTGCGTCTAAAAAAAGAATCTCTATACTTGACTGTACGCCCGAAATTGGACTCAAGGTAAAACTGATGAGCATTCCTAGCGAGGCGGGTGTTGCGGCTAAATTGTTTCAAGGGAGGAATGCTACTGGCTATTTCACTAGAGCACTGTTTGTGAAAAAAGCGACAAAAAAGAGAAAGACAGGTAACGTTTCGACGATGTTCAAGCGAATCAATCGATCATACTATTGAACTATCACTTATCAATTTTAACGCTCTATTTTGTACCCTATCAAGTATAGGTGCAAAGATGTTTGAGGAGCACCTGACCAGATATGGGAGTTATACTCCAGTTTTTGGCGGATGAAGGCCTTACAAATTGTAGCCAGATCAGAAGGGGTGAAGAGCTTCCTGCACCGTCTCAAGAAGCCTAAGCATTTAGCAGCGTTCTTGGCGACTTCAAAAATGTGGTCATTCCAACGAAGATTATCGTTTACACACATACCAAGTACTGACAGCTTTTCGGTTTCTTGGATGCAGGTACCATTCATGGATAATGGCAAAGGGGGAATGTTAAGCTTCAACGACAAGAGACAGCATTGAGTTTTCGAAGCATTGAATTCTACTCGGTTCTTAAGACCCCATGTAACAATGCTGTCAAGGTCAGAATTCAATGAGCTTATCATACGCAACCGTTCCAGTTCCACATCCGAAGAGCAGGGTCGTGAATTTGGAAACGAATATGAAAAGCAGAGGGTCGAGTCGTCAGCAAAACAGTTGACAGGATTAGAAGTTTCAGACAAAGGGTTATTCATAAAAATAAGGAAGAGAGTCGGAGACAAAACGGAGCCCTGGGGCACACCAGCATTTATGAAGTGGGTATCAGACTTGAAGCCATCCAATAACTTGTGTACAACTTGTATTGAACGGTCGGAAAGGTAGTTTCTAATCCGACGAAGAAGAGCCATATTGTATCATGAAATGTGTTGCTTTTCTATTTTGTCATTTTTTTCACTAAGAACTGAGGCACGACCGAGGCAGAGCTAAACAATTTTTGACGTAAAATATTGAGTATATTTCCCACTTTTTCATAAAATTCACAAAGCTTTGGAAATTCCCTTGAAATTGAAAAGAAAAGTTATTCCCGTATTTGAATTTGTTTACGATTTACGAGCTTTGCAACCAAAAAATTCATGATGCACCACTGTGCGGCCTGAATTGGTCTTCCCTATTTAGCTTCATTTGAACCAGCTGTGAAGTCCATATACCCGAAATTGATTTTGAGCACCGAATAACATGTTTGAGAAGAATATTTTTTATTTGAAACCAATAAATTGATAATAAATTATGTTTTTATGAGTTTAATTTAGTTTTGAATTTGTACTTAAAAAAACACCCAACGATTCAAAGAACCCCCTTTTGATCACAGGCCTTAGGTCTTTCCAAAAGCTCCCTCATGATCTTAGAAGAATGACTTGAACGGTTAGGACCATGGTTGACTGCTATCTCATATCTAAGATTACTGCATAATGTTCGACTCCATTTGCAAAGGGAATGTTGCGCGAGTTGGGTTACGTCAGCCAAGTTTCTGCACCTTGGGCTTTGCAATATAAACGCAAATTTATATTAATTATTGCAGTAAAAACACGTAGCTATATCCTTGATTAGGGGAGAGTGGGTATGTATGGGACACAGGTATTTTCTTCAACTTCGTATATTTTTTCTCGTTTCGTTTGATCACAAATTTGTTCTTCAATCTGTGTCGACCGGTCAACAAAACAAATCTTGTTCGCAATATAAATGACGCTGTCGAGAAGAAAAAATGGTAGTTATTGCCTAAAAAGTTAAGTCAATGAGTGAACTTTGGTGAAAAAAAAAAAAATAATTGAGTGAAATAACTGTAATTAAATTATTATTATCAAATATTGTGAAGTGCATTAATTTCTATTTTTTTTAGTCTGTGCCGTGTTTTAAGTATCCTTTAGTATCCTTTGTCTTTCTGAAGTGCCCTACAGGCTGATTGAAACACTTCTATGCACGAGGAAGGGGACACTGTCCCACGCTTATCGCGATGCACAAATTTCAATAAAACGAACGTTGGTAAATTTTATAGCAATCTGTTATACGTCTATTCAAGACATCCATTTTGTCCAGACAGAATCTGGAATTGTGACGAAACAGGACTGTCAACTCTGCACAATCCTCCTAAAGTAACCTCATCGTAGGAAGTGAAACAAATCGTGCAGACTACTTCTGAAAAATGTGGTCAACTTGTTGCCATCTGTGGTCTCATCAGTGCTTTTGGAAATACGGTTCCACCTGCACTTATTTTTCCCTAGAAATTTTGATTTAGATGCTATGATGAAAAATATTTCGCAAGCAGAATAAAAGTGTGCCATTCCACCACATAGCTGTCCCATTCAATGCGGCAAAGCTTGGTGTTGCATGGAATGAATTATATCATATTTTCTGGTATCCTTTTGGTTACTTTTATGTTTTGAATAGCTTGCCACAATGTTATCATATCTAAAAAAAAACTGTCATGTGCAGATATGACTCATAAGTTGCCAGCAGTTGACATCTTACCGAAAAGTGCCCCATACATACCCACTCTCCCCTACTTGATTTATTGCTTTATAAAAAAGGTACATATAGTAAGATTAAATCTTTTATAGTACATACTTAGGTATAGATTATGCTATCAATTTGATTTAAAACTTAAAATAAATAAAGTTTACAATTATTATTATAATTACGCTTATAACAATTTATAACAATTTAAGCTATTCTTTGCAAAAGATAAAGAAGGGGAAGTGTATTAGGATAGTATAAGTGATGAGAAGTAGAGAAAGATAGCGGACTTGAATTTTTTGGGATTGACACAATTATTTTGATTGAGGACGGGAGGGAGTTCCAGAGTCTTACAGCATGTATAAAAAATAAATCTGCATCATTGAATGAATATAATTTCCGTTTGGAAATTGAGTCAAGGTTGCTATACACGACTCCAGAATATGAAATCAAAGGCAGAATTAAGAAAAGTACCAGTTTCCGACGAGTTTCCACAGGGGTAAACTAGGCAGATGGCCAAAGCTTTCGTAGGCAGCCATAAATACGTCCAATAACAAAATTTGTGTGTTTGTAGCCTAATAGATTCAGGATCAAGCCGTTTGCGATAGACCAATCAGTAATTCTACTTAGATCTTCATTAATTAAAAGACAAAGCTCATCAAATTGATGAAAAGGCCTGGTTAAATAAAGTTGGACTTCATCTGCATATAAGTGGACAGAAGCATGCAAACAGCAAGATGGTAGATCATTGATGAACATGCTGAAGAGTAACGGACCAAGAATCGATCCCTGTGGGACTCTTTGGATAACAGGTTTAGCTGTTGAACACCTACCACCAAATGCAACTTTTTGCTGTCTACCCGACAGATAATCCGATAATAGCTTGTATGCCTGACCACTAAATCCAAAAGAGTTTCGCAACTTCCAACTCAGAATATTGTGATTGACTTTGTCGAAAGCCTTAGAAAAGTCAAGTAGGCCTAAAAGACTGAGATGACCCTTATCATATTGTTACAATAAAATTAATTTTTTTCGGTTCACGTCCGCATTATTCTGCTTAAAACGAATCATCTCCAGGCCATACCTTTTGTTATAGAATCAATTGTTATAAGCCCCTTACCACGCAAGGCATAAGATGCATTGGCTATGCTGATGACATCACAATATTAGCCTGTGAAAAATATGAACAAACCTTATGCGATATAATACAGAGGGGTCTGGCAATCACGAAAAAGTGGTGTACATCGGTAGGACTGAACATCAACCCCACAAAAACTACAATTATACAATTTACCAGAAGAAGACTCCTGCCACTTTAAAAGACATTACACTGGATGGAGTAACCATAGTACCCACAACTGAGGTCAAGTAACTGACCAGGTGACCACTAGAAAAGCATTAGAAAAAGTGCAAAGACTTGCTTGCATATGCATATCAGGAGCAATGAGAAGCTGTCCAACTGCGGCTTTGGAAGTATTGCTAAATCTGACACCTATGCACCTGATGGTAATAAGAAGCATCTCAAATGCAACGATAGCTATATTTGCCCAAGAGACTGAGTGTGTCCTGAAATCTAGGGAAAAGAGCATAATATCGAACGAGTTACCACTCATTGACTTTCCTCGGGATAGCAAGACAAAGGAATTCATATAGCTTTGATAAGTAACAAAAAGGCATGGCAAAGTGAAAAAGAGACCTACTCAATTAAGACCCATGCAATAAAATGTTATACAGATGGCTCAAAAACAACGGAGGGAACTGGAGCAGGAATTTTTGGGCCAAGAACACAAATTTCAGTACTTATGGGAAAAATGTCAAGCATATTCCAAGCGGAAATTTATGTGCTACGCAAAAGCGCGGAAGTAAACATTGACAGAAAATATAAAAACAAAGATGTTGCAATAATGACGGACAGTCAAGCTGCAATTAAGGCCCTACGATCCTACACAATCTCCTCAAATCTTGTCAACGAATGCATTGACAAATTGAACAAACTGGGCAGTAATAACAGGGTTACAATCTATTGGGTACCAGGACATGTAGGAATCATAGGCAATGAACAGACAGACGAACTGGCAAAGACAGGAGCCGGATCACCACTCATTGGACCGGAATCTTTTTGTGGAATAACGGAAAGCCACATTAAGAAATCAAAAATTTGGAGGAAGACAACAGAGCTAAACACTGGAATGACCTCCCAAAGATGCGCCAAGCCAAACTTCTACTTGGCACTTTTAACACAAAACGTTACAAAGAAAAATGCTAGCCGGGTTCCTAACCGGACACTGCAGATTAAGAAAACACCTTAAAGTACTAGGCATAGAGAGCGATGACCAATGCAGATTTTGCAACGAACAGGAAGAATCTCCTGACCACCTCTTAGGTGACTGCGAAGCTCTAATACACCAAAGGAAAAGTACCTCGGATCCTACTACGTAAAGGAAAGGGAGCTTAAACTCCTAAGCGTAACCCAGATACTAAGTTTCATCAGAGGAACTAATCTGGATGAAGTACTTTTATTAAGGAATACCACTTAAGAAGTAGGGGGTACAATAGATCTAAAAAGGTCGAGGTACAACACAAAAGCCCAATTTTCATTCATTCATTCATTCATCACAAGATGTTCGACGAAAGTGCAACTTTTATATTTTGCCAATGATTGCGATTTCTATCGAACTCTATCCATCGACTTAAAGTCTGGAGAAGTTCCCTTTTCTTTGATAACTTGATCTAAGAAGTTCCAAAATCAATTGGTATAAAAAGTATACACCCTTTACCATCAAAAGGGGTTCAACAAACTTTTTCCCAATGATTCCGATCTGCATATGTCGAGCTCCCTCCATTTTTGCACTCCAAATCTTCACAAGTCCCCTTCCGTTTAATTACTCCATTTAAGACGTCCTAGCATCGATTCGGGTCGGGTCTTCTAGTTATAACGAAGCGTCTCTATTTGTTTATTGTTTTTTTTTGGCTTTACCTTTCTGTATTATTAACTCCAGTCCGGTCTTGATTATTATTTAACTTTTTTCTAAGGAAAAGAATGTCCCCTCTTTCAATGTGGGTCGATATAGTTTTTTTTTTTTTCTTATATGCTTCATCAAGTGAACCATTCAGCTTAACTGAGTGCATCGAATCGTGAGGGTTCTAAATGAAATGCGCTGTGTTGTGTGGTGATTATATTGTTGCCGGTATGCTGCTGCTGCTGCTGACTAAAAATTCTTCTTTTGGTATACAACGACTACCTACTATATTTTCTTTAGTCGGTGAAATCGATATACCAGCACCAGGATCCATAGATCCACAAGCCAGGCAGGTACATTTGTTGAAAGAGAATAAAATCGATTATTTGTATTCTTTATTAACACATTTTCTTATGTGCATATCATGTTTTCCATTCATGACGAGTTTAACAGGTTTTTCTTATCATTTCTGTATTGTTTGATTTTTTTTATATTTGTTTATTTGTTGACTGTGTATTGTCGTGCTCGAATTTGGTCTAACAATGTAACTCCAACGACACGACCTCCACCTCCTTTTTCTTGTTTCTATTTTATTTTTTGAGGAAAGTCCAACCAAAAGTATTTCATTATTTTCAAGCAAAGAGCCACTAATCTGTTGAATAGAATATCGTGTCCGTCTCGTAAGTATGAAAGATGGTGTTGTTTGTCTATTGGCGTTGGTATGAAGATACTAAACAGAAACCTAAGTTAAATGTTTGTCGATTGATTCAACAAGACCCAAAGCTACCTACTGTGACAGGTAAAATTAGAAGGATTTCGTACCTGCAAAATTTTAAAAGATTGGGTCATAAAAATCTGATCTCTTGCTGTGTTTATGCCTTAATCAACTGCGGATGACACCACAGGATGAGTAAATTATTTTCATCCCAACAGTTTTGTTGAATTCAGTATACAATACATAGATACACATATACATTAATACATTGTATAGCCATGCCTATTTTTAATTATCTCGACCTGAACATGTTAATCATCGCAACATCGTATTGCCATGCCATACGTCGACCGACTCTATTCCGATAAGTTGGAGAAAAAAAAGAAGAAAAAAGTGGAAGGCTATTGTGTAGAGAGTTTCTAGACGAACTAATGAAACATAACCTCTTTACGACAATAGGAATACCTATAGAAAAAACCAAAAAAAAAAAATTAGTTTTACCTGCAGGCAGTGTGGATTCCGATTCAAGTGTCATATCGGAACAAAAAACAAACTGAAATTTGTCGGTTCTTTGGTGCGAAGTGTAGAATGTATAAGGTCCCTGCTGTGATGTGATACTGACCTTTAGGATTTTACCAGGAATCGCCCCCTTGCAGGAACGAAATTGCTGATAATGAAAAGACGTCCTTGTATGACGTACAATGAGAACTAGAAATCAAGACATTGGTGTCCTGTCGAGCTGTTTTCATTAAACGGATATGTTTGTTACAAGAATTCCCATTTGATATTTGCCTCCTTTGAAGCTTGCTGCCTTGAGTATTGTAATTTTTTCTCTGCCCCAGCTGCCCATCCAACAAAGATTTTTGACTAACGATTCCGATTGTCATCAAGTAATATTCTCTATGATGTGATTACTGTTCCTAAGACGTTCTCCTTACCATCACAAGGGGATCAAAAAGGATAAAACCTGCCGATCCGGAGTGTTGGTGCTTAACATAACCCAGTCGTCAGGATGCGTAGGTTGTATATGAGGTGGATTGAGCTTATGAATCTCTGGACACTGCGGTGTCTATAGTCTAGTCTAGTTGGAACCTAGTGGTCTGGTAGCACAGGATGAGCACTCTTATAGCTATGCTCCTTACACCTCTTCATTGAATTTTCCTTACCACACAATGCATCGTTCCAAAGATCACGACTCTAGGTCTTGCTCATCAAAGTGGGTATTACAGTTCAGGGTCAACCTGACGGGGACAGACTCCGCAAAAGAGAGAGACCGTGAATAAATCAGAAGGATAGTGCTTACGATTTCTATAAAAAAAAGTAGCCTCAACCCCTGCGGAATCAAAATTAGAGAGTGCACCTGTTTTCGTGTATTCACAATTTAAATTCATTCATGCGGAATCTATATCCAGTGCCCCTGTTCTGTAAGTATCGCCTCGGCGATAAACGGTGGAAAATGGAACGAAATTCTATGAATTTAGTAGGATTTCGTTCCATTTTCCACCGTTTATCGCCTGCTTTTATCGAGGCGATAGTTACAGAACATGGGCACAGGGCTTTAATGAACCAATAATCTCAATATCGGGCGAGCTCTCGTCAGTCGGTTGAGGTTGTCTTTTACTTGATTGCCCCATCTAAGATCAGGTCTTTTCCTTGTGGTAATTCCCGGTGGTCCGTGTGTTTGAAAAGCTTTTTGAGTCTCAAGATAAGTGCTCTTTTATCTATGCTCGTATCCACAGAGGCACAGAGTCAACTGCGGCAAGGTAGTGCTATTTTGTCCGCAAGGTAAATTAGACCGGAAATCCAAGTCCGGGAACCCTCCTCGCCATATTTTGTCGGTTGGTTTGGAATCGATTTAAATATATTGAACGTACCTTCAATATTTTTGGGCTTGAGCGCGGTTCAATCATTGAGCGAGGCACACATTGAATGAATGAGAATTGGACCCGAGTTTAGATCTGTGAGTTACTCTCCAAAAAGGTACGATTTAGGACCCGTGAACACCAGCGCCCAGGACACTTCATTAAAATTTCAATCATAGGCACTTTCTAAACTTTATGATCACCTTCCGATCACCTTTCAATCACCTTACAATTACGCCACTGGCACCGTGGTTAACATGTCTGTCTGCTACGTGAGAGGTTCGTAGTTCGAACCCCACTAAAAAACAAAAATGTTTTTGCACGGGTATCGCCTTTCACTAGGAATTGGCAGGTCCTCCGAATGAAAAGCGTTTTCTTGATCAACCATTTGGAATCGGCAGAAAATTGTAGGACTGATTTTTAGAAATGCTCTTGGTTCCTTGGCTGCCCGCTTTCTTGGCCCAGCCCTATTATTTTTTGCTTGAATTTGATCGTTAAGAGGGTGGAAAATATTGAAGATTTCCGCGCAGTGGTTATTATAATCTACAAAAAAAATTTAATCACATGTGTCTCCATGCATAAGTAGGTGTGAGAAGTCTCTTTTTGTTTTATTGTAATGAGACTGTATCTCATTACACTTTTTTAAGCATAAGATTAGAAAAGCCTAGCCCAAAAAGATAGCATGGCTGCATATTATGGGGGAGTTCGGGAATCGCATATCAGAAAATTGGCAAGTCCTTCGAGAGTAAACAATTCACCGACATGATAAGGGCTATGGTTGAGAGATTTGCGATCTGTTATCCTACCCTAGGCTAGGTTAGGATAGGTTCGCTTTGAATACGTTTCAGGAAAACAACTGACACACTAAGTTTAGACACCCGCTACAGGACCAAAACTATGTTGTGCTACTCTCGGTTAAGTGAGGTTAGTTTAAATGGCTGTCCAGAAAACAGCTGATGCGACCAATATTACATCACTTGTTATACCACGGTAAATGATTCGAAAGAGACTACAACCATTTTGAGCTTTTAATGAAGCGATTGAGGCAATACAAGTTCATCAAATCGCCTTGGATTTTTCCAGGTTGACGATTAAATTCCAAAGTTTACAATATTGAAACAGACGATTTATCATTAGCTGCAGTGATTCTGGTGAGGCTGCCAAAAGTACAATGTCATCCGCGAACATCAAAACTTTAATTATCATTTCACCGTACTCGACATCGCACGGTAAAAGGTCCGCAAGGTCATCAATGAATAATGCAAACAAACTTGGGCTCAATGTGAACCCCTGCCTGACTTCCGATTGTGTATTGAATCCTTCCGACAGCAATTCTCCATTCCATACTTTTGCCGTAGTGTTCTCATACATATTCTGTCAAAAGTAAAATTTTTCCAAACTTCCATGACATGCCGATGTGGAAGAGCTTGTAGATAAGTGCTTTTCTGTCGATCAAATCAAATGCAGATTTGAAATCCATGAAAAAGCATATAACTTCTTTTGTTTGAGAAGAAATGATTTTGCAATACTCTTGAGGGTAAATATATGGCCCACCGTGGAACATTCTGACCTAACTCCTGCTTGAAACTCTTTCAAAAGTTTGTTCTCATCAATCCATTTGGTAAGGAGTTTTTGCAAAATAAGAGTGAATATATTGTATCACGCAGAAACGATATACCTACCACTGTAGAGTGTAGATGGATAGTTCATTCAAATTTCATTTCTTGTAAATCGGGAAAACAGTAGATCCCTTGAATTCCTGTGCCATAAGACCAGTTTCCATTATATTGTTATAAATAAGCTAAGTATGTATGAAGAAACAGTAGCAAAGTTCTTACAAAGTGTGGAAAGTTTAAATATCTGAGATCAATGATCAATAGTGAAGCAAATTGTGATGACGATTTCAAACATCGAGTGAGCGTAGGGTGGATTAAGTGGCGAGAAACTCTCCCATCTTCTTTGGTATAGTAATTACTACTTATCTGAAGGGAAGACTCTACCCGCACCGCGGTTGTGCGTCCAGCACTCACATGAGGTTGACAATGTTGGACAATGTACAAAAAGTATGAGAATAAGTTGACGGCAACTTCCTTGAAGATGCTCCGTATGACAGCAGGGCACAGAAGCCCCAAAGCTTAATCATATAAGAAGTAACAAAGTCCGTATGGATCTTGTTACGTCATAAATACCATCCTGGGAAAAATAGAGCATATGACAGGTTAAGATGGTATTTTCTTGTTAAAAAGAGTAACTACACCCGTCAAAAAGACAATATCATACAACGTTTAGACAAGCGAAGGAAGAAAAACATAAGCAGACCAAAACGCTCCAAAAACAGACAGTGGCATATGCATTTACTTGGCCTCAGAAATGGAGCAATCCAAAGCCGGAAGGTTTGCTGACGTATTGTGAGGTCAACGTGGCGGCGGCGTACCCCACGAGCGGATAACTAGTTAAGTGGGAGAGCTGGAAGAAGAAAAGGATTCCATCAAAATACCAATACTACGGGAGTCGTGTTGCCCGTCATTGAGAAGCTTTCGTTCTTCAAGATATTTCACGAGTTAACGGTATATCAGGAAGGGACATTAGGTTTTTTTTTTAATTAAAACGCACATCAAGGGGGTATGACTACCCTTATAATGTTATAGAACACAGTGCGAGCATTTAGGAAAATAGGAGAGGATTTGGAAGGAGACACCGATGCACGATGCTTTTGAATCTTTGTGAATCGCAATGCAGGGAAAATACAGAGCCAGGTAAAGCATTCCACATTCGGGTGGTGCGACTGAAATACATACGAATCTCTATACTTGACTGTACGCCCGAAGTTGGTCTCAAGGTAAAACTGATGAGCATTCCTAGCAAGGCGGGTGTTGCGGCTAAATTGTTTCAGGGAAGGAATGCATCTGCTATTTCACTAGAGCACTGTTTGTGAAAAAAGCGATAAAAGAGAGTGAGACAGGTGACGTTTCGACGATGTTCAAGAGAATCAATCGATTCTATGATTGAACTATTACCTATCAATTTTAACGCTCTATTTTGTACCCTATCAAGCAGGTGCAAAGATGTTTGAGCAGCACCTGACCAAATATGGGAGTTATACTCCAGTTCTGGGCGGATGAAGGCCTTATAAATTGTACTGGTGAAGAACTTCTTGCATCGTCTCAAGAAACCTAAACATTTAGCAGCGTTTTTGGCGACTTCAAATATGTGGTCATTCCAACGAAGGTCATCGTTTACACACATATCGAGTACTGACAGCTTTTCGATTTCTTGGATGCAGGTACCATTCATGGATAATGGCAAAGGGGGGGGGGGGGGCTTCAACGACAAGAGACAGCATTGAGTTTTCGAAGCATTGAATTCTACTCGGTTCATAAGACCCCATGAAACAATGCTGTCAGGGTCAGAATTCAATGAGCTTATCATACGCAACCGTTCCAGTTCCACATCCGAAGAGCAGGGACGTGAATTGGGAAACGAATATGAAAAGCTGAGGGTCGAGTCGTCAGCATAACAGTTAAGCGGTTCAGAAGTTTCAGACAAGAGATCATTAATGAAAATGAGGAAAAGAGTCGGAGACAAAACGGAGCCCTGGGGCAAACCAGCATTTATGAAGTGGGTATCAGACTTGAAGCCATCCAACACAACTTGTATTGAACGGCCTGTGCAATTGGACGGTTATTGGGTACGAAAGAAGATTCGCCTTTTTAAGGGACAGGCTGGGTGACCACCTGCACCTCTCCCTCGAATCTCCTATGTAGCCATTACGTAACGGGCAGGAACTAGGTACATCAAATTAAATTTCAATACCTCTCAAAACTATATTTTATTTCACCTGAGTATATGATAAAGTTATTCTGTGGGAAGAATTCACCATTTTTCTTCTCTACAACTCTCTTGACCTAAGAGTGCCTTTACCTAACTCATTTGAATGGTGGGTGACTGGACAAAAGATTCAAAAAGCTACATATTTCAATTCTGTGTGCATTTGTTCAACAAACAAACTGCGATCTTAAACTTTATTTACTTACTCCACAATTTTATGTCTGACACTGTCAACACTAACAGACAATAAAACACAAAATAAATTTTCTTTCATCCAGAAAAAACAAACAAGTGCATTAAGGAAACCATTCAAATAAACTATTGGTTTTGCCAGTTGTTATTGGAAATATCCGATGATAGACGTGTTCTATAAACGCCTTCACCACATGTGCGCCTTGCTATAGGCTTAAAAAAAACATTGTCTACAATTACGTAGGTATGTGATTTTCCTTTTTGTTTTTGGTTATTTTTTTTCCTGATATAGGTACGGTACCTAACCTTAAAGGAGAAGAGGGCAGTGGGAAGCAGGGGTATGGGCAAGGGGGGTGTGGAACGGGAGGATTGCTTTAAATTTCCTTGGCTGTTATTAGACGACAGACACAACAATCAGCTATTACTATGCTGAGTTTGTGTTAAGTTTATGACTTCAATGGCCCGCAACCCGACAAAAATGTACACTTACTGAAATTCATAACACGTGTCTTTGCATTTCCGCTTCAACGGAAGACTATTTTTGGTTGGAGCGCGTTCTATTTATTTTTACTATAAGTTGCTTTTTGCTGCACTTGCTGCGTGTAGTATTTTTAATCACGCGTTTGTATTCTTTTGGGAGAGAAAAAATATTTTTGATTTTTCTTTTAGATTACCGAATGAAAAAAAAGCATAGGTTAGGTAGGTACTTACCAACCTACAATTATTTATCAAAAGACCTTCAAATTTTTAAATAACAACAGCCTCCTATACCTAGTCCATGTCCCCACTAAACAAAAGATGTTTCGAATAAACATATTTCGCACCGCGCACCGTACCTACAAACTGCAGATTTATATTTCAGTAGGTACCTACCTAAAAACGCCTTTTGATAAGGACAGCCACTTGCAACTTATATCTTCTACGATCGAGGTTCTCTGCAAGACATTGCGAGTGTCCAGATCCAGAGAATAAAACACACAAATACACAAAAGCGAGTTTGGTTAAGAAAGTGAGAACCTTTCTGGTACGCCTACACACACTCGTTCCTGCGCTGTCCAGTATAAAAAAGATGTCTCTATTCCCGAGAAGACCTTTTTTTTCTTTCTACAACAATACCTTCTGTTTTTAAATGTTTTAACGCTACATATGTAGGGACACGTCTGTCTGTCGTGCCTTTTCGTCGTTGGTGCATACACATACAAGGCATATATGCCTTTCACATGATCATCTTGAATTGTAAACGAAAAACAAAAACGAACAAAAAAAAAAAAACCAAAACCAAAAGGCAGGTACAGAAGATGTTCAGAAGAACAAAAACAGAAATAAAATATTCCGTAGAATAAAAAATTCAAGCTTCGCTCCAAGTTCTTTATACACGTTGGGTTGGAAGTGCATATGTGCAATCAGCAGGACAGCAGCCATCCACCACTGCAGGCAAAGACGATAGCAGCTCTCCTCCGAAATAAAGCAATCAAATGTAATTGCCCGCAATCAGTATTTGTATGGTATTGGTGTATAAAGAATGCACGAGCACCGACACCGAGCACGACCGATACACAGCAGCAAGACAAAATCGATCGTGTGTTTTGTACATTTCAACGAGTTTTCCAGAGGTGTCGTTTGTTACTCGAACCCAAAAAAAAAACGGAGTAAGAATGGAAAACCAGGAAATCAAGGAATACGGAGCTCAGGAACCTGGTTTCATGATTTAAGCTAAAACCGTAACATGTCTCACAAGTGTGGTGGCCGTGGCGTAACGTTTAGCATGTCTGTCTGTTAGGTGAGAGTTCAAGGTACGAACCAGAAACATCTAATTGTCCTTAAAAGGGGATTGCCTTTCGCTAGAAATTGGCAGGTAAGGTGATAGTCCTTTATTTGAAATTCGCTTTCTCAATAAGTTTTTCGGAATTATTTAGAAATAGTAGGTCCTTCTCATTTCGTGGCGAGCAAAGCCCTAAGCTTCGGAGATTTACCTTTTTTTGTTTTCAAACAACAATAGGGGACAGGACGAGTTTTAGAGAAAAATTTTCTATAAGACTCGTTCAGGAAATGAGCATTTGGTAACGGCTGAAACGATTTTACACGGATATCGCCTTTCGTGGGTAATTGGCAGGTCCTCCGATACTAAATTCATTGCCTTGAAAAGCGCTTTCTCGGCTAGCCGTTCCCTCACATGGCATAGTTGTGAGAAATGTGATAGGCCCCGAGGCCCACCACTCTGTTGCGCCACGCTATTTATTTATTGAGAAGATAAAATCGACGATAATAACATAAATAAAGCTCGCAGTAGATGAGGGCTTTCTCAGTAGGAACAAATCCACAATACTTCTCATTGTGGATTTGTTCGTACTGTGTAAAAGCCAGTTTCGTAGTTAAACAGGGCCTCCGAAGAGTATTAGATTCGTTCGTACTGAGTACTTTGCTGACACTACTCGGAGTGAAAACCATGAAACAATGCACACACAATAAAGAGAACACCACGTTGTTCTCTTAAAATTGCTCTTGAGGATTACTTTCAAAATTTATTTCTCTTGGATTAGGTTTTGGTTTCAATTCAAACTCCACAAAGCAACAGTAGCAGCAGCGAACACTAACAACCAGACCAAAGAACAAATCAAATGTTTAAAAATGGGTGTCAACATGCGGTCAAAAAGCAAATGAGCTGTTTAACAAAAAGTAAATAAACCGCGAGCACTGACCACGTTCGCATTTTCAATAAGAGTACAACAGTAAGTAGATAACTAGCTAGCTGTACACAAAAAAGTGTAGTATAATGGCGGTATGGCTAATGTTCGATAAAGGTCAAATTTAGAAATGTTTTCATTAAGAAGCACAAGATATAAGTTGTCTGAGTGCCTAGTTACCAAAGTAGCTAACCCCTGCAAATGTGTTCTCTAAACGATAAAAATTTATTGACCTGTTAAGAGAAGACGTGACATATAAATTAAGAGGAGCATCCCAAACACAAACCTAAGTTCTCAAAAAAAAGAAGACTAAGAACCCGCCTTTCCCAAAGTCATACCTTAACATTCGGTCAATGGGCATTTGTTCTCGCTTAACCTGAGCCTGGGTATAAAGGATATATCAAAATTAAGTATTAAATGCATAAAACTAACTTCTTTCTATTTGGCGTGAAGTCTTTCCTTGGTACTTTGAAAAACAGAAGTCTAGTTTCACGGCTCTGCCACTCAGTACGCTGCCCTTGTGGACCATCTTCATCTCATAGATATGCATACTCTAATTGTTACATTTTGTACATTGTATGTGAGTGCCTGACACAAAACCACGGCAGAAAGCCTTCATTTCAACTCAAGAGTTCCTCAAGTTGATTTTCTACTGATCACAGATTCTAGAAGGACATTTCCATTCAAATAATTGTGTCGGGCAACACGAGTTGTCAGTCTTTTTTTGTAAAATTGGATACTTCTGTCCTGAACTTTTATGCATACGTTAAGTGCTTAATGCAGGGATGTATGATCCTGAGCTTAAATGGTTTCATCGTCAGTAAAGAACAGTTCATGCACTTTCCTTCCTTCCTTAGGTGGGCATTACAGTTCGGGGTGAACATGAGCCTCAGCCAACATCCTTCTGTAACGACTTCGATTTCGGGCGAACTCTCTCCAGTTTTGCACTCTTAGTCGGTTGAGGTCTTCATTCACTTGATTGCGCCACCTCAGACGAGGTCTTTCCCTTCCGCGATTTCCCTGCAATGTGCTTTTGAAAACCCGTCGAGCTGGAGAGTTTGGGTCCATCCGCTCTACATGACCCAACCATCGTAGCCTCACAATGCGTACTCTTCTGGCATGCCCATGTCGTGGTACCGCTCATACAGCTTGTTGTTGTATCTTCTTCTCCACACATCGTCTTCGCATACAAAACCAAAGATCATTCGGAAAATTTTTCTTTCGAAACGACCAAGGGTTTCTTCAATCGCTTTCGATAAGGTCCATGCTTCCGCACCATAAAGCAGGACTGGCATGATCAAGGTCTTATACAAGGTTACCTTAGTTCTTCTGGAAAGGATTTCGTTTGCCTTCCTAACCCAAAAAAGCACCGATTGGCAAGACTTATTCTTCGTTTGATCTCCACATTGATGTTGTATTCCGTGTCTATAGCGGATCCTAGGTAGACGAAGTCGTCCTGAGGTTTTGTTCAATTCGTCGATGTTCTCTGTCCTTCTGCATCTTTGGATGATAGCATATTATACTTCGTTTTGCCCTCATTAATCATCAAACCCATTTTTGCCGCTCCTGTTTTAATACTCGCAAAGGCACCTATGACATCACGCCTTTTTCTTCCCATTACGTCAATATCCTCTGCGTAGGCGAGTCATTGTACAGACTTTTAAAAGATTGTTCCTCTGTTCGTTGTAGTTTTGTACCTACAATCTTTTCAAGTATGATGTTGAAGAAAGCGCATGACAGTTTCGCCTTGCTTACAGCCTCTTTCGACATCAAAGGTCTCGGTGAGTTCTTTACCGAACTTGATGGAGCAGCGTGAATTCTCCAAAGTCATCCTGCATAGTCGTACGAGTTTTGCAGGGATGCTGAAAATAGACATGGTTTTCCTTCTTGTTCTTTACTCATAATAGAGCTGAAAATAAATTGTCTTTCTATAAAACGTCAAGTGATCGTGTAGTTTTTCTTCTCTACGAGACATTTCTTTAAGGTTAGCCAAATTTACAGCTACTGTGCCTTGGATTGCATCAGTGACTCCAGTTGGACAACTTACCTCGTGACTGCTCATTCACATGCATCTTCAATCATCCACACATAGGTCTCTGGAACTCCTCTTTGTCTGAGAGACTCGTATAGAAAATTTCGTGGTTGTCGAACAAATGCTTTTTCGAATTCAACAAGTCCCTTGGCTCTTTTTAGAGGTCTTTTTTGCCACACTAATTTTTTGACTGTGATATCGGGTATTTCCGTTTACTTAGGTTCAGCTTCTGTAATGTAAACTGTTCTGTTCTGCCGCCACTTGTGCAAAATTTTGTCTCATCCGCATGAAGTTGTCCTTGAACATCGTTAATGAATTTAGGCGATCGAGTTTCCTGAGCATTTTTCCTTCCTTCAAAGGCTTGGCTTACACTTTCAATCCACGCTCTAAGAGATCGCGAACAAATTTGAAGGACAATTTGCATAACTTCTGTCAAAAAAGGCTCACCTTTACCTCGGTAAATGTAGGTACACATTTTTGGTGTACATAATCAAAATTAAATTTTTTTAAAAAATTTTTGAAAAAATTGTGCCTGCAAGCTCAGAAAACTAAATTTCTAATGTGACACCTTTTATCTGGCTTTTCTGTCACTTAAAAGCGTGTCAATCTATTCATCCTCTAAATTTTCTTTATAAAAATGGTTTTTTCTAAATAATCCAGCTTTCAATATCATCACTTAAACCAGGACCTCCCAAACTTTTTTGATCAATCGACTCTTTTTTCAAAATAAACTGATACCCTAGACCTTCATAGCATAATTTCTTTAAAAATCCTGAGTTTTGCAGTCGTGCGGAAATAAATTTTTTGAGATAACAAAAAACATGACATTTCGATAAAAGAAAATATGAAAAAAGTGGAATCTCCAGTTCTGTCTGCGTGTCTATCTGCCTGACATTATATGAATCCACAGCCTGAACCACTTGACGGATTTTCTCAAAACTGACAGATGTTTTTGGGATTGCGTTTCTAACCAATATGAAAATTCTTTCAGTTGGTTAAGTGAGTCGGCTTAACTTTTTTTTCTCCTCAAAATCAAACAATAAATTAACAACTTGTAAAATTAATGCGATGGATGACGTTCTACCAATCTAAATAGATCTGGTTTAATATTGTAAAGTTGCAGCCTTAAATCTCTGCTTTTGTTGACTTTCAAACGGTTTCTTTTTTTTGACAAATTTCTTACAATCACAGGGAAGCCTTTTTCCACCAAATATGATGATGAAAAAGAATTGAAATATTTTTCAACAATGTTTCTCTGCTTAAATTTGTTTTTATAAGAAATCAGTTTTCCCACAAACGCCGATATAACTGATTTTGCTTTGATCAAGTTGAGATCGTCAACCTGCATAGCTGTGATATTTGTAGGGAAAATAGAGTTGATTTTCTTAGCAACACTACTTTTTCCAAAAAGAGCGCAATATAGCCATCAATATCGTTTCTCTTTCTGGGAAGCACAGGAATCAGAAAATAGGCGCACATTCCTTGTACTCTCTCCAGATGTTGATAGCAGATTCTTGCCAGAGTTTTTAAATAGCTAACTTTTATTGAGGAGCTTTATAGGCTTTTTTTAAGCTATCAGTCTCAAGCCAGGTATAACGTAAGGTCTCCTTTGCTTTGATTTTTCTTCTGGTTAACGATTTTCATGTTGTTAATCCAAACTTGTCTTGAATAAAAGACTTCTCCAACAGAAAGCTTGGGAAGAGTTAAATTTTCCTGTAGACGTCGATTTTGTCAAAATTTCTTCAAAAATGTCGAACACTATCAATTGAAACTCATTCGATACTGCCCATGACGGACTTGCAGCATAACAAATCCTATGGACCCCAAGGGGTCGATATCGATCACTTTGGGAACCACTGATTTACAGCATAAGCAATATTTTTTAGTACTAAGTACTAGCTACAAAGACCTTAAAATCAAATCATACCCAACTTCTCTGAAGCTGCACTTACACGTTTACGCAGTGCTGCGGTCGGTGGTCAACGAAAAAAAGAAAAATGTCTGTACAATGCGTAAAAAAAGTTATTGATTGTAAATTACCATTATATTCGTCTTTCGTTTCCTTTTTGAGGCCTAACTTTTCATAGTCGACATTAAGCCACCCGTTATTTTTTTATTTATTTCTATAGACTTTCATGTCTAAATGTAACACTTCATAAATTTCAAAAGAAGTAAAATATCTTTTTGAAAAGAAAAAAGAAAAAATATAGGAAAGCCGTCAAAGTATGAAAAACGAAAAACTATCTTTCCTGTTTCGATAGTAGCAACGACAGCACTGGAACTTATCAACGGGAAGAGAATGAGACAGAAGAGAAATGATCTGAATGTGCGATAATATTAGTGGAAAGAGCAGAAATGAGTAAAATGGCCCTATGATAAAGAGAGCCATTGCAAGGCAAGTGTTGATGTTGAGCTGCTGAGATCGGTGTTTAGTTGATGGTGTAGTTTTTGTTAGTATTGCCGAACTTGTGAAGGGAATATCTGTCTCTGTGTTCAAACATTTTGTATCTTCTTGCTTTCGGGATTGATCACATGTAGATCGAGAAATATTATTTTTATCATATCAAAAAGAACATAAATATTTAAATTGCCAATACTGATGGAATTTAAATAAAAAGTTTTATATATAATTTAACGCTGCTTAGCAAGAGGCTTACTGTCTAATTCGTGCTAAAAAAATTCTGTAAATACACAGAGAACTGTCAATGACGGCAAGCTCTTTTGTTTAAATTTGTAAAAGAAAAAACACGGGATATGCATGTTAATTCTTTTAAATATAACAGAAAACCAAACGGGCTTAAAACGGTTGTGTCAAATGCAAGAATTCTTCAGGAACAGAAGGAAGAACATATAACAAAGATTTATTCCGTCGGTAAAAGTGTAAAGTGATAGTAAAGGAATACCCATATCGAAAAAGGATATACCAATGTGCCAAGTGTTTACATTCATATCATAATATAGATCTGTTAAAAAATTTGACATAAATGTCTCAAAGAAAAAAAGTTTCATTTAAAAAAAAGAAAGTAATATGTGAGTTCGATGCAGCTTAGGATTATATAGATTGTAAAATTTACAAATATAAAGTTACAAGCCGAAGGAAAAGAAAGGATACGAAAACTGAGATTACACCGCCGCAGCCGTATAAAATAACAGCCACAATGGATGCATACACTTTGCCCACATATTTTCCACTAGCGTAAGTGCCTTTTTCGACTTTAAGTCATTCAAACATTCTTAAGATAGTAAGATAGAGAGTTCTGTAGTTAAAGTGAGTCTTTCAAGGCCCTTTTCTAGACAATTAGTTCCATCAGACTTGTTACCTTTTCCATTTCCTTGAAAAAAGCTCCAAATACCATTATGAGTGGAATGCTTTTGAGAAAATTTATTAGTCGTAAGGTAGGTAATTTTAAATAAATTAAGGAAACAAGTTGATGAGATCCATAGTTGCCCTCAAACATCTAGTTTAATTGATTGAAACCCCATTTCTTTTCCTCATGTCGGTCCATAAACAATAACACCGACATAATCAATTCTGAGCATAGGCTGATCCTACCAACCACATTCGCATCCCAAACAAAAAATAAACTACCCAAAACCGCCCAATGAGAGAACTATAGGCTGAAAAGATGAAACGCCTGCGCAACAACACCGACGGTGTCTTAAAAAACACTTATTTCTGTATTTGCATAAAAGGGAAATGATTTGTAACATTGTCCATTTGTTTCATTTCAATTTGTTATGAGTATTTAGTTCGTTGAAGAACGGCATTGCGAAAAAATTAAGACCTAAAGGTAAAATTATGACCCTTTGTTGGAATTTAAGATTAGTTCGTTGAATTTTTCAAAGGTCCCATTGGCAACTCATGGGGGCTAAGTAACTGGTCTATCGTCGATTCTATTGTCAAAGGTGCATGCAACTTTGCTGTCAGCGATTGAAGGATAGCTTTTTAACTACAGTATTTGGATAACTATTTCAGGTTTTCAAACACGTCGTTTAGTATGTACCAAGAATTAAGACGTCGTTTACACGAAGTCCAGAGAATGTGTTTTCGCTCAACCACGAAATAACCGCTCAATACAACACAATAACCTATCTGTTGAACGAACGAACCCTTTGGATACTTAATAAACTGTAGCCACTGTTCTGTAGTTTCGAAGTAGCATTTTTCTATTGCCACATCATTCGGAAGGTACCTATTTATGACTATTAATTGCGATTAAGGTAATACACAGAGGCAACTCGTAGCAACCCGCCATGTCTGAAACCGTCTCAAATTATTTCTCAAAGAAAGCTTCTTTCTCATTGGAGTCTCATGTCATTATTTCCTTTTTTAAGTGTAGTTTTCACTTTGATGGCTAGTATAAGTAGTAGACTGGGCAAAAAAAAAAATCCCAAAAAAGTTTGAGCTCAAAAAAAAGTATTTAGAGGTCTATCAATCGTGTTTTATATTTCTTAGACCTAACCTTACTTGAGCGTCAAAACAATTCAATAATTTTGAGCCCAACAAATTTAACGATTAATTTTTTTGTAGAAAATTGAATTTCCTTTAAAATAGGTCCTTTTTAAAATTTTTCTCAGACTAACCGTTTCCGAGTAATCAAGCTTTGAAAAATGGTATGTTTTTTTGATTTTGCTCTTAAGCGATAATTTTGAAAAGATGTTCCAGTTCTCTGGCTCTTCCATTACTAATCATTTTTAATTCTTCATTGTCATCTGGACTGTTCTTAGATGAATGGAAATCCTCTTTCTTGATTCCAATTTTTAAATCGGGTTCCAAAAACAATGTAGAGAATTACAGAGGAATTTGTAAACTATCTGCAATTCCTAAGTTTTTTGAAAGCCTTGTCAAAAAAAAACTTGATTTCCTAGTGAAGGAACATATAAGTGATGCCCAACATGGGTTCATCTCGGGAAGATCAACAATCACCAATTTAACATGTTTCTCTTCTTTCGTTGTTGACGCTATTGAAAATAAAAACCAAGTGGATGTTATTTATACCGATTTTAGCAAAGCGTTTGATTCGGTTTGTCACAAAACACTGCTTCAAAAATTGGAATCATTTGGTTTCCACTCAAGCCTCCTTCAATGGATCTGTTCCTTTCTCATAAAAAGGGTTCAAAAAGTCAAAATTGACGAATTCACCTCAAGGCAGATAAATTGTACCTCTGGTGTTCCACAGGGTAGTCATCTAGGTCCTCTACTTTTTATCATATTTATTAATGACATTGTTAACTGTGTCAACTTCAGCAAATGCCTCATATACGCCGACGATCTGAAACTTTTTCTGAAAGTAACCTCTATTAGTGATTGCCAAAAACTCCAATTGGATCTTGATAATCTATCTCGCTGGTGTGTGTTAAACCGCTTAAATCTTAACGCAAAAAAATGTTTTGTGATTTCTCTCTCAAGAAAGATTCATATGCAAGAGTTCTCATATTATCTTGATTGCAACCCTCTTCAGAGAACTGAAAAATTTAAGGATTTAGGCGTACTTTTTGACTCCAAATTCACTTTTACACCACATATAGAAGCTATTGTATCAAAAGCTAACTCAATGTTAGGATTCATCAAAAGAAATTCAACAGACTTTACTAACCCCTACACCCTTGTGTCTCTTAAAACCTCACTTGTAAGACCCAACCTAGAGTATGCAGACATCATCTGGAACCCTCACCAACAATATCTTTCCGATCGGATTCAGAAAGTTCAGAATAGGTTTACGAAGTATGCATTCTACAAAATGCGATGGTACTTTCATCCAAATTTCACAGCTAGGCAGAGTCTTCTAGGTTTGCAGTCGCTCAAATCACGTAGAACTAGTCATGACATAGTTTTTGTGCGAGACATTTTATGTTATCATATAAAGTGTCCTTCCTTGTTGTCCTTAATTTGTATTTATGCTCCAGAGAGGCCGTTGAGGGATAGAAATCTTCTTTTTCAATCAAGGCACAGGACTAATTATAGCATGAGTGAACCAATTTCAAGATCAATTAGAGAATTTAATGAAATTTGTGGTCACATTGATTTAGCCTTCTCTAGAGATAAATTTCGAAATAAATTGTATTACTTATTTTTAAGAAATTGAAACCTATTTTGTAATAATGTGTAATCTGTTGAGCTCATTGCTCGTAGGTGAATTAAATAAATAAATAAATAAGTAGTGTTCATTATGGGCGTTTTGAGCGAGCTTTCAACTACCAATATACGACGAACATGTTCGTTGAACGTGCTTACGCTTGAAACTGCCGATTCTTGCTCAAAGTAATTGCACCCGTTATCGAGTACTATTACAAGACTGAATTATGTGACCACTCACGTTATCGAGCAACCTAGTATCATTATGTTACATTTTCTGATCACTAATCAGCAATCGAACGGAATTCGATGCAACAAATGAACACCCGACTGATATTGTGTGATTAAGTGCGAATTTCGAAAGAAAACTACCATTCACTTACTCGATCACTGATGTTGTAATTCCACCCTTTTAATGGCGAACTATGAATTTTTGTTATACGTTATTTAAGTAAGAATTAGACCAATTCAGCTCAAATTTATTTTGTATTCAAAAGAGTCTATTTGGTGTTGATCTTTCGAGTGGTTTCAGACATATTCAAATATATAAAAACAAGTTGTGCGATTTCTTTGAAAGGTATTAGCCGATTAGGAATAAATTTTGTAGCGTTCAAGAGGATTTCCGATCCTTAAATCTTAGATATCACTTGAATCTGCAAATGTTACTGAAAAGTCAAATGATCGAATTGATCTTACTAGAATTTTCTCAAACAAAGGTTTGTTCTTAAGTCTCCAAGTTTCTAGGGCCTTACTAGTCTCTTTTCAATATGTTAACTAAAGAAAAGATTTTTATATAGCCAAAAAATATTAACTCGGCCGGATAACTCTCAATGGTACCGATACTTACTCACAGTTTTTAAAAATATTTTTTGCCCCCCTGATTTGCGAAGTAAATAAGCTTACCCCAAACAGCTGGCATGTGGCTTATGTCACCAGCTTTCAAATTTGTAATTTCAACTTTTCTCAACAAAGTCCTTACAAGCTGTTATTTACAATTTCGCAGTTGTATTTTCCTTTTCCGTTTCGCGACCACAAAATTAAAGTTGTAAATTATAAAATTGATATGTGAAATCCCGTTTCGCACAAAAAAAAAAAAATAGAGTAACAAACGTATAACTGCATAAATTATGTGTGTTAATTTGAGGTTCTAGTGAGTGTGAGTTTTTTATACTCACTCTGGCGTAATCTAGCCCCTGAGCCCAAAATGTTTATATGACACAAAAATATCAAAAAATTGAGCTCTAACAGTCGGTTTCGGTTAGTCCAGGTTTCAACTACATCAAAGATATGCTTGGGTTAATATTCGAAAACCAATTTCAATCAAACAAGACAGTTTTTTCTTTGCGCTATATCCAATTGTGTTATCAGATTTTCTCCAACAGCTCGTCTTCTTGAGGTGCTTAGCAGCCTTTTTGCCTGTGTTAAAAACACAACAAAAAGCAATTTAACTGTTTGTTATATGCTGAATCTAAATCTTGAGCCACACTCTGTGGCATATAGTGAGACTAGACCCTAAAAGTAGTTTTGACACGACATTTTTGAAAGTTTTTGATGTACTCAACTCAAATTTAGTAAAGAACCTGACGTGGTAGAGCGATTTGGTCTCTTTCACTTCAGATTCTTAAAGTTAAAGCTTATGAAGTAAAAACAAAAAGTGATTTATTTGTCGAAAATCTGTTGACTTCATAGACCTATTCAGGGCCTGAATTTGAGTTCAATACGTCAAGGTATTTTGAAAATGTGATTTCCTATTCGATTATAATTTCAAACATCCAATTAGACTTAAAAATAGCGGAATAGATCAATATCAATGACTCGAAAGATTTTTGGAAAACTATCAAGATATTTGTAGTGATACAAAATGTTTTTTGATGTGCTGAAGTAGAATTTAGTCCAGACCCCGACAGATTCAGATTCTTGAAATTATGGCTCTGGAAGGAAGAACAACAAATATTTTATTCGTTTAACACCGTCTAACCTAATAGAACGATTCAGTGACTGAATTTTTCAGTTCAGCACATGAAAAACATTCAAACATTCACTCAACTTTGAAAATAGAGTGATTGCTCTATATCAACGACTCGAAAGCTTTTGAAAAACTACAAAGACAATTGTTATTGTTTCAAAGGAAAGTTTATGTTGTGAGAGTCGATTATGGATGGTTGGATGTAGTTTGCGTTCAGACTATCAACTCCAACTCTATGTCATATGCTCCTCCGCTCCATCTAACTTCAAAGTTTTCAATAATATTTGAAAATTATCCAACAAGTTGGTCAAGCGGTCGTCTGAGGGTTCACATTGTCAAGCATTGGTCGTTCAAGCCAAAGTCTGTTCAACTAATTGTGCAGTTTGAACTCGGTTAATGACGGCTCGACATACAGGTCGACTATGTGATGTTTGCGATCTCGTTTGAGAGTTTTCTTTACGTTTGATTGTGACAAAAAATGTGGTTTATGACTTGAACCCTTAGATTCAAGATGACTCCACAGAAAAAGTTCTATGGGGTTAAGGCAAAACTGCCTCGAGGCCAGTTTATGTCTTTCGATTATTCTCGAGATTAGTTTGCTAAGGAAAATTTCGCTTCTTGAAATAAACGTATTAGATATGTTCCAATTGAATTTGATACGGGTTCAGGTGCAGTACTCCGCAGTGTTAGATCTTTACCTAAAATGCGGTGTAATCACGATCTATGCACATTGACAGCATTTACACACTTCCGAATTGAAAGATTCGGATCCTCACGTAGGTAGATTTGCTTACACTGTGCAAGTTTTCTACGGTTTTTGATGAGCTTCGCCACCCAGACTTTAGATTTTCTATTGTTGAAATAATCACTTCATATTTCTTAGCCTATTTTAGAATGGGGGTGTTTGTCGCATCGCATGTTTGTACATGGCGAAAGAAAAAATTTTGTACACGCGTCGGGTTCCTTCTGAGAAACGCCCCAAAAAGACTGAATTGGAATTCCAATATACTCCCATGCTCCTCAGATTCGATGTGTTTACGCAGTTTTTTCCAGCAATCATAAAGTTTCTTCTAAGAAACTAATTTTTTAACTAATGAAATGTAAGTACTGTGCTACAATACTTACTTCTTTTGATACAAAGGGTGTCTGGCGCAACAGAGCGGGGAGCGCATTTCTCACAACCATACCTTGTGAAATCATTTGGGGGGACTGTTCGCGAAAGTGCTTCTCATGGCAATGAATTTTTTTCTATCGGAGGACTTGCCAATTCCTCGCGAAAGAAATTTGGTGTCTTATGATGGGTTTCGAACAACGAACATCCTGCGCAACAGGCAGAAATGATAACTAATACACCACGGGCACCACCACCACTTTTTTTTTTAATAAAATGCGTGGATAGTGAGAACCGTTTGGAAGCAAGAGTGAAACAACTTCGTCAAACAGGGATAAAAAAGAGGTGTTTCGGAGCATTGAACAAGTATCACAGCGCCATATATCGTCCCAAACTCTAGAAACGCTGATATAAAGGGTGGCGAAGCTTTAAAAATTTGATTCCTTCCGGTCACTCTATGCACATAAAGCACCAACGATATGTTTGTGTTTCCAAACTGTGTTTTCTTGACATTTCTAACTTTTTTTTTGTGATGTGGATATAACTAAAAATGGTATACACCACTTTACAACGAATATCTTCCACTCGCAGTATCCGCACAATCCCAAAAAGAACTAAAAACTAAGTTTCCAAGCGAGGTACGATGTCAAAGTCTGTTGATTGAGTTGTCTATTTTTTTGCTGCAGTCTGATTCAATATCTATCGTTTAATTTTAAACTATTTACTTAAACAAACAAACTAACACTTGCCAGAGTGCGGCTTTATATAAAATAACTTGTGAATTGAATGCCAATGGGAATAAGGTCAGTTGTATGTATGTTAAGTACCAAATTCCTATACAATGAGATTTTTTCAACCTTGAAAATGGTAAAAAAAAAAAATTCTTGGAAGGACTGCTATCATCTTTAAATGAGGTTTCGTTTCAAAAAGCATTTCCTTTTAGATGTATCTTTCAAATTTTCGACCTGTGCATCCCTTGAAAATACTCCTTGACAATAAGAACAGCATATTTGAAAAAAGGTTCTAGAGTCGGCAATTACCAATTTCCATCATTTGCTTTTCTCTTTTTTTTTGTAAGTAGGTAGATAGTTGTGTGTTTTTCTCGGGCATTAATGTGTAACCGAAAAGTATTTCAAGGGTATTTGAGCACATAGTTCCTATTTGAATAGATTGCGTATCAATTTGTTTATTTGGATTATTTAAGGCCTTTTACCGACTACGACGCCGACAACACGGGTCGGTGGAGTTGTAAGTTACCGGAAGATTTAACTTATCCTAGGTCCTAGAAGTTCAGCGAAAAGATTTTGAAGCGTTCTTTCCATATTCACGACCAATTATTGTTTTTTTCTCGTTTTATAAAGAATAGAAATCCAAACGTTCTGAGATTAATTCAAAACTCAATGAATGCCAATAAAAGCAAGTTCCTACATTCTTGTTTCTTGTTTCTATGGCAAAGTCCTTATGATAGAATCTCTAGCCGAGTTTCATTCAGAATCTGTATTCACTTCAGCAAAACATCGCACATGGGAAAACAACAACTCCAAGTAAGAAATCCCTGTTGTTCAGTGTTCACTTCTGCAAGTGACTTATTTTTGTTCACTTATCGTTGTTCACTTTAGAGTTGTTGTTTTCCCATGTGCGATGTCTTGCGATGTTTTGCTGAAGTGAATATGAATTCCCAATGAAACTCGGCTTTACTTTTGTTCACTTATCGTTGTTGTTTAATAATACCACTTCCTAAGAACTCGCTCTGTAATGAGTTTCGACCAATATCTATATGTACTTCCATTTATCTCAAAAGTCATGGAACGTATTATGCAAAAGCAACTGAATGACTATATAGCCCGAAAAATCTCTTACTGCCAATTCAATCAGGCTTCCGCCCTCAACATAGCTGCATAACAGCACTTTTAAAGGTTATTAAAGACATCCGGGCTGAGCTTGCTGATAATAAAGTGACGTTCCTGGTTCTTTTAGATTTTTTTAAGGTCTTTGACATGGTCAACCACACTGTACTTTTAAACAAGTTGTACCTACCAAGAATTAAATGTTTCTGTTAAAGCAATCAAATAAGTTTCTTCCTATCTAACTAATAGAAAACAGGCTGTTTGCATAGAAAATAAGTTTTCAGATTTTTTCTACTACGAAAGGGTGTTCTCCAGGGATCGATATTGGCCCCTCTGTTATTTTCACAAAGAAATTGCCTCCATTATTCGAACAGCATTGAAACACTTTTATGCTGATTATATCCAAACTATATCTCCATTATTAATCAGGAACTTGTTCAGATTTCGAATTGGGCAGGATCTAGTGGGCTGGCTCTCAACACAAATAAATGTAAATGTGTAGAGACTAGTGATTTCGAAAATAGTTCTAGATCTATCTTATTTTCCACCAGTCATGCTCAACGGGATTGCCTTAGAATTTGTTAATTCCTCCAAAAATCTTGGTGTAGAATTTAATAGAACTCATACATCGAATGACCATTAGATAGTAGGTAAGGCTTATGATACTCTTCGGACCCTCTGGACTGCTCTGGAATTAACCCCCTCTCGACTAGAATTTTACTTGTGAAGACTTTGGTAATACCAATCCTCCCATATGGGTGTGAAATTTAATACAATTGTGACTCCGTCAGCAAAAATTAATTTAAAATTGTTTATATAAGTGCCATTCGTTACATTTACGGCCTAAGAAGTCATGACCATATCTTGCATCTGCGGCAGAACCTACCTTCAATGTCTTTTGATAATTTTATTAAATTTCACCGAAAGAAAAAACCTTGGTTGATTTAAACATGTTTCATTGTTAATCAACAATTCATCTAAAGTTGTGAAATTAACCAAGTTTCGTGATGAATTCAAATAAGAACGCATTTTCAAATCAAGTATGCTGCCGTGATCAATTTTTTTCCAGGTAAGTATCATAAAAATGTTTAAATTAAGTATGTTCGTAGTTGATTTGAATATGTTCTAATTTTTAACCAACAACGTGATTGTTGATTTCATATTTGGTCAACAACAAACATATTCAACTAACAATTAAGGCTGAAATTACAAAAACCATCACGTTTGTGATTGAAATATCAAATACACTGTTGAACTATCACCAATATGTTTGATCAACAATGTTCATACTTCTTTAATCAATAAAGAATAGTTAAAGTATCAGTAACATTTTGAATTCCAATATTTTTCATACTTAAGCCCACAGAAAACGTGAAGTCGCAAACGGAACTTCAATTCAATATGATAAGTTTCGTGACCATTTTATCTTAAGGGATAATTAATTATTCTTTATTGTTGATAAAGTATGTTCGTGAGAATTCAGCCACGTTTTTATTTGCTCAACAGATTTAATGCAAAATTTCTATGATAAATGCCTGAATTGAAGTTTGACCTATCAAATGTATAGGTCAACTTCAATTCAGGCATTTATCATAGAAATTTTGCATTAAATCTGTTGAGCAAATAAAAACGTGGCGGAATTCTCACGAACATACTTGATCAACAATGTTCACATTTTACCAACAATTCGGAATTGTTGACGAAACACAAACGTTGTTAAAGTATCATGGACATGTATGTTTCTAGTATCAAAACCGTTGTTGGTTAACAATGAAATTGAAAATGACGTGAAAATGACGTGGCAATGAAAATTGTAGCATTTAAATAAATAAAATGAAAATGCCAGCTTGTTTAATTTAAGTATGTTCCTGCTTGACGCAAAAACAAACAAGTTTCCTGTTTGATTTTACCAAGGTTTTACTTTCGGTGTTCCAACTCTTCTACAATTTTTTAAAATTCAAAGAACTCGTTAGGAAATATATCTGTATGAAAAACTTCGGTTTTCGGAATCAAAAACCTCGGTTTTTATGTCTGAATTCAGAAAGACAGTTCTTTTAATCTGCCTGTCGCCTGTGGAATTCCCTTCCAGCTTATTGCAAGAGATCAGCAACATGCAAGATGCAACGATTTGAGAATAGTCTACGTATTTTCTTCTCTGAACAAAGCAACTAATTTCTATCTTAATTCTATTTTCCTTTCCTTTTTTTCATGTTTTCCCTTATTACTCTTTTATAAACTTATTATTTCATTTAAAATAATATTAGAATTTTAATCAATTATTGAAATTTGTCGTTTCGTCTGGATTTTTTCCAAACTTTTCTTATGATTGTACGTTCTTAGTCTATTGCATTAACTTGTTAACTTGAACAGTCAATTTATCTTCACAAATTTATAAGATTTATTATCTTACTGTGTACCTAAGCTATTCGAACAATAAACTTAAACTTAAACCTTTTCCTTTGCTAAAGTGAATACAGATTCCCAATAAAACTAGAGTAGTTTCCAATTTATTTATTTTTCTTAAAGCACTTCGTTTGGTCAAAGATAGAAATATTAATCACTTCATAAAAAAATAGGTTGAGGTTGTTTCAGAGAGTTTGAATTTAACGAAATATTACAATTTTTATACTGAATGTGCCAATCAACCTGAAATACCGAGTAACCCGAAGAGGTGTATTCGTTACGTAATGGTTAGCGTTTATGCCTGTTAAGAGGGAGGTTCGTGGTTCGAATCGTAACAGAAAACAAATAATATTTTTCCACGGATATACTTTCGGGAAGAATTGTCAAGCCCTCCGATGGTAGTTTCATTGCTATGAGCAGCGCTTTCTCGCTTAGCCGTTCGATATTGGCCGAAAATTCTAGGCCCCCTCCATTTTCTCACAAGTCAAGGTTGCAGGAAATGCCCTAGGCCTCGGAGCTCCCGTTCTGTTGCGCCACACTAACTCTTTAGACGACTATCGTCTACGTTCTAGGTACCAAAAAACCATGTTTAAAAACCAGAAGAAGTTACCAGAACTTAAAAGACGTTAGTAAAATAGCTAATTCTTCAATAGCTGAGAGTAAAGTTAAATGAACCAATCTTTTGACGATGAAATCGACGATAATCGTCTTAACACCTTCGGAATCTAGGTCCAGCCCCGTTACACGATCACACGATAATCGTCTGAAAACCTTCGGAATCTAGGCTCAGCCCCTTTACATTGCCACCTGTTTGTTCGTAAAGCAGGAAGGTGCTTTTATTAACCCTCTGCGACTGACTTAGTAGTCTGACAGACAGCACAAGGCCTGAAACTTGTTGTTTTACTGTTGGTGTACCTATTTAAACTGCAAAAATTATGAACTTTTTGTAAACACACGTCTAACGCCTGTCCCTGTACCCGAAAATTCTTAAATTTTTCTAATTTGAAATATTACACCGACATCCCAGTTTTTAGTGTCTGTCATACTACCACGTCAGTTGCAGAGGGCTTATAAGACTTAACACAGACGCACCAGGTCTTATTCCCAGAAGTTTTAAATTCGAATAAGACGAGTCGGTCTTCAAATGGAGAATTAGATGTATTAGATAACTCCTGAATCCTGATAATGAGATCTAAATTTAAATTTAAATTTAATTAAATTTTGCCCTGGAAATAAAAAATTTGCAACTCTTTTAGTTCCTAAAAAGGTAGGTACCTGTCCCTATACAGCCTACCGATAAACAGAGGCTTTTAAGGTCCTAAAAACCAATGGGCTGTGCAAGCACAGGGTTATTATTTTTCCAATTCTCCATCCACTCTAAGATTTGAAACATTTAAAAAATTCCAATGCGACAAGAATTTCTTTCTAATTGAGTTGCTACAATTCAAACCACTTCGTTTACGTTATCATGTATTTTCTTTCGCGTTGAAAATATTCATCTCTCACCCATCATAAAATAGAGAGAATCCAGTAGCCTAAAAAAACAAACGAAAGAAAACAAAAAAGAAAACAAAAAAAAAAATGATGAAAAAAAAAAGAAAATACAACACTTTAATGGCTTAATTTCGTTCGAGCATGTTATAAATTTGTATCGCGCCGGTTTCCAAGTTGTGTGCGTTTCTTTTCTCTGTTTTTGTCAAGGGATCTTAATGAGATAACCCAACATCAAACAGCGTGAACTCGAGAAACAACAGAGCCGTAAAATATTAAAAAATAAAAGAAAAAAAAATTACTAAGTCAGACTTGTTTTCTTCGATGAATATACCTACCTACCTACCTACCTACGTATGTGGGGGTACAATAGTGTCGTCCGTAGTCCGTATGTATATTTCTTCTTGAGACCCCAGTTGTGTACCTATATATATATATATATATATGAATGTGTTGTCTCTTATAAAGAAATAAAGGTAATGTCCAGACAAAGAGATTCACCTTCCCTTGGGATAAGCGCGTCATGATGACCAATTTCCGAGAAATTGTGATATCTTCTTGGTAAGGTTCTTTTTTTTTTGTATGTTATTTTGTTGTATGTACGGTCCTAGTTCTTCATTTCCATCCTTCTTTTAAACATAGTCATCCTCATCGTGTTCTCTTCCTTCATTTAACACTCCCTTTCTCTTGCCTTCCCTTCTCCATTTAACTCGAATCTCTCTACTGTCATCATCATCAGCAGTTGAATCTTGGCTTGTCACATAATCATAATAATGGGGAATGTGTCCGTCCGTGCAAGGTTACATTTCTTTCAAAACAAATATGATTTCTGAAAATCTCTGTTTTCTTTTATTCAAAGGGTTAAATTTTTTTTTATTATTAGATAGGTACTTTAGATTGGATCTTCATCAATGTATATTTTGTTTTGTTGATCTAACCCATAAAAAAGGTCCCATTTAAGGTTAGGTAGCACAGGGAGTTAATAAATGTATTAGCTTTTTTTTTATAAAAGACATCATTTTAAACTTTTTAACACTTTTTTACATAATTTCAAGACAAAATTTGATTGGTGGTGCAATGGTGGAGTCGAGAAGCCATGGGATAGAAAAGTCGAGGCATAAGATAGGTAGGTAGGTACCATACCACCAGTACCTACCACCTATATACTTTTGTTTTGGTTTGTTGTTTAGTCTCGTTCGCTATTATACCCAACTACTTTGCTTCTATGTGCAAGCTACCACCAATGCTATTAAAGCTACCTACTGCCTTTTTAAGTTTGTATCTGGGAAGTAGGCTTGTGGTATTAGTGAACTACTTGATTCCCAATATTTTTGTTGTCATTAACCACAGTATCGACGTGAACGCTAAGAGAGAAGGTGACTTTTCCTCATTGGTTCGTATGAATCTCATCGCTGGAACGTTAAGAGTAGTTGCAGTTTTTTTGTCTTTCTTGGAATTTCATTACATTTCATTTCTCTAACAATTTCCGTGTTAGATTGTTGGGACATTTGCTTATTTTGAGTACACTAGAAACAAATTTGAAGCTTTTATCAAATGTGAGAGGTCAAATAACAAGATTAAGAGCCAGATTGTACCCGACATCACTGATACCCAACGTTTCAGTCAACTTAGAGCTTTTATTTTGCGGCTTCCAATAGGTTGGAAAGCTGTGACTTGTGACTCCTGGACAGAATCGGGCTGTAAATGTGACCAAAAATATAGATAAATACAAAGGTATTTGTTTGGATACCAATCTACCTTTTTAGGGGTAGACAATCACCGCTACCCGATTATCTACCCTTTAGCTTAAGGGGGTCTAGAATTTTGAAGAAACCGAAATTTTTTTGTCTTAAAAGGTACTTTAGGGTCTTAAAAATAACGTAACAAAGGTTGGATGCCGGCTAAAATATCTAAATTCCCAAATTTTCCATTCTGCACCAGCGCCCCTCATGTATGTCATGTGATTTTTTGTACTTAAAACTTTAAACGCGTTTTTCTCGAAATCACTTTTTTGAACTGTCCGAAGCCATAACTCAAGCAAATCTTCACCGATCTTTACGAAATTTTAACAATACATTCGAAATACCTTTCTCCGGAAACGCACTTAGGATTTTTTTTTTGCATAGTTTTTTTTAATCAACAACAATTTTGTCGTTTTTTTAATAGGGAAAATTTCAATGTTTTGTCAAAACGTGCACCATTTCGCGAAAAAACAAAATATCGAAAAAATCCTACGTACGTCTCTTGCTGTTGTTATATAGAAACTAAAAATTTTCAGGATTTTGTTCCAGGACTAAAATTAAGGAGGTTACATCTTAGGCCATGGACCCGTCTAAACAATGAGGTTCCTTCGATGAACAGTCAACATTTTGAATCTAATTGACACGAAGAAATTTGTATTTGTATATTAAAACCTTTTTCACAGATTTCAGAATGCATAAATTATGCCCATTTTTTCACGCTTCAGACCAGCTTTCCCCCCTTAAGGCTTGATTAAGTGAAAATCGCAAACTTTTATTCTTGAAATACCCCAGGGTATATTTCGCAATGTTTCGTGAGAGTTGAAATCTAGATCTTTATCACAAATTATCCCAAAATCGTCAATAGACGAAACTACAATAAATTCGAAAACTAGAAAGTAAACGCTTAGCGAGAAACTAGTGAATTAGCATTTGTGGACATTCAGTTCAAGAAAGTGTTTATGTTTAGTTGAAGAAGCGAAGAATCCGGAGCAGTCGTCTGCATAAGTGAACAGATCCAAGAACGAGATAATACCGCCAGCGTCATTGATGGCAAGCACAAACAGGAGTGGACCGAAATGGATACCTGGGGAACTCCAAAAGCGGCAAATATTGGATCGGATGCAGCTTTTCTAATTCCTATTGAGATACAATTTGATCCATTCGATGAGTAGTGGTATGAAACCAAAGGCTTTGAGTTTGAGGTAGATAATTTGATGACTTATTTTGTCGAATACTTTGCTGAAATCCGTAAGTAATAATATTAGGTTTGTTCGTTGAAGCCCTAGGGTCGCCACAAAGCGTTCTTTGAGAAACCTAAAATCGCCCTGAATGTCAAATTGAGTTGTTTTTTGAGCCCTAGGGTTGACCTAGGTTTTCCCTCAACTCGCCCTAGGTTTTTGCTGTGGCGAATTGAGGGTTGTCAAATGGCATGTACTTTTTTTTTAATGACAGGGATCTGTGGTGATTTGTGGTTTGGGGTTTTTTGAGGACTGGAAAACCCAGGTTTTTTTGACAACTCTTAGGTTTGTCAAGAAAACCTGGGTCAACCCTGGGGAAAGTTCAACGAACGGACCTATTATCAACGTCGTTGCCTTTTCCAGATCCAACAGAGTCATTGATACGAATTGAGTAAGGTTAGTCGTAAAAGACCTTCCCAATTTTTCCGTCGTTTTTTAAAGCTTCTTACTTTTCGGTGCAGTCTAATTGGAATCCATCGTGTTACAATTCATCCCTTTTCTAACATTTGTAGACTGAGGTACCCCACAAGCGGATCACTAACGGCTCGCGTACACTGAATCCGATTTATCGGCCGATATCGGATCGGAACTGTTCGGACGACAAGCTCGGACGTTCGTCTGCATACACTGCTGCCGTTCTCTGACGATAGCTGACAGACAGCCTGTTATTGAATTTATTTATTTCAGCTCAATTGAAACTTTTTTTCCATAGATTTTTAGTGACATCTCTATTATTTTACGCCTTAGAAAACTTATTCCACAGTGGTGTCCTACTAAAAACGAAATTTATTAACTTTTCACTATCCATTGTGTACTTTTATAGGCAAACTGACGTCCGACGTCTGATAAATCCAAACAAGTTCGGATTTGTCTGTTGATCGGATGAAGTCGGACGACATCGGACGACATCTGACGTTGTCGGTTGTAGTGGTGTACGTGCTCTCTTTGTTTAACACATGTTTGGTTCGAACGTCAGAGTTCGGCCGACAACAGCCGATTATAATTCGGACGATGTCTGATTTAGTGTACGCGAGCCGTAAGTGTGAGAGCTGTGATATCTTCGAGATCACGATTCCGGAATAAAGGGAGTAAACAAAAAGAAGAAAAGAAGAAATAAAACTATATTGGGGATAGGCTTAGACGTTTATTCGAGTATCAAATGAACTTCTGACTGTTTCATTTTTAAATGTTTGTACGATTGATAACTTTCATATTTCTTGAACTAAAATGAAAGAAAGTGGAAGGCTTTGTTCGCTGAGTAGTAACAGGAATTAATCGTTTAGTTGAAAGTATTTTAACAAATTTCTGGTTACTGCGTGCATTTTTTCTTACTCTATCAAAATCAGGTCTATCTCGGGTCCACCTTCTTTTAAACCAGCACGTGTATTTCTTTGGCTTTTCCTCAAATAATTTGTTAGTAGTTTAAGAAGCTTGTCTCTAAGCTTTGATGTAAGAAAAAAAAAAACACAATTCCTTGGCTGTGAACGGTTTAAAAAACTGTTTTTGCGTTTTACGCCTCGTGCAGCATGTTTTATTTAAGAGTATAGCTAGTCGTCCGTCTCAAATGGTTTTTTTCTGGCTTAAAGACCACTAAATTTACTAACAAATACGCTTTTGTCTACTCAACGATCACGCCCTTTTTGGCTTTTTTTATATGTTTGAGGGATGAGAAAAATAAAGGCATGAAAACCTCTTCATAGGACTCTCCAAGAGCTTTACTAGACTTATTTCTGGGAGTTAAATGTAATCTTGTAGAGCTCCCCAAGAGTGGTTCTAAAATCTTCAAAAAATTACGTTACGTAGTACCTGAATGCCCGCAAGCATCAAATTATTTTTTCATGGGCATAGCTCTTTGCGAGGAATCGACAAGTCTTTCGAGAGTAATTTACTCATTGCCATGAAAAAGAATTTCTCAGTCGCAATCGATAAAAATTTGTAGGTGCCCTGCCTCAAATACCCAAAAGATATGGTAAAGATAAATGTGCTAGGCTCTATGGAAGGGCAAGCTAACTCCTCTTTCAGGTTTCTATTTATTGTACCTGTTGATCACTTTGTTCACCCTGCTTCTGTCCACAATCAAAGGGTAGTATCAGCAACAATAAGACCTTAGTTAAGTTAAAATGATGCCAAACCATATAAAGATATATAAAAATATTTTAACCTTTAAGTTCCAACAAAGTACGAATAGCCCATGACGTCAATAGCAAAGCAAAACCAATCCCAAACGATCAACAACAACAAAAAAAATCAAAAAATCTAGACAGTTCCTTAATTAATGAAGAAAAACAGTTGACTCTTAACACGTCTCAATCATTTATTTTACATACAACTCCATTCAACAACGAGCTCCATCGCATGCATACCTACCTACCTACTTGAAGTTGAGTATTTTTTCAAGTCAGCCTGATGAGTCCTCTTTTCTAAAGCAAATTCATCAGAGAAAAAGAAAAAATCTCTTGACTTGATTAAGCAGTGTTTACCACAAAATGGAAAAATAAAAGAAGCAACACATAGCATTAAAAAAAAATACAACAAACGATATCCCCAAAGAGAATCTCATTGTTCTCATATAGCCTTTAAGACTACGTTTCGATGTTAATATCAAATTAAGATGAAATGTTGAAGGGGCTGAACAAAAATCATGACCACCTTCACATTTAACCAACCGCTGGCTGGGTAGTGAGCTCTGGCTGCTCGGCTGGCTGTCTGCCTTTCTTGAAATCTCTCTCCATCCACACATAGCTCTTTTGGGGCTCTGGTCTGCTGCTGATGCTGCTGCAACATAAAACGAAGGCGATTTCTTCTTTGGTGCAATAGCAGCAAACAGGGCCTGTTTACTTCTTATACCTCAGCCATATTCACAGTCTCGAATCTCTTTTTAGCTTTTTTTTATTTTTTTTTTTTTTTTCAAGAAAGAGAACAAAGATACACAACACACTAGTAAAACAGGACGCGGATGACGGTGAAGCAAGAAGAGCTGCGAGCTGCAGCAACAGGCCAACATAAAAGGCAAAGAAAAGAAAATTGAAGATCGGTGCTTACAGATTGAATGATTAAATGAAGTCATTTAATGGTTTATCGGTTAAAAAATTTAAGCCCTTTTCAGTGCTTGCTACCCTTGAGGCAATGAAGGTATTTTCGTCGAGCTGTTTATATGTTTGCTTTTATACGTCGTACATATATCAACATGTTGATTTTGTTTTGCCTTTTTTCTTTTTATGGATGTGCTGTGCATTGTGCACTGTGCAGTGGTGCCATGCCATGAAGTTTCTGCATAGGAATTTTTTGCTAATGTTAATTTGTGTAATAATTGGAAAAGTGCAGAGTAGGAAAATATAAGATTCAATATTTGCTTTGACCAAAAGTTCACACACCGTTTACATACAAAAAGAATTTTTGTTTTCTTCTTCGTGAGCCTTATCCGATAAGTTGCATTCATGTCACGTACAATTAATTGTTTTCACGGGAATACAGGTAACGAGCAGCAGCAAGAGTCTCTAATTCGAAACACACGCTGACAGCTTTAATTCGTTAGATTCGGAGACCAAATATGATGCGGCGTCTTCTGTAATATCTCGCACACATGCGCCCTACCTTCCCCTACTACGCCCTGCTCCTAGACGTAATTTATTTAATTCGAAAACGAATTAAATTGTTTTTGTTGTTTAATTTGATTCTTTTTTTAATGGGTATGTAGGTATACCTAGCTAAAAAAGGCACTAGAAGTCAAACAATATAAGATTGAACGCACTATTCCAAATCCAGAACTAATTAACACTCCATATTGAGTGACTGAGTTCTATTTTGCCCAGTGGAGCATTCGATCTTGGTATGCCGGGCTATCATTTTGGAGACGCTTTTTCGATTGACTTAATCCGCTTTGTCGTATTCCTCGGTTTTTTTTTTTATTAAATGTGTTTTTACGAGGTATACAAGTTCAAAATGAATAAAAACACAGAGTGGAACCAAAGAGTCAACTGTAGTGTTATCTTGTCCACAAGCTAAATTAGACCAGGAACTTTCGTTGCCATTCTTATGTCGATTGGTTTGAAATAAATTTAAATATTCGATATTTTTGGGTTTGTAACAGTGGAGAATCTTTCAAAAAGTCTGTACTTTTTGTACTCGCTTATGCAAACGATATTGACCATTGACGTAATGTGAAGACGTAAGCGTGAAGTCATAGGTGCTTTTGCGAGCATTGAAACAGCAGCAGCAAAAATGGGTTTGATGGTTAATGAGAGTAAAACGAAGTATGTGTTGTCATCAAACAAGGACACCGAACATCGATGACACTGAACATCGATGAACTGGACGAAACCTCAGAATAGACAGACATAACTTCGAGGTAGTACACGACTTCGTCTATTTAGGATCGGCTATAGACACGGAAAACAACATCAGTGTGGAGATCAAACGAAGAATAATTCTTGCTAACCGTTGCTTGTTAAGAAGGCAGAGAAACAAAACCCGCACTGTATTCGTGCAGCAAGATTTTTGTCAAAAACTGGGGACCAAGTCCCAGAATTATCATGTGGACGTATACTCCCATTGTTAGACCTATTCTATCTTATGGCAATTTGGTCTGGTTGAAGGCGCTGGAAAAATCCACGCATTTAAAAACCTTAACCAAAGTACAAAGATCAGCCTGTATTTGCGTAACTGGTGCAATGAGAACTACACCAACCGCGAGCTTGGAAGTAATCCTCAATCTCACACCTCTTGATCTCTATGTTCAAGAAGCGGCAGCAAACAGTGCACTTAGACTAAATCAGTGTAATGTCTGAAAACTAGTCACGATACGGTATCACGATACGCAGACAACAATATCTGCACGGATTAAATAACACAGTACCTGGACTTTCAAAAATCCTTCTCAATCAGCTTCCCCAATAGATAGGATTGGGAGAATGAAACACCTCACACGAACGAGAAGTCTATATCAATTTATACCGACGCCACGGCTCGAAAATAGAAGTTGGAACAGGTGTAGGTTTCTTTTCTGAAAGCCTGAACCTAGCCGTTCATTCAGACTTCCAAATCACAGCAGCATCTTCCAAGCCGAGATTTTGGCAGTTACAAACGCTGCAAAACAGGGGTCCATGATGGCGCTATCACATGGTGATATCACTTTTTTCATTGATAGCCAAGCAGCAATAAAAGCGATTTCTGTGACTCTTGTCAAATCAAAGCTTATTTCTTGCGGTCGCGAAGAGCTAAGGGTTCTTCGCACACAGTACATATGTTAGACTCTGCTGGGTTTCTGGTCACAGTAGTATACTAAAAAAAAATAAATAGGGTGGCGCAACAGAGCGAGGAGCCCCTGGGCCTAGCGTTTTTCTCACAACCACACCTTGTAAGGGAATGGAAAGGACCTACAATTTTGGGCCGGTTCCGAACGGCTAATCGAGAAAGCGCTTTTCATGGCAATGAATACTAACGGAGGACTTGCCAGTTCCTCGCGAAAGGCGATACCCGTGGAAAAAACCATTTTTGCCTCTGTAGTATACTGGGAAACGAAAAAGCGGACGAACTAGCGAGAAAAGGATCAGCACTTGACCTTCTCTCATTGATCATTGAAGATCATTGGTAACAAAATAATGCGAAAATCCAATTGAAGATCGGAATGTCTAGATTCCTGTGTTACTTCCAGGAAACTATGGCCGAAATACGATAAGAACGGATCGAAATGCTAATATCATTGAAAAGGCCTTCAATTTTATCGCTTATCAGTATATGATAACTGGACACAACCTAATAGGTTACCACAAAAAGATAATGGGTCTCTGCACCGATGACCTGTGGAAAAAATTCCTATGCAATTTCTTTTTCAATGAACTAGAAGAATTATCATTCAAAACTGCAGCAATAAACATTACTTGACATAAAAGCGAAAACTACAAAAATGAAACTTTATTGCAGCCGTCAATACAAATAAGACGCTATCCTTGAATTCACCTCAGAAAAATTTTAGACTTGCCATTAAAGCTCGAAAACGATGAAGTGCGATCCGGAAGTTCAAATCGATCACTTTTTCGAGCAACTTAGGCCGTATGTTGGCAATAGCGACACGTTGTTCGGAAGCATAGTTAAATATATTTATTATAAAATGTAACTGAACACAAACATACATATTGCCAATCGTCAAACTGACAACCATCTGTTGCTGATTTGAAAACCGAACCTACAAAAAAGCACCTGTTAAAAATGTAGTCGTGAGAAGTTGGGTGAGCTGAATTATGGTTATCAAAATCAATTTGCACAACTTGTAAGCTTTGATTTGAAGTTGTTAGTTGTGAAATTGTGCTGAAATCTACTGACAATTCAAAAATCAAACCTCTGAAAAACAGTCTTTATATGGTAAGCAACAGCCCAACAGCCTTTGACTTGATCGAGAAATAAAAATCTTTTTACCAAATTAGCACAGCTTACTTTTGAAAAAAAAACTGAATTCATAGTGGTTAGAAAATGAATTAAAAGTAGTCGACGCTAGCTTGTGAGCTAGTGAGACCTGTGTCGATAAAGCAAAAACAAATTCCATAAATAATTAAGGGAAAGAGCGGGCCTACCGCATTTGTGCAACCATACCTTTCGAGGAATGGTGGAACCATATAATTTTTTGCAGATTAGAGAAAGAGCTTCTCATGGCAATGATTTTTTTTCTATGGGAGTACTTAAATCTTCACGATCGCCTTGGAAAAACAGTTTTTGTTTTCTGTTGGAGCTCGAATCCCGAACCTCTCACGTAACAGGAAGACATGCCAACAAATACAAATTGTTTGTTTAATAAAGGGTCCGCCTACAAAAAATTTATCGATATGAATGAGTTTACACCAGCAAATGCATTTATTGTAGAAGAAAGCATCAAATGTATTTACAAAAGCTTACGCAGTGATTTTGCCAGCGTAGAAGAATAACTGCGGGAAAACCGTCTGGACCGGAGGATTAATGTATATTTAGGTCTTTAAAAGCTCTCGCAATAGAGCGAGTTTGAAAAAATATATGCTTCATCACAGAATTTAAAGACTCAACCTGAGGTGGAGCCAACATGCCATCAAGGTGTGTCAAATAAGCAGCAAATTGAGCTGCCACCGAATTGGCTTAGTCTATGCTCTATGGCATACACGGAGAGTCAATGAAAACAAGAAACAACAAGGACCGATTATGTGGTGGAGTTGTTAATGTTCTTAGCATAAGACAAAAGCTTATACTGCCTGTTGGACACAACAGTATTTTTTTGTCATAAGCCGAGTTCACACTGTACAATTAGTTGGACAGACTTTGGCTTGAACGACCAATGCTTCATAGTGTGAACCCTCAGACAACCGTTTAACCAACTTGTTGGATGGTTTTCAAATATTTTTGAAAATCTAGTAGTTGGACGGATTGGAAGAGTATGTGACATAAAGTTGGACGACAAGCTTGATAAGTGTGAACGTAAACTTCATCCGGCCATCCAACTTCCATCAAACGAAGTCTGTCCAACTAATTGTACAGTGTGAACTCGGCTATAGCCATGAAAAAACTTAGCCTTTTGTATATGTCTTGAGACTTGAGCTAAAACCGCATGGGGAACTTTCTAAGCAGAAATACTGTTACGAACCAACTTTTTAGAATACGGTACAACCAAATGTACTTTAAATTAAAGCAATAAAAGTAGATGGACCCCAGAGCAGTGTCCCATGGCCATGACCAAACCCTGCACTGCAAGGAAAGTTGAAGACGAAGGATGGGACTGATGTCAGACTATGACAATTAACTAGCAAAATGTTTCCAGGAGTATACTTTATTACAAAAGACTGTAAATCAACTGACTTGATTGTAATAAAATGGCCTCCTTGCTTCATTTTGTATATTTACTTGGTTCTTTTTCGAGCTATCATTCTAGCTTAGATTTGAACATCCTCACAAAGTGTCAATTCTAAAATCTAAAAAACATCTTTCATAAAAAAAACGGACTCATTTTGCATACCGCTGTTCAATTTTGAGGAATACTTAAAATCTAAATCAATTTCAAACAGGAAGTAGATATCAAATGAAATGCGTGAGGAAATTCATATGTCCACACATGAGAAAAGCGAAAAATGATGAGTGGCACACTAGAGTTCAAAATGAAACAAAGAACTTGAGGACTTCCTTTTTTCAAAATGAACGCAAATTATGTTTAATTCAAAAGAGGTTTGAAAAATGAACAAGCACATCAATCTTAGAACAAAAAAAAAATTCTGATCATAATCAAAAATAATGAAAAACCAATTGGGATGCTAGCGGATGCATCTCTTCATTCCACTTAAACTATATCGACCCGCTTAATTTTGTACTCTCATTCTGTTTAAATCGATTGCACATCATATCAAATTTCACAAGGCTTGAAAATCACGTATAAAAGAGCAGTTTGTTTGTGTATGGATGAATACATTTAAGGAATCGGTACATATAACTTGAGTGTCTGATACTCAAACAATATGCACATTCAATTATAGGCTGTCGTTAAGAACACAAGCAGACAGACATCATTAATCAGGCTTCAGGAAAAAAACAAATTTTTCTTTATTTTATTAAAGCTGTATTGGTTTTGCAGTCTTCTTTTCCAAACTTAAAAAAAAAAACACTTTGCTTTAAATTAGTTTTGAGATTTGAATGAAATAACGGACGTATTATATTGTCTGTCTGCCTAGTTGTACCAATGGAGACTTGAGGCAAAAGATAGCCGTCCCGTTGTCGTCGTTCGAGCTATGTATGATACATAGTGATGGAGCTGCTCAATAGAAGAAATGTGTGTGTCGGGCGCTCATCCAATTTCGAGGCTGACAAATTCTAACAACACTTGATAAAAATTTAAGCATAAAAACTGTTGAAACAATTTAGATATAGACTATCCATGTGAAGACTTATCATGGAGTTGCTCTGCAGAGCTTTTGGAGTAGGCAACAAGAACCTGATAAACAAATGAATCAAAAGTTTGTAGTATTCACTTTTACCAAGCGTGTAAATGTGATAATATAAAGTGCGTTATTGTCGCTACTCAGCAATCCTCACTTAAGTCAGCAATGCACTTAAGAACTGAAGACAAAACCAAATTGAAGTGCAGGTTTCATTTCATTTCATTCACCGAAGTGACGGTCCAATTGGAACACCGGCAGTTTTGACAAGTGAGGGTTCTATCCTGTCCGGCCATTGTCCGTGGCCTTGCGATTTGCGGTTCCGGTTTCATTTCCAGTTTAATTCCTAAGTTAGACCTCTCTCTCCAACCTGTTCAGCCTTACTCGATCCTGTGGCAGTACCACTCTGATCAACCTCTGAACCGTTCGTTATATACACACCTGAAAAGGTGATAGCTTGTTTGTAAGATTGGGCTTCCAGAATCCGTGTCCCTGCCGTAATTGAGAAGACTACGGGTGGATTGTCACTTTGACGACTATCACCTGGAAAATAAATTTCCTTTCGGTTACCTTATATTCTTTTGTTGATCATTTCTTGGTTTCGTCTATTTTCCCCACCACATGGAGACATGATGCAACCTTCGTCTAATCCTACTGACAAACTAGACTACGATTAGTAATTGTGACGCTTTAGAAGATTTGCATATTGTACTTGTTGCTTCGAAATTGTTCGTGTTCGATCGAATCGACAGGATGCAGGTAACTCACAGACAAAAAGAGTTCCCGGATGATCAAGGACATGGCAGAAGGTGACAAAAGTAAGATGTCGCCAAAGAATTACAACTTACAGTAGGTGTAATGATAAAATAATTGTCTTGAAACATCTGCTTTTTACTACAGTCCTTGACTACATGCTGGAAAACAAACTACAGAACACTAAAGCACGTCATCTTTTCTTTACTGACGACGGAGCTATCATATGAAAGGATATGACTTCCCAGCAAGAAAAATTTGACGTATGTATTTGTAAAGTTTTACAAAAGAAGGAGAACCTGATTATTTAAAAAAGACTAGTCACTTGTGCTATCCGTTTTCTGGCCCAGATATGCCTAATCCTGACATTTATTTGAATGGAAATGTGCTGCCCGAGCGTGAAACGCTTAAATATGTGGGATCAATAGGGAAATTTGTGCTGACGCCATCAATTATCGAGTAACTATGTAAGGAAGTTGAAGTGGTTAGAAAAGTCTGCCATCTTTTGTGATAGAAAAATGCTCTCTAAGCTGAAGGGAAGACTTCACAGAATGCACTAACATATTGACAACAAAAAAAGTATGAGAGTAAGTTGACGGTGGTTGAAAATGAAGATATTCCGTATGACAGCAGAAGAAACAAAGCTAAATCGTACAAGAAGTTAAAGATTCTCGGAAACCTTCATGTCAAAAATACCATCAAGGCTTAGTTGGGTTTGTCGTGTTCAAAGGAGACAACCAGAGAACCCCGTTTAAAACGACGGAACTAAAAAAAATGCAGACAAAAACCTTCCTGATACAGACCAATTCAACGACATCTGCATTTCGTTGACCTCGAACAAAGAACAATTCTAAACCGAGAGGCTTGCCGACGCGACGCTTTGCAGGATCAATGCAAACTTATTGTAAATTAAGAAAAAAAGCAAGATAAATAGTTATAAATCTTGTTATAAATACACATATTCAGCCAGACATACCTCTTAAGTCGGCAAAAAAAAAATTGTAATCAAATATTAAGCTTGTGAAATTAAGACTCAATAAAAATAAACTGAAACTGAAAACAGGATCAATGCGAACTACACACCACTAGCTGTCCATTGTTTGAAGCCAGTAAGTTAGAAAGATGTGATTTTCTTCAAATATAAAAAATAAGCATGAATAAGCACCTACACATGCATTGTTTGAAAACTCCGAATTAAAGTTTTCATTTTCTAAAAAAATATTCTTGATATATGATTTTGTAATCTCAAATACAAAACATTTCGAATAACATTGAATTTAAGGATAACTCACCAAAAGAGACTTCAGCTGTTGAACACGTATAAACGTGTTTGAACATGTCTGAAGACGTCTTAAAATGATTGCAATCAATATCATCGATAAAACACAAAACCACTTCACAAACTTTCATTACTGACACAAATCGAACACTTACACTTTACATTTGCATGCGGAGTAAAAAAAAAAAAGGACAGTTCTTTGCTGGCAAACGCCGTGTATAGACCTTTTCTGTCGCTATCATAGTGCTTTTCTTTTAAAGAGACTTTTCTATTTCTCTTCTATCTCAACGATTTACAGTTCTCGGTGAGTTGCCATTATAATAATAAAATATTCAACTGATAACTCTTAAAAAAGTTAACAAGTATGGACGGGGGGACGTTTCCCCCCAATCAAAACCGGTTTAAAATGCTCGATTCTGAGTTTGTTTTAAACCGGGGAAAAAAACACAAACGCAAACATAATGCTGAAGAATTTCCCATCCTTCCTGTAATCGAAAACGACGACAATATTCCCAGATACATCGTCATCTCTGGACTGGAAAAAGAAGGAGAACAAATGCGTAAGCTTTCAACCTACAACCCAATAAGAATTAATCGCGGACTTGAGCACATTTCCAAGGACATTCTAGAGGTCAAGTCAATGAGATCAGGTGACCTACTTCTGAAAGTGTTAAACGTTGCGACTGCAGACAAATTCCTTAAAGCTAAGCTAATAGACTCCATTTCGGTCAAAGTAACAAGCCACGTCACCTTGAATTCAGTACAAGGCAGAATTTATTCCAAGCACATAGAAAATATAAGTGAGGAAGAATTGGTCGAAGAACTTAAAAAATTCAAAGTAATCGAAGTTCGGAAGATGTTGAAAAAAGAAAATGACAAACTAGTTCCAACTGGAGCTGCTATCATTACTTTTGATCAAATTCGTCGACCACACGAGGTCAAAATAGGTTGGTTGAATTTAAAGGTTGAGGAATACATCCAAAACCCTATGCGTTGTCTTAATTGCCAAAAACTTGGGCACACCAAAAACCGATGCACAAACACTACGCTTTGTAAAAAATGTTGCTTTCCTCCACCTCATGACGACTGTACACGAATTTACTGCATTAATTGCAACGATGAAAATCACACCTCATATGATCCCTCTTGCCCCGCATTCCTCAGGTACAAATCAGTCAATAAAATTAAAGCGGATCGTCGTTGTACTGTTCGCGACGCGTGGCAAATATACAATGACAATCCCACACTGCATCAGCTACCTCCACCAAAAAAGAGAAATAGCCCTAGACCTTCTATGGCAGAAATCATTAAAAAGAGAACAGAAAATGAACGTATACCCGAATCAAGTCTACAAAACATCTCTTATACCCGCTCTCCAACACCAGAAGCAAGTCTACAAAACATCTCTTATACTCGCGCAGGAACAACAAGATCAACAACAACAACCTCCCACAACCACGAACAAGATCCAAACAAAGATAAGCTTATTCACTGTGAAACATTAATAGCATCACCCTCCAATCATCAATCTCTTATGCAAGAGATTAACCTAGTTGACAACTCTCTTTTCAACTCATCTACAAAAAACACCGAAATCAATTTATCAGAAGACACCACTACAGAAGATCAACAAATGTCATCACTATCTGACACGGAGATGAGTGAGAATTTTCACTCAGAAATATCTCATGCAACACCTAACACTTCTAATAAAAACACTAACAACTCAATCCCAACGAAATACAACTTACTCCCACCAAACAACCCATTAAACTCAAATATCAATACTAACCCAAATAACAACATTAAAAAACAATAATGGCTTTATTGGATAATGGACTCATTATCCTCCAATGGAACATCCAAGGCTATATAAACAACAAGCAGGCACTAGAACGATTAATATGCAAAAACAATCCAGACATCATAGCTCTTCAGGAAACACACATCACAGCAAACAATTTACATAAGCTAAAACTTAAAAACTATAAACCTTATGCACATAATAAAAACTATAACTATTCAAAAGCAGGAATAGCTATTTTCGTTAAAAATAGCATCCCTGTGACATCCCACTGCACTTCACCATCAAATCTCCTCTTTCAGACGATAGAAATTCCGGGAAAAACAACTCTGCGAATTACAAATATATACAGAGAGCACCTAGTTTCCGTCTCAAGAGAAAGCCTTAATGATATACAGATAAACAACAACAATCACCACCTAGTTCTGGGAGATTTTAACGCAAAAAACACCATATGGGGTTCAAACAACACCAACAGGCTAGGTACACTCATTGAAAACTTTGCTAATGAAAGCGGTCTTATTGTTTTAAACGACGGATCACCAACTCTGTTCAATACTAGAAACACTTTCTCAGCTGTCGATGTCAGCTTTGCAACGGAAGACTTGGCACCACTCCTTCAATGGGAAGTACTTCCTGCTGAGACTAGGGACCATATTCCAATTGTTATACGGACTCACGAAAGAATATGTTTTAAGAAACAGGTTATAAGATTCAAAGAAAATCGAGCTAACTGGAACCTTTTCAAGTCAACAACACACCTTCTAGGCACAACCATCCCTACTTCTAATAACACCAACCAAGAAGCCGCCAAGATTAAAAAAATCATCAGAAATGCAGCGGCGAAATCAATACCGACTACTAAACCACAAAACGAGAAAGGTAATAAAAATCCAGTATGGTTTAATAGAAACTTAGCAGTCTTGGTTAAAGCAAAAAATGAAGCATGGAATAAAGCTAAAAGATATCCTAATTCGGAAAATTGTATAGCTTATAGGAAAGTAAGTGCCAAAGTAAAGTATGAGTCCATTAAAGCAAAAAGAGAATCATGGGAAAATTTTGCTAACACCATGGATCCAGCATTAGATTCCAGAACTTTGTGGAATAGAATAAAATCCTTAAGGGCTACCAAGTACTCTCAGAACTACTTTCATATTTTACTTGACGGAAGTTTAGAAAAAGATCCCGAAAAAATAGCCAACACGTTTGCAACAAATTGGAGACAATATAGTGAAGACAGCACGTTTCCAGTCAACGTTAAAAACAAGAAAATGGAATTTAATTTGAATGACCTACCCCCACGGACAAGTCTCTGCGAGGAACTAAGCGACGAAATCTCCAGAATCGAATTCGATATGACTCTACATATGCTGAAAGGATCTACTCCAGGAGACGACAAAATCACATACGGAATGGTGAAAGCAGCTGCCGATAGTTTAAAGAACCGAATTTGCTCCCTCTATAACAACATACTTCGGACTGGTGTTTTTCCTCATGATTGGAAAAAAGCTATACTCAAGCCGATTCCTAAAAGCTCACTGAACAGCCACGAAATTAAAGGGTATCGACCAATATCCCTACTACCAGTTCTCTCCAAAATTTTTGAGAAAATTATAGGACGGAGATTAGGTTGGCTGATGGAAAGAAAATTAAGCGATCAACAACACGCTTTTAGACCAAATAGAGGAGTTCAATCTTTACTTCATCTTATGGAACATAAATTGGCAGATAATCTCTCATCCTGTAAGCATAGTGTAATTATGTCCTCAGATCTCGAAAAGGCTTTCGATCGTGTTACATCCTTTGCCGTGATAGAGCAACTTCACCAATGGGGAGCACCACAATTGGTGTTGAAACTAATAAACTCCTTCCTATCGGGAAGAACTTTTCGTGTGGATGTTAACGGCTTTACCTCAAAATATCAAAAACTGGAAAATGGTACACCACAAGGGTCTCCTTTGTCCGTTTATTTATACAACGCATATATTGATTCCCTCATAACTGATCTGTCGCAACCCAAGCACAACATTGACTTCATTGGAGTCTATGCAGACAATATCTTTGTCGTAGCTTCGGGAGACCCGCCAAAAGTAAACGACCTCCTACGTTCAGTAGATATGACAATTTTTTCCTGGACTCAAAAAACCGGGGGAATAGTTCCGCCCTCCAAAATAGAGGCACTCCACATTTGCAGGAAAAAGAAATGTACACCTAACCAACTTGTCATACGCAACGCCACAGTGACACTCGAGAAAGAACTAAGAATACTGGGAGTAACTCTTACACGTAATCTCAAATGGGATCTTCAAGTTAATAATATTCTTAACCAATTAAAAAATAGGCACAATGCCCTAAAAATGATTTGTTCTCGAAAAAAAGGACCACATATAGAAACGGCTCTCAAACTAACAAAAGCTTTAGTAGAAGGAACTCTCCAGCACAGCATCACAATTTTTATGTGGACTTCTAAGAAAAACTTAGAAAAAATCGATGTTGCAATAAATCAATGCTATCGAACAGCAACAGGGGCACTAAGAACCACACCAGTCCAAGCCTTACGAACGGAATCGGGATACAAAACGGTTTATAATCTAGGACAGAAAAGAGCATTCAATCTGATAAGCAAAGCAGTTTGCGATGCATCTCACCCTCTTTACATAGCCTCGCAAAACAACATACGCAGGAAAAAACAAAATAGAAAAAACTCAATCTCCTCCCTGAGCAAAATTTTAAGTTTACTATCCTCTCACGGTTGTACACCACACGAAACTTTACGAGACTCCAATCCACCTCCTCCGTGGAGGACGCATCTTCTCCCCATAGATACCAGCCTGGCAAATTACAAAAAAGAAAACACTCCAAAAGCCCACTTCTGCCTTTTACACCGGGATTTAGTGGAAACTATTAAACCTGTGCTAACACTATACACGGACGGATCATATAAAGATTTAAGTTCTACGTACGCAGTCGTCGAACTTACTACCGACAGCGTAGAAATTACACATTTTCAAGGTATTCTTCCTGACGCAGCAGGCAGCTACTTGGCAGAAATGATGGCACTTATAAAAGCACTATCAATCGCACAGAACTCGGGAGTAAGGACACTAATTTTAACCGACAGCTTAAGTATACTCACAGGACTAAAAAACGCAAACAAATATTGTTTTATCCTGAACCACATCCGGAACATTTTGTATAATAACACCAACCTTACCTTAGCATGGATACCAGGGCATACAGGTATCAAAGGAAATGAAGTTGCAGACACTGCAGCCAAAGAAGCAATTCGTTATCCCTACATAAAAGAACTGGTAAATGTCCCTCAACTAATCCGAAAAGTACTCATTGCCAATGATAATGAAGAGATCGAAAAGTTATGGCTTCATGAAAAGAACTTTCTTAGAACACACCACACTTCACATCGAAGGATACCCTATATAAAATCACTAACGAGAGAAGAATGTATTTCCATCTTTCGAACCAGGGTAGGGAAAACACTTTTCACAAGTCAACATTACTTCTCTAATGAACCGCCACAGTTATGTCAATATTGCCTACAAGAACTCTCAATTTGGCATATATTTACTGAATGCCCGATTTCACACCAAACAGCAATAACCGACAATCCAGAAGCAAAGAAGAAACGTTTAGCAGAAATCCTTAACCCCTCTGATGTTCAAACCATTGGTCGTATCAAAGAAGCTATGAAGTCCCACAACAAACTTAAGGAAATTTAATAAAGTTTTAATTTTTTTTTTTTATAAAACAAACATGTAAAAACACTATTTTCTTACAAGAATGCATTATGAAAAAGTTTTAAATGAATAATTTACAAGTACTATTTACAAACGGCATCTATGGTCCTGTAGCCCTGATGCTTTAAAATACATATAATTTGTAAATTTATTTTATAAGTTATATTCTCATAAATAAATAAATAAATAAATAAGAAAAAAAGGAACAAAAGGAACAAACACTTGAAACTAAAATAAAAATTAAAACAATTTTTGTATAAATTTACGAAGAAACGAACGAGAAACAACACGGCTTGACGAATTGCGCATTTAGACTGACATTTGCTGATCATCAGACCCTAGAGAGCGATTAGCTGAAATTAATTTCACAGCCTGAGAGACAATTCAGCAAAATGGAAGAACAGAAGAGCAACGCTCTCGCTCTATTTTTCTTTGTGGTGTAGTTATGTTTTAAGTAGCAGTAGCCCTGCACGTTGGACGAAGGAAATGTTAAGAAATAAGATATGAGAACTTTATCAATTATTCTAATCCAAACACAGAAAACTTTAGTCTCGATAAAAACATAGAACTCTTACTTTTTCGTTCACTGGGCCAACAATTTCTACATAAAGAAAAAGTGTACTAAGATTACCTATTTCAACAATTTTTAATAGCGGATAGTTTGATACACCATACTAGTTGACTAAAGTGTCTTTAAAACATTTTTAATATTTTTGAAACCATTTCATTAAAAATCCATAAAGCCATGAACATTGCTTGAGTATGCCAAACGTAATTATTGAAATTTACTACCGAAATTCGGAGTTATTGGGCTCAACGTTAAGAGCGTTACGTCCAATTTATAATGAGGCTCATTTCTGTGGTATGTGGTATTGGTTAGGCAGCAATCCACACGTACACCATGAGTCATCATTGTATCCCGAAAAAATTAAGGTTTGGTGTGGCCGGCGGCGTCATTCTTCCGTGATGATCAAGACCGGCACGTTACTGTGAATGGGGATCGCACCGTTCAATGATAACCGAATATTTTTGGCCCAAATTGGATGAAATGGATTTGGAGGACATGTGGTTCCAACAGGACGGCGCCACAAGCCACACAGCGAATGTCACAATCAATTTATTGGAAACCAAGTTTGGAGAACGTGTTATCGTCGCTTGGCCGCCTCGGTCGTGCGATTTGACGCTATTAGACTATTTCCTGTGGGGCTACGTCAAGTCTATGGTCTATGCCACCAAGCCAGCAACGATTGATGAACTTCGTACGAATATCGAAATTGCAGCAGTATCGGCGAATTTATGCTAGAAAACCGTCGAAAATTGGATTCAGCCTTTCGAATTCTGCAAGCGTGGCCATGGTGGCTATCCAAAAGAAATCGAGTCTTATACATAATGGCATTGAACGTGCTTTAAAAAAAAAAACAAAAAAATACATTGATATTCAAAACCGTTTTTGTTTCATAAAAAAAAACTTTTCTGGTGCAAAGAAAGACAAAGCTGATGAAACATCGATTATATAAAAAAAAAAAACAAAAATGTCCCCAATAAAAAGTAGTTGAGAAGGTCTTTAGAATGCTGCCGAATCTGAAAATGTTAGAAAAGAGTTCAAAACTAACAAAGAAGCCTTGGACGGTAACGAAAATAAAATAAACGAACAACAATGAATCTCTACCACTGAAAAGATAGATGGCCAAGATTGGGAACTTGCTTACTTACTTAAGTGCGCATTACAGTTCAAAGTGAACCTGGGCCTCAACCAACATCCTTCTGTAACGACTTCGATTTCGGGCGAACTCTTTCCAGTTTTGCACTCGGTTAAGGTCTTCATCCACTTCTACTTCTACTTCTCCACACATTGCCTTCGCATACGGGACCAAAGATCATTCGGAGAGTTTTCCTTTCGAAAAGACCAAGGGTTTCCTCATCCGCTTTCGATAAGGTCCATGCTTCCGCGCGGTAAAGCAGGACTGGGATGATCAAGGTCTTATACAAGGTTACCTTGGTTTATCTGGAGATGGTTTTGTTTCTCAATTGCCTTCTTAACCCAAAGAAGTAACGTTTGGCAAGAGTTATTCTCCGTTCGGACTGATGTTGTTTTCCGTGTCTAAACCGGATCCTAGGTAGACGAAGTCCTGTACTACCTCGAAGTTATGTCTGTCTGTTGTTTGTCCGATTCGTCGATGTTCTGTGTCCTTGTTTGATATCAACAAATACTTCGTTTTGCCCTCATTAACCATCAAACCCATTTTTGCCGCTTCTGTTTCAATATTTGCAAAAGCACGCTTTTTTCTTCCCATTACGTCAATATTGTCTGCGTAGGCGAGTAATTGTACAGACTATTGGAAGATTGTTCCTCTGGTGTTGGCGTTTGAGTTTCTTACAAAGCCTTCTGCTAAAGCCTTTTCGACATCAAAGTTCTTGGAGCAGCGTGAATACTCCAAAGTCATCCTGCATAGTCGTACGAGTTTTGCAGGGATGCCGAAACTAGACATGGCTCTGTACAGCTCGTCTCTGTAAATACTTTCATTCGTGGATTTGAAATCGATAATGAGATGGTGAATATCGATATTATACTCTCGGGTTTTTTCCAATATCTCCCGAAAAGCATTGGGAACTAGTACCTTCAATTAGCCAGGATCCCGTTCGCAAACAATCAGTAAGTCATAAAGTCAAACAGTCGGCAAGTCGGAGCATAGAAATTGTATGTTCTGGAAATGAGTTAGGCCCGAAGCTGCCATAACTCTGTTGCGTCACCTCTTTTTGTGCTTTTCACTATTGGCAATACTCACCTAATTGCATACTTCTTTGAAATCGGTAATCGAATTACCGCAGACGTTATCGAGTAATATACGTGACTTAGTTATATGAGTTTGACACTACAACTCACGTTGCTGAAAAATCTAGTACCTACCAGAATTTCATACCCATTTTCATTTTTGATTCGATAAATGGATGATTTAGCTCTAATTCAAAGAATCAAAAGAAAAATACTACTCATTCATTTGATCATTGATGCGGTACCTAGTTCGACACCCGATTTCACTCCTGTCATCAGAGTGAATCCGAATCGAGAACTTCTCAACTATAAAAACAGCCCCATAACAATGTCAACTGAATAGGTATTTACGTTTTCTAATGTGAGAATACACCGTTATTACACAACGTAAGGCACGAACGTATCTTCTCTACGGAATAATTAAAAACACACTCAAGCAATTAAACGCTTGCTTCATCATGCGCACGATAAAAACAAAAAAATTATTCGCTAACATAACCACATGTACATATTTCTGCCTCTGCATATGGCCAGGGGATAAACATTTACACGTATTACGTTCATAATAACAAAAACAGTTCTCTACTCTCTGTGCAAAATCGTTGTCAATCCCTTGCCTTCCCAATACAAAATGCTGAAAAATAACGAAGCGAACCTTTTGATTTATTACAGCTTCATTAGACATCTTAAAAAGAAACTTAATATGTACTTATCTACATACAGGCCGCAGCGGCTATAATTATGGGCAAGGACCTACCTAAGAGCAGTTTATTTCTTGAAACCTTCATTGTTTGAAGGAAGTGCGGCTGCGTTGCAAGCTCCATCGGATGAAGTTTTTTTTTTTTTGTTTTAGTATGAGACGACTTGCTGTATAGTAGAGATGTGTTATTTGCTTTGTTTTTTTGTAATTGAAAAATGGTGAAAAGATCACAGAAGGCATTTTGAGGATTAATTGCGTCTGAGAAACAACTTTGTCAACGGTGTCTTTAAGACAGTTATAATGAATCCTTTATACACAAATTACCATTGGTGGCAAGTAGCCAGTAGTTAATTAACAAAGAAAACCAAACCACATTTGCGGTTCGTTGTAACTCATCTTCTTCTCAGTCTCTGGGTCTTCCCACCGTGGCAGGTTGCAAAATTAAGGTGATTAATCGGGTGGAAAAATGTTGGTGGGCCCATGGCAAAATGTTTCAACCGAACCAATTTTTTTTTTTTCATTTCTCTTTCTTTTTTTTTTTTTTGTAAATATCAATTTGGTAGAATAAGGTTCAGTAAAAAAGGTGGGAATTTTTATCGATGTTTAGGGTTGCAACACTTTGATGGTGGTTTTAATGAAGTGGTCAATAGCAATCTCATGAATTGCCCTTTGTTACACGCCAATTTATGTATAGGTTTTTAGGAGTTAGGTTTTTCAATTGGCAACACTGTTTCTAGTGGTTGTTAATTAATTTGAAAACAATTAACTGTTACATCAGGAGTTCCTCAAGGAAGCAATCTTGGCCATATTCTTTTTCTTATTTTTACTAACGATCTACCCGATGTTTTCTTATTAACACAAAATAGTTATTGTTTGCAGATAACTTAAAAATGTTTTTGTGTATCAAAAACCCACTTCATTGTTATATCTGTTACAAGAGAGTCTTAATCGACTTTCAGAATGGTGCAATTCACACTTAATATTTCTTAATGTCAGTCATTATCATACACCCGTCGCCTGAATATTATATAAAAAATATAGTTCTCGAAAGAATTTGTGTCAAAAAGGATCTCTAAAGGCAACGTTAAAGATGAATGGCAAATTGTTAATAGTATCCTCAACAAGAAAACAGAAAGAAAAATACCTTCTGCTATTAAAAATGGTAGTTGTGTTGTTTCAGATAAAAAAGGTATTGCAAATGCTTTCAATGACTATTTTTCAACGATTTCACACAATTTACAAAACATGTCATCTGGCTATTTCACTAATATACTTCGTTGTACTGTTTGTAATTTCAATGAACCTTCCCAAAGGCAGAGTTTTGTATTTGAGCCTATTACTGGGTTTGAAATTCTAAAAATAATTGGTACTTTGAAAAATTCAAATTCTTCTGGTAACGACTGTATATCTAATCTTTGTTTGAAAAATGTAGCTTGTTTTCTGTCTGATATCTTGGCAAACATTTTTAATAAATGTATTTTTGGTGGTGTTTTTCCGGATGCCCTCAAATGTGCTAATGTCTTACCCCTTTTTAAAAATGGCGCAACTGGTGATCTATCTAATTATAGGCCGATCTCTTTGTTACCATCCATAAGTAAGGTATTTGAAAAAGCTGTTAAGAATAGAATGATGAGTTTCTTAGATAAAACGAAATTCTTTAGCAATTTTCAGTTCGGATTTCAAAGTGAAAAGTCAACTGAGGATGCCTTGTTGCGCTTCTGCTCTCAAATATTCACTAGCCTCAATAGTAAGATGTATACTGCTGCGTTATTTGTCGATATTTCAAAAGCCTTTGATATGGTGGATCAGACTATACTCATCAGTAAAATGGAAAAAGCAGGGTTCCGAGGTTTTATATGCAAATGGTTTGAATCATATTTAGAAAACAGAAGACAACGAGTGAAAATTGATGATGTTATGAGCGATATGGTATTAATGAAAATAGGAATTCCACAAGGCTCAGTTTTAGGGCCAATCCTCTTTCTAATTTATATCAATTCACTATTTAGACTTCCTTTCAAAGGGAAATTGACTGCTTTTGCTGATGATGTTGGTTTCAGTTTTAGTGCGAATAGCTACCTTAATCTTATAGCTGACATGAATTGGGATTTAAGCTTGTTAAGAATTTGGTTTGCTGAGCACAAATTAGTTATCAGTCCTAAAACCAAGGTTATGTTTTTTAACTTTTTACAAAATATTAATGTTGATACGGATCTTTTTTTCCATGCAACAGATTGCCATAAATTTAAACTCTTGAAATGTGTCTCCAACTGCTCTTCTTGCACCTTTTCTAGTTCTTCAAATTGCAGTGATAGATGCTTCCGGTTAGAAAATGTCAATGAGTTCAAATATTTGGGTCTTATTATTAACTCCAAAATGAGTTTCTTCAAACATACAGAAAATCTGAGGCAGTACTTTCGAGGCACTTTACGATATATTTATTACCTTAGAAAAGTTTGCTCCTATCAACTTCTTATGAAAAGAAAATTTATTATGGCATTTTTCATTTTAAATTACAGTATATGGAATCTTATGTTGGGGGTGAACTTATTTTAATAAAATTCAACCTCTTTTGGTTATGCAAAAATCGGTTCTGAAGAAAATTTGCCGTAAACCTCGCCTTTACCCTAGTTTTTCACTATTCAACGAATTGAAAATTCTTCCAGTTCGACATTTGTACTGCTATAAGGTTATCAATGAATTTTTTAAAAGATCAGGAAATCTTAATTTCAGAATTATTTCCAACTTCCAAATTCTATCAGAGTTCTTACATCTCAGCCACTATTTGGAATAAATGTAAAAAAATGGCTTTTTGAATTTGACTTAGTAAACATTGAACTAATGATGAATAACTAGTTTTTAATTATTTCTAATGTTTTGATGAAATGGTTAGCTTTTATATAGTTTTTGTAATTCTCATTTCTTTAAATTAACGATTAATCAGCTAATTCCAGTTTTTATTCTTTTATCTATGGGTCACCCCACCCATTCAAAATTATTATGGAAATTATTTACCTAATAGTGACAATATCTCTATTCTTTATTATAAAAATATCATTGTCACTTACATTTCTTAAATTTGCCCACGCAAACGTTTATACATTTCTGTATTTATATTTTAAGAAATAAATTATATCAATCAATTATTGTCAATCCTGTAAGTCTATTTGTTTTCGTAAAATTTCGTGTTTACATTTACCCCGACATTTTTTTGAAAAAGAGAAAAATAAGGTAGATGAAAACAAGGCACTCAGTCTCTTAAGGCTCCAAAGTAGAAACATTTGGCGCAAACGTGACCTAAGCCAAAACGAAAACAATTGATGAAGAAAATAAATCGAAACGATGTTCACATTTACCCCAAAAAAAAATTAACAAGGCCAAAATGTATAGTTATTTGTTTATAAAAAAATTATACCGCTGCTTTACATAAAAATAAAGGATACAAGGATTTTGTAATTATAGTACCTATTTTAGTTAAATTTGAACAATTCAAAAACTTAAACTTCTTCTCTGAACTCAACAGTTGTTTTTCCTTCGGCAATAGATTTTTTCGGTTCTGGCAATAATGCATGAACTTGATTGAAAGACACAAAACTTTTGCCCCTAATGCATGCCTCTTTGCATGTTACGGCCCTTGTGGGAAGCTTAACCATGCTAAATGTGTTGGGTCAACCACTTATTTTATAGAAAAGGTTGACGCATTAAGAATTGCAGTCTGGTTTTGTCCTGATTGTTGGAAAATCTCTCTATCCCAACTTGCTTTTGAAATGTCGTCATTCAAGACTGATATAGCCAAAATCAAGAAAGGATTAGATGAGCTCTCTAATAATTTTAACGATTTTTTTGATAATTTCAAACCCAAATAGCTTTTCAGCCCCCAAGTTTGCGGTTGACATATCAACCTCAACTGATGATTTGGAAGAGCCGCATACTCCTCTGCCTAATGTCTCATCAAAAACAATCGACGAAAGAGTCCTTAACAATATTTCATCTTTGAACGATGATTACTCTACTTGTCCTGATGGCACCCTCCAATAATTTAAAAAAAAGTGTAAGTCCCAAATAGCATTTCCCCTTCATTTTTTGTTTTAGATTCTGGTCGATTCCCTTTACTGTGGAAAAGATCTTTTATTACACCTGTATTCAAAAAAGGTATTGAATCGGATATTCTTAACTACAGACCCATATCTAAGCTTTCGTGTATCCCCGTATGTAATTTTTCGAAAAGCTTGTTTGTGGAAGCTCAGCTTTTGATATTAAAAATATAATTTTGGTTTCGTTCAGAAAAGATCAACAGTAACAAACGTTGTAACGGGTGATTTTTTAAGAGGTTTAGAACTTTTTTTTTTAAAAAACACAAAAAATTCGAAAAAATGAATGAAATATTTATTTGAATCCATAGTTTGAACTTTGCAATTTAATGTTTAAAGATAATTTCATGCAAATGTTGACCGCGGGTGCGTCTCAGGTAGCCCATTCGCTGAGTCCAATTTTGGCATACTCTTTCACACATATCGGCCGGTATCTCACGAATGAATGCATGGATGTTGGCTTCCAGTGCGTCAATCGAAGCGGGCTTGTCCCTATAGACATAGCCTTGACATACTCCCACAAAAAATAGTCTAATGGTGTCAAATCGCACGATCTAGGTGGCGAATTGACCGGCCCGAAACGTGAAATTAACTGTTCACCAAACTCGCCTCGCAATTGCGCCAATGCTTCGCGTGCTGTGTGGCATGTGGCACCGTCTTGTTGAAACCATATATCATGCAAGTCAAGAACTTCCATTTCGGGCAAAAAAAAGTTTGTTATCATCGCTCGGTAGCGTTCACCATTGACAGTAACGCTGCGGTTCGCATCATCTTTGAAGAAATATGGCCCAATAATGCGCGCGATGAACATTTCGAACCGAGCACGAATTTTGATAGTAAAATTCAATAATTTGCAAGCGTTGTTCATTTGTAAGACGATCCATGGTTAAATTGAAAACCAAACTGAAGCTGTTTGACAGTGACACAAGGTACTAAACACACTTCAGCTGTCAAAACCAGTGTTGCCAAAACCAAACCAGCTAAAAAATCACCCGTTATATGTTCTTCATATATGTTCCAACGCACTTGAAAGCGGACAAGAGTTAGATTGTATATATACTGACTTTTCAAAGGCTTTCGATAAACTATCTCATGATATTATGTTGTTCAAACTGAATGCATATGGATTCCCTTCGACTTTCGTCGATTGGATCAGATCGTACCTTACTGATGTGCAGTAAAATTTAGAAGCATTCCTTCAGACTCCTTTAAGGCGCATTCAGGAGTACCTACCACAAGGTAGTCACCTTGGCCCTATCCTCTTTATTCTATCTGTTAATGATGTTACTTTTAGCTTTCCATCGAGTGAAATTTTGATCGTCGCGGATGATATGAAAATTTTCAAGAAAATAGACTGCGCATCTGATCGCCTTATTTTACAATCTGATGTTCAAAATTTTGCCACATGGTGCGATAAAATGGATTGATTCTCAATCCAAGCAAATGTCTAAGTATAACTTTTTCGAAGATACGTACACCGGCTTTGAATAGTTACTCGATTTCTCATCAAATATTGTGCAAGGTGTCCAGTTTTAAGGACCTCGGTATCTACTTTAGTTCCAATTAGGAATTTACATCTCATATCAATTATATTGTTAGTAAAGGAGATTCAACGCTAGTCTTTATTAAAAGATTGGCTAAGGAGTTTACGGACCCCTATGTCACTCTTATTAAAAGATGGGCTAAGGAGTTTACGGACCCCTACGTAACACTTTCGCTGTATAACTGTCATGTTCGACGCCATCTAGAACATGCTTCTCAAATATGTGCCCCAGGGCTCCGTCTTGTCTCCGACTCTCTTCCTGATTTTCATAAATATCTTGTCTGAGACTTTTAATCCTCTCAATCGTTTTGCTGACCACTCATTTTTTTCCGAATCCACATCCTTGCTCTTCGGATGTGGAACTGAAACGCTTACGTATGATAAGCTCATTGAATTCCGACCTTGACAGAATTGTTATATGGGGTCTTAAAAACCGAGTAGAGTTCAATGCTTCGAAAACCCAATGATGTCTTTTGTCGTTAAACATTCCCCACGGCCATTATCCATGGATGTCTCTTTTGAGATATATTGAGTCTTCAACTGATAAATGGCGCGGCCTGTTGAAAAGTCGGTAGCCTCTCTTGGCGCTTTGGGTCGAAACCACTATCGTATCCTTCCGAGTCCTCTTAATTATTAAAAATGGTAGAAAGCAGCATTCCCCAAAACACCTAGCCTAACCCACAAAAGTTGTATACCTACCGTCAATTAAAAATAAAAATTTAAGCTGACGACGCATGACCGGTACACGAGTGGTGGAGTAATACCATCAGCATCACAGTGGTCAGATAATTATGCTGTAACTCTTCACCTTGGCAAATATTTAGTGAGGAAAATCGTTAAGTATGTAATTTGTGCCATCGCGTCGTAGTTTATTTATTGATATCAGAATCAAAATCAACATTGGCAGCATCTGCTCCATTGTTTGTATTTGTATCTGTACTAAAGTTCCGTCCGACTGTTTTTTTACGAGCCCTGTTTTTGTTATTTTATTATTATGTTTTTTCTTGTGCTGCTGTTCTGTTGTTGCTGCCGCTGCGCTGCTAGCCTCGCAATGGTGAAACTTTAAACTCTCTGTTCTCTAATCCCCGTTGACTAAAACTTCTCCATCTACCTACACTCCATACAGCTCGTTTCGTCTTTCGCGTATAGATGCGAGATGCTGTGCCTGCTGCTGTAGCAAATATCTACAACAAAAATACCTACCTACAACGAACAAGGCAAAAATGACGAAGCAATCAAACGACGAATAAAGACGCACGATGATGCCACCAAATATGCACGGCACACATCAGAGCAACATGTGCCTTCAACTTCATCGTCCTATCACATCCTCATGCGCGCTTGCCCTCTCTATAAACCAAGTCGTCTTGAACAACTCAATTTTTCCAAGACTTTTTTTTTTTTTTGTTGGATGTCGCTGAAGACATTATTATTATTTTTCCTTTTTTTTAAGTCATCGTCGTCGTTGTTGTTGGTATTGTTGTTGTTTTAATGTTCTGCTCTTGGTTCGTTCAAGTTCTTTCTGTGTGTGTTGTTGTACTCGTAGTTTGTACTGTCGGTATGAAGAGGAATGAGGATTTTTGCTTATACAAAATCAAAAGCAACCGAACCGAGTATATTGCAACTTGCGGCATGTAATTTCAGTATGCACATCTACTTTGGACAGTTTTTCAGCTTCATTAATCTTAAATAAAAAAACAAACATAAAAAGCAACAAAAAAATTCAGGAGACTGCTACATATTGAGTATTGGGACGGGGAGCTGTGGATGAGGAGGATGTAGATGAGGGCTAAGCTCAGAAAACCGATGTGACGATGTGACGATGTTGGGACTCCAAGTCCAGATTTTTAGTTGATAGGAGTAACTGTGCAGCGGTCTGAAGACCAATACTGGGAAAAATCTGATATGCACAGGCACACAGTAGACAGTACAGGGATAAATGTTTAAAAATGTCGCCTCGGCACAATAGAAAATCGTGTCACTTTGCATGCAACACTGCAGGCGGTTGCTTCGCGTCGCGTCACGGCGATAATATGGTGTTGATAGTTGGGGTACTTTATTAGTTTTCTTAAAACTCATAAAGTCTTTTTTTATCGGTTCACATTTCGTCGTCGTTGTTTCAAAAACTTAGGCTTAAACACAGACTTGCACTTAACACATGTGCATTTTTATGATTTTTCCATTTATAATTTCAAAAGGAAACACGTGCAGCGGAAACAGCTTCCAGTCGAAAATAAATAAGTTTTTGATAATAAAACACGATGCACAATAGTCATTTCTGCGAATCTTAAATTTAAGTCTTAGTCATTCAACTAAGAATAGAGTTCCACAGACAGCACATTGTTTGAGCTTGCCATTACCACTCACGTTGTCCAACAGTCTAGTACCATAATTTAATATCAGTAGTCGCATACGTTATCGAGTAAAACATTACTGCATTGTTGTTCATTGCATCACAACTCATGATTTCATTCACTATATCTTCTCTCATCTATAAACGAACGGAATTTGATTAGATACTTGAACATCAGATATCAGAAGACGAATTGCAGCATACGTGATCGAGTGAATCGTTGCCGAGTTATGTGAATAATTCATTAACTCAAGCTATCGATTACTCTAGTACCGTAATTTGACATTTACCAGTAATCGATCGGAAATCGATTAGATATATGGACATCAAGTATCAGAAGACGAGTTAGAGCATACGTTATCGAGTGAAACCTGTTTGTCATTAAACCTCACTTTATCTTGCCATAATTTGACATTCTCTTATAATTAACTGAACAAAATTTAATATGCACAGCTGGCTGATATTGTTTAATTAGCGCGAGTTTTGAATGAACAATTCGAAACGAATAATTCAGCCTTCTTGTCTTGTTAAGACAATGTCCTGCTTAAATCTGACGGGTACCATTCCACCCTTTCCTTTAATAACGAAACCTCATCCGATACACTCGCCGTAGCAAACTATTTCGCAAGTTACTTCAAACAGTCTTTCACGGATGATTCCTTAAGGCCCCGACCCATAGAACGCGTTGCGTGCGGTAGAAGCGGCGCGGCAACTGATGCGGTGGGTTTTGCCGTGCGCAACTGATAGGGGTGACCCATAGAATCCGTTGCGGTGTTTTGACAGATAAATTTAGTCAAAATGGGAGCGTTCAAGAATCGTATCCGGATAGCTTGTTGTTGTTGTTTCCGTGTGGGAAATCGAAAAAAATAAGTTATAATCGTCTAGCAATGATATTTTGAATGTTTGTCTGTTTTCAAAAGTCGAATTTTAATATTTCACAGCTGTTGTCTGTTGTCGATAGTTCAAAAAGGTATCTAAGATACGGCTATGCAAGATAGGCTATCCGATAGGTTCTTGAACGCGCCCATTGTCACTTTTTCCATATAAGAGAAAACTTCAAATTGGTTGTGACTGCGCATGTCTCTCTTCTGTCACCGCGTGAGAGCCGCGGCAAAATAGAAGTTCGGCTACTCGGCGCGTTCGGCGCGTTGCTCGCGGTGCTTATGGGTCACCTCTCATAAGAACGTGTGTATTTAATCGAGTTGTCAGTTGGAAGCGGTGCCGCACGCACGCACCGCGTTCTATGGGCCGGGGCCTTTAGTTCCTGACGCAGTTATTTCTCGTTTTTACCGAACTTTTCTCTCACAAACTTATTCTTTTTAAACTTTCCACCCTCGGCTTTGAACCCATTCTGTTGAGATGGATTTCTTCTCTTTTAGAAAACCGTTTTTACAGCGTTCGGTTCAGATCCGCCTTATCCTACCGCTTTTTAGCTACATACGGTGTTCCCCAAGGCAGCCATTTAGGCCCTCTCCTCTTCATTCTCAGTATTAACGTTAACGACATTGAAATGATCATCAAACACTCCTCTATCTCTCTCCGGACGATACTAAGTTTTACCGAGTCATTTCTTCTTCTGAGGACACTTCCCACCTCCTACAGGATCTCGACAGTTTTTCAATATGGTGCTCCAAAAACAGCTTGGAGCTAAATGTTTCCAAGTGCCAATCGATTACCTTCTCACGTAAACGCATCAAATCTGCTCCCCGTCTCTATCTTCTAAACAGTCAAATCATTTCCCCCTCAGGTGATCCGTGGCCTTGGGATTATTTGCGACCGTGAGTTGAATTTCCTCGAGCATATCGACGATATAATCCTTAAGGCAAATTCAGCACTTGGCCATCGTAAAGCGATGGTCCAAAGAATTTGCAGACCCCTACGTAACCCGATCCCTTTACATTTCATTTGTTCGTCCGCTTCTTGAATACGCTTGTCAAGTCTGGTCGCCTTTCCAACAAGTGCACATTCCCAGAATTGAGAGCATACAACGCCGTTTCCTCCGATTTGCTCTTCGAGGTCTAAATTGGAGTAATTCTTTGATTTTACCTCCTTATCAAGACCGAATGAAACTCCTCAACTTCAATACGCTGAAAGATCGGAGAGAAATATTTGACATTCTCTTCATTCACCGAATTTCTACCGGTACCATTGACTGTCCAGCCCTTAACGAATCCATTTTTCTAAATACTAACCCTCGTAACACTCGGAATCCCCGTCTCTTCTATCTTCTCACCCATCGAACCTCTTACGGCTTCAATGCTGAGGAATGTCAATTCTCACCCCCCCCCCCCCCCCCCCTAAAACTTCGTCTCCTAAGCCCTCCAACTAGTTAGTTTAAGTCTCAGCTATTAAGTTTCTTAGCATGTAAGTTAATAGCTTGTATTAAGCCTAATAAATGGGGCTTTTGCCTCCACCAAAATTAAAAATTTATTTAAAAGCAAAACTGTCAGTGAGATGGTGCTGCCTTACGTTTTGATTTCTTTTTTTTTCTTATGTAACATTACAGTTTATCCAACAATTCCAGCTATTCAGAGTTGCAGTTTTTGGCTTCGAGACGAGCGGCTGCTGTAGCTGCTGCACAAACAGTTTTGCCACCTCCACCGCCTCCACCACCAGCAAGTGGTGGTCAGACTGGAATATCCCAAGCACCACAGCCACATGACTTTCATCCAGCCTACAGGATTCCTGGCTACATGGATCATCTTTATTCTCTTCAAAGAGCTAGCCCCACAGGAACATTTCACGGTAATGACTGTTTTTTATTTACATATTTATCTTTTTGTTTGGACGACAGGATGTCCCCAAAAACAATATTTCACATACCAAAAAGCACAATTATCATTAAATTAATAACATTCAAATACACATTAACTTTTTTCTCTAGATAATTACCTTCCTAATTTTGCGCCATCATTCCATTTAACAGGGCTCGGTCTGAACTCAGATTATTTGGGGTCACGTGGTCCTTTGGGCGACATCCACCCGGCAAGCTCTTTAGCCAGTGCAGACTTTCATTTTAGTATAGATGGATCAAGACTAAATAGCCCTAGGCCAGGTAGTATCCGTGCGAGCATCAGCCGAAAGAGGGCTCTATCATCTTCGCCGTATTCAGATTCGTTTGATATTAATTCGATGATACGTTTCTCACCTAATTCTCTGGCAACTATTGTCAATGGATCAAGAAATAATAGCACAAGTGGATCGTATGGACATTTATCAGCTGGAGCTATGAGTCCTAGCTTAGGAATGCACAGCAGTATGGCACCACATTTACAACAATTACAAGCTCATTTGCTACGCGCTGGAGCCGGACTCTTGCATCCCATTCCATCGCATCACACTTCTGCTAGTACAGGAATGTTTTCTTTAGGCCATCATCCTTTGCAAGGAGCAAACAATTCGCTTTCGAAATCAATTGTAAGTTTGCATCAGCATCAAAACTATGTTCCAAATAATTTTTTTTTTTAATTGAAACAGCATTTTGAAGAGATGGCTTCAAAAAATGTAGAGCAGCCATCGTCAACATCTGGTGGGGGAGTAGCACAAGTTGAAGCTGATAGTGCTTCAAATACACTGGCAGCTGCAGCTGCAGCTAGAAGACATCGTTGTAAACGGGAGTCAGTTCTGACATCGCCACATAATGAAAATGATGCTCCGATTGTTGATACGACTGACATCAAAGATGAGCCTGGTGATTTTGTTGAAACAAACTGCCACTGGCGTGATTGTGGAATTGAATTCGGCGCACAGGACGAACTGGTAAAGCACATTAACAATGACCACATTCAGGCAAATAAGAAATCGTTTGTGTGTCGATGGGAGGACTGCTCTCGTGACGAGAAACCGTTTAAGGCCCAATATATGCTTGTTGTTCACATGCGACGTCATACTGGTGAAAAACCCCACAAGTGCACGGTAGGCATTGTTGTTTTTAACTTGAAAAAATAAAGTTAATTGTTTTTATATCTTTTCAGTTTGAAGGATGCTGTAAGGCATACTCCAGACTTGAAAATCTGAAAACACATCTACGATCACACACAGGAGAAAAGCCTTACACATGCGAGTATCCTGGATGTAGCAAGGCATTTAGCAACGCGTCCGATCGGGCAAAGCACCAGAACCGAACGCATAGCAATGAGGTATTTTGTTTTTTTGGTACTGTGATCCATTGTTTTACTCAATTTTTTTTTTTGAACTTCCAGAAACCTTACGTCTGTAAAGCACCTGGCTGTACGAAGAGATATACTGATCCAAGTTCGCTGAGAAAACACGTTAAAACGGTTCATGGTGCTGAGTTCTATGCAAACAAAAAGCACAAAGGATCATCGAGTGGAGGTGGAAATGACGATGGGTCAAGAATTGGCCATCACCATATCGATTCCAGTCCCCGAAGCGAAGACATGCATTCTGGCAAGACGACCAGTCTATCTAGCCCCAGTATCAAGTCTGAATCTGAAGCCAATTCTCCTGGACATCCTCCTATTAACAGTCCAATGAGTGTATCCCATGCCCATAAGAGCAACGCCGATGAATATGATTGTATGACATCGAACACACCAGTAAGTGGAGACGTTTTAGGAATGGAGGACCATACGTGGCAATATGAAGAAGAAGACTTTGAAGTTGCCGAATTGCCAGTGGTTCTACGAGCGATGGTTGGTATTGGCGGTGGTGGAGGAGGAGGTGGTGTTGGAGTTTCGGCCGTAAGCCAGCGTCACCGCTTCCGAAGTCGATTGCAGTCAAAAGGAATAAACTCCCCACTGTCGAATATACCAGAACTCAATCGTTGCAGTCTTGGCCTTGGAGATCTAAACCAGAGAATCACTGACTTAAAAATGGAACCTGGCACACCAACACCAACCAGCACCGTTCTACCAAAACTTCCTCTTCCTGCGCAAAACTCCCACATGACTGAACTTCAATCTCGACTGCAAAATTCGAATTATGTACCGAATCCTTTAATGCGTAGGGATAGCAACAATTCAAATGCAAGCACCTACTATTGTAGCATGCGTTCGGTAGATGTCAGCCGACGTAGTAGTCAAGCATCACAGTTATCATCAATATCGACGATGCGTCCCTCCTACAATACGGGATCGTTCTACGATCCGATATCACCGGGTTGTTCCCGCCGTTCTAGTCAAACGTCAATTGCAACGACTCACGGACATAGCCTTCCGCCTCCACCTTCCTCTCATTTAATATCATCCCATTTGCAGCGCTTGCAGAATAATAGTTATTGTAATGCTTCGGGCAACAGTACACAACATGCACGATTTTCAATACCAAACCTCCCAACACAAAGTTCAAGCAATGTTGACGCCATGCTTAGCTCAATAGACCGTCGAAGGCAGTCGGAACCAGCAATTAATGAAAGCAGTGATCGAATGATTGTTTCACCTTCATTGCTAGTGAAAACGACAACACCAGTCAAGACTGCCAAAGGCAAACAATCAAGCTCTTCAAGGGACCATCACCCAAACGAGGAAGTTAATCTTGATGAAGTTGAGGAAGATGAAATGGTTGAGAATAAGCTAGTGATTCCGGATGAAATGCTTCAGTATTTGAATCAAGTTGCTGATAAGCAGCTGCCTCCAACGAATGACCAGGGGAACACCGCTGGGCCGCCATTTATGTTTGGTGAAAACCAAGACCAATTAGCTGCCGGCAATGTTAACTGGACGCATAGCGCACCTTCTCAGCGTGGCATAGGTTTTTCACAACAACGCTTATCTACAATATATCCGCGCAGTCCATCGACCTTAGGCTTACCAACAACAAGCCCGCCATCACATACGGACACATCATGTCCTGGAAGACAATACGCGTCGCCAACTCATATGCCGCAACAGGGGTCACAACCACCATCAGCCTTGTCGAGGATGTACAACAATATCAATTATTCATCCTCACAATTTTGTGACCACTATCAGCAACAAGAACAGCAACAACATCATAATCAACGCGAGACATTCACTCATTTTGCCAGTCACCAACATCACTGTCAGCAAATTCCGCGATCAACTGTACCAAGGAACGATTACAACACATTTTGTTCCCAGCAACAGATGCACCAACAACAACAAGCATCAGCAACAAATCCAACAATGCAGCCGTCAAACATATTTCCTTGTGCTCATATTCCAGGCTTCTTCCATCACACGGACAAAAGCGCGTCAGGTTGCTGTGCAGCTCATATGAACGTTCGCTTGGCTGACCAAAGTATGGTTTCGAACAATAATTGCTGTGATTCTTCAATGAAGAGCTTGACAGACGCAAAGGCCGTTAAATGTTCCTACTTATACGACCAACCACAACAATGTCATATGAATGAGCTAAAATCGCATCCAAAAATTGCCTCTGCACCACCGCCACCACAACCTAAAGAAATCCAATGTGGAGACATCAGTCAGTCGCAAATGTCACCAGCAATCGCTCATCTTTCAGTTCCACCTATACCACCGTCATCAATGTGTTCCAACGCCAATGCCAATGCAATCGTCAGGCCTGTTTCTGATGCTAATGCCTTAATCATAACTGGCAACCAGTCAGCACCCACCCCCACCACTACCACCAACGCCACCACCATCACCACTTCGGTATCCGAGGCGCCAGCACCTTACACTCCTCATCACCAGTCACAAGTAATGGAGACTAACAGCAACGGTATGAGACAAGAAACATACCAACGAACTCTTGAATATGTACAAAATTGCCAAAATTGGCTGGAAAACACAACACAAATTGTAACTAGCTCTACACATCCTAGTTCCAATATGATCATCAACGACATGACAACTTCCCTCAGTTCTCTGCTAGAAGAGAATCGTTTCCTTCAAATGATTCAGTAACTGAACTTGCTTATTAGAGAACTGTAATAACTATTTTAGCTCGATTGTCTTCCAGAATCAAATAAGTTATCTTCCATATAATTATGAAGCATTTTATTTTAAACTTTTCTTTTTTTACGTTTGTAGTTTTGAGTTTCGACACTAGGCCTTGTCGAGAATATTATGTATTTGACAAAAACAAAAAATTAAAAAGTTAATTGTAATAAGTTTGTGTCATCTTGCAAGGAAAATGTCATTATTTTATGTTAAAATATTTCCAACCGTTAGTTTTTGCCAAAGGACAATAGCCTAGTATTCCTCCTCTGACTCAGGCTTCGAGAAGAGTGTTGCTCGGTTAGAATAATAAAATATTTTTTGCTTAAAAAAAAAACCAACACAAAACAAAGAAGTGAAAAATGGCCATGCCATTTTAGGCCTTAGTTTAGGCTTTACAAACAAATTTGCCCATTTTTTCTTATTCACTAAACCACAAGATTGCATTTCAGATTAGTTTGACATTTAGCTTGTAAGCCATAAAACTTATGTATGTGTTTATATACAACATTTTTGAATTTGAATAAAGGACAATTAGCATTTAATGTAAAGAGAGATTATAGTAATAAAACTGATAAATATAATTAATGTCTTCCCGTAATGATTGATTAAATTTTAATAAAAAGATTTTTAAGAAACTAAATATTCTATGTGAATACCTTAAAAAAATAAATCAATAAAAATAATTAAACCATTGGCCTTTTGATTTGAGTAAATGAGGAATAACCTAACATAAGTGAGACAAGCCTTGGTTATGGTTTCAAGTATACTCTACCTATAGACCATGACCGAAATCCAGTGCCATGAGAACGACACCAAAACGGCGGCTCTGGAAACTTTCCTGCCGGTGGTGGCTCCCCTATAAATTTTCACAAAGGAGATGGCGGCCAAAAGCGCGCTTCGACTCAAACAATGCAGTATTTGGAAATCAGGCATACACAGCCATTGTGAATCATACTGTAATTGACATTCAAATTTCAAACAGACTACACCCCACCGCTTGCTGATTTTAATCCAATGGCCCTGACAGTCATTTCGACGAGTGCGAATGCTGTGATTAGAACAGGATTACAGGTATCTTCACAGATGGTTCCAAAACGGACAAGGGACTAGCCTCCTATGAACACATCAGTAAAGCTCTCGGACTTTTGCAGTGTCTTCCAAGCATAAGTACTTGCAGTCTGTGAAGCCGCAATACATCTGGCTACGGAAAAATTGATCAATAAAAATATTAACATCTTCATCTCTAGAAAAATGCGGGGTTTCCAGAAACCTATGGCCACATATTTTCAAGAAGAAGAAAAAGAATTTCTGCCAGTATAGCCGGGTCTTTCATCGATTGGACTTCTCATGGGTCACAACTCATTGGGTACCCACATGATGAGAATGGGCATTATCGCCGCATCTGACTTATGTAGAGATTGTCAAGACGAAGAAGCAGACAAAAGATCATTCCACTTTTTAGTAATAATAATTATTTAATTGAACTTTTCTTTTTCTCTGTTGGAGGTTTTTAAATCACCAGCTGGTGCACTCAGGCCTAAATACAGGTCCACTACCAGTTAGCAACCTTCTATTTGTTATAGCTTTCCAGATGTTCGGAGAAAAGCCAAGACGCTGCCATGATAATAAGGAGCCTAAGTTACCAGCTCTCACCATGTCTGCGGCGAGTATCTATAACAAGCAGGACATTCACAGAGGAAGTGCTCTGCGGTGTCCTCATCCTCTCCACAAGATTCACAGAGTGTGGTATCACTTAAGCCTAACACGTTTAAATGCTTGGCAAAAGAGAAGTGCCCGCTGGCAACGCCAATAAGCTTTCTACAGTCTTTTCTGCTACGAGCTAGCAAAAATGTTGCAGTCTTCTTACTAACGTTGGGGAGCATACGTTTGGTCTGTCTGCCTCCAATGGAGGCATGTCATGGTCATCTACGGTTGTGCTCTTCACAGATCCAATCGTTGATTGAAGCCCTCACTGAGGACTCTGGCAGACCTAGCGACGGTTCAGGTCCTGAGAAAGCTGTCTGAGATCCTAGCCTAGCAAGTTTATCGGCGATCTCATTTCCAGTTATGCCGTGATTGCCTGGAACCCAAATGAGACTCAAAGAATTCAATCTGCCGAGAGTTCTTGCATTTCTGGATCACTTTCGAAGTGGCTAGAGGGTTAAGAAGGGCCTTAAGCACAGCTTGGCTGTCGCTGCAAACACAGATACTTCTCCCCGTCCATCCATTGTTCGTAACGTGTCTTAAGGCTACTAGGATAGCATACGCCTCCGCTTTGAAAGCGGATGCGTTTGATCCTAAAGAGGTGTGTAGTCGTATGTCGTCACTCTCCACAAAGGCCCCAGAACCCTCATCGTTTTTGAAGCCCTCTGTAAAGAGTCGATAACAGTTCTTTCCAGGCTCTGATTCTATAGCGAACCAGTCCTGAACCGAAGGAAAGTTGACTGAGTTATTTTGACGCAGTTTGAGCCTTGGGATCATCGTGTCAGACGGCATATCCATTAGACGTGAGTCAAAAGACATGCTGCTTGCGAGTTCCTCAAAGCTCCAGTGCGAATTGTGCCAGAGCCCACATCCATTTAAACGAGTAATGATCTTGAAAGTACACCCAATGATGTAGGTATCAAGGGGTGGAAGATTCAGCAGTGCGTCGAGAGCAGCTCCCGGTGTGCTGGGGAAGGCCTCAGTAACACCAAGACAAACTGTTCTTTGAAGTTTGGCAAACGAGGCAATAACGTATTTACGAGAGAGCTTATTCCACCAAACAACTGACGCATAGGAGATGATTGGTCTTATCATAGCCGTATAGATCCAAAGGACCCCTTTCGGTGAAAGACCCCATTGTCTTGCCAAAGTCTTCTTTGCATTGCCAGAAGACTGACAGTGCTTTAGTAGTTTTAGACTCGACATGTTTAGACCAAAGAAGCTTTTTATCCAGGATCACTCCAAGATGTTTGACTTCATTTGGAAAGGGGATGTTGACGCCTTTAAGCGTAAGTTGGGTCGTGAAGAGGACAACCTCGGTTTTAAGAGGATTGACGGAGAGACCGTTTCTGACACACCAGGTGTCAATCATATAAAGCGCAGCCCGTGGTCGGGAACAGACAGCTTGGAGGCTGGAACCAACCGAGAGCACGTCGACGTCGTCTGCGTATGCTTGGGTCGTCGCTTGGAGAGTCGATCAACATGCACCACAGAAGAGGAGATAAAACGCCACCTTGTGTGACAGCCCTTGTTCACTCCCGTTGCAACATATTGTCCACACTCCGCCTCAGCGATTACGCTTCTATTCACTAGCATTGCTTTAATCCACAACACTAATGACTTGTCCACACCGTGTTCTCTGGCAGCATTGCACACACCATCGAAGCTAGCATTGTCAAAAGCACCTTGAATGTCGATGAAAATGCCTACCGCAAATTCTTTCCTGTCAAGCGCGCATTTAATCCTGCTAACAAGATTTTGAAGGGCGGTCTCGCAAGATTTTCCTCTTTGGTAAGCATTACCCATCTGAGACAGAGGGTGTGTTTGGAGTGAGGTCTTACGTATGTAAATCTAATCATTCTTTCCAGCGTCTTAAGCAGGAAGGAGGTAGGACTGATGCGTCTAAGGCTCTTGGCGAGTGAGTAGTCTTGTTTACCAATTTTTGGTATGAAGGCGACTCTTATACTTTGCCGTGGAGTTGGTATAAACGCTAGGGCTAAACTACCAGTGAAAATATCTTTCAAAGTAGGTAGCAAAAGTTTTATACTTTCCTGCAACATAGCTGGGTAAACACCGTCAGTTAAAGGTGTAATTTTCAGTAATTCAGTAATTCCAGTAATTTTCAGAGATACGTTGCAAACTACCTTGAGTATTTAACGAATAATATCCCTTTCTGTTTATATAGAATTAACCTTAAGTCCTACTGATTTTTTGGATTCGAATGTGGGTGCAGTCAATTGCGCAAATTGACTTGTGGAAACCCACGTATGCCAAAAAACATGTTTATGTCTTGTTTCTGTGCAGATACGGTTGTTGGTATTTTGACATAGGTAGACCTTTTGGATGCAAAGGCCAAAGGCTTTTGCCACACGTTTGCATATCTGACGAAGAGTGGGTTGGCTAAAACCATGGATATCCGCTCCATCGTCTTGGATCTTTGAATAAGGAAATCTTAAGGTCAGATAAAGTTATGCTATAAATAAGTGTACATCATTGCGTCCCCAATGTCGTATTGCTGCCATAACTTGTCAATCAACTGGGATATGTCCTCCTCTCTTGTCATCGCTTATAGATAAGACCACCCTATGGTTATCAATTTTTTCATATTTCCTTTCGAAAATCGATACTTCGACCTTTTTCTTATAATTTACCCGCACATCAAGGGGTTATGAATATCCTTATAATGTTACAGAACACAGAGCGAACATTTAGGAAAACATGAGAGGATTTGAAAAGAGACACCGATGCATGTTGAAGGAAGTACTTTATTGAAAAATATTAAAACACTTTTTTTTGAAGAGCATCAAATTTTATCTAAGAAACATGTTTGCAATTTATCGTATATTGACATGTTCGTTAATTAAAAAAATTCAAAATAAAAGAGCACAATCAAAAATGCATACCAGTTTTTCAAGCTCGATTACTTGGAAACGGTTAGCATGACAAACATTTTCAAAATTACCTTATCGAAATAGGATCGGGTTTTGAAACGAAATGCAAAGTAGGACGCTGGTACCAGTTACTGCAATTTAGTAAGGTAAGTACACCCCATGATTGGTACCTGCATCCAAGAAACCGAAAAGCTGTCAGTACTTGGAATGTGTGTAAACGATGATCTTCGTTGCAATGACCACATATTTGAAGTCGCCAAAAACGCTGCTAAATGCTAAGGCTTCTTGAGACGATGCAGGAAGTTCCTCTCACCTCACCCCTTCTGATCAGATTACAATTTATAAAGCCTACATACGCCCAAACCTGGAGTATAACTCCGATATCTGGTCAGGTGCTCCTCAAACATCTTTGCGCCTACTTGATAGGGTACAAAATAGAGCGTTAAAATTGATAGGTGATAGTTCAATCTTAAAATGGATTGATTCTCTTGGACATCGTCGAAACGTCCCTTGTCTCAGTCTTTTTTATCGATTTTTCTACAAACAGTGCTCTAGCGAAATAGCCAGTTGCATTCCTCCCCTCAAACAATTTAGCCGCAACACCCGCCTCACTAGGAATGCTCATAAGTTTTACCTTGAGCCCAACTTCGGGTGTACAATCATATATAGAGATTCGTATTTTAATCGCACCACCCGAATGTGGAATGCTCTACCTGGCCCTTTTTTCCTACATTACGATTCACAAAAATTTTAAAGCAGTGTGCATTGGTGTTTAAGACAAGAAATTAAACCTAGTCTGATCTCAACGGCGCAACATGCCTATACAAAATCAGTGGAAACTGAACTCTACTCTCTGGTTTGCACCATTGAAAAATCCCTGCACTACAAAGAATACTCTCTCGTCACATTCCTAGACATAGAGGGTGCATTTAACAATGTTAACAATTCAGCAATCACTAATACTCTTGATGGGCTGCTCATAGAGGAACACATCAAGAACATGATAACAACAATGCTCAGCAGCAGAACCATTAGTTCCGAATTGGGGAACTACAAAACAAGCAGAATGGCCAATAGAGGAACCCCGCAGGGAGGCGTTTTATCTCCCCTACTGTGGAACCTAGTCGTTAACAAATTGTTAATCGACTTAGAGGACGAAGGTTTCAAAACCATAGCCTATGCCGAATATGGAGCAATTGCCATTTCAGGCAAGCACCCACAAACCCTAGCTGAGCTGCTACAAACAGCACTTAACAAGCTTAACAATTGGGCTGAAGATTGTGGACTGAATATCAATCCCCACAAAACGGAATAAGTTCTCTTTCCGAGGAAATACAAAATTCCAGATTTCAAATCAGGCTAAATATCTAGGTCTCATTTTTGACAAAAAACTGACCTAGAAAACCTACGTTGAGGAATGAGTAAATAAACCCAACGTGGCACTCTTCTCTTGTAAAAAAGCCATTGGTGGGAAATGGGGTTTCTCCCTCCCCAAATCACCCATTGGCTGTTTACTTCGGTAATAAGACCGATACTCACATACGGGGTGATTGTCCGGTGGACCGCACTAGACAAGATGATCCAGCAAGCTGGCCAAAGTTCAAAGAACGGCTAGTCTGTGTATTAGTGGCGCACTGAGGACAATACCATCGGACGCCTTCAATGTACTACTTGATCTCAGACCCCTAGACATCTTCAGCAAACAAGTCGCAGCTAGCTTAGCTACTCGACTCAGAGCTACTTCACAGTGGACAATAATCAAATCGGCCACACTACCCTTCAAGATAACTTAAGATACCTACCGAATCGATCCTACTACACCACCCCCAAGTTGATATTGGTTTCCAAGTAACCATACCTTCAAGAAAGCTTGGCAAAATGGCACTCTGTTGGAAAATGAAGCAATACACTTTTACATCGATGGTTCAAAAACCAGCGAAGGTGTAGGAAATGGAATCTACTCAGAAAAATTGAATCTCAGTCTTTTCTTCCGCCTACCCGATTTTTGTAGTGTGTTCCAAGAGGAAATTCTGGCGATTAAGGAGGTGCTGTGTTGGCTCAAAGAAAACGTCATATCCTCCAAGGATATTCGAATCTTCTCAGACAGGCAAGCTGCCCTTGAATCTCTTGCCTCTGTCTTTACAAAATCCATCACGGTCCAAAATTGTCAGATGTCTCTGAGGGAGATGTCAAATCAGTTTAACATTCACCTTTCATGGGTGCCAGGGCACAGGGACATACCAGGCAACCGTATGGCAGACGAACTAGCCAAAAAGGGCACGACCACTTCCCTACGCTCAGAATGGAACAACATAGGTGTACCTATCGCTACAGGTAAACTCCTACAAGATGCTTCAAGGATAACAAACACTAGATGGACTGAGAGTAACAACTGCCTTGCAACCAAAAAAGTTTGGCATTGTGTAGACTCAAAATGCTCGAAGAGTTTGTTAGCCCTGAAGCGCCTGTATCTAGGTTCTACCATAGGTGTTCTTACGGGACACTGTCTAATAGGGAGACACGCCAAAAGACTTGGTGTGTTTTCCAATGATTTCTGGAGAAGCTGCATGGACGAGGAGGAGGAAGAAACCGTTCAACACCTTCTTTGATCATGCCCTGCACTACTTCATAGGAGGAAACTCATCTCGGTGAAATCTTCTTCGATGATACTAGCGACTTAGCTTACATAGACCCTAAAAGTCTTTCGAAATACATTTAAAGTTCCGCGTGGTTCGACTAGCAGGTGATTAACCGGCTAGTCCTGTAATGGAAGATTAATAAGTGATCAACTCGTTAATCTTACATCGGGTTTCTGAAAGCAGTAGGTGATTAACTTGCTGATCTCTGTGGTATCACAATGGACCCTTGCGGCCTAAGTGTGTCAGGCAATGTACTCATTGGCTGACAGCCACTTAGGTGGCTAACCTGTGCATTGGTGTCTACTTTTAAATCCCCTCCTATTTTCCTAAATACTCGCACGCTGTTTTGCATTATTATAAGGGTATTCATAACTCCTTGATGTGCGCTTTAATTATGAAAAAGGCACCTATACACTGCCAAACTTCTTTAAAAAAGCAAAAAAAAAAAACCACAGACTCTGGTTTCTGGATGCACCAACAGAAAGATCAGACAGCAAGCAAATGAAACACAGGCACAGTAAAAAATATAAAATATATTTATTCACCCGGCAAGGCGTAAGTTTCAACCTACAAAAAAAACATTTACAAAATTAAAACGGTTTCTTTTTTGTAACTGTCATGAAACTCTTTAATTAATGATAATAAATTCATGTTTAAAAAATCAATATCTAAATATACATATACACTTGTAAATGAGCTCCGTAGAGCTCTCTGTACAGCTTTCTCTCTCTCTCTCTCTCTCCAATTTTTTTTTTTATAAATTTGTGTGAATAAGTTTAGTTGCTGGTGCATTTAGTAACTCATAAATTACTATTATAGAAATATGGAAACTCATTATTGTCGTTTCGTTCATTTTTGTATTGAGCCCCGTACGGCCCCGTTTGAAAGGAAAATTTGAATCAGTCACTTGAAAAAGAAGATATCTCTTTTTTTCTTACAAAAAACAACCAACACCGCGCCGTGTTTGGTGTGCAGGAACGAGACTATGCTGTTAAGAAATTAACTGTGACCAATATCATACACGTGCACGACCATATGAGGACAAAAACCAGCCATCCTGAGTTGCTGAATGGGCTACGATAATCATTGATAACACCACGTCCAAGTAAATCAGAACAAGTGCGACGAGCAGAATAAACCAATGCAACAGGAATGATGTACTGGATGCCTGTACCAGCATAGCTGCCAGTGAAGCCAACCAAACTAGTGAGACTCTCAGTGAAGAAAGTCACTGCAAACGGAGGGAAGACGGCCAGAACGGGAAAAAGTAGACGTCTTAACAAGAAGTTGTAAGAGTCGAAGCGTGACATGTCTAAAAATAAAGTTTGCAAGTTGTTCCGCAAAGTTATCGCAATGACAGGGAAACTGGCCGAGAGGGTAAACACTGGAAACAGCGAAAGAAAGTATTCAACAATTTTCATTGCCAATGAGCCGTCAGGACTCGGAATAAAGTTAAGCGTATACAGATCTTCTAGATTTGCAAAAGCAAATGCCCCAGTCAAAGCCAGCAATACGTAAAAAGTTCCTATCAGCAAGTAGTCATAAGCAATGATTGACTTTAGATTTTTCTTATTACTTATTGGAGCGATGAGGCTCGGCAGCGAGTGATGACACATGAAGGAGTACACACCAGTACCGAATAAAGATGGAAGACCAAGAATATTAGCTGCCGGTGGATGGCCTTGTGGTCCGTCAGCAATTAAGGCTTTAATAACTAACCCAATCATTGATATGAAAGCTGTAAAAGAAAAAGAATCAAGTGATATAATTGGTCTGCATTGTAAGAGGAGTATTCCTTACCAAGCCAACGGAAGATCACCGTGAACATTTGAATATATTTGGTTCTTTGCACACTAAATAGTGCAAACGGACCCAAAACCATTATAAAGCCCACCAAAAACAAGCGATATACATCCAATCGAGACATTGTATGGCTTTCCCAACACGGAGCATCCTCTGTTACATTCAAGTAGTCGGTAGAATTTGTCGAATTAAGTTGGCTGTTTGCGTGAATAAGAGTTGTTAGAAAACGAATACAATGCGTAGAAAAAATTTGAATTACCAGACGACGTCTCTCAAGCTCTTGGAAACAGCAGCTGAGTAAATACTCAAATCACCATACAAGTAAATGGCAATACATAGATAAAACATTATGCGTCCGCAGTCGTTAAAAAACAGACCGGCCATTTCACCCATTTCTACTCTTTTGTCCAGAATATAGTATTGTGATCTTTGTGATGATAGTGGCATCTGCTCAATGCTATACTCCGGTGTAGACCTTTGAGTATTGCGATGCAAAAGTGTTTCAGTGGGATTGTAATCAGTCTCATCGTCCTCTGAAGACACCTGGTCTCTTTTTAAATATTGCAGACGTTGCCATTGTATTACTGCATTCGCACAGGCCATTGTTTCTATCACGAACGTCACCGTCATAAAACTTATACCTGCCAAGATGACGATGACCACTGTACTCAACAGCCATCCTGTTCGTGCAAAGACTGCTGGCAGAGTTAGTGCTCCAGTACCAACAATCAAATTGAAAACGAATATAAAACCAATCTGTTGTTGAAAGAACGATTATTTCATACAGTTTTTTGATTTTCTTTTTATGAAACTTACCCAGCTTGGATACTGGTCAGCAGTTCGTGTTCTATACGGCATTTTCTTGAATAAAATACCTTTTTTTATACAAATTTAGCTAAGGCAATGGCTGTGAACTTCGATATACACTTTTCATTTACATATCTAAGGGTTTCAACTCAAACTGCATTGATAATTTTGTTTTCAAACAGACACTGAGAGATAAACTACAACTTTTCTCTTGTGTTTTTAAAAATAGAGCTCTGTTCTGATAAAGACGAAAACAGATAATACAATATTTATCTGTTTCTTACGTTTTTTGTTTGACTTGTGCTTTGTTTGAGTTTTTGTTTTTACTTTTCATAAGGAAGAAAAAGAAAAACAGTGAAACAATAAAGAGTCAATCATTGTTCATTGATTATGGGACCACAAACAAACAACTTTACACACACTTGCTTGCTCAGACTCAGTCAGAGAACCAGAGATTCAACTGCGGCAAGGTAGTGTAATTGTATCCATAAAAAGTCTGTTCATTTTTCATTTCGATGTTACGCGATGCTGTAGTGTCAAACAGAGTAGAACTATCTACTCTGTGGCTGTTGCAGTTGATGTTTGACTTTGTTATAAAACCATGATTTTATTTAGGAACGACTACACTTACTACTTTTCCACTTAGAATTGAATCACACTTCAATTCGAATTAGTGCCAGTGTCTGTATACCTACATCGAATTGAAATAGGATTACCCGATCCGATACAGCTCTTGTAGCTGCTGCACGCACTCATTCACAAAATTTCACTAGCTCCACCTTATATGTTATATTCGGATCTCAACACTGGGCTTACACAAAATTTCACTAACACCACTTTAGATTCGGATCCACACCACACACAGGGCTTACACAAAATTGTACCGTAGTATTGGTATTCTCGTCTGGGAACCGGTTTTTGTTTTTTTTTTCTTACTTTTACTGCGTGAACACAATGCATACGCATACGCAACGGAGCCGGAGCCGCAAGAACTGTCAAAATATTAAAAAGTAGCAAATCCATTGATGTGAACACAATGCATACGCAACGCACTACGCGCCGCAAGCCGCAGACGGAAGAGTTGGCTAACTTTTAACTTTTACGTGCGTACTCAGTAAAGTTGTTTTGGTTTTAAAGGCGGTAGAAGATGGACGAGTCGGAAAAAATTATTGAAGCAGTGCGAAGCCGAGAGATGTTATGGAATTTGTGTAACAGAAATTATAAAAATGTTAAAATGAAAGCCAAGGAGTGGAAAAACATATCTGAGGAATTGAATTTTTAGTTTCATAATATACTTCGGTTTTTCTGTTTTGGTACAATGGTCGTACCCACCATCTTCGTTTTTTTTCTTTGAAATATTGTAAAGCCAGATAACAAATCTGGATTACACCCATCAAAAAAACCATCTCTTCATTTTCTCTTTCCATTCTAGCTTTTATTTTATTTTCACACTCAAATTTGATATACTCGTAAATTAGATTTCATGCAGTCAGCTGACATCAATACAGACTTTATGTCAAAAAACACGTACGACGTCCAGCTGCATTGTGTGCAGTTTTTAAAAAACACGTACGACACAGTTTGACAGCTCTTTCAGCACCCGCTGCGTATTGCGTCTGCGGCTCCCATTGTGTTCACGCAGTTAGTCACCTTAAGGCTACGTCTGGCAGAATTTTTGGATTTATAACTTTTTTTTGGGTTTTGTAAATAAAATTTATTTGTGATTATATACTTTTTAAAGTGTTTGGAAATAAAAATTTAAGCATCAAAATATTAAAATATTTTCTTTTTTGTTAAACATTTCTCTGAGTAGTCTCCTCCCTTCTATTTCTTCTTTTTTAAAAAACGTTTCTTAAGAGAAATAGACAGAAAAGTATGACTGTTAAAAAAATATATACTAAAGCAAAACAGTAACCAATAAATATGAATTCATTTTGCATTTGTTTGATGAAAGAGATTCCAACTTAAGCTTTCGATTCTCTTCTTGAAGCTGAGTTGAAAATTTAAGCAGTTAATTAATTGAATTAAAAAAAAAAATCAAAAGTAAAAGAATTGAAAGCGGATATAAAACTATGTAGACATTTTTCTAAAAACTTATCTCAATCAAAATATTGAAATGCGGAAATCTTGAAGATCTTATGGAGAGCTCAGAAAGCCTTCACTCATCTCTGTAGCACAATTACTTACAAAGCACCAACACTTTAAGTTTTAATTTTTTTTTGTGTTAAGAAAAATTGAAAACTTAAAGTGTTGGATCTTTGTTAATAATTGTGTTACAGAGATGAATGATGGCTTTCTGAGCTCAACACAACGTGGACAAAAATTCCACATTTAAAGATTTTGATTGAGACAAGTTTTTAAAAAAATTTCTACCGAGCTTTTAGTAAAAACCAAAAATCAAAGCTTAAAGTGTTGGCGCTTTGTAAGTAATTGTGCTACAGAGATGAATGAAGGCTTTCTGAGCTCTCCATAATATCTACAAGATTGCTGCATTTCAATATTTTGAATGAGATAAGTTTTTCAAAAAATGTCTACATAGTTTGATATTTAGGTTTTGGTACTAAAAAAAAGTTAAGACAAATAACCGAGCTGAGGGAGCGAATCAGAATATAATAAGTCCCAATAGAATCAGTATCGTTGCATGTTTATGAGTTTTCACATCTTGCCCAGTTTTACAAAAAAAAAAAAATGAGTTTTTAAAAAACTATAACTTTGGTGTTGTTCAAACCCTGCCCTTAACAATTTTTCAGTGGTATGGTGAAAATTAAATTTCAGGTTATGTTTCAAGGTGGTTTCAAGTTGCCAAGCAAAAAAAAAATAAATTCACCACGCATATACTTCCACAACTTTTTCGCGCCTTTTTTCTGCAGCTCACACGTATTCACAGATGGAGGCTGCGATTACAAAAACAACAATGTAAACAAATGGAACTTGCGGGGAAGGAGACGTAATGGTTTTCCATCTTGTTCTTTATTCATCTAAGGTAGATACCTGCATCGAAATCTGAATCATAATCCGATTCGATTACCCAATTCTAAGTGGAAACGAGGTAATAGATCAAGTAATCGGTTAATCGAGTGTGGTGGTGCGTGCTGTTTTTAATTTAAAGTGAAACAGCGTAAATTTCGCACACACACTTACATACATAATCGATTCCGAAATCTGAATCATAATCCGATTCGATTACCCGATCCTAAGTGGAAACATGGTAAGAGAAAGTGCACTAGATAAAAAAAGGCACATCGAAAACCACAGTTCGAATTCAGTGCGCACATTGAGCAAACAACTAGATTCAAACTACTCCAAGAGACATTTATTTTTCTAAAAGTTTTAACAAAATATTTGCAGTTACAGTTATAGTTTCAGTTACACTTTTCTTTGTTTTGGGTGTGAACGGTTTCTGTCCGCAGAAATTCTAGTGAGAATAATATAATAATTATTTAGTGAGCAATCTACTCTGTGCACGGCTGCGAAGAAGCGCTGTGCTAGTACAGATTCAACTACTCCAGGAAACATTTCTTTTTTAAAAGTCTTAACAACATATTTACAGTTACAGTTATAGTTACTGTTCAGTATTCTTTGTTTTGGGTGTGAAAGATTTCTGTCCGCAGAAATTCTAGTGACAATAGCATAAAAATCCTCAGTGAGCAATCTATTCTGTGCACGGCTGCGAAGAAGCGCTGTGCTAGTATATAATTCAACTGATTTTTGGTGAGTTTTTTGCAGTAAATTAACACAGTTCATAAAAATACAGTGAAAATTAGAAAATAACATCAGAAGGCTAATTTTTTCTTCCCGCCGAAAGAGTTCTGAGAATTCTCTCTGAAAGCTACGAATGACAAATTCAAAAGAGAATTAATTGCGCTTGCACCTTAAGAAGAATGTAAATCAAAGAGGAATAAGGAATAAGAGGGAAAAGGAAAACCGTTACTTGTTACTTCTCCTGCTCTGCAACTTCCATTTGCTTACTTTGTTGCTTAGAGGAATAAAGAACAAGAGGGAAAACCATAACTTCTCTTGCCCCGCCGACGCAACTTCTATTTGCTTACATTGTTGCTTCTGTAACACAATATCCATCTGTGATACACCCATTAAGCTGAATATAAGGCTGTGTCAGCGCATTTACTAACACCACTTTATTTTCGAATTTCAAACTGGTTTTGAGATCCGAATATAAATTGGTGTTGGTATAAGATGTGTTCAATGGCTTTTTTTAGATCAGAACAGCACAGAAGCAGTGAAAAACGTCAGGCAAGTTAGAATAGAATAAGCAAACTTGTCAAAAAAAGCAACAACAAAAACGAAAAAAACAACCACCAATTTTTCTTTTTCTGTTATCAATTCAATTTAGAGTATTTTCGTCAGGAGTAAGTTATTTTATTTTCAGCACAGGTTAGGTATTATTTTCCTGATTTATAAATTTTTTTTTTGAAATTTTAACAACAAATTAAACTTGTAATGCTGGGTTTACATGCATCTGCAACTGCGGAAGTGCAGAAAAGTAAAGCGAGACGGATGAAGATTACAAAGCACAAAGGTTAAAAAGAGAGACGAATAGGATTATGGTTGCAGATGAAAAATTATGGTTGCAGATGAACATGTTCATCTGTACCCATAATTTTTCATCTGCAACCATAACTAGGAAGCTCGTTCCCTCTCTATCAGACAAGTATGAATTTTACATCTTGTGTCTTTTTCCGATTTTCATCTGCAGTTGCGGATGCATGTAAATCCACCATAATGCGCTTAAAAAACTGAGAGCAAAAAGTCAACAGCTGCTTTTGACAGCTTTCACCAAACTTGCACTTGCTCAAGAGGAGGTGCAGAAAATGCTGTGCTAGAACAGCTCATTGAACACAAAAAAGATCAGAAAAGAACAGAAAATTTCTCATTGAACACCTAAAGCCTGATCTTTTCTGTCTGAAACTGTTCTAGATCAGGTCATTGAACACTCTTATAGTCAGTTTGTGGACGGATGCAGTTGTGTGTAGGAGAATTGCCCTCTTGTTATTTATTCCTCTAAGCTTTGTTGCTTTTGTAGCACGAGATCTATCTGTCTTACTTCAGGTCACAGAGGAGATACAACAACAATCAACAAGAAGTCAAACCACACACACGCCACGACATCTCCTCAAATTAACGTCACAAACACCACTTTATTTTCGGATTTCAAACTGGTGTATGGTGTGGTTTTAGTATATTCACTGACACAACTTTATATTCATCTGAATACGTGTATCACAGATAGATCTCGTGTTACAAAAGCAACACGTATACAAATGGAAGTTGCGGGGCAAGAGAAGTATTGGTTTTCCCATTTGTTATTTGGATTCCTCTTGATGACTATTATCATTGTATATAGAAACTATAGTAAGTTCATGAATCGATTTAATGCTATGTCCGCACCTGAGAGTTAAACTTGGTTATCTCAAAACCAACATGATAACCAAGTGGTTTGCCATACAAAATGAAACCTTTTTAGTCACTGGGTTTCGAGATAACCTACTCGAAACCAAGTGCGCTGAATGCACTATTTCCAATATTCCATTGAGTTTGACATTTAAGAGAGTGGAACTGAGTGGAAAGAGAATGAATTCTCTCATACGTTGTTGACGTTCTGCTCACACTTTATATCTGTCTCTTTTTAACTTAAGACGAAAAGATAAACTCAAAACTTTTTTGCATATGCGGACGCTACTTGGTTAACTCAAACCATCCTGGAACGAAACCCAGGTTAACTTCAGGTGCGGACCAGAGATAAGAAATTAATTAGATGGCAAACCTTTACTTCTCTTGCCCCGCAACAACCATTTGTTTACATTGTTGTTTTTGTAATCACATCCTCTGTCTGTGAATTGACTTTACACAAAATCTCACTACTACCACTTTGAGTACAGCTTCCAACACATTCCCCCATTTTATTTCTATAAATTCCATCTTAAGGCCACGTCTGGCTGCCGTTTTGTATTTTAAAAGCGTTTTATTATCCTTAAAACATTTTATAGAAACTTTTGTTTTTATTTTCACACTACAATTTTTCTATATTCTTTTCTTTAAGTTTGATAATTTGAAAAACGTTTTATTGAAAAGAAGAGATTTTGTAACAATATAGGAGTTTCTTCTGATGCTCACAGTTTTGGTCTGATGGTGGACCGGGTTTTAGGCATGTGCGTATGCATTTGAAGTCCCCGCGTGGCCAAGCTTTGAATTTCACAATTTTAATATATATGGAAAAGTTTTTACTAAATGTTTCTTGCTTTCAAAATACAAAACGGCAGCCAGACGTGGCCTTAAGATGGAATTTATAGAAATAAAATGGGGGAACGTGTTGGAAGCTGTACTCAAAGTGGTAGTAGTGAGATTTTGTGTAAAGTCAACCGTGGAAGCTGTACTCAAAGTAGTAGTAGTGAAATCAGCTTGTAGGCAGTTTCAATGTGTGTGTGAAGTTTGCCATCTAATTATTTCTTATCTCTGGTGCGGACATAGCATAACAGTGCTTTGGACCGGACGAGCATGGTGGCGCAGCATTCGTTTCTCTACACACAATGGTAAAACAAATTGCTTGGAACGGAGACTGCTAAGTTGGCACGGAGACCACCAGCCAAAAAGTTTACATAATAATACTATAGTTTCTGTATACAATGCTATTATAGCCGATCTATAGGGAACCTTCCGGCTTCCAGCTTCGCGACTTTCCAGTCATGACGTAGGCAGGGTTGGATTGCGAAATTGAATCATTTTCATGATTGTAGTAGTAGTAGTAGTAGTAGTAGTATGTTTTATTCAAGTTTCATTTCTAAAATAAAAATACATAAATTTCATACCATCTTAAAAGATAGGTTTAAATAACAATGTAAGATATTTTGATTAATTTTAAAACAAATTTACAACAACTACTTTCGTCGTCTGTCGCGATCTATCGCCAATAATTTTTACAAACTCTTGATTTTTTTTTTTTTTCTTTCTTTCTAATAATTAAATTCGTCGACCAAATTCTGTCGATATTTGAGGGCTGTTTCCAGATATTTTATAAGATGACACCAATCCCTTTCTCCATCCAATAGACTGACTATGGTGTTCTCATCGAGTGTCGCGGTTCCGAAGCAGTTTCTGCGTATTCCTCTTAGAATTGGACAAATTCCCGTAAAATGCATGTATGATTCTGCTTCATACATGTTGCAGAGTGAACAGTTCGTATTTTCTTGTGCTGTTCTTGATGTTCCATTTACAGCTAGGTTCCAGAAATCGAGTGAAATGAAACCGAAACCGAAATTGTAAATCGAGTGAATTTATTTTCAGTGTTCTGCATTTCGATCGATTTTACCAGTCCGAAAACTTTTCGAAATCACTTCAAGTGAAATTGAAAACAGCTGATACCTGTCGTTTAATGTAAAACTCAATTTAGATGATTTCAATAATTTTGAGTTTCCTGATCAGAAAATTAAATATGAGTATTGAATATCGATACGTTTCAAGTAAAATCGAAGTATTTTCATGTTTATTATTCAACTAAGGTTTATATCATACTATCGTGTAAATAAAGATGCATTCCAAATGTTGCTGGCAACTGTTGCGCCGCATCTAGAAAAAAACGTCTATTTTTTGCACATTGCAGCTGGCTGCTGTGTTGCGCTCCTTTGTAGAAGGTAATTTTCAACGGTCTGTTGTTAAGGATGCTTTAGTGTCATGGGCCGTAGTCCACTAAGCCAAAATCAAATGTGTTTGCGATTTCCTCAACCACGGTGAAAATTCCGCAAATTTTTGCACATTGTCTTCTGTTGACGATAGCACAACATTTTTAAATGGCTCCCCTCCAGTTCATGTATATTCGGCTTTGTTGTGTGCTGACTTTTTCCTTATTGTTGATTTCCAATCTGACCAAACTTTTGAAATGGATATCGATAAAAGTGAAATGTAGAACACCCAATTTTAATTTCGATCGATTTCGATTTCATTTCACGTGAAAGTGAAATGTGGAACCTAGCTGTTAGCCTTATGAGTCCTGTCCTTGCCTTGAAAATCCATCTCGTTAATGAGGCTTTTAGACCATCGCCGACATAGCTCCTGCCAACTTCGTAGTTAAGCTGATGGTACAGCCCATGTGACCTCGTCAGATTCGCTCTTCGAAGTGCCTCTTGGTGATCTTCGGTAACAATTTTTTAAGTTGTGTTTTCAACAAACATTTGAAAGAGGTTCCTGTTTGCAACAAGTTCTTCTAGGTTAGTGAACCCAAATCGGTCAGGAGAGTTTTGCCAAGCTTCAAACCAATAAATTTGTTTTTTCCTTAACTCTCCTCCAATATTTTAGTAAGTCTGTTTTCTTCATAGCAATTCAAGACTTTTCCTATCTAATTCATGTGGCACCGCATCGTAAATTCGAGAATGGGCTTCATTTGGCATTCCAGGGTTAGCGCGTAGTTTGGAGTTACTCATGGTAGGCCGAGAACTTTTTTAAAGAAATACCTTTGTAACTTCTCCACTTCTTCATATTTTGTGTGTCCCCACCCCTGTGCTCCATATGCTACGACGGCTCTGGCGACTGCGTTGAAGAGTTCTTTAGCAGAGTCTTACATCCTTGTTGGCTATGAAATTTGACCATGTCAAATTCAAACCTTGCCTGGCCTGCTTTGACCTCTCCTTAAAATGTTCGGCCAAACTCAAACTAGGGGTCAGCCATACACCAAGATATTTATATTTTGTTACAACTTCTATTTTTTCGTTGTTAAGCTTCCATTGTTCCTGTGCACTTAACCGTCCTCCTCTTTTTCTAAATACAACAATTTTTCTTTTTTCGAGGTTGATTGTCAGGTTCAAGCGTCTGCAGTACTCAGCAATTTTGTCCATCATTCCCTGGAGAACCGTTGCCTTATCAGCCATGAGCACAATATCGTCTGCGTACATGAGAGTAAGCGTATCAGAGTTCCATTCACGTCAATCCCGCCACCAATATACTCGTGCAAATCGTTGATGTATAGGGCAAAGAAAAGCGGGCTAAGAAGACATCCTTGCTTTACACCCATTGATGTTTTAAACCACTCCGAAAGTTTCTCTCCATCCCAAACAGCTGACTCAGTGTCTTCATAGAGGTCTTTGACAACTTCTAAGATTTTCTCTGATATTCCAGACTTTTTTAACTTGTACATGAGAGCATTGCTGTCAATGAGATCAAACGCAGCCTTAAAGTCTATGAAGAAGCAGTAAACTTTCTTTTTTTCATGCATTTTTAGATTTATTATGTTAGATAATCTGAAGTCTTGCCAACAGAACACCGGCAAATGTTTTTGCTACACAATCCATAAAAGATATTCCTCTGTAGTTTGCCACCAAATTACAGTCTCCTTTTTTGTGGATTGGAAATATCAGTGATTTTTTGAAGTTTGGTTCTACTTTTCCAGAAGAAAGCATATGGTTGAAAGCTTTTTGTAATGTATCTATAGCTGAGTCTGGTGCATTTGTGATGAATTCATAAGGTACTCTGTCTTGTCCTGGCGCTTTATATATCTTCGTGTTATTCAAGAAGTCATTTTCATGATTGTATCTTGAGAGTTCTGCTGGTAGTCTTGCGCGAGCCCTAGGCCTGCAATTGATATCCTCCCTTGACACGACTTCAAGCTTAGCACCAGGCCATAGTCCCTCTAACCTGCTTATCGCGAGCTTATACCGATCGCGTGATCTCTCTCCATCAAAGGCGATTAACCTGACGTGTCCCTGATACCATCCTGCGTCCTCAAAGATAGCAGGTTGAATCAAGCTTAGGTTAAGGTACTACACCTAACAGAAATTTTCTCCACGTTCCGCCTCACTTTGTGGTTTGGGAAGGTAGGGTGGTTGGGTCGTTGTCCCTTCCACTGTTAGACACAGTTTCACCTTCAACTTGCGGGGAAGGGGGACTGGAAACACTTTCGTTTTCAGTTCCACTGTAAGTCACATTTTCACCTTCAACTTTGGGGTTAGGGGGATTGGACAGTGGACACCCTTTCGTTGTTTATCCCACTGTAAGTCACAGTTTCGCCTACAACTTGGGGGGGGGGGGGGGAGGAGTGTTTCCGGAGCTCGAAGGAGGTCCTCCGCTTTCTGCCACGGAGTCGATAGTCTCGGCACCCGTACCGTACGCGTTGGTCGACCTTGAGTCTTTTGACATTGGATGGGATGAGGTGGGAGGCTGGAGCAGTGTTTTTGAGGGTAGCCCTTTTGTCAACATATCAGAGTTCGCGTTAGAACCGAAAGTCTCGGCCTCTCTACTTGCTGCAATAGTCTTCTCCGGGGTCCCTTCAATACGGGCAGTATGAGTGGAAGTGCAAGATAGAGTCACTGCAACCCTTCCACTGGCTTGAGCATCCTCCTTAGGAGGGGCGTCAGAACCAGGGGGCTCTCTACATTTCTTGGTCCTTCCTCGAACTGCAGTCGGCTCCCCAGGCCTTCCGCCAATCGCTTTTTGTGTCATTTTTGTTAATAAATTTGTCACTGGCGACTCATCCTCTTTCGAGGCCAAGTCATCGCCCGCAGTCACCGCGACACCTGCCGACTTTTGAACGTATATCCCCGTTCGTTTTTTATTCCTTTTATTAACTTTTTCCATTGTTTCATTTCCAAGTTTTCTAACATTGAGGTTTTGTTTTGAGTTATGTTGGCTGGTCAGGTTCTGCATCTGGATTGCTGGAGAAGATGTCCTTAAGCATCCCCACCACGACAAGGTCAACTCATAGGAAGCGAATATCTTTGCTAGACGATTACAATTTGTTTTTTTGTTTTTTTTTCGATTTCCCATGCGATTTAAAAGATTCTAATGCTGAAATAAATGCACACCAAAACAAAAATCAACACTACAAGAAAAAAAAAATTTCTATCACTTGATCACTTGAATAGAAAGGTATACCAAAAATACTCGGATACCTTTATATTGCAGTTTATTACAAATGGGTTTGTGACTCTGCTAAACGTTTTAACACGTAAACAACAACAAAAAGCTATCCGGATTCGATTCGTGAACGCACCCAATCTGAAGTTTTATAAAGGCGTTCATAGATGAGAGCTTTCAATCTCAGTTTTCCAGCCTTAATGTTTTAGCCAGTCTCATATTTATCCACGATATATTGCGATTGCCCATTAATTTACATGCTCCCCCTTCATAATCTTTTTAGCCAGAAAGATAACGGAATGACTTCTAAAGATTTGCTACTACCTGGCCACGTAGTAGAGGAGCGATGGAAGGTATGTTGTTCATTCCAAATGGCTGTCGGATTTTGATGTTTTTTTTTTTGTTTCATTGTGAAAGGTTGTACGAAAAATCGAAGTTGGGGGATGTGGTGCAATTTATGAGTGCCAAGATTTAGTTACTCGTGACCAGGTTGCCTTGAAAGTGGAGTCAGCGCGTCAGCCGAAGCAGATCCTAAAAACTGAAATTGCTGTCCTTAAAAAGCTTCAAGGAAAACAAAACTTTTGTCGATTTTTAGGCTGTGGCCAATATGATAGTTCCAGTTTTGTTGTAATGGAACTTCAGGGAAAGGATTTGGCTGAACTTCAACGTGCTCAGCCTAGAGGAGTGTTTTCCTTGAACACAACGCTGCGATTGGGACTTCAAATTATTAAAGCTATTGAGTCCGTTCACTCTGTGGGGTTTCTGCATCGGGATATTAAACCGGTAAATTAAAATTGTGCTGTTTTTCCACATAAAATATAAAACAGTGATATTCTAACATCAATTTTAGAGTAACTTTTGTATCGGTCGGTTGCCATACAACTGCAGGCGAGTGTTCATGATAGATTTTGGTCTGGCAGGCCAATATACAACAGACACAGGACGGGTACGATGCCTACGAGCAGCTTCTGGCTTTATAGGAACTTTGCCCTATGCCTCCATTAATGCACATCGAAAGCGGGGATTGGGAAGGCATGACGATCTCTGGTCGTTTTATTATATGCTAATGGAGTTTGCCAATGGACAGTTGCCGTGGCAAAAGATCAATGGCGTAGAACTGGTTGGACTTGCCAAGGAAAAATATAAAAACCAGGATTTGCTTATTAACCTTCCATCGGATTTTATAGAATATCTACAGCACATTCAATCCCTGACCTATGCCGATCGACCGGACTATAATGTGAGGTTCCCCAAATAATAGCGTACTTATTGACTTATTCGTATTTATTATTCTTAGATGTTGATCTCATTATTCGAGCGTGTTATGAAGCAATGTGGCGTGGAAGAATCAGATCCATACGACTGGGAAAAGGCAGAAGCTGTCGGTAGTACAACCTCAAATGCCAGAGGAACTGAAAATGTAATTTTATATCTCACTTATTGTACCGTTCAAAGAGTCATCTCTAATTATTCTTTCCGCAGATACGAAGGAAAAACGAAGTTGATGCAGCGCACGTAGCATCAGCCGAACCTGCAAATCAATTGAAAGACAAGGTATTTCTAGTCACAATTATAACTTTGTGTTGCCCAATCCATTTATTTCTTTCAATGGAATATTGGTTACAAAACTGGTCTCATGTCATGATTGTTTTTGACAGGTTCATAAAAATTGTAACGCCACTACATCAAACCGGCTTAAACGAAAAACCAGTTCGGCCCGAAGAAACCGCGGACAGTGAGTTGAAGGCGGAACTATAATAGTCAGTGTGCTTGTTCGGGTAGGTGTTTAATCTAATAATTTAGTTAAAGTCTTGTTCTTCATTTCCATGTCCGCCATTTTATTTCAGTTGGAGAAAAAATATATTTTGTGCGTTTGTTTAAGAGAATTTCTTGCTATTCAACAAGTAGTGATCTCGTTCCAAAACATTTAGTATGTAGTTAAAAGTGTTTCTATGAAAATCCTTCCCAAAAATGAAAACCCGCTGTTTCTACGTCCGCATTTTTCTCAATGTTTTTCTTTTTTTAATGTCTGCAGCTTGCCATGTAATCTAGTTCCGTTTGTTGAGAAAATGTTTTTTATTCATTTAAATCTTCGCGTCCCTGTGTTTAAAGAATCTATTAAATATGTTAGTCTATCTGGTTGTTTCTGTCGTCGCCTTCGGTTACGGTATCGGCTTCTATCGTTCAGTGTGAAAATCTCCCTTGTTTGGGCTTTAGCAACATAAACGAAAAGTGTAAAATGTTATGAAGAAAAATATGTGCCCTCTGCAATCAGAAAAAAGGTCCTTTCCGCTTATCCGGTGGGCTTCAGCAAGATAAAGCAAAAGTGTCAAGTGTTAAAAGAAAAAAACCTGTCCCCCTTCAGTCAGAAAAAGTTCCCTTCCGCATAGATATCCCGTGTGATAAGATAGATAAAGCAAAAGTGTCAAGTGTTAAAAGAAGAAAAGCTTGTGCCCCTGCATTCCGAAAAAAATTCTAAATAATACTGTTTAATTAATACTGTTTTTTAGTAGTTAAAGTGTTTCCAATGTAAGGTGTGCCCATGTGTAGGTGCTAGACTTCCGTTTCCTTTCAATTCAATTCCTGCTCATCGATTTCATTAAAATCAAGTCATCAAATGACAAGAAAGTCAAATATCAACCATCTACGTTTTCATCCATAAGCTATCATGTTATAGATAACTCAACAGTGGATCCATCAATTCGGGGTAAGTGAACTGACATTAATGTTTTTATTACCTTAGAAATCTTACTATTGAATTACGAACAGCTTATTATGTACCTACTTTGCTCAAATCTGCTCTGCAGAAAACATTGCTCTAAAACGATCTAGAACAGATTAATAAGCACCGCAAAATTGCTTTTTTCCTGCTCTAGGTCAATATTCATTAAACACAAATATGAAGAGAGAGGAGATGTAAAATATGCTGCTTAAAGCTGATCTAAAGTGAGCCATTGAACATAAATTAAACTTCTAAAAGTTAATATAGATCCAGATTCACATAAAAGGATAATAAAACACGTCGTACCCGTGGCGTGATGGTTAGCATGTCCACCTGCTAACCCAGAGGTTCGAGGTTCAAATCCCAGCAGAGGCAAAATGCAAAAATGTTTTTCCACGGGTATCGCCTTTCGCGAGGAATTGGCAGTTAGTAACCTCATTGCCATGAAAAGCGCATTCTCAATTAGCAGTTCGGAACCGGCGAAAAATTGTAGGTCCCCTCCATGGCATGGTTGTGAGAAATGCGCTAGGCCCAGGGGCTCCTCGCTCTGTTGCGCCACCCTATTTATTTTTATTTATTTTAAAACACGTCGATGGTTCATAAATTTGCCTTTTCTGCCTCTCTTTTAGTGTTCTTTTTACTCATTCGGTTTCATTCGCGCTATTGGGGCTGACATTCTGTTCAATGCTTCTTCTTCATCTTCCTTTTTTCTGGCATTACGAGCATCATGATCTCAAATCTCGAAAGAATCATAGCTCTCCCACTTGCTTGCCTGCCATATCTGGATAGTGTAGCGCCAGCACAATAGTGATAGTTTGCATACAGAATGAAACCATTTTAATCACTGGGTTTCTTGATAACCTACTCGAAACCAAGTGCGCTGAATGGACTATTTCTAATATTCCATTGAATTTGACATTTAATAGAGTAGAAGTGAGTGGAGAGAGAATGAATTCTCTCACATGTCGTTGACGTTCTGCTCACACTTTATATCTGTCTCTTTTTAACTTAAAGACGAAAAGATAAACTCAAAACTTTTTTGCATAAGCGGACACTACTTGGTTAACTCAAACCATCCTGGAACGAAACCCAGGTTAACTTCAGGTGCGGACATAGCATTAGTTTACAGGGGCGCTAATTTCGATTTGAGTCACAGAGGAGATACAACATGAGGCCAAAACACACACACACCATCTGTCCTCAAATTGACTTCACAAACACCACTTTGTTTTCAGATTTCAAAACCAGTTTGAAATCCGAAAAAAGTGATGTTAATAAATTCACTGACAAAGCTTTATATGCAGCTGAATACGTGCATCACAGATAGATCTTGTGTTACAAAAGCAACAATAGGCGTGTTTTTTTCACAAGACTGTTATATAAATAACATCATTTTACATGCAAAGCAACAACAACATCCCCAACAACCGATGTTATGGATAAAAGAATGGTTAATGTCGATTTCCAGTGGTACACAAAAGCACTTTTAAAAGTTAAAAAGTGCCATAAAAATGGTTCTATTTTTTTTTTTATTATTCATAGTTTAATTCGTTTGAAACAAGTTACAAAATATTTTTTCCAACTCACATATAAATCACAATCTCATATGAATTCAACCCCAGCATGTAAACAGAGTCAAAAACACACAAGAGAAATTCCTTTACCTTTAGCTCGTTTCCACTTAGAATTGAATCACACTTCAATTCGAATTAGTGCCAGTGTATACCTAGATCGAATTGAAATAGGATTACCCGATCCGATACAGCTCTTGTAGCTGGATCGATTCAAAATAGTGTGTTGTATACCTATATTACTCGATTCAGTGGGTAAGTAGATACCTGCATCGAAATCTGAATCATAATCCGATCCGATTACCCGATTCTAAGTGGAAACGAGGTACTTGTTTCCACTTAGAATCGAGTAATCGAATCGGATTATAATTCAGATTTCGATGCATGTATCTACTTACCCACTGAATTGAGTAATCTAGATATAAAACACACTCTTTTGAATTGATCCACCAACAAGAACAGTATCGGATCGGGTAATCCTATTTCAATTCGATGTAGGTATACACTGGCATTAATTCGAATTGAAGTGTGATTCAATTCTAAGTGGAAACGAGGTACTTGTTACCTTTGTGAATGGACCTATTTTTGACATTTCTAAACTAACAAAAAAAGGGACAAAAAAATTGTCTACCTTCATTAATTTCACTATGGAATATTTTTATTTTCCACTCTATCAATTGTTTTTTGGTTTTTTAACAAACATTTTTTAAGTTTTTGTGCAAATTTGGCAAAAAAAATTTCATTTGTTGACTTTTATTGGTTTGACAACTGATCAAGAACACAAACCCACAAATAAAAAAAACTAGGCGTTTTTTTTTTGGATATCATGTTGTGTTTATAACATCTTTGTGAAAAAACACGCCTAATGTTATCAAATGGAAGCTAAAACCAACAATACCCGAGTTTCATTAGGAATCTGTGTTCACTTCAGCAAAACATTGCAAAACATAGCACATGGGAAAACAACAACTCCGCATCCTATAACTAAGGAAGTGTATATGGTGCCTTTCCTCTCTATCAGACAAGTATGAATTTTACATCTTGTGTTTTTTTCCTTTTTTCATCTGCACTTGCAGATGTATGTAAATCCACCTTTTAAACAGGCATGTAAACTCACCTTTGATCATTTTTATTTTCATCTCATCTTTGGACACATTTTTGTGTCGAGAAGTGGCAACCTTGTCGCACTGTATTACCATTAGAGTCTCGCTAGATTAAAAATATAGCAATGTCACTTCAACCGGTACAAACTTCAGTACTCTAATATTTGGACTACTACTTCTAGTCCCGTTATTCGTGAAGCTTGCAATCTTGGTTCTTCTTCCCTCGGTTTCGTTTTCGTGCAATCCAGGTAAAAATTAAAAAAGTAAGTCGATAGTCGAGTAAAATATTCAATGCAAGCATTTTATCCGGAAAAACAACAAAACGTCACATTCCTTTACTTTCGTGTGTTCCTGTTCTGCTAAATGAAAATAGTTGTTGTTACTTCTTTAGGTGTACGTTCGTAGTTCGTCTTCGTACCCCCTTCAGCTGCAAAGCAATAAAATGTAGAAATATCAATTGCAATAATTTCTTGAGTTATAAAAGAAAATTAAATAAATTTAGCTTTTGCGAAACCCCTGCTTTTTGAAAGAAAAGAAAATCGGTTGTAATTTATCATCAGAAACCGCGAAGACGACGAATACGCATAACAGGAGGGTGATTAATTACAATTGAATATTTTGTTCGTTCATATGTGTACATTCAGTGTGTAAATAGTAATAATAACAAAAAAATCAAAAAGATTTGTGCTTAAGAAAAAGTAAAAATATTGAAAGTACGTCCAGAGCAGTCCAGTTGTGAAAGAGGCGAACAACCGCGGACGAAACGAGATTTATCGATCTCAATATGATAAAACGAGCATAAAAATAAACGCGTAGTTAGCTCTCGAGATAAATAAATTCTGAGGATACTAATCTCAAAACGTCACTTTCACACGGTCTATATCACAGACCTGGAACATCGCTCCCTGTTCATCCACAAGTAATTTGAAAGGGTAAGTACTGGGAATTGACAAATAAAAAACTCTTAGGTTGTGGTACCTGTACCCCGTTTGTCTTGCAAAACAACAACAAATTGGCCTATTTTTTTTTTTTTTTTTTTTACATAAAATACGAAAATTGTTTATAACGCAAACGGGATGTGTACGACTATGCCTACACCCAATTGATTTTCGAGGACACGATAGTCCTTTTTTTCTCTTTTTCTTTTCATTTTTTCTCTGCAAGGCAAGGTATAGGCTGGACGTTTCTTTTAAGTCTGTCGGACTCTAATTCGACTTTGTTTGTGTACACAGCTGTGAAGGGGGTCTGTTGATTGAACCTTGGTATTGGTCACTATTTGCCGTTTCTCATATAAGGATTCCAAAAATTAGGTTATAAAGGTGGAGATTAAGATAAGGAGTTGGGGGTTTTTCATCTTGGCATTTGCAATTTTGTGGAAACTAAACGGACCGACTTTCCTTTAGATCTTCCGGCGTTCAAAAAAAAAAAAAAAAAAACGAACTTCGACATATTGAAATATGTTTGTAAATTGACTAAAAGTATTTTCTACAAAACGAAAGAATTCACGGGTGCAAAGTCGAAAGAAAAGTAGAACCAAATCAAAATTATACTTCAGTTTGGGGTGAACTTGGACGGCTTCAACGAACCGGGCGAGCGAGCTCTCTCAAGTTTTGAATTCTAAGTCGGTTGAGGTCCTATTCTACTTGATTGCGCCACAGTTAATTTTATGTTTTTCTAGAGAGGGTTTAATTTCGCAATTGACGTTGAAAACCAAAGTAGCAGCAATTGGCAAAAGCAAGTGTCTGAGAGCGAGTAAGATTATGCTGCCTATTGTGTTGTTCTTTGAGCCTTGAACAATCTTTTCAAGTATGGTGTTGAAGCAATCCCTCATGAAAGTTAGTCGCCTTATCGAAAGCAATTTCTGACATCAAAGGTCTGGGTGAGTTCTTTACTGACCTTGATGTAGCAGCGTGAGATTTCCAAAGTCATTCTGCATAGTCGTTGAGGTTTTGCCGGGATGTAAAATACCTACTGTCTGACGCGGCTTTGAAATCGACAATAAAATACGAAATGTGCCGCAACTTGAAAACTTTGTTGATTGTGGACTTTTCTGGTCTGAAATCGCATTGACAATGAAAAGAACCTATTGTTGACTTAGGGTTTCATACGTTCACATATTCACGCCTATCACAGGGCCCGTCGCGTCGTAGCAATTTTGGACTACGAATGTCAAAAAGAAATGACTTAAAACATCTTCGTAATGAACGCTTGACAACAGATGTTTGTAACTTTATTAATAGTAACAAATTTTATGGCAAAACATTCACTACAAGGACGTTTGTGATGCTTCTATTAGCCGAGTTTACACTGTACAATCAGTAAGACAGACTTTGGCTTGAACGACCAATGCTTCATAGTGTGAACCCTCAGGACGACCGCTTGACCACCTTGTTGGATGGTTTTCAAATATTTTTGAAAATCTAGAAGTTGGACGGAGTGGAATACTATGTGACATAAAGTTAAACGACAAGCTTGATAAGTGTGAACGTAAACTACATCCGAACTTCCAACTTCCATCAAACGAAGTCTGTCCATTTAATTGAACAGTGAAAACTCGGCTATTTACGAGAAACCGATTTTTGTGAACTAGACAAAGGCTTATGCCAATTTTCAGCTTATTATCTTTCATTCCGAGTTTGACTGGGGTATTGAAGAACCAGGAAAATGCCTCAAAAGTTGTTCAACTGCGTTAAACTTCTCTGTTTAATATCATTTTCATTACTATAGACTTCTCGATGTTGTTTATGAGGTTCCAAAAAAGGAAGGACTCATACACCCTATTGTTCATTAGTTGCAGAGTTTTGGGGAGAAAATGCAAACAAGTCTACATCATCCGTGCGTGAAAAGCAGTGCCTTTATCCGCACTCCCAAAAATTCTACACATACGGGAATATAATTAATTAAATCATCAATGAAAGTAGCAAATAAAGTTCAGCTCAAAGGGCATCCCTGTCTTACACAAGAAAAAAATGCAGCTTATGTTTGAGGGGGTATTAAAAGATCCTGTTGTCTTTTTTTGTGCATAGTGCAATGACTGTCTTATGAGGGTTGACGGACAGGCCTTTATCTTAGCACCAGTTTTGTATCGTGTTCGTGAAGCCTTCTTGATATTAGCCTTTCTGATGAGCCTTGTATGACATTTACTAGGTCTTCTGGAAAGCCCACAGCATGAAAGCCTTGGTTTGGCAGTAATCTAAGTAGGCTGACTAGATAAGTGGTGAAAAGACTCTACCCTGTGGACAGACTTTTGTTGTAAGTGCTGAAAATTCCACTTCTTCGATTTTGCTGTGGGTAATTCTGCTGGACTTCATCCAATTTCAAACTAATTGTGGAACGTTGTGGTGTCTTAGAGCACGGTCTGTAGACTCGTACAAGCGCAGGCGTTGTTGAAGGCTTCTACTATGTCTGCTTTGATTAAAGGCACAACCTTTAGCTTTTTTTCCAAGTAGTAGGAAAGTATTGTAGTTTTACACATGCACACATTATATATATTATGTTAAAAACTTTATTTCAATTGGCAGCAAATATTTCAAATAAACATTTTTTTATCTTGTCTCAGCACTCCTTTTTTAAGCCTGTCAGTTATACTGCTTTCTTCTACAATAAATGCATTTGCTGGTATAAACTCATTCATATACATACATATTTTGTTATAGTTTGTTTTGCATAAGTTTTGAGATACCCAATGATTCCTAAAATAGTTCCTAGCTTCCTAGTTCATTTGCTTTTTTGCTTTCTGTAAAAAGGTTTTTGTCGAGTTGTTTAGGAAAGGAATCTTTCTGTTTTTGCTTTTCAAAATAAATCTGCGCAATATTCCAGAAAGGTTTGCATTTTTTTCAATGGAACTTAACCTTTTGGTCCACTCTTCATTCATTAGGAACACTAAGTTATTCATTAGAGATAAATTGGTTGAAGTGAAAAACCATACTCTTCGAGGAAGGCTGACGATATCTTTGCCAGTTTCTTGTATGTAAGCTTCTCATTTTAATAAGTTCTACATTGGAATGGAAGTCTCTTTTTATTTTTTTTTCTTCTTTTCTTTTAGATACGCTTTCTTTTATACGAGATTAGATTGTTTCTGTGTAAAGTTTTGAACAGCTCAGTTGTTTTTATGCTCAGTGGTAAAGTGCATTGCTGAGTTAATTATAGGATTGCAACAAAAACGCTACTGTTAATCACTTATTCAAATTTTTCATAATAGCAAATTTTGGAAACTTAAGCTCCAGGCAATAGTTAATTTGAATTCATAAAATTGACATTATAAATAAATAAATAAATATAAAAGAAATAGTGGTCGTAACCAATCTCTTGAAGTCTCGGGTCTTGCGTCATTCCAATTTTTAAGACATTGTTAATGGCATTGGACTGTAGCTAATGTATTGATCTTAAGCATTAAAATCGTTTCCAAAATGTTGGTATACCATAGGTGCTTCGCAGTCTCCACAAGAAAGACTAAAGGGGTCACTTTTTGCACAAACTTGCTTACGACAGGCTTTTTTCACAGCACTCACTTTGGCAATTAGTTCGCAATTCTTCCCAACTTTGTTCAAGTGCAGGGCAACCTAATTGGTTTTGTCAAGGTGTGATACTGACTTTCTGAAGTTTGAACTGTAAGTAGCTGTCAGTATCCCTATAGGAAAAGCAAAACCACATTAGATAGCGCACCCTTAAGTAAAATAAACTTTATTTTAAGAAAAAGTGAGGATTATCTTTCTTTCCAAAGCTATGCCGTAAGATCTGTATTTACTCCAATTTTTTTAAATTTTATATGTTAGACCCCTGCAGATGAGTCTTTGATTAGGTTAGGTTAGGTTGAAATGGCTGTCAGGAAAACAACTGACACCCTTAGACCAATATTAAGTCCAGTGTGATACCATAAGAATTATGCAAGGGAGTACCTCACTTAACAAAACCATTTGGACCTTTTGATAAAGCGAAAGAGATGCAGCGTATCTGTGTTTGCTAGATAGCTTAGATCATCAGGGAAATATTTTCCTAGATGCCGTTTTCTTTTAAAGGAGAGTGCAGGACATGAGCAGAGGAGGTGTGGAATAGTCTCTTCCTCCTCCTCATCTTGGCAATTTCTGCAGAAGTCATTAGAGGGAACGCCGAGTCTTATGGCGCGTCTTGTTATCAGACAATGTCTGTTGATAACCTTGATTATGGAGCTATCGTACAATCTGGTTATGGATAACAAATGTCTTGTGCGTTTTGGATCTAGCTCTGGCCATATCCGTTTTGTTACTACACTCGTAGTGATATTTTTCCACCAATGATTTGTTCTATCCATTGCCTCTTGCTTTAGCATAAGTTTACATGTAGCGATTGGTATACTAATATTCAACCTGCTGGTTGAGATCGGTAGAACGGTTCCTTTTCTGGCGAGTTCATCGGTATCTCTGTGCCCCGGCACCCAAATAAGGTGAATATTGAACTGTTCAGCCATCTCCTTAACACATAGTCGACAGTTTAGGGCGGTTATTGAGCTCCTAGAAACAGCGCCGAGTGACTTGAGGGCTGCTTGAATGTCTGAGAAATTACGGATATTCACTTAGGATATCACGTTTTCTTTTAGCCATGATAGGACCGGTTTGATAGCCAGAATTTCCGCTTGGAACACGCTACAATGGTTCGGAAAGCGGAATGAGGGACTTACGTTAAGTCGGTTTGAGTACACCCCGCAGTATACCCCTTCTCCGGTTTTTGACCCATCTGTATAGAAATGAATTGAATCATCTCTCAAAAATTCTTCGTCTTCCCAGGTAGTTCTCAGTGGGATTGAGACTTGGAAATTAGTGTCAAAAAACAATCGGGGGATGGTGTGTTCGGAGTGGCAATGGATTGATCCGAATAAGCGTGGGCGATGTTGTTAACGGTCCATTGGGAGATAGCTCTCATACGAATGTGCTGTACTAGCGGCCATTTATTTGATGAAGATATCTAATGGTGTGAGGTTAAGGAGTATATTAAGGGCAATAGGACCTTTTATCAAGAGCGGTCCACCATACCACTACTCCGTATGAGTATTGGTCTGATGATCGCGGTGTAAAGCCAGTGGGTGATTTGGGGGTAGAAACCCCATTTATTACCAATGGACAGGAAAATAATACTACGGTGGATTTCCTGATTCTTTCCTGTATATTGGCTTTCAAGATTACCTTTTTGTCTAGGATTGTACCTACATAGATATTAAGCTTCGTTTAAAAGTTGAAGTGGGATTCCATTTATTGATGGAGTTGTTAGCTGAGGAATTTTGTATTTCCTGGTGAAGAGAACGAGTTGAGTTTTCTGAGGGTTGACCCGTAGATCACATTTTCCCGCCTATTTTACTGGTATATTTAGAGCTGTCTGCATCAGATCCGTAAGGGCGTGAGCATGTTCACCAGATACCGCAATGGAGACGTCATCTGCATATGCAATCAATTTGAATCCCTTAGCTTCTAATTCAACTCGAAGTTCATTGACTATTAGATTCCATAGAAGAGGGGATAAGACTCCGCCTTGCGCTGTTCCTCTACTGACAGATCTCTTTGCAGAGACGTTTCCTAGAGTAGAGTTGATTCTCCTGCTTTTTAGCATTAGATTTATCAACTCGAGTTGGACGAAAATTTAGAGTCGCGAGTTGGAACGTTGGAAGTATGACTGGTAGAAGTCTTGAACTCGAAGAGATGATGAGAAGGAGGCGAGTGGACATCTTGTGTGTTCAGGAAACGAAATGGCGAAACACAGCAAACAAAGCCCGTTTCTTAGATGCAAAGACCAAGGCTTACAAGATGTTCTACTATGGAACGGAACAAGGTAGGAACGGAGTCGGTATCATCCTTGACCAAAGTTTATGTAACAGCGTGTTGACCATTTTGAAGTCCAGTGACCGTTTGATGTCTCTTAAATTGGTGATGGAAGGAAAGGTCTGGAATATAATCAGTGCATATGCTCCCCAAATAGGGTGTGAGCAGGAGGAAAAAGATGCATTCTGGCTTGATTTTCATAACCTACTTAAGAACATCCCAAAAGAAGAGTATTTGTTTGTTGGAGGAGATTTGAATGGACATGTCGGGAAGACAAACGAGGATTATGAAGACTGCCATGGAGGTTTGGGATTCGGCACCAGGAACACTCCTGGTGAAGATATTCTAAGTATGTGCAAGTCATACGGTCTAATCGTACTAAATACCATGTTCATCAAACAAGACCGACACCTTATCACTTACAGCAGTGGAGGAAGTGAAACCCAGATTGATTACCATTTGGTAACCAATTACATGAAATCTCGGGTGAAAGACTGCAAAGTGATACTAGGAGAAGCTGCCGCTCAACAACACCGTCTTCTTTTAACAGAATTTTTTACGGATGCGGTAAAGGAAGTCAAACAAACAAAGGCTCCTAGGAGAATCAAGTGGTACAATCTGGAGAAAACCAAAGGACAGCAATTCATTTCGTATATGCAAAGTCAGCTGTGTAATACCATCGACGCAGTTTCAAATGCAATCACGGCACAAAATATGTGGGATCGCCTACAACGAACCTGCTTAGAGAGAGCCAAATCACTGTTAGGAGTCTCAAAAGGACACTACCAACAAGCTAAAGAAACCTGGTGGTGGGATGATGAAGCTAAAGCAGTGATTAGAAAGAAGAAAGCAGCTTTCCAAGCTTGGTCGAAGTGCCCCTCAAGAAATACAAATGAAAAAGCGCGTTTCAAAATGGAATACAAGAGCTGCAGAAAAGAAGCGAAGAAAAAGTGCGCCCAACTTCAAGCAAAAAGCACGGAGGGCCTGTATCGAGAGCTGGAAGAGATTTCTGCCCCAGCTGCTGAAGCAAATCAGACAATCCAAGAGCTAAGACAAAGCAACTTGAATAAGGGAGCAACCATTTTCAAAATAGCCGCTCAGAGAAGGAGAAATGCGCAGGAGATTCGTTCGCCGAAGTTCATCAATGATGCTCAAGGAGTGCTACTTGTGGATGACGACAAAATTCTTCACAGGTGGCGACAGTATTGTGATGATCTTTTGAATGAACAGTTTCCTCGGCGCCACTTTCCAACAGCTGCACCTAACTTTACGGAAGTATCCGACGTCACAGTCGAAGAAGTTAGGGAGGCAGTTAAGAACTCCAAAAAAGGCAAAGCGATTGGGCCAGACGAGGTACCATATGAGTTTTGGAAAAATATGGGAGACATCGGGTTAAGATGGCTCACGATTCTCATCTCCAAACTTGTAAGAGGTGACAGTTTGCCTAATCAATGGAGGGAAAGTTTTCTTCTTCCAATGTACAAGGGAAAGGGAGATACCAGAAGCTGTGACAACTATCGTTCGATCAAGTTGATGTCCCACACTATGAAGATCGTTGAGCGGGTTTTGGATAGCCGACTGCGGAAAATAATAAGGCTGTCTGATGACCAATGCGGGTTTGTCGCGGGTAAGTCAACTACAGACGCAATCCAAAGCATAAGGATCATTATGGAAAAACACCGAGATGCCTTAGAGGATTTGCATATTGTGTTGGTTGACTTCGAAAAGGCATTCGATCGACAACCACGAGATCTGATATGGGTGGCCCTCAGACACCGAGGAGTTCCTGAAGCCTATGTGCAAATAATTATGGACATGTACGAGGGAGCAGTTACAAAAGTGAGATGCCCAGCTGGAGTCACCGAAGAATTCCAAATAACAGTAGGTGTACATCAGGGAAGTGTCTTGAGTCCACTGCTCTTTATTGCTGTTCTGGATTATTTGCTCGAAGGAAAAGTAACGGACAATAAAGTACAACAATTATTCTTTGCTGACGATGGAGCCATCATAAGCGAGGATCCTACATCCCTGCAACGAGCACTTGACGTTTGGATTGATGTTCTGGAAGGAAATGGGTACCGTATTAGCGCTAAAAAGACTGAATACCTGTGCTGCCCTTTTTCTGATCCAGACAAGCCTATTCCAGACATTTATTTGAATGGAAATGTGCTTCCCAAGTGTGAAAAGTTTAAATATCTGGGATCTATGATCAATAGTGAAGCATCTTGTGATGACGACATCAATCATCGAGTAAGCGTAGGGTGGATGAAGTGGCGAGAAAACTCCGCTATCTTCTGTGATCGAAAAATGCCCCCTAAGCTGAAGGGAAGACTCTACACAGCAGTTGTCCGTCCAGCTCTGACATACGGTTCACAATGTTGGACAATGTACAAAAAGTATGAGAGCAAATTGACGGCAGCCGAAATGAAGATGCTTCGGATGACAGCAGGAGTAACAAAGCTTGATCGAATTAGAAGTACTAAGATCCGTGGAAGCCTTCATGTCAAAAGTACCATCTTGGACAAAATTCAGCACGACCGGCTCAGTTGGTATTGTCATGTTCAAAGGAGAGATCCGCAGAACCCCGTCAAAAAGGCAATATCGTACAACGTTTCAACAAATTCGCGACGAAAAAGAAAAGGCAGGCCAAAACACTCCTGGTACAAGCAAATGCAAAAACAGCAGCATTTGGTTGGCCTCAGACATGGAACAATCCAAAACCGGGAGGCTTGCCGACGATTTCTGAGGTCAACGCGGCGTACCCCACAGGCGGATCACTAGTGTGAAGCAGCAAAGTGGGAGAGTTGTGATCGCTTCAAGATCACTACTCGTAACGCCGAAAATGAAGAAGAAGAAGAAGAAGATTTATCAACTCCACTATGGAACCATCTACTTTGAGCTTCGTCAGTGCCTTTGTAATTGCAGAGTTACTGACGTTATTGAAGGCACCCTCTATGTCGAGGAAAGCGGCCAGAGTGTATTCTTTGTGATGGAGGGAATATTCTATAGTACGAACCAGGGTGTATAGGGCCGTTTCTACAAATTTTCCCTTACAGTGGCGTGTTGTGCTGTAGATAACAGTTTTGGATCTATAGCTATTCGCAGGTGGATATCAATCAGTCGTTCTAAAATTTTAAGAACGAAAGATGATAGACTCATTGGTCGGAGATCTTTTGGGCTTACGTGGGATGATTTCCCAGTCTTAGGTATAAACACAACCTTGACCTCTCTCCACTGAGTGGGGATATAGTTCAAGGTGGTACAGCCGATAAGAATCACTTCAAAGACGGAGATAATGATATCCGCGGTCTTTTGAAGTTAGCCTGGAATTATACCATCTGGTCCAGGGGATTTGTATTTGTTAAAGCTGTCAATGGCTCAAAATAGTTTTTCCCTTGTAATCAGATCAGGATTGATTTTATGAGTTCTTAGAGCTGCCTGGAAAGTGAGTGTCCAGGAGCAAATTGAGCGTTTCTTCTCAGGACTGTTGGACTCTTTGAGAGAATTTTTCTTAATCTAGAAGCTTCTGAAGTATCTTCTATTTTTCCATAGAAGTTTCTCCAGGAAGTTCTTTTATTTTTCCTCAGTTAATATTTATATGTTTTGGGGGATTCCTTGTAGGAGTCCCAGTCTATTAAGATTTTGGATTGCTTAGTTCGGTTGAAAAGTTTTCAGAATTCTTCCTGAGCGATTCTTGCCCCGAACTCCACCACAGTGGTTTCTGTTTTAATCTTATTTTTATAAGAGGACAAGATCTGTGCAGTGAATGGTTAAGGGTGGTGGTAAGATCATTGACTATTCTATCCAGATCCTGTTTGTTGGTAGGTTTTGTGGTAGTTGAAGGTTTGTTTGCTAAAGTTTCATACTTTCTCTGGATAAATATAGTAAACCTTTTTTAACGAAATGAAACTGACGCTCAATTTTAGTTTGGTCGAAAGCAGTTTTCATGGTGTCGAGTTATCGACTGTCGAGGCAATGCCAAACGAAAAACTTGTTGGAAAAGACAAAAAAAAAACTGTTTCCTTTTGAAACTGCTGCTAGGCAGCCTTGTGATTATAGCTCTAATTTTTTTTTGTTGCAGTACAAAAACCACCTGTTGGAAACATATGTTTTCCTCTTGGAAAAACCACCGCCGCCAGTATAAAGTCACCAGATATAGTATAGCTGCTAACAGTCACGCAGCAAATATTCCATGTTTTTCAAAGTTCTAACTAAGTTTTATTATCTAAATTGCACACCTATCCTAAAAAATAAATAACAGTTGATAACAATCTGCTTTTCAAGAGTTAACTTATCAAATTATTTGCAACCCACAATAAATATTTATTTTTATTTTCCTTGTTTACTCAATAGTTTCCTTTGAAAATATGGATGATACATTTTTTGTTATCATTTGATGTTTATTATGAATTACGCCGATTAGACTATTTTTAGGTAATGCCTATTGCTCGTTTACTTAGAAACCGGGTGAGATATCACCAATCTCTCAGTGGGTGAGGTGGTGAGAATGAATCATTTGAAAGAAAGGCTAAAAGCCTAGTGGGTTCGTTCTTAAAGACAGAAAAAGTTCTATGCTTTATAAATTCCAATAACTACTCCTGCAGATTTTCTTTTTCATAAATAAACCTTTTTTCATTTGATGGAAAATTATTTAAGAATATAGCCATCGCCTTGCCATGTTAAATGTAGGTAGTCTTCCTTTGTTTTATAGTCTGATTCTCCCCAAAACATCACAAATCATTAAAACATTTCATTCAAAATCGTAAATTTCCATTCTATCCATGTGAAAAACGCTTTTAGTTTTGAATATTGAATATTTGAATTTGAAAAGATTTTAAAGGTTGCCTTTAATAATAGTTTTTGCTTTGACTAAAAGACGGCGAAATTACTTTTCTAGGGAAGTGACCTTTTTGCTTGTTCCGAGAAGATTTTCGGCAGGTATCGAAGGTGGAATTACTCATAATAGACATAACGAGAGTAAATGTGTGCGAACATTTTATTTGGGATGTCTGCCTATCTACCGATCGATTTCATTTTCTTAAGCTGTGGAATGGATAACAGAAGAGAAGGTGGTGGCTTAGAGGGAGGTGATGAATAGCAGAGGATTTGGTTGGTGACTGGGTTATTGGGGTTGGGAATCCTCATTGAACCATTTGGGGCCCTGAATGAATTTTATGTTGCTCTTCAATGGGAGGTTAGAGCTGTAGCCCAGTTCGTCGAAGAAGTATTTTTCGAAACCTAGTATGGGCCAAGCTAGGGCACTCACAGAGGAAGTGGAATGATTCTCTTTCTGCCTTTCGCCTTGACTTCCTCTACATAAATCATGTGAGTTCTCAATAAGCTGTGACCAGTGAGAATTCCAATCGACAGAGAGAGTCGAGACTTGCTAAGATGAAGGTGTTTTTGATAGAAATACCTTGGCCATAGGTTTCTGGAAAGCTGGCATGTTTCTGAAGATGACAACCTATCATTGGCGAGTTTAGAAAAATTTGTTGGATTCTGTTTTTTTTTCCTAGTTGCTCATTTCGCTGGATTCGAGTGCTGACCCGATTTTGGCCAGCGTGTCCGCCATTCCATTGCCAGTTATTTGACGATTTCTTGGAAACCAAAATTTATATTACTGCGACAGCTTTCTATTAATTTAGCTTTTGTGATAATGGATGAGATAGCTTAAATGGCCGCTTATGAAAATGTCAATAATTTTATTGATAAATTTTTGCGTATCCTGACGGCTTCACAGATTGCTCTGCTCTTTAATGGAAGCCAGTCATTTGTAAACTGTGGTTACCTTTCATTTTTTTCCATTTTCCCAACCTAGGTCTTTTTTTAAAAAGATGTTTCAGAGAGAGGATGGGTCAGAACGGATTGTTTTTTGTTTTTCTGATGTTAATTTTTGGGGTCTGACAAGGAAAGCATCGGTTCCCTTATGAACACCGTAATTAAATGGAAATTTTAGTGGGTGGATGATAGACAGTTTGAGTGCACAATTGCCTGCTGTTGTCATTTGTCATTATGTAGTTTCTGCCTTTGATGGCCGTTGGGAATATAATTCCTTAGAAATCTGAGGACTTACCTTTTTTTGAGCTTTATGTTCAGCGATGAAGATTATGAGTTTTTTTGTATCTAGGATCACTTGGAACGTCGAATAAGATTCTCCCAAATGTGTTTTGCGTGTTTATACTCATCTTCCATTCAGCTCCCATAGAAGTCGTTTGATTGGATATTAAGTCTTCCGCATGTCTATGTATGAGGCAGTGTCCGGTTATAACACCGATTCCGGAGCGAAGGGGTGTGGTAGCTGTGGTCAAGGGTTGGCCAGATCTTTTTGGTACCGATTTGGGTGATAAACTGTGCTGTCATCTCCGTATGCGACGCGACGGTCGACAGTCGCGGGCGGTTACAGAATTTGACGAAACATTGCCGAGTGGTTTAACGACTGCTTCGCAACCTAAGGAGATGCGGATATCCTGTGCTGTTATTGCCATTAAGTTCGTAGTTTTCGGTCCAGTTAATGAGTTTATTGAGAGCTGCCTGTAGGGGCTCACAAAGTGTTGTGATTTTTTTCGAAGTCATGTTAAAAACGCCACCGGCATAGGGTAGAACTTTAATATCGCTCAAGACTAGTTTAACCAGGATCCGGTTAGCGGATAAAACTTATCCTGCTTTTCTATTTTTAACTATTCTTGTTTGGAGCATTTAGTCGTTCCAATTTGACAACGTTGACTCGATATTTGTGGAGCTTTGTGCCTGGCGAATGGCACTGTATCTTACATTATTGAATGCCCCATCTAATATCGAGGATTGACTGTTCAATGGTTCTAACTACTTCATGAAGTGCATTCTCAACTGATTAGCCCTTTACATATGTAAGTTGGGCTGTGAGATGGCATTATTGTTCAAATTTGTTCGGATATGCATTTCTATAAGTCTTTCTAGAGCCTCGAGCAGAAAGGAGGATGGTTTATTGGTCTGAAATCTTTTGGTTCAGTATTTGAGGGCATATTGGAATGAATATGACTTCAACTTCTCTTCAACTAGTTGCAATAAATTTGAGCTTTAGACAATTCCTGAGTTGGCACAATCAAGTCTTAGGGCTTCGGAGCAGCATTATAATAACGCTGTCAGGGCCTGCAGATCTGTATGCTGAGAATGATTCGATAGCTCACAAAACCTTCCTTTTATCTACTCATCCGAATTTATCCATGATTTAATTTTCTGTTCGTTGCAGTTCAATGTCAGAAATTTATGTTCTTCGAAAACTATTAGTTACAGATCGTATCGTTCCTTAAATTGTAATAATATAGAAAATTGTATTGGAAACGTCTACTGGGATAGTATTCTTCACTGTACTGACGTTAATAGTAAAGTTTTAATTTTTAACGACCTACTGGAAGGATTATTATTTAATGCTTACGTTCCTTTAGTAACAAAACGGGTAAGAAATCGAAATGGATGTCCATGGTATAGACAAGATATTGAAACTCAAATTTAAGATAGAGAACGCTTTTTCAAAAGATATAAAAGAAATCCTACGGATTATAACAGAAACCAATATATTTTCTCAAGAAATAAAGCTACTGCTCTAATACGTTCTTGTAAAAAAACATATTTTATGAATAAACTTGATGTTTCTTTGAGCTCAAAGACTCTGTGGAAAAATTTGAAAGATATTGGTGTATGCTCATCTAAATCGATTTCGAAATGTGTACTGAGTCCACAAGAAATGAAATCATTTTTTGCTCCGCCTCAGCTTAGTTCTCATCCAACATTAGTTGTTCCTGTTAATGATAATGAACTATTTTCATTCAACTGTGTGAACGAAAGTGAAGTTGTAACTGCTTTAAAGTCTATTAAGTCAAATGCATCTGGTACAGATAATATTTCACCAAAGTTCATACGTATGATTTTACCAATAGTTATCAAGCCTTTGAAGCACATTCTGAACGCATGTATCTACCGTTCTGAGTTCCCAGAAGTCTGGAAAAGTGGAAATATTGTCCCCATACCCAAAAAAGCTAATGCCTCAGAGCCTTCTGACTACAGACCAATAAACTTGTTACCTTTTTTTGGTAAAGTACTTGAACGATTAATGTCTAACCAAATTCAAAATTTTGTCCAAATTAACAATATGTTATCTAAATGGCAGTCAGGATTTAGAAACAAACATAGCTGTGAATCTGCTGTTCTCAAGGTAACATCTGATTTTCGAGTTGCTCTTGACAAAGACCAGTTGGGAGCTATGGTTCTTCTAGATTTTTCAAAAGCCTTTGACTGTGTTGACCATCAAATGCTAGTTTCGAAACTAAGCACCAAGTTTTGTTTTTCAAACACTGCATTAAAGCTTTTAAGTAGCTATCTCTGCAATAGGGTTCAAATAGTAACCACTGATCAAGGTATTTCTAGTCCGTTTATTGTTAACCGTGGGGTGCCTCAGGGGTCAGTACTAGGACCACTTCTTTTTTCGCTTTTTGTAAATGATCTTCCAGATGTTGTTCATAATTGCTTCATCCACATGTATGCAGATGATGTGATACTTTATATTTAGGTTTAATGGATGATTGCTTTGTTCGGGTTAACGAAGATCTTACGAATATTCAAAATTGGGTGCTTGAAAATAAACCATCGAAAACCCTTAGTATGATTTGCTCGAGAAATGAAGTTAATCTTGAAGACTTTCCCAAATTCATATTAAACTCTCAAGCTGTTGAATATGTTTCAAAAGTAAAATACTTGGGCTTCCAAATTAATAACAAACTTACTTGTTGTGACGCTATCTCCGAATCCATAAGACGCGTTTGTAGTAGTTTACGTTCTCTGAGGTCTTCTTCAAACATCTTGGATCCTGCTTTGAGAAAACATCTTGTGAAGAGTCTTGTTATGCCCTCTCTTACTTTTAACTGCAATGTATACCCTTCTCTTGACTATGAGTGCAAACGTAAACTTCACGTTGCGTTTAATGATTGTTTACGTTTCATACACTGTATTCCTAGACACGAAAGTGTGTCAAATTTACATACTTCGTTGTTAGGAATAAGTTTTGATAAATATTTACTGTTCCGTAACGTTATTTTGTTAAACAATATAATTCAAAATAGAAGTCCTGAGTATTTAGGTGAGATGCTTCGATTTGCACAGTCTCAAAGAGGACTACGATTGATTTTACAGCGCTTTACATATACCATTGCCGAAAGATCTTTTTTTGTAAAAATTGTTCGATTGTGGAATAGCCTTCCATTTGCACTTCAAAGGATTACCACACCAACCATTTTTAAGAAGGAACTATTTAATTATTTGTTGACATTGAATCAAAATGTAATTGATAATTTGTAATTAATTCTTCATTCATTTTATAGATAGTTTTTGCTATACCTTTATGCTTTTTTTCTGTTCTCTATTTCTCTTTTTTTCATATATATATATAAATTTTATTTTATTATTATTATTATTATTTTCTTTTTTTTTGTTATTATTATTATTGTTTAATCGTATTGTAATATAAAAGTACTTGGTTTTTAATTTTTAATTTAGATGCTATAAAAGATTGAATCTTGCTTTGTCGTTGTAATATTTAATATGATACAAATACAAATACAAATACAAATACATTGATTTCCTATCTTGGAGCTAACATTAGCGTTAGGGTTTCTGGGCTCTGGAGAAGTCATTTGAGACCCTGGAAAGTGAGTATTCATAAGGAGTGTGTCTAAGGCTTCATAGCATGGAGACAGTCCCTGTGTTTTCAGGTTTCCTAAGAAAAGTACTGGTATATTGGACCTTACACGTGACTTTTCTTGGTCTGGCGGCGTCTTTTGTGCACTCAATATCTGAGCACATATTGTGCCATGCTGGTATTTTTGCATAGGTAGTTATATTTTTGTATTCATTTTACTGATCTTGTAAAGGTCCTAGTGTGTCGGAGGTTGCTATATTTTGCTCCATTGTAAAGCCTTCTTAAGTTCCTTACAAGGGTAGCTAGTCCGCTTGTCCACCGTATGGAGTTGGATCTACCATTCTCTTTTATTGGCGGCCATTAGCTTTCGTTTGCTTTGATTATACCCGACGGCGACGTTAGTACATTTACCTGCTTCTCTATGGCTAAGTAACTTAGCAAAGGCTGACTGTTGTGTTGGCTGAGTGTTAGGGCCAGTTTCTGGTTAAAGAATCCCCATCAGTAAGTCTTCCCAGGGTTTCCATTAGGAATACCATTGTCAGATTTATGTTGGAGTTTTTAGTGAGGTAAGAATCCCACACTACTTGGTATGGAATACTGCCAAGTGTCTTTTGAAGATTTCCTCCTGACAAAAAAAAAAAAAGATTTATGTTCTATTTAAAATTTAATCATTCTGTGGTCTGATAAGGTAACGTTATTGGAGACTTTCCAGTTACTGGTTACCATGATACCAGAGTTGGTGGAAAGTGTAACGTCCAACACTTCTTTCCTTGTCTTTGTTATAAAAGTTTGTTTATAATATATTCAAATTCCACACCTCTTTCATTGGTGTACCCCACTGTAGGTGATGGGCATTAGCATCATAGCTCACAATAGAAGGTACCAGCCGCCCTTTTTTGCTGCACCCCCCAATTCTGCAATAGCAACCATTGGCGCCGTTGGTTGTTGGTTGCGTTGCCCGGCATTCATTCACTCATTCTCTTTCGCACTTCACTTGTAAGATCCTAATAACATGAGGGGCTAGGTTAAGTTAGGTTGAAGTGGCTGTTAACCAGTGAGTAATGCCTACGTACATTGCCTGACGCACTTAGGCCGCAAGGGCCCATACCACAGAGATCAGCAAGTTAATCACCAACTGATCTCAGAAACCCGATGTAAGATTAACGAGTTGATCACCCAATAATCTTTCATTACGAGACTAGCCGGTAAATCACCCTCTAGTCGAACCACGTTGAACTTTTAATGCATTTTGAAAGACTTTTAGGGTCTATGAAAGCTAAGTCACTAGTATCATCGAAGGAGAATTCACCGAGATGAGTTTTCCTCCTATGAAGTAATGCAGGGCATGATCAAAGAAGGTGTTGAACGGTTTCTTCCTCTTCTTCGTCTATGCAGCTTCTGCAGAAATCATTGGAAAATACACCAAGTCTTTTGGCGTCTCTTCCTTTTAGACAGTGTCCCGTAAGAACACCTATGGTAGAAAGAAAAGAAAGTTTTTAAAAATCAAAAAAGAAAGTTTTTTGTGACCTTCACTCCATTTATGGGTTTCACAATACTCCAACTAAAAATAATAAAATTCTTTTATTATTTAATTTTTTCATGTTGCCTGGTATGTTCCTGTACCCCGGCACCCATGAAAAGTGAATGTTGAACTGATTTGACATTTCCCTCAGAGACATTTTACAATTTTGGACCGTGAAAGATGAGGGGTTAGAAGGAAGAGATTTAAGTCTGTCTTTGATAAAATGCATGTGCGATTGTTACATTTGTTGGATCCCTAGTTGAAGAAAAGATTATGATCTTTGGACTTGAGTCCACAGATCTGGAAATTGCTTATCCATTTCTCTTGAACCAGGGCAAAATCGATGTCCCTCTTTGGATATCGACGCGGTCAAGGTGGCAGAGGCCAACTGACTGTGCTAGAGATTTATTTGTAGTACTTTCATCTTCTTTTTTGTCGTGGTCGTCATCTTTGTTTTGTATGTTGGCAGCTGTTAGGAGTCTTACTCTCACCCCATTCTGGAAGCATAGCCATAGTCTTATGATCAGCATGACTTTGACTTCTTCTTAATTGATATTTGATACGCTGTAGTTATTTAAAAACAACTGAAGCCGGGCAGTATCAACGTCAATAATTCCAGGAACACTATAAATTTCACAGATAAATCGGTAAACAATTCTTAATCACCAAACTGCATAAAAGACCTCTGATTTTCATGATTTTTCATCAGTATATTGAAAGGTCTTTGTTTACCTTTCTTAAAAAAGACAGGATCAAAGTCACAACCAGTCAATGCGTGAAATTCTGGAAAACTCCTACACAAAGATGGTTCCAAGTGCTCGTAGACCTTTGTCAAATTGATGTATCTTTGATTATTTCCGGTGCCTGTGTTTTTAACCATACATTCGAGCATCATTTTTCAAATTATGCATATGTCCTAACATAATTATTGCAATATCAGTATCAGAACATCTTCCAAACACAAAATTTGCTTGAGCATCAATATTACAGACATGAAAAACAATTTAAGTGTCAGTTTCTTCATGCTCTGGACACGATAAACTGTCATCTTCTTCTGATTCAACTTTGTTATCCTCGACAATGTAAGAATGACATTGTTTAAAATAAATAAATATCCGGTTATTCTCAACAAATGGGACCATTCCATTAGATGTCCAGCGTTGAATGAAAAAATCAACGAGGGCCTGTTTAAAATTGATATTTTTAAATTCTTTTAAAAATCTGATGAATCCAGTTGAGTACACTCTTGTCGAAGATATCTTTCGTAGTCTTTGACGGAAGGAGGAAAATATTGGTCAAAAATAACGTCGTATCTCGTCGCTTTGAGCTGCGTTACCACTACAAGCATTTTTTTTTTCGAAATAGCTCCAAAAGTTAACGGGACATTTTTCATGGTGAGAAGTAAAAAAGAAACCATCAATAGTTAATAAAACATCAGTTTGATCAGGTGCATCAAGCTCTACATCTTTCTCCAATAATTTCATCAAAGTTGATTTCTGGGTTTTACAAATTGCTCCATCAATATGGCACGAGAACTACAAGGAGAAAAGGAGAAAAGAAGGGAAGAACACCGACTTCTCAAAAAGAAAAAGAAGCAGCATGAGAAGCGCTCGTTTGAGGAAATAGAGAGGTGCCATGACAGAAACGAGATTCGGAAGTTTTACGAAAAGGTAAAAAGATTCTGCCAGGGTGGCAGACCCCGAACTCAAGCCTGTAAAGACCAGCCAGGGAAACATAGTTATAGAGTCACAGTCGCTACTGAGGATCTGGAAAGATCATTTCTGCAGACTGCTTAACGGCGATGAGGACCCAAATTCCGCTATCAGGCAGATTGCCCCATTCAGCTTGGTGATCAGGAATGCCGTCCTCCCGACCTAGAAGAGGTTAAGCTTGCCATATGCAAACTTAAATCAAATAAGACTGCAGGTGCAGATGGCCTTGATACCGAACTTTTCAAGGCAGCTGGAGATCAGTTGGAAAGGAGCATGCACCAGCTGATCTGCATGATATGGTCGGAAGAAAGCATGCCCGATGAATGGAACCTCAGTATTGTATGCCCGATCCTAAAGAAAGGAGACCCTCACAATTGCGCCAATTATAGAGGGATAAGCCTCCTTAACGTCGCTTATAAGATCTTGTCTGCTGTAATGTGTGAACGTCTGAAATCCCACATCAACAACTTGATAGGTCCTTCCTTATCAATGTGGTTTTAGACCAGAGAAGCCCACAATAGAAGAAATTTTCACATTACTATACAGGGTGATTCGCATAAGGTGTGACATTGAAAATAAGCCAGAAAAATACTACTTAATTACGTAAAATTTGGAAAAAAAAGTGGTTTTAAAAAAAAAATTATGTTTTTTTTTCAAAATTTTGACTTTGAAAATTTATATTTCAAAAACTATTTATTTGAACAACTTATTTTGAAATTTAAATTAATGTATAAGTTTTTGGCTTTTCAAAATGCTATAGCACAACTCTGTAGGTATTACCGTTATTTTTAAATAATTTTTTTCCCATTTTTTGTGATTTTTTTCTTAAATTGCCCCTTCCGCCTAAACGGGGGAAAATGGACCCCCTCCTCCTATACGATTTTTTGCTTGTCTAGGTCCAACCTACACACCCTATCTTTTTGTCACACCTTATGCGAATCACCCTGTATATATTCTATGGCAATTAAAATATATAATTCCATTATACAGCCACATTTTGAGTATTGCCCTACAATACTATTATTGGGGACTGAATTAATGATAACAAAGTTACAAATTTTACAAAATAAGGCAATGAGATCCATACTATGTTGCAATCGGTATACACCTATAAGAACCTTGAAATGGCTGTCTGTCAAACAAAAAATTATTTTAAATACTTTAAATATTTATTTTTAAAATCAAACATGATATGATGCCTGTTTACTTACAAAAAAGACTGATAATAAGAGGGGAACTTCGAACTCGTAACTTAAGAAATGATAATAACTTGCACTTACCATTGTTTAGAAATAGCAGAACTCAAAATATGTTATTTTTTAAAGGAGCACAAATTTATAATAGTCTTCCTCGAGAAGTAAAATTAGAAAATAATATTGTTAGATTTAAGCGCTCAGCTATAGAATATGTCAAAAACAACTACTAATGTATAAAATTGTAAATATTTCTTGAAATAGCTAGTTTAATGCTAAATAAATAAATAAATTACTAATTACTAAATTACGGCAGATCTTGGAAAAAAAAACCCGAGAGTATAACATCGATATACACCATCCTTTAATCGATTTCAAGGCCGCGTATGACAGTATTCACAAAAACGAGCTGTACAGAGCCATGTCTAGTTTCGGCATCCCTGCAAAACTCGTACGACTATGCAGGATGACTTTGGAGAATTCACGCTGCTCCGTCAAGGTCGGTAAAGAACTCACCGAGACCTTTGATGTCGAAAAAGGCTTTAGGCAAGGCGACAAGCTGTCATGCGATTTCTTCAACATCATACTTGAACAGATTGTAAGAAACTCAAACGTCAACACCAGAGGAACAATCTTTCAAAAGTCTGTACAATTACTCGCCTACGCAGACGATATTGATATCAAGCGGAGAATAACTCTTGCCAACCGTTGGTTCTTTGGGTTAAGAAGGCAATTGAGAAACAATACCCTCTCCAGAAAAACCAAGGTGACCTTGTATCTTCATCCCAGTCCTGCTTTACGGAGCGGAAGCATGGACTTTATCGAAAGCGGATGAGTAAACCCTTGGTCGTTTCCAAAGAAAAATTCTCGGAATGATCTTTGGTCCCGTATGCGAAAACAATGTGTGGAGAAGAAGATACAACAACGAGCTGTACCGCGACAGGGGCATAGCCAGAAGAGTACGCATCGCTAGACCACGATGGTTGGGTCATGTAGAGCGGATGGACCCAAACGTTCCGGCTCGACGGGTTTTCGAAAGCACATTGCAGGGAAATCGCGGAAGGGGAAGACCTCGTCTTAGGTGGCGCAATCAAGTGGAAGAAGACCTCAACCGACTTGGAGTGCGAAACTGGAGAGAGCTCGCCCGAAATCGAAGTCGTTATAGAAGGATGTTGGTTGAGGCCCAGGTTCACCCCAAACTGTAATGCCCACCTAAGTAAGTAAGTAATATGGCATATGGATAATGCCATTGGAGTAATAGTCTAAGACAAAATTTTTCTTCATATCTACCTTGTAATCTGTAGATATGCCAAGAATACGCTCAAAAAGATCTCTTTGCATTCGTACTTCTTGCACTTTATCATCTGATTTGGTTTTTTTTTTTGCAATAATCTATTATAAAGTTTTCCTTTGATACTTTTTTCGAAACTGTTAATATTTAATTCACACTCAGAGATAAGCGTTAGACGTTTAGCTTCACCATTTTCTTCTATATTAAGCAGAAATTTTTCTACGGCCTCCCGAAGCTGCTTTACCCAATGAAATATTGATTAACAAATCTTTTGGGTCGAATGGATTTATAAATGAATCAAAAGCGTCAATAAAACTTCGTAGCTGCTTAGTATTATTTTTTATTGGTGCGCTCGGTCGAAACGTATTCCTCTTTCCGTAGGCCCAAATCTTTATACACTGAATTAATTACTGTCGATCTGATATCGTGACTGCGAACCCGTCGTTGACGTGCAGAAATTGAATTTGTAAAATGTATTTTACCATATAGCTTCCTAGCTGCATCATCCTTTGTTGTTTGTTCAAAACAAGATCAAGTTCATTTCGTTAAAAGATGCAAAAATCTCAGACTGAAAACAGTAAGTATTCTTAGTATATTTAAATTTTTTACTTTGAGGCGCATGCGCATAGTGATCTCGCCCTCATACTTCTGGCTGAATAATTTTTGTCTTAGGGGACGTTTGGTCACTCTCATTTGTCTGTCTGACTGAATAACTTTTAAATACTTCAATAACATATTCAAAAATCAGACATGTAAAAATAAGCAAAGTTCAAAAGCGTCTGGTTCATCAAAAGTGTCTGACACTTATAATATTACTTCAAAATAATATTCTACATGATATATAGCTAATAACATGATACATAAGTTAATTTTTAGTTGCCTTTCTCACCTGGTACCTGCCCAGGTGTCACTTGGCAAGTTCCACAAGCGCGTATGTATTCAAAGCTACTCAAAACTTAAGGTTTCATTCGTGTGAAAATAAGTTATGTCTGATCGCTCTGGGACCTTTGTCTAGCACCTTTACACTTAGCCGGCTTTGGTGAGCGGTAGATTTTGGGTGGACATTTATTTTGCGATGAGGTTATTTTCTTTCGAAGCCAGGCCATCGCCGACAGCCATGACTGCTGCCGACTTTTGAGCGAATATCCCCACTCGAATTTTTTTTTCTTTATTTTGCATTTTTCTAAATATATTGTGATAGACATTTCTGTGTTGAGATTTTATTGGTTGTTAGCAACTGGTTCGACGAAGGAAATCAAGCTCCTTCACCGCGATCAGGTTAAACATCTTCGGCGTTTAGTTTTGTTTGGTTGAGTTTCCTTACTTTCGATCTTAGTTTTTTATATCGCTCGACCGCGGGGTTTCTCTTTTTATTGTAAAAAAATACTATTGTCCCTCCTGTAGTTATTTCTGTTTGCCCGAAAGAATTTAAAGCCTTCAAGACTGAGAGTTTGATTGACTACTTAAATCAGAACAGCAAAACTAGGTTCCTGTCAAACACAAACCATCGACTTTGGGATAGATCAAAGGATTGTATTTGAATTTTGGGGTCTTTCCGAAGCTTTCTGTGGTCAACGCGACGTACCCTATGAGTGCATTTTAAGTGTGAGTGCAGAGAAGTGGGAAAGCTTTGACCTCGAGATCACGGTGCTCGTAATGCCGAAAAAGGAAGGAGAAGAAGCAGCTTGAATACATGATAGCGCAACCTTGTGTCTTCGTCTCCGTTAAACAGTTTCAAAGTTTCAAAGTTTCAAAGTTTCAAAGCTTCAAAGTTTCAAAGTTTTTATTCATCAATCAGATATAAATTATTTTATAGACTCCCGATAGCAAATGTAAAAATATATAGGTAGAGAGAAAAAAATGAGTAAATATAAAATAAAAATGAATACATATGATACATATATGAATTATGAACATATATATAACAGTCTGCAGTAGTGGTCTTTTCACATGCCTAAAAACCTTTTGTTTGGTTGCACTTGTATCCTTCATCGAACCTTGAAATTTGTTTTGGGTGCCTAGAAATTCAAAGACATAGTTTGTTGGCATAGTTTCTGACATTTTAAGGTTTCAAACCCTGTTAGAAGGACAATCGGTGGTAAAGAGCAAACATTGCTTCTTCTATTCATTTACTTGAGTTTGAAGCTTGTTATTCAGTTTTTTACAGATTTTTTTTGGCTGAAAATTTCATTTTTTTTTTTAATGTTTAGAGCATCTGAAAATAACATAGCATGTCATTTCTTTTCAGTTCTTAAACACAACACACCTCTAAACACTCCCAACAACAAAAATGGAGAAGAAAATATCTATGGCGCAACCAAGAATCCTTAAGAAGAAACATTTTCGAGTCAAACACCAAAAGGTTAAACTGTTTCGAGCAAATGAACCTATTTTAAGCGTCTTCATGTGGGGCATAAATCACACGGTAGTTATATGAAAAAAAAAAAATGTATTAGTGTTTTGCGTAAAACTTACACTTTTTACCACTCTGTTTTAAGATTAATGAGTTAAGTCATGTGAATATACCCGTCATGTTGCTGCCTGATGACTTTCGTGCATATTCGAAAATTAAAGTCGACAACCACTTGTTTAACAAGTAAGTTTTTCTTTTCTCATTTATCTTTAGCAAATGTTTGATTTTTGTTATTTTGTCTTTGTCTCCCAAGGGAAAACATGCCATCACATTTCAAAGTCAAAGAATATTGCCCGCTAGTTTTTCGAAATTTGCGCGAACGTTTCAATGTAGACGATGTGGATTATCGCGAATCACTGACACGATCACAGCCAATACAAATTGATTCATCGGGCAAGTCTGGTGCACAATTTTATCAAAGCTATGATAAGTTTTTTATCATCAAAAGTCTGACATCTGAAGAGATTGAAAGAATGCATGCGTTCCTAAAGCATTATCATCCGGTAACTATAACTTTATAGTAGAGTATAACGAACAAACAAAAAAAGTAGGTAAAGATTAAATTGATTATATTTGGCTATTGTTGCAGTATGTTGTTGAGCGGCATGGGAAAACGCTATTGCCACAATATCTTGGCATGTACCGAATCACAGTTGAGAGTGTGCAGTACTACTTTGTGGTAATGCGCAATGTATTCAGCTCGCATTTAACCATCCATAAGTAAGTTAAAAATGATATTGCTACTAACGTTTGTTTATAATTTGTTTTTTTTTTAGAAAATTTGATTTAAAAGGCAGCACAGTTGATCGCGAAGCCTCTGAAAAGGAATTAGAGAAACAGCTTCCAACTTACAAAGACAACGACTTCATTAAACAAAAAATGAAACTTGAAATTGGCGACGACGCTAAAGTGAAGTTATTGGAAACATTAAATAATGACGTTGATGTGAGTTTTTTTTATTAAACAAAAAGTAATAAATATCCTCATATCTTGTTTATAGCTTCTTACGAAATTGCACATCATGGATTATTCTCTTCTTGTTGGGATACATGACTGTGTTAGGGCTGAAGAAGAAGCCCTGCAGGGTGAAAACTGCCGTGATGCTGGTGGACGTAGTGACAACAGTGAAAGTGAAGAATGTGATAGCGGTGAAAGGTGATAATTCAAAGGAAATCTGCGACAAATAAGTATAAATATTTAAATTGTTTTTTTTTGTTTGATTGGATACAGGTGGACCTACAATACGCCACCCGATTCGCCTCGGGGTGGAGCCCAGTATAATGAAGTAGTCTACGAAATTGATATATATGCCATTCCAAGTATAGAGGGTGAGTGATTTTTACTTGCGATTATAGGTACTATAAGGCAAGTCTTGCAATCGTGCAGAAAAAAAATTTTGAGATAACAATTAATTATGACATTACGATGATAGAGAATACGAAAAAAGTGGGTCCTGCAATTCTGTCTGTCTGTCTGTCTGTCTGTCTGTCTGTCTGTCTGTCTGTCTGTCTGTCTGTCTGTCTGTATATGGATCTACAGCCTGAACTAACAGACCGATTTTCTTCAAAATTTGCAGTTAGAGTCTGTAGAACAGCCTACAGAGGGGTTTTTGGAATTGAGTCTCTAGGTCTTGAAATAACGGTACTTGCCATACAACCGATATGATAATACTTATTTTTCTCGAAAACGGCTCCAACGATTTCGATAAAATTTTGTGTGAGAGATTAATTTTAAATTGTCTTTCTTATGATGTAAAAAAAATTTTTGGAAAAAGGCTAAAAACGGTACCTCCAATAGTACCGTTTTTTTCAAAACCGACTTTCTCGTTAATGGCTTGCACGATGTTTACGAAATTTTGTATTTTAGAAGTTTTAAGTTGTCTTAGGAAAACTGCATAACAAGATTTGAAAAATTTTAATTTTTGGAATTTTTAAAAAAAAATTAAAAAAATTTAGATTTTTTGAAATAACTTCAAAACTATAACTTAGATTTTTCTCAAATTTTTTGTCAAATTAACTTTTGCTAAGATCTTAAATTTTGCATACTTGAATTTTACAAAACTTTTTTTTTAAAAAAATGTAAAATAAAAACCGTTATTTTTAAAACTGGTCCAACGATTTTGATAAAATTTTTAGCGTTTATATGTATTAGAAATTGCAAAAGAATGGCGTTTTTAGATTTTCGCTTGAGACTTTTGGAATATTTAATTGAATTTTTTTTTTTAATTTTTCGTGATTTAATAAAATTTTCCTAATTAATGTATAGTTGGCAACCCTGTACCACCAAATATATTAAAAAGAGCGAACACCAAAACCTTTTACTCAGCCCTAAGATTTTGATATCGTATTTAGAACACAATCGCAAGTTCGTGCGACCCAGTCGTGCCCATTTTTTTTTTTTGTTTTGATCAGTTAAATGAATTAAGGTCTTGTTTTCAAAATATCTGGTTCATGAAACGACTTATCGTCGAAAATGTACAACAAATAATTAAAGCCCAAATGTCAGATGTAGGAAGAAACTGTATGTACATATCCATACTTTAAATGTTTGCCGTGATTTGCTTTTGTAAGAAAATCATTCTTCCGCTTCAGCCTGAAATGGGCAATGGCCAAATGCTATACCGAAAGTGACATTTTAGCCCGAAGGTGACGAAAACAATGTCAATTCGGATTCAAATGCGAAACAGACAAATGAAAGAATGCTATTAATAGAGAGCTTGTTTTTAAAAGAAAGATCAGACGAAGGGCCGAGGAGGGCCTTGTGAAACGAACATTTAAAGAATAATGTTGAAACCAAATTATTCCTGGTACAGACTACAGACAAATGGGAGGCTTGTCGACGCTTTCTAAAAGGTCAAAGCGAAGTAATCCACAGCCAAATAACTAGTATAAGGAGATGCCGAAAGAATAAGAAGAAGAGAGCAATGTTAATTTCGTGTACATTTAAAGTCCTTTTTTGTCTTTCTTTATAAAAAAAAAAAAACGATTCACCTTTTCCGAGGAATTGTCAAGTCCTGCGAGAGTAACTACACTACCATTTATTGTTTCAATGTACAAAAAGCGTTCAATCGCACTTAGTTAGCAATTGTTACTTCGACCTCTACACCAGGTTCAATGTTGATGGATGTGATCTTCTTGATGATCTCAGATGGTGAGTGCAAGTCAATGATTCTTTTGTGAAGTCTCATCTAGAAACGATCGCAAGGTGTCTTACGGGTGGTGATTCGGAGAATCTTAGTCGGCATGTGTACTGTTTCCTTAACACGGAGCTTTTGGTTCTTTGCACCCTGGATCAAGTCACGGCACACATTTTCAAAGGAACTAACATTCCTTGAGGTCAATGTGATACAGATACAATGCACAGATGGAGAATCTCCTCTTTGGGGCTTCCCGATATCTTTGACAGCAGCAGTCATTTTAAAGCATAAATCTGATCGAGTTATTTAATTAAAAAGAACAAAAGTAAGCAGCGCTGAACCAGCATTTTTGCAGTATATTGATGAAATAGGGAGCGCATTCTCAGTCAGCGGTTCGGAATCGACAAAATTATACTAGGACCACTCCATTTTTTTTTTTTTTGTCAGAGGCTTTTAAAATTGTAACCAAATAGCAATCTTCTTTTGTTAATCTTATGTTTTCGTAAAAAAACCAGAAGACGCTGCCATGATAAGGAGCCTAGGTTACCAACTGTCAACCTATATCTGCGCTGAGTATCTGCGACCTATGAGAAATTGTTGTGCCTATGCTCTATAACTATCGCTTTTATAAAATTCAGGGACAAACTAAATAAATAAGAAGGGTGGCGCAACAGAGCGAGGAGCCCCTGGGTCTAGCGCATTTCTCACAATCATGCCTTGTGAGGGAATGGAGGGGACCTACAATTTTCTGCCGGTTCCGTACGGCTAATTGAGAACCTTTTCATTGCAATAAATTTATTAACGGAGGACTTGCCAATTCCTCGCGAAACCCGATACTCGTGGAAAAACATTCAAACATTTTCGGCTGGTTTCTAACCTCTACTACTCAGGGATAAACGATAGAAAGAAATACTACAAATTAAGTAGGATTTCATTCTGGTTTCCACAGTTTCTCGATGGATGTTATCGATGCGATAGTTAAAAAACATGATTACAGGGCATTTGCAGAAAAAATGCTCTCCATTTTCTCCATTTTTCTTATAATTCTCAGAGTATTGTATGATTCAAACCCAACACGTTTAGATGCTTGAAAATGAGAACCGCTTATAACGTTTAGTCTGTCGGCACAACAGTGTGCTCTTGACAGAGCAATCGCTGATTGTAGCCCTCGCTGAGAACCCTGAGAGACAAAGCTTTAGTTGATTGGCGATTGCGTTTCCTCCTGCACCGTGATAGGCTCGGATCCAAACGAAAGTCAAAGAATTTAGTTGAGTGGTGATCTCGTTTACTGTTGTGCATGGCACAGGCCTAGAACCCAAACGAAAATCAAAGAATTTAGTCTTCCGGTCGTATTCAGAGATTTCTTGCATTACAAGATCACTGTCAATGTAGTTAGGTTAGGTTAGGTGGAAGTGGCTGTCAGCCAATGAGTAATGCCTACGTACATTGCCTGACACACTTAGGCCGCAAGGGCCCATTGTGATACCACAGAGATCAGCAAGTTAATCACCTACTGATCCTAGAAATCCGATGTAAGATTAACGAGTTGATCACTCATTATTCTTTCATTTCGGGACTAGGAGGTGATTAACCGGCCACGTGGAACTTTTTATGTATTTTGAAAGACTTATGGTCTATTTAAGCTAAGTCACTAGTATCATCGAAGAAGAATTCACCGAGATGAGTTTTCCTCCTATGAAGTAGTGCAGGACATGAGCAAAGAAGGTGTTGAACGGTTTCTTCCTCTTCTTATGCAGCTTCTGCAGAAATAATTGGAAAACACATCAAGTCTTTTGGCGTGTCTTCCTATTAGACAGTGTCCCGTTAGAACACCTATGGAAGAACCTAGATACATGCGGTTAGGAACAAACGAACTTTTCAAGCATCGATGTCGATGTAGTTAGAGCAGACACAAATATTTTTCCCTATCCAGCCGTTCTTCGTTGTGCAGCTTATAGCCATTTGGATAGCATACATCTCCGTTAAGAGCACTGACGCATATGTGCCTAATTTCATTCAGTCGTAAGTCATCCTTCACAAAACTATCACAATATTTTCCTAGTTCAGACTTCAGATTCTAGTGTGAACCAGTTTTGAACTGAAGGGACTGTTGACGATGTACCTTCAACTCAGTTTGAGCTTTGAGATCATCGTATCGGACAGGACTATCGTAGTCATTATGTCAAAGCTCAGAAACAAGTTTTTTTAAAAGAAAAACGGTCTTGAAAGCACTTCCCATAATGCAGGTATGATTCCATGATACGAGAATCGCGCTGGACCGCTATTTACCCCGCTCTGTTGCGCTACCTATATATTATTTATATCAAAAATTCAGGTAATTTCATAATGAATGTCTATAAGACCAAGAATTTCATTTTTTTCGCTGCTTTGAAGCACAATTTAATGCTATATCTAACTAGGTCCTTTGAAACAAAGTTTACAATTGAAGTGAACAAATAAGTTGCAATTTAAGTGTTTATTTTCCTTACAGAAAGAAGAGAAATCTACTTCATTGCAATAATTGATGTATTAACACAGTATGGAGTCAAAAAACAGGTACAGTCGGAAAATCAGTGCACATTATACCTATACATTTTAATTTTTTTTTTTTTTTTGAGTTTTTTCTTGAACGGTTATTTAATTTGATATATTTTTCAAAACAAAAGGCGGCCAAAGCAGCAAAAACTGTCAAATACGGAAGTAATGTTGATGGAATCTCTACATGTGATCCCGAGCAGTATGCTAAACGATTTATCGAATTTATGGACAAAGCTATTGAGTAGACAAAGCCATAAACACCACGAAATTAAAAAAAAAAAAAACAACAATATATATATAAATAAATCAGTAAAAAACCTGTGTATGTGCAGAGTAAAATAGAATAATCTGTTGAAAAAAAAACTAAAGAGCAACATTCTCTATAAAATGAACCACTGTATATGAATTGTAATACCATTTTCATTTTTTTTATGATAATTCTTCGTTTTTATTTAATTTTTAAAACCTTGATAAAGGATATATGTTTTGTTTAGAAATTATTTTTCTGTACATGTATAGTTTAACACTAAAAGAATGGTTATTTCTCTTTTCAAAAAAACAAAGTTTAGCAATCCGTTTAAATCAAATAAAATGATATATTTGATCTCGAACAACAGCTGTGAAGTCTTATATTTCTTAAATATATATTCACCCCTGTTACGTAAGTCACTATCTTAAAACGAGAATAAATCGAAAGTGCTAGCCGGCGTTAAAAATTAACGTTTAAGGGAGAGGGGGCGGTTAAAAACAATTACATACGTGTGTTGCTTTGCAATGCTTCAATTTCTTAGAATAAGATTGTTGCTATCATTTGTGCATAGTTTTTTTTTTTTAGAAATGTCCTGATATTTTAGTTCGTTGTAGTCCTTTGGTCGCCACAAAGCTATTAAAAAAAAAAGAAATAATAACTCAACTTACCTTCGGAGCCTACTATGTAACTGATTCGTATGCTCAAGACTCATTTTCCATAGCTCTAAAGGACGTAAGACCAAATGGAAAGAATCATTTCCCTTTTCAATTGATTTTTATTTGTTTCCAAATTTTGACTAAAACTGTTTCCTAGCTTCAAAATCTATGAGAGTTAGAAAATAAATTTAAAAACATCCCACCTCCTTATGTAAAATATTTCCTTTCAAAATACAATGCACAAGAAATGAAGAGCGAAGGCGGAATTGTTCTTGAATTTTTATTCAAACGTCAATTTTATCGCCGGGAGCCGTCTCGTTTTAGCAAGAGACTTTTTTTTAGACTTCCATATCAGGAGTTATTTAGCCAAAAGTCTTATGAAGAATATGACGTTTGTTCTTTTAACATATATTCAGAAAAATGTGTGTTGTTTTCGGGTTTTCCAATAAGGACTAGAAAACATTCTTTTTAATGCAAACCATTTGAGGCATTACAATAAATTCTCTTGAAGTACACTCAAAACCTTTTTTGAATCGAACTATAATTCTTCTTCATGTAGTCACGCAGTCTCTACGATTTTATAATCCAAAAAAAAAACTAAACTATCTAAGCTTTGTTTAGTCAATCACTTCAAAGGCCCGTCGTAAGAACTTCGAACCAAAGCCAAAACGGACTTTTTTTCCTAATAATAGGCGCCCTCGAAGTGAATGCAAGCCACGAATTTTTTATGCTATTGATAAAACTTATAAAAAGTTCTTAATATTTCTCGCCATGCAGTCATTACGAAGATGTTCTTCTTTTTGGGTTATTGATTTAATTACACGAAAAAGTAATGAGACAAAAGACGGCTAGCTGGAAGATATAATAAATGTGTTACAAGTATGGTTCAGTTAGTTTCTTTTTCTAATTTAGTTCAAGATGAGGATGATTTGCATCCATTGCTCATTCAATTTGAATACTTAAGAGAACAAACGAAATGAGAAATATAGTGAAGACGACTTAGCAATGTTATTGATAATTATTTCAAACAAAAGGCTAATGTTCAATATAAACATATGAATTTCTCCAAAAAAGGAAAAGTATTTAATTTATTTAAAAAAAAACTTGTTTTGAAAATATTCTTTCTATTCTATTCATCAAAAGGAGAATAGATTATACTAAAATTGAGTTCATCATACTCATTATTAATGGAGTAAATACGTATATAGTATGCTAAAAATGAATATATGTACCTATGTTTATGTAATTTGAACGAAAAACGACATTAATATAAATTTGTTGAAGATACAATGATACATTGCTGCTAAAATACTATTCAAAAAGAAGCATAAAAATAAAAAAAGAAACTTATAAATGTTACGAAATAATAATAAACTAACTTTTCCTAATATTTACTTAACTTAACACTTATCACTACCATCCTAAAGCAAACGGCATTTATTCAAATTATTTAAATTTTATAAAAGGCAGATGCTGAGAAGCATTAAAAATTCTGTGAAGTGAAGTTAAAACCACATCTCTCTCTTTATTACTATTAATGAATGAAAATTTCCAATTTCACTTATTTAAAATGAATAAGAAATGAGTCTTTTTTTAATATCTAGTCTTTCTAATTACCTACATACATTTTTAATTATTAATAAACATTACTTTAACAGAATGTTGAATGTCGTCAAATAATGCCATGGAACACAACTCTCAGAATGAAATTTATAATAGAATATTAAAACGACAACAATAATAAAATGAATTTCTTACTTGTGTGTTCAATGTATGTGAGTAATGAGTAAGCGTGGAATAAAAAAGAAAAACAAAAATAGAAGAAAACAGAAACAAAATCACTGAATTAATCACTTTACTTTGAACTTTTAACAAGAAAAGAGAAATAAAATCAAAACCAAAATTTTGAAAGAAAATTAAGTCATTTTGTGTAAATTGTCCTTAAATGTTAAATAAAAATTATATAAAACAAATTTGTTTGCATTGTTCTCAATTTTTAATTTTTTTCTTTTCAATTTAGAGCTTGAATTTGACAACAGCCAACAGTGGAGTCCTGGGGACAAGCGCAATTTTTTAAATTCTTCTCTTATAAGGAATAAAGAGGAAATACCAGCGCTTTTAGTGGTAGCACATGTACTAGAATGACTCTCCAATTCCTAGCTAGAGTCGATAATCATGGGAAACCAAACAAATATGTATTGGCACTTCGTCTTCGAACTCTTAAGTGCAAAGCAGACAATACACCATAGGTATTTCAGCTTTAGAAACTCAGAGAAACCAAGTCCATTTGTATGAGTATGATCTTTGGGTCTACCTATTGGAGAAGTTTACATAAATGAACCAAGAGCCTGAACTAAAAAATTTTTCTTTAGAATTTGGTTATGGAATTTTTGGTTGCAAAACTGCGATCTTTATTGGCACCCAATACAAATCCTGTCGGCCGTAACCAAAATTGCGAGTTTGTGAGTTACAAAATCCTTTCACAAGTGACTTATGAATTTAAAAATTTTAGTACATGAGCAGCTGGTGGCTTGGATTCTGCTTGCCTGGCTAGCAGAAATTTCAGTAGGGAACTGCAACCAAAATTAACTTTTGTTCTTTTCCTTATTAGAAGCCTTTGAAAAATGAGTATCTAATTCTAATTGCGCAACGACACACTAAAAGTCATCAGGTTGAGAAGGAAAAACAAGCATATCTACATATTTTGGTCAGATAATCGTAAGGTTAGTACCGACTCCTGGACTCCACGGCAACGGATGGCAGAACTTGAGTAGAGGACATTGAAATTTCCAATAATAAAGTTCATAGCAGTGAGATTGGACTTCAAGACTTCGGGCAATCTTCATTGAACTTACTCATGATCTTGAAGAAATCGTGACTGCAGGTAGGTACTCCGGTACTCACATAAAATGCAGAAGCTCTTAAAAGTGATAAGCAAATCTGAAACTAAGAACTGGCAGATCTCTATAGGTTCGTTCGTTAACCACTACCGAGAGTTGACCCAGGTTCGTTTGACAACCCTATGAACTGTCAAGAGAAGATTGGATTTTCATTTTTCAAAAATGCTAAACCTCGAAATTGCCACGCAGTCCAAAGTCATTCGAAGAAAAATGTAGCCCTGCTCGCTACCTCAACTCACCCAAGTAAAAATTTGGGCTACTTCCTTGCCGTTAGAAAAATTTGGAGGGCCCACTAATTTCGCCCACAATTCCGAATAAATCTTTTTCTACTACACAAGCCTACGTTAAATGTGAGTCAGAATTTGAGACATTGAAGCAGGGTTGCAAAAGCTTAAGCTAATTTATAGCTTAAGTGTGAATTTAATTCACAAGCTAATTTGCGAATTATGAATTGGAAAATATTCAATTCATAAGCTAGCTTGTGAATTGAATGTTTTTCAATTCATAAGCTAGCTTGTGAATTGAATGTTTTCCAATTCATAAGCTAGCTTATGAATTGAATATTTCTCAATTCATAATTCACAAACTAGATTATGAATTGAATATTATCCAATTCATAATTCAGTAACTAGCTTATGAATTGAATATTTCTTAATTCATAATTCACAAAGTAGCTTGTGAATTGAATATTTCTCAATTCATAATTCGCAAAGTAGCTTGTGAATTAAATATTTTCCAATTCTGAAGCTAACTACTAGCTTATAGCTTATAGATTTTTTAATTCATAAACTCGCAACCCTGCGATTGAAGAAACCAGCCAAAAATTATGATAACAATCGATCGCACAAGTCAAGTCATTTCCAACTGAGGTACCAGGCGCACATAAATCGCAGTTAGCAGAAGGTACCAGCAAGCGACCCAGAGTTTTTTTCTATTTTTCCTTGTGCATATAGCGAACAATAAACAAAGTACGTGTGTGTTTGGCACACTCCAGTTTTAAAATGGTGTTTAAGTCGAGATTTGAGCATATTATTGAGTAAAAGACATTGTTAGTAGCATGCTTATACCAAGAAATAAAAAGAAGGAGAGAGGGCAGCTGGGAGGTGCTTCCATTGACAGTTTACAGATAAACGCCCAAATCTCGACATAGTATGTGTGAGCGTATTTATTTTTCTTCTCATTGCTTACTGTCTTGATTGTATTGTGCATGCGCTTGGGCGCTTGGCGCTTGCCTTCCTCGTTCCCTCAGCCTAGAATAAAATATACTCAATTCTCGACTATTATAACAAACTTAAAACTGGTTTGAAGAGAGTTTTTGAGTGTCATGCACGATGGACATACACTAGCTTCGCACAGATAAAAGAAAAGGCTTTTTGTTGGTTGCTTGTGTATTCTGAGATTTCCGTGCGGCTGGTAATTCAGTTGGGAACTGCTTGCTAAAGCGAAGTGGTCGCATTCGTGGCATGTGCCATGGAGTCTACACCAAAGTTACGAAGATAAAGACAACAAATAGGGTAAACGCACTAGTACCCGGACACTTAACTTTTTTCTCAACTTTGACTTCAAACCATTTTGTAACCATAAATGCTACAGCGAAAACTTTTATTGATTGTAAGAATACAGACATTTCTCAATAATGTGGCGTTCAAGTAAATTGCAAAGAGATCATTGTTAAAATAAATAAAATAACAATTCAGAAAAGTTCCATTTGCGTTAGTACCCGGACAGCAAAGTTTAGTACCCGGACGCCTTTGTTTTAGTACCCAGACACAATCATTTTAAGAGACAAGCCCTGTCTGGATACTGAAAATATAAGATAAGCGCACATTTTTTGTATCCATACAGGGCTTGTCTCTTAAAATGACTAAATCTCTCAATGATTAAGTCTCTTAAATTGACTGATCTAGTATCCGAACGCTTTTATTTCAGTATCCATACACAATTATTTTAAGAAACAACCCCTGTCCGGGTACTGAATATGCATGATAATCGCACTGTGTTAGTACCCGGACAGCATGTCTGGGTACTGAAAAACATATTCAATTTTGGTTAGTTCCCGGACACCACAAATAATGGCAAAGATTTTATTAAATTTGGTTTTTTTTTGTAAATTGTTTTAGTTAATCATATTTCCAACGAAACCAATGTCTTTCCATTACAATAGATTAACGATTACTTGTTAAATTGCTTACTACTAAAAACTGTTCCCACTATTTTTTTCTTACCTAAATCGACAACGAGACCGCATCTTCAAACCTTAAACAATAAAATGATGCGTAGTTCCTAAAGTACGCATTTAGAGTACCAGAAACTTTGCATGCAGGTATAGGACACATTGAAGGACCCATGTATGTTGTTGTTTGTGGATTTTTTTGTGTGATGTATCTATTAATCGCAAAAAAAGGTCAATGTGTCCGGGTACTAACACTGTCCGGCTACTAGTGCGTTTACCCTACCTCAGTTGGAAATGACTTGAAAACAAAGTACATTTACATGTGCGATCGATTGTTATCATAATTTTTGGCTGGTTTTTTCAATGTTTCCAATTCTGAATCACATTTAACGTAGGCTTGTTTTCTAAAGGCAAGGAAGTAGCCCCAAATGTTTGCTTGGGTGAGTTGAGGTAACGAGCAGGGCTACATTTTTCTTCAAATGACTTTGGAATGCGTGGCAATTTTGAGGTTTAGCATTTTTGAAAAACGAAAATCCAATCTTTTCTTGACAGTTCATAGGGTGTCAAACGAACCTGGCCAACTCTCGTTAATGGTTAACGAACGAACATATAGAGATCTGCCAGTTTCAGTTTTGCTTATCACTTTTAAGAGGTCCTGTATTTTATAGAACTGCCTACCTGCGTTCGCGATTTCTTCAAGATCATGGCTAAGTTCAATGAAGATTGCCCTACTTTTGAGGAAATATTTTTCTGATGTTCCGCGGTCTTGAAATCCAATCTCACTGCAATGAAATTTGTTATTGGAAAAAATGTCCTCTAATCAAATTCTGCCGTCAGTCGCCATGGAGTCGGTACTTACCTTACGATTATCTGACCAAAATATGTAGATGTAGATATGCTTGTTTTTCCTTCTCAACCTGATGATTTTTAGTGTGTGGTTGCGCTATTAGAATTAGATGCTCACTTTTCAAAGATTTCTAGCAAGGAAAAGAACAAAAGTTAATGTTGGTTTCAGGTCCCTTCTGAGGTTTCTGCTAGCCTGGTACCTCACCCGAAAATTGCTTTTAAAATCGTAATTTTCGTAAATTTCCCCGCCCATTTACTAGTTTGTTTAGAGCGGTTTGGACCAGATCCGTAAGGACGTGAGCATGTTTACCAGATACCGCAATGGAGACGTCATCTGCATATGCAATCACTTTGAATCCCTTAGCTTCTAAGTCAATTAGGAGTTCTTTGACGACCAGATTCCATAGAAGAGACAAGAGAGGATAGGACTCCGCCTTGCGGTGTTCCTCTACTGACAGATCTCTTTGCAGAGAGGTTTCCTAGATTTGAGATGATTCTCCTGCTTTTTAGCATTGGCTTTTTAACCAAAAGAAGCAGCGGTTGGCAAGAGTGTTCTCCGTTTCATCCCCGCACTAATGTCGTTTTTCGTGTCTATAATGGATCGTAGGTAGGTGAAGTCTTGTATTAGCCTGAAATCGGGCACGTTCAAGAACTTATTGGATAGCCTATCTTGGATATTCGTATCACCAATTGTTGTTTCTATTCAGTTTGACGTGATTGCCTTTTTGTGAGTGGAACACCTATGGCTCTTAAAAAATATTCCTTGAAGAAAATTTTCTTTTTGACATTTGAGTAACATGTGCAAGTGCTTCTAGAGTGGATTCTCACTTGAAATTGAGAAGTGGCTTAGAATCATGAGAAGCGATCTTCTTGCAGCAACGAAACGCTTTCAGCACTGGACGCCTTTGGACGGTTCTTTTTGTCCAATGGAAAGTAACATAAGTGTGTCGGTGTCCGTATACCGGCAGCCACCTCAAACCTAACCTAACCTGGTACCTTTACACAAAATCCAATTTGTGGTACCTACTGTACAAGTACATTGCAGTATGAGTTGACGTAATACCAAATGCCTTGAATCTGAAAACTTCCAGCCCAGTCCCTAGAGAACTTGTCACAACGTATGAAACTTTATTCACTAATTCAAAACCTTAAGACTGAGGTCAGTAGGTACATTAATATGATTTATATCAAAAAACAGCAAAAACGATGCCTCTCTGCATTCAAATGCCCTATACATAAAAAAAAACTGCCACACTCGAATTCACAAAAAGCAAATAAATTATTCAACTCAGTTCTGATTTACCCACGTAAATTATGACTCACAGTTGACATGTATCATCTGATTAAATGAATTAACAGTCAGCTAAGCAGACTGAAAGAAAAAAGAGAGAGTGTTCGATCAAATCATATCACAGGAGATTGTGGTTTGAATGTTCCAGCCTTCGTTTAATTACGGTTGGCCCGGCAATATTTGAAGGTCAGCCTTTTGTTTTTACTCCTACAGTATAGAGTATACACAATAAGAATAACAAGTGCGTCAGCGAAAAACAATGTCATTCTGGAGCTAGAACTATTAATTCATTTATTGCGTTTTGAGATCCCCATAATGAAGACCCTTAGTTTTTTATTAAATTAATCGTTGAGCTTACACTTGACAGTATTTAATATAACGAGCCAAGTTGTGGTTCGTGCACATTAATAACGTTTGTTTTCGTAAGAAGCCAGTTACTGCAACAAGTAGATAATTAAAGGCCTTTATATAAATATGCAAACTGGGTAGGGTGTCCCTTGTTTTTAAACTTTTTGATAAAAGCAACGAGTACTGAAAAACTGAGCTTGTACTAAGCGATACACTTTGCTTGTCCAGACGGGTTATGCTCATAGCGTTATGCTGTTTTTCAATACAATTTGCAACACAAAATGGAGAAACTGCGTGAGGAACGAGATAACAACGTCTGGACTTATATAGGGATAACAGCATAACCCGTCTGAACAGGCACAAAGGAATGAATGTATAGCTAGGAGTTCTGTACTGCACTTCGACATTGTAGGCCTATTTAGCCCTTTGTTTAATTAAGTGCTAATCCTTTAATTATATAGTACCTTACCTACTCCGAAACTAAAGGTCTGGTTTGCGTTTAGGAATCTTAGCTGCCTTTCATCACTGTAGTATATGAATCCTAGGCGCCAATGCGTTTGTTGCACGAGAGAGTTAGTAAATGCTTCCGGTTCGTTACAGTATCTGTCACACTTACGAATAGTACCTATTTTGAGGTGTTTCCTTAGCCTGCAATGTCCAGTTAGAAAAACAGCTCAGCCAGCGTTCTAAAATTGTTCTTGGTTAAGTTTACAACGTCTGTACCGTTTCTGTATGTCCAGACTTGGTGTGTCCAGACTTATATTAAGAACCATTCCACACTCTTCAGCTAAACAACGTTTCCATTCTTTAAAAAAGTCTATTTTTCCTCGTACCATTTTTATGGCCATAGTTTTAAGAAGCCGCTGTTGAGGCATTTGCATGACATGGAGAGCATATAGTCAATTTAAGCAAATAGTTCGGTGAGTTGGGAGGGAGATGAAATGCTCTTTTGAGGTAGTACCTTAGAAGTTTTTCCACCGACAAATATTCTGATCCTCCCCATACCTGAGCCTCAGTGGCGCTACAGTTTCAAAAACACGATATTTACCACGATATTTACTACTGTGCCTTATGAATTAATTGTCGAAGCATTTTTTCCAAGGATAATTTATCTTTAAAATGTTTATCCATTTTCATATTTTGAGTGAATAATACACCAAGATATTTGAATTCTTTTACAACTTCAACGACATTCCCTTCGAAAAACCACTTTTCCTTTACAGTCTGTCTTCTCCCTTCTTTATAGCCATAACTTTGGATTTATCCGGGTTTACCACAAGACTCCACAGCTTACAGAACTCATGGAGCCTATTTAGCATCGAATGAAGAGTTTCATGTGAGTTTGCCAACATCATTATATCATCTGCAAAAAGAAGGGCTTTAATTTGCAGTCCCGCAAAGTCTATGCCACTAGGAAGCCAATAGACGAAGTGGTCAATAAAGAGTGCAAACAGATCGGGGCTAAGTGGGCAGCCTTGCCTTACCCCTGTTTTGGTTGCTAACCAATCAAATTTTTCAGCACCTTCCAAACTGACGATTTCGTATCTCCATAGATATTTTAGATGACTTGACCAAATTTTTAAAGACATTTTAATTTCGTACAGGTTATACATTAGGGAATCCCTGTCTATCGTATCGAACGCTGCCTCGGCTTATTATCGATTGATGGTAACTGTCAATGATGCCAGTCAGTACTTCTACCTACTAAAGTAACAACTTGTTTCATAAGACAAATTATAGAATCAAAGTCGCAGATGAATAAAAACCTGAAAAATTAGGAACACCCTATTCATGTGTGGGAAATTCTTGTCCAAATTTGTAATTTTATGGTATTATCTGCCTGCACGCATGACCTCTTTTTTTGAATAAAGTATAGTATATCTCCTGCATGAAGGTTGCAAATGACTGTTTTTCCGGTTCACCAATAGGTCAGTAGTTATATCGCCACTCGCATCTCAATACAACCTGAAGTTGCAGCTCTATCTCAAAGAAAATTAATTGCAATATGCCGCAATTTAACAATAAGATTTGTTATGCAATTAGATCATTTACCTTTCTACTTCGTTTAGCTTTAACTTTAAATTTCTTATGTTCGCTGCAGCAAATAAAAAAAAACCTTGAGTTGCGACTATAGAAGGTTAGCAAATACGTACAGGAAGTAAAACTACTTTACGTGACTACTTCGCAAGGCATAAAATAATAAAGAAAACCAATATAACAAGTCTAGAGTAAGGCTGAAAGAGTTTAACTGACACCTTAAATTCAGTCATTTATCGACTGATAAATTGTTTGGTTGGTGACAGTTTTTGAGTCGCGATTAACCGCAGGAAATGCATAGTTGATATTCCTTTACTTTTTAAATTGATTTCAAATTAACTGAGAGAAAAAAAAAATAGCTTCGAGGGAGCCCAGTCGAAATTGCCTTATCTAACTTAATTTGTAAAGGCAAAATCACTACCTTGCCGCAATAGAATCTGTGATGGTTCTACTCTGTGGTCGTGGGCACTGATATAAAAGTGCGTTTTTGTACTAAATCGATTTCCAATTCGAGCTGCTCTAAGACCGAAACAGCAAAGCGATAATGACCATGAGACCATGAGGTTCTTCTCCACTAACATGTTGGCGCATATCAATTTATACCGACGGCGACGCGACGGCTCGAAAATGGAAGCTGGGACAGGTGCAGGTTTTTTCTCAGAAAGCCTTAACCTAGCCAGTTCATTCAAACTTCCAAATCATAGCAGCGTCTTCCAAGCCGAGATCTTGGCAATTACAAACGCTGCCAGTGTCCATGATGGCGCTATCACATGCTGATATCACTTTTTTCTATAATAGCCAAGCAGCAATAAAAGCAACTTCTGCCATTCTTGTCAAATCAAAGCTTGTTTCTTGCTGTCGCGCAGAACTAAGGGTTCTTGGCACACAGAATAACGTTAGACTCTGCTGGGTTCCCGGTCACAGTGGTATACCGGGAAACGGAAAAGCGGACGAACTAGCGAGAAAAGGATCAGCACTTGATCCTTCTCTCAATGATCAATCAATCAGGATTCCACCTTTTGAAATTAAGCAGATCATTGGTAAAAAAATAATGCGAACATCCAATGAAAGATGGGAATACCCCGATTCCTGTGTTACTTCTAGGAAACTATGGCCGAAACACGATAAAAACGGATCTGAAAAGCTACTATCATTGAAAAGGCTTTCATTACTATCGCTTATCAGTATCATAACTGGACACAACCTGCTAGGTTACCACATGACCTGTGCAGAGGATGCAATGCCGAAGATGAACATGAGGATACCACTCACTTCCTTTGTCACTGCCCAGCAATCTGCCACACCAGGAAAAAATTTCTATGCAATTACTTTTTCAATTAACTAGAAGAATTGTCAAATACTCCAGGAAACAGCCTGTTAAACTTCATTAAGGCTACAAAATGGTTAAAAACTGACTAGACATAAACTCATAGGTTTCTAGGACGCTACAATACTCCAGGGTATCACAATGGATCTACGTTGATCAAAGTGTGATGGAAATAAGATCAACCATCAGCCCATTCTACCTAACCTAACCTAACATGTTGGCGAAACGGGTGCTTCATTTTTGAAACAACTTTTCATTGCGAAAGTTTTTATAGTGCAAAACGATTAATTTTGTTGGATGGTGCCGGTGGTAGGTTACTGACTTTCTGCAAAAATTTGAAGCGATAAACAAAAACCACTAGATGGGTCACTTTTCAATAAGTCATCCCTCTCATAATCGGCTCTATCGAGGTAACCGTCGGTCGGAGCGGAGTTTTCTCCGCAACGCATCATTTTCGGAGATTCAATTTTGCTTCGAAGTAAAGGGTTTTCCAGTAAGAGCGATATGATTTCCTTTTTGAAAAAAACACACTTTTTTTAAGGAAATTCAAATATTTTTTATTAAATGTGCAGTTCAATCAATACAATTAAGTTTAAAATACAAAGTCATTCAAATGGCCACCACGACTTTGTCTTCAGCAAAAAATTCGATGAACCCAATTTTTCGAGAACTTTTTCCACTAAATCAAGTCGTATATATCATGAATGGAACGTTCAATATTGACTTGTAAGGCTGAAAGAGAATCTGGTTTATTTTTAAAGACCAATGACTTCAAATAACCTCACAAGAAATAGTCTAATGGTCTTAAATCACAACTTCTTGGAGGCCATTCAATATCACCATTTCTCGAAATAATCGAATCTCTAAACTTTTTTCGCAATAATTCAATTGTTACATTTGCTGTGTGGCACGTAGCCCCGTCTTGTAGAAAATAAATGATGTCAAGATCAACTTCTTCCAATTTCGGCTATAAAAATTAGTTATCATCGATCTATACCGCTCTCCATTGACAGTAGTGGTGTTACCAGCTTCATTTTGAAAGAAGCACGGAAGGATGATTCCACCTGCCCAAAAACCAAACTGTGAATTAAGGTGAATGTAATGGTTTTTCATGAATATTTTGTGGATTTTCATCGCCAGTTTTGTTTATTAAACACACTAGTCACATAAAAGTAAGCCTATTCGGAAAAGATGATTTTCTTAAAAAAATCGTTATCGATTTCAAGTTGTTCCAAGGCAAAATCAGAATATAACTTTAGTACCATAAAAAGCTCCTACAAATGCGTTTAAAAGTCACGGAAGCCCTAGCCCGGAAGTAGGCAGCACGCCGCGGATTTAACCGCGTAGTTACAGTTCCATTCAGACACCGCAGTGTCCAGAGCTGAGCAGACTCTACCCGTCCCCTAAATCTTGTCTTATCCAGTTTCCATGCGCATAAGAGGATGAAAGCTGATAATTTTTTTTTAAAACGCTGTATCAGAGAAATATGTACATACACACAAATATATACATATACAAAAAGTTTAACCTTGATTAGAAAGGATGAGCTTATTTTGGCAAGACATCATAGCCGTACATCATGTGTAATGGTGTGGGGAGCTATTACCTACTATGGCACGATCGAATTGGAGATTTTGTCTACAATAATGAACGGAAATAGCTACAAATGTTTGCTGGAACGGGCATTTCCAAAAATGAAAAACATTTTTGGACCTCTGACTTGGATTTTTCAACAAGACAATGCCCCACTCCACACTAGCAGGGTTGTCAAAAGCTGAATCCAATCAGAAGGCGTGGAACTTTTGTCATGGCCGCCATATTCACCGGACTTAAACATTATTGTAAACGTTTGGTCATGGCTATCTCGTAAAGTTTATGAAGGCAGTAGACAATTTGAAGACAGAGACACTTTAATTGATGCTATTCGTAGTGCCTGGGCACAAATTTCATACGATTATTTAAAAAAACTGTATGATTCTACTCCAAACCGTCTAAAAGAGGTTATATCCAAAAATGGCGGACATACTCTTAATGTAACCAAACGTTATTAGTAAATATTATAAAACCATAAAATGTAAACATTTCATCCTTTTTTTTTTTTGTTTTTCTAAAAATTTTGCATGTGGCCTCATCCTAGTGGAGCACCTTTTTATACCTATTTTCAGTACCTCATTTATTGATCTTGGGAAATTCCAACAGTCGTTTCGAATAAACCCTTTAAATTTATGAATTTGTAATGGGAAAATACGAACCTATTAACTGGTAATAAACTTTTCCGGGTACAAAACTTCCACCAGGTATAAAAAGCGAAAATCGATCGCAAAATTTGTGGCCTCATCCTAGTGGTTGGCAGTGTATGTTGAAAATTTACCAAAATATGGTGGCTTTCAACAATAAAGCAATTTTTTTCAACTACTTAGATTTTTGGGAAGAAATTTTTTGTGTCTGTTTAAACAAAACGTTACACATCTGATTTACACTATTCGCATTGATGATGTTAACCATTTAGTTAATTCAACTCGCTGTCTAGCAAGTCCGATACTCCCATACGCCAAAAGTATTTAATGTGGGCTTGCTTCAGCTGTGTGCTTGCATTTCTAAACTAATATATAACATAAATTAGTTTCTCAAATGATGACTCAACTTGCCATAACAAATCTAATGTAATGTTCAGTTGCAAAAAAAAAAAAAATTGAACCTGATTCACTTTTAAAGACTGTCACGCTGTCGCATTTTATTTCATTTTCGCTTTTGCGTTGCGTGTAACTGCAGGTAGCAAATGCATTCGTCAGCGTCTGTTAATTATCTAATGTTTGTGCATGATTATGTTTGAGCCAAGTCAAATGTGGATCATTTCAAAAAAAAGAAACATTGGAGTTATCACATAACGACTACGTAAAAATATTGTTCAATAACAAGCAAGCATCACACGATCGTTAAAGAAACTAGCAGTTCGCCCAAATTAGGTCGCTACTGAGTAACCTTCTTGCCGTTAATACGGAAAAATTGTAAGAGTTAATCTTTAGTAATTTTTGAGTCGCCTTATAATGGCTGTAATAGTGCCCGGCATACGCTTAAAACGACTCTTTAATCATTTATTGCTTATTTTAACTTCACACTTTCACCAACAGTCACGGTATAACTCACGGGCGGATCATTTATGTGAAGCAGATATAAGTGGGAGATCTGAAATCCCTTTGACATGACGATGCTCATATAACTAAAAAGTAAAAAGGAGAAGAGCCACTTTGAAAATATGAAAGGCGTAATGGGTTTTGTTTTATAGGTATAACGTTTACATCAAAGGGTTAATAACGGGTGATTTTTTTGAGGTTAGGATTTTCATGCATTAGTATTTGACAGATCACGCGGGATTTCAGACATGGTGTCAAAGAGAAAGATGCTCAGTATGCTTTGACATTTCAAGAACTGAAGCCGAACGATCTGCCACAACGTCGAATTTTCAGTGAATGGGCCCTAGAAAAGTTGGCAGAAAATCCGCTTTTTTATCGACAAATTTTGTTCAGCGATGAGGCTCATTTCTGGTTGAATGGCTACGTAAATAAGCAAAATTGCCGCATTTGGAGTGAAGAGCAACCAGAAGCCGTTCAAGAACTGCACATGCATCCCGAAAAATGCACTGTTTGGTGTGGTTTGTACGCTGGTGGAATCATTGGACCGTATTTTTTCAAAGATGCTGTTGGACGCAACGTTACGGTGAATGGCGATCGCTATCGTTCGATGCTAACAAACTTTTTGTTGCCAAAAATGGAAGAACTGAACTTGGTTGACATGTGGTTTCAACAAGATGGCGCTACATGCCACACAGCTCGCGATTCTATGGCCATTTTGAGGGAAAACTTCGAAGAACAATTCATCTCAAGAAATGGACCGGTAAGTTGGCCACCAAGATCATGCGATTTGACGCCTTTAGACTATTTTTTGTGGGGCTACGTCAAGTCTAAAGTCTACAGAAATAAGCCAGCAACTATTCCAGCTTTGGAAGACAACATTTCCGAAGAAATTCGGGCTATTCCGGCCGAAATGCTTGAAAAAGTTGCCCAAAATTGGACTTTCCGAATGGACCACCTAAGACGCAGCCGCGGTCAACATTTAAATGAAATTATCTTCAAAAAGTAAATGTCATGGACCAATCTAACGTTTCAAATAAAGAACCGATGAGATTTTGCAAATTTTATGCGTTTTTTAAAAAAAAAAAGTTCTCAAGCTCTTAAAAAATCACCCTTTACTTCCCTTCCAATGTGCATTTTTGTCACAATTCAGGGATTCTAGATATAAGGTCTGTTCGTTGAACTTTCCCCAGGGTTGACCCAGGTTTTCTTGACAACCCTGTGAGTTGTCAAAAAAACATGTGTTTTCCACTCCTCAAAAAACGCTAAGCTACAAACCAACACACATCCCTGTCATTAAAAAAAAAATACATGTCATTTGACAGCCCTCAAATCGCCACAGCAAAAAGCTAGGGCGAGTTTGTGGAAAACCTATGGCAAACCTATGGCTCAAAAAACACTCAATTTGACATTCAGGGCGAATTTAGGTTTCTCAAAAAACGCTTTGTGGCGACCCTAGTGCAACCCCAGGGCTTCAACGAACAAACCTATAATGAGAGAAGCTGTCAGTACTTAGCATGTGTGTAAACAACAATCTTCGTTGGAATGACCAAATTTTTTTGAGTAACAAAAAATGCTAAAAAAAACTTTTAGGTTTCTAAAGACGATGCATGAATTTTTATTCCTTTCTTTCCTTTCTGTTTTGGTTAGAATCTATAAAACCTCCACAGTGATATAGTTATAGTAAAAAACCGTTTCAATAAGCTGAGAACATCCTAAAGTAATAATAAATGAAAGCCTAAATGCCATTAACTATTTATTTTCGAAGTTATAACATGCAAACACATGACATTTGAATTTGAGTGCTCCAACCCTCCAAGTGTTAGTTCACTTGTTGGCTATGACGTTTTCTTATCTTTTCGTGGAGTTGTTCTATTGTTGTGGATATGTTATTGGAAATTAAAACCTCTACTATTCTCTTTAAAAAGTCAGTGTTAAACTTAATATAATAGTTTCTAAATTGGGCCTAGATAAAAAAAAAAAAAAAACTTTATGTTAATTGCCTTAAGCTTTTGAATGTTACGCCCAGCAACGCCCCAAAAAATTATATATTGCCAAAAAGGTTATAAAATGTACTATCTAGTGCAAATTCAATCAGCTGCAGAAACTTGCAGATTGATTTTTAATTAAATTTTAGGTGACCTATGGAATTTATTATTTTTTCAACATTAATCGTGAATAACTTCTGAAGGGAGTACTTTATTGAAAAATATTAAAATACATTTTTTGTAGAGCATCAAATTTTCTTTCAGAAATGAGTTTGCGTTTTACGTATATTGACTTGATCGTTAATTAAAAAAATTTAAAGTAAAAGAGCAAAATCAAAAATACATACCAGTTTTTGAAGCTCAATTACTTGGAAACGGTTAGCGTGACAAAAATTTTCAAAATAACCTTTTTTGAAGGAGAACTAATTTTCTACAAAAAAACCTGTCGATAAATTTGTTTGGCTCAAAATGGTTAAACAGTTTTGACGCTAGAATAAGGTAAGGTCTATGGAATAGAAAACACCATTGATAGATCTCTAGATGGTCCCTACGTTTCAATGTTAATTTTTGAAAAATGTATACGTAGACGTACCTAAAGATGTACATATGGTGCATAAACCTATATTTTTTACACAAAACACTTTTTGAAAAGTCTTATTTCTGTGTTTTGTTAAGACTTTAATTTTTACACAATATAGTACGAGCATACTGTAATAAGTTGTATAAACATATTTAAAATAAAAAAAATAAATATTGCGATAATATAAAAAAACGCACCTTTTACCGAATTTTTTCTAGTCCCAATCGCTAAACTGAAGTAAACCGATCTTGAACCCTTTTACCGAACTTATCTTAAGACATTGAGATACATCAAAACTGATGGCAGTTTCGTAATCAGAGAGCCCAAATCGCATTATGAAAAATAGCCTTTATATGTTATCAAGTGAGTAAGTATTTATGGCCGCCTTTGTTCGGAAGTGATCCGTCTAAACTTGAGTATTATTCCCAAATTTGGTCAGGTGCCACCCCTCCTTCCTGATAGGTGACAAAACAAACTGATAGATGACTTCCTGTTCAATTGTGAAATTGATTGATTTCTAGCTTCACTCGCTTTTTTTCTAGTAAAAAATTACCCTTTCTTGGAGTGCTCATCGATTTTACTTTGAACCCAACTTCGGAACTACAATCAAATGAAAATGATAAAAAAAAAAAAAAAACTACAATCTTTTCTCAAATTTCTTTTTTTATTTGAAAGTAAATGGAAAACAATTTCATTCAAAAGGCTGCATCGGCTGGCCATGCAGTAACCTACACGATCGGTTCAATTTTTACGCACATTATCGATTGTGTGCAGCTGTATTTCACCAATGGCTTCACGAATATTGTCCTTTAAAGCGTCAATTGTCTCTGGCTTGTCGGCATACCACTTATCTTCGGCACCCCACAAATAATAGTCCAACGGTGTCAAATCGCAGCTCCGAGGTGGCCAAACGACATCAGCTCTGTGGCTGATAATGTGATCTTCAAAAACAGGGCGCAAAACATCGAGCGTAGCTTCGGCTGTGTGGCACGTAGCGCCGCCGTTCTGTTGGAACCAAATTTTGCCAATATCTTCCTCTTCAATTTTTGAGAACAAAAATTCGTTCAACATGGCCCGATAACGATCGCCATTGACTGTAACGGCCACTCCTTGCTCATTTTCGAAAAATTGGCCAATTATGCCTCTGGACCGAAATCCTCACCAAACAGTGCATCGTTTTGAGTGTATCTGCTTTTCAATGTATGCGTGCGGGTTTTCTGTGCCCCAAATGCGACAATGTTGCATGATTACATACCCGCCATGATCTAAATGAGCTTCATTTTAAAAGATGATTTTTTGGGCATCTTCTCTAAGTTGATCGCAGGCCCACTTAGCGAAGCGAAAACGCATTGGATGGTCAATTGGCTTCAACTCCTCAACCAATTGGACTTTGTATGGCGTCATACTAAGGTCTTTATGTAAAATTCGTCTCAATGATGTCTCCGAAATGTTCAATTGTTGAAAACGACGGTGAATTGATGTTGATGGTGCTTCACGTACACTTTCTGCCACAGCAGCAATTTTCTGCGGCGTACCGTGTACGCGCTGTTTTTGGCTTTTCACGCTTTGGTTTATCAATGAGGATGCCAGTTTCTTTCACTTTTTCACATGATAACGAACATACGGAGTTGACGGTGCTTCTCTTCTTCCAAAATCCGTACTAAATTTTCTGCAACATTACCATAATTTTCAAAGTAATGTCGCTATATTTCCCAGCGCTGTTCAAGCGTATACACAATCATATTCGTTTAGCGGAAGGATAAAACTAATTTATATGTCAGATCAGACATGAGCTAAGTGTTAACATTCACGAAATAAGCACAAGTTGAAAAAAAAAAACGTTAGATTCAATTGTGGGACTTCGCAGAGAGTGCTATAGAGTAAAAAATTCGCCTTTCTAGGAGTACTCATCGGTTTTACTCCGAACCCAACTTCGGAACTACTGTCAGACTTGAAACCATTTAATACAACTCGTATTGAAGGGTAGGAAAGGTGGAACTTTTGCTATACGAAAGCCGCACTGTCCATTGAGAAGTTTTCGTTTCTTAAGATAATTTATCATTTATCAACGTTTTCATCTCCTACGAAAGAAGAGCCGTCTGTGCACTTGAACGTTAATTGGGAAGGGAGGAAGTTTCGCCTTTTTTTGACCGGCTCACTGAAGAGCAGAAAGTGTTGCGGCTATTCAACAATCATGGATCAATAGTTGAAGAACTTAGTGCTTCTTGATACCTTTCGCTTTATGCAAAGGACCCAGATCCTGTATATTGGTAAGAACTTTAATTATAACATTGTTCCATATTAGCATTTGTGTAGTTTTTCTCCCTGATTACAGCAACCATTATGTAACCTTTGTAAGAAGTCAAAGTCAGTAAAAAAGCCTTCTGATGGTTGTTATCGGCACACCTTGGCCACGACCATCTTGGCCATCATACTGGTGACACGATCAAAAGCATTGTCACTAAAGCAGAATGCACGAAAATCTGGATAGGAAGCTAATGCCTGTAACACAGTCTAGTCTATCACTGATGCAAATTAAGAGGGTGAGTAATTTTTCGATTTTGTTGTAAATACTAGCCTACATACATTTCCAGGAACAGACAAAAAGCCTTTCAGAATTTACACTTGTCTCTCGGAAACAGACTTGTAAAATTACCGGGCAACTTAAAAGCAAACAAAATGCTCAAGAAAGTTTTGTCTATATGCAAAGTTTGGCAATCGTAACGTATTCTTTTTAGCCTCTCTATATGTAAACAAAGATCAAGAGATCTTCAAACAATGTATTTTTCAAACCTATGTCAACCTTCAAAAGAAAAAAAAGAAGAAAAAGAAAAATCAACAACATCCGTTGGGTTTTCGTAACGGATGCCTGCAACGACCAGCACCATTTCTCTATAAAAAGACATTTTTATTGTTGGCCGTTCACGCATGAAATACTATTCAAAAGTTAGCCGCAAACATATATCTAACATGTGCCGCCGGCCCGGCTCGGCCCGTATACCCTTCCTAAATAGCAAACCCACATGCAGCCAAAGCTTTTGATTCACAAAGTTAATTTGGACTTCTGCCCGTCTATGCATTTAAGTTTGGTGCAAATTCAACTGTAAATAGCCAATTCAAATGATATCAAAAGTTTTGTGTTCTTAACCCATTGAGACAGACAGAATATCATTTTCTTATGCAAAAAAAAAAAATTAATGGATTTTCCTTACCACGTTGAATTTACATTTACGTGTTTTGAATTACAACAGCAAAAAATAGATGATCTTTATGCAAAAGAGACAAAAAAATAAAAAGGTAAAAAGATGGCTCTCGTTGGTTGGATTTTCCATCTTTTTGTACAACTCAATACGCCTTATACGTACGAACCACCAGGCCCGGACGAAATAAACAGAGCGCCAAGTTCTGGGCGCAAATTTAATTTAATTATGTGTTTCTTTTCTGTGCTTTATCTTACACTCACTTCACTCTCATTGTTGGAAGGATAATTCAACTCAAAATATCAAAATAAAAGAAGATAGGGTGGGGCAACAGAGCGGGGAGTCCCAAGGCCTAGCGCATTTTTCGCAATCATGCCTGGCAAAGGAATCGAGGGGGCCTATGATTTGCCAGTTCCTTGTATTTTCTGTTGGGATTCGAACCCCTTACAGGAGGCGGAGTTCATTCTAGCCTTTGCTGCCAGAAGAGTTGCCCACGTAAGACAGCTTTGCGAGTACTGCCAGCACTGGGGCTTCAAAGTAAACTCAGCCAAATCCGAGCTAATTTGCTTTAGATGACCATCCAGCAGATCCGGGAACGGAAGAGGACGCTCAGTCAACAAGTATAAAAGTACCAAGATCTCCATACTCGATGGAACTCAATTAACGGCCAAGAACAGTTCAACGAATTACACAGGCTAAACCCCCATGCAGCTGCTGTACTATTAAAGCCAACTTCGCTGTTCACCAACAAAAACCAACCTGAACAAGCTGGAAGCTCTCGAGCGGAAGATCTTGCGGATCTGCACTGGACTACACTATGACAGGATACTAAGGAAGCACGTCAGCACAGAGACTCTACGGAGAAGCGAAAATAATAAAACTTGACAGGTTCTTCATCGAATTCAGACGTAGATGTCTGCGAAACATGACCGACTACTCGAATCCCCTCATAAGGAGCATCGTAAGCCAGCCAGGACATCCCAGCGAGCAGTACCTTCTTGCAATGGAACTTCTATATGAAGATCTTATCCCTACAAATGATGAAATGAACATCAACTTCTATGCTGACCCGGGGCCAGCCCACTACCGTGGCCATTCGGACTATTGTGACCAAAGTTCGCAGCAATTTGACCTCAGTTACTTCACTTACTTGTTTTTGCGAAAAATGGAGGAGCTTGTCTTTCATGACGTGTGCTTTCACCAAAACGGTGGCATACACAGCAAGCTTAACAATGGACCAATTGTGAGGCGAGTTCTATTCAAAGTTTATTTCAGGTTTGAGGACGGTCATTTGGCCACCAAGGTTAGTTGAATTGGATTTGAATTGCAGCCACATCACAACTCACAAGCGGTAACACACCACTCGGATCTCAAGGATCCATTGTGCTCCCCGGATAACAGAGAATGAGGAGAAATTCTGTTTTTTTTCTTCGAAATAACTGGCAGCAGGTTTCTGGATCTGCCCCCTAGACTAATTTTTTTTTGGGGCTATGTTAAGACTCATGTCCACAGCGACAAACTCGCTTCGATGGAAGCACTGGAAGCCAACATCGAAGAATTTATTCGTGAGATACCCCGGTCGGCTGTTCTTGGTAGGTCTACTTCAAATCTTATGCCATATTATACTTTTAGCTTTTGCATTCACATATGAAAACACAGATATGCCTTGAACGTCACCATTCATTATTTTCATTAAAAATTGACAGAATTCATGAAATACGGTTATAAATACGAAGAGGATTTTCCAACCTCAAAGACACCGTCTAAAGCTGGACAATTACTGTTTATTTTTAGTTCTAGGCAAATTTTATAAGTTCGACTGAATATTTTCATATTTTCTTCAGTTTGACTTATGAAGGTGCGTCAACACTATGCCGACTGGCATACGGATACATTTCATTCGGTACGAATTCGGTTCGGCTTTCAGTAAGAGACGTCAACACTAGGTTGGTATTGCCGATCGGCATGTGCCGATTCCGCTCGGCATAGTGTGGACGCACCTTTATATCGAATGAGTCAGAATTTGCAAGTCGCTTTGGTAAGCTGCGAAACAGATTTCTCAAATTTCGGATGGAGTCCTCTCCCATTCCAGTTGGAGGCTTTCCCAAAAGAAGGTATATTTCGATTTCGACGACCATAAAACGGAATTTTGTCATCTAATAAGGAACAAAGATGCTCTATCGGATTGATCTCTAGGGATTGAAGTGGCCATTCCAATACGTCAAGGGCCACCTTTTTTTATACGCAATAATCCATCGAAAGAACTTTTAAGAAATATGCTCATCGAAGTAGAGAACATTGTGAACTCCAGACCACTAACGTATATTCCCATTGAGAGCAAAAATGAGGAGGCACTTACACCCAATCACTTCCTTCTAGGGTCCTCTAGTGGTTTAAAACCTATGGTAGTATTTTTTAATAATGACAGTAGGGTACTAAAAAAAATTGGCAAAAGTTTCAGCAGTGCGCTGAACTCTTCTGGAAGCGCTGGGTAGAAGAATATCTCCCTACAATCACTCGTCGAGCAAAATGGTTTCAAACAGTAAAACCCATAGAAGAGGGCCATGTAGTCCTTATTGTGGAACCGAATAGTCCTAGAAATTGCTGACCCAAGGAACGAGTAGTGAGAACCAGAACGTCAAAAGATGGACAAGTTCGAAGTGCCCATGTCTAGACCATTTCCGGCGTCTACGAAAGACCCGCCGTCAGGTTAGCAGCCCTAGAAGTTAGGGAGCCTGAAAGAGGGCAGACCTCGGGAATGACGGGAAGGGGGGTGTTGGCAACGCTCGCCAATCTGGTACTCTCTTGGTAGGGACATTCCAAGGTAGTAGATTGAGTCGCCATATTTGTTTTCTGCCATGTCCGGCATTTTCGTTCGATCTCTCTTTTATCTCTGAATTACCAAAGAGTTTGGACATCTTTACAGAGGAAGAAAAGAAAAAAACTTAAACGCAAAAACTAGAATATATTATACACATTGTAATCAACCAAAAAAACCAGAAGAAAAAGACTATTGTAAGTATGTAAATGAATTATAAACTAAAAGATTTGTAACCACACCGGCAAACAAGAAACAACATTTTTCATTTGTTGGACCAAGTGCCACGGTTAGCAACTAGTCAGAAGCTGTTGGTAAACGATTTGTTCCAAAACTTTGCACAAATAAGAAATTTGCACTTTATTTCGTCAAAGGTCAATATCATTTACCGGAGCACTAATTCAGCTCTTGCTTAAAAGAGACCAAAAATAGAGGAGTATTTTTTACGAGAAATGAAATGAGACATGAAATAGAGTGATAAATCTTTCTTATTGTTTATTCTCTGCATTTCTAAAATGAGTCAAGTGCATTTACGCTTTATTTTCTCTTAAAGTGTATGTGTTTGGACACATATGGATGGGCCCTTTCTGTAAATTTTGCACAGGGCGCTAGTTTAAACTGGGGCCATCCTCTGCCAACCACCACTGAATATACAAGTCAAAATCGTGTGTTGATCTTTCTCAGATCTTATTACACACACGAGACAACCAACAAACCAACTCCAGAGCAACAATAGTTTATAATCTTGTTTCCTTTCTCTGTGTATAAATACCGGTGTTAATAGTTTATTCCAACTCAATTCGGTATTTACTTTCACTAGCTACAGGTCGCGTTGTCGGTTCGCCCTCCACATCGTCGTTGTTTTGCTGAAGTATTGTGGTTTTTATATTTTAATTTCGAAAAAGCTAAAATATTTTTTTTCCACCTGAGTTCAATTTTAAATTGAAATCGATTTGTTCATTGAAGGGAAATTTCGGATTACAAGGATTCCAATATTTTCCATCAAAAGAGTTTCATTTCATTTAGAATTTCTTAAAAAAAAACCAACAACAGAAAAAAATATTATTATTATTTTTTTTTTTTTTTCAAATATTAGGATCTGAAGTTACGGTTATCAATCAAGATTTTGATAAATTTTTTTTTTGTTTGAAAAACGCGAAAAAAACATAAAAATTAAGAAAATGAAATCGTATATCGCTGTTGTTTATGTGGCTCTTATTTTCTCCGCTGTCCTTGTAAATTGCGAGGACGAAAAGAAGGCGGTCAAGGATGAAGAGATCAAAGTGTACAAACGCCTTATTCCCGCTGATGTCTTGAGAGGTAAGTCGTTATTTTGTTTTTATATTTTGATAGTTTTTTGGGGTAGGATTTAATGAACAAGGCAGATTTTTTAGGAACAGTGCTAAAGCAATCTGTACGTGTTTTTCTGCCCATGTATTCAATTTTTATTAAGTCGTTTGGTAACCAAATTACCAACCTACCCATTTCAAAGACAGCTTTGACCTTGCTGCGCAAAAAGAATGGTTTGAAAAAGCGAAAGAATAAAGTTGAGAGTTCGTTAAACTGATTTGAATGCAAATATCAAATATAAACTGTTTGAGGAATTGAATAATTATATAAGACACCTTTTTTGTAGAGCGATCAGTTTCTTAAAAAATGAAGGTATGTTGATCATTTTGAAATATTTATTCATCGACATGTTGCGCAATTGCACAAGAAAGAAAGAAAAAAATTTGTAAAGTTCTTTTTGAAAAGAAAAAATATTGAAAAATTTGCAGAAAACTTTCTCAAAGAATATGTTTGTAAAAAATCTTCTGCGCGAGATACGGAACTCAAGAAAGAATTTAAATTTGAAGTTTATATGTCCTTTATTTTTGATTCTTAAAGCGTATCTTCAGAGAATAATTTTTAAGGGTTTTCAATAACTATTCCTTCAGTGTCGGAAGTTAAAAAAATCATTTGGCTCTTAGTTAATTTTCGAAAATGTTTTCATTAACTGACTTGATCCCGCACCGCGTTCGCTGCCCAAAGAAGAGTGCTGTTTTCTTCCAGAAAACAAACATGTGCACCCTACCTTCTTTTTCTTTTAAAATGATTTGCTAATTTACTGTTGCGGTTTCATATTTCGTGTCAGCTGATTGGAAATTCAGCCAAAATCAGACAAACAATTTTATTTAGGTTTGTTCGTTGATGCCCTAGGGTCGCCCTGGCGTTTTTTGAGAAACCCAAACTCGCCCTGATTGTCAAAATGAGTGCTTTTTGAGCCCTAGGGTTGACATAGGTTTTTCCTCAACTCGCCCTAGGTTTTTGCTGTTGCGAGTTGAGTGCCGTCAAATGGCATATATGTACTTTTTTTTAATGACAGGGATGTGTGGTGATTTGTGGTTTAGCATTTTTTGAGTAACTCAGAGTTGTCAAGAAAACCTGGGTCAACCCTGGGGAAAGTTCAACGAACGGACCTAATATGAGTCGATTTTGTTTTTTTAAATTTGACATGCCATTTTTAACGTCCAATGACAACCAGATTTTACAATCTTCGTTCAGCATTTGTGACCGATCATCAGGAAGGGTTGTCATGATAATGTTGGTGCACACCACAATATGACTTATATATTACAGATAAATGGTTAGCCCCAGGAAAACTTCGTTGGGTTCACCGGTTTCAATTTTCTAATGCTCAGAGTAGGTTTGGTTGTATGACAATTCTTTGTGGTGCACCCTATCACACTTTCTTCTGGTACATCGGTTTCAATTTAATTAAAGTTGGAATATGTTTGCTCCAAATTCGCCTCAGCACACTTCCTTTTAATACACCGCACCGGTGGTAAATTTGGTGGTAGAGCACTCTAGAGTTGGTTGGTTAATTGGTAACATTGGGTTTTAGTATTTCATAGAACTGCTTGGGAAGGTCCACACGCTCAAGTTACAAGTCTTATCAATGGCTTGAGTATAGAATCTTAGATTATAGTTTTTGGTTTTTTTTTTGCATCCGCAATTCGTTTTAGTTGATGATGGCTTGAAATTATTCCACTTTTTTCCATAATCTTGCTAAGCTTTATCAGTTCCAGTTTTTCGAAAGCATTTGTCATGATTGATGTAAGCGATGCTTTGTGAGGTGTTATTTTTGTTGGTGTGTAGCTTACTTTGTTTCTATTTTCCAATCATGTACTTGTACATATCTTAGTTTAAGACATAAGTTTATTATAAATTGGGATTCTTTATAGGCTATACGAGAGGCATTCCTTTCAAAACCTGTGCAGTTGTTAGATCGTATCCCATTGATTTTTTCCTAGATCTTAGTTAGAATATGAATACGTTGGAATATGCTTCTTACTTGTCAAAAAGAAAATTTCACTAAAAAACTGTTAAAGATTGTGTCGCTGTATTTGGCGTGAATATCTAATTCGGGAGTTGGTCAGGGAAGAGATTAGCTTTCTGTTTATCTTTCGTACGAGCTTAGGATTTGCTTTTTGAGTTGTGAAATTTCTTTAGAATCAATAAAGTTGTTTTTGAACAAACTCGAGGTCAAGAAAAACAATGTTGTTATATGGTTAACGACGTTTCGCGCACGGACACGCTCTTCATCAGGCAATAATAAGACATGAAATTAGTTATCACATTGAGCCTGCTCAAAGACAACTTTTTTAACATTCCTTAAATCTTCTTTAGAGTCGTTTTAATTTGAAACTCGATGAAACGAAAATATTAACTTACTTATGTAGGTATTACTGTTCAGGGTGACCCTGGCCTTCACCAACATCTTTCGCCATGAAACGAATATACGTCACGAAAAGGAAATAAATGCGTAGATGTACCAGCATTGTCTTTTCCGAAGTTTCACTTCAGCCGTGTTTGAATTGCAGGAGGAAGAAGATGAAGATTAACTGCGAATATGGACTAGACCCTCGAGCATGCACGGGTATCAACTTTCCCGGTGAATTTGTAACAAGCAACTCCCAGAGTAATTAGGTCACCACAATGGCAAATCCTTTCTCACTTAGCCTTTCGGAATCGGTAAAAAATTATTGGTGAAAACATCCTGCATGAAAACAGAAAAGAAAATAATAGGTACTTCAATCGTCTTCATATTTTTGACTAGGTGTGCCAGCGACTTCGTTGGCAAGAATTGGCATAACTTTTCCACAATATATTACTGTAAACTCCATCTAGATAGGATAAGCCGTTTCTGAGATTAGCGTGCACAAACAAACAAACTGTAAGGTTTTTATTATATGTATAGAATAGATAGCAGATTCAACGAACACTGAAGAACCCAACAACGGTTTTGTAATGAATCTAACGCCAAAAATATGCAGGATCAGCTTAGTTGTGTTATGTTAGCTATGGTTGCATTTTTCTGAGAGAGAGTTAAAAAGGATGGGTGTTTTTAATCAAAAAACCACTTGAAGAAACAAAAAAAGCGAAAGTTTTCTTGCAGGCAACAACAGCAATAACAGCCATTAAATTTAGAATAAATGTTATTTTAAAAAATTAGCTCCATCACCATCACCTTGGTTGCTTGCAAGGTTATTCTTCGAGTTAAATATCTTAACAAAGCAAATGCCTTACTTAAAGTGCTCATCAATGTCATCCCACGGCAAATAAACTGAAAATTTCCATAATTCTCTGAAAAGCAGTGTGTGAATTTGTCGGTTTTGTGTCAGAGGCGTTAATTGACTCTGACTTGGTGAAGGTTGATATAAACATCACTTTTATGCTATGTGTCATACTCAAACAACAAAAACTGACTTAACCTCCCCTTCCTTCCCAAAAAAACACACATTGTTATGCAATACACCGGCTTAGTTGGTTGGTAATTTCCTAGATTTATTTTTATATTTGCATTCCTTAACCTCCAATTGAGTCGTGGTTGGACTGTTTACATTCGATTTATTCATAATCTTTCATTTAACATGGTCAGATAAAAAAAATAAACAAGCAAATAAACAAACGCCCATATAAGCAACTTATCTCTTGGCAATTATAATTCGATTTTGTTGCCACACCAATATCCACATTGATGGAGGTCTATAAATCCTGTTGGAGTTATGTTCCAGTTGGTGGAAATCCGCTTTATAATGAGTTGAGTTGGTGCTACGCGGCGATCCATATGCAAATTGATCAGTTGGGGAGTACTGCTTTCGCATACGTTTTATATTAATGGACTAGGTTGCGTGCAAGAATTTTACAAAAACAGTGATTTCGCGACTGTGGGTGACGTGCAAAAGATTCTATAGAATTCAAGGCTTTCGTTATATAAATGATGCGCCAAACAATCCTCTCATTCGAAAATATGTGAAAATAGGCCAAGGAATTTGAAAAAATTCTGTTTGCAATTAAGTAAGGTACTGAGGGTACCAGAACTGTTCTTTTTTTAAATTTTTTTTAAAATAAAATCAAGGGATGTGTCAGTTCAAAAGAAACGCACAAATATTAGCATTTGCTTGAGTCAATTCTGTATTGACATGAGGTCTAAATCTAATAGATATAAGCGTATTGATAGATTTGTTTGTTGTTAAGGAATATGGCCAGAGGTTCCCAATCTTTTCTAGACGCGGATCAGTTTTCAGATGAGAAATTATAAGCGGAGCGATTGCAATTGCGTCAATAAAGTTGATTTTCACAGAATAATGTCTATTGGGTATGCGCCCACCTCTTCTCGAGATCAATTTGCTAGGGAAAAGTTCGTTTATACTTGACAGAGACTTTATTTTTTTTTTCTTCATTCTAACACGTGTATACAAAGCGCGGTATAGTAATTATGTTCATTTAAAACACTTGCAAACTTCCGAATTGAAAAATTCAGATCCTCGTGAAAAGATTGGTCTGCATTATCGACTTTTTTGAACATTGGCCATTCACATAAGGTTTGTTCGTTGAAGCCCTGGGGTTGCCCTGGGGCCACGACAAAGCGTTTTTGAGAAACCTTAACCCGCCCTGAATGTCAAAGTGAGTGTTTTTTGAGCACAGGGGTGGACCAAGGCTTTTCTTCAACTCGCCCTGGGTTTTTGCTGTCGCGATTTGAGGACTATCAAATGGCATGTATTTTTTGTTTAATGACAGGGATGTGTGGTGATTTGTAGTATTGCGGTTTTTGAGAACTGAAAAACCCAGGTTTTTTTTGACAACTTATAGGGTTACCAAGAAAACCTGGGTCAACCCTGGGAAAAGTTCAACGAACGAACCTATAAATATATAAACAAAATGGTCAATAAATCATCTTTATGTCAACATTTTCTGCGTTCTTGATAACCTCGGCACCTAGATTTTGGGTTTTCTAAGGTTGAACCGGTCGTTTTGAATTTCTTGAGCTATTTTCAAATGAGATTTGTAATTATCACATCGTTTACACGATGAAAGTTTTGAATACTACAGAATTTTTAACGCGCTTTAGCTAACTTTGTGCACGCTCAGCAGTCCGCTGCTGAGAAACGATCCATAGCGAGCGAATTTGCATTCCCCAGAGCCACTCTACCGACTTCAATGCCCCACAACGCCCCCAAAGGATCGCTGCGTTCATGCAGTTTGCCAAGGAGATATAAACATTTTTTTGAGAGACAGTTCACAATAATACACAATATATAATTTTTTATGTATTATTACAAAGTTTTGCTTCTTTCTTTTTTTCGATGGGATCACCAGCCTCCACTTAACTGCTTCACAATATTGATTCGGAGCGAAATCGGCGAAAGATGTTGTCATCAAGATTCAAAGTTTATAATTGATCAATAACAAATTATAACAGGCTCTTGGTCTCACCTGGACCGACCAGTGGTGGGGGGGAATGGTTTGAGGTATAAATAAACATCAGCAAACAAACATCAGTGTACACAATAAAAATTCTCTCTTGCTTAATCAGCCCTTTTTTTCTGTTGGAGGTTTTTAAAATACCACCCGGAGCACTCAGACCTAAATACCGGTCCACTTCCAATTAGCAACCTTCTATTTGTTAAAGCTCTCCAGATGTTCAGAGAAAAGCCAAAAGACGCTGCCATGAAAAGGAGCCTAAGTTACCAGCTCTCACCAGAAAAAGCAGGACATTCACGGAGATAGTGCTCTGCGGTGTCCTCATTTTCTCTACAAGATTCACGGAGTGTGGTATCAATTAAGCCTAAGAATAAGTATAGGGCCTTACACGGATCCCTGCGGAACCCCCAAGTCAACGCACCTAACGTTGAGTGTGACTCGTGAGTCGTGACGTCGTGACTTTTTGGTAGAATTGGGCTGTTGGAATCAATTTTTTAGCAACAAATGAAATAAAAAGTAGTAAAACTTCCTTTCACATTTTATAAAGTCTTAAAGTTACTTTTTCTTTATTCGAACTTTGGTTTATGTTTTGTTTCGTACTCTGCCGCCGGCCGTCATTCGCCATCGCCTGTGAATCAAGATTTACGAGCAGTGAAATGTAACGAATTCATACCGCTCTTTGTCCAGCAAAAGCAGTTGTGTTGTTATGGATGGCAAAAGAAATGGAAAGACATGCTTCAATTTTACTTTCACCGCATAAAATTACATATGCCGTTCACATAAAACCAGCAATCGTCACACCACGCACCATCGGGAAACATAAATCGGAGGAAACAAGTAATTGGCTGGTTATACAACGACAACCTACCTATCTACCCCATACCCCATTTCGCATTTTTATGATGCAAACGCAAGCATAAAAAAATTTTTAAAAAATAAAAAAACGTTGCTCTCATGTCATTACCAAACCCAAAGTAGGCCCTAGTTAGTCTCTAGTTTTATTAAATGCTGTCGTCACCCGCCGTCGTCAGTCGTTCGTTTTAACACAGTAAATTCTCTTTCAATGAACTACACTTTCTCAAGCGTTAAGAGCCATCAAGTTAACCTATAAATACAGTTACACCACCATTGCGAAATCAAGTATTTCAACCTATGGCTTGGTCTCAACCGAATCGGTTAGGTGCAAAGCAAATTCAAAAAAAGAAAAAGGAAAAAATCATATGCAATTTGCAATGCTATTGAAAGATTTTTTTTTTTTTTTTTTGTTGCAATTCATATTGCTGCAGCGACGCGCCGCGACGGTTAGCACGCTATTTGAACCGATCATATAGTTACCGTGCTCAGTAGACCATTGTATGACCCAGATTTTTAACTCTGCGACTTTTTTTTCGATCGTTTAGTGTAGTGTAGTGGTTGGTAGGAGTGATTGTGTGTGTAAAGGTTGGATTCGTAAGATAAGATTTGCATGAATGGTCACAGAATAAAAATTTTCTCATTGGGATCTCGCCTAAACTTAGTAAAGGTTTTTGTATTGAATGAAAGGCCATAAAGTTGACTTAATGTCACATGAAATTAATAAACAATCAATGAACCTCTATACTGGGTCAAATGAAATCTCCCTCTCTCTCTATGAATTCATATCACGGTTAGTGGTTGATCTTAACATGGATTTTTTTTTTGAGGAGATCTTATATATCAAAGAATGGAGGTACAACACATCAACAACTCAAAATTGGTCGAAGCAAACACCAAAAACATTCATTCAAGGTTGAGTTTTTGCAAAAGACAAATCTTGCAGAGATTCTTTTTCAGTTTAGTACAATTTTTTTTTTCTATTTTTGAAATTGTTGACAAAAATGGTTGTTTAGGTACTCACTGATCCATAACTTGGTTGGTTCTAGATACAGCCATTCTCTTTTTGTATTTTTATATACGTAGTAAGTTGTAGCAGGTAATATTCAGCCTTGGCCAAAAGGAAAGGGTGATATTTTAGAGGCTTGGTTCTTGAATTGTTAACACTTTCTAGTGATTGTCAACTTGACGGTGCACCTGTGGATCAGTACTCTAAGCCATTTAAGATATGAATAGATTTACTCCTGAATACAACTTTCAATTGTAGGTCCGTTCGTTGAACTTTCCCTAGGGTTGACCCAGTTTTTCTTGAGGGGTCAAAAGGCATTCAAGGTCTCTCAAAAAACGCTATGTGGCGAGCCCAGAGCGACTCTAATGGCACTTTCCATTGGACGAAAAGAACCGTCCAGGAGCGTCCAGAAGCATTCTCAAACCGTTCCATTGGTGCAAAAAGATCGCTTCTCATGATTCTGGAGGAGTGACAGCCGCTTCTCGATTTGAAGTGAGAATCGACTCAAGAAGCACTAACACATGTTACTCAAATGTCAAAAAGAAAATTTTCCACAGGAAATATTTTTTATGTGCTATTGGTGTTTCACTCACACAAAGCCAGCACGTTAAGTTGAGCAAAAACAATTTTAGGTGTTCCATTGGTTTTTGAAATGAGTGCTTCCCCGAGTGAAACCAATGGAAAGCGCCATAAGGCTTCAACGAACAAACCTTGTAATGCCATTTTATTACTGAATTTCATAGATTTTGAGGTTCTCTTTTTTTCTAGTGATTTTTAACTTGACGGTACACCTGTGATCAGTACGCTAAGCCATTTAATAGATTTTGAGGTTCTCTTTTCGAATTCAAACTTTGCCACCTTGAATCCATGCCGCTATGCTGCTAGCATCTTCATATTGAAAAATAGTGACGAAAAGCAGTTTAATGACAATAGGTTCGTTCGTTAAAGCCCTGGGGTTGCCCTTGGGTCGCAACAAAGCATTTTTTGAAAAACTTTAACTCGCCCAGAAAGTCAAACTGTGTATTTCTTAAGCCTTGGGTTTGCCCTCAACTTGCCCTGAAGTAGCCTTATGACAGGGATGTGTGGTAATTTGTTGGTTTAATGTTTTTTGAGAATTGAAAATACATGCTTTTTTGAACACTCCTAGAGTTGTCAAGGAAATCTGGAAAAAGTTCAACGAAAGAACTTAATAATATTTCCTTCATCAGTTATTTAATAGGAAAAATATTTGCAGACAAAATTTGACCATTGAAGATCTACAACAATTTTTGTGTTGTTGTGTTGGTATAACTCATTTCCACCCCAGGGTAAGCGGTGCGTTTTATGAAGTGAAACTTCTTTTAAATCGCTGTGATTTCAGTGAAACTTGATGAAACGAAAAAAATGACACGATAAAGAAACAAAAACATGAATGTATAGTTGGTGAAACATTGTGTCATATTCTCAGTCTCCTTTTTGTGTGATGCTTCATTTTGTCCCCAGATCCTTGTGAAGTGAGAAAAAGGATATATGATTATCTACAGTCGAGCCTTGTTGACAGGCTTATTAGTTTGTCTCTTAAACTATTGCGATACCTGGTTCAATGCATGCTTTTGCATCTGCGTATTATCTACATAGCTTAGGTTTTCAGGCAGAAATATAACGCATATAATTTAATTTAATGGCCCAGAGTTTATAGCTTAGTTTAGAAATAAGGCTTTGCCATTGTGTTTCAAAATTGATTTTGGGCAAGAAACCGTCGCGGCTGGCTCTTAAAAATTTCAGCAAAAAGGCCCAATTTTTACTTAAAAAAAAAAAATAGTCCAGCGCAGTGGTATCAAATCGCACGATCTTGGAGGCCACACCACGCCGCGTCGGCCGCCCGGGCTCAAGACGCGAGACCATGCGCTCCCCGAGAGTTTTCTTCGATAAATTTATTGTTTCGTTGGCTATATGCCTTGCTAGAACCAAAGGTCGTCCACATCAACATCCTCTAATTTAGGCACGAAAAAGTCATAAATCATGGCTCTTAAGTGTTCCCCATTGACTGTAACATTATGGCCGGCTTAATTTTTAAGGAAATATGGACTAATGATCCCGTCTGCCCGTAGAACATACCAAACAGTGACTTTTTATGGTTGGAACGATGCCGGCGGGCGGCGACGGCGTCTCAACAATGGCTCATGGATGACCATGACTTCTTAATGGGATAATTGTGTTTAGTAACGTATTCATTTAACCAAAAGTGATCTTTATCGCTGAACAAAATTTTCTTGTGGAAATTGGATGCGGGGCCGAATGTTGTTCCTGAATAGGATTATTCATTATAAAATAGCAATTCAAAAAAGTGCATAAATCAAGTGACAGCTGTCAAAAATATCGACTCCGAGGAAAAGTATTGCCAGATTGAAAACCGAAAGTCTGAAAATGAACACCTTTTACTATAGCTACTTTTATAAGCAGCGGTAAAATGAAATGGGCAGTTGCATAACTGCCCTTAGACAATTCATCCACAATACTTGCGCATCCAGGAATGTCCATCAGTTTACCTTTGAATCTGAATCTATAAAGATTCTTTTTCAGTCGGACAACACGAATGTGATATTCAGGCATTAAGACCCAATCGGGATGCGCATGTTCTGTCATCTCCTATCCTATCCTATCCTAAACGCTCGTACTTTGTTAAAATATTCTAAGGATATTCAATGATCTTCACTGCGTGCCACAAATAGAAAATAGAAAGCAACATTGAAAATGCATAAATTTTCTGTAATCTTTATTTCTTTGGGTTTGTACTGTGGCCAATTTTTAGGGGTGCCTCTACTTATCGACAAGGCTTACGATATTTTTGATTAAATTTTGAAAGAATTTTTGCTAAACAAGCTCCTTTCTTCATAGATTTCCCTGGAATGTGTTTCGCTTCAACTCGCTGCGCCACAGTTGAGCCTGGCAAAACATGGGATCTGACACCTTTCTGTGGCCGTTCAACATGTGTCCTTGACGAATCAAACCCAGCCAAGTAAGTATTAAAAAACACATAGTTCTATTGATCGTTTTGGTTCTAAACAAAATTGCATTTTAGATTATTGGAACTCGTCGAAGATTGTGGACCCCTGCCATTGGCAAATGACAAATGCAAATTGGATACCGAAAAGACAAACAAGACAGCTCCATTCCCATACTGTTGTCCATCGTTCAAGTGCGAGCCCGGTGTAAAACTGGAGTATCCAGAGATCAAAGAAGAACAAAAAAAAGAATAAACTAAATCATTTACAAAAATTTAAAAACTCGAAACCAGGTTACAAAATTAACAACAAGAACCATTTACTAAAAAGTCTTTCAACAGATTTATTCAAAATATGACAAAGCAATTGTGAAAATATTAATATATAGGAAAAGTAAAGGTGTGCCCCAACTGGCGTTTCAAGTACGATCAAGATCAACTGTAGATGTAAACTAATATTTTTAAAACATTTTATAATATTAAATGCTGTTGTGTGTATAGAAAACGAAAAATGTAAAGTTGTCTGGCAGAGTTTTGTAAATAGCTAAACTCACTACTTTTTTTTGTAGTTGTTTGTTCATCATTCATTATAAGTTTAAAGTGATTTTTTTTTTTATACATTTCCATTAATTGATCGAAAAGTGTTTTTTGTCTTGCGTAAGTTTGTTTTCTTTTATTTCGACCTGTGAAAAATAAATTTAATAAATACAAATACGTTTTTCTATTCTTTTTCTCGAAACGTGATATTTTTTATTTCTTTCCATTTAATGAACCTGCCTGGTAGCAATGATTTCAGACAGCTTTCTCAGGAGTTGAAAGAATGTATGGTGTGCCGGATCCCTTGGTGAGAGCTTCCTTCGACGACTGAATTTATTTAGTACACAACCGTTGATAGCATGTCTTACTTGGATGCAGACAAACTCAAAGTCGATCAAGAAAACTGCGAGAACCTTTCTACAAATTTACCAAAAAACAAACTATCTCCTTCTTTTTTCCATTTGCTACGACCATCGTAGGTGAAGAGATCACAGCCTTCACAGTTCTGTGCGTCACACTAGTATTCCGCCATTGGGGAACCTCAGAATGAGTCGGGGTTCCATGTCTGAGCCCAACCAAATCCAGATGTTCTTGCATTTGTCTGTACCAAGAGTGTTTTAGATCTGCCCTTCTTTTTTGTCACTTGGAGCATTTTCAGCTCAGCTACCGTCAACTTACTCTTATACTTTTTGTACACTGCCCAACTACTGGACGCTTAGGCCTAATTTTTTGGCGTAGTTTTCTCGACACTTCATCCACGCAACGCTTTGTTTTTTTTTTGTTGGAGATTTTTAAAATACCAGCTGGAGCGCTCAGACCTAAATACCGGTTCATTTTTCCACCAGCTAGCAACCTTCTATTTGTTATAGCCAAAAGATGCGGCCATGATAAGGAGCCTAAGTTACCAGCTCTCACCATGTCTGCGCGGAGTATCTGTAACCTCATGCGAAAAAGTAGGACATTCACAGATTCACAGAGTGTGGTATCACTTAAGGCTAACACGTTTAAATGCTTGGCAAATGAGAAGTGCCCGCTGGCAACGCCAATAAGCTTTCTACAGTCTTTTCTGCTACGGCATAGCAAAAATGTTAGATATAGTCTTCTTTTACGGTGCCGTGACATTGTGCCAAGCGACATTATGCCAAATGTAGAAATTTGGCACAATGACGCTTTTGCAAAGTGACATTCGGCCAAACATTAGGTTTTGGTATAATGACGCTTTGTAGAAGTGCCATAGGGCCAAATTAGTTAGTGACATTGCGCCAAATGTAGAAATTTGCATCATCTTGCTCATCTGTGTTTACAGTCCTTTGCGACATGACTAAAGAGATTATTGGCTTAATGACATCTAAGAAACTCTCACGCTTTTCATTCATAGTGTGAAGGTCTGATGTATTCAAATGCTTTGTTTTTGAGTATAAGATAAAGTAATAGTAAGAAATTCGCCTGTGTCTGTAAAAGATGTTTTCTTACTTAGTTCAAGTGATGAACTTAAAAAAAAATCTGCAGCCGCCGCCGCCGCCTCAAGTAGGTACATAAAAAGAAGCTTAAAGCGAAGCGGGAAAAAATTTGGCAATGGGAGTATGGGTTTGTGTTCTGAAAATTAAAAATTCGCGCGAATTTTTAATTTTCAGAACACAAGCCCATACTCCCCTTGCCAAATTTTTTCCCGCTTCGCTTTTAGCTTCCTTTTCGGTAGCCTGCAGATCTTTTTAAGTTCATCACTTATATCTTAAAATTGAACTAAGTAAGAACACGTCTTTTACACACACACGCGAATTTCTTAGGTACTATTACTTTATCTTATGTTTTTTTCATTGTTTCAAATTGTTTCAAATGATTTTTTAGTTTCTTAATCAAGTCTTTAGTTTACGACTAGTCAGTTATTTACTTTTTTATAAACAAGAGATCTGTATTTTCATAGACTTATCCATTTGAATAGTTCTTATGACTCACAAATCTGAGCAAGTGTATCTTCATTTGTTTCGTTATATTGAAAAATCGTAAAAAAGCGTCAGGGTACCAAATTGGCATTATGACGCTTTACAAAAGCGACACTGTACCAAACGATAATGTTCGGCTCAATGTCGCTTTGCCAAAGCGTCATTTTGCCAAATTTCTGCATTTGGCATAATGTCGCTTGGCACAATGTCACGGCACCTTCTTTTACGTTGGGGAGCATACGTTTCGTCTGTCTGCATCCAATGGAGGCATGCCATCTACGGTTGTTTTCTTCACAGATCCAATCGTTGATTGCAGCCTTCACTGAAGATGCTGTGATGACCCGGAACCCAAATGAGATTCAACAAATTTAATCTTCCGATCGCATTCAGAGAGCTCTTGCATTCCTGGATCACTTTCGAAATGGTAAGAGCGTCGAGAAGGGCCTTAAGCACAGCTTGGCTGTCGCTGCAAACACATATACATATACCTCTACCCGTCCGATCATTGTTCGTAACGTGGCTTAAGGCCATTACGACAGCATACGCCTCCGCTTGGAAAACGGATGCGTATGATCCTAAAGAGGCGTGCAGTCGTATGTCGTCGTTCTCCACAACGGCACCAGCGCCAGAACCCTCGTTGGTTTTGGAGCCATCTGTGAAGATTCGATAACAGTTCTTCCAGGCTCAGATTCTGGAGCGAACCAGTCCTGAACCGAAGGAAGTTCTTGAAGTCTTGCAGTTTGAGCCTTTGGATCATCGTGTCAGACGGCATATATATTAGACATGAGTCAAAAGATATGCTGCTTGCGAGTTCAAAGCTAGGGCGTATATACCAACGTACCAGTGAAAATATTTTTCAAAGTAGGTAGCAAAAGGTTTATACTTTCCTGCAACATAGCTGGGTAAACACCGTCAATGCCAGGTGACTTAAAACTGTCAAAAGATGCCACGGCATATTTGATGGCTTCGTCAGTAACAACTGACGATGAAGTGTACTAGCTACGTCGAGTGGATTAATCGGATTCGCCTAATCTAGGGAAATAGATTGCTGTGCTCCGACTAATATCTGTTTTCCTGGAAAATGAGTTTCCATCATAAAACTCAGTGACTCTGCTGTAGACTCGGTATAGGAACCGTCTGATATCCTGAGTGTTTCTAGTTTGTTTACCTTGCTCCTTTTAAGGGCTTTGGCAAGTCGACTTGTCTCACTGAGTGTTTCTATACTTTCACAGAATTCTTTGTAAGAGGCATTCTTTGATCTTGGAATTAACCTTTTAAAGTCCTTCTGTTTAGATCGATACATTCCTGTCGATTCCTTCTGATTTGGTCTTGAGGGACCTATTCAGAATACTTCTGGTTTCCCTGCGAAGTCTCTGTAGTTCACTGTTCCACCACATAGATCTACTAGGCAATTGTCTAGCTGGACATGCCAGCTCAAAGCTACTTGTAACACACAATGCTACTTGCACAATGTACTTCAAGAACTGCATCTTCTACTTTTTGTGATGTTGAGAGCTGAGGTAGGGTTTTGACGAAATTGCCAAGCTCATCGTTGAAAGGTGTCCTGTTAGTTTTTTTGGGATTTCTTGTAACTAAAGGTAACTAAAGAAGTGGGAACCACATTTGCTACATGGAATTCAACGTATCTGCGGTCTGAGAGTGACACGTCCGGCAAAACTTTCCAGTTGGTAATCTTCTTGGCATATCTGTTAAATAGTGTCAAGTCAATTATGTCCTGTCGTATAGCCGTTACAAAAGTTGGCCAATTGCCAACATTGTTAATGTCTTAGTCAGAAGACAGAAGGTAACTAAGAGTTGCCTCTCATGTTGCATTGGGTGCTTCCCCAAACTATTTTTTGAGCGTTAGCATCAAAGCACATGATAAGCCCCAACTTCCGGCTTTCACAGAACTCCACCAAATCGACAACCTGTCTATAGGGAGAGGGTAAAATGGAGTTCCAGGGAAAGTAAACTGACGCAACTACGAAAGTTTGCCACTCACCGTTCGTTTCGTAGTTCACCATAGAAGACCTTAGAAGAACTTCAAGTGACTGATTGCTAGTCTTGCTCTAAGCGTTTAACTGAAACAAGCAATCTTGCAACTTAACCACTACAAACGTAATCACTCCAAATCTGTCAACTTCGCTTAAATAAATTGCAAAAGTCGATGAAAAACGAATGCAGGAGTGAAAATAATTTCGGAAAACGACATTATTTTCTTCTTGTGTTTCTTCACTTGGCTTTGGCTGTCAATTTGTTTCAACAGCTGACAACACTCAACACAGATATTTTCCGCTGTGTTTACGTTCACGATATATTCGTGGATGTGGAGACTCACGAAGAATTCTATTTCGCATCCATTTCGCAGCGTCCCACACTTTCTATGGTGGATTTACATGTATCTGCAAGTGCAGATGAAAAACATGTTCATCTGCACCTATAATATTTCATCTGCAGCCATATTTGTATTTCTTTCTCTTTTTAACTTTTGTGCTTTATAATCTTCATCCGTCCCGCTTTACTTTTCTACACTTCTGTAGTGACTGATGCATGTAAATTCAGCATTACAGCAATTTTAGACGATGATTAGATTAACTCACATTTAAGTGACAGATGGAGTTATAGGTGTTTGAACTTACTCATCCTCTGAATTCTGAAATATCTTTAGAAATACCTCAACCAGCAGGTTGAATATTGGTATACCAATCGCTACATGTAAGCTTATGCTAAAGCAAGAGGCAATCGATAAAACAGATTATAGATGGAACAATATCACCACGTGTGTGGCAACAAAACGGATATGACCAGGACTAGATACAAAACGCACAAGAAATTCGTGGTCCATAACCAGATTGCAAGTTAGCTCCGTAATCAATGTCATCACCGGACATTGTCTGATAGGAAGACACGCCATAAGACTCGGCGTTTCCTCTTATGACTCCTGCGAAAGTTGCTTAGATGAAGAGGAGGAGGAGACAATCCCACACCTCCTCTGCTCATGTCCCGCACTCTCTTTTAAAAGAAAACGGCATCAAGGAAAATATTTTCTTGATGATCCAAGCGATCTGGCAAACACAGATCCCCTGCATCTCCTTCGCTTTATTAAAAGCTCCAAATGGTTTTGTTAAGTGAGGTACTCCCTCGCGTAATTTCTATGGTATCACACTGGACCTAATATTGGTCTGAGTGTGTCAGTTAGGTTTCCCTGACAGCCATTTTAAACCTAACCTAACCTAACATACCTCAGAAAGCCTATTGTCTATTTGTCTTCCATTCGTTTTACTTTTTTGTAGCTCAAGGGATAACACAACTGTAAATTTTTCAAAAACCAATAAAAATATGGAGAAAAATATTTCATACTCCAAAGTATTTTTTTGTTCTTGTACTTTTGAGTTCAAACCCAAGCGCGTCGGACTGCTAACAAACGACACTTTAGTCAGATGTCCTACATTTTGATTTCTATCTTCTCGAATGAACTAACAGATATCATTATAAAGCATATAGTACGTTAGTGTAGTACTTATCAACACGTGTACAAAAAATGCATCTCAAAACTTTAAATTCGTTTTTCTTGTAACACGACTTTTCAAAACCGCACGCAGCATAACTCCAACAGTTTTCGTTCTTTTCATTCGAATTTCTTACAATAGCCGTGTTTTATTGGAAACTCTATATTCACTTCATTTACGAGTCTCATTAAATGTTTTTTTTAACTATATTCACTTACTAAATTCACTTTCAACATAAACTCCATTTACCACTTAAGCTATTCACTTAAGAGTTGTTGTTTTTCCATGAGCGGTGTTTTGCGATGTTTTGCTGAAGTGAATATAGATTACAAAAAAAAAACACGGCTTATATCTTGAAAATAAGATTTTGAAGAGAAATACGTAGTGGATTCTTGATAAGTTAATTGAATCATTATTTATTAACAAATGATTATCCCTTTTTCTGTTGATAATAATTTAACGATTTAATTCAATTGCTCGCCAATCACACAAAAATCAATATTTTTTTAAATCCCCTACGTATTTCTCTAGCTATAAGCATGTACAATATGTGTATTTTTTATATACAGTTGCGGTCAAAATAATAGTAGTGTGAGTAAAAGCATTTCACAGATTGGTATTTTTCCACTTTGTATTGCGTTGATAGTGAAAACCCGTTACACTTTAATTGTTTTATATGGTGGAAAAGGATCTCGTCAATATGTAAGAAGACCTCCAAACACCGAATATAATCCACACTTTACAATCATAATGGTATGGGCATGTTTTTTCTTCTACGGAGTTGGACCCATAAAGCGGATTGAAAGCATTATGGATCAGCATCTCTATGTAAGGATAATGCAGGAAGTAATGCTAACACATACTGAAGATGAAATGCCACTGAAATTGTCGTTCAGTAAGAAGCAATGGTTTTAGGAAAGTAAAGTAGGTGTGATAAAGTGGCCCGCACAGTCTTCGGAACTTAATCCCATCGAAAACCTATGGAGCGCTGTAAACAAATATGCTTCTAGATGTAAACCCAGCAACAACACAGTGCTTTGGCAAGCGTTACAGCAATCATGGAGTTCGATAAGCACAGGAAGGTGTGGAAACCTGATAAACTCTATTTAACGTCTTTGTACCGCTGTTATAGCTAACAAGGGACATGCAACTAAATACTAATTAAAGGTAGGAACATTCAGCCACATATTGTAATAAAAAATTTTGACCTAATTTTTCGATTTCGTAACATTTCGAGGTAGATTTTCCTATCACTACTATATTTTTTGACCGCTGAATTTCAACATCTGTTCAAAAAACTTGCAACTATCTAATAATAATATTAAACTTATTTTTTTGTAAATAAAAGCTAAAAACACCACTTTGAAAACCACGTTATTGGTTTTTTAAATTAGAATTGACGGATAAGTTTTTTTCAATTTTGTTGTTTCTTAAGCTCTATACTACTATTATTTTGACCACAGCTGTATATACATATACAGCGGCGTAGCTCAGGCCCTACGTTAATCGAATTGAGTAAGTTTAATTAGTAGTTTCCAAGTTTCCATTCTAGTGGGAGAATAGGGATGAAATATAGTTTATGTTACTCAGTTACTCAGTTAAGCACTCTAACGATGACATAGTTTTTGGAATCGGCCCAGTACTGTAAAAGTGAAATACGCTTTGAAATCGATACAGTTGGTTTTTTTTTTTTTAATTCCGTTCCCGTTCCTGTGGGAAAATGGTGATGAAAACAGTGAAAGAATTTTTGAAATCGGTTCAGTACTTTTCAGTTTTCTGATTATTTCGCCAATCCCATTTCCGTTCCCGAAAGAATATTGGAAGGAAATCTAGTCTTTAATACTCAGGAGCAATGAAGCACTCTATCATTGAAAATTTTTTGAAGTGAAACTTCTTATGCGACTTGCAAACATGAAAGCGTTACATGAAAGCGTTACATGAAAGCGTTACATGAAAGCGTTACATGAAAGCGTTACACTCCCGTGTTACGCTCCCGTGTTAACTCCACGCACTATTTTTTGAAGTGAAACTTCTTATGCGACTTGCAAACATGTAGCGTTACACTTCCGTGTTACATGCAGCGTTACACTTCCGTGTTAAACATATTATCAATTGCTCAGTGAATAATCGATCAGTGTTGTGTTTTCTTTTCTTCTCCAATGAAATGATAGAAAATAGTTAATGCAGTTTCTCTTAATTTGTTTAATATATGTATGTATGTATGATGTACGTAGATAAGTGCTTACTAATTGTGTAAATCGTTAAGTTCAATTATTCTAACAAAAAATAATTTGTGAAGCTTCTCCTCGAATGTGTTGACTGCGGAATTTTATTTGGCAGACAATATACAAATCAGAGCTTTTGGTGATAAGATGTAAGATGTTATTAGAATTTCAAGATAGTAGTGAGTATATACATAGTAGTTAGTGGAGGCATAATCATGTATATATAAGCAATTTCCATTTAAGCCCGTCTCAAAAATGTATGTCTAAACATGTTATCATGTCTAAAAATGTTTGATTATGTCTAAACATGTTTGTTATGTCTAAACATGTTTGGTCATGTCTAAACATGTTTGGTCATGTCTAAACGTGTTTGATCATGTATAAACGTATTGATCATGTCTAAACATGTTTGTTATGTCTAAACATGTTTGATCATGTCTAAACATGTATGTAAGTGTTCTCCGTCTTCGGCTTAGGTGTTAAGACTGCGGTCTTCATTAGTCTGTCAGTCTGCTTCCACTTACACTAGCCAATCAACGGTTTCAGAAAGGTTACTGGTACTGTATTCCATACATAAGTATGGATACAATACCATACATTCTACCATACATGATACATACATCTTCAAAGTCCTTCTAATCTCCACCAAAAAATAAAAAAATTGTTCTATGAAATGGTAATAAGTGCCTATCCCGTGAAAGTTAACTCCGATCAATTTCTTTTCTTTTTCTTTTAAAGAAACAATATGAGTTCACCAAAAATCAATTTCTACCTCTTCCTATTTTCATTTTTGGGAAGTTTCACTTCTACCGCGCGGAGGGACTCCACGCACTATTTTTTTTGATTCTTTGAAGCTCTTGACACTTGTTGAGTACATCAAAGTGTAAGCATCTGCACCGTTCATCATGGTCACAGAGACCACCACGTGGTTTTACAATACCCTTATTGCGTCTAAGCTAAAATTAAAATTTTCTTCGAGTCTTTATTACTTTATTCATTTCTTCTTGTCTACATAATAACCAAAGGACTTCCACTTCATTTGCATTCGAACCCAATATCCCATTGAAATCTCTATCTCTACCAAAGGCCTTGAAGACGCTGTCATAGCTTAGGTTAAAGTGTATAGTATCACTTTAAATCAATTCCTTTTGTTTTGCGAATATAGATCAAGTTCAATGTGCGGTCATTTCATATGAAAAAATAGCTTGGATTATTGTTAAAGTAATACTTTAAACTAAAAAATGTGGAATAATAGGGATGAAATCTACGCTAAGTTACTCAGGGATTATGTGATATCCCAGTGCCGAAAGAATTTTTGAAATCTGTTCAGTAGTTTCTAAATTTCCATTTTCAACCCCGTTCCCGAGGGAATCTTTCGTTCCCGTGGAAATATGTGAACGAAATATAAATCTATGTCACTGAGGGATAATGTAACATCCTATAGTTGAAAGAGTTTTTGACATCTGTCAAGTAACTTTAAGGTTCCCGTTCTCGTTCCTATTTCTGTTCCCTTGGGATTATATAGGGATGAATTATACGCTAAGTTACTGAGGGATTATGTGGCATCCCAGTGCCGAAAGAATTTTTAAAATCTGTCAGTAGTTTCTAAGTTTCCATTTTCAACCATGTTCCTGAGGGAATCTCCGGTTCCCATGGAAATATGTGAATGAAATATAAGTGTATGTCACTGGGGGATAATGTTACATCTTATTAGAGTTGAAAGAATTTTTGGAATCTGTCAAGTGACTTAAAGGTTCCCGTTATCGTTCCTATTTCTGTTCCCGTGCGATTATAGGGATAAAACAAAAGCTTTTAAACCTTCCCTAGACCTACACGAACATTTCAAGATCAAGATAAGATAAATCCGTTCAGCCGTTCTCGAGTTTCAGCTAGACTAACGAACAGCAACTGCAGCACCATCTGCCGGGTTGATTTGTGAATCTAAACCATCCAGGGCGCCACTCAAACGCATACAGAAAAATTCATTTAAATCGGTCAAGCCGGTTAGCTGGAGTTCAATGACATACACACGTACAGCAAAATTATATATAATAATTTGCGGCAGCTATACTGCGTCTTGCGTACCGCAGAGCTCCTCACTTTTTACGTGCCTCGTGAAAATGGCTGTGGTGCCGTTGAAAATATTTTTATAATAATTTTCTATTTTGTTACTTAAATAATACGCTATATAAATTCCTCCAATATTATAACTCTATAACCTTTCCTTCCACCCAAAAAAAAAATACAATAAACACGTTTTTTCTATGCTGTTACAGTGGTGTTACCCTTTAAGGACTATTCACATGGGCACGACCAACGAACGACGAATAAATCAAGAAATGTGATTTTAACACGTTCGCTGCCATGTGACCCACATGGTGGGTCACACAAAATATTCATAAGAGGCCATGTGCACCACCGATAGGTCACGGTCTTAAAGGAATAAGGGTCTAAGGTCACAGTGTAGATATTTGTGTATGGAACTTTCTTAAGTGGCTTGCTGATGAAATGTTATTTTTCTTACTTAGGTAAAAGTCCCTGCTTTGCAAAAAAAAAATCCAAAACCACTTATTTGCAAGCTTTAGACCTTTATTGTAGTTTTAATTCAAGTTATAAATTTTTTAAATTTGACTTACAATGCAAATACATAAATAAAGAAAAATAGACTTCAGAATTCAAAAATAAAATAAATTATAAAGTAATGAAACACAAACTAAGGAAAAAGTAAACTAATGTAGAACATACAATTATCTTGTGACCACCACCGGTGAGTCAGGTGGCACTACACTTTAGTAAGTTTGTGTGAGGGGCCATGTGACCCACTGGTTGTCACGGTCTTAAAACACATTAGAACAACACAAATTAAAAAAACTAAGACACAGTTTATTAATTATTCACATAAACATCACGATAACACAAAAAAACACTTTTGGTACTTTGGTAATATGAATATTTTTTTTTTTCTATGGCGGCAGTCAACCTTACAAGCCTTAATTCCTCTCCAACTTTTTAGGAAACGATAGGAATACACTTCATACTTATTTTTGGGAGGATAAACTCTTATTTTTGTGCCTAAAATTAAAATAAGAGAGAAAAACAATTTATTCATTACGAATTAATATCTTGTAGGTACAAACTGTCAGACTTTATTCTCGTTCCACATACAATCCACACTAAAACGAATAAATTTCTCGCGCGCGGAAAACTTCAAAATCATTTTCCATTTTTGTTTTGGATTTAAATTGTGTTCGTTATTCGTGACAAATGTCAAAAACAAATGTGAATGAAATGTCCAAATTAACGAACATTCATTCGCCGTTCTTTGGTCGTTCTCATGTGAATAATATCTTACACTATCTACGTAATTGTGTTTGCATCTTAAGACTTTCATGCAAAAAGCAATAGCAAGCGCTTTGTTGAAAAAAACCCAACCTTTATAGTTTGTTCACTTTCTTGCTCTAAAACTACTTTTATCTCAGTTTTGTTTCTAAAAACCTCCTTCCTGCTCATTCCTAAGCAATCGATGTATATGTATTGGCATTTTGTGTCATGGTATGCTATGTATATACCCGATGTTTTTAGATTATTTTATACTCCAACGAGTATAATTTATTCTTCGCTCTCACTAATAAAAATAAAAGTTTCCTTTAGTCAGTTAACGCACTGAAATTGAATCGTTGTGTGCGGAGGTCCGTGCGGCATATGAATTAATTACTCTAAACTAAAACTAAACACTAAACCCCGAAAGAAAAATAAAATAAAAAATAACGATAATAAAAAAAACGGTTGAAGAGGGAATAAGTATTTAGGTAATTTATATACAATTAAACGGACTACCTACTGATTTTTGTGTGGCTAATAGAGCCAATAGTGACACAATGTGTATACGAGTAATGAACAGGTATGTTCTGTGACTTCTGGAGACGAGAAAATAAATTCAGAATTCCCCCCGAGAAACAAGAATTCGAATTCGATACGAATCGAGGCAGGGAAAAGGTCGCTTAATCGCTAATTTGATCATGGAAATATCGGCGCGCTATTTACTATTTACAGTTTTAAATTTATGCATTTCATATTTTTAAGTTTTGAGAACATTTCGATTCTGTAGATATTTCTTGTTTCTTTTTTTTCTTTATTCTTTTTTTTTTCTTTCCTTTTGTGTGGTGTTTCTTGCTGGGAACTTGTGTGCCAGAGTCTCTCTCTCCCAGTCATAGAGTCTGAGGTATATGCATGTGCAAGTGCTGCCTACATACCTACATATGTTTCGAGATAAAAATACCATAGCTTGACATTCCAGAATTTATAGGTACATTTGTGTTCTTCTTTTTTCGAAAATCGAAAATGCGGTGTGCGTTTCTTTCCCCTTAAAACTAACAATCCCTTTCTTAAAATCGAGAATGTATCTTAAAACAAAATTAAGTATAGTTTGTTGTTGTTGTTGAAAAAAAGAAAAATGATTCAGTGTGAAATGAAAGGTTTCGATACGGGATGGCATTGCTTATAAAAAATATCAAACAAAATATACCTACAAAATTTCAGCACAGTGAAAATGGCATACCTAAACTAAAACTGGGAACTGTGTGTCTGTTCGGTGCGTTTGAACGAGATTTATGTAGGTATACGTCCTCCTGCATTTATAAACGTCGAACGAGCAAAATAATATACCTACCTACTACCAACTACCAACAACGTTTGTATTTAGTAGTGTTGAATGCGTTTTTGTGTGCTTGGGAATATAAAAAATGAAAGAATATATCATATTGCCATTGCCATAGGTTCCTTAGAAGCTACGACGCAATGAAGAATGACTGCGATTTACCTTAAGTTGCATTTTTAAATAAATTTTCGTTTTGCCTGATTGTCGATTGGCTATGGATATGTCAAAACCCAGACCTCTCTCTGTTAAAATGGTGATGAACTTCTACTTTAACACATCATCAGAAACCAAATGAAAAAAAAAAACGCAAAAATGTTTACATAATCTTAACCAGTGTCACAGATTGCTCTGTGTATGTAGGTACCTAGTTGCTAGTTTCATAGTCGAGTTGAAATATTTTTAGGCTTGCCTCTATGAAAATCAACCGAGAAGATATGTGAATAGCTACATTTTACTTTATTTACAACAGTCTTGAGTACGTAAAGTGTGAAAATAAGTCTCGTTTGTCGTCTCGTCTCGTCTTCAATAGGTAGGTATGTATATTGGCCAGATGAAGTACTGATTGGTAGTATTCGATTCCTCTCTGCCTCAGTTAGTGAAATCAGGCAGTATGTTCCTTATTGTTGTTGCCTACTAAATTTATTCACAAATCTGGACATTCATTAGGCATGTGAGATTCGTTCTGTTCCAGAAATGAAAAAAAGTAACTAAAATCAATCTCTTTTGATCCGATTCAACTAAGATTAACCAGAACCAACCAACCCACACCCAAGTGAGAACTCTCTCGTTGAAGCAAAACATTTAAGTATTATGTATAACCTAACCTAGCCGAGCATTGGCGCAACCACACGTACAAATAAATACTGATAGTAGCGCTGCTGTAGCCAACCAACAAGCCACGGGGCTTTTCAAAGTCCTCTATCCTCCTCCTCTTCATCCTTATCCATCTTCTCCTCTTCCTTGTCCTTCTCATCATCCTCCTCCTCCTCACCACAATGCCGCATTACCCATCGCTTAAATAAGACTCCAAATCCTAAAAAACACTTGAAACTCTTCTCAAACTCAAACTATGCATTTAACTTTTCTGTCTAAAAATGTAATCATCCTTACGCAGTAAACCAAAGATAAGATTCTAGAAAACAACAACAACAACAACGACAATAACAACTACCAAAGTACAACAACACAACACATCAACCAACTAAAAAAAAAGTGCCGAAGAATGTCCTTAGCTTAGCAATTACAAGTGCACTATAAAAGCCTCCTAAACTAAACACTAGCTCCTGCTGATTATAAAAAAATAGAAAAAAAGAATACTTTCGTCGGAGCCCCATTTATAAGATTTCGGTGTGCTAATTTTACTAGCTGATCACTATTTATATTTATAAATACAAAAGCGAAAAAGAAAAAAAAAAAAATCATATACTACTCATTATGTGCTGCATCTCTTACAATCGTTGTTCTTTCTATTTATTTGTTTTTCTTTTGCTCTGCTGACATGTAAGAGGAATAATAATACAAATTTACTGCCTGTTAATATGTGTTTTGTGTGTATATGACTGTGTGTGTGGATGTGTTTGTGTGTGTTTATACTAAAGGTCTTATTTTGCGGATGCCTTGCTGCAGCGTGTATACAATATGTACGTACGCACTAGTAATAAAAAATAATAATAATAATAAAATAGGCCTAACCAAGAGCAAACCATTCTCGAGAAATCAAACACTTCATCACTCCATCTGGCCCTTGTTTTTGTTTATTTTTCTTATCAATATTTTTGGCACTACTTTACCTACTTACCTACCAACCTATCTACCTAGTTAGCTAGCTATACTTGGGAAAAATATCTTCATCGTGTATATTGTTTCACGCAATAAAAGAAAATAGTTCGGATGAAAATAAGAAACATACCTAGTAGGTACCAAACATATCTACATATAATGTGAATAGATTAAAAAGAGCGGAAATATAATACGCATGTAACACAAAACACTTTGTGTGATTTAGGATTTCAGAATCATCACAAAAATTGCGAGTGAGTTCTTCTTCCTTTTAAAACTGGAGACATAGTTTTAGTTCTTGTATTTGGATTTTGGAGCTCGATTATTTAAAATCCTTCAATTTCTTGCCGTACCTAGAGTCCTTTTTTGACTTGAGGTACTTTTTCGTTTTGATTATTATTTATTTATCATAGTAGGGTAGTGGAACCAGTAGCCGGCCCCCTAAGACAATTTTGACACAAAATGTTCTCTAAAATCTACAATTCTTAAGGGGGTAGGGTCATGTCCCCAGTTGTCGAACACTTAGTAAAATGCAATAGAGTAATCGCTCACAGTAAGAGAACCTTCGATATTCAATATACGAAGTTAAATTGATTATATTCTTAAACTCAAACTTTATTTAATAAACTTAAAGTTTTGTCTGTAACTTTAACTGTTTTTTTTTTTATAAAATAATATAAACTGGAAAACAGTCCAAGTCCCCAGTAATCGAACACTTGTTCCCTAAAGCCGAACATTAAGTTTCCTTATTTCGAACACGGTGTTTTCGGTTAAGACTTAAATTTAATAACTGCATAAAACAGACATTTTTAAAGTTCTTTCTATTTAAAATTATCCAAACATTATTATTTATCCTACTAATATCATAAACGTGAAAGTTTGTATGTGTGAATGGATGTTTGTTACGCTTTCACGCAAAAACGACTGAATGGATTTCAATTAAACTTTCCAATAATATAGCTTATGCATCAGAATTACATATAGGCTACAATTTATAAAGATATGTGTGAGCTGTCCTAAATATGACATTAAGTGTCAAGTAACTAGAAAAAACCTACCTTTCTGCGAGCTATTCTGGCGTGTGCTGCAATAAACGTTATTTACACATAATTATGTATTGTGTTCTAAGTATAAATTATTCTTATTTAATGGAAAATGTTGTTGGAAATGGTGATAAAAAGTTTGGTGCAAGTGAGATTTTTATTAGATTTGAGCAATTTAATTTTTTTTTCACTTATGAAAGCTCTAACTTCCATATAATTTTAATGGGTCGGGAAAAGGAAAGCGAACCGTGACGGGAACGGGAACTCTAAAACTAACACTATCCCTTTTGTATTTCATGGCCATATTCCTACGGAAACGGGAAACTAGAACTTTTCAGGCATTCTTATTAGTTTTCGTTTTTTGACAGTTTTGTGTGAACATCGCTTTAAATAAGTTAGACCCGAGCCACGCCGGGTGGGTCAGCTAGTATTTTTTTATATTTTTATAATTATTTTTACATCTATATTTTCTCAATTTTTTTGAGCTGTACACAAGGTCTTTATTTTGAGCACAAAGTTGGATGTACGCTACATGGTTACGCTTAATGGTGACAACCTATATTTATTAAGCCATCTTCTTCAGCAAGAAGCTATGAGACAGATCCGTCATGATTGAAATTGTTAACTGATCGAACAAAGGAAACCAAAAATTATATAGAGTTTCCTTGATTCGAACACTGAAAAAAGGTGTTCGAATACTGGCCCCAAAGGTTTTGTTAATTTTAATTATAGAAAGACGTAAAAATTATTTTGTTTCTTATAACATATTGTAAAGCCTGAGCTTAAAAAAACTATTTTGATGAAGTTGCCTATATTCGAACACTAGTGTTCGAACAGAAAACTCACAACAATTTAGTTTCCTTTAATCGAACAGCAAAAATCAAATAAAACTAATGACTTTAAAGATAAAATGTTAACGTAAGAAAAAAAGTATTATATAACGAAAAACCTTACAACATAAATATTTAGCTTCAATTGCCCCTTAAAATCATAGTTTCTCACGACACTCGCAACAGTCTCCTTCTTAAATGGGAACCCACGATTGCCTTAATCTTTGAAAGCTAGTCAAAAAGTACTATTTTTTAACAGCCGTTTTTATTAGATTATGCTTAAACACTCTTAAAACGCATATTAGTTATTCAGTGAATAAGAACTAATTAAGACTTTAATCAGTGAATAAAAAATCTTTATTTATGATCCTTTTTTTCGCCCATACTAGTTAATCATCCCTTATGTCAAAATCATAAAGAAACTCTCTAATTTTGGTTTCTCAATGGTTGAACTGACAACAGAATTTTATTTAAGTTCGGTGTTCGGTTTTTCGGTCTAAGTTTATAAAATTTTAAATACAAATTGCTTTGGAAAATTGACCAATCAAAAAGAAATCGGACCCGCACCGAAAACTGGGCTTCCTCAGATAAGGTATGGTACTGAGCTGTGTAGAAGCCAAAGCTGCAACATTGTATATAACTGGTTACAAAAAAGAAGCACGATGGTATATGGGAAAATTCTCATGGGGACATTCTTTTATTGAGTTGAATCAAACGCTTTTGGAGAACAGAGGTCCTGCAAGCTCAAAACGAATATATTGAAAAACAGCAAATGCTGAGAGACCAACCCAAAGATTATAAGGAGTTCTTTCCGTCAAGTAGTGGCAGTAGTGGTGACGACGAGTGAACTTAGGCTAGGAATACTTATTTACTTTCTGCGCTCTACTTCTTTCAGTTGAAAACACATTTACTACATCCAAATTATGTAGAAAGTTAACGTAATTTGAGTAAATTTCAATTTTAGTTGTTCTTAAAATTCTCAAAGATGTAAATAAACCACTGAATGACAACTCAAAATCAAATGACATTTATACGCTGAAAAACACGCATTTCTGCGTTTAAGTTAATCAGCGATCAGCCCTTATTCACTGACGAAAAATGATTATAAATACGCTTTTTGTTTTAATCAACGAATAAGCGTGTATTAAAGTTTCGCGGAGTTTAAAATGCGATTATAAATACGGCTGTAAATGTTTACATTGGCTGTACTTGTTGGTTGTTTCTGAGGGTTAAAGGGTATAACACACTTTACAATTTTACATTAAAAGAAATTTAAAAAATGAGATATAATGCAGTTTGAGCGATGTTTTTCAAAAAGTGTTCGACAACTGGGAGTGCTCGAATTAAGGCGCCCTTATCCTAAAAGGATTTTTCAAAATTCAAATTATTTCCGAAGTTATAGCCGTCTATTGACGTGGAAACTGATTAGAATTTTACTTAAAGCGGAACTTTAATTGCGTTTTTCTCAGAACATACTTTTTCAATATGATACCTACCCACGACTCCTCGAAATCTACTTGACCGATTCACTTGAAATTTTGAGAGAATCTTTTTTATAGACCTCTCTCAAGTATGTACCAGCTTCATCCCCACATTTAAATTTTTAATATTTTTAAAAATTCGAGAAACCCAAAAAAAGATACAAAATGGTTATTTTTTTTTTAAAACAGTCGCCATTTTCTCATAAACTTTTTTTTTACTTATCACTAATTCATGCGATAGCACCATAGTCATGTGTCAATTTTTTGAGATACCCCACTTCATCATCTGCTAGAATTCAAAGTTCTTAACATTTAAAAAAAAATATTTCTGTAGTCTTTTAATATTAATAAAAAAATAAAAAATAAAATAAATAGGGTGGCGCAACAGAGCGAGGAGCCCCTGGGCTTAGCGCATTTCTCACAACCATGCCTTGTGAGGGAATGGAGGGGACCTACAATTTTCTGCAGGTTTCAAACGGATAATTGAGAAAGCGCTTTTCATGGCAATGAATACAAACGAAGGACTTGCTAATTCCTCGCGAACATTAATAAATAACTGACAAAAAAATGTATGATTAAAATACTGATTTTTTTTACGTCACATTAATGATTACTTAAAATTCATGTCTCTAGACTAAAATACCCCTTAACCGATTTGGTAAATTTTTTGAACTAATTGCTCTGCAAGGTTTTGTTTATCCCTACTTACACTAAAAGCTAGTTTAGTAATGTTAAGCAGATTTTATTCAAAATTTTCTGAAAAAACCCCTATTTTCCAGTAGCCGGCCCCTTGTATGCCAAATCCGGCCACCGATGCTCCTATATTCGGCCACCCCATTGAAAAGAACTATAAATTAATTAAACAATTCAAAGCATATTTATTTTAATAAAAACAAATATAATTCATAACAATTAAACAAAAGGCTTATTTCTTAAGATTATTGGAATAGGAAAAAAATGTGGGACAAAGAGGTACACTTTAAGTGATACCACACTCGTTTTCCACGTCTGTAGCACATCTTCCTCACACGTTGGACATTTCGGGATTTTTATTCGTTTTCCTTTTTTTCTTTTCTTCTCTTTCGCTAAGGAGCTCTGGCCAACCTGGCCGAAAATAAGCGACATCAAAAAAAGTGTGTCCTCAATAAAAATAACAATGCGCATTTTCTTCCACTTTTGTCAGTTTTGTTTTGTTAAAATACTAAACATTTTATATAAAAACCACATATAAAAGTACTTACTTACTTAGGTGGGCATTGAAGTTCGGGGTGAACCTGCGCCTCAACCAACATCCTTCTATAACGACTTCGAGCGAGCTTCTATAACGACTTCGGGCGAGCTCTCTCCAGTTTTGCACTCCAAGTCGGTTGAGGTATCCACTTGATTGCGCCAGCTAAGACGAGGTCTTCCCCTTCCGCGATTTCCCTGCAATGTGCTTTCAAAAACCCGACGAGCCGGAGCGTTTGGGTCCATCCGCTCTACATGGCCCAACCATCGTAGCCTCGCGATGCGTACTCTTCTGGCTATGTCCATATCGCGGTACAGCTCATACAGTTCGTTGTTGTACCTTCTTCTCCACACATTGTCTTCGCATACGGGACCAAAGATCATTCGGAGAATTTTTCTTTCGAAACGACCAAGGGTTTCCTCATCCGCTTTCGATAAGGTCCATGCTTCCGCGCCGTAAAGCAGGACTGGGATGATCAAAGTCTTATACAAGGTTACCTTGGTTTTTCTGGAGAGGGTTTTGTTTCTCAATTGCCTTCTTAGCCCAAGGAAGCAACGGTTGGCAAGAGATATAAAAGTACTAACCTTAAAATCATGACACAAAATCTAAACTCTTGAACAATTTCCACTAAAAAAATTACTATAAATCTGCTTAGTCACCGTCCTCTACGAAGTCTTGCCTAAATTTAAGTCAATAACTTGAAAAGTATGGTACAGGTCCGCACACAATTTTTTATGGATGTAAAGAATCAGACGACAAATCGTTTGAAAACAAATTAAGAAGAAGTACGGAGTGTAGTTTCCTTAATATAGACGATTTCTTTCAAGTGGCCGGCTACTGGCGCAGGCCGGAATTAGGAAACACTACCTACCTACCTTGCATAAACTTTACCTCTACCTATGTAAATATTTACTATTATGGCCATCCTTTGATTTTTTGATGATGAGCAGTGAAAAAATGATTATGAATACGATTTTTGTTTAAAGCGGTGACTTAGCTTCTTTTAAATTAGTTTTATTTACTTCACAATTGTAATAGAATACATTTTCTTTGAAAGTTTGGCCGGTGGCCGTGTATGGTGTATCACATTGACATTTCTTTATCCTTATCCTTGCATAGAATAAAACAAAGTTACTTCCCGTTGTCTGTTCCTATGAATGCTTAGATCTTTGAAATTGTCAATAAATTTTTTCAAATAGAGTAGGTAATTCAAGAGAAAGGATTATATGCTTATTTTATCCCCATACTACCACGTGGACTTAGAAACTAAAGGGTCCGCCAAATAACTTTTTTTTTCATAAACAGGCCACAAAACATCGGCTGTGTGGCTCGAAGCACCGTCCTGTTGAAACCAAATATTGCCAATATCCTCCTCTTCAATTTTTGTGAGCATTAATTCGTTCAAGATGGCCCGTCAACGATCGCCATTGACTGTAACGGCCACTCCTTGCTCATTTTCGAAGAATGTCTCTGGACCAATATCCGCACCAAACAGTGACTCGTTTGGTTGTTAACATACCCGCCAAGATCAAAATGAGCTTCATCTGAAAAGATGATTTTTTTTTGGCAAAATCGGCATCGGATTTTTAAAGTAATGTCGCAATATTTCCCAGCCTTGTTCAAGCGTATACACAACACTTTCACAAGACTTTCAGACAATCTTCAGCTTAGACAATTTTTGTTTTTTTCGGCAATTTTTGTGTAAACAACCCTTTTCAAAAAGTTAGACACAAGCAACGCCGGGCTGAGCTAGTATTTATTTCAATCAAATTTACCGGGAAATGTCACCAAACCACAAATCAAAATTCAAAATATCGCTTGACCATACGAGAAAATGGCAAGTTATTTCCAGGAAAAAATGACAGATACTAATTCCGTTCTGTTTGAGAGGACGGCAAGAGTCGTGAAGCGATGTGGTTTTATGCTTACTAGTATCTCAGTGGGAAACGCGCCACATCGTACGCTTTATTGGAAACTTCATAGAAGTTTTCGAGAGCTTGAAGTATTGGCGTGTATTACAGGGGGAAGAGATCATTTGATGGATAACATACATTGACGAAAGAAGTTTGAACTTGGTACGACGTAATCTAGCATCAGGAGTCAACATCTTTCAATAACGACTTCATTTTCGTTCATTCTAGGTCGGTGGAGGTCTTCTTCCACTTGATTGCGCCACCTAAGACGAGGCATTCTCCTTCCAATTTCTTTTTTTTATTTTATTTATCTGCAATATGCCTTCAAAAAGCCGTCGAGACGGGGTATTGATGTCCATCCGCTATTGCAGTCTTGCGATGCGTACTCTTTTAGAAATGCCCATATCGCTGTACAGCTCATAAAGCAGCCGTTAAACAGGACTAGGATGATCAAGGTTTTATAAAGATTTACCTTGTTTCGTTTATCAATTGACTTCTTAACAAAAAAAGGCAGCGGTTAGCAAGAGTTATTCTCCGTTTGATCTCCGCACCTGATGTCGTTTTCCGTGTCTGCATCTTAGGTAGACGACGTTCTGTACAACCTCGAAGTTGTCTATCTATGTACATATAGCCGAGTTCACACTGTACAATTAGTTGGACAAACTTCGTTTGATGGAAGTTGAAAGGTCGGATGTAGTTTTCGTTCACACTTATCAAGCTTGTCGTCCAGCTTTATGTCACATACTATTCCACTCCGTCCAGCTTCTAAATTTTCAAAAATATTTGAAACCCATCTAACAAGTTGGTCATGTGGTCTTCTAAGGTTTCACACTATCAAGCAATGGTCGTTCAAGCCAAAGTGGGTCCAAGTAATTGTACAGTGTGAACTCGGGTGATTGTAACGTTTTGCTTCCTCCATTAACTTTTCGTGCATCCTTTTTCTGATTTTCATAAAGAAATCATCAAATTTTATCTTGGGAGGAGAAAAGCTGTCTTCTACTGATATTGCAAAAGTTATTGAGCCATTGTTTGCCAGTTTGTACCACTCTCTTACGCCTTTGAGTCTTATAACTTTTTTCATTGGAATTCGATAGATTCACTTTCAAATCGAGAACTACTGCTTTCAATGAAACGTGTTTTTATGTTTTTTCCTGAGTGAAAATTGATGTTCACATAAAAAGGAATTAGTTTTTTTCATTTTTTTTTTGTTTTTTTTTTTTTTTAGCAAATAAGTGGTTTGTAACTTATTTACTCGTTTCTTGATAATTAAGTATTTCCACTCTTTGTGGCGCCCGTGGGGCAATGATTAACAACTCTGCCTGTTACGTTGGAGATTCGTGGTTTGAATTCCCGTGGGGTAATGATTAATATCTCTGCCTGTTACGTCGGAGATTCGTGGTTTGGATTCCCGATACATCAAAGAATAAAAAAAAATGTTCCATGGGTTGGGTATCGCCTCTTGCGATAACAACTCTTCTGAGAGTAATTAAACACTACCCTAAAAAGTAATTTCCGCTCAGAATAGGCATTGACTTGTTGGTTCTTGAAAAGCTTAAGGCTCTGAGGTTTCCGAAGCCTTTTCACTCCGCTCAATTTAGTTTATTTTCACTGCTTTTTCCTGGAATGTCCACCTTTCCATAAAATCTTCCTTAACCATTCCTAAATATCACTATTTTTGACCTCGAAAGGTTAAACAATAGGTTCCAGATTTTGCAATAGCGTTGAAGTCTGTTCATCATCAGCTGCGTACTGATGAATCTAGACTATATCTGATCAGTCTAGACTATATCAAACAAGGAGAAGTGTACTCAAGACGCATCCTTGTTTAACTCCCACTGAAGGAAAAGACTGTTTTTCATACCTTTGCTGAAATAACATGTTTGTACAGCTTATAAGAATAAAAATGTTTTTCCGAGTGTATCGCCTTTCTCGATTAGCCGTTCGGAACCGGCAGAAAATTGTAGGTCCCCTCCATTCCCTCATAAGGCATGGTTGTGAGAAATGCGCTAGGCCCTGGGGCTCGTAGCTCTGTTGCTCGACCCTGTTTATAACACAAAGAATCAATTATATTTATTCCTTATAAATATAAGGAATAACTTCCCGAGAATGGAGAATGTAGATTTGGGCATAGGGCGGTAGTATTTATTATTTTAGATAGCTAAGTATTTGGTCGACTGTTGAGTGACTCTGCTTGGAATTCCTTAAAATTGACCTTGAATTCAATCCAATCAGAGAATCTATTAAACAACACACAGCCAAAAACCTTTGTAGCAGTGTTTGAAAATTGAATTGTTGGCCTGGGTCTTTTGTATCTGCAATGCTTCGTAGCTTTTTAAAGTAATCATTTATTGTTAGTCAATCAGAGATAAGTATTTGGCCAAAAAATTTCAATTTCTTTTCTTTGTGCTTTCAGAGTACCTAATCATTTCGTCACGGCAAACAAGTGAGACCTAAGAGTACGATATTCGGGAATGTGAATGGCTCTTCATTAAAGAAATTCTTATTTCAAAACCGAAACCTCACAAAAAACAAAAAACAAAAAAAATGGGTAACATGTCAAAATTCGCCAATTTATCTCGCAAAATTGATTTCAACTTGGCCACACAACTAAAAACTTTTGATACTGTTTGTTAACCGAAGAAAAATTTATTATTTTATAAAGAGCAACGAAAAAAATAAGTTGGTTATAAAATATGCAAGTGGCAACACTATTTAGAGGTAATGTAACACCCTTAGTACCAAAAAGCATAACCTTGGAGGAAACATTATCAGAACCTGTGTTTGCTTCACTGTCGTCCACAGAGAAAGACGATAAAATAACAACGACATTGTCTGCCAAAGAAACACAAAACTCCGAGAGTAGCAAAATGTCTTACACGGTATCATCATTAGTGAGTTTGGCTTCGTCAGCTTTAGTTGGATATGATGATAAAACCCACTCAACGCGAGAAATTGAAAATAAAAATGAAAGCGTTGAACAACACAACAATGAAATAGAGGATGGCATACAAAATGATGATGGCAAAGAATCAACAGCAAAATCGAGTATTAAAAACAATGATTTTGATATGGAAGAAGAAGACAGCATTAAGATCAGGAAGGAAGCAGAAGAAGAAGAAAAAGATCCTCTAGTTTTGACCCCTCCAAGCAATATGGAAATTGAAAACGAAACGAAAAACTCCTTGAGTCCAAATGAAAAAGAAGGATCTACTGGCGGTATTGTCGAGGAGTCTCCTGACGAATGTGCCGCATCTGAATCGTTTCCAACCTCCTCTTCATTCGATCTGAAAAAGAATCAATGTGAAACTAACGAAGCAATGACCACCTCAACGTCTTTCGAAGACAGTTTTAACGATTGCGAGTCTGGTAATCAAGAAACGGAAATGCAAGCCCCGTCAATTCTTTATCCAGCAGATAGTGAGAGTTCCTTCAATAACACTTTCATAAGTCACGAAAAGCAACAATTACAAGAACGACAAGAACAACACCAACAACAAAAACACATTTCACCGGAAAATAGCCAATCGTCAAGTAATGAAATTCCTTCCTTAGCGAGCACATCGAATATTTTGGCAACCACCCATCGCTGTGCTAGTAATAGCTTAAATGATATAGATGAAGTAGAAGCAGAAAATTTAATAATTCACCAACATGATCACTCGAATATGATACCTGCTGCTTCATCGTCGAAAGAAGTACCATCAAATAGTCCTGAGATTGATAGTTTATTGCAACCACAGGAAAACCAAGAGAGTGAAGACAATATACGTATGGACATAGAGGAGCAATTGCACCAACAACAGCAACAACAAATTTTACATCCGCAGCGCATGGATTTTGACGATGAACAACAAATAAATGAGCAACACCAACAACAGATAAGCCAACAAAGCCATCAACACCAACAACACCACCAACACCAAGAACAACAACAACAACAACAACCACAACAACAACAACCACAACAACACCACCAACAACAACACCAACAACAACAACAACAACAACAACAACAACAACAACAACAACAGCAGCAGCAGCAGCAGCAGCAGCAGCAGCAGCAACAACAACAGCAACAACAGCAGCAGCAACAACAACAGCAGCAGCAGCAGCAGCAGCAGCAGCAACAACACCAACAGCAACAACAACAACTCCAACAACAACAACAGCAGCAGCAGCAACAACAACAACAACAATTAACTCAACAACAACAACTAAGTCAACAGCAAAATCTTTCACCAACAGAACAAGAAATCGAAAACGATGACAATAGCGATAAAAATAATCAATATTCTCATAGCAATCAGTTCCACGAATGCAATCGCAATGATCTCAACGTCGAAGAATTATCTCAACCAAACATTTGTAGTCAGCAAATTTCTCAAAACTCATTGGATCCAAACGTCGTAGAAGGTTACAAAATGCAGCATGTACTGCCACTGAATATGGACATTATGAATCATCAGTTGGACCACCAACATCAGCAGCAATATCATCATTTGAACCATAATACGCATATGTTACAGCATCAACATGCTCAACAGCTCTATTTACAACATCAACATGATCAACAAAACATGATGCGCCATCATCACCAACAGCAGCAGCAACATCATCATCATCAACAGCAGCAGCAACAACAGCAACAGCAGCAGCAGCATCATTCAGAACTTATGGCATATCTCCATCATCAGGATCAGCAGGCTATGCAACAGACACATCATAATATAAGATCATATCAACAACACTATCAGGAACAGCAGCGCATGCATCAAATGGCACAACCGCAACCTCAATCACCACATAATCAGCAAAAGAATTCGTCTATGACATGCATTGATGACCTTATGATAGATGAGCTCCATGAAGATCCTAACAACCGCTTTAAGCTGTAAGTTGTATTGGTATTGATTTCAAATACGAAACAGTTTCTTTAACAATGTTTTTTTTGTAGACTTTCACCAACGGTAAAGCATGAGAGCCAAGATGATGGTTATGAAACCAGCGCAGGAGATGTACTCACTCCAAACTCTCACACATCTTCACACTCGATGACACCCCAACATCAAATGCATTCATCAAACTTGGTTCCTCCGAAATGTGATGACATACCATCAGCACATCATTCAGACCCTGATCCATACAACTTCATTGATGATGAAATGAATTCGAATATGCGTATGATGTCACCATCGGCAAGTAACGGCATTTCTATGGTTATGAGACAGCAGAACTATGAGAATACCCCTGAAGCTAGTCGACTTCTTATCGAAGAGCAACAATCGCCTATAAATATGGGAAATCAACTTCTTATAGACGCAAGAATGCAGACATCAAATAGTGCTGATGATATGTCTGGCAGCAATGTTGCTATCCCAAAAAAACGTGGACGCAAAAAGAAGGTCTCAGATGAAATAGCTGTGAGGTAAGGAATTAAAAAAATTTATTTGCAAATTCGTTAGTTTTGAATTCATTCATTTTTCATCATTAGAACTATAGTTGATGGGATACTTAAGCCTGTTCTACCAAAAGAGCGAAAAAAGCATGATCGATTCAATGGTATGCCTGAAGAAGAGGTTTCGAAAAGAACTTTACCTGACCACTTAGCTGATAATTTAGACATTATTATCGTGAGTGTAATTTCATATTTTCAACGCCACAATATTTATAAATACTTCTATATTTTGATGAAGGCTTTGAGTTAACTGTGCATTTTTCGTTTCTCTCCATTTACACAGATTGGAATCAATCCAGGTTTGTTTGCTGCTTACAAAGGCCATCATTATGCTGGGCCAGGAAATCACTTTTGGAAATGTCTTTACTTATCTGGTCTTACCCATGAACAAATGGCAGCCGAAGAGGATTATAAGTTACTGAAATTTGGTATTGGTTTTACTAATATGGTAGAGAGAGCTACCAAAGGTTCAGCTGATCTGACTAGAAAGGAAATTAAAGAAGGAAGTCGCGTATTGTTGGAAAAATTAAAACGATTCCGACCAAAAATTGCAGTTTTTAATGGAAAACTAATTTTTGAGGTGTTTTCGGGAAAAAAAGACTTTAATTTCGGGCGACAACAGGAGTGTGTAGAAGGCACAGACACAGTGAGTAAAATAAAAAACACGGAAACTTGTTGAATGAGTATTAAATATTCGTTTTTTTATAGTATATGTGGGTTATGCCGTCATCGTCAGCTCGATGCGCACAATTACCTAGAGCCGCCGATAAGGTACCGTTCTATGCAGCACTGAAAAAATTTCGTGATTATTTGAATGGGCTTATACCGCATATTGACGACATAGAATGCGTTTTCAACGATCAAAAAGTAAAACAGTGTTGTGAACCAGAATCGGTGAGAGGGAATCCTTCACCAATAAATAATAATGGATCGTCCTCGTTTAATGCTCAAGACTGTCTGAATAATGAAAATCAGGGCTTAAGTTATACTAACAGCAATAGTAGTACACCAGAGCGAGGTATAATAACAGATTTGAGTACAAATCAGCTGAATAACAACAATTGCAGTGGTGGAATGAATATTTTACATAAAGGATCACCGATGGATTCTATGATAAGTCCGGGTGAATGTGGAATGGTCCTAGCAGGTGGCATGAATGTCCCGAATGGGAATGGTGGTAGTCTTTGCAATAATACCATGCAAATGCATATCCAATGTAATCCTGATCAAGGTGTTGGAGCTGGAGTTGGTGTCGGTGTTGGTGGTGGTGTTGGTGTTAATGTTGGTGTAGATGTTGGTGCGGGTGTGGGAGTTGGTGTTGGTGGTGGTGTTGGTGTTGGTGTTGGTATTCACCAGCCTGAAAAGAAAAAACGTGGAAGACCAAAGAAAATCAAAGGTATTGATGTTGAAGACGGCCTTTTGCCACAGAAAGTACGCAATACAAACACTTTAGTCAACAATAACAACATCTTGAATCTCACACTGATGAGTGGTGAGAATGGTGAAGTACCAAAGAAAAAAAGAGGTCGACCTAAAAAAATAAAAACTGACGTTGGAGTGAACCAAACAATACATGGAGGAGGAGCAGGCAATACTTCGAGCAATGGCAATGGCCAAGGTTTGTCAGCAAACATCCCCATGGATAGCAGCACTAGTAGTGCTAACAAGCCTGATGTTTGTCTCCATCGGAATAGTCCCATAGGAGGCCATCAAATGCTGTCGATGAATAACATCAATCATTTTAATAGCCAATCACTTAACCAACAGCAGGAACCACTGCAAAATCAAAGTTTGTTCACCTCTCCAATACATTCGCCGAACACTATTAGTTCCTATTGTCCGATGAGCATGAATGCTTCAACAACCCCACCGACTGGGAATATAAACGCGACTAATTCAAACGGGGGACCAGGAGCTTACCACCATCATCAGCAACAACAGCAACAACAACATGGAAATTCACCACACTTACAAGCGCATCAGCACAATCATGTCCAACAGCATGTACAGCATCAACTTCATATACCATCATTGATGTACATGCAATCTCCTAATCACAATCTGCATCAGTCATCGAAATCTCCACACTATGGTTCATCTCATTCTGATCTGTCCACTGAAATATCAGCTGCCATTTCTTCAGAACATTTGGGTGAATCACAATCGGCTTCCTCGCCAGCCATGGGTGGACCAATAGACTATGATCGCCCGGACAGCATACCCAACGATGAACATAGCGGTCATGACTTACGCTTTACTAGTCCAACACCTAATTCGGTCAGTGGAGACCAACAGCAGCAGCAGCAACAAAATAGTGTAGTATCACACCAACAACAAGCACAACACTATCACAATATTTACCAGAATCCTGGTTCTAATCAATCTTATCTCTCTGGTAATGGCAATCCTATTTTGGGAAATTCACCTAGCGAAACTAGAGGATCAAATACAAACGAGGATAATATAAGTTATATTGCGTCCACTGGACCACAAGGGTCCCATAGTAATACAAGCACCCCACAGCCTCCACAATCTCAGTCTCAACAACAACAAAGGAGTTTGCAAATTTCAGACGTCACATCGAAGAGCCTATCAGGACTGGAGTCTTTAGTTGATCAAATACCTTCAATATCTGAATGCGAAAATAATCCACTGACCAACGCCGTAGGCATCAAATCCGAGTCAAATGAAGGATTTCCATCACCTGTTTCCGGTGGAAGTGGTGGTACTGGGAGTTCAAACTCCAGTGGACTAGGGTGTATTTATATACCTTCTTATTCAAACATCAATTCTTCATCTTCTTCATCACCCTCTGCAATTCCTTCGAATAGCTCTATACTTTCACCCCACAACTATCCAGAGCCTATATATTCGACGGCGAGCACATGTCCGTCCTCTACTAACACCAACAGCAATGATAACATCAACAGTTACAATGGCATTGCTAGCAACTTTTCTGTCAGCAGTCTAACATCAAATAACTACACAGCTAATTCATATCATTCAAATCTTATGGCCGCTGCAGCAGCTTCTTCTCCTCATCATATCACTTCCTCTGCTTCTGGCAGTCCCATGTACATGGATCCACACATGGCCGTTGCTGTTAGTCCTATTTACCACCATCCCTATGCTCAACATGCTGGCTACGGTGCTTATAGCTCAGTAGGGCCACCCCCACCACCACCACCAACATTACATATGCCAAGTCCAAACTACCCGTATGCCTATCCCAACACATCAGGATACCCCACCCAAACTGGACACCATCCCAGTCACACTTCTCCCGCTGGATATCTCACAAGTCATCCATCCATGTTTGATCGAATTAAGCCAGATATCGGATACGGTGGGTATTAAATATTTTTTGTTTTTGATACTTTTTCTCAACAAATATTTTCAAAACAAGTACTTGGTTGTGTATATCAAATCAAATGTACGAAACAAACAAAGTATATCATTAATATTGAATGCCAAACTAAGTTCTAGCTCAAAAGTAGCATTAAAGAAGAATAACTTTTATCCGTCTAGTAATACAAAACACAAAAAAAAATAATTAAAGAATAATACAAATAAAAGCAAGAATAGGTTGCTGGTTAAATGGTTCCTAAGGTTCTCATATAAACATTACACATAAACGCATCGTCAAAATGAGCATTTACATTTTTTTTCTCTTTTTTTCAACTCATGACTATCTTGTTGACTTGTTGATGCAACAAGAACGAATGTTTATTTGAAGCTGTGGTTGTTATTATTATTTTTTATTTTTTTGCTTAATCTGAATATAATTAAATTAGTTCAGCTTTGTTTATTAGTTGTTGGAAGATTTTTTAAATTTATTTTTAAAAGAGCCAAAATTGTGAAAATAAATATTTAAAAAAAAATAACCTAAAGCATGACAGATTTGTGATACTTAAAAAGAAAAAAATATTCAACAAATTGTTATAGACTATAAATAGACTTTTAAGAAACCAGGTAGTTCTGAATTTTGTTTGACGAAGTATAACAATTTTTGCCCGTGACAGCACTTCAGACTTATAGTCAACCATATCACAGTTTCGAACTACAAAAAGAAAGGACTAAACCATCCTCGTAATGAATGTTTTGCAACAGATATAACAAATTTCGTGGCAAAACATTCACTGTGATGCTGCCTTTTTGGTATTCATAGCCCGAAATCGTAACGACGAGCATTGTGATAAGGGCCGTTAAATAGCAAAAAAAAAAAAAAAAAATAAGAATTGATGTGATGTGGTCTTAGGGGGCATTATAGTTCGAGGTGAACTTCAGCCTCAACCAACATATTTGACCAACAATTTCGATTTGGGACTCTCTCTCCAGTTTTGCACTTTACCCCGTCGAGGTCTTCTTCAACTTTGTTGCACCACCCAAACCAAGGTCTTCCCCTTTCGCAATGAAGTTTTGAAAGCATGTCAAGCCGGAGCATTAGTGTCCATATCCCAGCCATGGTAGTCTTGCGATATTTACTCTTCAAGCTATCCTCATATCCTCATGCCATGGTAAGGCTCATACAGTTCGTTGTTGAATCTTTTTTCTCCACACTTTCACCCTTATTACGAATGACATTTTAATAAAACGCTGAGCTTATATTTTTATGAAAACAAAAATTATCGCGGCTAGAGCTCTGTCATTTTTTAGGCGTTTTAGTGAAACGCCTATCGCAATGAGGATGATTGCCTTCATAAATGGGACCAAAGATCATTTGGAGTATTTTTCTTTTGAAATCGATCAATTGCTCCCTCATCCGTTTTAGACAAGTTCCTTCCTTGCTTTCGCGCCGTAAATCACTGTGAGATGGTTCAGCCGAGTTCTTTTTCTAGAGAGGGTTTTTATTTTTCGATTACCTTCTTAACCGAAAGTAGCAGCGATTGGCAACAGTAATTCTCCCTTTGACCTCCGTTCTGATGTTATTTTTCGTGTCGTATAACGGTTCCTAATGAATTCCTGTCGTACCTCGAAGTTATGTCTGTCTATTGTGACGTTCTGTCAAATTTGTCGATGTTTTCTGTCTTTGGGTCTCTTTTGGTCTTTGGGTAATTGTCTCAAAAGTAAAGAAAAGCCTTGAACAAAACATTTGCAGCAACGCTTGGAAAAAGGTCTGTTTGACAGTTGTTGTACTTGTTTTGGCTTAAAAATGTCTAATTGTTACTTTTTGGATTCTTTTAAAGCATCATCTTAGTAAACTTGCAGAAAAGTATAGGCCGGCTCCAAATCCTACGTTAGTCACCCCTATCACAAGGCCCGTCGTAGCAATTTCGGATTACGAATGACTTAAAACGTCTTGTATTGAACGATTGGCAACAGATATTTATAACTTGTTAATAACTTTTAACAAATTTTGTGGCAAAGCATTCACTACATAGACCTCTGTGTTGCTTCCATTTGGTATTCGTAGTCCAAAATCGCTACGACCGGCCTCGTGATTAGGGGCCAGTATTTGTTTTCGTGCAATAATTCAGATTTCCAGTTTTGTTCTTCTTCTTACTTTTCGTTGGATCAGATCTCCCTCTATCTCCCCGACACTAATGATGCGCCTGTGAAGTGCGACGTGTTGACGACCTCACCAGGCGTTGACAAATTTCCCGAATTTCGTATGTTCCATGTCTGAGGCAAACCAAATGCTGATGTCGTCGTTACATTTGTTTCGTATCAGGAGTGTATTTGGTTTGCTTTTTTTTTTTTCTTTTTTCCACAATCGTGCCTGGACTTTTAATGGTTCCCTAGTTCTGTTTTCTGTACATATATAAATGCAGTTTTGAGTGAAACTACTAAATTCTTATTCTCTTTCCGCTGAATTTTCCAGTTTTTTTCTATTTTTTCATAGTTGTAATACTAAATCAGGTGCAATAATCTTTTTTTGTTTTGAATATTGGTCTTATTTATTGGAGAGATAGTTTCTCTATCATTTAAATTTGATTTTATCGCACATTGCTTTGTTTTTTTACTTATCCCTTTTACTGGAAATACTTAAGGCTCTTTTAAACCAAAGCGTTTTTGTAGTTGCAACAATAAAAAATTCCGCTTTTTTCCACACTGTAGCAGTCATGCAATTTAGTTATGGCAGCGATAAAAATGCTGTCAACAGTATTTCTGTTGCTGTATCAGCTAAAAAACCACTTGCTTTGTTTTGGGAAAAGCCTTTATGTAAGAGGGAAGCGATGTAAGACCCGAAATCTGGGGTCAAATAGCCAATCTTGTTATCGAGTCATACGTGACTGAACTGTGTGACTATTACACAACCACGCACTTTATCATAATTTGACATTCAAATCAAATCAATCTGATTCGATATAGAGATAGCAAATTAAAGTTGTGCAATCAAGCGAGAAATTTAAAACAAAAATGCCTCTCACTCACTCGAATAATGATGCGGCCCTTGGAAATAAATGTTTATTTAACGTTGTTAGCATTTTTTAAGGACTTTTTTTAATGCTTACCAAAAATCTCAAAAATAACCCAAAAACTGAACAAAAAAGCTAAGCCAAACTTTCCATTCAAAACAAAACAAACAACAAGAACTAAAATGTGATTAAGTTAAATTCAAAACTGTAACTTGGTTGGATGAGCTGAACAATATCATAGCTTATTCAACAGATTATATTTCTTAACGGCGCCCAACAACAACAACAAAGTATAACCCGCCAAGTTGCAGTTATCTATCCCATCGTATTCAGATGTGTTTTAAAATGGACAGCGGACAAAAACTGCGTGAAACATTGCGTTGATTTAGACTACTAGCGATTAAGAAAAAAAGCAATTTAACAAAAATTATTACAAAAAGTAATTGCTTAAGTTAAAAAAAAAAAAAAAGAAATCCTTCCAAACAACATTAATATTTAATATATATTAAATTTAACACACGTTCCTTATTTTCTATCAACTGAAACAAATAACAACCTTAAGAAATATCAACGAAAGTATACAATATTAAAAAAAAGCAGTAAATAGTTCATACCTTCTCCATAATTAAATACAAAAAAAAAATAAAGAAAAAGAACAAACTATATAATCGTTATATTTTTTGCTTCGAAAGGAATTATTTGACAATATAAATAAATGTATAACAGTGTGAAATGTTTGATAATGTACATAGTACCTTATTTGAGAAATACATATGTAGGTATATAAACATAAGCAACTATCGAAAAGTATTCAATGGATATTTAAACAATTAAAAATCTTAAATATTTGCCATCTCTCTCTGTACATGAAGTAGTCTTTATGCAGCAACAACGTAAATGATATGATTTCTTATTTTATTAGAACAAATTGTAAAATGTAAAGTTTGCTTCAATTCAACAAACAAAAAAGAAAAAAACTCACTTCTAATTCGGAAAAGTACGAAAAACGAATCAACTTTGATTGATTTTCGTTTTCATTTTTAAGAACACACACACAGAGTATGGCATACGTTTACATAAGTATGTATAATCAACAATCGCTTTGATTGAGTGTGCCAATTTATTAACTGAGCAAACGTTTTTATATACTTTAAGTTTTGGTGATATAAATATTTAAACAAAAACATTGTATACCAAGGAATGTGTTTGCTTCTTCTAAAAGAAAAGAAGAACACTATTTGATTAGAAAACAGAACATTCTCCTAGGATTGCACATTGAGTTAAATAAAAAATGAAAAAGAAAAAAACAATAATACGGAAAAAAACAATCAGATATTAATTATACAACTTTAGCCCATAACTGATTGGCTAAAACTATTAAGTAAGGTTTGTTTATAGGTATGTGATATATATGTATATACATTAGTATATATATGTATATAATATACACATATAATATATCATACAATAGGAATTATTTAACAAAAACTTGTGAACAGGGTAAAATTGAGGGTGATACATTCAAAGTTTCTTAAAAAAAAAATTAATAAAAAAGTAAAAACCAACGATACAATTGATTTATTTCCTTGATTAAAATTTAATCAAAACTAGTGTACACATATATAAAAAAAAAAAACAAAAAGAAAGTAAATTAATACGTAAATTTAGTGTACATTCAAAGAAAATTTAAAAAAAAAGAAAACTCAAAATTGTGTGTGCTTTTTTATATGTTATTTTCTTAAAGAAAAGCAAAAGCCTAGATATTTTTCGAAATTTTAAATATTTGTCCACACCAATGACAAATGAAAACACATATACGTAAACAACAACAGGAAACAAATTTATCATTATGACAATTTGATTTTTAGCCGATAAACAATAACAAAAAAAAAAAAACATTAAAAATTAGTACTCCGTGTCTCTTTAATAAGTGTTTTTAAAAATTTGACTAAAACTTTCTTTTTATTTCCAAATGAAAAAAAAACAAAAAGCAATTTTTAACATTTATACGTGATTTTGCCATGTGAAATAAAAAAAAAATTTTTTCTCATATGAAAACTGTGTGGTAAAAATATTATATATATGTATGTAATATATATTCTCAAAAAAAAAGCAAAACTTAAATGATTGAAATCTCACTAATTAAACAAAACATACAGTATCCCAGTAACAGAAACTTTTGAAGAAAAAAAAAAAAAATAAATCAAAGAAGAAAGAAAACCAGACATAACGCCAAAAAATGAAAAAAAAAAAATTACATTTTAATAGTTATATAACCTTAAAAAAAACTATTTACAGAAAACCCTGTTTTTAGTGTTGTTCTTCTTAAAGAAAAACCGATTTTTTACTTAGTATAAACTGAATATATATATATATTTTTTTTAATTTTGAAAGCTGCTCTCATCATGTAGAAAAGTTAATTTTGGCTGAGTGTAAAAAATAGAATAAACAAAGTGATTGAATCAAAAGTAAGAAAATAATAATAATAATTAAATAATAATAATTAAAAAAAGAAACAAAAAAGAATATTCATTTCAAAAACTTTACTACTGTTGAAAAAACTAACTTTTATAATTTATTATTTATATAACCATTCAGTTAAAACAAATAAAAACTAACATAATAATTAATTAATTAAAAAAAAAAACATAAAATGTATATATTTCTTTGTTATTTTGTTTACATTATACTTACTATTAATAAGAAAAAGAATAAAATTGATCAAGGACAAATGTAACTTTAGAATTTTATTTAATGACAAGCGTGTTCCTTTTACGAGGCCTTTTACTTCCCCGCTTCCCCTTCTTCCTTAAGGCGTTCCATTACCTCTTTTGTGTTACATGCTGGTTGATTTTCTAATTGCACTGCTCTATGAGTCAAGCTTTTGTCAACGACCGACGAGACGTCGTTGTACTCTCTGGCAGATCCAGCCTCTAAGCTGCTTGTTCCAGAGAATTGACAGCTAATTTGCTAGAAACTGGCGTTCCGCTAATCTCCTTATGATCGATGTTCTTACTTACTTACTTAGGTGGGCATTACAGTTCGGGGGAACCTGAACCTGGGCCTCAGCCAACATCCTTCTGTAACGACTTCTATTTCGGGCGAGCTCTCTCCAGTTTGGCATGGCACTCTAAGTCGTTTGAGGTCTTCATCCACTTGATTGCGCCACCTAAGACGAGGTCTTCCCCTTCCGCGATTTCCCTGCAATGTGCTTTCGAAAACCCGTCGAGCCAGAGCGTTTGGGTCCATCCGCTCTACATATCCAACCATCGTAGTCTCGCGATGCGTACTCTTCTGGCTATGCCCATGTCGCGGTGCAGCTCATACAGTTCGTTGTTGTACCTTCTTCTCCACACATTGTCTTCGCATACGCGACCAAAGATCATTCGGAGAATTTTTCTTTCGAAACGACCAAAGGTTTCTTCATCCGCTTTCGATAAGGCCCAAGCTTCCGCGCCGCAAAGCAGGACTGGGATGATCAAGGCCTTATACAAGGTTACCTTGGTTTTTCTGGAGAGGGTTTTGTTTCTCAATTGCCTTCTTAACCCAAATAAGCAACGGTTGGCAAGAGTTATTTTTCGTTTGATCTCCACGCTGATGCTGTTTTCCGTGTCTATAGCGGATCCTATAGGTAGACGAAGTCCTGTACTACCTCGAAGTTATGTCTGTCTATTGTGACGTTTTGTCCAATTCGACGGATGTTCTGTGTCCTTGTTTGATGACAACATATACGTACTTCGTTTTGACCTCATTAACCATTTTTGCCTCTTCCGTTTCAATACTCGCAAAAGCATCACGCTTTTTTCTTCCCATTACGTTAATATCGTCTGCGTAGGCTAGTAATTGCACAGACTTTTGAAATATCTTTTCTCTGGTGTTGACGTTTGAGCTTTGTACAATATTTTCAAGTATGATGTTGAAGAAATCGAATGACAGTTTGTCGCCTTGCCTAGAGCCTTTTTCGACATAAAATCGGTGAGTTCTCTACCGACCTTGATGGAGCAGCGTGAATTCCCCAGAGTCATCCTGCATAGTCGTACGAGTTTTGCAGGGATGCCGAAACTAGACATGGGTCTGTACAGCTCGTCTCTGTAAATACTTTCATACGCGGCCTTGAAATCGATAACACCTATTATCGTAACAGATCGGAACGGAATTCATTCCGATTTGTACGAAATGTAAGATATTTGTATTATGGTAACGTTTCCGATTGCTTAATCGGACATATCTCCGAAAAGAACGTAACAATGTTATGAAAATGTCAAACTCACCGCAACGCGTCTAGAATTCATGCGATGCATAGCGATTAAATGTGAAAATGATGGTTACGCATTCAAAATTCATGCGATGCATGCCGATTTCTTGGTTTTCTGTTCTATCCGATGTCTCCGACAGCGATGTAGTCGCGGAAGGGTTGTTTTATGTCACCTACATGCGTCAGTGTTTCCTTTACTAAATGGATACCATAAACAAAATAAATGTTACGATCGGATGTTTCTCCGATCTGTTACGATGATAGGGCTGGGTGTATATCGATATTAGTGGTACCCGTGGTGTGATGGATAGCATGTTCGGCTGTAAATCCCAGTGGTTCGTGGTTCGAATCCCAACAGAGGCAAAAATGTTTTTTCACGGGTATCGCCTTTCGAGAGGAATTGGCAGGTCCTCCGTTGGTATTCATTGCCATGAAAAGCCCTTTCTCGATTGGCCGTTCGGAGCCGGCAGAAAATTGTAGGTTCCCTCCATTCCTTTACAAGGCATGGAAGTGGGAAATGCGCTAGGCTCTGGGCCTCCTCGCTCTGTTGCGCCACCCTAAATTAGGTCTATTGTGAACTTCTCTGGTCTGAAACCACATTGATAAGGACCTATCAAGTTGTTGACATGAGGTTTCAGACATTCACATATTACCGCAGATCTTGTAAGCGACGTTAAGGAGGCTTATCCCTCTATAATTGGCGCAATTGTGAGGGTCTCCCTTTTTTTGGATCGGGCATACGATACTAAAGTTTCATTCATCGGGCATGCTTTCTTCCGACCATATCATACAGATCAGCTGGTGCATGCTCCTTTCCAACTGGTCTACAGCTGCCTTGAAAAGTTCGGCATGAAGGCCATCTGCCATCTTTGGTTTAAGTTTGCATATGGCAAGGTCAGGAGGACAGCATTCTGGATCATCGTCCAAGCTGAATGTGGCAATCTGCCTGACAGCGGAATTTGGTCTTGATCGCCGTTTAGCAGTCTGCAGAAGCGATAATTCTGAATCCTCAGTAGCGACTGTAACTCTACAATTTTGTTTCCCTGCAGGTCCTTACAGCCTTGAAATCGGGGCATGTCACCCTGGCAGGATCTTTTTACCTTTTGGTAAAACTTCGGAATCTGATTCCTGTCATGGTACCTCTCAATTTCCTCAATCGAGCGCTTCTCATGCTGCTTCTTTTTCTTTTTGAGAATTCGGTGTTCCTCCCTTCTTTCTTCTCTTCAAAACCGTAAACGAAATCACCGTTAAACTAGCAAGGTCATAGATAACATGTCTTTGTTGGATGCAGATATGCAGATAGGCTTAACGAATGCTCCTCAATGTTAATACGAAAGCATGACAAAAGCATCCTACATAGCGCAAAGGCTTACCTGTCTAACTCTATTCTATCCGGAAGCTATTTTGTTTCTACTTGGCATATAAACAATGAGAACGAGAATAAAATCAAATTGAAATTTTCAAACTGCTTTCGAAATAAAGTTTAACAGATAGGTTCCACAAATCCAAATCGATAGAAATTAAGACCGGATGTTCTACATTTCACTTTTATCGAAACCAAATCGTTGTATTCCACAATTCGATTTCGTCGATTTCCAAGTGATTTGAAATCACCCTTCTTTATCTGTGTGGAATTGTAGAAGAAAACGGACGCGTTTAAAAATGTAAGTAATAAAACAACACACAAAATTTGTTTATTTTACTCGAAATTTGTTTTAAACAGGGGAAACCATAGGAAATATTCATGAACTTTATGAGCCAACATAAAGACCTTGCCCAAGGATTCATGAAAGGAAATCGTGTCGTCACAGATTCAATCGGCAACGTGCAAAGAAATGGGCGTTTTTTCTAGATGCGGCGGGTTGACAGCAACATTTGGAAAGCATCAAGCAAAGTATGATACAAACTTTATAGTGCAGTCAATGAAGCGAAAAATAGGGCCTTACCTACGAATTTTTTTACTGTGAACCGATTTGCATGAAATTTTGGAATTAGGCTCATCTTACCCTTAACTTCAAAAGTGAAAATGATTTGAACACCGCCACCACCCTGGGGGTGGTTGCCACGCCTTCTCGGGGGTGAATTTTTTTTTCAAAATAACCACGGATATCGATAGTTCACAGGTAAAAAAATTCGGACCTAAAATGCTTCATTGACTGCACTATTAGTTAAATTATACGCATGAAAATACTCCAATTGTACTTGCCACATATCAATACTCACGCTGCATCTACAATATCTTATGTCTCTCAATCGACGTCTTTTTATTTTCTCTATCGCATATCTTATCTTTTCGGTTTCCAAACCCGAAGCAATAAGAAAAGCACTCATACTTAATTTTCTGATCAGGAAACTCAAACAACTATTGATATCAACTAAATTGAGTATTCCATTAGATGACAGGTATCAGCTGTTTTCAATTTCACTTGAGTGATTTCGAAAAGATTTCGAACTGATGAAATCGATTGAAATGCAGAACACTGAATATAAATTCACTCGAATTGCAATTTCGGTTTCGGTTTCATTTCACTCGATTTCTGTAAAAAACAAATATACATATTTGAGAACGAGCTTTTTAGATGTGATTAAATTTGAACACATTTAAGCATCTCAAAACACGGTCCAATTTTCAGAATACTACCAATAGGCCCTCGGCCTAACCAAATGTGGACCAAATGTGGATTTGAGAAGAGGAAGCTGTTCAGTTGGAAAATCCACTATGAATCCTTATAGCTGCAAGTATACCCTATACCTACGGATTTATCAATCTGTGAAAAAGTTTAGACATTGTCTTGGTCTTATATCTTCCCCTTGCCTATATTACTTTGGAAACTGCACCTAACTTCCTTCGCCCCTTCAACTAAAGTGCTTTTGACAAGATTTTGCGCATTAAAGTTATCACTATCTTTCAGTTTCAATTCCTTGTAGACCTCTGGTTGCCTCTTTTTTTTAACGCCCTTATGTGTAATTCATACCTTAGAACAATTCTCTCAGCAGACCCCAGATATGTATGTATTGTCTTTCGGAATCTTAATCCTTTGCATGTTCAATGTCCGAAATGGAAAATTTCTTAAATGAGATCAAATTGAAATACAAAGTAGTTCCTCATCTTTAAAAGAACGCAACAAAGAAGACCCTGTCTCGCTGAGATATTTTAGTCTGGGTTGAAATCCTATTTTATTTTACAAGAAAAACACATGAACGCATATAAATTCTATTAATAAACTTTTGATGAGATTGAAATAGATATTTCCTGATTGATGTGGGGGTCTTGTATATAAAGGTAATGAAACATTTGTATATGTCTATCACGAACATGCGCTCTCCCATGAAAAATTGGCAGACGATTGACCTCAAAACCCTTTCCACACCCTCTACATGTATAGGTCTTTTGAAACTTTGAGGGGTCTAAAAGCGCAAGGGCTATTTATTGATTTTCTCACACATAAATATTTTCTTATTCAGTTGCTAGAAAGTATGTTAAAGCTGCTGCTATATCAAAGGAAGCTGCCAAACAACAACAATTAAGATACAACACAGACCCCTTGCTCTGGCATAGAAATAATTCACGAGTAGTGAGTAAGAATATGTTCTTACATTTTGGTTTTATTGAAGGAACTTGAGAAAAGTATTCTTAGAAAAATACAAAGTAAAAATAAAATTGAAACATGTGTAGGCCTATTAGTTTCCGAGTTGTTGCGCAGTATTTGGGTTCGGTGGGAGACCACATTTTTGAATGAGCGATGCAGTAAATGTTTTCTTGCAATATGCACTTAATAAACGTTCAAGAATAAGACGCACTTGCTTGAAAAAAAGAAAAAAAATATAAAAACACTTTAAACTTACGGAAGCTGGGAAAATTTGAGACTCATAAGGTCTTTGTTAGGATGTACCTTTAGTGAGCAATCTAAGGTACAATCTTTAATCCAACAGACAGCTCAGTTAGGTACTTTGGATAAAAATAAAAAAAATATAAATAAAAAAGCTGACATGCGAACTTTAGTTTCTTTTTTTTGTATGTAGCCCTCTAGGTGCTTGAAAGAATCCTCCTCATATTAGATCATGCATAGACTTCAAGCTTACCATCAGCATTCTTATAGGGCTAACCATGCGTTACTCCTCAACCAAGATCCAAGAGCCTCATAGTTGAGATACATTCCTTTGATTGCGCTAAGCAGTTTAAGGAGAACTTCTAAGAAACGACAGCGTTCGAGTATGAAAAACCAGGCCCTCACAATTTGTGGTCACATAAAATTCATTTTACAGCAAAGAAGAAACTCATTTCAATTTTAAGAGGGTTGCTGTGTGTGTAGACTGCGTTTGTATGATTTCTTTTTTTTTTCAAAAGAGAACTTATCCTTTGCAATGGCTATCACTTCTTTTCTCACCCACTCGAGGACATACATAAATCAAAACTCACCCCCAAAAACTATATTCAAAGAGATAAAAAAGCAACATTGCCAGATAAATTTTTTTTTCAAAGAAAATATTAGACTCTTGAGGGAGGACCGTCAGTAATAATCCTTAAATATAAAGGATCAAGGACGAGATAGGGGATGGAAAGGCGCCTGGCTCGTATAAACAATGAAATTTTCTATAACAGACTTCCTTTTAGTTGGACCGCAGCAACGGTTCTCTCAAACCAAAACGGTCAACAGAGATTATATTCTTATTTTCGTGACAAAAATAAATAGAATGTCCGCATTTCTCACAACCATACCTTGTGAGGGAATGGAGGCGACCTACCATTTTCTTGTAATTCCGAACAGTTAATTAAGAAAGTGCTTTTGCACAGAGTATCTCTTTGCAGTCTTTCACATATGACTTTATGAATTTGTCTACCAAATGGTAGTCAATTTGGGTTTCATTTCGCCAGGAGGTTTCAAAAGTCGGCAGGAGTCGAGGTTGACAGCAATGGCTTGCTTTCGAAAGAGGATAAAGCACCAGTGAAAAAATGTATAGCTATGACGTAAAAAGCGAGAAGTGGAACGGCATGGGAGACCCAAAGCTTAATGAGCCAACCGAGGAGTGTGGAGAGCCCTGCAGTCTTATCGCTCCTCCTAATGCTAATGCTGACGCAGTGACACAATGCGATACTTTCACTCATACTGCCCGATATACTGAAGATGTCCCGTAGGCGAATACTCCAGCTATCGGAAGGGTTGATACACTGGATTCTGATGCGAGCCATGATGCGTCGGCAAAGGGTTCTTCTACAGATAAAAAAAAAATCAAATCAACATGTCTTAATCACAGATTGAGGCGACTAATTCTGATTTCTGAGAGCCAAAAGGACAAAGGTGCCCAAATCAAGCACCCTCAAGACCAGGAAATACATTTCCTACAGTGACACACTGAAAGACAAGTCCATTGTCGCAGTTATCGACAAGACCAACGCGGATGGCTCAACGACGATCATAAACAAACGCCAAACCTCTTATTGGACTCTTATGATGGAAAACAAATTAGAACTTTCCATTTTTGAGGACGCTGCTTTTATCAGTTTTTTCAAACCATTATATCGAGCCCTTCCCGCTATTATCTTAAGCGACCAAAAGAAAGTTTTACAAGAAGACGACTTGTAAACTACACCGAAAGTAAGTCGCTTATAGTAATATGGTTCGTTCCTTGAACTTTACCCAGGGTTGGCCCAGGTTTCCTTATGACAAATTTATGAGTTGTTAAAAAAGCCTGGGTTTTGCAGTCCTCAAAAAACGCTTAGCCACAAAATGACGATACATATTCTTATCATTTGAATAAAAATACATGCCATTTGTCAGACTCACCCCAGCAAGCGAGTTTGGGGCAAGCTCAGGTCACTCCCAAGGCCTCAAAAAACACTCATTTTGACAGCTTTGTGGCGCCCCTACAGGCCAACCTACATATAATGAACAACTAAAAATGCAAAACAAATTTCTTAATTCGTCGTTGAAACCGAAATCAAACCTAATTGGCAAGTAGGTATTGCTTTGGTGACGTAGAATCCGATTAAATGCCATGCAAATTAACTTACATCAGAATGCATCATCTTCTGCTTATTCTTTTATGTTCTTCCGTTTTCAACCTTACGGGCATCGTGATTAGAGTACAGCAACTTTATTATCAAAAATCTTTTCCTTGAATGTTTATAAATTTCAAATTTGAATCCACCGAGCCAAAGTTAAAAAAAAAAAAAAAAACTCACCCTCGCTCCTGGCAATGTCGTTCGTTCAAAGCGGAACTAGCACAGGCGCATGGTGTATCCGAGAATGTTTTTGTTTTATTTTTTGTTTTGTGTATCAAAACGACTCTCCTTTCTATTTCATATGCTCCCGCTATCACAATTCTTATTTTCTCAGTTTAGCTTTTTATCCCGTGCAGTGTACATTGTACACTATTCATAGAATGCAGTCAGTTATTTGAGTGGTTGAGACTTATTCTTTTTTTTCAATTTTTATTCATATATCTGTTTGATTGATATTTATTAAAATGCAATTGTATAAAAATAGTGTGTAGAAAAAACAAAACTCAAAACAAAAAAGTTGTTGTGTGCAGAAAAAGGTAAAAATATTTTGAAATTCGAAAATGATTTTGTATTTCTTCAAGGAATTCTTGGGAGCTTTAATATGTCTCTTCAATAAAACTATTCGAAACAATTTGTTGATTTACAAAAAGGATCTGTCTTTGGGGGTGGGTTCTGTGCGGTTGGTGGCAATGAATTTTGGAAAAAGTGTTTTTATTTGTTGTTAGTTAAAATTTTTTTTCAATCGGCGCTATAGTGTGTTTTGTTGAACAAAATAGGCCCAAACAGGGTAAAGTCCTTTTCGGCGGTGGTGTGGTGTATGTACTTCTGTGTATGTGCTGCTGTGAGGAGATTTCTGGTGTTGAATAAATATAATAAGCTTTTGTGTGCTATGGCAAAGCTTTCCTGGATTCTAAAATCAATGAAAATTTATTTATTTGTGCTAAGGAGTTTTTGAAATGCCGGTTTGTTTTTGACAGTAAAGAAGCCATAGAATAGACAAACAATAACCGAACCGAAAAGGACGACGAAGGTCTTTAAAGGTTTCGAAGTTTTGTGTCAGACGGGAAAGTAACATTGCTTTCGCGCAGCTCTATGGTACAAAGTCTTTGTGAGATGTTATTTATTGCTTCTTACCAAACGATCAAAGTCACACAGATATGATAAATTATATCAAGGGTACCTACAAAGTGCAATTAAATGTGGATTTGGGCTTTGCATTGATCTCCTCCACAAGTAGGTATATAAAACCTAAAAGGCTGTTTGTTTGTTCCGCTTTTAATGTCCTATAGGGTCGTTGTTGCTATTTATCCTTCTTGTTTCATAAACCAAAATTTTAGCGATATGGAAAGAATGGGTACGTTCAAGAACCTATCGGATAGCCGTATCTCAGATACCTTTTGAACGATTACTTTTTTTCAGATTGCTGCCGACAACAGCTGTGAAATATTAAAATTCAACTTTTGAAAACAGAAAAGCATTCAAAATATTTTTGCTAGATGATTATAATTCATTTTTTTCGACTTTGACTCTAGTGCTGAAATAAATGCACACCAAATCAAAAAATTAACACGAAAAGAAATAAAAATAAAATTTCTATCAGCTGATCTCTTGAATAGAAAGGTATACCAAAAATACTCGGATACCTTTAGAAAGCTTTTTAGTAGAAATGGGTTTGTTACTCTGCTAAACATTTTAACACGTAAACAGCAACAAAAAGCTATCCGGATACGATTGTTGAACGCCCCCAATCACTACCGTGAAATGTTTTTGTTTTTTTGTTTTTTTTGTACTAAAATCCCAACTTAGCCAAAATCTCGAAATGAGCGTTTTTTAGCGCTGGGTGTGATTTCTAGTTAATCGACCTAGAGGACGAAGGTTTCAAAACCATAGCCTATGCCGAATATGGAGCAATTGCCATTTCAGGCAAGCACCCACAAACCCTAGCTGAGCTGCTACAAACAGCACTTAACAAGCTTAACAATTGGTCTGAAGATTGTGGACTGAATATCAATCACCACAAAACGGAATGAGTTCTCTTTCCGAGGAAATACAAAATTCCAGACTTCAAATCAGGCTAAATATCTAGGTCTCATTTTTTGATACAAAACCGACCTAGAAAACCTATATTGAGGAATGAGTAAATAAACCCAACGTGGCACTCTTCCCTTGTAAAAAAACCATTGGTGGGAAATGGGGTTTCTCCCTCCCCGAATCACCCATTGGATGTTTACTTCGGTAATAAGGCCGATACTTACATACGGGGTGATTGTCTGGTGGACCGCACTTGACAAGATGATCAACTACGACAAGTCAAAGTTCAAAGAACGGCTAGTCTGTGTATTAGTGGCGCACTGAGGACAACCCCATCGGACTCCCTCAATGTACTACTAGATCTCACACCCCTAGACATCTTCAGCAAACAAGTCGCAGCTAGCTCAGTTACTCGACTCAGAGCTACATCACAGTGGACCAATAATCAAATCGGTCACACTACCATTCTAGTTAACTTTAGTTTCGTACCGAATCGATCTGACTATACCACCCCCAAGTTGATATTGGCTTCCAAGTAACCATACCTTCAAGAGAAGCTTGGGAAAATGGCACTCTGTTGGAAAATGAAGCAATACACTTTTACACCGATGGTTCAAAAATCAGCGATGGTGTAGGAAGTGGAATCTACTCAGGAAAACTGAATCTCAGTTTTTTCTTCCGCCTGCCCGATTATTGTAGTGTGTTCCAAGGGGAAATTCTGGCGATTAAGGAGGTGCTGTCTTGGCTCAAAGAAAACGTCATATCCTCCACGGATATTTGAATCTTCTCGAACAGCCAAGCTGCCCTTAAATCTCTTACCCCTGTCTCTACAAAATCCATCACGGTACAAAACTGTAGAATGTCTCTGAGGGAGATGTCAAATCAGGCAACTGTATGGCAGACGAACTAGCCAAAAAGGGTACGACCACTTCCTTCTACGCTCAGAATGGAACAATATAGGTTTACCTATCGCTACATGTAAACTCCTACTTAGACAAGACGCTTCAAGGATAACAAATACTAGATGGACTGAGAGTAACAACTGCCTTGCAACCAAAAATGTTTCACAGTGTGTAGACTCAAAATGCTTGAAGAGTTTGAGCCTTGAACCGCCTATATCTAGGTTCTACCATAGGTGTTCTTATGTGACACTGTCTCATAGGAAGACATGTCAAAAGACTTGGTGTGTTTTCCAATGATTTCTGCAGAAGCTGCATAGACGAAGAAGAGGAAGAAACCGTTCAACACCTTCTTTGCTCACGCCCTGCACTACTTCATAGGAAGAAAACTCATCTCGGTGAATTCTTCTTCGACCATACTAGCGACTTAGCTTACATAGACCCTAAATGTCTTTCGAAAAAATTAAAAGCTCCGCGTGGTTCGACTAGCGGGTGATTAACCGGCTAGTCCCGGATGGAAGAATAATGGGTGATCCAACTCATTAATCTAACGTCAGATTTCTGAGATCAGTAGGTGATTAACTTTCTGATCTCTGTGGTATTAGAATGGGTCTTTTTGCCTTTTTTTTCATAATTAGCGCGCACATCAAGGGGTTGTGAGTACCCTTATAATGTTATTGAACACAGTGCGAGCATTTAGGAAAATAGGAGAGGATTTAATAGGAGACACCGATGCGCATTGCTTTTGAACCTTTGCGAATCGTAATACAGGGGAAATACAATACAGAGCCAGGTAAAGCATTCCACATTCGGGTGGTGCGACTAAAATAAGAATCTCTGTACTTGACTTTACGCCCGAAGTTGGGCTCAAGGTAAAACTGATGAGCATTCCAAGCGAGGCGAGTGTTGCGGCTAAATTGTTTCAGGGGAGGAATGCAACTGGCTATTCCACTAGAGCACTGTTTGTGAAAAAAGCGATAAAAGAGAGAGAGAGACAGGTGACGTTTCGACGATGTTCAAGAGAATTAATCGATTCTACGATTGAACTATCACCTATCAATTTTAACGCTCTATTTTGTACTCTATCAAGCAGTTGCAAAGATGTTTGAGAAGCACCTGACCAGATATGGGAGTTTTACTCCAGTTTTGGGCGGATGAATGCCTTATAAATTGTAGCCAGATCAGAAGGGATGAATAACTTCCTGCATTATCTCAAGAAGCCTAAGCATTTAGCAGCGTTTTTGGCGATTTCAAATGTGTGGTCATTCCAACGAAGATCATCATTTACACACATACCTAGTGCTGGCAGCTTTTTGGTTTCTTCGATGTAGGTACCATTCATGGATAATGGCAAAGGGGGAATGTAAAGCTTCAACGACAAGAGACAGCATTGAATTTTCGAAGCATTGAATTCTACTCGGTTCATAAGACCCCATGTAACAATGCTGTCAAGGTCAGAATTCAATGAGCTTATCATACGCAACCGTTCAGTTCCACATCCGAAGAGCAGGGACGTGAATTTGGAAACGAATATGAAAAGCTGAGGGTTTAGTCGTCGGCAAAACAGTTGAGAGGATTAGAAGTTTCAGACAAGAGATCATTTATAAAAATGAGGAAGAGAGTCGGAGACAAAACGGAGCCCTGGGGCACACCAGCATTTATGAAGTGGGTATCAGACTTGAAGCCATCCAATACAACTTGTATTCTAATCAAATGAAGAAGAGACTCATCGATACTAAAAGCACGCATTTTCGATAAAAGAGCCTGATACCAAACTCTATCAAATGCTTTAGAAATATCAAGCGCAATAACCTTACTTTCTCCAAAACACTTTTGCGTGAGATAAGCCATCAAATCACCTTGCGGCCTAAGTGTGTCAGGCAATGTACGTAGGCATTACTCATTGGCTGACAACCACTTCCACCTAACCTAACTCAACCTTGCTTTCAAGTGGTACCCGTGGCGTGATGGTAAGCATGTCTGCCTGTAACCCAGAGGTTCGTGGTTCGTATCGCTTTTCGCGAGGAGTTGGCAAGTCCTCCGTTAGTAAAATCATTGCTATGAAAAGCGCTTTCTTGATTAGCCGTTCGGAACCCGCAGAAAATTGAAGGTCCCTTCCATTGCCTGACAAGGTCCTTGTTTTCCTCGCTCTGTTTATTTTGCTTCCTAAAACTAGGTTTTTGCTTATGCGAATTCAGGTAGCAAACAGGGAGCTGGTTTTGCCCTAATGGCCTGTAATTGCCACAAGATTTGTTTTTATTAAAAATCCAGCTCACAAATGTTATACATGATCACTTTTCGAGCCATCTTGCACAAGGTTATTGCTTAGACAAGTTAACCCGGGCATCGCTGTAATTATTTTGTTCCATTTTTTTATATGACATTTTCAGGAGCTGTTGGGGGTTTTGAAATCTCAAAATTCAATTTAGTGTCACCGTATGGTGACGCTAGCACAATCCGGGCTTGAGGTAATATACAGGGACACCCTGTATATATTGTCCTCAGTACTATTTCTTTTAAAAAACTTCAGCTCAAGGTCAGTTCTTTGAAGTCCCGGGGTTGCCACGTAGTTGTCCAAAAGATGATTTTTTTTGTTAAAAACCCAACGCACCCAAAACGTCTCGCAACTGTGTGTTTCTTGAACCTTGGGTTTTCTTAACTCACACTCATGTTACACCAGGTTTTTGTTTGGGTCGAAAGAAAGTAAGAAATAGGGTTGCCAAATGCTATGTATTTTCATCTAATGACAGGAATGTGTGGGGATTTTGTAGCTTAGCATTTTCGAGAACCGAAAACACAGTCTTTTTGACAGCTTATGGAGTTCTTAAGGAAACCTGGGTTGTGGCCGTCACAAGTATTGTCGGCACCTACTATTATGTCACTTTTCATAAGACAAAAAGAAGTAGACGAAAGGGTGAGCTAGCCACTTAATATAATTCCACTGGTGACGCAAGTGGCAACACTACACTTGGATCACAAACATTTATTTTGCTCCCTGAGATATCCGTGGATAAGGCTGTAGGGAAGCGAGTAGGCTTTGGGGTGATTGCTTATTAGGATTGACTAGTCTCACTGAACCATTTGCACCCCTGGATGAATTTTATGATGTTGTTCTATTGAAGGCTCGGAATGTCAGCCAGTTCGTTGAAGAAGTATTCTCCGAGGGCTGTTTTTCTCTTAAGGGCCAACCTTAGACAAACACTTCCCTTGCTTTCTCATCGTGTCATCCTCTACCATAATTCAATGTGAGTTGCGAACCGAGAGGATTCCAATCAAAGGAAGGAGCGTAAGCCCGCTTAGTTGCAGTTAGATTTCATTTTTCTTATGGGAGTGTGTGTGAACATAAGTTCTTTGAAGCCTGACAAGCTTCCCAAGATGAACACCTGTTATTGGCTGTTTTTAAGCAGTGCAAGTGAAATCTGTTCTTTTCTTGTGTTAGTGACTTAAGCACAGGGGTGTTGTTGGCCTTGCTGGATTCGAGTGATAACAAGTTTCTGTTTCCTTTCAGATTACTATGTTTGAAAAAATTTAACACAAAGAAAGGAAAAATGAAAGACCCTTTGTGTCACGTCCACTCGGACTTTCATCCGACGAATTTGGACAATGCTATCAATAGGGTAAGTTCGAAGATTAAAAAAAAAACGCAATGATGATTTAAATCAAATTTTCAACGTTATCCTTACAGCTCCTTGCCAATGAGCGCTTCATCGATGTGACATTATCATGTGATGGACATAAATTTCGATGCCACCGATTGGTTTTAGCCGCATCGTCTCCATTATTTGAGGAATTGCTTCATGACTACCCCAAAGATCATCCAATTGTGATAATTCCCATTGGTATTAAATGGAATATCTTGAAGTCCTTGATAGATTTTATGTATAGAGGACAAACGAGTGTGAAACAAGATGAACTTAAAAAACTAGTTGAAAGTGCTGAATTGCTTCAAGTGACTGGATTATATGACCCCCTAACTAAATTTCGAGAGTTTTCAACGGACTATAGAAGTGCATCGAAAGCAAACAACAAACACAATGAGACTCCTGCTGAAAAAACAATCGCTTCACCAGAAACAAATCAAGAACAAGAAATCCAAGAAAGCTCTGAGATCGAACAAGTGAATGAAGATGAACACAATGATATGGCCCACGACGATCAAACCTACGAAGAAGAGGACCCATCAGCTTCGAAAGAGGTAATAGTAGACTATATTGAGATTGAAGATAGTGAAGACGAACAGATTGCCGATGAAAGTGAGTAACAAACTAAACGCGTTGCAAACAAATATTTTCCAAACTTTGTTTTTCTTCATAGATACCAATACTGAGGAACCGAATGTTGCTGCAACGACGACCACTGATGCCAATGATCTCGATACGATAATTTCAGAAGAAGTCAATCAAGAAACGTCGTCGTCGTTACCCACTACTGATTCTCATCATAAAAACAAGTCTGATTCGAATGACGAAATCAGTATTGCAGAACCAACTATTGAAGAAACCAAACTTATTGAAAGTGACATCCTTCAGTCACAAAACGTGCCAAATTTAATAACAGCTGCTGCTAATGGGGCGACAGTTATCGATGACCCAAACATTAAGCTGATAAATCTTTTTCAACTGAACAGACCGGGCCAACAACAATCTGGAGATGGCCAATCTCTAACCAAAGTTCCATGGACTTATATACACATCCCAACAAAACATTATGAAACACCAGTAGAATCACCCAGCACTCAAATACCATTGAAAAAGACCACACCCATTGCATGGGCAGCTAATACCGCAAAAAAAATTCAAAAAATCACCCCTACGCCTGTAGTGGCTGATTCCTCGCCCACTTCGACTACAGTTCCATCATTTTTGAAATTTAATAGTCGTTCAATGGCAATTTCAATCAAAAATCTCGATCGCACCCAAACGAGTGAAAAGTTAAACGTTCTGAATATGGCACATGTAGCCGATTCAGAGCCGGAGAACGAACTAAATGATGAAGAAGAGCCCCAAGAAGATGTTGATGATGATGTTGAAACGGCCCTTACAAAAAGAATGAAACGTGAATTCGAAGTTAAATCCGAAATAATGGACTATGATTGTGGTGAGATATTTTTAAATCATACCGACTTTCCTAATTTATGTTCTTTGCTGAACAAAGAGCGGGACAACAAAGCCGAGGAGGCTGAAGCCGAGAATATTATATGCCAACCAAATGTATCCTACATCTATGCTGGTGACGACGACGCCGCCGCCGCCGCCGCCGACGACGGTAAGATCATTGAGTGTAATGGTGTTGTTGATGATAATGATGATGTTGATGATGATGTGGTATGCATTGATTATGATCGTTTGTTTGCAGAAACATACGGTGACATGGAAGAAGTTCATCAGCAGCACCATCAAAAGCGCCAGCAAAGAAAACCAAGTAAAATGAATAAGAAAACAAAAATAGAAAATACCGATGTGGAAAAATCAACATCATATTGTTCATCTTCGGGTTTATTGCCACCGCCACCTGCTGAGTCTAGTCGTCATCAGCGTCTAAAAGATCCACCAACACTTGTGCCACTTTCAGTTATGAATGCTGGCCTAGGGCCCAAGCATTTGTATTATTCACACAAGCTGACCAATAATAACAAATCGGAAGACAAAGATTTGGACAAAAATCTTTCCGTATATGATAAAAGAATGGAAGATTCTTCAACAATTGAAGGCGAGTCACATTCGCAACATTCCGTCATATTAAGAAACCCTCGATGCAATCAACCCAGACACTATAGTAACGAATCTTTGTATGCCGCCTTGATGGCTGTTAAATATGGGGAAAGCATTTATAGGTAAGTGCGCGACGACTGTTATTTTTTTAATTTCAATTTCTCTTATATTTAATTCAATTTTAGAGCCTCTCGTATGTACCAAGTTCCAAGAAAAACTCTCCGGAATTGGATGAAACGATGGGACATAAAGTCCCAATATCCTATGCCAAAACAACTTAAGGATGCTGCTAAAAAGAAGAAACTCAACCAAAGCCAAACTGCCACTAGAACACCAACAAAGAAAAGGACATCAGCTAGAACGTGTACTGTAACATCAGCAACAGCTACATTGACAACATCCATGACTGGTGGTTGCATGGCTGATGTTGATAATACATATACAGTTTAATTGCAATTTTTGGTTTTTTTTTTTAAGTTTTTTATATGAAACGTAAGATGCGTTTTTGTCGCAAGTCAGTAGTCCTATAATCAGCTCAGCATTGGATTCTACCACTGTAATTTCTTTGTGTGTTCAGTTGTTACGTGCTTTGCCGAGCTGATTTTAGGAACTCTAAGTTGCGACTAAAACGCTCCTGGTAAACAAATGCAGAGTTTTGCAGTTAAGAATCATTAGTTTGACGCCAGGATGGCAACCACAAGCAGCATGTTATCTTTTCTTAGTCTTAAAAAATAGTTTTTCTATAGTTTAAGTTTAATTTATTGTATCTTAAAAAGAAATATTAAGAAAAGTCCTTAACCAGTGCATTAGTCATAATGTTTTCATATGATTTTGACAACTACACAGTACATAAATGTTCTGTATAATCAAGTTGAAGATTGTTTCCACTACATACGAGGTGTGGCAGTTTGAAACCTGGAATCGACCGATATCTACCAAGCTAACAACACCAGCTAGTTGTCGTTGTTGTCTCGTTCAAAAAAGACTCTCCTCTAGTACCAGTTAAATTTTGAAAGCGGTAGCACGTTTAGTTTGTGTTTCACGCGTGTTTTTGTCAAGCAAGGTTTTTTCTACAAGTCGCAAAATGAGTGACGTAATTAAGAAGCAACGCGCGAATTTTTGGTTAAAAGAAACGAAACATCCGTGGAAATCTGTAGTATGCGATGATTTCCTGTCGAAAACTGCCGTGTTTGAGTGGGCAGGGAGGGGCGTGTTTCGATAGAAGACGATCCGAGGCCTGGCGCGGTCGTCACTTCTCGAACCCCCACCAATGTCGATCGTATCCGCACATCAGACCGTCAGTTAACACTCCGGGAGTTGTCCTACGAATTGAACATCAATAAAGTACCGGTTAGGCAGATTTTACACGAGAAGCTAGACATGAGAAAGATTTGTGCCAAGATGGTCCCGAAAATGCTAACGTTGGACTAAAAACACCTTCGAATGTCCATATGTAGTGACCTTTTATCGAAAATTGAGACGGATGGGAAGGACTGGATGAGAACTGTGGTAACCGGAGATGAAGCACTACCTCAAGGGGACACACCACGGCGGTGAACTGGAGGTGAAAGAAGCTGCGACGCATGCACTGAACACACTAACTGCAGACGACTACCGAAGGTGCTTCGAGGGGTGGGAGCGGAGGTGGAAGCGGTGCGTGGAACTCCAAGGAGACTACTGTTAAGGATTATGATCGAAATTTCGCCGAAAATTAATTTAGCTGCCCCTCATAGCTCGATTCCGGGTTTCAAATTGCCATATCTTGTTTGATATCATTCACTCAATTATTCATTCATTGACCGAGTGAGTGAAAGGCATTTGTGTTTCAAATTTCAATTGATTTTGTGAGGCAAACATGTTCTAATTGTTTTCTTTAAATTAAACAAAATCAGTCAGGTGTCCTTATATAAAATCAGATACTGTTCGATAGCTCATTCAAATTATGGTCCTTGATTTATTGATAACGTGAGTGGTAATGCCAAACTCGCATAATACAATCACGTATTACTCGATAACGAATGCAGTGATTGGTGAACGCCTCGATAAAAGCCGGCAATAAAGTGGAAAACGAACGAAACTCGAATTTAGTAGGATTTCGTTCCGGTTCTCACTGTTTCTCTATCGATGTTATCGATGCGATAGTTACAGAACAGGGTGTCTCCTGCGCATCTATCGAATTAAATTCTATGCGGTAACTGATGAGAGACTGTCAAGGTATGGTCCTTGATTTCTCGAGTGGTAATGCCCAACTCGCATTCAACAGTCATGTATCACTCGATAACTTATGCGGCCCCTGAATAACTATTTTTATTCCTCCTATTATGGAACACAATTCTACTGAAATTGAGTGGTCTCCTCATATCAACAACACACAGGCCACAGGGGCGCAGAACATAATTTCAAGTTCAGTTGTCATTTAGCACAACAGAGCTTGGGGGAGCCCCGACAGTTGTTACCAAGTTGCTTGTGATAGGGGCCAATAAGTTGTTCCGGCTCAAGGTTAATAAAAAAAGAAGCCATCGGTTACATTCTTTAAAGTGCCCCTCCTGAAGAGGTCCCTGCCGAAACGCGGCAAAGTTATAACGAAACCATGCAGTTGTTTAATTGAAGCAAACGGAATCTGTGTTTTATCTTTTACAAACACCTTATCCTGTTTTTGGTTGTCCTAATTTTCGATTCAGAAACAATTAGAGTACATCAATAGATAGTGCTGCATTTGTAGAGTATACTGGTTGCAGTCTGGAGATAATCAATGCTGTCCTACAAGTGCTCATTCAATTAGCTCCAATCATTTGTAGTACTCCTCTCAGTTGTCTTCTTCTTCTTCCATTTCGGAGTTACGAGCATCGCGAACTTGAAGGGATCAAAATTAACCAATTTATCTGCTTTACACTAGTGATTCGCCTGTGGCTTGCGCAGAGATCCAGTTGATGTTTTTAAAGAAAAGAAAAGCCATAGCTATGTAGGAAATGAAATATTGAAAATAACTTTCGCTTAGGTCGAGACTGAATATAATTGAAATAAAAAGTTAGTTCCAAGTCTTCAAAATGCGTTTGCAGAACAACAGTAGGCTTCCATTGAAGCTTGTGGAAACACACTTTTTTAGGGTTAACTTTTTATTTCAAAATAATTTTTTTTTATTCAAATATATTCATTGCTTGACTACCAACCAACCAGCGAGCGTAAAGATTTAAACAAAAAAATTTAAAGCTATATTAGTCGGGTTTGTGTCTCGGATGTATTGTTATGTCTCATAAATTTACTAATGTTTTCCTGATGCTGCATATTATATTTTGTATGTCTTATCTATATATATATGTAAAGAAAAATAAATGTAACACAAAGTGTCTGTTCGCATTTGATTTACTTGTAGGTACACACAACGCAACGCGGCGCGAAGAAGAAGAAGCAAAAAAGTGACCTCATACCATCCTGGCGGGAATATACGACGCGCTATTATTTTGCTTACACCTTTGCTGTACTGCGAAAGCTTTTACTACTTTACTGATCTATTATATCAAGCAATATAATGGTTTGAAAAAGTCTGAAGCAGTAAACATGGGTAACTCAGCGCTGCGCTAGCGCAATGCGTTGACGCACTAACTGCGCTATGTGCGCTGATACACTTTTGCCTGCGCCAATAACTCAGTGGCGCAATTGCAACTCAATAGCAACACAACAACCAGATGCGATATACAACATAAAATTTACCCAAAAGCATTGCAAATTAAACTTCAAGCGCTTTCATACATACTCAGCCCCAGCACAGCCATAGCCAACACTCCAACAGCATAACACACAAGTTACAGGCAAAAATCATCCCTTAGCTCACACACAATACTACAGTAGTGTACTCGATAGCACAGCATTAAGAGAACAGAACCAAAGGCGCATTTGAGTTACAATTACAACTGCGCCAGTGTGTCTTTGCGCTATAGAAGAGTCAATAGCGCAATGATACACACAGCGCAGTTGTAGCTCAATGGCGCAATGATACACTAGCGCAGTTGTAACTCAATGGCGCAATGATACACTAGCGCAGTTGTAACTCAATGGCGCAATGATACACTAGCGCATTTGTAACTCAATAGCGCAATGATACACTAGCGCAGCTGTAACTCAATAGCGCAATGATACACTTATGGCGCAGTGATTGTGATACCACAGCGCAATTGAGACTCTTTACTCTTATCTATATTCTCTTCTTTAGAGAAGAGAAATCAAGATATTTTTTTGATAAGAATAATGAGTACTGAAAATAGTGGTGTTGGTCTGTTGGTTGGCTGATGGAAATGGATGCTTGTATCTTGTATGTTGTATCGCAGAAAAATCTCTTAATTTTATTTGTTTACATTGTTGTTTTTGTACAACTAGATATATCTTTAATAAACGTATGTAGCTGAATATAAAGTGGTGTTTTTAAAGTCAATTGTATGGGCGTTGGGCGGCGGGCGGCGGATGCAGTTGTGTGTGGTGTGTTTGAGGTTTACCCTCTTGGTTGTTATTTCTCTAATAAGCTACCAAGAAAGGGTGCAATGAAAAAATCGTTATGAAAAGGAACGCTTTATAAGATGTACCTATATTACGATTGAATTTGTAAGCATAGTAAGTATGTGTTGAAACTTGAAGTTTGTTAATACTTGTTGTGTTGCGTTATTGTGTAATGTGTATAGTTCTTGTCCCGAAAGGATAAAAGAGTTATTTTATCTGTTGCTGCAATTTTACACTGGATATATTCAGTCCAGAAAAATTGCGCCATAGCGCAATTGCGTTAACGCATTGCGTTGATACAGTATACTGCGCTTGAGTTAGTGTATCAGCGCACGATTTTTTGCTGCGTTACCCATGTTTATGAAGCAGAGATTTGACATGATTTGTTCAGGAACCCTCCTCGTGAAGATATCCTGACTAAGTGCGGTCTTATTGTATTTGTTTATCAAACAAGACCTACACCTGAACTGAAACCCAAATTGACTTCAATTTGGAAGACAGATTTACGAAGCCTTGTGTGAGACCCTGCAAGAAAGCGGACATGGTAAAAGATATCAAACAAACAAACAAGTGAATCAAGTGGTTTATTTTTGGCAAAACAAGGCAGCCAATTCATTTTGAATACAAAAATGTCTGTGCAACACCATCAACATAAGGCTATGTCCTAATTGGAGTTGCATCGCGCGATTGAACGATGAACTTCGGTCGGTCGCGTTGCTTGTTGGTAGTGCTACCACAAAGAGTGTCCTAATACCAGTCGCAAGATGCTCATAAGATCGCGCGACCAGGCTGCACCATTGGCATAGCGACACTATCTTCTCAATTATAAAAAGAAAAAAAAAACCTCAAATAAAATATATAAAAGCCGGTTGTGATTTGGCAAGTTCCACCACTTGTACCCAGAGCTGCGAAGCCAACAAGATATTTTTTAACCCATACACATATTCAATAACATACAAATAAAATTCACATAAATTTTACAAAAAATTCACTTGTTAAATTGTCTTCGAATTCCATTTTCACTTGCTATTTGCTAAGAGCAACGCGACGAAAATCAAATTGGTTGATTTGAAGCAACCAGACTACTTTTCGTAGTGTCGGTCGCACGAGTATACACTTTGAATATGAAAAGCTTTAATGATAAAGCTTGAACGATCATGAAACAAACATTTGCGACCGTGCTACCCCATAGCGCGATCGCTTTCCTGTGTTAATAAGGACACACAATAGGGTTATTGTTGTTTGATATTTTGATCGTCCGATGCAGCGCCCGTCGCTCGTTGTTCAGTCGCGCGATGGCTGCCAATTAGGACATTGGGTAACAGTACAAAATGCAGGAATTGTAGCATAAAGTTTGTTGGATTGTCGTCACCAAACTTGCCTAAAGAGAACCAAAAAGCCAAACAAAGTTAATGGTAGATGATGAGACTTAAGCAGTGATAAGTTAATAGGAAGAAATCGGCTTTCAAAAAGTGCCAATTTTTTGAGAAAAGATCCCACGGGTCTTGTTACCGCGGGGCTTTTTGCAATACACCGTTGGGCAACCCTATTCATTTTTATTTAGTTCTTTTTTGAATGAATCATTTTCGGGAATTAGTTTGTTATATACATGCCAAGTCTTTTGTGCCTACGATATTTTTCAAAGGCGCCGTTGATTTAAACAAAAGCTTTAATTTTGTATAGTCACTGCGTGGTGAAGTCATCTGATTGGTTATAGGTATACACCTACGAAATGAATTGAAATTTCCTCTACGACGTAGTGGAAAAATTACAATGTTAGTTAAGAAAAATTTTGTCGTTCCACAAATACGAAAGATTGAGAACTTTGTATAATCAAAGCTTTTTTCTAGGGTTGACTACTAGGGTTGAAGGCTAATTGAATTTTGACTAAGTAGTGACTACAAAAGTGAATAATAAGGTTGACTTTAGCTATAAAAAAGCAGAAACCCCCGAAAGAGCTACTCCGTGGTTTAGAGGTCTTTCAGGTTTTTCGAATGTCACACCGGATGCACTAGAACTAAAGGTTGACTTCAGCTATAAAAAGCAGGAAACCCCGAAAGAGCTACTCCGCCGTTTAGAGGTCTTTCAGGTTTTTTCGATCTTAAGGACAAGGTGTTGAAACGGAGGTGATTGCGGATGAGCTTTTGGTAAGCCAAAGGTAGCTCTCGAGCACCTGCAGCTTTGTGCTGACACCGGATTATGACGTCCTTTATGTCCAAGGGGATTCCAAAGGCATCTAGATACATACCTCTTCACGTTGTTGGCAGTGCGTGGGGTTGATGTAAAAATTGTATAGTTCCGAAACATCTAACAACAATGATTTCACCGTTAACGACCCTATAGTAAACAAAAAAAGACATCAAAGATATCCGAATCAGCATGTGGAACGAAAAATTCTTTTAACGAACTACGACAACCGACGAACCACCGGTAACCCTAGACTGCTACGGAGCACTAATAAGCGCTTTCCAAGAAGTGAGATGGAATAGCAAACGTATAACGAGGATGAAAAACTGCACATCTACTACGGTACGGCACGGCGGGCGCGGCGCGGCGATTGCTACAAATTACAGAAACAACGCTTGTTTGGGTGAAGATTTAATGTTAGAGATAGACTCAGGGACAAGGTTATCAAAATTTAGCCAATAAGCGTATATAGTGACCACCCTCATCAGGCCAAAATTCACCAACATTAGGATAATATGCGACAGTGTCTCCACAGAAGAAAATGACGATAAAATCAAAGTCTTTTTTAGGAGCTCTTCGAAAAAAAAATGAGCAAAGCCCTAGACATGACGTGAAAATAGTTCTTGGCTATATTTTAACACAAAACTAAGGAAGGAGGACATCTTGACAAACACAATCGGTTACTTATAAAAATAAAGAGAAAAATAACAGTATCAAAGATCTTGTATAAATTAATTGGCATAAACATTTCTATATTGGCTTAGGAATAAAAAGTTCACACCTAAATGTCAATGATGGGCGGAAAGCCAAGTTTTGGAGTTGAGACCACTGAATCTATTAACCCTCTATGTCTTTGCGAAATTTTTAACAAACGGTAAGCATAGCCTGCATGAAAAACCCTCCATAAACTCACTCAGGGCAGTCAGTTTTGCTACGAGGCTAACTGTTGTGGTTTATTAGTATATTACACGTCTACCCCATCTTAAAAGTCATAAAGGTACACGGTGATGGTAGACCAATCAACCGGCGACCATATCCCGAACTTTTCGAGAAGCCAACTTCGTCTCGGACCACTACCTTGATATAGCCATATAGTAGGGTAAACGCACTAGTAGCCGGACAGTGTTCGTACCCGGACACATTGACCTTTTTTGCGATTAATAGAAACATCACACAAAAAAATCCATAAACAACAACATATGTACATGGGTCCTTCAATGTGTCCTACACTTGCATGCAAAGTTTCAGGTACTCGAAATGCGTACTTTAGGAACTACGCATCATTTTATTGTTTAAGGTTTGAGGTGCGGTCGCGTTGTCGATTTAGGTAAGAAAAAAATAGTGGGAACAGTTTTTAGTAGTAAGCAATTGAACAAGTAATCGTTAATTTATTGTAATGGAAAGACATTGCTTTCGTTGGAAATATGATTAACTAAAACAATTTGCAAAAAAAAAACCAAATTTAATAAAATCTTTGCCATTATTTGTGGTGTCCGGGAACTAACACCAAAATTGAATATGTTTTTCAGTACCCAGACATGCTGTCCGGGTACTAACACAGTGCGATTATCATGCATATTCAGTACCCGGACAGGGGTTGTTTCTAAAATAATTGTGTATGGATACTGAAACAAAAGCGTTCGGATACTAGATCAGTCATTTTAAGAGACTTAATCATTGAGAGATTTAATCATTTTAAGAGACAAGCCCTGTATGGATACAAAAAATGTGCGCTTGTCTTATATTTTCAGTACGCAGACATGGCTTGTCTCTTAAAATGATTGTGTACGGGTACTGAAACAAAGGCATCCGGGTACTAGATTTTGCTGTCCGGGTACTAACGCAAATTGAACTTTTCTGAATTGTTATTTTATTTATTTTAACAATGATCTCTTTGCAATTTACTTGAACGCCATATTATTGAGAAATGTCTATATTCTTACAATCAATAAAAGTTTTCGCTGTAGCATTTATGGTTACAAAATGGTTTGAAGTCAAAGTTGAGAAAAAAGTTAAGTGTCCGGGTACTAGTGCGTTTACCCTACAGTCATTTGGTAGTTTTACGATAAAAATAGCCATAAGGACAATTTCCTACAATTCACATATCAATCTAATTTTTCATAAGGTCAGTAGTTTTGATGTACGAGCGCCGCAAAGTAAAGATCGATAAACAGGGGTAAACAAAATTTTTTTTCAAGTGGACGCCATTTTGTGAACCTTTTTATGGCCAAGGTTCAAGCTATAGCGATATCTTTTGATCGTTTTAGATCACTACAAGGGTTGGAATGATGTCAACCAGGGAGCACCGTTTGACTGGCAACCCTGACTTCAACGGCCTGTCACTGGATGAGTTTTTGACTTTTTTTTTAAATTTTTTCATATACTTTGAAAATAAATAAAAATGGGTCATAAAAATTATTTTAGTTTTATTTTTATCCAATACCCAACCTACCTAAAAAGTAGGGCTCTAGATCACCTTAAGGGCCTGTGGCCTGTGCTAGTTTCTCATTTTCAAAAAATGGATTTTTTTTTCATCTCAACATCTCAAAAATGACGTCCTAAAATATTGAAATGATATCTTGGATATTTTTGAAATGGCAGAGTAAAGAAGAAAACCATCTCGAGCGCTCGAACTCCTGCTTTCCTGCTTTCTCAAAACTGCATTTTTCAAAATTGCCGCAGCTGTAACTCACGCAAATATTAACGAATCGTCTTGAAATCTTAACAGCATACTCTCCATATGTTTTAACATACAGCCATCTTACAACTCTTACGATCGGTTGAAAATTGTTAATTTGGCAGCCATCGAAAGACTATTTTTTTGACGAAATTTGCAAATCTTTTTTTAAATAGCTGCCATTTTGTCAATTTTCAATTTTGCACTATAGTTATAGAAAGCTGTATTCTAATTTCAAGGAGTTCAAGAAATGGTCCATATCTCTCTGGGATTTCAAATATTTTAACAATTTACATGAACATAATAAACTCCTAAGATTACCGAATATTTGAAGCTATAGTTTTTTTTCCACGAAAAAATCACCTCCATTTGAGCTCGAGAAACAAGCCGAGCTTTGTTCTTACTTAAAACGACTTCACCAGGTGGGTTTCCGATATGATATTCCATGCATCCAAGGTATGTAGTTCTCGTTTGTCTTTTGCAGCAGGTCCTTTCATATGTCCATCAACAAACAAAAACTCCTCTTTAAGGTATCCTTAAGTCGATTGTTAAATTTTAGCCAAAACCACCTTTTTCACTTGTTTACATCCAATTCGACCAGCATTTATACTGACAGAATTCCAAACTTTCACTAGTAGGTATCACCAATTTAAGAAAAGGTCAATGCACTACCAAGTAGTTCTTCCACAAAGACGATACCGACTCCCTTTTTACCCTGGTCAGTTCCATAGTAGAGCATCTCGTAAACTCTTGTCTTTACATCGAAAAACCGGACATGTTTCCTCAATTTTACCATTTCGTTTCTCAAGCACAAAAGGTGTTTGGTCATCCTCACTTCTCTTTAAAGTGCAAAACTTTTCAAAGCTGCAGCATCATTTACGAAGAGTTATTAGGAAAAAATTCTGAAGGAATTGATGTAATGGGCAATATCGTCATAAGCCGTCAAATGTCATCTGGCAATGGGCCGTGGAGCTATGGTCGGAGTTGGAGGAGGTCTCATGGCAACAAGTGGAGGTGGTGCTACAAAAAGGACACAAGGACCTCCACCGCCTTACATTCAAACACCAAGGTCAACATCCGTTCCAATAGCCACAGAGAGTCCAAACCCTGATAGTCCAAATAATCCCACCTCGAATCTATCACTGCCTTCACCTAGAACCCGTGGGGATAGTGGATCTACACTTAATTCACCAGCCGGTGATTAAAGCTTAAACAGCGGCCCCGGACCAAATTCAAAATCTCAAATGCCAACATACAAACAAGATTCACCCCTGGCACCTGGTGGTAGTAATGCAGGTGCTCCCGGTGCTTCCTCACATATGTCACCTAATACTATCTTGAATTAGGTAACGGCTCTGTAGGATCAGGACCAAATAATAACAGTGGAAATCAATGTTAGTTGTTTTCTTTTTGATTTATTTTATTATATTTTATCGCCTGAAAATATTCTGTCTGGAAAATCTCAACTATAAAACTCATAAAAAATCTTTCAACTATTTTTCCTTTGTTTCTTATGATGTACTTCATGCACTCCAAATAACTTCAATACTTGTTGTTTAGTTTTTTTTTATATAAAAAAAATATTCCTCTTGTATCTATATATATAAGGGCCAACTTGATGCCGGTACCTTCTCCCCAACAAATTTAATATTTGAATACGTTTGAAAGTCAAGAGCTGATCATACAAAAACAACCCAACACCACAGTTTTAAAAGATTCATCCAATGCAGTGGGAATAATGTTAAACTCGTAAGAGAAAGGGCTTTTTTTTTCTAAACTTTTTTTTTTCATTCTTCAATCAGTACCGGAAATCTTAGATCTTGCGCCAAATCTAAATCGTTTGCCAAAGATGTTGGCTGAAACACTGGATCACCTTAGCACTTGAGTAAAAGGTCTGTTTCAGTATTCCTCTACAAGTAGGTATTCTACAAGATTATTATTTTAATTTACTTTTCAGACATGAATAAAGTATCAGGGTTTTTTAACGGAACTTGTCTAAAAAATTAACTCTTCAACTAGTTTGTGAAATCAGTTTTTGAAAAATATTTGTAAGTTTGTTGCCATCTAACATACAAACTTAGCCACCATTATGACTATACATTTGCCACATCTCGTACTTTGTTGAAAACTACTTGCTTTATTAAGAACTAGTGTAAATGATCTTACTTTTCAAATATTAATATTTTGTTTTGATATATAATTTTTCATTTGTTTTCAATTGTTCAAGAAGTTGGGTTACAGAACCCTAAGCCGACATAATTGTTGATTTAGGTAATTCAAAAATTATTGTTAAATTATTTTATTAATCTATAATTAAATTTTATTAGTTCTGATTTACATCAACTTGTGTCGTTATTAACCTATTCGACTGATTAAAACCATATAAGTTTCAAGATATAAAAAAACTGAAACTTACAAATCAACAATTAAGATGGAAGACCTCAAGGTTAAATTCTGTTTGTCTTCCGAAGCTTGGGAAAACAAAACTACGGTTAACGTGAAAACCATCCAAATTTTGGGCCAAGAAGAAATTTTTTCTTTTCCAATTGAGAATCAACCAATCCAAAAGCATATTGAATTGGCGAAACTATTATCAAAGGAGCAGTGAAGAGCCTAAATACAAGAGGAAAATTTAGAAATATTACCATCACACTAAAGAAAGAGTTGCAAAGTTCATACTTGGATGAAGAAGGTAATGTAGTCTTTTGTGGTTATTATTTAGAGTCAATAAATCTTTCCCCCCAACGCACTTCCAATACCCCTTTACCAAATATCGAAAATCCCATCCGGTCTATTTCAAATAATATTATGCTAGAAAAATTTTCAAGTAAAAATCAAAATGCAAAGTCATGGTTAAATTTATTTATGTTCGAATGTGATAGATTAAAAATAAGTGAGGAACAATTCCCCGAAGCTTTAAAAATAAACTTGGAAGGACCTGCTTTAGACTGGTTTTCATCTTTATATAAAACGTGTTCTATGGATAAACCTTGGGATTATTGGAAGACATCTTTCCTAAATACATTTGGAGAGAAATCATGGAGTGAAATTGAGTACGCTTATTCTTTTCGTTGGTTAAATGGTCCATTCCTAGACTTTGCTTTAAAAAAGATAAATCTTCTTATTGATGTCGATCCAGACCTGAGCATAAGTTCTCAAATCAATTTTATTATTTTAGCTTTACCGAAGTTTGTAAGATCGTGTTTAAATAAGAAAGAATTAGTAACGATCGAACATCTTATGTCTACTTGCGGCAGCTCGATCCTATATCAAACAATAGTACGCATACGAGCAAATATGAATTTGAAATAAATAAACAAAAGCGAAACTTCGTACCATGTCAAATCTGTGAGAAAGCTGGCTACGCGAATAGATTTCATTCAGAAACTTTATGCAGAAACAAAGTTAGACCTGCTAATATAAGATTCTCAGAATCAAAAAACTGAATTTTATCCCGCTTATAAAACTTAATGTTATAATCAATAATGAAATTGCAATTGCGCTTTATGATTCCGGAGCCAATGTGTCATTAATAAATTACAAGTTTTTTAAGAAATTACAATTGATTAACAATGTAAGCGGGATTCAAACGATAAAAACAATGAGTGGTCTCACAGATGCGCATGGTGAAGTAACGGTATCTTTGAAAATATTTAATATACAAAAACTATTTTCATTTTTGATTATGAAAAGTGATTTATTTGAAGAAGATTTGATAATAGGGCTGAATTGCATTAAAGAGTTTCGATTATGTCAAAATGAAAACTTAGAAATTACTCAAAGTTGCAGTCCTATACTAGAAAATGAAAATTTTGAATGCAATCAGAGCTTGATTTTACCTATTGAAAATAATAGTAATGTTTTGAATGATCTTTTAATCTGTTAAAAATTTTGAAGCAACGATAAGATTAACAGAAAATAAATATGTATCTAGAAAACCATACAAATGTTCCATTCCAGACAAAATAGAAATTGAAACTCAAATAAAAAAATTATTGAAAGCAGGACTTATTGAAGAGTCATATAGCCCATATGCTTCCCCTGTTACTTTAGTTTATAAGAAGGAAGAGGGAAAAAAATCACGGTTGTGTATTGACTATCGTGAGTTAAATAAAATAGTTGTCCCCGAAGGTCAAACATTCCCTCGAATTGATGATCTTGTTGTTCGTGTAGGAAAGTGTGTTTACTTTTCCAAACTAGACATCAATTCAGCCTTCTGGTCTATTCCTTTGCGGGCTAAAGATAAATACAAAACTGCTTTTGTGACACACCATGGACACTGGCAATGGGCATGCTTACCTTTCGGCCTAAAATCAGCTCCTGCTATATTTCAAAGAATTTTATCAAGTATAATAAGAAATAACAACCTGGATTCTTTTGCTATAAATTATATAGATGATATATTGATTTTTTCGAATAACTATTCTGATCATTTGCAACACATTAAAAGAACTTTACAGGTTTTACAAGAGCAAGGTTTAAAGTTAAATACAAATAAATGTTGTTTTGCACAAAGAGAAGTTACTTATTTAGGACATCGAATATCAAATAATAGCATTAAGCCGATTAATGATAATTTAATAGCTTTAAAGGATTTCCCTGAACCAAAAACCAGAAAAAATATAAGACAGTTCCTGGGTAAAGTGAATTTTTATTTAAAATACCTTCCTAGGTCGGCAATGACTTTAGAACCTTTACATAACCTCTTACGAAAAAATGTAAAATTTGTATGGTCAGATGAATGTAAAAAAGTTTTGAAGAAGTAAAAGAATACTTATGCACAACGCCTGCTTAGCAATATTCGACTCAAATAAACCAATATACATCTATACGGATGCTAGCATAGAAGGTGTTGGTGCAATTTTAAAACAACCTCAAGAAGATGAATCTGTTAAGCCGGTATTTTATTTCTCACGAAAACTTAATAAATCTCAGAAAACAAAAAGGGCAATATATATTGAATGCTTAGCAATAAAAGAAGCAATATTGTACTGGCAATATTATTTAGTAGGCCAAAGATTCAAAATATTTACTGATCATGAACCATTGCGAAATTTTAATATAAAGAACTGCAAGGACATAGAATTACTACACATTTTAAATTTCATCTCACAATTTGAATTCGAAATTCAATATAATCCAGGTATAAACAATACAGAAGCTGATTGTCTTTCGAGAAATCCAGTCCTTTCCGAAGAAAATGATAATTATAAATCACAAATAAAAATAGTGAATTATTTAACAGTACAAGACATACAAGAAAATCAAAAACAGTTAAAATTTGATAAATATTGTAAAATAAAAAATAAAATTATATACAGAACTTAAAATAAAAAAGAGAAATTATGGTTAACAAAGGACTATGGTATCACATTACTCAAGAAAATACATGATTTGCATTGTCATATTGGTGTTAAGCAAATGATATTAACAATTACACCAACATTTTATTTCAAAAATATGCACAAACACATAAAAATCATTTGTAAGACTTGCGAAACATGTATAAAAAATAAAACAAGAGTTGGTAACTTTAAAGCTCCATTATCGCAGTTAGGTCCAGCATCGGTTCCATTAGAGATAGTATCATTAGATGCAATAGGAGGTTTCACCGGAAATAGATCCCCAAAAAAGTATTTGCATTTGATGGTAGATCAATTTACACGTTTCGCATTTATTTCTACGTCGAAAACTCAGCCAGCGAGAGATTTTATAAATCTTGTCAAGTCAACTGAGAAAAAAGGTGACATTAAAACGATTTTTACTGATCAATATCAAGGTATTAATTCCTCGGAATTCAAAAATTATTTAAAGCACAAAAACATAAATCTGATTTTCACAGCAGTAGACTGTGCATTTTCTAAAGGACAGAGTGAGCGAACCAACCAAACTTTAGTAAATAGAATTCGTTGCAAGATATATGAAAATAAAAATAAGCCCTGGTCAGTGATTGCTGAACAGTGTATTTCCGATTATAACAATACCATTCATACTTCAACGGGTTTCTCTCCCAATTATTTGTTAACAGGTAAGGATGACTCAATTATCCCAACGGAATTAAATAAAAATACGCTGGAAAACTTAAATTTCAATAGATCTGTAGCAATACAAAATTCTAACAGATCGCATAATATAAACAAAAAGTATTATGACAAACACACTAAAGACATTGAATATAAAGAAAATGATTTAGTTTATATTCAAACTGGTAGCAAACTGAATAGAAATAAATTAGATCCTGTTCGAATTGGTCCTTTCAAGATTAAGAAAAAGATATCCAATTCCATTTACGAGATTGACTTTGGCAGAAAAAAGAGAGACTTGAACATTTTTCATAAAAGCAAGATGATTCCTTATTCTTCTTATCCATACGAATTCTCTCGGGGAGGGGGGATGTAAGTTTGTTGCCATCTAACATACAAACTTAGCCACCATTATGACTACATTATGACTACTTTGTTGAAAACTACTTGCTTTATTAAGAACTAGTGTAAATGATCTTACTTTTCAATTATTAATATTTTGTTTTGATATATAATTTTTCATTTGTTTTCAATTGTTCAAGAAGTTGGTTTACAGAACCCTAAGCCGACATAATTGTTGATTAAGGTAATTCAAAACTTATTGTTAAATTATTTTATTAATCTATAATTAAATTTTATTAGTTCTGATTTACATCAACTTGTGTCGTTATTAACCTATTCGACTGATTAAAACCATATAAGTTTCAAGATATAAAAAAACTGAAACTTACATATTTATTAAATTCAAATTTGTATTTGAAGAGAAACAAGAAAAAAACCATGAAAAATCTCTCCTTGCTCTTTTAGATTTAGTCAAGAAAATGGTAAATTTGCAGTGAATGTTGCTATGAGCATATTTTTACGCTGTCTTAGGACAAAATTATTTATATTGTTTCCCTACTCACTCCTCTGCCAACAGTGAATGTATTGCAAATTTAATTAGCGGCTAGAAACATCCTACAGTGCATTTCTTTGCTTATTATTTCTTGAACAAATTACAAAAGCAACAATAAGCAGAAATAATAATAAAATAAGGAAACAGACCAATCAATAGTGGGTACCTTACCTATCTACTAAGCTAATCAGAATCATGATTTGTATCACACACCTTTTTATGAATCCTCAGAATCCAAAGTATTTTATGGTTTGAATAGAATTCAATAGAAAAAACTTTAAAAGCTTTGCATAAACATTGCAAAAGGGTTGGCCATACAAGAAAAAAAAAAATTTGAAAAATAAATTTCAGCTTTAAAAGTAAGATAATATTCAAACCAACTCACCACACATTAAAGTCATTTCCAGTTGTTGAATTTTCATATTTTTAAAGTTGATTGAAAAGGAAACGCGTATCCATGAAACGATTTCGGTTAAAAGAACATTTTTGCTTTTGCAACACTAAACACGGGATAAGAAATTGGCTATTTCGATTTGCAACAATAAACTACAAAGAAGAAGAAATTTACACCATAGCCATTATTCAAAAACACTTTTTCTGCAAAGAGAAACTCTTTTTTTCTCTATTGAAAGGGAAACACTTTTTTTCTTCATTGAAAGGGAAACACTTTTTTTCTTTATTGAAAGGGAAACACTTCTTTTCTTTATTGAAAGGGAAACATTTCTTTTCTTTATAGAAAGGGAAACGCTTTTTTTCTTTATTGAAAGGGAAACACTTTTTTCTTTACACAACACACACATTTCCTTCCTTCCTACCGGAAAACTAGCCGCGGCCATCTCACAAAAAATAATTCCAACAACGAAATTTTTAAACAACCACACGAAAGACCTTCTTTTTATTTAGGGGAAACAAAACAAATTTTTCCCTGCTTTTCAACACACACATTTCCTTCCTTTCCTACCGGAAAACTAGCCGCAGCCATTTAACAAAAGGGAATTGCAAATTAACAACGAGATTTTTCAACAACCGCACGACAGAACTTTTTTTATTTTGGGGGAAACAAAGAAATTGCACTTTTTTTTGCTTTTCAGAATGCAAAACACACACACGAATTTGTCAAGCAAAACACTTTCAAATTATTGATAGACCTTACGGATTTCATTTACAAATTTATTCAAATTGAAAGCGATGAGGGGAAACGACATGACGATACATGACGATACACGACGGTACATGAAAAGACAGGCCCAGAAAATGAACCTACACATACACACATATACTCCTACAATTGGATACAAAATATGTACTGCACTCTTTTTTTTTCCTTGTAAAAGAAACTTTTATTAAGGAAAACAACCACTTTATTTGAAATTTCAATTGCAGGTTGTAATTTTACTTCACTGGGAACAGAAAGAATGAAACTACAAAAAAATATAAAAGTACGAAACCACTATTCCGAATACCAAGGCGAACGATATGTAAGTATGTATGTACGTAGAAGATAGGGCTCCGCTTCCGCAACAGGGAATTTTTCGATTTTTGATTTCTTTTTTCTCCCGAATCTTGGTATTTTACTTTATTTAACCCGAACTCGAAGTGAACATTGAAACAAAAAGAACACTTATACCGAAAGTGGATAAACTAATTCTTTGGCATTGAATTTTCTTTAATTTTTTTTAGCTAAAATGATTCCAATAACACACCGAAATTTAAACACAGCACAAGTAACTGTTCTAGTCTAAGCGGATGTGGCGAAAGTAAGACGAGAAAGGTGCGTTCGAGTAAAAATTTCACAAACCGCCTCCCATTTGAATTGAAACAAACCTTTGGGTTCGTTTGAGCGTATTTTCTCGTAAAATCAATTGTCGGATTGAAAGCGACTATTTTATTATAGCTAATTGGAGCAATATCGCGTTTTGTGGTTTTCTGCGGTGTTTTATTAGATTATTTTTGATAGGAAAATAGTTTTAACTGAAGTACCTTGTGATCTCCGTCAACTTGACAGCGCTATAACACGAAATTCGATTTTTTTTTGTGCAAATAATTTGGAAAACAACTTGGAAAAAATCGCAATTTGGAAAAGTTCCAAAAAAAGCAATTAACAATTTAAAATTTGAAATTCTGTGTCAATCAAATTGGAAAGTTGGAAAACGCTTTTCCAATTTGGAAAACGATAGTTTTGGTACAAAATGCAAAAACATAACACTAGTGAGCCGCTGTATCTTTTTTTAATGAAAAATAGAAGTTTACAACTAAAATGCTAATAACTTTTTTTCTATACTTTTCCAAATTACAAAATTTGTTTATTCAGTTTTTAAAAGACCTTAATTGAATTTGGAAAACCAAAACAGTTCATGAAATCTGTGATTTTGGTACTATTTTAGTCAACAATTTTTTTAATGCGCTTTTCAATGGAAAATTGACTTTTTTACTACAAAAATGCCAATAACTTTTTTTCTGTACTTTTCTCTATTACAAAATCAATCTTTTTAGTTTGCAAATAGCTTGATTGAATTTGGAAAACCAAAACAGCTCCTGAAATCTGTGATTTTTGACTAAAATAGTTCCAAAATCACAGATTTCATGAACTGTTTTGGTTTTCCAAATTCAATCAAGCTTTTTTCAAACTTAAAAGACTGATTTTGTAATTTAGAAAAGTATATAAAAAAGTTATAGCATGTTAGTTTCGAAAATTCAATTTTACATTAAAAAAAGGTAGAGCGGCTCACCTATAAACTGTGTTTTTTGCATTTTTTAGCAAAACTATTGTTTTCTAAATTCGTAAAAGAGTTTTTTTTAAATTGCTCCAAATTGTCCCCGATTGATTGACACCAAAATTTTTCAACTTCATTGCTAGCGCTGCCAAGTCTACGCCAAATTTTAAATTGTTAATAACTTTTTTTTGGGACTTTTCCAAATTGCGAAATCTGTTTTCCAAATTTTTCGAATTTCACGTTTTTATATTAAAATCACAGCTCTGCGAATTAAGCTTTTCAATCACAACAAAATTGTATGTGAACCCGTTAAGGCTGTGTGTGAATTGGGTTAAAATTGGGTTAAATGGGTTAAAATATGACACTAGCATGGTGAATAAGAGGGGATAAAATTTTAACCCATTTAGCCTGCTCGCGGAGCAGGCTAAAATGGGTTAAAATTTGACGTTTGTCATGAAAGAGAGGTGTGTCTAGTTCTTGTTGTATTCAGAACTTTTTTTTGTCGAACAAACAGTAAACAAAGCAGAAAGTAGTTTTTAGCAGTATGAACGGCATACGAAAAATGGGACAACAAGAAAGAATGACGTGAAAACCTTACAATAAATGTAAGTTTGACCTTTTTCTATCGAAAAACATATGTACACAATTATAAAAATAAAATTGTTGTTTTTTAGGGTCTCTCGAAGAAAAACTAAAACTCATTCAAATCCGAATTGAGCTGGACAACATGTAACTGAAAACATGAATGTTATATTTATAATTATATTTTCAAACATACTTCTAGAATTTTTCATTGTGGTCCAATAGAATCAATTGATAAAACATTTAAATAAATAAAATTATTGTAAAACATTTCTCCAAATTGTTATTCATTTTGTAACCAGATCTCAAATCGATGATTTTTTTTGCTTGATGTTGTCGTCAGTGCTGTAAAAACAAGTGTTCATACACCCATTATCAAACTATCCGTGATGGGAAATATTTTGGAAAAATGCGGGACTATTTTTTCAACAAATGAAAATAGTAGTACAAGAACAAGAGAAATTAGGCAAAATGGAGATCTTAACACTTTTTGGAACGTAATATTAAATTTACATTCTTAAAGTTGCTTTATTTTAAGTAAAAAATAAATTAAATTAAACGATAAAAAGGAATTTTGCAGGGAAATTTCTTTAACTATAAAGGAATTTTAGAGAAAATAGTGTTTCAAAAAAAAACCCTTTTAACCCAATTCACACAGCAAAAATTTAACATCTGAATCCACCGCAAAACAAATGTCAAAATTTAACCAAGGTGAGAAATTTTAACCCAATTCACACACAGCCTAAGTCGACTTTCATTCTTTTATACATAGCTAAGTAGTTACCAGGTTTAATTCAGCCTTAGTCCATATACGTATATCTCACAACTTCTTATACATAATTCAGTGCAGATATAAATGTTTTAATAGAAGAAAATCAAACAATGAATAAAAGAAAGTTAAAGTTTCCGTACCGACTTAACTTTACTCGATAAAACAATTCTTACCCGTCCTCCTTAATACTCACCTACTCTGTGATTAAGTTCCGTGAACATGCAATCAAACAAACCAAAAGCATCACCAACTGAAATTCTCTCGAACACACCTTCCCGGGTAGTACTTTCGTTGGAATGTTTCATTTTTCCATTTTTCCGCATCCGCTCAGACAAGAACAGTTACCATTCAATTGAAAGTGTTTGAGTTGTTCGGTCCGAAAAAATTAAAGAAAAATAAAAACCAAAGCCTTAGTTTATCCCCTGTCGGTATAAGTTTTCGTTTTTTTCAATTTGTACTTCGGTTTCAATTGAAATAAAATCGTAACAAGATTCGCGACAAAAATAATTAAAAATCGAAAAAATACTCTGTTTCCAATTATCTTTTTAGAGCGGCGACAATTCGTTCGTATGTATTGGTATTCGGAATGGTGCGATGTATCGTGCTTTTGTTTTTGTGGCTTCATTCTTTCTTCATGGTTTGTCTAGTCTAGTGAAGTAAAATGCCGGCTGCAATGGAAATCTGAAATTTGGATTGTAACGGCCATATTATTCACTCAATAACCCCGGGTTTAAATTTACATCCGGATGTAAAATCGCATAAACCCAGTTGTCAAACGCAAATCCATATTATTCACTCCAAATAAACCCGATGGATTTAAACCGCATTGCGTCGTCGGGTTCAAATTTTTACATCCAGATGTATTTTCGGTTCGTTCGCATACTATAGGGAAATTTCAAATATTGCAGCCAAATCAAGCAAACTTACCTAGATTTTGACATAAAAAGTGTGCTTTATATATGTTACGCGAACAAACCCAACCCAATCTGTCAAAAGTAAGGTGAAGTAAAAGAAATTATTTGTTGTATTTTGTTCTCAAATTATTTATTGTAAATTGTTTTACTTCTTTTAGCTTACAACTGTGACCACACCTATGTACAGGTCTCCAGAAATGCTAGACACTTGGAACAATCATGTGATAGTGGTGGATTTACTTGGTAATGGTCAACTTATAAAGCGAACTTTAAAAAAGTCCGATAATCCAATTAGTCCACAACGTGGAGAATTGATAAAAGTTACTACTGGTAAATTAGATGATGGCACTATCGTCGAAAAAGAGGAGGATGCTTATTTTCATGTTGGTGACTATGAGGTATGTAGAATAGTTGGGGGCATTATGTTTAAACATTAAATCATTGTATCCTATTGTATAAATAGATGGTGCAAGGTTTAGATTTAGCTATTCCAATGATGCTCGTTGGTGAGGTAGCTGAGGTTATTGTAGATGCCAGATTTGCTTATGGACCGATTGGACTAAAGAATGAGGAGAATCCAGAGCGATCAATTCCACCAGATGCAAGGGTAAGCAGTACTGAAAAAGGAAAGAGATCTGAAGAAGGAAAGAGCAAACTTTTGGTACAACCGCAATGAGTTCAACATAGCTATTCAACTTTACCGTCGGGCACTTGAATACTTAGATGATAGAGATGGTGATCCAGATGCAAACATCGATACTGAAGACCTACAAGTAACATTCCTAGATGCATACAATATCAATATAGTCTCATAAATATTAAAAATATTTTTTTAAGCTCTCTAACAGCGATCTACAAAGCATTTTGGATGACAGACTGGTTGTATACAACAATTTGGCAATGGCACAGATAAAAATCTCAGCCTACGATGCTGCTCTAACTTCAGTGGAACATGTGTTACGATGCCAGCCCAACAATCATAAGGCATTGTACAGAAAAGGAAGGGTGAGTTTTAAACGAAGCTAGCCGCGCTACTGCTATGTTCTAATTTTGACTGATGTTTTAGATTTTAGATTTTACAATTTGTGGCAAATGAATATTTAAATGTATCGAAGACATCGGTTGTTAAAATACTGCAGTCTGTTCGAAATGTCTGCGGAGCATTTTCAGGATTTGCAAAGGTACGGTTTCGTTTCAAATAGGCAACCTAACAATATTGAAATAGATTGGCACACAGAAAATATCAGATTGTTGTTGAAGTTTGAGAACGGTTCGCAGCATTTTTGTCGTCACGATTCGAATTGGTGACAAAACATTTCTTTGTAACACGGAACATCTTGCGTTTTGATGCAATTTCTTATTACTAGCGATTATCATCTAGGGGTTAACTATCATGAAAGTGATCTACATAAAGCATTTGCGATGAATACCTTCTCAAAGTTAACGAAACGAAACTGAGCTTCTTTAAATTTATTTCAACCCAAGGATCCATTTGCGGATATAACGTTTGCGGAACTAACAACAGGCCAGACTACAGTAGATCACACTTTGAACCAAAAACATCAGCAAATGCGTCACCCAAAAATGCTGACATATTTGCAGATATCCATTTTGACGGTCCATTTTGACTACTCGAAACGTAGTTGAACGACAGTACGGTGTGCTCAAGAGATGTTTCCCGATTCTAGCTACTGGTATCCATCTCTATCGGCTGGACATAGCTCAAAAAATAGTTACGGTTTGCTGTATGCTACATAATATGTGCATCGATTTTGGTGATGTAAGCACTGACAATTTGCCCCTGCCTCAAAACGTCTGCGAAGGAATGTTTGAACCGTCATCATCATCACAACCGCCACCACCACCCACACGGCCTACACAATTGCTATCACCTACCCCGATACGTCCTGTTCATAGTGTAAATGTTGTTCAACGGCCAATTGCACGTGAAAAAATCGTATGAAAAAGCGTATTTGCTGAACGACTTGCGTCAGGAATTCGTATGTCCACTGCCACGGAACGAAGACTATTGCTAAGAGCAAGAGGACCACACTAAATATAAATAAATCATTTTGCATCATTTCATTTTTCAATAAGTATTTTTTATTAAAACATAAAAACATAAGTGTAGCTTTAACTAACTTAATTCTACTTAATAATAAACGATTTACTTAAATTACTTTTTTTTCTTAAAACTAGATTTTCTTAAAACTAGAGTGCATAGTCGTCGAGGTACTCCTCACTCATTAGATTTTCATCCAGTTGAGATGAACGTTGGCTTGGCTTGCCTTTTCAGCAACACCTGAAGTAGCTGGTGGAGTTTCCATTTCTTGAACCTGCAACACCATGGAAAAGATAGTATATAAATTAAATCGACAATGCAAAATATAAATGAAATTACTACTTACAATTTCTTCGAATTTAAAATCTTGGTTGGTTGTTGGTTGGTTGTTGGTTGGTTGGTTGTTGGTTGGTTGTTGGTTGAACCTGCAACATCATGAAAAAGATAGAATATAAATTTAATTTAATTGACAATGCAAGATATAAATGAAAAGTATTGCTTACAATTTCTTCAAACAAAAATCTATTTACCAGCAGCACTTTCAACGATTTGACGTTTGTCACTTTGACAACTGGGTTTATTTTGAATCCGGGATCAAAATATAAACCTGGGATCAAATTTTGACAACTGGGTTTATTTCTATTGGGTTTAAATTTATTGAGTGAATAATATGGCCGTAATTGTAGGCATTTGTGTATGTACAATGTGCATTTACTTAGCCTGTCTTTTCATGTCGTCATTTAGTTTTCTCATCTCATTTCAATTTCAATGAAATAGTAAATAGAATCCGTTAAGTGTATCAATAATTTAAAGTTTGGCTTGATAAATTCGCGTGTATGTTTTGCATTATGAAAAGCAAAATAAAAAAGTGCAATTTTTTTGTTTCTCCTAAATAAAAAGAAGGTCTGTCGTGAGGTTGTTTAAAAATTTCGTTGTTAATTTGCAATTGTCTTTTCTTAAATGGCTGCGGATAGTTTTCCGGTAGGAAAGGAAGGAAATGTGTGAGTTGTATTGTAATAATATCAATAAAGAAAAAAAGTGTTTCTCTTTGCAGGAAAAGTGTTTTTGAATAATGGCTATGGTGTAAATTTCTTCTTCTTTGTTGTTTAGTGTTGCAAATCGAAAAAGCCAATTTCTAATCCCGTGTTTAGTGTTGCAAAAGCAAAAATGTTCTTTTTAACCGAAATCGTTTTATGGATACGCGTTTCCTTTCAATCAACTTTTAAAATATGAAAATTCAACAATTGGAAATGACTTTAATGTGTGGTGAGTTGGTTTGAATACTATCTGAAATTTCATTTTTTAGTGTTTTTTTCTCGCATAACAAAACTTATAAAGTTTTTTTTATTGAATTCTATTTAAACCATGAAATACTTTTGATTCTCAGGTTTCATAAAAAGATACAATTGGTGATGTCTGGTGTGTGATACAAATCATGATTCTGTTTAGCTTAGTACCCACCCATTAGGTTAGGTTAGGTCAAAATGACTGTCACGAAAACAACTGACACACTTAGGGCCAGTTGCTCAATCGAATCATAAATCTAAGTTCTACATAAAGTTCTACTTTAGTATGGGGATTTTATGTAGAACTTAAGAATTCCGGAACGTCTCATGCAAAAATGAAAACTTTATGTAGAACTTAAATTTATGATTCGATTGAGCAACTGGCCCTTAGATCAGTATTAGGTCCATTGTGATACCATAAGAGTTATGCGAAGGAGTACCTCACTTGACAAAACCATTTGGAGCTTTAAATAAAGCGAAAGAGTTTTTTTTCACAATTTAAGCTTTTATTGAAAAGCTCATTTGTCTTACAATATTTGATATATACAATAATTATAAATTCTTAGACTGCGAGCACAGATGGGGCTCTGCTTCGTTAAATTGGCGGGTTTTATACAATTTTATTAAAAAGGTATCTATGTCTAACATTTACTTGTTTCTTAAATAAATAATTGGTATGTTCTCGTCGGCTTGAGCAGTGCTGACGGTCATTGGCTGTGATGTTGGTGGGCGAGGAATAATCGTTGGATGGTCGCTTCGGTCCTGGAAGCTATTGTATTTTCACTTTTTTGGGTCTCTTGGTGTCTTCAACCTCTGTTGTGCTGCGTTCCTATTCCTGCAGCGACGTAGAAGTCCCCAAAGCTGTCTTCTTGCGATATTCGAAATGCTGAATCCATTATAGATAGTACCTGGAGATATCGGTCGTCGGGGGCTGCGTTACCTGCAATTATAATATTATATTAATAAGAGGGCTGGGATGGGATGGGATTTTCTTCAGTATTTTGGTGCTGAGGTTGTGTAGGTATTTGTCTATAGGAACAATTTTAGTTGTTTCGTAGAGTTTTTCATTGCTGTAGTAGCGGACTGAATTTGGTTTTCTAAACAAAGATGTGCAATATCGAAGAGCCTTGCGCTCGAATACTTCAACTTTCTTCATATATGTTGGGCTTATTGTGTTCCATATAGGAAAGCAACAAGTTAGTATAGGACGAATTAGTTGCTTGTAAAGCAGAAGTTTCGTTCGTGTTTGGAGACCACCTCTTACTTTCATAAGAGGACGAAGGAGAGCTAAGGCTCCGTTTGCCTTGCGAAGAGTGTGTTTAGCATGTTGGTTAAAATTGAACCTTTCAAAGAAATGAACTCCAAGGTATTTAACGCTTTGCTTAGGGGTGATAATTGTGTTATCGGGGACAGGTGTTTGCATCTTGTAACTATGCCATTACGTGAGGGATTCCTAAGGCAGATTAACTCTGTTTTATTGGGATTGATTTTATTGATTTAACTCCCCATTGTAGGTAGTACTCCCAGAGCCTAAGGATGTGTTCCTTCACTCTACGGAGAGCTATTTCTGGGCTTATGGATGCACTATAAGTGATGAAGTCATTAGAATATAGTAGGGGTTTTGTGATTGGCGTGTTTGCTGGTTGGTCTTGGGTGAAAAGATTGAAGAGGTCAGGTCCAAGACGTGAGCCTTGGGCAACCCCTGCGGAGATGTTTTTGAATACAGACTCGGTATTTCATACTCGTACGTAAAACTTACGGTTGGTCAAGAAGCTGTGTATGATTGTCATAAGATGTCTAGGCAAGTGAAATGATTTCAACTTGAAAATCAGACCATCTATCCAAACGGTGTTAAATGCTTTTTGAATATCAAGCAGACAGGCTACTGTTACCTCTTTTTTGTTAAGAGTCAGGGTTGTATCTGCGTGAAGCTTTAAAAACGGGTCGAAAGTGGTGTGGGATGTTTTGAACCCAAATTGGTTATGCTGCACTATACTCATTGAGGAGCATAGTGAACGAAGTTTGTTGAGAATTAGCATTTCAAGTAGTTTGCTGAGGTTTGGGAGGAGCGAGATAGGTCGAAAAATGCGAACAGAATTCGCCCCTGGTTTCTTAGGAATATTTCCGCTTTTTTCCATTTACTTGGGAAACAACAGTTGTTAAGACAGTTATTGAGAATAATCGTAAGAATTATAATCGCGATCGGAATAAAGCGAAAGAGATGCAGGGTATCTGTGTTCGCCAGATTGCTTGGATCATTAAGGAAAAATTTTCCTAGATGCCGTTTTTTCTTAAAGGAGAGTGCAGGACATGAGCAGAGGAGGTGTGGGATAGTCTCCTCCTCCTCATCTTAGCAACTTCTGCAGAAGTCATTAGAGGAAACGCCGAGTGTTATGGCGTGTCTTCCTATCAGACAATGTCCGGTGATGACATTGATTATGGAACTAAAGTGCAATCTGTTTATTGATAACTTGCATAACTTGTCTTGTGCATTTTGGATCTAGTTTTGGCCATATCTGTATACACCATTACTTGCCATTAATTCAAAAGTTTTTCAACTTAAGGGGGGACGCTGGTCTAGAGCGTGAAAAAATGGGCATAATTTATGAATTTTTTGTGACTCAACAAAAAAATCTATCGAAAATCTGTGAAAGAGGTTTTATAATTTAGGTCTTAATAAACAAATACAAATTTTTTCGTGTCAATTAAATTCAAAATGGCGGCTGTTCAGCATTTCTTCGGAGGCACTTCATTTTTTAGATGGGTTCATGGCCGAAAGTGTAACCTCCTTAATTTTATCCTGGAACAAAATCCCGAAATTTTTTAGTTTCCTTATAACAATAGCTAGAGCCGTACGTAGGATTTTTTCGATATTTTGTTTTTTCGCGAAATGGTGTACGTTTGAACAAAAAATTCACTAAAAAAATGCGACAAAATAGTTGATTAAAAAAAAACTATGCAACATAGAAAAAAAATCCTACGTACGGCTCTGGAGAAGGGTATTTTGAATGTACTGTCAAAATTTCGTATAGATCGGTGAAGATTTGCTCAAGTTATGTGTTCGGCCAGTCAAAAAAAAGTGATTTTGAGAAAAACGCGTTTAAAGTTTTAAATACGATAAAATCATACGGCATACTAGAGGGGCGCTGCCGCAGAATGGAAAGTTTGGGCATTTAGATATTTTTGCCGGCATCCATCCTTTGGTATGTTATTTTTAAGACCCTAAAGTACCTTTTCAGACGAAAAAAAAAAATTCGGTTTCTTCAAAATTCTAGACCAGCGTCCCCCCTTAAATGCTAATCGTTGTACTTAGAGCTACGTCATTTACTTTCTACTTAATCGGCTATCGCAGAAAGAGTATACAAATAGTAGGGGAGCCCAGGATGCTAAATTTGCAGTTACTAAAGCGTCATGGGGACTTATTGGATTGTGAAGTTTACGTTCTAAAACGAAAAAAAGTGTATGGCAGTTTTCGATTTTAATGGGGCAAACTCTTAAAAATATAAAAAAGTCACATTGAAATACTCGAGCTAATGCTAATAAAAAAATAACTGAAAGTTTGAGCCCTTAAGGGCCAACTATAATGCACTTAGCTCAGCTTAGGCTAGTGTCAAAAACCAGACGAAAAGTTTCCAAAAGTGTTCGTTAAACAAAAAGCAACTATAATGGATTCTGGCTACTTAACATGTAAGCATGCGTTGAGCTGAATTGAGTTGATTTAATACCACAGAAGAGATACACAAAAGGGCAAACCACAATGTAGACAATTGGAAGTTGCGGGGCAAGAGAAGTGTATATGTATGGTATTCTCTCTTCTTTGCTTCCTCTATGCTTTAAATTTGACATTTACGTAAGTTCGAGCCAATTCAATGGCTCTAGGCTCTTGCTTAATTGCGCGAAAGTGAGCGAAATTTAACGAAACTGAGTAGAACGTCTATTATAGTTAGTGTCATATAAAATAGTGTATTGGCTGATTGGCTCGTTCGCGTAAGTAGGCGTAATAATTGGCGTAATATTGATTTTGAGTGCTTGATCAAGTGGTGTGAAAATTGTCCATTGAAAATACACGGAAACTCTGATTTTTTATTTTTAAATTTTTTATAGCTCAGCGGCATGTCATGGGATCGCTCTCTACAAAAGTGCTCAAAGTCGTTAGTCATACCGGCCAGGTGGTACGGGACTCGAGTATTTCAAAATGTCGATTTATTTTTACTTGGGCAACGCTCAAATTGTCAGATTATTGAAATATACACTCTTCTGATGTAATCTACTAACCATCTCTTAATCTGACGCGCTTGAGTTTTTCTGAGGGTCGACTTTTTTTACTAATCTGACGGGCTGCCCTCAACGAACGCCCCAACATTAAGGTTTCATAAGATTTTAAGTTTTTAAATTGAAATAACATTGTAACAAAGAACATAACTGCACTATCCAGAAAGTATTTTACTTATAAGTGCAGAAATACATAAATAAATGAATAAGTAAATAAATATGGTAGGAGTGTATTACAGGGTGTAAGGTTTCTCCTCATATGATTTTCTGACGCGCTCGAGTAACGCGCAAAATCCCCTCTTGGGCTCCCCTACTATAAAGATAAGCACCTGTCATTTGCGATTATTAGAAAATATAGATGGGTTCTGTTTTTTTTTCGCTCAAGTGGTTTGAATACAGAGGTCCTCGTTTAGAATCGATTGCTGATCCGATTTTCGCCAGCTTATTCACCATTTCATTAGTAGTTATGTTATCATGATCTGCTGATCTTAGCTGTGTTGGGATTTAAGCTATAAACTCTATCCGATTTCGTTCGGACATTGATGACGGCGACAACAAATTGGACAAGGGTATATTCTTGTTTCTGAGATTTGGTGTAGAGATTTTAAACAAACCTCCTGTATTCACAGACTCAAAGTAAAATATCAATACATAGTAATGTGGGAACTTCAAGGGAAACTAAAGAGTATAGAATGCTTCACACAAGTATCCTTCGACACCTCGACCTCATGTCCTTTTTTCTTCGACATAAAGCATAAAACAAGATTTATTTTTAAGAAAGCTCTTTAATACTCTTCTTCATCTGAAGAATACGCTTTGACATGTTTCAAAATTTTATAAAACTCCCTGTTTCTACCGAAGCAATTGAATGTGCGATAAGCCCATTCGTCGATTGAACTTTTCTGGGTATTTTTATCCTGACAGCTTAAGAAATTCTTACGAAATTTCTCTCGGTCCTCATGTTGGTCTTTGTTGTATTTGTCAAATGCTGTCATGACTCTGTCTTCTATGAATCCCTCTGAATCGCTCCAAATTTCCAAACCACGCATCATACAAAGCATCCCTGGAATTGCTTCAATGGGCATTTTTTCCGTAGGGTCTCTCTTTTGATTGGGTAAAGGAGCAGGAATAGGTCTTTCACATCTAGCAATGATAGCATTGCGTTCTTGCTTAGACTTAAGCTTCCACTCAGCGGCTGACTAAAGGAAAAGACAATACAATTTAGCAACAATTTTAATTCAAAAACATATTTACCACAGCTATCACAAGCGACACGAGTATGATGTAGGTTTTCATTTTGGGTGTTAGTTCGGCAAGCAAATTATCAATTGTGATGTGAATTGGAATAGACTTTTTCTTTTTATAGCCCATGTTTAAGACCATTATTATCAAAAGGGTGAAAGGCTATCGAAATTGAGTGTTTTTGCTGAGATAGTGTTGTTTCCTTACTTCCGGAAGTCTGTTCAAGTTTAAGGTTGTGCTATTTTTCAATTAATGATTTTTGTATAAATAATCAAAATTCAAAAGCAAGCGACCAGTGAAGACATTTGTAAAATTTGTCAGTTGAGGGACTTTCAGAGAGATTGTGGAATGTGAAGGTTGAAGAGAACTGTGAACATTAATTTCGACATCTATGGGCTTGTAAATTGACAAGTACTTGCAACACAGGTGGCTTACGAAAAGTGTAAAAAGTTTCACTAAAACAAAGCTACAGGTTTGAATGCTCTATACCACCTATATGTGGCTCTTGACTTGTAGAATTGTAGCTTTGTTTTACAGGCACTAGATGCCAAAAAGAAAATTTAAAAATAGTATTCGTTCATCGATGTTGTTACAGGCCAAAGCGGTTAAGTTCCAAAATACTGAGGCCTTTTTCAAACGAATCGTCGTCCCCAAATTTAATCATCCATAATCAGCTTCATTCATCCTTCTAAAAAGGGACTCTATATGACCGTTACTTTAGGCAAACTTAAAATTTCTAAAAATTAGTAGATACCGCGAAAAAAATTTAGTGCATCTACAATTTACATAAGTAATCCTACACTTGGTAGATTCAATCCCAGAAAGCCTCTTTAATATTTTTCTTCATTTCGAATGTACAGTCTAATGTGTTTCATTATATCCCAAAATTCTTTGTTACCAATGAAGCAATTGATAATGCGATGAGCCAATTCAGTGGATGTACTCCTCTGGCTGTTTTCGTCCTGGCAGCTTTCTAGATCCTTACGAAATTTCTCTCGATCTACTTTTTGTTCTTTGTTCTGATGGTCAAATGCAACCATAATTCTGTCTACTATAAATCCTTCAGAGTCGCTCCAAACACCGAAACCTCTCATGCGACAGAGAACCTCTGCTATCGAATCAATGGGTAAATCTTTCACATTCTGAGCTCTCGATTTCACATCATCGGGAAAACGACTGGAAAATTGTCTATGACAATCTTCAAAGATAACATCGCGTTCTTCATGTGTTTTCAGCTTCCATTCACAGTATATTTGGGAGTAAAAGATAAAGATATGTCTACCACAGCTATCACGAGCGACACCAGTATGATGTAGTTTTTCATTTTTAATGTCAGTGTGGCAAGCGTATTATGAATTGTGATTGGCATTGCAGACTTTTTTCTTATTATATAGCCCATGTTTTAGATAATTCTTATCAAAAGGCTGAAAGGCTATCGAAATTGAATGTTTTTCACTGTGATAGTGATGTTTACTAAGTTTTTGATTTTTTACACCTAAGCGCTCGTTCTTTATTTCCGGAAGCTTGTTAACCCTTTTGGGACGCAATTCAGGTGGCAATGTTACAGAAGTTTTGCATATTGGAATAAATTATAAAGTTGAAAATATTATCAACCAAAAAAAGAAGTTGAAATTATTGGTAAGCGTGTCAAGTAGGCTTTGGTGAAATAAAGGTACCATTTCTGTCGTTTTTTTTTGTGCAGTGGAGTAATATTCGGACAAAACTGTACAACACAAAGACTGGTAGAAACTATATCACAAACATATCAAGTTCTATAAATCTTTTGCTGGTACACATGTTGTATACCATGCGTTCCGAAAGGGTTAAGGCTGTTTTTCAATTAATGATTTTGGCTTTATCTTTAGTGCATATGGTTGAATCAGGATCTCTTATTAAGAAGAAACCTGGTCACTTTTATGAATTCATTAACAATAAACGAAACGTAACTAACTTCCCTTCTACTATGTACTCTGGAAGTAGTGTTTGCTCGGAAACATCTGATATGTGCGAACTTTTTGTTTCTTTTTTGAATCTGTGTATTCAAATCCAATCACTTTTGATAGCAATGATTTTAATCATATTACGGATCACAATGAGAGCCGAAGCCCTGTTTCAACCACTATGGAAGACCTTATCCGTAAGACCGCTGAAACTCAACTCTTCAACCACTCTTTGTCTAAAGAATTTCCCAGGACAAATACGAGCACCTGCCCAACTACCACCACAGGCAACACTTGAGAAAGCTGCTACAACGTATCCAGCAACGGGAAGTAAGCACCATCAACAGCAAATACCAGGCCGTCACCAGGGAGCTCAGATGCGTAAACATCATGTTTAAGAACGCAGTGAACTACCACAACGACATTCTTCTCCAAAACAGGCTCCAATCCATAAAGCCAGGACCCGACACCTTCCAAAAAATCAACTGGATTATAGGGAAAAAACCCCCAATGCCGGAAACCATAACTACAGCCCATGGCGAAGCTTCAACCGACGCGGATAAAGCCAAAGGATTTGCGAACTTCTTTGAAGAACACTTCAAACCAAATCCACCCTTGGACCCTACATTTTTGGAAGAAGTCAACTCCTCAGTTCAACTCGAACAAGCCCCCCATCAGACCATCTAATTCAGCGATGAAAATCCGTCCAGCGATCCAACAGACAACCTTGAGCTCACCACTCCTGAAGAAATTCAACAGTTCCTTCACAGAAGCCGCCCAAAAAGTCAACAGTACCGGACAAGATATCCACTAAGGTGGTCCTTAGGAAAAAAAAATTGGGGACGCCCCGCAGATTGGTTCTAAATCAGGAAAAAAAAATCCCTATTTTTTTCAAATTTTTATTCCTATCCCTTCCTGACCCTATTTCATTAAGAAGTTTTAGCTTTTAAAGGAAAAAAAATAACAGTTTATAGCCTTTAAACAGTGGCACCTCTTTGCTTTTAAACTTTCATACGGTATCATTCTGATAATACTATTGTACCAATTATACGTATGAATGATCAAATATCCGCCATTTACCCAACAATGGACACAGAATATCGTCCCTGCTCTAGTAAAAACCAGTATCAAAATAGGAGGAAGGGTTAGAGATAAAAATATGAAAAAATTAGGGAATTTTTTTAAAAATTTTTAGAATCGATTTAGGGGGCGTCGCACTCAATTTTCGCATAAAAGTAAAATAAGGACCACTCTAATATCCACATTCATCCTCAAAAGACTACCCCAATCAGAGCATTTTGTGAGATCAGAGACAAGATGCAGCCAGCCTATCCAAGGAGATGAAACCTTAATGAAGCGGTTCGTTTCGATAACATGAAACACTCTATTATCAAAACAGAAAAACGTCTTCGCTGTCGGAAATGTTCTAGTCAAACGGTTTTTTTCTGCAAAAAGTGTAAAGTAGCACTTCATCCAAAATGCTTTGATACCACACAAAAACAAATACTTAATGAATATTTTGTCACTAAAACTGATTCAAACTCCGTATCAACAATTTTTTTTCTTCAACGATTTTGCTACTACATTGGGCGGGTGTTGCGAAAGCGCAACGTATATTTTTTAGAATTTTTTAGATTTTCTCTAACTAGTCCAAAAATAGACAAAGTGTGAAATTTCAAGTTCCTAGCACACCTGGAAGTGGTAGCCGCCGGAAACGGGTTAAGTCTGGAATTGCAACTCAATCGTCCAAGTCTTTTGATTTATTCGTTTACAAGAAGTATGCTAAATAAACGGTTTCTTTCTCTAGTTCTCACAGACAGCTCCATTCATCCTTCTGAAAAGGGACTCTGTATCACTGTTACTTTGAACAAATTTAAAATTTCTTCAAAGTATTATAACGAAAAAATGGAAAACAATTTGGTAAATTCAATCTAAGAAAGCTGTTTAATGTTTATCTTCATTTCGAGTATACATTCTAATGTCGTTCAATACATTACCGAATTCTTCGTTAACAAAGAAGCAATTCAAAATGCGATGAGCAAACTCAGTGGGTGAACTTCCCTGGCTGTTTTTGTCCTGGCAGCTTTCCACAAAGTTGCGAAATTTCTCCCGATCCACTTTTTGGTCTTTGTTCTGAAGGTCAAATGCAAACATAATTCTGTCTACTATAAATCCTTTAGAATCACTCCAAACATCGGAGCCTTTCATGCGACAAAGAATCCCTGGTATTGCTTCAATGGGTATGCCTTTTAACTTCTTGGCAGTGATTTGTTGTTCAAAATCAGGAGAAAATCGTCTATCACAATCTACAACCATAGCCACGTATTCTTCTTCAGTTTTCAGCTTCCATTCAGCGGCTGACTAAAGGGAAAAAAGACAGTATATTTGGGAGTAAAAGATAAAGATATGTTTACCACAGCCATCACAAGCGACACCAATATGATGTAGGTTTTCATTTTGTGTGTTAGTTTGGCAAGCGAGTTATTAATTGTGATTGGCTTGCAGACTTCTTTCTCATTTTATAGCCCATGGCTTTGATAATTCTAATCAAAAGGCTGAAAGGCTATCGAAATTGAATGTTTGTGAATGTTTGAATGCTTGTAACTTTCTTATTTCCGGAAGTACGTTTAAGGTTAATGTTTTGCTTTAGTTAAAATTCGATTTTTTGCATCTGAGTGAAAATACACTTATGTATATATGTATGTCGGCGACAGCCATTGAATTTGCAAGATTGCATAACCATCTGACCTACCTCACTCTTCCAACCATCTTCTTTGTTATCTGTTATGGTTCTTATTTGTTTTGACCAGAACTTTTACATAACTTAAAGTGTAAACAAAGACAAAGTGTTCATCTGCGACATGTGAGCAATTTCACATAGATAAGCAAATCGCGTCTACTCTACAAATTTTTTAATTTCGATTACCTAGTCTTATCGCCGTGCAGGTCAATTTTTCCATTGTTGGTGGTTAACAAGCGTAATTTTTGTTTGATAATAATTCGTAAAACAGTTTCATATTCGAAAGACGAAGGGTCATCTTCCTCTTGTACTTATTGCCATCGCAAGTAAAAAACAATCCTTTTTTCTATTTATCGACTCATCCAATCTTCTCAGACCTCTGCTACCCAATCTTTAAACTATACAAGAAGTGGATCTGTATACTCAGAAAATAAAAATATCTGAATACTTAATATTGTAGAGTAGAGCCTTTGCTTTGTATGCTTCGTGAACTGGATCTGTGAAGCAACTTGAAAGACTTTCAAACAGATGACAATTATGCAGTTGCTAGAAAAAATTACAAACGAAAGGCAACTCGACAAAGTGAGATTGCGCCAGATAGTGGAAAGCTGTGTAGACGACGAACGTCAAGGAGAGACACTTACAGATTTTAAATTTTAAGTGTTTTCTTGATCACGAGTATTTATAGAATGCCTTGAAAAATGTTCATTTCCATGCAGAAGAGAAAGGAGATCAATAAGTACTCACTTTCACTATAGGCTTCCTATTTAAGTTGGCCTTTTTTGTAAGCTTCAAAATGAGACTAAATAAATGTATAACAAATTATCTTACAGATCTCTATCCCTTGAGGGGTCGCGAAATCAAGATTTCGATAGAAAATCTCTTAAAATAAATTATTATACTAATTTGCAAATCTTGGATTAACTTGGAACTAGCAGTTCGTCAACGAGACATTTCAACAAAATAGAAACGCGTTTGCTTTCTTTAGGAGAAAACGAAAACGTACCAATACCTGTTCCGTGTATTCTCTCTATTAGAACTCTGTGAACATTTGAATTACTTACATAGACCTTCGTTTTTCGGTAACCAATGTTTACAAATTTAGGTTTTAAATTAGTTATTTGGCATTCAGTAGCCGCCAGTTCTACAACTTGGCTAATAAGTTCACAGTTAGCACCAAAAATGAATATTGGTGGGCAAAATATTACGTTGCTATTTACAATAGAGGAATTATTTTCCTGAGCTAGTTTGTTAGTACATTTGTTAGTATTTATACTTGGCAGATCTTTAGTTTTTTTGTTTTTGTTGGATGATTCCGGTAGCGATGATGAGCCCAGCTTTAATAGAGGAGCATATGTGTTGTTGGATAGATTTGTCGGGCGAATGACTAGATGAGTCATGCATTGTGTTTCTAATTTTTTTTTTCGGGACTAGACACACCTGTAGATAAGATTAAAGCTGCTTTACTTGAGGCAGCACCGAATTTAAAGATTTATAAGATCGTTCCTTTTTCTACAGCTAGAACAAAGGGACAAAATGTCAAGCTAAATATTTTCACAGTTCAGTTAGAGCTAGGTGAATCGGCCAAGGAACTTAAATGTGTTAGATACTTGCTCTTTCAACGCATCTATTGGGAGAAAAAGCACAGTAGATCGGTTATAAGATGTTATCGGTGCCAAAGATTTGGGCACTCGGGTGAATGCTGCGCATATGTTTGTAAGTGCGTACTTTGTGGAGAATCACATGATTCAGAAGCTTGTATTGCCTCTTTTAAAAGTTTGAAGGAATCTAACAAAGAGGTTCCAACTCCTGTTTGCGTGAATTGCGACCAAGTGGGTCACGCAGCTAGTTAGATATATGGGATGTCCCGCATATCTAAAATATAAAAATAAGAAAGAGTCTATTGCGCAAAGAACAAAAAACGCTGTTCAGGAAAGTAGAATGATTGTAAAGGAAAGCATAAATAACTTCTCAAGTCCAAGTATATCTTTTGCTGATATGACAAAAACTTCCCATAAGCCTGTCCCATCTCGGACTAAAGCTAGTGTAGTTCCATCAAGAGACTTCAACCCTCCAACTTCCAACAGGTGACCTCAACAACTTTCTGAATGAAGCAAAAACTTTCTTTAATTTATCGTTTCAAGATCTACTGGTAAAAATTAGGCAATTTTGGCCCAAATACCAACAATTACAAACTAAAGAAGAGAAAATGTTCGCATATCTCGACTTCGTTGCCTCTATCGTACACTGAACCAAAAAAGGTGGTGGAAACAACTAAATCGCAGGTTAAATTGACGAAATGGCGATCAATATACACCCTACTAAACCTTTTGTTGTTGTGAATAATTCGTTTATTCAATTTGAATATTTAGTAGTAAGCTGTTAACTTGAAGAAAATTCGTCAAATCCACAAATAATTATTAGTCAATTTAAAAGTGTTAATTTAAAGAATAATTATCAAATTGAATAAAAGCATTAGTGAAATATTTCTTCAATTTATTCTACTCTTGCAGATCGTTAATTTGAATAACATATTAATTGATTGAACTAAAAGTTGTTGTGAATTTAACGAAAACTTTCTTTGACTGAACTAATTAGTTTAGTTTATTAAACTATTTTTTTTTCTTTTTGAATAAAAGGTGTTGTGTTTTCAACAAAAGCATATTCATTTTGACAGAAAATTTTTGTTGTTTTCACAGTGCATTTTTCAGATTAACTATTCTTTTTCTTAATGTTACGATTTTTTTTTCTTTAATCTGAAGATTGCTCGTAACTTGTTTGATTCGAATTCAATTGAGCTTCTGTAATTTATTGAATGGATTGATTCCGTTTTGAGCAAATAAAACGTGTTAACAACCTTGGACTGCTGAAAAAAAGAAGATTCGACCTTGAAAGTGATAACGACAACATCAATAACGACAACAGGAAAATATGTCAAAATTATTTTATTTTTTTTTTAGATATTATATTAACATTTTTAATTAAGATATATAATATCGTTTTGGATCATGTGGTTAATCAGCAACTCAACCATTACTCAAACCATCACTCAAAGAATTCATACCTTTGTATGTTTTTAAAATATGCCTTCCTTGGGACGTCTGGCATAAGATTTCACTAAAGTTGAGTGAAATAATGTCAGTCTGATTTTTCGGGATATCTGTATGGAAGTTTTCGGGTTGCTCTTCCCACGTCTGGTTTACTTTTATTACATTCTTTTCCGATAACTGCCACGCTTTTAAACTGTGCCGAAAATCAATCTCTGTACCCAATGGAAGGTTATATTTGTTTTTTAGGTATTTAACATCATTTTCGTTCATATGTTGTAACGTATTTACGCTTATACATTCATCTGAAAAAAAAAAATAGTGCGTGGAGTCCCTCCGCGCGGTAGAAGTGAAACTTCCCAATGTGGAAATGAAAATAAGAAGAGGTAGAAATTGATTTTTAGTGAACTCATATTGTTTCTTTAAAAGAAAAAGAAAAGAAATGGATCGGAGTTAACTTTCACGGGATAGGTACTTAACACCATTTCATAGAACAATTTTTTTATTTTTTGGTGGAGATTAGAAGGACTTTGAAGATGTATGTATGTATCATGTATGGTATTGTATCCATAATTATGATACAATACCAGGAACCTTTCTGAAACCGTTGATTGGCTAGTGTAAGTGGAAGCTGACTGACAGACTAATGAAGACCGCAGTCTTAACACCTAAGTCGAAGATGGAGAACACTTACATACATGTTTAGACATGATCAAACACGTTTAGACATGATCAAACACGTTTAGACATGACCAAACATGTTTAGACATGACCAAACATGTTTAGACATGACTAAACATGTTTAGACATTAAAAAAACATGTTTGGACATGATCAAACATGTTTAGACATGATAACATGTTTAGACATGATAACATGTTTAGACATGATAAACATTTTTGAGCCGGGCTTAAATGGAAATTGCTTATATATACATGATTATGCCTCCACTAACTACTATGTACATATATACTCACTAATATCTTAAAATTCGAATAACATCTTACATCTTATCACCAAAAGCTCTGATTTGTGTATTGTCTTCCAAATAAAATTACGCAGTCAACACATTCGAGGAGAAGCTTCACAAATTATTTTTTGTTAGAATAATTTAACTTAATCGATTTTCACATTTAGTAAGCACTTATCTACGTACATCATACATACATACATATATCAAACAAATTAAAAGAAACTGCAGTAAATATTTTCTATCATTTCATTGGAGAAGAAAAGAAAACACAACACTGATCGATTATTCACTGAGCAATTGAAATAATTTTCGCACGCACAGACATGATTTTCTTCAAAAAATTCCCACCAAAAAACACAATTAACTACAATGAAATCGTTGGGATGAATGGCGCGGAATGATGACAGCAACTTATTAGCAGTGCCAAAGTGCTTAAGTGTAACGCGGAAGTGTAACGCTTAAGTGTAACGCTTAAGTGTAACGTGGAAGTGTAACGCTTTCATGTTTGCAAGTCGCATAAGAAGTTTCACTTCAAAAAGTATGCAATCGAACACGGAAGTGTAACGCGGAAGTGTAACGCTTAAGTGTAACGCGGAAGTGTAACGCTTTAATGTTTGCAAGTCGCATAAGAAGTTTCACTTCAAAAAAAATATTTCTTGGTTCGAAAGTTTTTTTTTAACATATACTCGTATTACCAATAAATATTGGGATTAAGGCACTGAATTTTTGATGGCATTCGTTAATTGCGATGAATTTGCAAAAGATTGCTTTATTTTATCAGAAATATTTTTGCAAGAACTTGTTGATGGGAAAGAAAGTGACTCGTGATCTTTATTTAAATATTTTACTATCGGCACAATTTTAAAATACTCAACACAACAACAATGAGCAACAACCGAATGAACTGATCTTCTCAACTCAAAGTCACAAAACCGAATGGATAATTTGTAGCTAAACTTACGCGCAACACACAAGAAACAGGGGACACATACTTTGATAGAAACAAGAAAGAAGTAGGTAATTTTGAAGAAATTTATTCAAACTGACGAATGTTTCGTTAGTATAGCAGATTTTCAGGAAGAATTGACAAAAAATCTTCGAATTGAATAACTTTTTTGTTGTTTGCATACTTTTACTGAGACGCAACACACAAGATACAAGGGACACATACTTTGATAGTAACAAGAAAGAAGTAGGTTATTTTGAAGAAATTTATTCAAACTGACGAATGTTTCGCTGTATGGAAGAATCTCTAAACGATAAAGAAAAAATGTTAAAATTTTAACGAAAAATCATCATTTAAAAAAAAAAAAGAAATAGTTGATTTGAATACTTTCTTAGTCAATAGAAAAAAGAATTCTGTTGATTGAACTAAAATTCTACAATTACAATTTAATTGACATTAAAAAAAATTAACTGAAAAACTAGCTAAATTGATGAATGTTTTGTTGACTTGAATATAAATTTTGACGAAAGATCTGCAAATTCAATATTCATTTTATCAATTCAACAATTTTTTCTTTAATCAAAATGCTACATACAGAAATTATTCGATTTGAATAAATTTTCTTGTTTGAACGAATGATTTTGTTTATTTGAATAAAATATTCACAAATATTCGTCAATTTCGCAATTTGCTTTAGTTAAAATGTTACGAAAACTTTTAGTTGATTTCACTCCTAATATTTGGTTCAGTGTAGTATGATGGCTTCGACCAAAATGAACATTATTTCAACCAATTTTAACTCCATTATCTCACATGACAGAAGGCTTACTCTCCATAATCTGCTTAAACTTAAAAAGGCGCAAATCTGCTTCGTATCAGAAACGCGGTTACAAAATAGACATAAACCTGTTTTCAATGGTTATAAATTAATTAGGAATGATTCTGAAAGAGGAACTGCTATTATTTTAGAAAAAAAAATATAAGTATACAATAATTGTACCTTTCCGTAGTGAAATTATATCAGTAGCTTTAGCTACTTCAACTTCAAATAACTCTTCAGGTCTAATGAGTAAAACTCTTATTGGAAGTATTTATATTCCCTCTAAGACAGGTGAGCCCTTACTAAGAGAACTTGAAAGACTATATGTTCTTATCGAAACCTTCGATATGATCATTATCGGTGGTGATTTTAATGCTCGTCATGTGGAATGGGGGTATAGCATAAATAGCCCAAATGGAAAAATACTTCATAGGTGGTTTTACAACGGGCCTTTCTTAAAGTTATAGATCTGGTTTCACCCTACAGTCCTACTTTCCCAAGGTCCTCGTCTGTATTGGATTACTTCCTTATTTCGACCAATTAAGCGTCTGCGCACCCTGCCATTTGCTCTACATTCCCGACAATAGCTGATCACTTTGAAGTTTCGCTCATATTCAATTTTACGAATTTTGTACCGCTTTTGCAGCCTCCCGACACATACATTAGCTTCAAAAACACCAGTTGGCAGACTTTAAGATTGGATTTACATTATGGTCTCCTAATTACAGAAATGCACCCAATTCTGGAATAGACTCACTTATAAGTCAGATAAATTCAAAAATAACATCATGTATAGAAAAGAACTCAGAAGTCTGTATAACAAAAAGTTTGAGGTATCATAATATATCTGATCTAACGAAAAAATTATTAAAATTGCGAAATATTTGGTTACAAAAATTGAAGAGATTGTTTCACCGTCATCTCAACAGGATGAACCTAGAATACCAACAATTACACTCTAAAATACAGTGTTTAAATAAAATAATCAAAGACCGAGTTAGAACAGAGCTTAATGAAAGTTTTAGAAAAAAATTGAAGGACATTAAACCATCTCCCCAAGCATTTAAGCAAATTGGTAAGATAACCGGCCGAAAACTTTTTGGTACAGACATCCGCAGAGATGTGCTAAGTTATAACGGCATTGACGTAGAGAATATGGAAAGCAAACTGGAAGCATTTAGAATTTTTTACTCAGAGTTGTTCTCTCTAAAAACACCTTCATTTGATCAGAGGCTAACAAACGAAGTCGCAGCGATAGTAATCGATTTTCACCAAAGACAATCTAATCAGCCTCTGAAAACGTTATCGCCAACAAATAACGCTTTAAGTTTAGATGAGACACCCTTCACATCTACTTGCAAGGGAAACAGCTTAAGACTCAGCTTAAATAATAAAAAATCATCTGGTTTTGACAACGTATCTAACTTTGTTTTGAAGAAATGCCTTTTGTCCCTTGACGTTGCTCTTACATCCACATTCAATCAATGTACCAACAATGGTTATTTTCCTAAAATATGGAAAGTAGCGAAACCATCCCCATAGCCAAAAGTAAAAACGCCAAGGATATAAAGGACTTCCGACTTTCAAATATTGGTAAGATTTATGAGAGAGTTTTACCAGGGCATCTCAACCAACTATGCGAAGACCTAAATATAATTCCTAGTAACCAGTTTGGATTCAGAAAAAAACACTCCACAGAACATGCGTTGTTGGTTCTGCACAGTAAAATAATTCAAAATCTTTGAAAGAAAGAAACAACTTTATGTTTGGATATAGATTTAGAAAAGGCGTTTGATAACATTTGGCATTACGGATTACTGTTCAAGCTCATTTCTTTAGGTTTTCCCCTTTGGCTAGTGCGAATTATCCAAAGTTTTTTGGAAGACAGATTTACCTCTGTAAATATAGGAACAGAATTCTCTAAGCAAATGTGCTTTCGGGTGTTGCTCAGGGATCAATGCTTGGTCCAATACTCTTCAACATCTTTTTGAATGACTTCCTATTCAAAGATTTTATGATTCAGGAGCTTTGCGGTTTATTGTACGCAGACAATACTACAATATTGGTAAGTGACAAGAAGCCAAATCTTGCACTTAGCAAGCTGAAAGAAAAAGTTCCCATCTTGGAAAGTTATTTCAAAAGTTGGGGCCTAAAAATCAACGCAGGGAAATGTAGCCTCACCTGCTTTAGAAACTCAAGTGGTAAGGGTCATTATCTGGCTATTAAAGAGAGTAAAGCTTTAAATCTACAGGTTAATGGAAGCGATGTCCCATTGATAGACGAACTCAAAAACTAGGTATTAATCTCCACAATAGATGCGTTTTTAATAAACATGCTATAAAAGCACTAATGAAAGCAAAAATGGTAACTGCAAAGTTGAAATCTTTAATGCAATCAAAACCAAAGTTCTTATGTATAAAACATTAATAAGACCCATTCTAACTTATGGATTTAGCGTCTGGTTCACAATTTCCCCTACTGTAGCAAAAGAGTTGGAGAACTTTGGACGGAAAGTCCTCCGTTACAGTGGGAAACAGAATAAAAAGTGGTTCTCTAACAAAACGTTGTATGAAGATACAAAAATGAGGTGCCGTGAAATAAGGTCGAAGGCAATAAGGCCGAATCGACCTTATTGCCCAAAAATTGGGAAATAAGGTCGAATCCACCTTTCGACCTTATTACCAACTTTGGGAAATAAGGGCGAAAATCATTTTGGCACTAAATTTGCCGAAAATAGCGTTCGACTTTATTTCTCAGTTGAATTCGACTTTAATTCCATGTTTAATATTTTGCAATCATTGTTTATAAAGACTTTAACTTTTGGTAGAAAAAGAAATGTTCTGAGGAACATTGGATTTAAGGAGTTGAACTTTCGTCGGTGGGGGGGGGGGCGCGGCCCGGTGCGACGCGGGCCGAAGAGGCGCGCCTCCGGCGCACGCGGCGCGGGGCCAGCGTGGCGCGGGGCCGGCGCGGGACCGCACCGGAAGCGCGCCGGAGGCGCGCCTCTTCGGCCCGCGTCGCACCGGGCCGCGCCCCCCCCCCCCCCCCGACGAAAGTTCAACTCCTTAAATCCAATGTTCCTCAGAACATTTCTTTTTCTACCAAAAGTTAAAGTCTTTATAAACAATGATTGCGCGCGGGGTCGACGCGGGCCGACGACGCTCAGTAATTCCACAAAAACTTTCTACATATTATATGCATGCACTTGAAATGAAAAACAAACTAAACGTATTCTTTAAAGAAGTTGCTATTCTAAAGAACAGTTGCAAACAAGTCAACCTGCGAAGCATCAATAGTAATTACATTAAAAACAGATTACTTTGCGATAAACCTCACCACATATTTTTTTTTAAGTACAGTTGTTCCGATAACACACAACACATGACATTGCCAATGATTTCTTTCTTCTTTACCCAACAGAAATTAAATTCGATTTTATTACTCAACGGGTTTCGACTTTATTTCTCAACTTTGGGCATTCCTATTTTTGTCAAATATTTTCGTTTTTTCTTTTCGGCATTATTACCTTTTCAATGGGAAATAAGGTAGAAAAATATTGTTGTTGTTGTTTTCGACCTTATTTCCCAAAAAAGGTAATAAAGTCGATTCGACCTTATTGCCTTCGACTTTATTTCACGGCACCCAAAAATGATACCTCTTATGGAATATCAGACTAAGCTTCTCTAAGCAAGATTAGACTGACTCTTTAGTAAGAGCCGTGTTCGATTCAAATAGCAACGCAAGTATTAACGATAACTACTACCTCTCACCAATTAATCTTCTGCATGGTGCATCTATGTCGCAATTGAGTCCAGATGCAAATAGAGATCTGATAGTGCCCTTTTATGATAAGGCACTCGCTGTTAATCTTTGAGGATGAACTTATTTCTGACCCAAAGTACATACATAGACCGACGTTGAATACTTTTACTCTTTTTTTGTTTATATGGTACCATAAATTCATTAAGAAGACAAGACAACGCTATGTACTATATTTGATTGGAATAAATTCCAATACAACTCATTAATAAAAATAAATAGAAAGATAATTTTAACAATTGTTTAAGTATTGGAAGCTCACAAAAGTGTGAAATTTTTCGTTTTAGCTACTTAGTTTTATAGCTTAAGGTACAAAAATTAGTCTTAAGTGCTCAATAGAAGCAAAATTGATTATGTATGCCGGGAGCAAGCGTACAGTGTTAAGATACTTCTGCTGAATTTGCAAATTCTCTGTACAAAATATAATTATAAATAATTATTAAATAATATTCGTGTTTAGTCAGACATACCTGTTAACAAGTCGGCCACTTTATAAAAATCTTAGTAAACAAAACAAATGTACTGATATTTAATGACTCAGTAAAAACTGAATTGAATTGAAATTGCCAAATTGGAACTAGCAGTTCGTCAACGGAGTGAAGCATTTCAAGAAAGTTTTTGTCAGCATCTGAATGCAATTTATATATATTATATTACGATTTTGGGAGCGAGATATTTCTCAGTCAATAATTTGAAAGAAAATAATTTACTCCTCTTATTTTGCTTTAAGTTTAAAACAAGCTGAGCCGCCCAGCTTTGCACGGGTCTTTAGTTTTAAGGTTCCCGTTCTTATTCTTCGTTTCCGTGGGAATATGGGGATGAAATATAATCTTTCTTACTGAGGGACTATGTTTCTTCCTTATACTGAAAGAATTTTTGAAATCTGTCCAATTTCTAAATTTTCGAAGCCAACCCATACCTTCCCGTTGAAATATGTCAATGAAATATAAAGGATAATGTTAAGTCCTAGAGTTGAAAAAATGTTTGAAATCGGTCAAGTAACTTTAGTGTTCCCGTTCTCGTCCCCTGATAAAAAGAGCAAAGGGGGATAATGTAGCACCCCTAATGTTGAAAGAGTTTTTGAAATCTGACATTGCCGGACACACTTAGGCCGCAAGGGCCCATTTTGATACCACAGAGATCAGCAAGTTAATCACCTACTAATCTCAGAAACCCGATGTAGGATTAACTAATTAACTATTAACTTAAGATCCTATGAGACAGTGTCACGTAGGAAGACCTATGGTGGAACCTAGGTATAGGCGGTTCAGGGATAATAGACTCTTCGAGCGTTCTCAGTCTACACATGGCCAAACATTTTTGGTTGCAAGGCAGTTGTTATTCTCAGTCCATCTAGTGTTTGTCATCCTCGAACCGTCTTGTCTAAGTAGGAGTTTACATGTAGCGATAGGTACACCCATGTTGTTGTTCCATTCTGAGCGTAGGGAAGTGGTCGTGCCCTTTTTGGCTAGTTCGTTTGCCATACAGTTGCCTAGTATGTCCCTGTGCCCCGGCACCCATGAAAGTTGAATGCTGAAGTGATTTGAGACATTTTACAGTTTTGTACCGTGGTGGATTTTGTAAAAACAGACGCAAGAGACTCAATGGCAGCTTGGCTGTCCCAGAAGATTTGAATATCCGTGGAGTATATGACGTTTTCTTTGAGCTCAGACAGCACCTCCTTTATCGCCAGAATTTGCGCTTGGAACACACTACAATGATCGGGTAGGCGGAAGAAAAGACTGAGATCAAGTTTTTCTGAGTAGATTCCACTTCCTACACCTTCGCTGGTTTTTGAACCATCGGTGTAAAAATGTATTGCTTCATTTTCCAAGAGAGTGCCATTTGAAATCTGTTTAGTAGTTTCGAATTTTCCGTTCCCAACCCCGTTCCTGTGGGAATATGGAATCAAACCTTGACAGGAACCATCTCTGGACTAAACTATAGGTCTACCCTGAAAATTTCATACACCATACTTTGTATATATATAGATTCAATATCATCTTTTGTTGGAACACCAATCGACCTAGAAACTTTGAAACCTATAGACAAATAAATATAGGCTTTGGTTTGGTAACCGACCAACTGATCATATTGAAAGCTGCTATAGGCTTATTTTCGAGGAAACTTCAGTATTAACTCAAGAGTGTTTATAACGAGATCTTGTCAAAATTCTTGTCAAATAGCTTTCCAAAGCCCAAAAACTTACAACGTCAAGTTGGTAATCAGTTTTGAAATTTCACTACAAATTACCCTTCCTGGTGGAAGTTGACGATTTCTGACCGACCTGTAAAACTTTTCATAAGTTCTCAAGGTCTTTGGAAGCTATGTATGTGTTAATATTGTGTGTGTGTGACTAAATAAACGTTATCGACATAAACATGGCCATCAAATGATTTTTTAATTCATTATTCAATTTGACATTGTAGGTATTACATTTACATCAACGCAGAGCAGTAAGTTGGTAAGAAGCTCTTTAATCTTCTTCCTCACCATAATTATGAAATTTGATATTTTTAAACTGTTCAAAAAATTCAGTATTATCAATGAAACAATTGAAACTTCGTTGAGCCCATTCCATGGGCGGGCTACCTCGGCTGTTGTCATCGAGGCAGCTTTCCAGAGTTTCACGGAATGCCTTCCTATCCAAATGTTTTTCCTTTGCATTATGTTCAAATGCAATCATGATCCTGTCTGTAATAAATCCTTCAGTGTCGGTCCATACTCCGAAGCCCCTTAGACTACACATAACGAGCTCGAGTACTTCTATGGGTGGGTATTTCTCCGTTTTGGCTTTCAATTTCACCTCATCGGATAGATCGAAACTTCTTCTACATTTCATAATGATTCTATCAGTTGCAAGTCTAGAATTAAGCTTCCACTCAGCAGCTGTCTAAGAATAATTTAAAAAAAAAAGACATTAACGTAAGAAGGTGTGAATGAAAACTTTTGTAGAAATACTAACGAGAGTTATCACAAGTGACAACAGTATGAAGGTTTTCATTTTGAACGTATAGTTAACTTGTTTGGCTAGCAGACAGGAGCTTTTGCTAATGAAGTTAAATAAAATGCATACCATCGTTTTATAGTCCAGGTCTCGGACCAATACTATCAAAAGGCTGGAAGGTTATCGGAACTGAGATTTCATTTCTTTGAAAGATAGATCTGTTTAGTTTTAGCACCACGGGCTTATTGTACGAATTTCGGGCGTGACCTTGAGCCTGCTCAAACCGATCAAGCGAATGTCAGAACGTTTTCTTTTATTTTTGGTATTCGTAGTTTTGTGTCAGTAAAAATTTCGAGACTTTTCGAACAGAGAGAGGGGCAAAAGTACGTTGATTCAATGAAAAATGAATATTATATCAGATAAATCCTGAAAACCTGAAAAGGCTGCATGAACATCGCATTGAAAAACTTCGCAGGACACTAGCAGAGCCAAATGATGAAAACTTGTCTAATCCTTATTCCAATTTGGGGACAAGCGTTATTGTTCTTTTCAAGATTCCATCGCAAGGACATTGCCATGTTTCGTCAAACATTGGAATCGATCATTCCTAAAATCTGACTTCGACGTTTCATTTCTAATTTTTAATCAAATAAAACGTAAAACATTACCTCGCGAAAAATGAAGATCGATCAGACATCGATTCCGGACTATTGTTTGTTTTCTTACCTACGACCGGCTTAGACGCTGTTGATGCATCTTATAGACGACTCTAAGCAAAAATATAGTTTCAATGGTGTCGCTCGATTAACCTTATCGGCTTTTGCAAATTCAAAACCCAATTAAGGCGATAGCCTTTTGCTCTTGATGATTATACGACTTAAATTTGCGACTGTGAAAGGTGCAGTATTTAGCATCACACCACTAGTCGTTTATTAAGTTTCAAATCAGAAGGATGAAGGTTCTTTTTCTCATTTTGGCCCTAGTTGCCCTTGTAAGTAAAATTGTTTTATTATTTCGAATGACTTTGAACATCAGATTATTACGTAGGTTGCAGCCAAGCCAATGCTTAAATCAAGAGAAGAATGGGATCAAATTCAATCGACTTGTGTTAAACGTTTTAATATACCAGAGAAAATTATCGAAAGAGCCAGAGCATCTGAGTATCCACAGATTGAAATTATGCCGGCCCTTCTCTGCCTCTTCCGTGAAATGGGTTGGTGGACCGATGCGGAAGGATTCCAAACAGAAAATATGATGCAATCAATGGACACAATTGCAACTAAAGGAGATCTCAACAAAACCAAGTTGCGAGAATTTATTGAAAAATGTAAGGATGATAAAGCCGAAGGAGAAAGTCTTTCGGATTGGGGACACCGAAATGTTAAATGTTTCGTTGACCACAAATACCTGTGGGAACCTCTGAGGCGAGTTAGATTTTATGACGAGCAGATAGCACAAGAATAAGAGCAGTGAATTTTCGAGTTAAAACGGGTCATTTTGGATCGATAGTGATGTTTTAGTTTAAAGACAACAAAGTGATACTTACAGTGAATTATGAAATACATACATGAAGCTATAGTGTGTGTCAAGGTAGCATTCTTCATGTCAATAAGCTTCGTAATAAGAACTTAATTTGAAAAAAAAAAAAAAACAATGGCCGAACAAGACCATAAAACAATATCAAATAAAAATAACCAAAAGAATGTGGCTTCGTATTTTTGAAATGAGCCGGGTCCAAGTAAAAAAGGTGAATGAAAGGAACTAAAACATTCACTTTGTTGGACTCCAGCGGTTTCTTTATTTCCTTTCCGCATCCAGAACGAAAAAAAAGAGAAGTACTCCGGGAGTGCCGACGGAAGTGAAAACAGAATTGAATTTTCAGTAAATATTTTAATGTAGGTACAGGAAAATCTTTTATAATATACTTATGTAGATGTACATATAGAGGAACATCAATGAAACTTATAAGTTTTCAATCACAATTCCATCTCTACAATCATCGTATTCTATAATACTGAAATAATAGGTCTATGGTAACTTAAATAGATAGATAGATAGATAGATTCTTTATTTTATATTAAATTACAATATTTTTGTCTTATGAATACGAACATGGCAATTTTGCCGTCTGCCGGAAAGACATTCCATAAAAAAAGATAAAAATGTTAAAGTATAAAATAGAATTACTAACTTGTCAAAATATATTATATACATAAAAGAATTTGTATTTTAAAGAACTACGAAAATTTTGATTAATTAACAATTTTAATGAAAACTTTCAATTGAAGCGAAAAAAATAAAGTTAGAGAAACGTTTACTATGATTAAAATAAAAATGAGTTATTATTTAATTTTATTTATTTATTTATTTATTATTTAATGTACATCATGTAAAAATTACGTTGAACAGAAAAGAAACTGAAATTGAAAAGACGAGTACAATTTCTAAAATTGGCTGAAATGAGAAAGCGAGGTTCCGAGATCTTCTACAATTTGAATAATCTGCAACCCACATATAGGCTTAGTTACAAACTTGAAGGGTGATTTAACACAATAACTGGTAGAGGAGTTTTTTTTTTTTTTTTTAGAAACTATTGCGATACGTTAATGCATGTTTACAATACTTGAACAAACACAACCAACCACTCTTTCCATTCAAGACTTCGTAAAGGCTATTTAGGGACAGACAACTTTCCCGGAAATACAAACGACGAATTTCTTGTAAAATTGGACACACTGCGATAAAATGAAAAATATTTTCAGGTTCTCTTCTGTTGCATAGATTACAAGATTGCTGCAGATCATTTCTGTGTGGAATGAAGTTCAGATTTAGAATTTCAACCCTAGCTCTGAAGATGGTGCTTATAACTTCTGAGGAGTATTTGGAAGCGAAATAGCTTTCCTCGGTTAATAATCCATGATTGAGATTCTTATAAATTAATCTAGAATCTGATGTTGAAGCTCTTGTTAAACATTGATTATATAATTTGTCATCTATTCTCGATATGATCCTGGCAAATATATCTGGCCAATCACAAACGTTATCCTCTGTAAGAGATAAGGCTAGATCATGAGATAACGCTAGCTGGTGCCATTCTCTGAATGGAGAAGCGTTTGTTAGCAATAATCTGTTCATGATTCTTTTATGGAGACTGGAGCTACTTCTCTTCATCACTCTAGTTAAGTAGTCTGAGTGAATTTTGAGGTTTTGGATGTAAATGGGTGGTAAACCAGACTCCACATGTATAGCATAGGTCGGTGTTGCGCTTGGTAATCGAAATAGTCGCTTGAAGAAAAATCTTTGAACAGCTTCGAATTCTTCTAACGGGTTGACTCCGAAAACCTGCACTCCATAACACAAGCAGGTGTTAACCGTGGCTTTAAACACTTGGTATTTTGAAGAAAGATCAATATTTTGATTTGCGAAGAATTTCGGCCACATCAGATTGAGAGCCAACTTAGCTTCCCTGCTTTTTTCTTTAGCGTGTTTGCCAAAGTTTAAGTTGGATGTCAACAAAACACCTAAGTACTTGAACTCACTTACTACATCTATTTGCTGGTTATTAAGTCGCCAATTTTCCTCACGTGGTCTTCTTCTCTGTCGGCTTTCGAAGATCATAACTTTTGTTTTCTGCACATTGATGTGTAGATCCCAAGTTGCGCAGTATGATTGCAATTTATTAATTTGTAATTGAAGAGCATGAGGATTTTCAGCTAATAGCACTAAGTCGTCAGCGTAAAGTAGAACTTTTATGACACTTTCGGCAAAAGTTACACCACCAGGAAGAACATCACATATACCATCGATGAACAAAGCGAATAGAATAGGGCTCAAAATGCATCCCTGTGGGACACCAGCAGACGTATCAAACCATTCTGACAGCTTGGATCCATCCCAAACGGTTGCTGTTGTTGACGTCAAAAATTTGAAGTACATTAATAAAAATTTTCTTGACACTCCAAGCATTTCAAGTTTATATGTCAGAGCTTGCCTGTTGACAGTATCAAATGCTGCTTTAAAGTCTACAAAACATGCATAGAGTTTTTTGTTTTTTTCAATATATTTTCTAGCTATACTAGTCACCGCGAAAATATGATCTATGGTTGAGTATCCAGAACGAAAACCAGCCTGAAAAATGCTAAGAAGATTGTTTTCTTCTATCCAATTGGAAATCCTTCTATACAAAATCGTAGCAAAAATCTTTCTTAGAGAGTTTAGCAAAGATATTCCTCTATAGTTTTCGGCACGACTTGCATCTCCTTTTTTGAAAATTGGAAATATAAGGGCTTTAGTGAAACCAGCTGGAATACACGCATTGTCGTACATTAAGTTAAAGAAATCCACGATGTACCTTTGCAGTTGCAAAGTTGAGTTCTTAAAAAACTCAACTGGGATTCCATCACTACCTGGAGCTTTGTTGTTCTTCATAAGCCGTAAACATGTTTGCAATTCGCTCAAAGATATAGAGGAGTCTAGTTCAGACACTCTCACGTCTTGAAGTGCATAACAAAAGGTGTTAGAATTCTCTTCCGCTGTCAAAAGAGTTTTGAAATGTGCTGCTAATGTATCAGCTTCAAGAACAATTTTAGCACTTTGATGACGTCCTCCCAAGTCCCGAACACTATTCCAGAAATATCTCGAATTTTTACAAAGCTGTAGATTTGATGCTAGGCTTTTTAGATGAAGCATTTTTTTCTGTAAGCACAGTTGCTTGAACTCTTTGTTGGCGCGTAAGTACATGTTTTTGTGAGCAGCAGTATTAGACGTTCTGAACAAATGCAGGTATTTGAATGAGAGCTTGCGAGCATTGCTGCAATCTCTATCGTACCATCTGTTTTTCGGTTGAAACGTGTGATTGGTGTTAGATTGTGGAGCGGATGAAAAGATTATCCTTTTGATGCTTTCTTCAATTTGTTCAACAGCGTTCAGCGATTGAGGTGGGAGAAGATTATAGTAGTGGTTCAAGAGTGTTCTGTAACGAAGAGCTTTGTTCTCAATCCATTTTAGTCTCAGGAAATTATCTGAGCTCCTCTGCTGCATTTCCTCTTCGAAATGCGCTTTAACACATATTGGCATGTGAGCTGAGAAGTTAGCAGCGCAAACCTCAAAATCTAAGATTGAGCTGTACCATTCTCCCGATATTGCACAAAAATCTATGACCGATTGACCCTGACCGCTTATAAAAGTGAGCTCACCTTCTTTGTCACCGTTAGACACCCCATTTAGCACAAACAGACCAAAATCCTCAAATAGTTCCGTTAGAAGCCTACCATTACGGTTTATTGTTACATCCTTAGATAGTCGCCTTGTCCCGAAAAACCACTGATCTTGTGAAATAAGAGCATGGGAATTCTGAAAATCTCCAATTCGAGCATTTAAGTCTCCAATAATCATTAAATTTTGAAATGAATAATTTGTAATAAAATCTCGCAAATTTTCGAAATCATTCTGCCAGTTATTGCAGTTAAGGTACACCGGAAGGATATAGAACATTGAATTCTGAATTACGAATTTGATTATAATTCTGTTTTCAATAATTCTGAACTGAGTAAACGAATTAAATTTGGATTTGATGCCACATAAAACACCTCCACTCGCTCGCCCATGTACACTACTTCTTGTTGCTGGAATAAATGTTATTTTGAAATCTTTAAAATACTTATAATATTCGTTTTCATTATTTTGTTCTAAAAAAGTTTCTAAAAGAATAAAAATATCAAAATTAAGCACATACTTAAAAAAATCGGGTTGCATTAGTTTGCTTTTAAGCCCTGTAATATTATATGCTAAAATTGAGAAATTTATAGTACTAAATATTTTTGGGCAGACGGCAACACTTTCCTATTGCGTTTTGTTTGTTATAATAAAAGGTGATTCACGCCTAGATGGCTCTGGCTTCTGTTGAGAACCTGCTGGTACTGCTTGAAGTTGGTTATCATTCGGAGCAAACTTCATTAATCCCTCGCTGCAGTCAAAATATTCAGCTGATCTGTCACCAAACATATTTTTGACAAATGTCATCTCAGTCGAAGATTTTACAACCAGGCCTCGTGTAAATTTGTAAACAAACGTGTGATTATTTATTTGCATTTTATCGCCTTTTAAAATAATCTTCGCTTCCGGGTTGATTTGCATGAGTTGCGTTTTATATTCAAAGAGTGTTTGCCTTTTCTGTCGGTGCATCAACGATTGTTCGCGGTGAATACTTATGCCACTTCCTTTGAGTTGGCTAGCTGCGGACATTATTTTTTCGACAGTTTCTGCAGAGTGAAGCTCCATAAATACGGTTCCCCTTTGCAAGCGCGTATTGTGAATTTCTCGCGTTTTCTTCAAGAGAATATCTTCACCTTCTTTTAATTTGAGAAGTCCCTTGCAAGTTTGTTTTGCTAGATCAACTGCATTGGTTTCTCTATCTAGAGGAAGGTGTACCACCAACGATTTCTCATGACATCTGCGAGAAATAAACTCAAGTTGAGACTCCAAAAGGTCACAGCGCTCGGTCATCGCAGTCAATCTTTGACTTAACTGTGTATTTATTGTCTTCAGAGCATCTAATTCCGCCGACAAGGAAGCAACATCAGATTTAGTGGCTAGATCCTTTATTTGCTCGGAGATTGTGCTGTTCAACAGTGTTTTTAATTGCGCTACTGACATTTTGCCTACTTCCATTTTATTTGTAATTAATTTCAAATTCAATTTTTTACTCAAATTATTTGGTTCTGGTGAAGTGTCAGTTAACGTTCTTTTCTTGCCGTTCATCAGTGAATCCCGTTGTGCAAGTTGGATTTTGTTTAATATTTAAATTAACAAGATTTCCTACCTTGAATAATGATTTTTTTGTTTTGTATTTGCACCACAAATCCACTTAGTGCAGTTTTAAATGTGTATTGTATTTTTATTTACTTAATTTTATCAAAAAACTAGAAAACTTTTAAGGAGTTTGATTTTTATTACACTTCACCAATGACAGTTGAAATGTCAATGTGTAACTTAAATAGTAAACGAACAATTTTGTCTCAAATCTATTTAAATATATCGCAAAGACTGCATCAATTGTCGCTTTATATTTCGTTGTACTAAGGCTGCGGTCATTCGTCATTGTAAAATAGTATTCTTCTTTTAAAAATTGAAAAAGTGGCAAATTAGTAGCATCGCCGAAGTTGATGTTAAAATCACCACTCAAAATCATTGGGAAATCATCAAATCTCTCCCCAATTTTATCGTGAAGGTATGCAGAAGCGTCCTCAGACTAAATAAATAAATTTTTATATAAAAAAAAAAAATCGCCGATATCAAAAACATTACTACTAAACATATACTAGTGAAGGTACCTCGTATGCAAATCCATATGATTTGAGCAAAATATGGCAGTTGTATCAGACAACCTTTTACAGATAGCTGCTCCTGCTGCTGGACGATCGTGCCTTCTGAAACTAGCACCTAAATTGAAATCTGGAATATCCTTCCGCATGTTCTAGACCATCTCTGTAGCTAATTTAATAAAATCTGTTTAGCAGTTTGAACGGGAGACATACGAAAAACATACCGACATAGCTACATTCGCATTTTCAATATTAGTAAGGACTCCCGTTCCCGTGGGAATATGGTGACCGTTTTCGTGGGAATATGTGGATAAGTTAAAGTTAATGTTACTCCGGGATTATGGAGCATTCCAACGGTGGATGAATTTTTGAAATCGGTGCTGTAGTGTCAAAGTTCCCGTATACGTTCCTGCTCCCGTGGGAATATAGGGAACCGTAGGAATACGGGGATGAATTAGTTTTTATGTTAGTCGGGGATAGTGTAGCATTCTAACGGTGAAAGAATTTTTGAAATCGGTGCTGTAGTGTCAAAGTTCCCGTATACGTTCCTGCTCCCGTGGGAATATAGGGAACCGTAGGAATACGGAGATGAATTAGTTTTTATGTTAGTCGGGGATAGTGTAGCATTCTAACGGTTAAAGAATTTTTGAAATCGGTGCTGTAGTGTCAAAGTTCCCGTATACGTTCCTGCTCATGTGGTAATAAAGGGAACCGTAGGAATACGGGGATGAATTAGTTTTTATGTTACTCGGGGATGAAATCGGTGCTGTAGTGTCAAAGTTCTCGTATACGTTCCTGCTCCCGTGGGAATATAGTGAACCGTAGGAATACGGGGATGAATTAGTTTTTATGTTACTCGGGGATAATGAAGCATTCTAACAGTGGAAAAATTTCTGAGACCTGTGTTGTAGTTTCTAATTTCCCGTATACGTTCCCGTTCCCGAGGGAATTTAGGGATAAATTGAAGCCTATGTGTTATTCTGGTGTAAAAGCTATATTATTGGAAGTTTTATTGAAATCCATTCAGCAGTTTTTGCGTGAAAGAGGAACAAACATACATCCACACATACAAACTTTCACGTTTATAATATTAGTAGGATTTGAGTAATGGTTTTCAAACTATTTTCATGCAACCATTTCAATTCCATCGATAAATCATCGCGATGAGTTGTTGATCTCTTTTAATTTGTTGTAAAGTTCGAATCATCGACCAGTGCGTCTCCTACTCTGCCATGATTCCAGCTTCACTCATCCACTTCATTGACATGGTAGTAAAATATTTGCTATTCCATTCTTTATAGTCATTTAGCAGTGCAAAATTAATGTGTTTCTTGGCTCAATGGTAGAGTCGATGGCTATTTGACTAAGGGTCTCAGGTTCGAATCCCAGCCGTGGCCACAATTTTTGTTTATGTTTTCACTTTAAATAAATAAAAAAATGGAAGTCATTGCTGGGAATCGAACCTGAGACGCTGGGCTATGACGAATTTACATACGAACAATGAGCCAAAAAAAGGTGTCGGTCGCGAATTCATTGCTTTACCCCCATCGCAAAAGTGCCAAACGCGCCTAAAGAAGTTTTCACTTCAAAAATAGAATAAATTTTGTCTTTGAATAATGAAAACTCGGGCAAGCTGGTGTTCAACGACATTATTTCTATGGCTTTCGTGAATGGCATCCGTCACACCGAAAAATGCCGATGAAACTTGTTTTTGCTTTATAGTGACTTCAGTTATTTTATTCTGTGTCTCCTAAGTCATTTGCAATGACTGAGTGGTGTTCCGGAAGTTCCTTGTTCGACTGGCAGCAGTTAATTCTATTCTTGAAGGCTTCGTTTTTGATTTATTTTTGCAGTCTACCATTAGCAATAAATCGAGTAACTATCACCTACATTTTTTTTAGCCTTATTTCGAGCTTTTCAATTTTTATCGCAACATCTCGAAATAAGTTCTGGTAGGTCCAGTGAGTATTCCGAAGACCTGTTTCAAACGGCTTAGAGTTGAAAATTGAAAGTTTAGTTTTAAGCCTATTATTTTATTTCCATTCAAAGCTCAGCAACTTCCGTCAATACTCATACAAATCCTCTCACTAGAGCGATTTTATTTGTTACCTACCCTAGTTCAAGGGCCTAGTGATTAGATTTAAAGGAGGTGGTGGTGGATTGGGCTGAACGTAAGCTTTCATTTGGTACTCTCATAGGTGTACGCCCTGGGCCCAGGCTCCATATAGAAATATGCAGCATCTCCTTTACACAACATGGACGACATACACCTCAAAGACTATCGAATTATGAATAATAAACATAATCGCCAGGCGTTATAACAATTCGGACTAAAAATGCCAAAAAATCAACACATCTTCGTATAGTGAATGTTTTGAAGCAGATATTTAACTTATAAATAACTTCATCCATACGTAGCTGCAAATCTCGTGGCAAAAGATTCCCTACGAGGGCGTCTATGATGCTGCCATTTTGGTATTCATGGTCCTAAATTGTTACGACGAGCCTTGTGAGAGGTGCCCAATTCCTGAAAAGGGATAGTGAAATTGTTTTTGCCTGATTTGATTTATTTGTGCGAGATCTTGTGATCGTTTTCCACTTCCGAACTTACTTACTTACTTAAGGTGGCGCTACAGTCTGGGTCGGACTAGGGCCTCAACCAACATGCTTCTCCAGCCAGCTCGGTCCCTAACTAGCTGCCTCCAGTTTTGCACGCCAAGTTGGTTGAGGTCCTCTCCTACTTGCGTGCGCCACCTGAGTCGTGGTCTTCTTCTACTGCGCCGTCCCTCGGGATTGGATTCGAAGACTTTCCGGGCTGGAGCGTTGGTGTCCATTCGCTCTACATGACCCAGCCATCTAAGCCGCTGGACCTTGACTCCTTTGACAAGGTCAGTGTCGTTGTACAGCCCGTACAATTCGTCGTTAAATCTTCTTCTCCACTCTTCATCTATGCTGACGGAACCAAATATCACCCGAAGAATTTTTCTCTCGAAGCATCCTAAGGCGTTTTCGTCTGTCTTTGACAATAAGGTCCATGCCTCTGCGCCATATATAAGAACCAGGATGATAAGTGTCTTATACAGGGACACTTTAGTTGCTCGAGAGAGGACTTTACTACTCAATTGCCTTCTTAGTCCGAAGAAACAGCGATTGGCAAGAGTTATGCTTCGTTTGGTGTCGCTGTCTGAATTAATAGCGGCGCCTAGGTAGACAAAGTCCGTAACTACCTCAAAATTATAGCTGTCAATCGTGACGTTCTGTCCAAGACGTCGGTGTTAGGTGTCCTTTCTTGACGACAGCATATACTTGGTCTTGCCCTCATTTACCACTAAACCCATCTTCTTCGCTTCCGTCTCAATGCTCATAAACGCGCCATTGACATCACGCTGCGTTCTTCCAATAATGTCAATATCGTCGGCATATCCGAGCAATTGAACGGATCTTTGAAAGATTGTGTTGACTTGGGAGTTTTGGACTATTCTTTCAAGAACGATGTTGAAGAAGTCGCATGCCAGTGCATCGCCTTGCCTAAAACCTTTTTTGACATCGAATGTATCGGTGAGATGTTTTCCGACCCTGATGGAGCAGCGTGCGTTCTCCATCGTCATCCTACACAATCGGACAAGTTTGGTAGGGATGCCAAAATTAGACATGGCTCTACATAACTCCTCTCTATAGATGCTGTCATATGCGGCCTTAAAATCGATAAAAAGGTGGTAGGTATCGATTTGAAGCTCCTGGGTTTTTCCAAGATCTGCCGTAGTGTGAAGATTTGGTCTATGGTGGACTTTCCTGGTCTAAAGCCGCACTGATAAGGACCTATCAGGTTGTTGCCGATGCGGCAGAGAGGATCTTGTACGCGATGTTAAGAAGACTAATACCTCAATAGTTGGCGCAGTTCAGAGGGTCTCCTTTCTTGAGGACCGGGGAAAAAATGCATTCATCGGGTATGCTTTCTTCCGACCATATTTTGCAAATGAGCTGGTGCATTCTCCTGACCAAGTCATCACTTGCCGCTTTAAACAAGTCGGCAGTGAGGCCATCAACTCCAGCAGCTTTGTTGGACTTTAGATTGGATACTAATATCTTCACTTCGTTCAAGTCGGGTTGGCAGTATTGTTGGTCTACATCACCTAAATCTAATGGTTCTATTTATCTAACAGCGGAATTGGGTTCATCATCGCGTTATAGAGCTTGGAGAAGTGGTCTTTCCATATCCTCAGAATTGACTGCGGTTCCACCACGATGTTCCCTTGGTCGTCTTTGTAGGCTTCGGCTCGGGGCTTATAGCCCGAGGCTGTTGTTTTTACCTATTGGTAAAACTTCCGAACCTCATTCCTGCTGTGGCATCCTTCTATCTCCTCGATCGTGCGCTTCTCATGCTCTCTCTTTTTCCGTCTGAGAAGCCGGTGTTCATCTCTCCTCTTCTGCTTGTAGAGCTCTAGTTTTAGTAGTTCTAGTCTTTCTGTGCAGCGCCGCTTTGTATGCTTCCTGTTTAGCTGCATGTGCTTGCCGGCATTCGTCGTCAAATCAGGGGTTTCGTTGTGGTGGCCGTGTGAAACCCAGCACTTCAGAGGCGGCATCTCTGATGGCTGATTGGCAGTGCTGCCACTGGTTCTCTATACTTGATGCTGGCGGCATAGGACTCCTTAAGAGGTTGCAAGAGATCGATCGGAAAAGGACTTGGTGATCTCTTGCGATTTGTAATCTTCCAACGTCGAATTTCCTCACAGTATTTCCTTGTATTGGCTTGGATCGGGATATCCGCAGTCGTACCTTCCGAACACAACCCTTCAATCCAAGATCGAAATTTTTGACTTAGAAAGAGCATGGCGAATGTCACATTTCCCATTGCAGTATGGAACCCAAATTCAAGTTACTTTGTTCGTTGATTTGAGCAGTCTCAAATTACTGCGACAGATTTCTACAAATTTGGATTTTGTGATTATGAATGAAATGGCCATCTGGCTGCCTATAAAGAAGTATGATTCATAGTAATTTTGTTGCCTGACTGGTCTGTTTTCCAATTATTGCATTATTTTAGCCGCAGTGCCCTTTTGACCGCTATCTTCTTAGTAAAAAGGTCGAGCGGAGCTACCGACAGAAAAGTTTTAAGACCCGTATTATTACTTCGATTAGCAAAATCTGAAATCAAAGTATGACTTTGTTGTTAGACTTCATACTTTTTTAACTTACTGTAAGAGGCCTAATGAAAGCTTTATTAAACAGAACTTTGTACCCGTGGTGTAACGAGCAGTTTCGAAAAGTATATAAAAAAGTATACCATCGAGAGCTTTCCAGTAGCTTCGAACAGTACATAGAGCTTCAATAGCAGCTCCAGCTGCTATAAACCTTTCCCCAAACCATAATATGGCTAGAAAATGTCTCCTCGTGGCATATTTCTGCCACACATACTCAGTCTTCGCCTTCCATTAGATATAGATTATAGTGATGTCACTTTGTTGAAACGGTTGAACGTTGGGGTTTGCTTGAAGGAATTTGTCTTGAATGTTGGGTGTACACTACTGTACATTACAATATCATTGACTCAGCAACACCATCCGACATTCTTGGCTGAAATAGCTTTTTTAGCAGCTCCTGCATGCTTCTTAACTGTCGCTGTTGGTTTCTTCTCAGCTGCGGGCTTTCTTGGAGCGGTGGCTGCCGGCTTGGCGGCAGCTGATATAGTTAAGGTAAAACTGGAAACCTACCCGTGGTACCCGTGGCGTAATGGTTAGCATGTCCACCTGCTAACCCAGAGGTTCGAGGTTCGAATCCCAGCAGAGGCAAAATGCAAAAATGTTTTTCTACGGGTATCGCCTTTCGCGAGGAATTGGCAAGTCCTCCGTTAGTAAATTCATTGCCATGAAAAGCGCATTCTCAATTAGCCGTTCGGAACCGGCGAAAAATTGTAGGTCCCCTCCATCCCCTCACAAGGCATGGTTGTGAGAAATGCGCTAGGTTCAGGGGCTCCTCGCTCTGTTGCGCCACCCTATTTATTTATTTTATTTTAAAACTGGAAACTTTCCTTGCTGGGGCAGCGGCTGTTGGTTTCTTTTCGAGCTTCTTGTCACCTGTTTTGGAAGATTCCCCTGGTGGCCTTGTGAGTTCCTCCGAAAAACCAGCAACGGAAAAGATAGAATCTAAATAAATTCAGCCTCTTATTGATCGAAAATCAATTGTCAAGAACAAAACAAAGAATCATATCCCATCAGTCAGAAGCTGATACTTAAGTCCTATTGTCTAGACAACTGCTTTTTAGAATCATTTTCAAGAGATAAATTCAGCACCTACCAATAAAATACCATCGTTTATTTTCAACTAAATATGCAATACCAGGCAGACTTGCCTTTCAGCCATGCATCTTAAATACAATATAGAACAATATTTAAAACAAATTTCACTTCTTCAGCGCCCACATTTCCTCAGCTTCTTCAGCGGTGTTGGGTAGATTCGAAAGAAGAGTTTCTGGTAAAATCAGTGTAACGGAAGCTGCCGATAGTAAAAACACTGCCATTATCAATAGAGGAACATATTCTGGCACAAAGTAGTTCTAAAAAAATTTAGTGTGATTCAAGTAAATACGGTTTTTTTTTTTTGTAAATCTAAGGTATTTACTAGCGCAAGCAGCTGGGGAGCTAAAAGACTGCCGCAACGTGCTGCAAATCCACACAAACCCAGTCCAAAGCCCCGACAAACAGTAGGGAATAGCTCACTGCCATAAATGAACATACTACAAAAACTGGATACTGCAAATCCTTTGGCTATTAAAGTAATGATGATTAGAGCCCACACTAAAGAGAAAAGAAAAAAATTTGCCCAAATTTTCCAAAGATCACAGGTCACCACGTTTCACAGTTACAAATCATGATTTTTCACTCAATTCTCGAATTGTTGGATGTAGAAACGGCCATTTCTTTTCGACAGATGTGCAGATGGAAACGAAAATTGTTACAACACAAATGAAGTTTATGTAGAAACTAACGACATCTAGTGTAGTGAATGAGGTTTTGGTTATTTGAATTGTCACAGAAACTATATGAAGAATTTATTCAATCTCGGGATGAAGTTACGTATTTCCAAACCTTACCTTTAATTTGGGTCTCATCAGGAATTGTGGTAATGAGTCCAATTAACAGAAGCAACGTTCCATTGGCATATTGATAAAATGCTAAAGGCATTCTCCTTCCAAATCGTGACAGCACGAAATAAGCCAAAATATATGCAATCATTTCAGCAAGAGCTCCAAGAAAGAAATTTAAGTGTCTTTCACCTGCCAAATTGGGCAGAAAGAAAAGAACTCCGTAATAAGACAAAGTTACGCTGAACCTTGAAGATAAGAAAGAGTATTAGAAAATATTTTTTGTATCTTTTTGCAAACCCCCTCTTAAGCCTCACACAAACCAAAGCTGCCTGCGGTTGCGATCTGTGGAATGTTATTATTTCGCACTTTTGCAGCGTTGGGATCACAATCGCAAAACACTTTGGTCTTTTCGGAAATGAGTCCAAGAAAAAATTATGTTTGCAATTCACCCGTGGCGTAAATGTTGGCTTCAAAACAATGACACGAATGTTTTTTAAAATCGGTTCAGAAGTTCTTACGTTCTCGTTTCCTTTTCCGTTTCCATTTGAAAATGGGGATGAAATACAGCTTATGTTACTGAAGTTCCAGTCAAGTTTCCGTGAAAATATTATGATGAAATCCTTGCAGAAACCGTCTCTGGAAAAAACTATATTTACACACGGGTGAAGGAAGTAGGAAGCAGGGCAAAAAGAGAACTAGAACATAAGAACCCATGTATTTAAAGGTTCGTTTTTATCGTGACGCATTTCCGTTTCATAGAGTTTTGAATCACTACAACTTTGAGAAGTCTGCTCAGAATAAAAAAAGACGCTGTTTAACAGTCAACTTACCAAATGAAAATCATCGAAAAAAGATGCTTGCGAAGCACAGTGCTTCGCACAATGGCAGACAGCTTTGTGGTTTTCTCACTATTTTGTTCGATGGTTGACTGGTTGTCTTCCTTATTTTTTGCTTCCAAATCAAAACCATTGCACCGCTGAGCAATATCATAGGACTTATTGAAGTTGGCAATCTTGTGAACCTGTTCTAGTACTTCCTTGTTATATCCTTTCGCAAATAGCCAAGTGATGGATTCTGGAAATATCCTTCGCAAATGATTAAAGTTTAAGTTTTTTTATTTTCTATATGGATTCTTATTGATTGTATCTTTTTTCTCACCAAGAGTACGATAAGCTGAAGACAGCAGGCAGTGTTAAAACCAATGTTAGTAGCCTCCATTCGGTAATGAAATATGTTGTGATACTTAGTAAACCCAAACCAACGGTCCAGTTTAGTTCCCAAATGATGGCAGCTTTTGTTCGATATCTTGATGGGCAATATTCCAACATAAGTGTATAAGAACAAGTTTGCATTCCCTGAATGAAAAATCCTTGCAATAGTCGAAAGAAGCAAAACATTACGAAGCTCCTTGAAACGTATTGTCCAAATCCCATAACAGCTTGCGCATACATACACATCAGGACAAGCTTCTTACGTCCCCAAATATCACAGAGGCCACTGCAAATAAGTGCACCCAATGTGACACCTATGAAATAAATTGTGTTTGCTAGTGGTGCCAGCATTCGTTGGTTGCATACAAGAGACCACTTTAAGTTTGTATATTTAAATTTTGGTTACAATTAGATGAACACATGAGTCTAAGATAAGAGACTTACCTCCACAGCGACAGAGTGGTCATCTTGTTTGTTGAAAATATATCCACTTGGGCATTCTGTTCCGTTGACGTACACCCCACATTTTTCGGTCGGGTTATCCTGAAGAATGAAGAAAAATGCAGATAACTTTATATCAAATATTCCTAAGTCACTTGATTAAAATTAATCCGAGTGAATCAGGATAAACGAAAACGAAATCTAAAAAGGTTTGGTTAGAATAGGGCTCTCCCGTAGGTTCTTGGACGCTTCTCAATGGGAGCACAACATTAAACACAATATTTCTCTAACACTAAGGTTTGTTTGTTGAAGCTCAGGGGTTGCCCTGTCGTATGCTATAGAGCGTATTAACCATAATTCGCCCTCGATGTCAAACTAAATGCTTTTTGAGCCCATGGGTTCGTCCTCAGCTCGAAGTAGCATTAGGTTTTAGCTGTGGCGAATAGTAAGGAACAGAGCTTTGAAAATGGAAGTATTTTTCTTCAACAACAATAACGATTTGCGACGATTTTGGGGTTAAACGTTTTTTGAGAACTGAAAACTCAGTCTGTTTTTGACAATTCAAAAAGTTGTCAAGAAATCTGGGTCAACCCTGGATAAAGTCCAAAGAACGAACCTTATTTGAGTTCAGGCTTAAATTTTACTGCTTGGAAAGGTAAAGCTGTGCCCACTGTATAACTGTGCCGAACTGTTGACTATTTTATTGACTTGAAAAGTTATTTCGTGTAAGAAAAAAACCAGTGAAAGCTAGGGTAGTTTTTGCTTAGGTATTGCTAAAATATTTTACTGAAACATGGGGCGTAAGAGTTGTTTCCCGGAAGAGGTTTTTTTTTGTCCTGAAAGTGTCATGACAAAAATTCTCAAGAAAGATGAACACATGCCAATGTTAGGTTCATATACTTTTCCAGTGAATTCTGGGGAAAATCTGTAATCGAGTCAGTGGTATTTTTCCTTGTAAGCCAACTCGATTTTTGCTCTAGTGACTTCAGTACAGAGCCTTTGGTCTCGCGTTGAATCGAGTAATGACCCGATCTTGTTCTGGTAATCCACCACTTTATTCCATTTACGCCACGGTGTATGGAAATTAAATCAAAGTTTCAGTGTTTCTTGCGCTGAGAGTTTTCAATTACTGCGACAAATGCCGCTTCTTTTTCTCTTTGGAACTTTGGTATTTTTCACTTCTTTTCTTCTTGTAAATCTCGTTGTATTAGTTGAAAGCTGCCCTTGTCCCCTTTTGCATCAACATTTTGTTTGGCTGCCTTTGCCTGCCTGCATTCTTCATTGAACCATGGGTTTCGTTTTGTGGGCCGAGTGAGGCTGCATTTCTGCGATGGCCTGTTAGCAGTGCTGCCACTGGTCTTCAGTGCATAGGATTCAAGGACAGCAGAAGGAACCCTCGATTGGAAAAAAAAACATTGGCTATGTCTTATCGTCTCACAGCGCTTGTTTGCTCAAGTCGTGAACAAAATAGCCTCATTCGTACATTTGTTACAACAAGGTAGTGATCCGAGTCAAAGTTGTCCCTCGAAAACTAAGGACATCTATCACAATAGAATAGTGTCTGTTGTCGATGGCAAGATGGGCAAATTGGCTGACGGTTGATTGATCTGGAGACTTTCATGTACTTTTACCAATTTTGTTTGCTTCTGGCCTCTAGACTTTGCCCTGCAGTGAGATCGATTAGCCTGAATCTGTCTTTGCTATGCTTACCGAGTGTGTTTTCAAAGACGAGGGATGATTTTAACGTCTTTTCTTAATAATTGCTCATATATGTTGTTTGAGTAACTTGTAGCAACAGTCTTTAGAATTATCATATTTCTCCTCTGTGGGTTCGTGGGCGGATATCAGGGCCTATTGTCTAATCGCCAAAAGGTGGTTTCATGCAATTTTGATTTTATAGCGAGTGAAGAAAAGCTGTACTATCGTCCTATAAGGTTTGTTAGCCTTTTCATGCTTTGAACACCTTTTATGTTAAGCATCTAAAACTTAGACGATATGCAGATGCATATTTTCATAACATTGATTGCCATCGATCTCATTTCGGCTGGTAACTTCTTCACTGAGTCTACCTCTAACGAAAAATCCGCACCCAAATAAGTGCTTTGCCCCCCAACAGCTGATTCTTATAGAAACCCTACTTTACAATTTTGTTCACGTGAAAGTACATTGTATCCATATCAAGTAATTAATCTAAAGACTTAAACCAAAATCAAACAAAGGCATTTACAAACAAAACAACAAACTGTCTTTTATAACGAACTATAAACAAAGCAAAGACAATCTTTATTTATTCTATAAAATTCAATGATGTCGCTTACCAAACATCAATCGGCTTTTAATCTGAGCCCGCAATGTGCGCAAAAGCATCATCGTCGCAAAGTCACATTGTTGACTTTGTTTACAACGTTAGCCATTAGACAAGATTCGAGTTTAAAATATAAATTCGTTTATTGACACTTGAAATGCTTTGCAAGGCAAAGAATAAATTATGACTAGTAAGCTGAAACACAAAATATTTAACCAAAAAATGAGTTGAGGAGACCGTTTCGTCAATGTTTTCCTAAGAACGCATCCATTCTCCCATAAGGTTTTGAGAAGCCCTTTGCAAGTTCCTAGGACGGAATGCAATAAAAATCACCGTTAAATTATGACAACTCGATATACACGATCAGTCAGTGCTACGCTGAGGGGACCTTTCGTTATTGTATATGACAGAAGTTTAGAGTTTATTTTCTTGTGGAGGAGAGAAATCTTTTTGAGCTTTTTGGGAAAATTCAGAGTCAGCTTTTTAAACAATTTGATGAAACACTCTCATGAAACTATAAGATTTACATGTTAGAAAATACCTGGAGGATAATCCAGACCTGGCTCAAGGAAACGTAGGCAAAGCGCCAATGCTATGAGGATGACATTAACTCTCCTAACAACTTTTTGTTTTTATAGCTTCCCCATAACTTTTCCATAAAGAAATGGCGGCCAAAAACCGAACTGCGGCTCAAACAGTGAAATTTGGAAATAGACCAGGGTTTGCCCACCAGCCGCCAGAAAGCGTCGTTTGAAAAAGGTTTACTTGCCCTGAATGTCTAACTGATTTTTGGTGGACATGTATTTTTCTTCAAATTACAGGCATGTGTAGAGACTTCGCTGTTAAGCGTTCTTTGAGACCCGAAAAAGCCCCGTGTTCCTTATTAACATTCAAGTAAGAAAATACTGAGTAGGACAACAGAATCGTTTCTCCGTCACCACAGACGTTTTAAAAACAGACGGAGAGCTAGAGGATCTGACATTTTCTCTGAAATTTTCCAACATGCATAGCCTTGCATTGCATTGTCAAGAAGTATGCCTACTTGTAATCTGTGAAGCCGCAAAACATCCATAGTCACAAAATCCAAATTTGGAGAAAGATGCAGAATAGACGTGTGAGGAAAGTTAGAGATGCTATGATAGGTATATGATTCAGAAGTTTTACCAGAAGGAAAAAATATCATTATATGGTAGCAAACGTCGAACTCAAGCCTGTAAAGGTCAGAAAGGAAACGTAATGACAGAATTACATTCTCTATTAATTATCTGGAAAGACCACTTTTGCATACTGCTTCACGGCAATGAAGACACAAATTCGACTGTTTGGTAGAATGCCCTATTCAACTAGAATGATGATCCAGGATGTCGTCCACCCGACGTAAAAAAAGTTTAGCTTGCCGTATGCATACAAAAATCTGCATGAAAATGAAAATGACCTTGACATCGAGCTTTTCGAGGCGGATGAAAATCAGTTGGAAAGCAGCGTGCTCCAGCTGACCTGCATGAAGTGGTTTGCAGAAAGCATGCCTGAAATATAGAGGCATTACCCTCCTTAGCGTTGCGAATAAGATCTTGTCTGACGGAATATATGAACCATATAAACAATGATTGATAGGTCCACATATCTGATTTTAGAACAGAAAAGTCTACAATCGACAAATTTTCTAATTCTGATAGGTCTTGGAAATAACCCAGGAATGTATCGATGTACATCTGTTTTTTGTCAATTTCAAAACCGCGTAAAACAGTGTTTTTCATTGACGAGGTGTAAAGAGCCATGTTCAGCTTTTTCATCCCGGCAAAACTCGTACCAAAGTGACTAAAAAAAGTTTCGAATTCGGTCGTCATACCTTAAATGCAACTTATGATTTGAGTTGATCTTTTTATACCTCTCAAGAAATTAACTTCTAACGTCATAAATAACAACTCTACTTTTACTTACCTTGCAAAAGAAATCCGATACGTAAATATGAAATGCTGTGACCGTGTGATTGATTCCAATTGATATACTATTTAAACTTAACAACAAAATTACTATGCACTGAAATTTGCCTTTACGTTCAAGCAAAGTTGTTAAGGTTTCCGAAACCGAATCGTTTTTCAAGGTATTGGGTGCTGGTGTTGGCGAGGTTGCACTAAATTTTCTGATATTATCTTAAAACAAACACTTTGATTAGCTTTTTTTATATTTTATCTTAAAAAACACTCCTGCACCTGGCATATTGTTTTAAATCGTTCCACTCCGTGAATGTGATGCTGACATAAGAGACTCTACAAAGTCGAAATCGCAAGTATTGAGTTATAAAAACGGAAAGTAATTTGGCACCCAGCCTGCATTTAGTAATGAGAATCGACTGAATATAACCGATTCTAAATTCTGAATACAGCACTACAAGGAATTGTGACTAAAAAGTTTCAATTTTTTTCGAATCGATTCGGATAGTGGCAATTCACCAACAAAGTAAAATTGAAAGCAGCAACACTTTAACCAAATTTAAAGTAAAAACATTAGAAAATCGGAAGCTCTATTTGATATTAATCATTCTCCGCTCCGCCAATAACAAAAAGTTCCTGCTCATTTGAAGATGCAATAACCGACTGATGTGTTTTGCATAAGATACAATTCATATCCTTCTATTGGCATCTTAGCTAGCTCTGCTGTTATCAAGCTCTTTTTTCTTATCGTTCCTTCTATTTTGAAATTTATATAGTAGCGTCAAGCGAAGAATGTTCTTGAGAGATCAGAGACCGAGGATTGAGGATTATAGTTAATTGTTTTATGGTTTTCAAAATAGACAACAACAATTTGGTTAGGGTATGTTTGCGCGATTCTTTGAAAAGATTGTTCGGTTATTAGATTTCTCATTAGACTCACAAAGACTATAAGGCAATAGTCCACGGAATCCAAACAAATTTTTTCCACCGCACTAGCTTTTTATGTTTTCTAAAAACTGTATAAGTTTCATTCAAATCTATCGAGCGGTTTTTGAGTTATGGTGGGAACCAGTTCAAAAAACATACCTTTGAGAAAAACGCATTTAAAGTTTTACAGTCGCTTTATGTACAGTAATGAAAGCTGAATAACTCATTTGTCGGATTAATTTCAAACTTTCAGAGAATATTTTTAAAATACATACGAAAAAAAGAAAATGCAAAAAAAATTCTAACCCCTTAAACTGTTGGCAATTAGTTAATAATTGTGCTACAGAGATAAATGAAGGCTTTCTGAGCTCAGCATAATTTGAACAATATTTCGGCATTTAAAGATTTTTATTGTGACAAGTTTTTCAAAAATTGTCGACATGGTTTGATGTCGACTTTCAATCAGCTCACTTTATTTGAAAAATCACAAACATTTAATGATGAATGGCTTCACTTACGGTTACGAATTAAACATGTTCGGAGTCTCTATTGTATTAACTACAAAATGGCATCATAAGGTTTTCAATGCGAGCTATATTTAAAAAAATTTTAGTTCAAAAGCTATTATTCTCTACTTTTTTGATAAAAACCATTGAAAACGTCTTAAGATGGGGAATTTCTTCACAAACATTTTTTATTAAAAAACAAATGATACTACTTTGTGATAAATACAATTTCTAATCAGAAAATATAAACTTCATGTCCGTATGTCTATTAATATAAATACAACCCAAAAAAAAAAAAAAAATGTACCAAGAATTTGACAAAGTCAGAAATTGGAAAAATTCTTCTTACATTGTTGGGTCCTTTATCTACACGAATATTTCTTGGTAGGAAATTTTATTTACCACAAGGCTGTATCATTTTATTTTCAATCAAAACAAAATTTGAAAAATTTCCCATTCCAAAGTGATTTCAGTTGCCATTTAAAAAGGTAGCATAGTAGTAATCACTTTTGATTGGGAACTTTTTCAAATTCTGTTTTGTTTGAATGTAATGATGCAGTTTTGTAGCAAATGCTATTTCTGAACAGAAAATATATATACTTTATAGCTATATGTCGTTTTTTTAGATTTGTAATTGCATTTACAACCAAACTGCATCATTGGATTTGAAATCAAAAGAGAATTAAAAAGACACGAAGCAGAAGTTGTTTTGAAAAAAAAAAAAAAAAATCTGTTCGCGTTTATTGAATACAATTGAATCTAAGTTATCATTTTTTAAGTCGTCTTCTTCCCTCGAAGATAAATGAACAGAAATAGAACTAAAAATATTATACATTTATGAAAAGAATAAATTAATTTATCATTGCTCTGTTTGTTCGCTTTTACAAAAGTACACTTACAACAGTAAATAATACCTTGAGGAGTCTATAGAAGAGTGTATATGAAACATGCTTCAGCACCTTAAGATTCCTTTTTTGTAGGCAAGGAATATTCTATGTCATACTCGTGTACCTGTACCTTCGCATCTTCACTTCACCGGCAAGTTTCACAATTTCAGCCAAGTTGACAGTCAAACTGGCATCTTCGTCCAAGTCATGACGTCGATTTGAGGATTACTCACGGGCTTCACGTTTCACTTTACAGAACGCGAGCATCAGTATGAGATTTTTGTAAATTTTTGTCTTTTCAATGAAATACTGGCTGAATTGGAAAATAATATTAATTCCTGGAACTAAAAAGAATTTTTCTACTTTCTTCACTGTCAAAAAGTTAAAAATTATCAATTTTTGGAACCAAAAAAAAAAAAACGTTCATTATTCAAAACCAATCTCACCTCAACGGATTTCATTCTCTGACAACACAATGGCGGCTGTGATAAACGTGGGTTTCCGGTCGTGGTAAACGCGGGTTCCCGACGTGGATTGTCGACTCTCTGGTTCTACTCTGTGACTTTGACATAGAGCTTTCTTCACTGCTGGACGAAGAAATTGTAAAATAGAGCTGTAAGAAAGAATCTGATTTATTGAAAAATAAGGAAAATAAGTACAAACTTAACCTGGATTTGTCGTTATTCATTTAATAAAACACTCTAAAAGATGTAGCAGATCGCCGTTGGGAAAACTCTACATCATTTTTGAAACAACATCACACGACCTTAGGAAAAGTAACTAACAACATAGCGTTGCAACTCCTCCGATTAAGGCTGGGACATACAGTTTTCAACAAATTACAACTATACAAAAAAGAATCACCATCATTATGCTCCTACTGCCACGAAGTTCTGACCGTGTATCACGTCTTACAAAGTTGCCCACCACAACCCACCACCTATTGAAACAATTTTAGACACAACAGTGCACCCAACCAAATCGCTAATTTTTCCACTTTTAAACAAACACAAACTTAACCTTATGTAAATTTAATATCTAACCTACGATATATATTTTCAAATTATAGCTTATCCTTATGTATTTTGTTACTTAAATCTTAAATAACTTAATTTAAATTTATCATTCCTTATTTAAAAAGTGCCGGCGCTAACTATTCCGGACAGTCTAAATTTATTTTTTACTGTTACCTGTGAAATAAATAAATAAATAAATAAATAAATAAATAAATAAATAAATAAATAAATAAATAAATAAATAAATAAAATAAATAACGATACAAACCTGCTATGAATTCGATTTTGTTTCTTCTTAAATTTCACAGAGAGCTTTGAAAAGTAACAGCAAGCTTTGACGTTGAGCCCAATCTTGTTGCTGGAAATATATAACTGATAATACTGTAGATAGAACGTTTTTTTATTTCAACTCGAATGCTGTACTAGCTACTGGCTTAAAAAGATGCACCTATTATGAATAAACTTAGGAAAATCCATTATTTAGGTAATTTGAATTGAAATTGAATTGAAATTGAATTTCATAGTTTCATTTTTCATCTTTGAATTTTTTTTTTGACAAGTGGCAGCCCTGACTGTCACACTGTATTATCACCATCCAATTGCTATAACTCAGCTATAAAATAGCGGCCATGTTTAATTTTATATGGGTATACAATCATACTTCAGTCACAGTCTCACATCTCACTACAGTTTGTGTTCTCCCCAAGAACGGATTTTGTTGTCAAGTCAACTTCATTTCTTAAGCAAAAAAAAAAAATATTAATTTCTAACTAGAAACTTATTGAAACTAATCAATAAAATTCCCAAAAGGTCAGCTTACAAAAAAAAGAAAAAACAAAGATTAAAAGTTAAAACACCAAATTGGCCCATTGTGACATTTCTGAAAGAAAAATCCAACAAGAATATAGTACTGTTTCTCTCCTTAAACTGCAGACAGAGACGGCAAACGTGGATTATTCTCTTTCGTCTCATATTTGTCAGTGTCAGTCAGTCAGTCAGTGTGGCAGTGTCAAAAACTTCGTGTTTTCGTGTTAGTTTTTTCGTTTCAAAAATTAAAGTTTCGTCTTTAATATTGTTCAAAAAGAAATCTTGAAGTGCAAAGAACTAAGTGGAGGAACTAATTAGAAAAATCGATGTAAGTGATGATTAAAAATATTTATTTGCTTTGTGCTAGGTTCTAGAAGACCGTGGTCGTGGTGTAGGTGTATAATTATGTGCTCCTCCGTACTGCGGTAAATATACAATTTACAGCAATCTGTGAAAATTTTGATTCTAGTGCACATACTGTCGCACACATGTTGGTTTCTTCGAGGTGGTCGTCGGTCCTCGATCGTGGTACTCATAGTTTCGAGCAGACGAATGACGCAAGTTAATTTATCTTTTTTTTTCTTCTTTAAACCTCTATACCGTAAACAACGTTCCACTATCTATTCGAGAAACTGCACGTTGAAACTCTCAACTCATTTTAGATACCTACAAACTTAATTTATTAGTTAGTTTTTAGCAGTCAGCAAAAAAAAAAAAAGAGAAAAAAGAAATATCGACAAGAATTTTAGCTTAATTCCTGTTGCTGGAAAGAGAAGTCAAGGTTCTATCGATACATCAAAAGTGAGTTTTATTTTTAGGATGAAGTAATACACATACTAACAAAAAGGAGATGTGCAAAAGGTACCTACTACTTTTTTTTTTCTTTGCAAAATCAAATTATTTTTAGACGTCTCCTTAATTCTTTACAGCTCACCATTCTTGGTGAGATACTTCCAATTGCAGATTAGAATTTTCCTGCTGCTGTCCTGTCATACTCGACCATTTTTTGTGTTATTTTTGAAGTAGTTCACGTAGTAGTTCTATAGCCGTTTCTTCTTTCCTATTAGTTCTTTAGGCAGATAATAAGGGAAAAAACGATGTTAATGAAACGTGTCAGTGCTCCCACTCAGATGTTCTCTTTTGTATCGCCTAGATAAAAATTACCATTATCAATAAATTCTTAAAAATGAACTTTTGAAGGAAGATGAGTACCTGCTTTTGAATGAAGGGGTGAGGAACTCTTAAGTAATATTTACTGAATGCCTTTGGTTTGTTGAAAAACATTTTCTGACATATTATAAGTTTCGTGACCTTTTTATCTTAAGGGATAATCGATTCATGTGGGCTAAAGTTATATATTTGACCTATAGCCCTCATACCAAATGAATGATTATCCCTTAAGATAAAAAGGTCACGAAACTTATCTGCCATAAATAACCTAATACACCTGAAATGACACATTTCATTTGGCTTTTCTGTGGCGTAAGGTGTGTTAGCCTAATCGTCCTCTAGATTTTCTTTATAAGAAGAGTAAGTACTGACTCAATCATCTCAAAACAAATCAGTTTTTTTGTAGTAGCTACCTATTGCTTACAAATTTAAGCTAGTAATTGTTTTCAAATCACTCTTAAATATTAATTTAATGTGCAAATTGTACGGGAGCTCTTAGACTCACGAAGTGAAGGAAACTCTGACAGTTTAGATCAAACCTTTTTGCGAAAATTGACAGAGCTCAAGCCGCGATAGTTTTTGTTTTTATAAAAATGTAAGTTCAGCATTCAGCCCTCTATCTGTTCCTCATTGCTCTTACCATTCCCTCAAAAGTTTTTTTTTTTTTTAAATGGCAATTGTGAAACCTAGAGATAAGTCATCTTTTTGGCGTTTTATTAAAAAGCAAATCGTAATAAGGGTGAATGAATTTGGTTATTGTTTTTGTTATAATTTCTGGTTCTCATAATTTTAAAAGTACGATTTTCATGAATGACTCGCAAATACTTCTTACGAACGTAATAAAAATATTTTTTTTTGGCCTACGCCCTAAACGAACATGCTTGCCGAACTTGGTTGTTTGCCTTTCAATATTCACTTTTCTTAATCCTTCAAAGTGTAATCATATGCGATAAGGTCGTCCGTGGTGCAGTGGTAATGTGGCAAATCTTCCGAGAGTAATTAGTAACTACAATGCCATAAAAAGCGATTATTCGCTTAGTCGCTCAGAAGCGGCCTCGGAAGCGACCTCGGAATCGTCTTGATACCTTTCAAGATATGGTCAAAAAAATAAGATCTAGGCATCGGGGCTTTTAAACCTCTGTTATTCCCTCATATTTTTTATTCATTGATAGTGACGTGGGTTACACATAGAAATACTCGTACATAATCTCATCTTCTCAGTGGAAAGAGAAATAAATCTTGATGTCTTGACCCTCCTCAAAGACAACTTGTAAAGTACACAATGATTAAAAAAGGTTATGTGAATTTTACGAGCTCAAGCGGAGATTTGAATCACGGAAAGCTTTTCCTAAAAAAAAAACTGCCACCTTCTTAACTTAATTTACATTTGACATTCATTATCAGTGTTTACTGAAAAATCATTACTACCTCCGAGAAGAAATGGTTGTTCAAATTACGTCTCATTTATTATGTTGTTCGAACCCACGCGTCTGACCTGGACGGCCTCTCAGTTTCATATGGACGCTGCCCTTGAGGTTGTGAAGTTACAAACACGTTTTTTCCAACTACTGCAACACAAACAAAGGGAAGGCTGCTACTCTGGTAGTACAATGAACCAGAAATAAGGTCTGAGTTCTCTTGATTAGCATATAAGCCTCCTCTTAAAAAAAAAACATATGTGATAAAGCGCATGTTACTTTCATAGCAAAAAACAGGTCTGCTCTTAAGCAAGGTCCTACATAGCGAACATCAAAGCCAATTAACAGAAGAAAATTGAATTTTTCGCCCTTTAAAAATCAAAAACGAAGCGAAACCAGCAAGTCCTACTAGCTTTAAACGTCGAACGATCACAACGCCTTCTCAAGTGTCTCGGCTAGAAATGTCAAATGTCCACTTTCTCTGCACGGTCTTCATCAAAACTGGCTACGACGCACTGGAAGGTCTTAAGGCTCGCCGAATGTCAGACTGTGTCCTATATTCTTTTAACTGTAGGTGCGTGTTTTTTCGCAACTCCTGTCCACTGAAGGCCAAAATACAAATCAATACTTTTTTTTTTTGGGTTACTGAGTTGCAAAAAAACCGCAACTAACAAGTCTTTGAATATGATTACTTGGGCGGTGAAAACTTTGTCGAATCTTGCTGCTTCGTAGATTCGTACTGTTCCTAATTAGCAAGGGCTTCCAACATCTCAACTCCCGACCCCCATATAAAACAAAAAGACATTGAAACCGATTGTTCTTTCAACTTGATTGATTTTTCCAAATCAAAGAATTTTTTTTCACTTTCAATTCAGCAATTCTGTCAAAGTGGCCACCCTGACGGCAATAACTGTTGTGTATATTTTGTCTGCTTCCTCTCTGGTGCGCCGTATGATAATAAATTTTATAGGGTTGTAACTAGGACCGATTATCTTGACTAAATAAATTGTTCTCATTCCCTACGCCAAGATTTTTATTCGTTCGTCGTATACACTATTTGAGTATCGATAAATTCATTGAGTTTTCTTCGTTGACAAATTATTTGTAAGTAAATACCAATTGCGTGTACCTACGTATTCATATTCAATTTCAATTTCTTTGTTTTTATTTGGTTTCCCCGAGAATAGAGTTGAAAAAACATTGCATAACATTAAATTTTTTTTTTCTTAATTTGTGGGAATAGCAGAACGAGTTTGCTTATAAAATATCGTCATGCAAGTACATATGTGTTGGCTAAGCATTTTCGAAAGAAAAACTTTGTATTTTTTGTCGTGACAGCTGAGGAAAAGTAATACTTAAGGGTTAGCTCTAGCCACAAGTAATCAGAGTGTCATATTGAGAAAAAAAAAGTAAAAAGTAAAAAAGAAAAAGAAAAAGAAAAAAACACTTGTATAAACATATCGATAACCTATTCTGTTTTTATTGAAAACAAAGTAAATAATAAACTTTCTTTTTGTGATTTTGCAGTTTTCTTATCGAAAAAATAAAAACAAAAAGCAAGAAATAAACCAACTTCGGCTAACAAAATGACAGATTCAATGAAATTCGGTCCCGAATGGCTTCGTAATATGGCAACTGATATGACAAACAATCAAGGCTCTGGCGGAGGCAGTGGCGGTGGTGGTGGTGGTGGTGGTGGAGGTGGTGGCAGTTCATCAACATCATCGGCTTCATCAACAAATTCAAACAACAATGGTGCAAACAATAGTTATCTGTTTGGACAACAGCAGCAACACCAACATCAACAGCAACACCAGCAAATACCGCAATTACAGCAAGTTCGTGGTCTTTTTCCGGAGTTTCGATATGGTCGTGAGGAAATGCTATCGTTGTTTAATAAGAATTGTACGATGCCAGAAACACTACCGTCTTTTAAGAATTTATTCATAGACAAGGTTCAGTATCCTTTGGCATTGACACCAAGCACCGAGGAGGAAGTATTTCCCACAGTTTTGCCAGCGCCAACGGTAAGTTTTTCAAATTGTATTAGATAGAAATTTTGTTGTTTTTTTTTTTTTAAACAAACGATATTAAAAATAAGCATAGAATCAACAGTCGATTTCTATATGATCCCTGTTCCAACAACAGTAGTTGTCTTAGAAAAAACATGAAAAAGGCGCTACGCGAGAGATCTTGCCAATACACATCTCTGAACGTCTCACACCTCCTTTAGCTGCAAAAATTAAAAAAAAAATTAAATAGTAAAACGTACCGCAGTTTGGAACAAATAATGTCAATGTGTTATAAAATCAGTAAGACGCATTTAATAAAAGTTTATAATTTAAGCATTAAAAGGTTGGAAGCAATTTGAAATCGAACAAAAATTGTGTGATTCTTTCCAGTTGTAGCGTGTCAAAATTCATTATTATTAGTGTTATTCTTCCAGTTGCGGCGTGTTAAATTTCATAATTACTGAGAACCTGCTCAGCCGTCCGGCGGCGTTGCTCGGGTCTGTAGTTTTAAGGTTCTGGTTTTCGTTCTTCCACTTCCGTGGAAATATGGGGATCTTTTTTCCTTTTTTCTGTGGGATTATTTGGCATCCTAATGCTGAAAGAATTTTTGGATTCTGTCCGGTAGTTTATAAGTTTCCATTTCCAATCCCATTTCTGTGGGAATCTTCCTTTCCCGTGGAATGAATGAAATATTTGTCTACGTCACTGAAGGATAATGTACCATTTTAGAGCTGAAAAAATTTTTGAAATCGGTCAAGTTACTTTAATGCTCTAGTTCTCGGTCCCGTTTCTGTCCCCGTGGGATGAAATATAGTCTAAAGTTACTGATGGAGGGGGATAAAGTAGCACCCCTAATGCTGATAAAATTTTAGAAATCTGTCCAGTAGCTTCTTAGCTTCCGTTCCCTACCCCGTTCCTTTGAGAAGATGACCAAAAAACACCTTGACAGGAAACATCTCTGAAAATGTCATAAAAACTTGTTGAGGGGCTTAGAGTCTACATACATACATCCTATTTTATATGTGAAGATATATATATGAAAAAAAAAAACAAACAACGAAATATGTATTTTAGTGTGACTTGTGTTGTTGCAAACTCGATGCCAAGTAGTTTATATCAGGGCTGTATTTCGTCGGCTTAAGCAAAATGCAAGCTGAACTGTAATCTTTGGACAAACGGTTTCTAAGCGAATCTGAAATATTATTCATTTCAGAAAATAAGGACTCACACGCATAGGTAGACGAAAATATTGTCAAAATAGCAAATGCCAGGATTTCAAACAGCTTTTTATATGCGTCTGGAATTGAATTCCATTAATTTGGAACTGGCGTTCTACTTTGCATTTCTTCTACCTCTATTGATTCCAACTTTTTCCTTGTTGCAACGAATTTTTGAGTCCACATCGAACTGGACCGGAATTCGTTTAGCTGCATTTCCATATCTTCAATTTCCAAGCAATCAAGTTTGGAGAAGTAAAGCTTATCAAATGATGTCATATCAGCACACATAATAAGCTTAAGTGTTTGTTATAACTCTTTAAATTGTGAAAACCTTGACGAGAATTCTTCGACTGACGAATTTATTATCGACAGAAACTCTTCAGTTATTTTTACACATTGCAATTTCTCATTCCTCTCACAAATGTTTTAAAGTCTGGGAAGTACAGAGTACCTGTAGTTTTTCAAAAAAAATTGCTTTATTAAGGATTTGAAGCTTACGCTCAAAAACACGAATGAGATCTATCATGACAAAGTCAGTTTTGTTTGCCTCTTGAAGCCTTACGTTCAAATTGTTAAAATGGCAAATATCAGTAAAAAAAACATCAGTTCCAAAGCCATGTTCCATCAATTGGGAATAATGGTAGATTTTTCCTTTTGAAAAAACAATCTTATTTCTTCCAAACAATCAACAAATCTTTCAAGAACGTGACCACGACTTAAATAGCGAACCAAAAGGTGGGATCGAGCCAAAAGGTGCAAAAAGTAGCAAAGCCCATGAATATTTTTAGCAAATGATAGGCGAAAAAGAAGAATACTGAGCTCGATGTAGACATTGCAGATTCTGCCGACCGAAGGTGCAATCTGATTGTTTTCAATTGACGACGTGCCCTTAATGTTTACCAATGGCACGCGTGCGGCAAAATGAACATTTGATACAGGTTTGCCTTAGTTGGATGAAGGGCACGGGCACGTTGCGCTCGGGTCTAAAAGAATCCATTGTGCTTTCGGGAATAGCGGAGAATGGTGATAAGGGGATAGGATAAGAAGGGAGAAAGGAGTGATTGTTGGTTACTGTGTTATTGGGTTTGAGGAACCTCACTAAACCATTTGGAGTCTGGAATAAGCTTTAGCTGTTGGCAGCTCGGTCACACTATTGGTTCCTGTTCGATTGTTTTTTTTACTTGCTTTCATATGTACTGTGGTACCCGTGGTGCGATGGTTAGCATGTCCACCTGCTAATCCAGAGGTTCGAGGTTCGAATCCCAGCAGAGGCAAAAATGTTTTTCCACGGGTATCGCCTTTCGCGAGGAATTGGCAAGTCCTCCGTTAGTAAATTCACTGCCATGAAAGGCGCTTTCTCAATTAGCCGTTCGGAACCGGCCCAAAATTGTAGGTCCCCTCCATTCCCTCACAAGGTTTGGTTGTGAGAAATGCGCTAGGCCCAGGGGCTCCTCGCTCTGTTGCGCCACCCTATTTATTTATTTTTATTTATTCATATGTACTACCTACCTACAAATGTTTTTAATGCAATCCTTTCTTTGCTTGCCTTTTAGCCATGAGCAAACGTTTCCTTAAAATCTACATAGGTTTTGTATAAGTAAGTAGAATAGTCCGGACTATTTAGCGTTATAAAGCAGCGGTTTGTTTGAAACTTATTCTCCCCAAATTTTTTACAGGCGGATTTTTTGTCTTTTCTTAAAATTTGTTCCTTAACCATTGCTCGCGTTGAAAGATCCTGGTCTCTCCTTAATTTCTTCATGCAATGAGCACGCCTTTATTTTAAGAACCACAGTAACGAATAACCACTTGTAGAAAATTTTTTCCATGTTTGGGTATTCATGATGCAAATCCATCGTACCGCAATTCTCAGAAATAGCAGTAAAATAATTGCTGAGACTAAAAGTAAAACAAAATATAAAAACATACCCAGCCAAGAACCTGAGCAATTAAAGATATGCAACAAAGGTTGCACTCACTTATCGAGTCAAAATTATTTGAAGAGTTGTGATAACTGCGTCAACAATGATGTAGATTCAGCTGTTGCGTGAATCGCGGGGTTGCGCAAATAAAGAGTTGCGTTAATCGAAAACGTACTGTATTAGCAACTGCAAAAAATGCCGTTTTTATATTTTCGTTATAAACCTTTAAGATATTTTATTTTAGTTTTATTATGTGATTTCTTTCAATTTTCATAATTAATGAGTAGTTACCAAATACATTATGAAGAGCGATTATTAAAACATTGTACTCAGCCTAAAGATTTGGGTAAGTTCGTGCGACATAGTTGGTCCCATTTCTTTGTATGCCACTATGCCCACAAAAGATGAAAGTAAAAAGAAGAGTATCGAGATCTGCAAAAAACTTTGCCAACATGAATCCAAAATGAAACTCGTCGGAGCAGCAGATGCTGCAATTAAATTGGCCACCAACTCTCCGAACTATCATTCGAACGTCACCAACACATCCGATTTCGTTCAAAATAATTGCATACTCTCAAGCAAGAAATATCACTACAGCATTTTAAAAATATAAAGAACTTTAACACTAACTTAATAAACACTTTTCGCTTTCCACTTCACCTACCAAATTCACTGAACAGATCAGACATCAGAGTTAAGAGTAAACTGACACCCTTTTTAGGATTGGCGAATCAAACGTTCGATGTGAGTTTTTTTTTTGCGAACTAAAGCATTCGACAGCATTGGCAAAAATGTTTTTCCACGGGTATCGCCTTTCGCGAGGAATGGTGCAAGTCCTCCGTTAGTAAATTTATTGCCATGAAAAGCGCTCTCTCAATTAGCCGTTCGGAACCGGCAGAAAGTTGTAGGTCTCCCCTCCATTCCCTCACAAGGCATGGTTGTGAGAAATGCGCTAGGCCCAGGGGTTCCTAGCTCTGTTGCGCCACCCTATTTATAAAGCATTCGACATACTTATGGTTGGCGAACTTCACGGTTCGAGTTCGAAATTCAGAGGTACAGTAAAAATAAAAAAAAAATAAAACAAACCCAACGTCTAATCATTGCAATGACAAAGACAATTATCAAATAACAAAATTTGTAAAAATCGAAAGTAAAATAGTGAGAAATAATGAGTAATATTTCACAGAACGTCTTGGAACTACCTGGTCATCTGTAAGTAGGAGAAATTATTTGTCTTCAGTGCAAATTCTTTTCCTTCTTTTGAATTTTTGAAGTTTCAGGTCATATTTTAGGCTGAATAAGGAAGCTTTTATTTTCGTGCTAAACAAATTAGAGGGAGAATTCCAAAATAAAGGGTCCCCGCAATAACTTCTCTTTTTTTTTTTTTTGTAAATGCTATAAAAAAAAGTACTGAACATTTTCTCAAATTTCTTTTTTTATTTGAAAGTACAAAACTTCCGGTTAATAATGGAAAATAATTTCATTCATATAGCTGCCTCGGCTGGCCATGCAGTAGCCTACACGATCTGTTCAGTTTTTAAGCACATTATCGATTGTGTGCAGCTGTGTTTCACCAACGGTTTCACGAATATTGTCCTTTAAAGCGTCAATTGTCTCTGGCTTGTCGGCGTAACACTTATATTTTACGGCACCCCATAAATAATAGTGCAATGATGTCAAATCGCAGCTCCGAGGTGGCCAAACGACATCAGCTCTGCGGCTTGATAATGTGATCTCCAAAAACAGGGCGCAAAACATCGGGTGTAGCTTCGGCTGTGTAGCACGTAGCGAAATCCTGTTGAAACCAAAAGTTGCCGAAATCTTCCTCTTCAATTTTTGTGAACAAAAATTCGTTCAACATGGCCCGAAGCTCGGTCACGTAGCAATAGACTGTAATGGCCACTCCTTGCTCATTTTCGAAGAATGCCTCTGGACCAAAATCCTCGAATCCTTCTGTCAAATCTCTCTAAAAGAAGGATTGTTGTTTTTGAAAATAATGGATTCAAATTCGCGAGGGTTTGACCCGTTTGCGCGAATTTGCAGCTATTATTTTCAAAAACTCGGAAATCCTTCTGTCAAATCTCTCTAAAAGAAGGATTTTCGAGTTTTTGAAAATAATAGCTTCAAATTCGTGCGAATTTGTAGGTATTATTTTCATAAACTCGGAAAGCCGTTGATGGCATGAAAGAGTGTCTTGCGTCGATTGCAACATGGTCAATTTGATTGACAGTTAATTGATCTGGGTGTCGTAATGTACCTTTGTGAATATTGAAATGCGGGAAGCATGTACTACTGACAACAAAACTTAGCCCCGCAACGAAATCGAGTAACCTGAGGTCTATCATGCTTACCGATTGTGCTTCCAAAGATGTCCTCCTTCCCTAACTGTGCGTAAAAATCGCCTAGAATGATTTTCAAAACATTGCTCATTTGTTCTTTCGAGGAGCTCATAGAAGCAGAATAATCGTCTTCTCTTCTGTAGTGGCACGGGCAGGTATCAGGCTAATGTTGGCAATTTTATCTCATTAAACAGATTTTGGAAGAAAACTTTATTTCTGAGAGTGCGGGCCATTTCTTTGCACTTTTCAGATGGCGGGTATATCTGCTTTGCAGCAGTTGAGAGCCTCCGTTTTTCCTCCGGCTGCACATAGTTCATTAAGTATTTATGGTATTTTTTAATTGATTCGGTAGTTTACACCACACAACACGCCCCTCCAGTGGTCGATTCGTTGTACTTAATCGAACGTGTTGACTAAGTAAATTCAAAGTTGTCAATTCCTTGTTGGAAAAACCTAAACATTCCGAGTGTTGACGTCTCGTCTCAAATAAATAAATATATAATATACTGTAATTAAGTCATAATAGTCAGATAGTTTGTGGTAAAAAATTTACCGAGCAAGATATAGAAATTACTGTTGGAACGTACAAGTTGATAACAATCTGTCGCAAAAACTATTAACTAAATTTTGTGTCTTAAGAAATAACTGAGAAAAATAAAGTACCGATTCTTTATTTATTCAAAAAATTTTAGCAGCGTCCGCAGTGGTTGCAACGCAGTCCTGTTGCATTTAATTCAGCACCACGTGGCACGGGACGTGGTGGTTCTGTTGATCGTGGGCGAATGCGGGGTAAATCTATGTACCATCCCATATTCCCAAGGCCAACACCGATGTTTGAAGACGACTCACGCAACATTAAGGTACACTAAACGATATAACAAAAGGCTATTTAACTAATTTTGTTCGTTATTATTATTTGATAGCCTGAAAGAGGATGGGCCGAACGCAATGGAAGTGCTGGAGAAGGAGGCTCGGCAGTTGGTGCACCCGACTGGAGCGTTTCTCCGTCGTCAAGCCCAAGAAAAGATTTCTCGAGTCATTCAGCTAGAAATCTTGAGAACTGGCGTAGAAGTCGACATGACGAGGATGGAAGTGTGGCTGGCAGCGGGGGCCCACCTATAGGAGGTCATGTGGGTAGTGCCTTGGGCAGTGGTGTTGGCAGCGGAGGAGTAGGAAGTGGGAGCGGTGGTGGAAGCGGTACTGGTACTGGTACTGGTACTGGTGGTGGTGGCGGAGGTTTGGGTGGTAGCGCTGGTGGTGGTAGTAGTGGTGGTGGTGGTGGTGGTGGTGGTGGTGGTGGTGGTGGTAGTGGTGCCGGTAGCGATGGTTGGAGAGGATCAGGCACGAACAACTTTGGAAATAGTCGTTGGGGTATTAAAATTTTAATATTTTACCTTTCGATAAAAGACTAATATCAATTTTTGTTTCTTTTCTCAATAATTATTAGGTCGTTCAACTAGCTGGCGGGATGATGACGGAGGAAATGGTGTTGTGGATGCCTACAACATACCTCAGATGCAGAGATCTTATTCAACAATTGGGGCGACCGAGCGAACTTACTTTTCTGGTCTTTCTAAAAGTTCCTCGCTAACGTCAGCTACGGGAGGAGGCGGCGCTGTGGCACCTGATAGTTCGAGCAAAGCAAGTTCCAACAGCCGCCATCATCACCAAAACTCGGCCAACCATCAATGGGATACGGAGGACATGTTGCCTGAATGGGCAATGGAGAATCCCACCGATAGTGGAGGAACATTCGATGCTACGGGAGCGTTTCACGGTTCCGTTGATGAAGACGACGAAAAACGTCGAAGAAGCGGCGGAGGAAGTGGGAGTTCTTCTACAACTTCAAGTTCGTCTGCGTCTAATCGAAAACAATCAAAGGAAGAAAATCAAAACATCAGAAAACAAAGCGATGAACAACTACATGAGAAGGATCAGGACAAGGAAAGCGTGAACGGTGACGATGCTGAGCTCAAAGATGTAATCATGGAGCAAAGATCTTTCAATGATAACAATGTGCAAAGTAACTCATCGGTTGAACAACTCACTGCTGAAATATCGACATCGGTTAAACAAGAAACAAATGGCGAAGAAAACGTTTCGGAGGAAGCTCCAACATCATTGAACAGTTCCTCGCCTTCCCAACTTACAACACAGCATACTTCGACGCCCAACTCAACGTTGAATATGTCTTCGACGCAACAACCATCGCACAAGATGCCGCTAACTGAGTTGTCGGATCGAATGCAGGAAGTTGCTGATGATATGGTGGAGAAGCTGATTATGGATGACGATAACGATAGTACCCAGAATGGTGAATCTTCTTCAACTGCTGCAAATAGTTCTGCTTCGACAGCACCAAAAGTCGCTTCGGGAAAGCTCCCAACGAATGTTGCAGTTTTACCTTCCACGCAAGTGGCGTCGAATGCTTCAAAAGTAGCTGCTATGTATAAAAGCCAATCACTAAACAGCAAACCAATGTTTCTACCACAAGTTGATACGATGATGCAGCAGCATCATCTTCAACAGCAAGCAGCCGCAGCAGCAGCCGCTGCTGCAGCTATAAGTGCCCCACCACCTGGAACACGAATGATACCACCACCAATAACTAAACCAAACAATGAACTTTGGTACTATCGAGATCCACAGACTAAAGTTCAAGGACCCTTCACCGCCATGGAAATGATTGAATGGTACAGAGCAGGCTACTTTGACGAGAACCTATACGTACGTCGCATGTGTGACAGTAGATTTGCAGCGCTTGGTGACTTAATTAAGATGTGCGGCCAAATGCCATTCCAATCGTCGCATTTGATTCCACCACTGCAGTCAAACGAAATGCCTCCAATGGCAAATCCTATTCCAGTGATGCAAATTCCTCCTCATGATCCTGGACATCAAATAAAGGAAGTTCAAGCTGGTATGGTTAATGGTCCGAATAGTGATCTAAAAGGTAGTATAACAGCAACTGCAGATGCACTTAGCGGTGCGGTCAAGAATATGATAAATCCAATTGATATGCCGCACGTGCTTAATGTTCACTTCTCTATGCTCCAGGAGCAATATCTTCGGCATCAAGAGATGCTTGTACTTGCTGAGTTTGCTACCAAAGAATCATTCAACCGGCTACCCCCTAGTGAGAGGACTGCAATTGTAAGGCAAAAGGTTCATATGCTTGGCTTACCGGAGCATTTGACTAGCCTGACAGGTCTAAGTAATTCGCTGGCGTCTTTAAATCCTGCCGCTGGCAACCAGTTGTATGATGTTATAGCTGAATGTTCTAAAAAAGATACATATGGAAGGTCACCACTTACAGCGCAGCTACAGCAATTTCAACAGCCGCATATTCATCACCAACAGCAGCAGCAACAAGAACAAGCACAACATCAGCACCAAGTACAACAGCAGCAGGTACAGCAGCAACAGGCGCAAAACTTCCTAGAACAGGATAACTACATTCAGCAACAGCAGGTTCAGCAAGTGCAACAGCAACAGCAGCAGCAATACCAAAGTTCTCAATACCGAACGACTGGATTTGCTCAAATGGATGGAACTGGTGGCCCCCCGGGAGAAGAACATTTGAATGCCGATATCATGAACGAGTTAAACTTGCGTATGATGTTAGGCCAGGGTAGTTTGCGGACTAATAGAGCTCAACCTACCATGCCTCCCCCAAGTGATTTCGGTCCGGAGTTGCTTGCTCGTGGAGCTCCGCAAGTAATATCTGGTTCTGTGGTTAATATGATGCCACCATGGCCACAACATATGATTGGGCATGGGCAGATTTCACAGCAGCAGCAGCAGCCACCACCACCACAACAGCAACAGAATACACAGCCTATACAGGCTGCTACGAACCAGTGGCCAATTATTACAGGTCCCGCTGTTCCACAACAGCAAATCCAAGGTTCAATTGTAACCAAACCTCCGGTTGCAATGTGGCCCAATGTGGCTGACACTGCCAACCAACAGCAGCAAATTATAATGCAACAGCATCAATCCCAATCGCAACAGCAGCAACAAGTCGAAGTTATGCATCCAAGAGTGGAGAACAATTTTGTGTCAATGGCACAGCAGCAGGCACAACCACTGCACCAATCTTTACAACCACAAGCCCAAAATAGACAACTGCAGGACGCAAATAGCAACAATATAATTGGGAAGCCTAAGGAAGAAAAAATGATATTAGAAGAAAATGCGAATGTAGGGGTTTCTATGATTTCACTGAAAAATCCTCTAGATGGAGTAAAAGGTTCTGTTTTCGAAAATAACAACAAGAACAAAAGTGTTGAAAATATGATTTCAACACCAGAAGAAACCCAAAACTCGCTTCATATCAGCGCTAGATCACAACAACAGCAGCAACAACAACCAAACTCTGCCAACATTACTCAAATCAATGCTGCTTATCAAACTAATAATAAACGCAATAATAAACAGCAAAAGTCTAATGAAAAGCCGATCGAAGCATCCACCAAAAACAAACCGCAGGTCGGACATCAAGTTGCTGGGCCAACAGAGGAGGAACGACGTAGAGAAGCTGCAGAAGAAAAGCGCAAACAAAAAGAAGAGAAAAAACGTCAGCAACAAGAAGAAGAAAAGAAGCGACTACAGCTAGCAGAGGAAGAAAAACGCCGCCAGGCTTTGGAAGAAAAAGAACGTCAAAAAGAAATCCATGCTCATCGTCGCAAGGCAATGCTAAGCAGTAATAGTGGCGGGTCAAACTCCAATTTAGCATCGAATTCGAAACCAGGCACTTCTGTATCTAACAGCACAATGTCCAAACAGGAACGTATGCAAACGTCAGTAGCTCCGTGGTCGACCAATAATCATGCAACAACTGCTGCGGCACCGGGACCTAGTCTAGCAGAGATTCAAAAGGCTGAACGCCGGGAAAGACGAGCCGATCAGCAGCGTCTAATGGAACTAATGGAAAAACAAATGCGTATAGCCGCAGCAGCTGAAGCTTCAGATAACGTGTTAAAATGGAACGCAGCACCAGTTGCAGTGAAATCCCTTGCTGAAATTCAAGTCGAAGAAGCCAAGCGTTTGGCATCCGATCAAGCTGCAAATGCTGAATTACAACGGCGCAAAGAACAAGAACAAGCAAACTCGGCAGCTGCCAGCAACATGTCATCTTCAAATCCTTTCGCTATGATTTGGAGTTCTAAAGTTTGGGGTGCAACCAATAGCACTTCTGGCTTCTGGGAAGAACCCGTGAAATTTTCTTCCGCTGCTACAGCAACTCCACCTTCAGTTTCTTCTACAGCAATTTCGTCAGCAACCAAAGCAGTTGGTCAGACTACGAACACAGCCATTAAACAGAATGTCTCCAATGCATCTGCTTCAATTGCAAATGCTACTTCATCAATGGCTGGTCGCAATATTAGCAAAAGTCAAACTGTCTCTAGCATAGTGAGTTCATCATCAAACTGGACAAATGTGAGCATGTCTAACAACTCAACCCAGTCGAAGCAACACAGCTCTATCATAAAGCAGCAACAGGGAAGCACTACAATCGACAAAGGCAAGAATAAAGGTATCACCAAGCACCTAACTGGCTCAGTCAGCTCATCCAATATTCCGTCGTCGGCCAATTCTGTACCAACGGCAAATGTTTCCAATAACCATGTCAATAAGAACGATGATTTGCGCAACGAGTTTAATGGCTGGTGCGTTAAGAGTTTGAACAACATGAATCCCAAAGTTGACGGTGAAATATTCATAATGTGACTCGCGTAGATCGATAATGATAAAACCTGTTTCTTTTTTTTTTCAGTGCCAACTTTTGTCAGCTTTCTTCAAGACCTGGAATCGCCTTATGAAGTTAAGGATTACATCCGAATGTATTTGGGTAGGTTTTCAAACAAGATTTTGTTGCTCATACTCTTGTATGCTATTGGCTCCTTTATGTGTTCTTTTTAATAGGCGAGAGCAAGGAGTTTACCGAATTTGCTAAACAATTTCTTGAACGCAGGAGCAAATACAAAAACCTGCAACGAGCACAGAACGCACATATCGATGACATGTGCAAGCCAGCACCGGCCATTAATCCGTCCGGTAATGACTCTTTTGATAATAAGGTAATTAGTTTTTGGTTTGCTTGGTTGGTTTGACTGATTTGACTCGAACGGGAAATGTGAGGCGATTGAAATTGGAGTTATAAATGAGAAAGAATGATATAGGGGACTGAAAATGAAAACGCATTTTAAATATTCACATAATTAACGAAAGATGGAAGGCGAGTATCATAGTCAGCGTTCTTGGTATGAAATATTATTTTCTTACAAAAAAACTATTTTCTATTACTGAAACTACGTACACCGTCGCCTCTTACTGAATTAAACATTCTCTGCAAGTAAAAGAAAAACAAGAGCGGAGAGTTGAGTTGAATTCATATTTTATGTGGATAACAGGGAAGTTAATAAATAAATTAGGGTGGCGCAAAAGAGAGGGAAGCCCCGAGGCTTGGGGCGTTTCTTATGTCTATATTTTTGTTTGGGAATGAATGGGACCAAAAATTTTTTTCTCGATTCCGACAAAGGTCTTTTCATAGCAATCAATGAATCATACGATGTCTTGCCAATTCTTTGCGAAAGGCGATAAAATTTTTTTTTGGAACCCGAACCTCCCTCGTAACAGGGAAACATACTAAGCATTACGCCAGGGGCACCACAGGAAAAAGTAAATTCTGAAAAAAAAAAAAAAATGATTTTGAGAATTGATTGTTTGATTAACGTTTATTGTGTGCTTCTTTCGATTAAATTGAGCTTTGAGCTTATAATGACTTAAGTAATTAGAATTGGAAAAAAATCATCTTTTGTTTCATGCGAATCTTTTGGAGTTGCAAGCAAAGATAAAATTGGAAGTTTAAATATTTTTGGATCGAAACCAGGTTTTTGCATCTTTCCTCTTTTCATTTGTTATTGAAATGCGATGTATGGTGAGGGCTTCTAAGTGAGTTTACTTTTTTTCTATTTGAAAATCTTTTTTCTGTGTTGTGAGATCTTGTTTTGATAAAAAACACTGTTAGACTTTAGGAAATTCGAGTCAGCATAATTTCTACGTTTCGGATATTGGCTCTCATTTGGCGATGGAGTAGTGTTGTTTTCAAATGGATTTTTAATAAATTGTGTGTTGCTGAGTGAGTGGTTCTTGTTGTGAGTAGATCGGGTTGCAGTCGAGTGAGCATGATTGAAATATGCGTTAATAGAAAAATATTTTTAGTTTGCACTTCGTCATTTTACTCAAAGGAGAGTGCTTCAGGTTTGACAATTGATGTGATATTTAAGTAAAATGAAGTGAAGAACGTGGAGAATACAGTCCTTCAACTTATCGTTAAACGTTTTAGCAAAGCGATTTCCGCAATCTTTCATTTTGCATAGCAAATTCAGGTATCATTTTTATGTATTACTCATTTTTGAGGAATTCTGCCGCCCCAAAATACCATCAAAAGATAATGTCAGTACAGCGGGGGAAAGACAGATGCTTAGGGTCTTCAGCTTACCTGTTGTAAATTTCTAGAAGTTGTCCCTGTGGTGGAGCTCTAACTAGGCTGTCCTTTCTTTTCGTTTTAATGAAAAAGATGAAGCTACTACTGATCTGGAGCACTCAAACCTATTGCCGGTCCATTGTACTAACAGGGCAGCAACCCTTCTTGTTTTTTTTGAAGTGCAGCAGATTGAGATGAGGAGGTTGTAAATTTTACGTACAACCTTGAAGACGGCATCCAGATTAAACTGGGAAGCTGAAGCAAAAGTAGATGTCTGTTTCGGGATTTGAACTTACGTGTCTGACCAATGCACTTAACACTTTACCACTGCAATACTGCCGCCCTACTGCCATAGTTTGAGTGATTATTCTTTCTAAACTAAAATTTATTTAACTCAATGTGTGAATAATTAATCAGGCATTTAATTTATTTATAAAAAAGTGTTTTTCACATTAAGAAACGAAGGAAAAAAATAACACACTGAATTGACAGCACTCAACAAATCAGATTAATTTTTTTTTTCAAAAGCTGAAAAACACATATTAAACAAAATAAAATAAATAGTGTGGCGCAACAGAACGGGGAGCCTCAGGGCCTAGCACATTTCTCACAACCTGCCTTGTGAAGGCGTGGAGGGGACCCACAATTTTCTGCCGGCTCCAAAACGGCAAATCGAGAAAACGCTTTTCATGAAAATGAATGTACTAACGGAGGACCTGCCAGATCCTCGCGAAAGGCCTGTCTCTCTCTTTTTTATCGCTTTTTCACAAACAGTGCTCTAGTGAAATAGCCAGTTGCAATCCTCCCCTGAAACAATTTAGCCACAACACCAGCCTCGCTAGAAATGCTCATCAGTTATATCTTGAGCCCAACTTCGGTCGTACAGTAAAGTATAGAGTCTCATATTTTAGTCACATCATCAAAAGCAACGTGCATCGGTTTCTCCTATTAAATCCTCTTGTATTTTACTAAATACTCGCACTGTGTCTCGCAACATTATAAGGGTATTCATAACCCTTTGATGTGCGAGTTAATTATGAAAAATGGCGATACCCGTGGAAAAAAGACATTTGACTCTGTTGGAATTTGAACCACGAATCTCTGGGTTAACAGGCAGACATGTTAACCATCACGCTACAGGCATCACCCTTAAAACCTCACAAAATACACCTAATTAATCTCTCCTTCAATGTGTACAGGATATCGATTGTATGGCAGGCAAAAGGAATATTTATGAAAAGGGTCTTTTACAGAAAGTAACTGCTCAGGTAAGTCAGTAGTGTCCTTTCTATTTCATTGTTCGTTTACGCTAAGTTATAACTTCAATGGTATTCTAAAATAGTTACCCGATCGCACTGATGAAGAACAAAACTTTCTCATTAAGTCTGTACTGGCATAATCCTTTGGGCAGAACATAGAAGTACATATTAATTGAAATCCTTCTCAGTCGTAATGCAGCTTATCACAACTGATTGTTTCTTGAGAAAACTGAATGCAAATTATGGAACACGGCAAGCACATCTGTTACAGACAATTTCAACAAGTAGCAGACATGAGAGATATGTGATGTGAAGTGATATATGATATGTGTGTGGTTAAAAGAAATTTAAATGAATGTGCTTATGTGAACGTTTATGAACTTTCACAGCGTGTTGTGGGCTGAGTGGATGCATTTTCGCTTTTTCTTTCGTTTCTATTTAGTTTTCTAGGTGTTCAATGTTTTTTCATTTTTCCTTGTGTTGTTTTTCTTCATATCTCATATATAACAATATATAGTACAACTACGTACTTAGAAAGCGTCCAACCATTAGTTACCGATAATATAAACGAAAGTTTCTTCTTTAACATAAAATTTTACAGGGAAAGCAGAAAAAAATAAAAAAAAGTAAAATGACCAAACTGGATGCTCGTATTCTTGGATTTTCGGTAACAGCTGCTGAAGGTCGAATAAATGTTGGAGATCGTGACTATGGTGATGCTCCGTAGAATCTAAGAAAATTCAAAAAGAAACATAAGTAATTATTGAAAATAACACTCATACTTAAGAAGATCGAAAGCCAAGCATAACAACTATTGACAAAAAGGAAGAGAAAAAAAGTATGTTTATCGAGGATAAGAGAACTCAAAAACTTATTATTTTAAATAAAACCCTACAAAATATATTTAATATATGAAATATATATTTCAAAAGAAAAAACACACATAAAAGAATAATAATAAAAGCTAATGAAATTTCTTTTTTTATTATAACTATAAAAACTTTTGTGTAACATTATTATTATTACTATGAAATAAATCGTTGAATTATAATTGAAACAATAAACTGCAAATCACTGTGCAACAACGGTCATTATGAATTGCATGTATATATATATATAAATATATATATAAACACATGTGTTGTCATTTATAAGTTTTGATTGTTTTTCAGGTTCAGAAGAATCTTCCAACCAAAGGTCAACTAAAGTGGATACGGGATAATAGAATCAACCCAACTCAAGCATAATAAGTTGTGTTTTACGATTATAAGCTTGACATACTTTACTTGTCTTTAAGTTTATTGGTTTTCGTTCAGCAATGGTCAGTTTTTAAATCGGAATTTAAAGCAGTGGTTGTAATTTCCTTAGACTTTGATTGTATGGTAGGTTGAGCTTATGCATCTCTTGCCACGGTGTCTTGTTCAAACCTATTGTGCTAACACATAGAAAGTTTGCAGAGCAGGGGCCCTACTCTACGTCTATCTTAAAACTGGGGCCAGATTCTATAAAAACGAACCGAAGGCGATCAAACGTTTTTCAATAGGAACGACATTGCAAATCGCTCGCACACACGAAAACGTTTGTTCGCTTTTTACTTACAGAATGTTACCCCTGAGCTTGTATTTCTTACGAGACGCAGAATTGACTTGTCAGACCCAACTTACATGCTCTTGAAACGAAGTCAAACATCTTGGAGTAATCCTAGACAAAAATCTTCTTTGGTCCAAACATGTCGGGTTAGAGACTGCTAAAGCATTGTCAGTCTTCTGGTTATTGAGGGTAGTCTTTGACAAGACATGGGTTCTGCAACCGAAAAGGGTCCTTTCCATCAGTTGTTTGTTGGACCAAGCTATCACGTGAATATGTTATTTTCTAGTTTTTTTAAGTTTCAAAGAACAATTTGCCTTGCCCAGCACTTCAAGAGTTGCTCTGAACGCACTGCTGAATACTTCTCACCTTCATACATATATCATGGATTTTACTCTCAAGACCATTTCTCGTTTTTAAAGAGATGTATTCTTTGGCAAAATTTGCACTGCAAATGGTTATACCTTCCTCTACAATGATCCAAAGCCTTAAATTGCGTTATAAATACACAATCAACCTTCCATTTGGCCTCATTTTTTTAAGCGCTTTAGCTTAGCCATTAAGAATCGAAATCAAATTTTATGTTCTTCAAATGCGTTAGGTCCTGGGGCTTTATCCGAGCTTGTCGAAAATTTCTTTGACAATCTCATGAATTGCTAAAGCTTTACCCAGATTTCTTTAAAAGCGCAATGAGTTGTAAAAAAAACTCTCGAGACACCCCTGCGTTTGCCTTCAAATTGGTCTAAAGTAGAAATTGGATTGTGATAGCGGGAGTTCAGGGCCCGTACCGTAATACAAACAAACAGCCCTATAATCGTAACAGATCGGAACGAAATTCATTCCGATTTGTACGAAATGTAAGATATTTGTATTATGGAAACGTTTCCGATTGCTTAATCGGACATATCTCCGAAAAGAACGAAACAATGCGATGAAATGTCAAACTCACCGCAACGCGTCTAGAATTCATGCGATGCATGGCGATTAAATGCGAAAATGGTGGGAACGCATTAGGAATTCATGCGATGTATGCCGATTTCTTGGTTTTCTGTTCTATGTCTCCGACAGCAAAGTAGTCGCGGAAGGGTCAGCGTTTCCTTTACGAAATGGATACCATAAACAAAATAAATGTTACGATCGGAACTTCTCTACGATCGTAAGTTTCTCCGATCTGTTACGATGATAGGGCTGAAAGAAAACTGCTAAAACCTTCGTCATTATCGTTACGTTGCGACTGCATTTAAAAATAGTCGCTGTCATTTACGACTGCTTTTGTCGACATTTCCATTCCATGGATAATGCGTTTTCATTATTTGCGTAATTCATTATCCGTCTATATCATGGCCATAGTTTTTTTCGGGCGTTCATAAATCAATTTTTTTTATAATAAACGCGCTCGTCAAGCGGCTATGACTACTTTTATAATACAGTGCGAGCATTTAAGGAATAGGCTTATAAAGGGGCGGCCGTGGTACATTGGTAGAGTGTTCAGTAGATAGGCCGGACGCGTGGGCATCTTCTTTTCTTTCAACCTCCCAGTTTCATATAAACGCCGCCCTTGAGGTTATATGTGAAAACCTTATTTCCAACTACTGCAGCACAAAAAAAAGGGAAGGCTGCTACCCTGGTGGACCAGAAATTATGTCTGAGTTCTCCAGATTAGCATATAAGCCTCCGCTTTTAAAAAAAACCTGCTTATAAAAAAACAGTGCGAGCATTTAAGGAAATAGGAGACGATTAGGTAGGAGACACCGATGTACATTGCTTTTAAGCTTTTGTGAGTTGTAAGGTAGGGGAAAGACAGAGTCAGGTAAAGCATTCCATATATAGGTAGTGCGACTAATGAATGAATATCTGTACTTATTACTGTACGACCGAAGTTGGGCTCAAGGTTAAACTGATGAGCATTCCTAGCGAGGCGGGTGTTGCGGCTAATTGTTTCAGGGGAGAAAGCCAACTGGCTATCTCACTAGAGCACTGTTTGCAGAATAATTAACAGAGAGTGAGGTAAGTAATGTTTCGAGAATCAATCGATCCTACAATGGAACTATAACCTATCAGTCTTAACACTCTATTTTGAGCCCTATCATGCAATGATGCCAGGTTCCAGAAATCGAGTGAGATGAAACCGAAACCGAAATTGCAAGTCGAGTGAATTTATTTTCAGTGTTTTGCATTTCGATCGATTTCACCAGTTCGAAAATTTGGAAATCACTTCAAGTGAAATTGAAAACAGCTGATACCTGTAATTACTGACTTTTTTCCATCCAGTTTTATCTTTCTGTCTTTCCCACAAAGAAATGCGATGACACGATCTCCTTTTATGAATCCTTGGGTAAGAACTATATGTTGGCTTATAAAGCTTATGAATATTTTCTCCTGTGCAGTATTTTTTTTCTTTCCCTCGTTTAAAACAAATTTCAAGTAAAATAAACAAATTTTGTGTGGTTTCAACGGAGTTTTTTTTTTTACTTACATTTTTAAACACCTCTGTTTTCTTCTACCATTCCACACAGATAAACTAGGGTGATTTCAAATGACTTGGAAACCGAAGAAATCGAATTGTGGAACACAACGATTTCGTTTGACTTCGATCTTGAAGTGAAACGAGACCGATATCGATAAAAGTGAAATGCAGAACACCCAAAACTAGTTTCGATCGATTTCAATTTCATTTCACGTGAAAGTGAAATGTGGAACCTAGCTGATACTCTAGCTGTGGACGGATGCAGGCTTTATAAGTTGTGGTCATTACGAAGAAGGTTATCGTTTTCACACATACCAAGCACTGACAGTTTTTCGGTTTCTTAAACGCAGATCATAGATAATGGCATTGGAGGAATGTTAAGCTTTAAAGACAAATGACACTATTGTATTCGTGTACTTGGTAAGGAATATGAAAGCTAAGAGTTGAATCGAGTCGTCAGTTAAACAATTGAGAGGACTAGAAGTTTCAGATAATAGATTAGTACTGAAGTAAATCAAGAGAGTTGGAGACAAAACGGAGCGGTGGGGGACAAAAGCATTTATAAGATGAGTATCACTTAAAATTATCCAACACAAGGTGTATTGAACGGTCCGAAAGGTAATTTATAATCCAACGAAGAAGAGAATCATCGATACCAAAAGCACGCATTTTCTTTTTAGTGACGGGCTGGACAAATGCAGTTTTATACATTATACCTGCTCGGGAAGAGCCCAGAAGAATAGGAAAGATACAAAAGCCTACGCAGCCAGCAAAAGATCACCTCTTCAGAGTAATGGCAGGGAGACCATCTGATGGAGTAGCTGATTAAGAATGTTGAAATTTTTGTGGACTCTCGCAACCGAAGGCCACAAATAACAGGTAAGTGATTTCGTAGTCTTGCGTTTCTTTCAGACCTGTTTTTTTTTGTCAACTCGTAGGGTTGTCAAGAAAATATTTTTCAACCTTGATGAAAGAACCTATTGAAAAATTTTAATTTAATTGATACGAACCGATCTATCAAATGGCAAATGGCAAAAGGGTCTACCCCTTTTTACGATAGCCGATTAAGTAGAAAATAAATAACGTAGCTCTTGGTACAACAATTGCAAGGTGTCGGAAATTTCTTGGGAAACATTCTTCCCAAAAAAATGTTTCCCTTCCCGGGAACAAGTTCCTACTATCGGGAATTCCCCACGGATTTTTTTCCCATGGGAACAAGTTTTTTGCAAGGAAAACACAATATTTCCCATAGTAAATGAGTTCCCCATAGGTATTTTTCCCTAGGATTTTTATTTTTTTTTTATTTTATTCCACAATTTCGCAAAAAAGTTGCCGATACCAATTTTCCAAATTTGGGAAAAAGTCCATGGGGAAAAAAGTTCCCGATCCCGATTACCTTTATTAGCTCGTACTTTACGAGGTATGTAGTTTTGTCGAGTGACACAAAAGTTGTTCTTCCGCAGTCAAAACTTGTGCTTACGAAATCAACAAAACCATCGTATTTCACAGAGGAGCAAAAACTGCAATCGGTGCACTTAAACCTCAGCTGACGAATTCAAATACATACCTTGGTACTTTCTACATACACCTCGTATTATTTGCAATTTAAGCTATACATAGGTATGCAATGAGCTAGGAGTCCATTTATCATCATAAAAAAAATCGTCAAAAATATGAAGATTTTTTGCTTAGATTAGATAGATTAGATTAAGTGATTTTTATTCAATATTTTATAAAAAACAATTAATAATATACAATATCAGATATAGCATGTCATTGCCGTCTGGCAGATTGACAAATAATTATATAAGTTTGGTTACATTTAACCGATTCATAATTGCAAGTAGTAAAGCAAATATAAATTTAAATTGATCACATAATAAGTAATACAAAAAAAAAAAAAAAAAAACAAAAGGATGATAACACCTGAGTGTCTTAAAACATTTCATTAATAAGCCTTTCACGGTAAGCCAGCGCCACCTTGCAGTAATTGAAGAGCTTTGGGACTTCCATTTCATTTAAGAATGATAACATCTCATCTTCGTTTAAGACATTACAGCCATAGTAAAATTTTCTTGTTTCTTTCAACACTGGACATCTTCCAAGAAAGTGGAACAGTGCTTTCTCGACGGAAACGTTGATGCATCAGCTGATATGATATCTAACGTAATTCTCAACGGCATGAGAAATTTTGTTCCTCACAGAACAAAAAGTATCATCCCCAATCTATATCATGGCCATAGTTTTTTTCGGGCGTTCATAAATCAATTTTTTTTATAATAAACGCGCTCGTCAAGCGGCTATGACTACTTTTATAATACAGTGCGAGCATTTAAGGAATAGGCTTATAAAGGGGCGGCCGTGGTACATTGGTAGAGTGTTCAGTAGATAGGCCGGACGCGTGGGCATCTTCTTTTCTTTCAACCTCCCAGTTTCATATAAACGCCGCCCTTGAGGTTATATGTGAAAACCTTATTTCCAACTACTGCAGCACAAAAAAAAGGGAAGGCTGCTACCCTGGTGGACCAGAAATTATGTCTGAGTTCTCCAGATTAGCATATAAGCCTCCGCTTTTAAAAAAAACCTGCTTATAAAAAAACAGTGCGAGCATTTAAGGAAATAGGAGACGATTAGGTAGGAGACACCGATGTACATTGCTTTTAAGCTTTTGTGAGTTGTAAGGTAGGGGAAAGACAGAGTCAGGTAAAGCATTCCATATATAGGTAGTGCGACTAATGAATGAATATCTGTACTTATTACTGTACGACCGAAGTTGGGCTCAAGGTTAAACTGATGAGCATTCCTAGCGAGGCGGGTGTTGCGGCTAATTGTTTCAGGGGAGAAAGCCAACTGGCTATCTCACTAGAGCACTGTTTGCAGAATAATTAACAGAGAGTGAGGTAAGTAATGTTTCGAGAATCAATCGATCCTACAATGGAACTATAACCTATCAGTCTTAACACTCTATTTTGAGCCCTATCATGCAATGATGCCAGGTTCCAGAAATCGAGTGAGATGAAACCGAAACCGAAATTGCAAGTCGAGTGAATTTATTTTCAGTGTTTTGCATTTCGATCGATTTCACCAGTTCGAAAATTTGGAAATCACTTCAAGTGAAATTGAAAACAGCTGATACCTGTAATTACTGACTTTTTTCCATCCAGTTTTATCTTTCTGTCTTTCCCACAAAGAAATGCGATGACACGATCTCCTTTTATGAATCCTTGGGTAAGAACTATATGTTGGCTTATAAAGCTTATGAATATTTCCTCCTGTGCAGTATTTTTTTTCTTTCCCTCGTTTAAAACAAATTTCAAGTAAAATAAACAAATTTTGTGTGGTTTCAACGGAGTTTTTTTTTTTACTTACATTTTTAAACACCTCTGTTTTCTTCTACCATTCCACACAGATAAACTAGGGTGATTTCAAATGACTTGGAAACCGAAGAAATCGAATTGTGGAACACAACGATTTCGTTTGACTTCGATCTTGAAGTGAAACGAGACCGATATCGATAAAAGTGAAATGCAGAACACCCAAAACTAGTTTCGATCGATTTCAATTTCATTTCACGTGAAAGTGAAATGTGGAACCTAGCTGATACTCTAGCTGTGGACGGATGCAGGCTTTATAAGTTGTGGTCATTACGAAGAAGGTTATCGTTTTCACACATACCAAGCACTGACAGTTTTTCGGTTTCTTAAACGCAGATCATAGATAATGGCATTGGAGGAATGTTAAGCTTTAAAGACAAATGACACTATTGTATTCGTGTACTTGGTAAGGAATATGAAAGCTAAGAGTTGAATCGAGTCGTCAGTTAAACAATTGAGAGGACTAGAAGTTTCAGATAATAGATTAGTACTGAAGTAAATCAAGAGAGTTGGAGACAAAACGGAGCGGTGGGGGACAAAAGCATTTATAAGATGAGTATCACTTAAAATTATCCAACACAAGGTGTATTGAACGGTCCGAAAGGTAATTTATAATCCAACGAAGAAGAGAATCATCGATACCAAAAGCACGCATTTTCTTTTTAGTGACGGGCTGGACAAATGCAGTTTTATACATTATACCTGCTCGGGAAGAGCCCAGAAGAATAGGAAAGATACAAAAGCCTACGCAGCCAGCAAAAGATCACCTCTTCAGAGTAATGGCAGGGAGACCATCTGATGGAGTAGCTGATTAAGAATGTTGAAATTTTTGTGGACTCTCGCAACCGAAGGCCACAAATAACAGGTAAGTGATTTCGTAGTCTTGCGTTTCTTTCAGACCTGTTTTTTTTTGTCAACTCGTAGGGTTGTCAAGAAAATATTTTTCAACCTTGATGAAAGAACCTATTGAAAAATTTTAATTTAATTGATACGAACCGATCTATCAAATGGCAAATGGCAAAAGGGTCTACCCCTTTTTACGATAGCCGATTAAGTAGAAAATAAATAACGTAGCTCTTGGTACAACAATTGCAAGGTGTCGGAAATTTCTTGGGAAACATTCTTCCCAAAAAAATGTTTCCCTTCCCGGGAACAAGTTCCTACTATCGGGAATTCCCCACGGATTTTTTTCCCATGGGAACAAGTTTTTTGCAAGGAAAACACAATATTTCCCATAGTAAATGAGTTCCCCATAGGTATTTTTCCCTAGGATTTTTATTTTTTTTTTATTTTATTCCACAATTTCGCAAAAAAGTTGCCGATACCAATTTTCCAAATTTGGGAAAAAGTCCATGGGGAAAAAAGTTCCCGATCCCGATTACCTTTATTAGCTCGTACTTTACGAGGTATGTAGTTTTGTCGAGTGACACAAAAGTTGTTCTTCCGCAGTCAAAACTTGTGCTTACGAAATCAACAAAACCATCGTATTTCACAGAGGAGCAAAAACTGCAATCGGTGCACTTAAACCTCAGCTGACGAATTCAAATACATACCTTGGTACTTTCTACATACACCTCGTATTATTTGCAATTTAAGCTATACATAGGTATGCAATGAGCTAGGAGTCCATTTATCATCATAAAAAAAATCGTCAAAAATATGAAGATTTTTTGCTTAGATTAGATAGATTAGATTAAGTGATTTTTATTCAATATTTTATAAAAAACAATTAATAATATACAATATCAGATATAGCATGTCATTGCCGTCTGGCAGATTGACAAATAATTATATAAGTTTGGTTACATTTAACCGATTCATAATTGCAAGTAGTAAAGCAAATATAAATTTAAATTGATCACATAATAAGTAATACAAAAAAAAAAAAAAAAACAAAAGGATGATAACACCTGAGTGTCTTAAAACATTTCATTAATAAGCCTTTCACGGTAAGCCAGCGCCACCTTGCAGTAATTGAAGAGCTTTGGGACTTCCATTTCATTTAAGAATGATAACATCTCATCTTCGTTTAAGACATTACAGCCATAGTAAAATTTTCTTGTTTCTTTCAACACTGGACATCTTCCAAGAAAGTGGAACAGTGCTTTCTCGACGGAAACGTTGATGCATCAGCTGATATGATATCTAACGTAATTCTCAACGGCATGAGAAATTTTGTTCCTCACAGAACAAAAAGTATCATCCCCAAAGAGAATTCGTGGTTTGATTCAAGCTGTAAAGAGGCGATTAGTGATAGAGAAAGTAGTTTTCGAAAATTCAAAGACAACCCTACTGTAGAAAACCGAAATTTGTTCAAACGGGCTAGAAATATCTGTAATGCTCATATAAAAAAGGTCAAGTTTTTGCATGACCAAAAAGTAAGGCAAAAAATACTGATGTGTCCAAAAGGAAGCAACATTTTTTGGTCTTTTGTTAAGAACGTTAAGAACTCGACCACGTCATCGGTCCCAACGCTCGTCTTCAATGACTCTCCGTATGTCAGCTCCATCGATAAAGCCAATTTGCTGGCAGCTCAATTTGCTGCCAACTCGACACTTCCTCATAGCATATTGGCTCCACCTGAGCTCGAGTCTGCAAAATCTTTGATGAAGCAGATATTTTTTCGAACTCGCTCAGTTGCGAGTGTCCTCAAAGATCTCAACATACATAAATCCGCTGGTCCAGATGGTATCCCCGCCGTTATTCTGAGGAGGTGTTCTTATACGCTGGCAAAACCACTGCGTAAACTTTTCCATCTTTCCTATTCTGCTGGGATTTTTCCGAGCAGATGGAAAACTGCATTTGTCCAGCCAGTCCCTAAAAAAGGCGAATCTTCTTCCCCTTCCAATTACCGTCCAATTGCACTAACGTCCCTTCTTTCCAAGGTCATGGAAACGTTGATAAACCGTCAACTTATGAAATATCTTGAAGAACGAAAGCTTCTCAATGACCGTCAGTACGGCTTTCGTAGCGTTCAACATAGCATTCTACTTAATAAGCTTAATAGTATTGGAATTCATTCCAATCTTCTACAGTGGATAAGTAGCTATCTTACCAACCGTACACAGTATGTTAAAATAAATCAGTGCTTTTCAAACGTAATTCAAAACTTTTCTGGCGTCCCTCAAGGTAGTCACCTAGGTCCGTTACTTTTTGTCCTTTTTATTAATGACTTACCCAATGTATTGTCGTATTCGCAATGCTTACTATACGCTGATGACCTAAAATTATTTAAATCTGTTGCTTCGTTATCAGATTGCCTTGAATTGCAAACTGATCTTGATAATATTCATACTTGGTGTACTAGGAACTGTTTACATTTTAACATATCGAAATGCTCTGTTTTAACTTTTAATCGCACCCTTGATCCGGTAGTTTTCCCATATAAAATTAATAATGAAACTTTGCTAAGAGTATCGTTTCAAAAAGATCTTGGAGTTTTTTTTGATGCTAATATGAGGTATGATAAGCATTATGATTATCTTATTTCAAAATCGAATTCTATGCTTGGTTTCTTATTTCGGAATAGTAAGGAGTTTGTTGATCCTTACTCATTAAAATCTGTTTATATTTCCCTTATTCGATCATTACTTGAATATTGTTGTATAATTTGGAGTCCCTATTATAACAACAGCATATTGCGTATTGAAAGGATTCAAAAGAGGTTCACAAGATTCGCTTTACGGAAGCTTTTTAACTTTGATAATATGCCATCTTATGAAGCCAGATGCTTATTGATTGCTTTAGAACCTCTATATAAAAGAAGGTTTTCTTTTTCCGCATTATTTGCTCGTGACATTATTTGTCAGCATATTGATTGCACACAGTTGTTAGAGTTATTGAATATTTATGCTCCTTCTCAGCAGTTAAGACCTAGAGAACACATTTTCTTCTTTACTTGTAGGCACACAACTAATTATGGCCAAAATGAACCTTTGTCAAATGCTATGTCATGTTTCAATGAATTAAATAATGTTATTGATTTTCATTTCAATAGAAATTAATGTAAGAAAATTATTATGAATGCTTTGTAATTATATTATATCTGTCTATGAAAGTTTATACTTGGTAGAAATAAATAAATAAATAAATAAATAAATAAACGGTCCACTGGTGATTTGATGGCTTATCTCACCGAAAAGTGGAACCAATCTTTACATTGTTTTGGAGAAAGTAAGATTATTGCGCTTGATATTTCTAAAGCATTTGATAGAGTTTGGCATCAGGCTCTTTTATCGAAAATGCGTGCTTTTGGTATCGATGAGTCTCTTCTTCGTTGGATTAGAAACTACCTTTCCGACCGTTCAATACAAGTTGTGTTGGATGGCTTCAAGTCTGATACCCACTTCATAAATGCTGGTGTGCCCCAGGGCTCCGTTTTGTCTCCGACTCTCTTCCTCATTTTCATTAATGATCTCTTGTCTGAAACTTCTAATCCTCTCAACTGTTTTGCTGACGACTCGACCCAGCTTTTCATATTCGTTTCCAAATTCACGTCCCTGCTCTTAAGATGTGGAACTGGAAAGGTTGCGTATGAATGAATGGTACTTGCATCGAAGAAACCGAAAAGCTGTCAGTACTTGGTATGTGTGTAAACGATGATCTTCGTTGGAATGGCCACATATTTGAAGTCGCCAAAAACGCTGCTAAATGCTTAGGCTTCTTGAGACGATGCAGGAAGTTCTTCACCCCTTCTGATCTGGCTTCAATTTATAAGGCCTTCATCCGTCCAAAACTGGAGTATAACTCTCCTATCTGGTCAGGTGCTTCTCAAACATCTTTGCGCCTACTTGATAGGGTACAAAATAGAGCGTTCAAAATGATAGGTGATAGTTCAATCGTAGAATCGATTGATGCTCTTGGACATCGTCGAAACGTTACCTGTCTCTCTCTTTTTTATCGCTTTTTTCACAAACAGTGCTCTAGTGAAACAGCCAGCTGCATTCCTCCCCTGAAACAATTTAGCCGCAACACTCGCCTCGCTAGGAATGCTCATCAGTTTTACCTTGAGCCCAACTACGGGCGTACAGTCAAGTATAGAGATTCTTATTTTAGTCGCACCACCCGAATGTGGAATGCTTTACCTGGCTCTGTATTTCCCCTACATTACAATTTACAAAGATTCAAAAGCAATGTGCATCGGTGTCTCCTTTGAAATCCTCTCCTATTTTCCTAAAGTCATAACCCCTTGATGTGTGCGCTTATTATAAAAAAAACACGTCTTCTCTTTCTCTCTGATTACACAAATTACATAATACCGGAAGGTCATCTCTATGGGGAGCAAAGTTGAGACTTAGATGTTCTCCACGTAGTCTTACCATCATTGATATTCGATCCACACTGTACTCATCTCGAAAATAGCTTTTAGGGCCCAGGTTGTGACATATCTATTGTATATCGATCTATGCACTGAACTAGTAGCTACTTCTATATACTTCTATATATCTTTCGCGATATTTTACGTCCGCAGTCTCAATTAGTTTGTAGAGAGAGCTTTTCTATTCACTGATGTATTCTAAGTTCAGATTTAGATGAATACCACACCACTGCGCCAGCTCCAACCACTCCGCATACCAGCTAGTTCTTCGATCAATGACTTGTAGCGCCGCCTTTCTTGGTAATCTTTCGTTAGACATGTTCAAAACCTTGATTATATAGTCTATGTGCAGCTTAAGTGTGCGAATGAAGAGCGGGGAGAGTCCTGTTTCCAACATCACAATGTAGTTGGGGGTATTCGAAGGAAGACGAAATATCCTTTTCACATAAAACCTCAGAAGTGCTTCAACCGTTTCATATTTTTTGTATCCCCAAACTTGAGCTCCGTAAAGCATGATCGACTCCGACACTGCTTCAAAAACATGAAACTTACTACTATGAGCAATGCGAAACATTTCTTCCATGTAGCACCAATGGCATACTTGGCCTTGACAAGTTTTTCTTTGAAATGCTTTTCCAAACTAAGGTTTTTTGTAAAACAGACCCCAAGATAACTATAGTCCTTAACACCTTCAATACTTTCCTCGTTAAAGGACCACCTTTCATTTTAGCAGTTTATTCCACCACCATTTTTGAAAATCATTACTTTGTACTTGTTCAGGTTCACTTTTAAACTCCAAGCTTTGCAGTACCTATCTAGTTGGTTAATCATCAACTGTAGCGATTCAGGTGAATAAGCGAACAAGACTATATCATCAGCGTAAAAAAGCGCCTTTATAACAGTTTCTGCGTACTTTATTCCTCCAGACAGACAATCAGAAAGGTCTTCAATATAAAGTGCAAATAAGAGAGGGCTTAAAGCACAACCCTGCCGAACTCCTGATTCGGTTTGAAACCATTCGGACATTTCCTCGCCATTCCATACCGCCGCTTTGGTATTGCCATAAAGATTTTGAAGAACTCTACCAAACTTTTAAGACATTCCTATTGTATAGAGTTTATAAATTAGGGCATGCCTGTCCACTCCATCAAACGCTGCCTTAAAATCGACAAAAAAACAGTACAGCTTCTTCCCATTTCTCAAAAATGTTTCTGCGATGCTTCTCAGCACAAATATATGGTCTGTCGTCGAGTATCCTGACCTAAATCCAGCTTGGGTTTCCTTTATAAGACTATTCTGGTCAATCCAGTTGCTTAGTCGTCTTTGAAGAACAGCTGTAAATATTTTGTAAGATGTGTTAAGGAAACTTATCCCACAATAATTTTCCGGATTCCTCGTGTTTCCTTTTTTAAAGATTGGGAAGATTAGAGCTTCCTTAAATTCCTGCGGTATACTGCCTGTATCCATAACTTCATTAAAAAGCACATTAAGTTTACTTATTAACTCTACAACAATTTTATCAGATCCTGCAGCCTTTCCATCCTTTAAGCTCTTCAACGCATAAATTATTTCTTCACTAGTTATATGCACATCCAGCAATTGATTATCCGTGTTCGGTGCAGCATAGGCAATAGCGATATTGTCAGAAGGCGGATTCAATAGCTCCTTAAAATGCAGACACAGGATATCCGGGGTTAAATCTTGATTTATTGTAAATTTGTTTCCATTAAAAGTTCTAACTTTATTCCAAAATTGGTTGGATTACTAGCAAGTGCTAGTTGTCTAGCCTCCGATTCAAAGTACCTGCTTTTCTTTTTTGCTTCTACATAATAGTTTAAGCTCTTTATTTGCATCCAAATATTGGTTTTTGCTGAATTGGTCATTACCAATGCGGAATGCTCTCAGCCATCCAAATAATTTATTTCGGGCATTTTTGCAATCCCCATCAAACCAGGGGGCAGTTTGTCTCGGGTTATTTCGATTGTGACTGATTTTTTGCTTAGTGATCACTGCTTGTAGGCGCCTGAGGAATTATCAGTGTGACGCCTGTTCCTGGATTTCAGATACCATATACTTCCGTTCTATAAATTTTGATAGTCTTAATTTGAATTCGTGGTTTAATTCTGTCACCTTTTTGTTTGAGGTATTCAATTCTATTGACGATATATGCAAATTTTTAATTTATTTCAACATAGCTATTTCGGAAATTGTATCTTTTAATTGAATGCAGATGGAAAGTTGTAGAAATGAATCGTAAGAATGAAAAGGGCGTTATAATATCTGGATCAGCTGCATATAAAGGGTCCGCTAAATAACTTTTTTTTTTGCAAATGCTATAAAAAAAACCACTGAAATATTTTCTATATTGTATTCAAATTCTTCTTCTTCTTCAAAAACAGGTCGCAAAACATCGAGTGTAGCTTCGGCTGTGTGGCACGTAGCGCCGCGCCGTCCTATTGAAACCAAATGTTGCCAATATCCTCCTCTTCAATTTTTGTTAACAAAAATTTGTTTAACATGGTCCGATAACGATCGCCATTGACTGTAACGGCCACTCCTTGCTCATTTTCGAAGAATGCCTCTGGACCAAAATCCGCACCAAACAGTGACTCGTTTTGGGTGTATCGGCTTTTCAATGTATGCGTGCGGGTTTTCTGTGCCCCAAATGCTACAATTTTGCTTGTTTACATAACCGCCAAGATCAAAATGAGCTTTATCTGAAAAGATGATTTTTTTGTCAAAACTGGAAACGTTCAGCGGTAGGATTAAACTTATTATCCGTCAAATCAGACATGAGCTAGGTGTTACTATTCACGAAATAAGGACTAGTTGAAAAAAAAAGTTAGATGGCGGACCCTTTAGAAAGTGATTGTCTGCCGTAGCAATGGATGTAACTTTATCTTCTCGGGAGATTTGTGAACTCATCTCTAATTTGACCCTAACACTAGGATAATCCAGCCCTGAAAAACTGGCTTTTAATCAAAGAAGTGTTATTCTCAATGAGTCGTATGTCTCGAGCGGTTCACAGGTGTGAAGCAGTTTAGTGGGATTGCTGTTATCCCTCCCAGAAAACCATGTTCGTAACGACGGAAACCGACGGGAAAGAAAGAAAGAAAGAGAATGAACGACCGCAATAAGGGAACCTTAGAAGCTTAGAACGAAAAGGAAACATTTGCAGTTATGTTTGAATTAGTTTTCTTCCATTACATAAAAGAGTTCCAGAGTCGATAGAATTGAGAAAATTCAATTGAATAATTGCAAAAATCAGGCTTCAATAAAAACATTACCTAAAAAGTAACTTTCGCGACAAAAGGTTAGATATCCTTCCAAGAACCAGGGAGAATCAGGACAACCGCAATTGATACGATAGTGACGTTTTATTTAGAAACAGAACGAAAACATTATTGATGCAACCTACACAAGCAGGCAGACTAAAAGGGCAAACAGAAACAAAAACAAGAAGCCAATTTTTAAGAAGAAAAAGATACTGAAATGTCAACTATTGTTCCTTGCTTCAAGGCTCTTCACATGTTCAGTTGCTTCAACCCGTTATTATGACTATAGTGGGTGGGTAAACGACATAAAAGGTTAAAATTGATAAAAGCTATAACGCAATTTATTAAGAAAATGTAATCCCGAAATATTAACCATTGTTCTTCGCTTCGGGAGCATGCACATACAGCAGAATGTAAGGTTAAAGGTAAGGTTAAAAAAATGACTGTCAGGAAAACAACTTACACACTTAGACCAGTATTAGGTCCATTGTTATACCATAAGAAATTAAGCGAGGAAGAACCACACTTAACAAAACAATTTGGAGTTTTTGATAAAGCGAAAACGATGCAGGATATCTGTGTTTGCCAGATCGTATAGAATATAGATCATCAGGGAAATATTTTCCTAGATGCCGTTTTCTTTTAAAGGAGAGCGCAGGACATGAGCAGAGGAGGTGTGGAATAGTCTCTTCCTCCTCCTCATCTAGGCAATTTCTGCAGAAGTCATTAGAGGGAACGCCGAGTCTTATGGCGTGTCTTCCTATCAGACAATGTCCGGTGATGACATTGATTACGAAGCTAACTTGCAATCTAGCAATGGATAACAAATGTTTTGTGCGTTTTGGATCTAGTCCTGGCCATAAATGTTTTGTTGCCACACACGTGGTGGTACTGTTCCACCAATGATTTGTTCTATCCATTGCCTCTTGCTTTAGCATAAGTTTACATGTAGCGATTGGTATACCAATGTTCAACCTACTGGTTGAGATCGGTAGAACGGTTCCTTCTCTGGCGAGTTCATCGGCTTTGCAGTTACCCACGATATCTCTGTGCCACGGCACCCAAATAAGGTAAATATTGAACTGTTCAGCCATCTCCCTAAGAGATAGGCGACAGTTAAGGGCGGTTACTGAGTTCATAGAAACAGTGCCGAGTGATTTGAGGGCTGCTTGACTATCTGAGAAAATCCGGATATTCGTTGAGGATATCACGTTTTCTCTTAGCCATGATAGGACCTCTTTGATCGCCAGAATTTCCGCTTGGAACACGCTACAATGGTTTGGAAGGCGGAACGAGAGACTAACTTTAAGTCGGTTTGAGTACACCCCACAGCCTACCCCTTCTGTACTCAACAGCCTACCCCCACAGCCTACCCCCTCTGTTTTTGACCCATCTGTATAGAAGTGAATTGAATCATCTCTCAAAAATTCTTCGTCTTCCCAGGCCGTTCTTGGTGGGATTGAGACTTGGAATTAATTCTCAAAAACCAATTGGGGGATGGTGTAGTCGGAGTGGCAAGGGATTGATCTGAATAAACTCAAGATTGTAGCGTGACCGATGTTGTTATCGGTCCATTGGGAGATAGCCATTTGTTTGCTGAAGATATCTAGTGGTATGAGATTAAGGAGTATGTTTAGGGCAGCTGAGGGTGTTGATTTCAGTGCTTCGCTTATACATAAACAAGCTGTTCGTTGGACCTTGCTCAGATTATCGCAGTAAGACCTTTTATCCAGAGCGGTCCACCATACCATTACTCCGTATATGAGTATTGGTCTGATGACCGCGGTGTAGAGCCAATGGGTGATTTGGGGGGAGAAACCCCATTTTTTACCAATGGCCTTTTTACAGGAAAATAATGCTACGGTGGATTTCCTGATTCTTTCCTGTATATTGGCTTTCCAGTTCAGCTTTTTGTCTAGGATTATACCTAGATATTTAGCTTCGTTGGAAAATTCAAGTGGGATTCCATTTATTGATGGAGTTGTTAGCTGAGGAATTCTGTATTTCCTGGCGAAGAGAACGAGTTCAGTTCTCTGAGGGCTCAGTTTTAGAGCGGTCTGCATTAGTTCCGTAAGGACGTGAGTATGTTTACTAGATACCGCAATGGAGACGTCATCTGCATATGCAATTACTTTGAATCCCTCAGCTTCTAATTCAACTAGAAGTTCATTGACGACTAGATTCCATAGAAGAGGGGATAGGACACCGCCTTGAGGTGTTCCTAGGATTTGCTTAAGTTAGTGTCGGGGCTCTTGCTAGGGCTACTGCTGATTCTAAAACTTCGAGTTTTGGATTTTTCCTTAACGAACTTGCCACAGACAAATTGTTATCACTTCTATCGGTAGCCGAATTTTTGTAGCTTATTTCTCTGTTGCAATTTATCATAATTTATGTCTCTAGTACAAATAAGGGCACCTTACTGAAAATACACTTACACTAATTTCTGATATACGTCCACAATTTTTTTTCCAATGCAGTTTCTTGGCGACTGTTACACAACACAGGGAAACTCATATGTACATAAAACACGCATAAAACAACTGGGCGCAAAATGCAAATGCCTTAAGAAATATTTTTATAAACACTAAAAAATAAAGGCAGAACTACCTTTATCAGGGTTATGTTTCGACAGAAGACGTTTGCCATTTCCTTGTTTCGCCGTGGCGTGGTCGTTTCGACTTTTTCTTGTTTTGGTAACCTTATTTGGCAAATAACAGTTTGCATTCTTTTATTTTGTCTTTTTACCAACGCAATTATTATTTGGCGTTTAAATCTTTCGGCTCAGTTTGATATGATTTTGGGTAAATACGCAAATATCATTTTGCACATTTTTGAATGCCCTTCACTTACTTCGCTTTAAGTTATTTGGCCAGGTGTTTATTTTGCAAATGATCGTTTCGCCGTTTCATTGTTCCAGGAATCGATTATTTCGCATGATCTTGTTATCATCAAAAAAGACATTCAAAAAAAAAAAAAAAATTGCAAAAAAAAAAAATGAAATGCCAAATAAAAACTTGCGAATTAAAAACAGTCTTATTGACCAATTGCTAAACAATAATCGCTAATCAATAAAATGCTAAAGGTGCTCTACTGGAATGTAAAATGCTAATCAACAATATGCCAAATAATTATATGCAAAACAAAAATTGCGAAATGATACACCGCGAAACGATCTTAGATAGTTAGTTAGATAGTTCTTTTATTTAATATTTCAAAAATTTTTGATATACATTTTCAGTTACAAAAACAATTTTTAAGGCATGTCGTCTGCCCTAGTGACAATGTTATTCAGTTTTGCATTTCTTATTTTACATACTATTTTAATTTTATATAAACATTTTGAAACTTCAATACAGCTTTGCGGCAACCAGTCTTCTCCATTGAGGTAACTTATTATTTCATTTTCGTTAAGACAATTTTTTCCAAAGAAGATTCTCCTTAGCTCCTTAAACGTGGGAAATACTCCGATGAAATGGATGATGTTTTCATCCACCCCCATATTGGACAAGGAACAAATGCATACTTAATCGTTTCTGTGCGGCAAACAATTCAAGCTTAGCAGCTTACCTCTAACTTTAAAAATAGTTGCAATGGTTTTTCTTGAAAAATCGTAATTAAAATAAATGTTTTCACATAAGTTATAATTAAGTTTGGGATAGATAGTCCTTTCTGTACATGACCTCGCCTTTTCTATGAAAAGTATTTTTCATTTTCATCGATTCATTGTATGACTTCGTACTTCATCTTAATCAAGAATAACCACAGTTCGATGTAAGGACTATCCAATCCTTGTAGAATCCAGTTTTTCGACGTATGGAACTTCTCATCATTAAATTTGGCAAACGATTTTCGCTCATGCTTAACACATGTACCATATAGTCTGCACTCAGCTTTAGAGTTGATACGAAGAGTGTCGGCAGCCCTGTTTCCAAGTGATACATGTACTTGGGTTTACTAATTGGTCGAAGGAATATTTTTTTAAAAAAAATCGAAGCAAATTTTCCACTGTTTCATATTTTTGAACACCCCAGATCTGTGCTCCATAAAATAGAACTGCTTCTGCTGTTGCATTGAATACCTCAAACTTTGCATTTATTGCAATGAACTTGCTGCTTAAAATCTTGTTCCAATTACAGCAAATAGTGGTTCTAGCAAAATCCGCCTTTGCTTTGAGGTGTTGATCCATGTTTAGGTTAAATGTTAACGTCAGTCCTAGGTAAACGAAACGTAGGTATCCTTGACTACTTCTAGCTCCTCTCCTTCAAACTTCCAGCTTTCTCCTCTTGAGATCCACCCTGCGCCATTTTGGAAAACCATTATTTTTGACTTCACTACATTTACTTCCCATCCCCTTCTTTTACAATAATCACACAGCCTTTTTATCATTAGTTGAAGTGAAGCCGGAAACTCCGCAAAAATGACAATGTCATCAGCATACATATGATTGCTTTTATTTTCCGATTTTCAAACTGTACTCCACATGGGAGCCATTAAACAATATCACCAGGAAATAGCGCAAATAATAAGCTTTGGTTGTCCTAGATTTATTCGTATCTCTTCCGAACGCTAGTCGTTGTTTGGTTGTACAGTTTTTCGAGGGCTTTTCACGCCAAGGTTATAAAAAGCTTGTAGAACAAGGTTTTTCCATCAACCGGATCAAATGCAGCTTTGAAATCGACGAAGAAAATACAAACTTTTGTGTTACGGCTAAGTTTGCTTCGAATTAGGGAGCCAGGCACAAAAATGTGATCAATTGTAGAATGACCTTTCCGAAATCCTGCCTTATATTCACTAAACTTCTTGTGTTTTCGTTTACATTATCCCAACTTGCAAATCTTCTGTTGAGAGTTGAGGTGTAGATTTTCAAACTGGCATTAAGAAATGATATTGCCCTGTAGTTCTTTGGATCACCTTTTTAAAAATTGGCCATATAATAGCCTCATCAAAACAGTCTGGCTGTACAGCGAAATTGAGGATGATATTGAGGGCTTGGGATAGTTTTTACTTAAACTCAAACGTAGTATATTTGAAGAACCCAGAAGTAATTCCATAAGTTCCAGTTGCTTTGCCCTCTTTAAGTGAATATAATATCGATTCCACTTTTTGCGTTGTTATTTGCCCGTCAAGGATACCATCTTTGGCATCTGGCGACGCATAACTCCATAGTAGTTGTTCTGCAGAGGTAATCAACAGTTTTGTAAAGTGAGCTCTCAAATCCTCAAGCGAAACTCCAATAGTTTTCTTTCATCCCTCATTTTTGTTTATTTTTTTTCGTTATTTTCCAAAATTCTGCTTTGTTTTTAATGTTGGTTAACTTCATTGCCAAATCTTCATCGTACTTTTGCTTTTTTTCCTTGCATAACTTCTTAAACTGTTTTTTGACTTTATTGTCTATTCGAATTGACTCGATATTAAATTTTCTTAAAAAGTTAAGCAAAGCGAATGAATTTTTTCTTAGCTTTTTACTCGATTGGTCATACCAATTAGCCTTTTTTTTAGCGTACATGACGGCTTCATAACACTTTGCTGCATCAGTAATAATATTTTGAAGTTCCAGCAATGGTCATAACCAGCTCTGCAATTAGCAATTTTATTTCCCAACAGATATTCAATTTTACTCTTATTATAAAAATGGACTGTATAGTAAGCACACTATATCACTCAAAGATAAAATCATAAAGAATAAAATTATGATAAAAGAGGATTTTTTTCATTACTATTACCAGGTCACTTTTTCGCTGATAAACCCTTCCGCTATGCACAATTGCGAAAACAAGAATTTTTCAAACTTTTCCTGCCAACGACATACATATATGTTAATAACTCTTTCCCTTGGTTAACCATAAAGTTCTTTGTTGGGAACTAAGAAATCTGTTTAATTTTTCTAATAATGTAAAATTTTTCAAAAGTTTCCTAAGTGATAGGTATCAACGAGTTTTATCGTCTGATGAATCAGTATCAGCGTTGTTACCGGTGAAACAGGGTGTTCCACAAGGATCCATTCTTGGTCCAATTTTGTTCTGCATGTTCGTGAATGACTTGCCATCAGTTTGTAAATTCTCTTCTGTTTACCTCTATGCAGACGATGTACAATTGTATCCCTTAAAAAAAACTTCTGATTTCGTTGAACTTGCAAACAATTTAAATGATGATCTTGAAAGCATTCGGATATGGTCTAACTCGAATGCTCTGTTTCTTAATCCGAAAAAATCGCAAGTAGTCCCAATTTCGCAAAGACTGCCTGAAATAAATAGGTTACCTGACATAATTCTTTCTGATAAGAAACTAAAAATTGTTTCTACTGTAAAAAATCTTGGATTTGTCATCTCTCACAACCTGTCAGGATATGATCACACTAATCATGTGATAGGAAAAATTTATAGATGCCTCCGTAAACTATGGATTACTGCGAGCTTTACTCCTACTGAGACTAGATGTAAGCTAGTTCTGGCCTTGATTTTGCCACATATAACCTATTTCGAAAATGTATACTGTAACTTAGATTCTCTAGCTCAGCGTAAACTACAAGTTACTTTTAATGATGCTGTAAGATATATTTATGGTTATATGACCATGTTTCCAATTTTGCTGATGGTCTTCTTGGAACCTCTCTGAAGAATTATATCGATGCAAGAAACTGCATTTTTCTACATAACATTATAATGAATAAAAATCCCGTGTATTTATTCAACAAACTTAATTTTCCGCGTTCGTCAAGAACCTTTACGCTAAATACAGCTAAATATCGGTTTTTGAATTCTTCACGCCTCTTTTTTGTCTATGCAATCAAGCTGTGAAATTCGCTGCCAATTAATATGTATTAGAATAATTTTGAACACTAACCGTTTTTAACCGTTTTTTCTCACTTCTCTCTTTAATTTTCTGATACTTTTTCTACTTTCACTATCCTCTTCTTTACTCTACTATCATAAAAATTCTTCTTTTAATAAACTTTTTATTAATTTTTAATTTGTAAACTCATTTAGCTCTAATAACTATAAAAGATAATAATGTTAATGTACCACACTTTTACTTTATACAATAAATTGAAAATTTTATTTTTGTACCTACATAAGTCTAAACACGAGCACTACATTGAAAAAGAAATGGATTCGCAAAATTTGTTTTCATTTCTCAAATTTCTTTGTGGTATCGAAATAGATCTTTATTGGCTTAAGTGCGCTGGTTGTTTACCCTACAGACATCTTAACATTACCGAGTAGTAAGAGGGTCTTACTATGTAATACCTCATTTCCGAGCGCAATATTCCAAAATTGATTACTAGAAAACTACAAATGGTTTCGGGAAGCAGTTTTTGTAATTGTATCATTCATTATTGAACTTTACATAGTTTTGTTGCTTTTACACAAAAATGACGTATGTGACCGCTACACGTCCTTCACTTCGTCCTCGTCAAAAGTGTCCAGTGCGCACAGATGATCTGAAACCAAAAAAACTTTGAAACTTATTTTCTCATCCCCTTGACTATGGATAGACACGAGCTTTTTCAAAAATTCAAAAAATTCTTTTTGCACTTTTTTTCTGTTATTAGGCTGTTAAAAATTTTTGGACATGAACTTCAAAAAAAGCTCGTGTCCATCTGTTGCGAAATGTTTTCTGATAAAAATGCTTAGTATGACAAGATCGGCCAGGTAGATTTTTCGAAAACGTTCACCCCACCTCAATAAAGATTGACAACGTTATAAAATATTGTTGAAAAAAATTTACGATCAATCTGCGATCCCAGGTCCGTAGAGTTGACCTTCTTTTTCGAGGAACAATTCGCGTTGAGCCACTTGCTCTTCTCTTTGCTCGAAACATAGAAAGACCATCTTAAGCCTTTGGTTCTTTTTTTTTTACAAACTATATTGGATCCCAAGAAAAGTAACCGTGTATACAAATTTTTGAAACCACAAAACCGACAATGAGATCGGATACCGTAGTGAAAACAACACATGCAATACTTAGTGTTCATAATTTATTTACACGTGTAATGTTGCTTTCACACGGCACAGGCTTTCCTATTGGACCAATAGATTTTACGGAGTATAATCAGCCTCAGACCTACTCCTATAGAAATTCACATGGAAATTTTACCATGCATCGATAATTCATTTAAAAGTGTAACACGTGCATACGTGCCCACGTGCATTAGAAGGCTCTAATATGCGCTTATTCATTTTTGAATAATCAAAAATCAAAACAGTTTCAGTGCGGAAATTATTGGTTAAAAGGTAAATAAATTGAAAAAGTATACAAATTCCGTATCTGTTTTATAATAAAAATAAAATGGGAACTAAAGGAAGCAATAATAATAATAATCTATTTAAAGTGGCTGTCTTAAGATAAGTGTATCAATGTTATTTATTTATGGTCAGGTCATGATAAATTGCTCCACATATTATTATCACATCGCTGGTTGCCGCAAAATTGTTCATTTTATAGGAAATAAGCTGATCTCTTCCTGTCCACGGAACACCAAACAGACAAGAACATCAAGAAGATTTTTTTATGCGTTCCATAACTTTTCTATTTGAACAACAAATAAACAAAAAATAAAAAAACAAAACTGGATGCAAGAGCGTCATAATTTTGAACACTGACCGGACATAGTTGATTAAGCCCCCATACTCTGGGTGGTGAATGGATAAATCACAGTTTGCAGGGGTTACGTTTTGGGCATGTTTTTTTTTCAAATCATTGATATGGAGATAGATGAATGGATGGATGGATGGTCGTAGAGATATATCAAAAAAATCTAGACATTTTGTTTTTATTTTTATTTATTCATATATGTAAAGAGCAATAGAAAGAGTAACAGTAACAGCAACAAAACTGACGAATAAATCAAATTAAATTACTTATTTCATCGAGGTTGAGACTACACTGACAGACGAATGGATAAGCGGACGGACGGACATGGATTGTACTAAGTGCCTATACAAATCATATCTATATTTACCGAAATGCGTATGATGCATTTTAAATTAAACTAAATATGATAGTAAAAAAATGTACCTAGTTCTAGGTGTACTATGATTTTTATATGTACGACTATGTTTATGTTTTTTTTTTTTTTTTGATCGCTTGTTACTGACTGGCTGGGGCTATATGAAGTGGAGGTGGTATAGGCACACACTGCCTGATGTTAGATGTTAGAGCAGAGGGAGAAATATCGATAAGTGTACCCCCGAACCCGAACACACACAACATAACTTGAATCTTACAGAAAATCCTCTTTAAAACAAGCCACCCCACTTAAAACGATCAGCAAATTTAGTATAGCTTTTAGGTATATTTTGTCTTTAATACTAATTGAGTTGGAACATTTCGAATATATTTTAGTGAGTTTCCTGACAAATATCCCTTTAGTTAGTTGCGAGATTTCAAACCGTTTAAAGGTCTTTCTGCTCGATCGAAAATTATTAAGTATTTGTTTTGTTTTGATTTTTTTTTTGATCTGCTCTTTTAGATTTTCAATTTATATATATAATCATCATGTGCATGGTTTAATTCACAAAGTAATATTAAATTTAAGCCTTTACATGCATTTTTGTTTCAATATCATTTAATATTGGCTTAATGGTGCGGATACTGAAAATCTTTTGACTCAAATTGACCGCCTTTTTGCTATAAGCTTTCATTGAAGTGAGTTCAACCAAAAAATAAAAAAACATAACATAAATACATATCCTCCAAAAAGCAAAAAAATATTCAAAGAAAACCGAGAACTTACCTTAAAACAAACAAAAAAAAAAAGAAGAAAAAAAAAACCACAAATCATTAAACAGTGACATAAAGTGATATTATAAACAAATTTTTGGCTAACAACAAAATAGGATAACGATTTGCTCAATCTGTAAGGTAAAGCCGACAAGTGACATGTCCCTACTTCAACTTACAGCACCAAAAAAGGAAAATGTTACAAAAGAGTTATTTAATAGTGTACGCGGTTTTTGCGAGCGAGTGTAGAATTATTTAGTGATTTTGTTTAAACTTTGAATCTTAATACCTCTATAGATTTTTGTTAAGTCGTGCTCTTCGCCCTGTTTCAACTTCTACTTCAGTTCTTAAACTCTTCTTTTACGAACCAAAAACCGGAAATCATCATCGTCAACCTTGTTACAGAAGTCGTTTTACGATAGTAAAACAATAGTGCTCCTGATGATTGACAATTGATGTTTAAATGAAAGTTTAAGGACGCCATGGACACTCTTGTTTGATTCTTGTTTTAGCAAAGCGAAACCGGGAAATCGTCATTATCACCCCAAAAACGGAAGTCGTTTTACTAAAACGATAGTCAAACGATAGTGTTACAGATGATTGACAATTGAGATTCAAATGAAAGTTTGATTACGCCATGAACACTCTTGTTTGATTCATGTTCAGGTAAAAAGAAACTCGAAAATTATGCATCATTATCACCCTTAAAACGGAAATCGTTTTACGAAAACGATAGTGTTCCAGATGATTGTCAATTAATGTTCAAATGAAAGTTTAAGGACACCTTGAGCACTCTTGTTTGATTCTCGTTAAGGTAAAGCGAAACCCGGAAATCGTCATTATCACCCCCAAAAACGGAAGTCGTTTTACTAAAACGATAGTCAAACGATAGTGTTACAGATGATTGACAATTGAGGTTCAAATGAAAGTTTAATTACGCCATGAACACTCTTGTTTGATTCTTGTTCAGGTAAAAAGAAACTCGAAAATTATGCATCACCCTTAGAACGGAAATCGTCTTACGAAAACGATAGTCAAACGATAGTGTCCCAGATGATTGTCAATTAATGTTCAAATGAAAATTTAAGGATACCATGAGCACTCTTGTTTGATTCTCGTTAAGGTAAAGCGAAACCTGGTGATCGTCATTATCACCCCCAAGAACGGAAGTCGTTTAACTAAAACCATTGTAAAACGAAAGTCAAACGATTGTCAAACGATAAAGCCCCAGATGATTGACAATCGATGTTCAAATAAAAGCTCAATGACATTTTTCTCTTTTTAATAATACATAATATTAAAAAAAAAATAACTAAAATATATAGTAAAAATAAAATAATAAAAAATTTTCTTTGATCTTCATTGCTCGTTCATTGTGAAAGAAATCCTTTTGCTGAGTCGTCAATTTTCACACCAAGAGCACTCTCGTTTCAGCAAAATAGCTTTCTTTCTAGAGGCAAATTATAATTTATTTAATCGGTACCTAACTGGGGCGTAACGGCATGGTTACGTGGCAGATCAAAGTTCCAATCCCAGAAATATTCATAAGCGTATCCTCTGGTATCGACTTTCACGAGTATTTTTCAATCAGCCCTATCACAGATTTCATGGTAATCGAGAAAAAAGTCTAAGTTTCCCGATGTAACTATCACATAATTCATTCGGAGTAGAACGAATTTCGAAATTCGTAGATTTGGTATTCCCAAATCCGAATGGAATGTAAATTTGTCTTATTAATTACCGAAAAAAGTTCTGTTTGCAGAAAAATGTGAATGATCTTGCACATTTGGCGTAAAACAGCTGATTTCAATAACCAGCATGGCGGCATTTAGTGTCACAGGTGACACTGGTAATGCTTTGTTCGATTCCATTCGGGTTTTGTGAACACAAATTTTCGTAGTTCGTAACTTAGCTTTCCGTGTGGAAGTTTTCTACGACGTGATACGGCTGAACTACTCCGATCGTAGTTCCGATTAGCCTTTCGAAATCGGCAAAAACTAGTACCTAGTAGGTCATTTCCCCCTCCCCCTCCCGGCGCCGGGCTACGGCTCTGTTGCACCACACTAATTTTATTTATATTTTATTATTTTACAAGCCATCAGTGATACCGCTTTACTTCATGTAAATACAATTTTTGGAATAATTTGAAGGTTTGCATCTTTGCAAGGTTGACTGCCTCATTTACTTTCCATCTATATTGCTTTTAATGACGATTCTACTTCGACGTTTTTCCCGAAAACACTGATTATAACCATCTCAAAAGGGCAATAGTCCTTTAAATTTCCTCCAAAAGACCTTATTGGAAAGGATCGTTCTTTGAACCAGGTTGACCCAGATGTCAGAAAGAAAACTGGGTTTTTAACTCTCAAAAAACGCTGAACCACAAAATCACCACACATCCCTGTCATATAAGGAAAAAAAATGCCATTTAACAGCCCTGACCTCGCCCGATAAAAACCTAGTGCTTCTTTAAGGCGAGTCGAGGACAAACTCAGGGCTTAAATCAGAAGTCAAATACAGATAAGGAACCCAAACGTGTAACTCTTCTATTTTGGAAACATTCGAGAGTTACATCTTCTTAATTGATTCAATCTTAATGTAACTCTCGAATGATTCCAAAATAGAAAAGAGTTACACAGTTGGGTCCCTTATCTCAAAATCAAAGTAGAATTCTTTCAAATTCTTTCGAAAACAGTTAAAGAGTTTTATTCAAGTTTTTCAAGTACCCCTAAGCCCTTAAGAAGTACGGAGAAGGAGTTGAGGCATTTGAAAACTTTGAAACAGATGAACATTGCATCATAAATAACTTTTTCGTTCAGATTTTTTCCAGTATTTCGATCTGGAATTGTAGTTGTTTTAAAAGAAGCGTGATCCCAGCTCAGACTTTGTAATATTTAAACTGGAGTAAACCCGGGACATTTGAAGGATGTTGGTTGAGGCCTAGGTTCACCCCGAACTATAATGCTCAGCTAAGTAAGTAAAGTAAGCCCGGGAGCAATACGCTATAGTTGCAAACGAAGACTGCGGCATACCTCTCGGGTGGATTACTAACTCAAGCAATATTTCATTTGGGGAAAATTAAACAAAAGCGTTTTTCGGGTTGGTTCGTTTATCACGAACTCATGGTAGTTCCTTGAGGGATTATTATCTTCATACTCACTCAATCTGCCTCATCGGGAATTCATTGTGAAATATTTTTCCCAAAAAATGTTTCCCTTTCTGGGAACGAGTTCCTACTATCGGAAAAACACAACATTTCCCATAATAAAAGAGTTCCATTCCCAATACCAATTCCCGATACCAATTTTCGAATTTGGGAAAAATCCATGGGAAAAAAAGTTCCCGATATCCCTCGAACAGTTGCAGTGTTCAATTCTCACTTTTCTATCTTAGACAAGAATCAAAAGTTAAATGACTTTGGTTTCATATTTAACATAAAATCTTTTGCTTCACATTGATTTCGTCAAGGCTTTACTCTAAGCTCCAATAAGTGTTTTAAGTGTTCTATTCACTGGCCCCTTTCGACAGTTAATGCGTCATTGATTACCCTGTGCTGTAAATTCTATATGCTTTAAGAAAGAGTTTAAAAGCCCCCTTATCCGATATAATGTGGTGAACAAGTCCAATTAGAATACTGATAGCGCATTGTTCGTTAATTGGACGTAGCAGAAAAAAAAAACAACATTGATTGTTCACGATGGCTTCTGGTAGCGAATTTAATGAGAGGGGAGTATCAGGCCACTTTTCTCTCATCTGCTTGTGAGTTAATTTAAGGTTTTCACTCTATTTGAAATTGATTCATGAATACAAAACTCTACACTGCATTTAAAAGTTTCTTGTCGCTTTATTTATAAAATATCAAATGATTCTAAGATTTGTTCAAGACGTAGGTTCGAAAAATTTAAAAAATAAATCAGCCCTATCACAGATTCCATCGTAATCGAAAAAAATCGAAGATTCCCGATGTAACTATCGCAAAATCCATTCGGAGTGAAACGAATTTCGAAATTCGTAGATACCTTTATCACCAAATCCGAGTGGAATATAAATTCGTCGTTTTAATATACAAAAGAAGTTGTGTTTGCAGAGAAATGTGAATGATCTCTTGCAAATTTGGCGTAAAACAGCTGATTTCGAAAACCAATATGGCGGTATTTAGTGTTACAACTGCCAATACTTTCTTCGATTCCACTCGGATTTTGTGAACAAAAATTTTCGTAGTTCGTAGCTTAGCTTTCCGTGTGGAATTTTTCTACAATAGAATCTGTGATAGGGGTTAATATAAACTTCGAGCTTATTTTGTCCAAGTAGGTATCCTTGTCTTTTTCCTTTTTGGGAAACTATTTTATGCCACTGATTTGAAATGTTAATAGCCATTTGTTTTTCCAGCAAACATTTATTGTTTTTTTCTTATAACTTTTTTGACATGAAGCAACTCTGTGTAAAATCTTTTATTTCAATGACTCTAGATCGAATAAATTTTATAAAATGGCAATAACTTCCATTGGAAATCAATGCACCACCTCCCACATCTTCTGGCTTATCGTAATGACGGTCCTTATACGATAAACTGAGAAGTCCTGTACTAAAGACCTCAGTGTCCAAATGACTTGGATAGAGCCAGGTTTTAGTAAAGACGAATATGTCATGCGATCAGACATGAGAGTTAAGATAAATATCCGTAATTTCAGTACGAAGCCCTCTTGGTAGAAGGGGGTGATTCCATTTAGGTTTTTGGTTCAGTTATCCATTCAGCTCTAATTGCTTTTTTCTTGTGTAATATAAACTCTTTACTGAGTGTACCATCAGGCCAAGAATCACTATTCATCAGTATAGAACTAGATAGGGAGGGAGGAACAACTAACTCAAATGAAGAAATGCTGATTTTATTACATTTGATTGACGTAACTGAGGGGATGCTCTTTTTGTCAATCAAATGCCGCAAAACATCATCCGACGTGATTTCTGGTCTAAGGCGTGTGACAAAAAGAGACATAAGCTTGTGAACTGCTTCCATAAGGACATTTATTCCCAGAGAAAGCGAGTTTTCGATCATTGATGCAGGGGATTCTATTGCATCCCGGATTCTATTAGAGATAGGATTTTTACTCCCTGACGCATTGAACTTAGGAAGAACGAGTAAACTGTTCAATTGATCTTTGTTCGTATTGCTACTCAGTGCTTTACGCTTTGAAGGAGGACTAGAAAATTGATTAGCAACTGAACCATCGCGATTTCTTTGTGAGTTTTTTCATAATGCTTTGGCCGAGCTGGTAGCTAAAGAAGTCGATATCAATTGAAGGTCTGCTAACAATTGGGGTTTCTCAATGATTAAAGGCCCCAAATCATCAGTTGAGGAACTACGCATAAGGAGATGAAAATGAAGCACTGTTATTGAAAACCTTAAGAAGTTCCTCAAAGACTTTGGAGAGCTTCAAAATGTCCAATTAAAAACTAGATTTGAACTTGTGTGCCAGGAGTCTTCGTTTTCTTCTTCCTTTTCGGCGAAAAAGTTAGAAACACTGTCATTGAAAACTTCAAAAAGTTCCTCAAAGCCTTTCAAGATTTTCAAAATGTCCAATTTAAAATTAGATTTGTACTTTTAGGCGTTACGAGCACCGCAAAGTCGACGAGATCAAAATTCTCATATTCACCTGTGTCACAGAGTGGTTACTTACTTCCTGCGTTTTCGATCAGAAGTATAATAAAAAAATGTCGCGTTTCTAAGGGCGCCTTTTGCATACAGTAGGATTACCTCTTCCCATCTCCCCCTTCTATGTGACATAGGAGAAGACGTATCTGATTTGTTAGTAGCTGTGCATTAAACTCTCCTCATTCCTCTCTCTTCTGCAAAAGTTATCAAGAAAGATAATAAAAAGACTTAGTTCGAATTTAAACGCGCTTAACTTAAGTGACACTCTGTGGTAGACTATTACGAGGATGATTGGAGATCGTTTCGAGGAAGATTCAAGCCTATTGTGGATTTGCCAAGTACTGCCATTTTAGTTGCTTTCTGACCTATAACCGTTCATGAATGGTCTGGCAACCTTTTCAACCTTCTCAGAAATTTTTGAGAGAAATGCAAAACTTTTAAAATCCACATGAAAGTTTGATGATAAATATCTTCTGAACGGTTAATTTCATAGTCAAATCATAAAAAACCATTTTTATAGAGCAGTTAATTTCCAACAAAAAATTGTATTGCGCATTTTGTAAAAGTCATTTATTGTCGAGTTAGAAGATTCATACACAAAAATGAAATTTGTCTTAAAATAATCAAAATTAGATCCTTAATATCTTTCAAATGGTGAGGTTTACGGAAAAATATGGGATACCTTTTTTGTAGAGCATTAAATGACCTAAAAAATTCTATTGAAACATTTTTTTGTTCAATGGATAAATGATGAGGTATGAATTGTTCCTATTAAAATTAAGAGCTCATGTTTGGTGAGAATTTTTTTAAGGCAACCCATTTTTCGGTTGCACCTGTAAAAAAAAATCGATTTTTTGACCCACCCTATTGTGCATGAATATTTATTTATTAGTTTTATGTTGGGAATTAAAAAAATATTGACATTGGCTATCGACAAAAGTTGTTAAATGGTCGGGGTCGAGAACCACGGATATTTCTTTTGAATATAAATTCAAGACTAACGTGTCAAAACTACGTGACACGAGTTTAAATAAAAGTGTAAGCAGACCATTACCCGGATTCTGTGAGAATTTCACAAGTAAGCTACAATGTTTTGGGCACTGAAAACTGAATCACAATATGAACATATAGTGAAAATGTTGTGACTTATTGTTAGGTATCCGTAATGTCGTGCAGAATCGGGTTGTTCATTTAGTTACACTTTACTGAATCGTTTGACACGCAGAAAAAGCCGGATGCTGCTAGATTTGAGTCCAGTCCCCTTTTCGCCCCCTTTATAATCAAATATCATGATCTGCACCATAACATTTAACGTAGTTTGGTAAGCATAGATAAAAAATGGGGCTAGTAACAAATAATGCGTATATAGTAATATACATAGCCGCTTTTTTTTAATTTGTAATTTTGACTCTGGGTTGGGTTCCCCTTTGAACATCTGTTTAAACTTGTGTGGTTCAGGGGACAGCATGTAGCCCTTTTTATAAATTTTTTTCGGAAATGGCAATTTGGCACGACAAATATTTTTCTTCTTTGCGGACAAAAATGTGAAACTGTCTCTGTAACGTTGTGAAAAAATACGCCTGGAGATCTCTCGAGCCATCATCCTCTGTAGTTGTTACAGCCTCTGCCAGAGTCGTTCGGAATGGCTTTCTGCCGGTTCCGAACGGCTAATTGAGAAAGCGTCTTTAATGGGAATGAATTTACTAACGGAGGACTTGCCAATTCCTCGCGAAAGGCGATACCTGTGGAAAAACATTTTTGCCTCTGCTGGGATTCGAACCTGGAACCTCTGGGTTAGCAGGTGGACATGCTAACCATCAAGCCACGGGTATCACACTACATTGGGTATCCTACAATACATTGGATTTCAATACCAATATGAAACAAATTTCGCGGTCAACCAAAGCATTCTTTTGGACTTGGGAATTCCTTGCTAATTTGTGTCCTCTGTAGGGTATTTTCTTTTATTTTTTTTTTATTTTTTTTGTTGTTTTTTTGGAATTTTGTGATTTTTTTGTTTGCCACTGTGCCCACCCCCTATACCCTAAAACTTACATGCTAAACCTGTGTAAGCCAGCCATTGGCAACTCGCTATCAATATTATTTTCAATTTGTTGCTCCGACCAGGACATATCTGAAATTTTAACAACGTCACGACGAACCGAAGGAGCTCTTCAACGTCTCCGCCTACTGCGCTGACGTCTTGATTATAAAGGAGCCATCGTTCCACAGACTTACGGCAGACGTGGTAGATTAGCAGAACCGCCAATCTATCCTGAATCAACCCTTCCATATTAAAATAGAGGAAAGCCTCCAGTGGGGTAATAAGATCCAAACATCAGGCCATCGGGTGAAGTCATCGCTTTTGCAGTGTGACCACGAGTCAGTTTTGTAATGAAGTTGTCGATCCTGTTTATTTGAGCCCCGTTGTAAAGGACCTCATTAGGATAGTATTTTATGTACTCCGACTCTGGTGTTCTGTGCAATCCAAGACAGGTACGCAGACACTGTCTCTCAAACACTCGAATCTTTTCCATTTGAGACGCTGCGCTGTAACGTAGAACCACACGGGTCACCCATAGACAATCATTGACAATCAAATCACTTTCACTCTGCTGTCAAGTTGTCTGCTGTGATATAGTCGCCTTGTCAGAGCAAAAGCTCCTCTAGCCCTGTCCAGTCTCCATAGCCGCATCCATATGTTTGTTAAAATATAGATACTACTCTAGCCAGATGCCGAGGAACTTGACTACTACTTTGTTTGGCAGTGAGTGGCCATGTAGATCAACTATCACCAGCTTTTGCCAGTTCTTTCTCGTATCCCATGAGGCCGGAGCCAACAACTGTTTCCGATTTCTGGAAATTTATTTCCAACTTCTAGTCATCACAATATTGCTGATCGAAGTCGAAGCAAGAGACTTCTGATGTCTTCAATCTTTGGATCTGTTCTGTTTGCAATAAGGTTGTCCGCGTACGCTATAGCATGGTGTAGAGAACCATTTCGATCGCCTGGGAAAATGCTAAGCAAAATAGGTGAATTTCACCGCCCCTTGTTGTATACCGTTCTGTATTTTAAAAGTTCTGGTAGAAGTTATATTGCAACTTTTGACGACAAACGTTCCACCATGAAGCATGTCATTAAGAATATATAGCAGTGCCATACCTGATCAACTTATAGAAAAGACCGTGATACCAAACGGCATCGAAAGGCTTCTCCAAGTCAAGCAGACATGCACCCGTACACTATTTTTTAGCTTTGTTCAATTGAAATTTTGATACCAGTTTAGACGCGGCATGTATGGTATCATGACCCGCCTTAAAACCGAACTGATTTTCTGGAATAATATGTTTGCCCTCAGCCCATGTGGACAGAGCTCTATTGAGAAATTTCTCGGATACCTTGCTGATACTGGGAAGAAGACTAAATGACCGAAGATTTGCTGAATTAGAACCATCCTTCCCTTTTTTAAGGAGTGGATTGGCCACTGCATTATTCAGCGAATTGTTGAACAACGTGGTGTATATGTCCACCGTTTCCGAAGGGAGGTTTCACCGCACAGCATTGGGTATGCCGTCGAGTCCTGCTGATTTCTTTTTCTTTATTTTGTGAAAGATGTCTTCGAGGTCTATCTTAGAAACGAACTGGGTGTTATTCCAGTTTTGCTCGGCGATGACTGCACTTGCAAGTCGGTCGTCATTGAACCTAGTGAAACCAGGATTCTCAGATCGCCAATGCGAGATCTCGTCTCTAAGATAGCAGTGTCCGGCGAAGGCTCTATTCTCAAGGTCGTTATTCGGACGAATGCACTCATTCACCTTATATACTCGCTCGAAAACAGCACCCACAGTCTCTATCTTCTCTTGAGCATCTTCCACTATAAAGTGGTCATCATCCAAGATGGCCTCATCGGGATCTATCCCTATTGTCAAAAGGAAGTTTTTGTTTTCAGTCGTCCTTTGGAGTTAAATACTCTGAAGGTCATTTTGATCTTTTCTCCTAAAGATTTTGTTTATTTCCGGAAACATACTCGGGTTTTGGATTGGGCAGCCCGAATTTTATTGCTCCAGAAACATGAAATGGTAATTTTATAAGCTGTTGGAGATTTTTGATCTGTGACCTCAGAGTTCTAATCTCCAAATCGTGTCGGTCAGTAAACCTCCTGTGCAAGAGTTTAAGTCTCGACAGGAGTCAACGTTTTGTTTGTAAAGTGCGTATATTGTCGCATTTCTGTACATGTTCGTCGGATCGTTTTGCCTATACTTAGAAATTGTCCTGTCCATTGTACTACGGATTGCATCCTCCATACTTTGCAGGTATAAATCGGTCTCAACGTTCGACAGATTCCTGTTGCATGGCGGCGCAATACCGTTCGAACGAAGTTTCCTTGATACGGCACCGGAAAAGCGCGGCTTACGTGTCTTACCGTAGTTGTAAGAATGCGTCGGCATCGGCACGTTCTCCTCCAGTTCCACAAGGTCGTGCGGAAGCAGTATGGCAGCGGCGTCGCGTCGTCGTCAAACAATTTTTCGTCTGTCGAAGAATGTTGTCAGTCAGTTTAAGTCTTGAGTCTATGAGTAGACATGCTATCTATTACGCCACGGGAATAATTAAGGGAAGTGAATATTGCAATATTGCTGTTGTAGTCCACAATGTTGAGGACAACCTATTTTATTTCCTGTCCATTCCTCTTCAATTTTTTGTAATTGGGTATTGAACAAGCGTACGAAACACCAAAAAGGTCGTGTCTCACGAACTTACACGAACCACACAATGTGTTTTTCATCGTAGACCCCATCAGGTCCTCGAAAACCAAAGAATTCTTGTTAAAATTATCTCCACTCTCAACGTTTTACCATCTGACGGGGTTTCGGACCATACATTTTTGACGATAAAGTTGAATGGATTGAGCTATTGTTAACAGGAACAGGAAGATATTGATGTAGTAGACGCGGGGGACGTTTATATTCAGCAATGGGGTGCAAGATATCACCGATACATTTTCATAAATGTCCATTTTTCATTTGAAATTCAAAAAGAAGAGGGCCTAACGAAGAATCTAAAACGATACTCTATTTAAGATGAATATTTCTTTTTCCTTGCAGGTCGATATTGGATATAAATACATCTCGTCCTATCGAATTACACTCTTTTCTCGCTTGGAAAGGATTGAAGGATTTCATACTAATAAATTATTAATTAAAAAACAAAAACAAAAACGTCGATATCACTCTGGCATAAATCATGTCTACCGGCATTGAACGAGAGTTGGTGGACACCCTCAACTTGAGGAACAAAAAGAAAGACGAAAATATTGAATTACCAGGAATTAATAGCTCTGCAGATGAAGTCCCAGTTACCACATTGTCACCTTTAACAGCACCATCCCAGCAGGTAAGGAGACTAAGTTCTTAACAGTTTTTTTTATTAACTTTTCGTTTGTCTGTGTTTATAGATCGCAAAAAATAAACTTCCCGAACGAGGTTCCTGGTCATCGAAACTAGATTTTATATTATCAGTTGTAGGTCTGGCCATTGGATTAGGCAATGTATGGCGTTTTCCTTATCTGTGTTACAAAAATGGAGGTGGTGCTTTCTTGGTGCCATATTTCGTAACACTTATCCTTGCCGGTATACCAATGTTTTTCATGGAATTAGCTCTGGGACAAATGTTAACAATAGGTGGCTTGGGAGTCTTCAAAATCGCTCCCATTTTCAAAGGTTGTTTTTGTTTTGAATTTGAAATTCAAAGAAAATGCATTGCAAGCACACACATTTTTTCCAGGAATTGGTTATGCTGCTGCAGTGATGTCTTGCTGGACAAATATTTATTACATCGTTATATTGGCATGGGCAACGTTTTACTTTTTTATGTCAATGCGAGCAGGTAAACTTCCTTGATTAAAATACTCATCCTACTTGTACATTTTTATTTTTCACATAAACTAAACAACAGACGTACCATGGCGCACATGCAACAATGTATGGAACACAATTAACTGTGTGAATCCTTATGAAAGGAAAAATCTTCTCTGTTGGGATCAACTGAATAAAGCTAACGGAACAGTGAAGAAGATTTGTTCGGTGGCTGCTGCAAATGTCACTGCTTCAGATCTTTCAGATCCAGTTAAGGAATTCTGGGAGTAAGTTTGCAGATTGCAATATTTTGAGAGTTTTATTAATTTTTTTTTCAGGCGTCGTACACTCGACATTTCATCTGGAATCGAGCACATCGGAACTATTAGGTGGGAATTAGCTGGAACTCTATTGGTTGTTTGGATTCTATGCTACTTTTGCATATGGAAGGGTGTTAAATGGACTGGAAAAGTTGTTTACTTCACGGCATTATTTCCATATGTGTTATTGACGGTTTTACTGATTCGCGGAATCACACTGCCAGGAGCTTTTGAGGGAATCAAATTCTATGTCATACCAAACTTTTCCAAGCTGACAGAAGCTGAGGTAAGTTTACGAATGGTCTACTTTGTTCTTAAGAGTGTAGCTAGTTGTGTTATGTTTTTTCTCTTTACTATTTCGCGTGCGTTGTCTAAGAGTATGAGGAAAAAAAAAATTACATGTAGTTTATAAACGTTCAAAAAGACAACTCACAGGTCACAACGATGTGATCAACTCCAAACCACAATTTGAATATTGAGTGGAAAATGGTAACTTGACCGAAACTTTATGACTTGTCAGGTATCGGTGAGGCAGAATCGGGCTGTTAGTTCAAAAATCAAGCCGTGGTGTTTTCTTTGTTCCTTCGCGTCGCCCTTTCGGGTAAACCTAAAGCCTTGTGCAAACCAGAGCAAGAAGTCAAAATGACATGAGTGGCACTTATCTTATACTGACTCACTTATCACATACCGCCATCGCGGGGGGTCGTTCTGGTGTGCGCAGGACTTAAAGAACTGATTTCAATGCTTTGCCTACAAATCTTGCTTTATTCTATGACCCACAGAACCAAACGCAATTGAATGGGCCTACAATTTTTTGAAAGTTATGAACGGATAAAAAAGAAAGCGTTTTTCATGGCAGTGTGGAGGACTTTCCAATTCCTCGCCAAAGGTGACATTTGTGAAGCTTTCTGATGTTTCCGGGAGTCGACAACGAACCTTTCACGATACAAACTCCACTTCGCCAAAGGCAATATTATAACCAATATTATACCAAAAGTCATATGGTGTCATACTGTGGTACGCGTGGCGTGATGGTTAGCATGTCTGCCTGTTAACCCAAACAGAATTCGTTAGAATTCGTGTTTCGAATCCTAACAGAGGCACTGTATCGCCTTTCGCGAGTATTTTTCAAGTTCTTTGTTAGGTAATCCATTATCTTTCTCGATTAGCCGTTCGGAACCGGCAGAAAATTGTAGGTCCTAGGGTTCCTCGCTATGTTGCGTCACCGTATTTATTATTATTATTTTTTTTTTTATTCATATTGTGTCTCGTTTGGCCCTGCACCTTTACCTTTTTTGAGTTCCTAACTCCCCTCTTCTCCAGAAAACTGTTCGTTCAAGAGGCCATCAAAACATTAAGTTTGTTCGTTGAAACCCTATGGTCGCCCTGGGGTCGCCACAAAGCGTTTTTTGAGAAACCTAAATTCGCCCTGAATGTGAAATAGAGTGTTTTTGATCCCTAGGGTAGACCTAGGTGTTCCCTTAACTCGCCCTAGGTTTTTGCTGTGGCGATTTGAGGGCTGTCAAATGATATGTGTTTTTATTCAAATGACAGGGATGTGTGGTGATTTGTGGTTTAGCGTTTTTTGAGGACTGGAAAACCCCGGTTTTTTTTGACAACTCATAGGCTTGTCAAGAAAACCTGGGTCAACCGTGGGGAAAGTTCAACGAACAGACCTAGTGTCGTCAACTATGAAGAATTTTGTTGTCATACAAAAGAAGCTGATTCTCAGCATCGTCTCCTTCTCTGATTGGCGTATTCTTGAAAAGCTGTGTGTGTATCAGCAGCCGGGGCAAAAATTTCTTGCAGCTTCGGATTATGTTTTCAGTGCCCTTTGCTTGGAGTTGTCGCTTTTTATCTCGTCGCAATTTGAAGATGCTTTGAACGCCACTTTTTTCTTATTAAGGTGTCCTTGGCTTGTTGGCAGTGTCCTTTCAAAACTCATAACAATGATTTTTTTGCGTCTCCCTACCCAAAACACATAGTTTGTTCTGTGCTAACTGCACTTTGGACTGGATTGATGCTTGAAGCTTGATGGTGTTGCACAGATACGAGCATCTTTGTTTATTCAAAATAAATTGCCTTCCTTTCCCTGGGGCTATATTCCGTAAGAGTGAGTATATAAATTTCACACTCACGTCCGGGCCCCCTGAAAACTCACGATCTAAAAGACCGTGAATAAATTTAATACTCACCGTCACCCTTGCGGAATTCGAATACGAGAGTGTGCACAATTTTTCGTGTACACAATAAAAATTCACCTTGCGGAATCTAACCCCTGTGTCTAAATTATACCTCTTGATTCTCTTTGTAGCCCTCGTTTATGTGATTTCCTTCACAGTCATCATATAAAATTCCGCAAGCGACAGCCACTATTAGTTTTAGTAGTAATGTAAGTGCATCTGATTTTACATGCACAGCGAGTGACTCACTTTACACTGAAAATCGATTTGCTTTCTTTTAGTTCTCGATGACAACGCCTCAACCAACAAGTGGGTTGAGGTTTCCCTCTACCGTAATTTCCTTGAAATGTGCGATTCGTTGATGTATATCCGTTCTACATGTTCCAGCCGTCGCCGTCGTATCGTAGTCTCCCGATGCGTACTTTTCTAGCTATGCCCATGTTCCGGCATAACTAATACAATTCGTTGTTGAATCATCTTCTCCCCACATTACTTTCACATATGGCACCAAAGTTAACTCTGACTATTTTTCTTTGAAGCGACCGCTTTTAAGGTCCGTGCTTCCGCGCCGTATAAAGGACTGTGATAATCAAGTTCGAATAAAATCTATAAAAATCAATGCTGGTTGAATTCAGTAAGTAAGTGCAAATCTTAGTCAATAGCTGTTGTGGTTTTGTCAAAAATGGTTTCATGTGATTCAAAAACGTCGTCCTTAAGTCGTTTAAGCCCTTCACTTAACTATACCCCTCGAAGTTTAAAGGCAAAAGGGGTTTAAGCTTTCCTCTTCGACTTCAGCACGTTACAAACAATTTACTATGGAGAAGAGTTTGTTTTGCTTTTTTAAAAAGCTTCAGAGAAAACAGAGAAAAAGCTCAAACCTCGGCCAAGCATCTTTGCTAAGTTATCTTGAACATAAACCATGTGTTATACAGCTATGTATATTAGGTCTGTTTTCTTACTTTGTAAGTAAAGTTTTGGGAAAAGGGCTCTGTTAAAAACTCGAAGCTATTTCAAACTTCTGCACAAAGTTTCAGTCAAGTTGAGTTATCTTGTATATGAGCCATATGCCAATAGGCGTAGTTGTTTCTAGGGTATATGTAAGAAAACCCGGGGAAGAAATCTGGAAACAATGCTTAAAGCTTGTTTTAGTTTCTGCGGAAAGCTTCAGTCAAGTTAAGATATTTTGTACGTATGATTTATATGTCAGTAGGCGGAGTTGCAATAGTTTTGAAGTGAAACTTCTTATGCGACTTCCAACAAGGTTGCGTTAAACGTTTAACGCGGATTATCGACTGTATACTTTTTGGCACTGCTCGCAATTTGTTGATATAACAATTTTATCAATTCCGCGTCATTCAGCCAGACGATTTAACTGTAGTGAAGTGTGTTCTTCGGTGGAAGTTTGAAGTTTCCCTTCCTCCGCGCGGAGAGACTCCACGCTCTATTTTTTTATATTTGTTTAACTTGTGGGTAATGTTTGGAAAAGGCGAAGAAGAAGTCCGGAGAAAAGCTCAAGTTACTGGGCAAAATTCCAGTCAAGTGAAGGAGCTATCTTCAACTTAGGTTGGGTAACCTAACCAATCTTCAACACTAACCACATGTCGATAAACGAAGTTTCACAAAGTCTTACTTTGTGGATTGGGTTAAGTTGAAGGAAAGGCCAGGAAAAAGTTCGGACTTAGGTTAGGTTAGGTTGAATAGGGGGTGCAGACACAAGTGGCAGCACCTCACACGGATCGCAAGGATCCATTGTGCTCCCCGGGAAAACAGAGGATGATTAGTTGGGAGGATTGGAGAGGTAGAGGGTTGGGCTGGTGGTTAATTTATTGGGGTAGTGAACCCCCACTGAACCATTTGGAGCCCTGAGTAAATTTCAGGACGTTGCTTAATGGGAGGTTAGAGATGTCGCCCAGTTCGTCGAAGAAGTATTCTCCGAGGGATTTTTTCCTAGTGTGGGTTAAGCCAGAGGAAAAGGAATGATCCTTTCTCTGCCTCCTCATCTTGGCATCCTCTACATAAGTCGGATGTGCTAATGCCCATTCTCATCATGTAGGTACCCAACGAGTTGTGGCCCGTGAGAATGCCAATCAACAGAGAGATCCGAGGTCTGCTAAGCTGGAGTAGAAATTTTGTTTTTTTCTTGAAATACCTGGCAAGAGGTTTCTGGAGACCCGGCATGTTTCTAAAGATGACTACCTGTCATTGGTGGTTTTAAGACATTTATGTTTGATTCTGTTTTTTTATTGTTCTAGTGGCATAAGAATGAGGTGTTCGTCTCGCTGGATTCGAGTGCTGATCCGATTTTAGCCAGCTTATCCGCCATTTCATTACCGATTATGTCACGATGACCTGGAACCCAGGTTAAACTTACTGTGTTTGTTTCGCTGAGCAGTCTGAGATTACTGCGACAGCTGTCTACGTATCTGGATTTTGTGATAATGTATGAGATTGTTTTAAGGGTCGCCTGACTGTCTATGTAAAAGTCAATATTTTTGTTGAACAAGTTTTGCGTAGCTAGGTGCTTTGTGGTTTCCCACACTGCGAGTACTTCTGCTTGAAAGACTCTGCAGAAGTCGGGAAGCTTTATTGATCTGTTCATGGTAGGGTAATCTGAGAAGATACCTAACCCTACCTACGGAAATGTGATTTTCTTTTATAATCCTTTTTTCCTCCCAGCCCCAGGGGGGGGGGGGGGGGTATAGTCTGTTTGAATGTCTATATTTGTATGGTTAATGATGGTATGGAAAAAAATTCAAGGAATACCTCAATTTAACTTAACCATTTGGAGTTTTATTTAAAGCAGTAGAGCTGAAGAACATCAACGTTTCTTCGATCTCTTGGACCATCCAAGAAGAAAATTCCTAGGAGTATTTTTCATTTATGGCAAAGAGCTGGACAAGAACAGTTGTGGTGTGTGATTGATTGTCTGTTCTTCCTCCTCATCTAAACAGCTTCTGTAGACGTCGTTTGAGGAAATGTCCGGCAATGACACCGATTACAGAGCCTATATGCAATTTATTTAAGGAAAGCAAATGTCTTTTGCATTGCATATTCAGGGCTTAGAACGAGACAACTCCCCCCATCAGTGCTCTAAATTCAAATTTGTATTCCTTTAATTTTTGTTTTTGTTAAGGTTTGGATCGACGCTGTAACACAAATCTTCTTCTCCTATGGGCTGGGACTGGGAACACTGGTTGCTCTCGGAAGTTACAACAAATTCACAAACAACGTCTACAAGTAAGTGAAGGATATACATATGCGCTACTAACTTGAGTCTGAACCCTTTTTTTCGTTTTGAAAACAGAGATGCACTGATCGTTTGTTCGGTGAATTCAAGTACAAGTATGTTTGCAGGATTTGTTATATTTTCAGTCATAGGATTCATGGCTCATGAACAACAAAGACCAATAGCTGAAGTAGCTGCTTCCGGTAAGCAATCTCACATGCAACAGAGAACGAAAAAAAAAGAAATCTTTTTATGATAAAAACATGTCAATGTTAGGTCCCGGTTTGGCATTCTTGGTATATCCATCTGCTGTGTTACAACTGCCGGGGGCATCCATGTGGTCTTGCTTATTCTTCTTTATGTTGCTGTTAATTGGATTGGATTCACAGTTTTGCACAATGGAAGGCTTTATAACCGCTATAATCGACGAATGGCCGCAATTACTGCGAAAACGCAAAGAAATTTTCATAGCAATTGTCTGCATTTTGAGTTATTTGGTTGGCTTGACATGCATCACACAAGTGAGTAGGAATTTCTTTTTTCAAAAACGAGACAATGACCAATGAATCTAATTTTTCAGGGTGGAATGTATTTATTCCAAATTCTCGACTCATATGCCGTCAGTGGTTTCTGTTTGCTGTGGCTTATTTTCTTTGAATGTGTTTCAATCTCATGGTTTTATGGGGTAAATCGCTTTTACGATGGCATCAAGGACATGATTGGATACTACCCAATGGGCTGGTGGAAGTTCTGCTGGTGCTTCACAACTCCAGCTATATGCTTCGTAAGTTCAATACAATTAATAGATACTCGTTCTTATGAAGCTTCTAAAAAAAACTCTCTAAACTTTGAACAGGGTGTGTTTATATTTAATCTGGTCCAATGGAAGCCAGTGAAATACTTAGACTACAGCTACCCATTGTGGGCTCAGGCCTTTGGATGGTTCACTGCGTTATCATCAATGCTTTACATTCCCGCCTATATGATTTGGCTCTGGAGAAAAACCCCAGGGGACAAAGAAACAGTAACACTTAACAAATCCTCACCCACACAAAAACACTCCACTTATTTGTATTTTTTTACTTACAGAAAATTGGACTTATAGTAAGAATAGGCGACGATATTAAGACTCTTCGCGCAAAAATGCAACAAGAAAGTGCAAAGCAAATGGAAGACATGTACTCATTGTAGGATCTTCTTCTTCTTTTATTTTATAGTTTGTACCATTAGAAGACAATTTATTTTAATCATTCGAGAATCAACAAAAGTCAAAGTGTATGTGTGTGATCATCACGAAATTCAATGGTTGTTTAGGGATAGTGAAGATCACTCTATTAACGACGACGCGACGCGACGACGGGTTATATGGTCTTGGTCGAATGTTCATATACGCAGTGCGGCCAACAAACTAACCATACCTCCTACAACTAAACTAAATTTTGTAGAAGGTTACCAAAAATATTTTGACTCACATGGAAAATTCCAATACTTAAAGTAAGATTATTGTTGAACCTATACCTATATATATGTACCTGTGTATATATATATACATGAATTATGTATTTTATTTAATTTTTTTTTTTAAAAAGGATACCTCGACTCAACTTTAATTGTGCGTGCTAAAAATTATTTTTAACACAAAACAAATAAATTATTTGATTAATATTTTAATATGTAACAAAGCGAACTTAATATATTTCAAACGACACAAAATTAATCACATCACAATGTATGAATAATTCATTTTTATTGGGGCGTTTTTATTTAAGACTTAACAAAGTATTACTCTCTAATAAAAATAAATAAAACTTGAATTTTGGTTTGCTTTTGTATCAAAAGACCTCCTTCAATGCGGTTGGAAGACTAAATGATGAACTTGCAAAGCAAGCAACACAGACATTTTGCTTAGAACTTGAACCAACTTGGTCTGCAAACGATTGGATCTGTAACGAGCGCAACCGTAGATGACATTAGATGCAGGCAGATTAAACGTATGTATGCCGAGTCTCCAGAAACCTTTGGCCAGATATTTCCAAGAAAAAAAAAAGAATTTCCACTCCAGCTTAGCAAAACTCAGCTCTCTCTGTTGATTGGCATTCTCACAGGGGCAGAGGAAGGATCATTCCACTTCCTTTGTGAGTGTTCTAGCTTGGCCCACACTAGGAAAAAAGCCCTCGGAGAATACTTCGTCGACGAACTGGGCGATATCTCTAACCTCCCATTGAGCAACGTCCTGAGATTTACTCTGGGCTCCAAATGGTTCTGCGGTGGTTCCCTACCCCAATAAACCAACCACCAGCCCAACCCTCTACCTCTCCCATCTCCTCATCCTCTGTTTTCCCGGGAAGCACAATGGATCCTTGAGATCCGAGTGAATTGTTGCCACTTGTGGCTGCACTCTTCATTCAATGAGGTTTAATGTTCTAGGAGAGTTACAGTGTTGAATTTTCCAAAGAGGTAGGATGGAGTTTGGGTTCTTAATAGTTTGTGCATGAAAGTACTACACTTAATGTTTAAAATTTGTTGAAATGATCACCCAAGGACTTATGTGATATATAGTCATTTTTTGGATTTAATGAAAGTCTTTTTGTAATGTAATTGACCATTTTAAAACTATGCATAAGTCTTCGTTAGATGATACGGCATACTAAGTCCTCTACCAGACCGATCGCCCTGGTATAGATAAATTTGCACATCATCTGCATACAGGTGAAAAGATACATTTTTACAAACTTTGACCAGATCATATATGAAAACTCAAAATAATAAAGGACTCAAAATGGAACCTTGGGGCACACCAGCAATTACAAGAACAAAAAAGGTCATCGAAGCGAAACCAGAAAAAACCACAACAGAAGGTTTTTCCAATGTTTGTTTCTATTAAAGGTACAGACAAATGTAACGAAGTCTGCAAATCTGCATTTGGTTGGCCTCAAACATGAAACCATCCAAATGCGTCAGACTTGCCGACGCGGAGCGGCGCCGGCGTACCCCCACGATCGAATCTCTTGTGTGAAGCAGATAGCAGATAAGTGGTAGAGTTATCATTCCGTCGTGATCTCGATCTTTGAAAAGCCGAGAAAGAAGAAAACGTTAAACTGAAATAAAAATTTGTTTATTAAAAGTAGCAGATGTATTCCTTTTTAACTCTTATACTCAAATTTGGCAATACTAAAAGCGTTTGTTCTCACTGCCTTAGTCTTTTGACTAAATTAAAAAAGACCAGTTTTTCAGTGGAGGATGATTCTTATATGTATTAGGATCAAACATGAGCAATTTCAGAAAATTTGGTAAGCCATCTGTAATTTGACGTCAGTACTAGGATGTTCCTTCACTGAAAAACTGGCTTTTAATCAAAGAAGTGTTGTTCTCAATGGGTCGTACATCACGGATCACAAGTGTGAAGCAGTGTAGGGGGATTGCTGTTATCCCTCCGAGAAAACCATGTTCGTAACGCCGGAGAACAGCGGGAAAGAAAGAAAAAGAGAATCAACGACCGCAATAAATGAACCTTAGAAGCTTAGAACGAAAAGGAAACATTTGCAGTTATGTTTGAATTAGTTTTCTTCCATTACATAAAAGAGTCCCTGAGTTGATAGAACTGAAGAAATTCAATTGAATAATTGCAAAAATCAGACTTCAATCAGAAAAATACCTAAAAAGTAACTTTTGCGACAAAAGGTTAGATATCCTTCCAAGAACTAGGGAGAAACAAGACAACCGCAATTGATGCGAGAGTGACGTTTTACAGATTTACGTACAGATAAGGGCAACCAGAAATAAAAACAAGAAGAAAAAGATACTGAAATGTCAACTATTGCTCCTTGCTTCATAGCTCTTCACGTGTTCAGTTGCTTCAAACCGTTATTTTGACTATAGTGGGTGGGTAAACGACATAAAAGGTTAAAATTGATAAAAACCACATTGTACGTTAGTAAGAATCTGCAACATGTTTAATATCTTGAAAAGAAAAGGTTTAATTACATTTCTATTAATTAGCGTTGGAAAGGATATTGCAAAATTCACCAAGGATTAGGTAGGTACAATTGTGATTCGAATAGTCAGAGCAAAGATGAACTTTTGAATCGTGGATAGTAAAAGAGGACAATGTGAAACTAAAGAATTAAGGGATCTGTTGTAGAGAGAGTCTATTTATGTAATTTGAAATCTTACTAACTTGGTACTGGCTAGAATCTGCTAGTCGATCAAAGAATAGACGACATTCTTTGTCAGAAGTAGGATTTGAAGTTGTGCAAGCCGATTGGTTATCTGACAGTTCCATTTTAATAAAGGCAAGTTGAAGTCACCAAATATAAGGATTTCGTCACGGAGACCACACAAATCTATAGACTATAGGTAATAGGTAAAGTCTTTTGTGTTTGGATTAGAATTAATAAAGTTCTCATATCTTATTTCTTAACATTTCCTACGTCCAACGTGCACTACTTAAAACATAACTACAACAAAAAGAAAAATAGAGCGAGAACTTTGCTCTTCTGTTCTTCCATTTTGCTAAATTGTCTCTCAGCTAATCGCTCTCTAGGGTCTGATGATCAGGCATCCGGAAACGTCAGTCTAAGTGCGCAGTTCGTCTAGCTGTGTTGTTTCTCCTTCGTTTCTTCGTAAATTGATATTTTTATTTTAGTTTCAAGTGTTTGTTCTTTACTTTCTTTTACTCTGTTACTCTGTATGCAAATGTAAAGTGTGAGTGTTCGATTATTGTCAGTAGTGAAAGTTTGTGAAGTGATTTTGTGTTTTATCGATTGCTATCATTTTAAGACGACAGACAGCTTAAAGTCTCTTTTGGTGAGTTTTTCCTTAAATTCAATGTTATTCGAAATGTTTTGTTTTTGAGATTACAAAATCATATTATGAAGAATATTTTTTTGGAAAATGAAAACTTTTATTTTTGCAATTAAATCTTTTTTTAATTTAAAAATCAACACATAGGTTTGCTTACCGTTCTCACTTTTGTTCACAATCTACAAATATAATAAAATACTATTTTCTTCTAGTTTATCAAACTTGAGTTATACAAAAGAATATTATTCACATTTAACAATCATTAACCTAGGAAAGTGATTTTGTTTTATTATTTGTAAATCTTTAAGCTAGAAAATAATATTCAGAATGTAGAAACTGTATTCCAATTGGCAGTCCATACTACTTGACGCCGTTGCTATGTTGCTTATGTGGGGGCAAAACGAAGACTTTCTTCGTCTTAGTTTTGTGACTTATTTCTACTTGGGTCTCTGAGTGTATTATATTCTAGATGAAGTTCAGGAAGATTCTGCCCACCAACTGTAAGTCGATACAAATTAAACACCAGTTCCTTTTCCAAATAGGCAAATATTGAAATGTCCAGCTGTTTGTGACCGGAGCACATAAAACTATCTGAGTTACAGACACTTAATTCTTAATTCTTAAGGTTGTCCCTTAAGGACATTTTCCTTCAATGGGACAGTATATGTTGAGTGGTGGCTCATTAATATCCAGACCTGATACTATAGGTTTTGACTCATTTTCATCCTTACAACCATTTCTTCGCCATTTAATGCAATAGACACGGCAAATACAGGCGCTGTTGATGCAGGATCGGTATCACTTGTTACTACGTCCTTTATAAATCCACGAAAAGGACAAGTAGCAGTGATAGCTTCAATTGCTTTGCTGAAAGCCGTTCGCGAACTGAGCCTACTTAGAAGGTTGAATTTGATCATATTTAACAGACTCAGAGTCTATTTTTAGTTTGCCATTATCCGAAACAGTCTATGAACTTATGATAGAACTCTGGCTAGCTAGTATGGCACAATTACCTATTTTTGTCATATTGTTGGAAATTTTCTTCAAGCGGTTTCTGTTGATCGCTAAAAAAGGTACCATACTGCTGTCTAGCTTACTTCTGGTCATTAGCTGATGTTTGCGAAGGGTTTGCGAACGCTGAAATACTTCTTGAGGTTCATTTTCGGATTCTTTTGCTGATATCCAGTCACAGTTGGTTGAGTTTGTTCGTTGGACAATGACATCTTCGACATCATCAAATAGTTCGATAACAATTGCTGTATTTTTTGCGCTTGAAGCTCTATGTTGATTGAACAAAATTGTGGTCACTTATGAAATAGGTTTCTCACCACGATAGATCTTCGTCAAAGGCTGTCGATTTAGAGTGTAAAATCGACCACAAAATTTGAACTCATTGCCAAACGAGATATGAACTACTTCTTCACGTGCCTTTCTTAGCCGGGTGTCATCAATATAATCAATACGAATCGGTAAACTCAATGCTATAGCACTAAAATCAGCTATGCTAACACGTATGTATATTTATGGGAGAAATATCCATAGTCGAAGGCGTTTCCACTGGCGGAGGTGGCTTAGATTTTATTGAATCTTACTTACTTACTCAGGTGGGCATTACAGTTCGGGGTGAACCTGGGCCTCAACCAACATCCTTCTGTAACGACTTCGATTTCGGACGAGCTCTCTCCAGTTTTGCACTCTAAGTCGGGTGAGGCCTTCATCCACTTGATTGCGCCACCTAAGACGAGGTCTTCCCCTTCCGCGAATTTCCCGACGAGCCGGAGCGTTTGGGTCCATCCGCTCTACATGGCTCAACCATCGTAGCCTCGCGATGCGTACTCTTCTTGCTATGTCCATATCGCAGTGCAGCTCACAGCTCACAGCTCGTTGTTGTATCTTCTTCTCCACACATTGTCTTCGCAAACGGGACCAAAGATCATTCGGAGAATTTTTCTTCCGAAACGACCAAGGGTTTCCTCATCCGCTTTCGATAAGGTCCATGCTTCCGCGCCGTAAAGCAGGACTGGGATGATCAAGGTTTTATACAAGGTTACCTTGGTTTTTCTGGAGAGGGTTTTGTTTCTCAATTGCCTTCTTAACCCAAAGAATCAACGGTTGGCAAGAGCTATTCTCAGTTTGATCTCCGCACTGATGTTGTTTTCCGTGTCTATAGCGGATCTAAGGTAGACGAAGTCCTGTACTACCTCGGAGTTATGTCTGTCTATTTCTCCAATTCGATGTTCTGTGTCCTTGTTTGATGACAACATAAATGCTTTGTTTTGCCCTTGCATTAACCATCAAACCCTTTTTTACCGCTTATGTTTCAATACTCGCAAAAGCACCTATGACATCACACTTTTTGAAGTGAAAACTTCTTTAGGCGCGTTTGGCACTTTTGCGATGGGGGTGGTAAAGCAATGAATTCGCGACCGACACCATTTTTTGGCTCATCGTATTTCGTATGTATAGTCGTCATAGCCCAGCGTCTCAGGTTCGATTCCCAGCCATGACTTACATTTTTTTATTTATTTTAAGTGAAAACATAAATAAAAATTGTCGCCACGGCTAGGATTCGAACCTGAGACCCTGAGTTTATTAGCCAACGACTAGACCATTGAGCCAAGAAACATCTTAATTTCGATGCTGCTAAATGACTTAAAAGAATGTAATAGCAACATTACCTAGTAATACTACCGACTCGGAGAAATTCAGAGAAGAAAGAAAGGAATTAAAGGACGGAGAAAAATAAAAAAGCACCAAATATTTTACTATCATTACAATGAAGTGGATGAGTGAAGCTGGAAATTTCATCATGGGAGAGGAGGAGACGCACTGGTCGATGATTCGAACTTTTCAACAAATTAAAAGAGATCAACAACTCATCGCGATGATTTATCGATGGAGTTGAAATGGTTGCATGAAAATAGTTTGAAAACCATTACTCAAATATTAATTAATTTCGTTTCTAAACTTAATGCATTGTCCTTTTTTTTCATTTCATTGTCAAAGTTTACGAGCGCAGTTACGAGATCTGTAGACACTATCGTTAAAAAATTGAATGTATTGATTTTAACAGAATTTCACAAGGGTGACGAAGAAATATAGATATGAAAGGTATTTCAGGTTTCAATTTAGTTGCAAGTTTCAGAAGGCACGATCGTCCAACAGCAGGAGTAGCTATCAATAAAAGGTTGTCTGATACAACTGCCATATTTTGCTCAAATCATATGGATTTGCATACGAGGTACACTGGTTTTTGATATCGGCGATTTGTGTGTTTTTCGTTGCCACTCTGGAAATGGACAGCAAGTTATAACAGTTGGCGTTTATAATTCACCGAATACGTGTTCAAGTGTAATACGAACGACAGTTTTTATATAAAAATTTATTTATTTAGTCTGAAGACGCTTCTGCAATTAAAATATTTACTGAAAATTCAATTCTGTTTTCACTTCTGTCGGCACTCCCGGAGTGCTTCTTTTTTTTTCTTCCCATTACGTCAATACTGTCTGCGTAGGCGAGTAGTTGTACAGAATTTTGAAATATTGTTCCTCTGGTGTTGACGTTTAAGGTTCTTACAATCTTTTCAAGTATGATGTTGAAGAAATCGCATGACAGTTTGTCGCCTTGTCTAAAGACTTTTTCGACCTTGACGGAGCAGCGTGAATTCTCCAAAGTCATCCTGCATAGTCGTACGAGTTTTGCAGGGATGCCGAAACTAGGCATGGATCTGTACAGCTCGTCTCTGTAAATTCTGTCATACGCGGCCTTGAAATCGATAACCGGATGATGTATATCGATATTATATTCTCGGATTTTTTCCAAGATCTGCCGCAATGTGAAAATTTGGTCTAATGTGGACTTCTCTGGTCTAAAACCACATTGATAAGGACCTATTAAGTTGTTGACGTGGGGTTTCACACGTTCAGATATTAGAGCAGACAAGGTCTTATAAGCGACATTAAGGAGGTTTATTCATCTATCATTGGCGCAATTGTGAGGGTCTCCCTTCTTTAGCATCGGGTATACGATACTGGGGTTCCATTCATCGGGCATGATTTCTTCCGACCATATCATGCAGATCAGCTGGTACATGCTCCTTTCCAACTTGCCTTGAAAAGTTCGGCATCAAGGCCATCTGCACCTACAGTCTTATTTGATTTAAGGAAGCTATTAAATGATACTTCATAACACTTTTAACGAAAATTTGAAGAAAATGAAAGGCTGACCAGAATACTATTGGCATAGACAAATGCAACGATACCTGCATTGGGTTGGCTTCAGAAATGAAGCAATCGAGATAAAGATGCTCGAAGACTTCGAAAATGCAAGCAGAAGAAAAAGGCTTGAGTGATATCAAACTCTTTAAATCCTATGGAGAAAATGACGACACCGCGGACCATTTCCTCTGTGAATGTCATTCATTTTGTGCTCGTCGCAGACATGGTTATATCTGGTAACCTTTTATCATGGCAGCTTATTAAGGCTTTTCTTACAACATCTGTAAAACTTTGAAAAAAAAGCAACGTCGTTTGCTATCTTGTAGTACAATGAATGTTCCATTAAATATCTTAAAAGTCTCCAATAGAAAAATAAACATTCTTGCCACACTCACGTTTGAAGGATCATGGTCCTTTCATGGTACCTCATTGTTTTCTAGAAAAGGAAGAAGGTTCGTCTTATTTTCAACCAACAATTCGCACACTTGCGGTTGAAGGTTTGCTACACGAATTCCATCTTTTATTCTTGAATCGATTGTGAAGCTAATCGAAGAATCGATTAAGTTCGTCAATCCGTGGTGAACTAATTTGCAAATAGCAACTTAAATGAAAAACTGGGTCTATAAATTTGAAGAGTAGCTCTTCCTTAATTGAACCTACCTATTCGGGGACTTATTCTCTAATAACAAATCTGGTTAGAATTTTATACCAAAGACTACAGAAACTGGTAAAAATATTGTCGTTAATTCATTTCATTCATTAAATTTACTGTATAATATAATGCAAACAAAACATTTTTAATTGGAATTAGAGAGAAGAAAACTTCTTACTTGTGTTGCGGAATTATCGCAGAGCAGTTTCTCAAGCTCAGAATTATTTGAGTCTGATCTAAAGAGCTGCGGCGGTGCGGCCTTGTTTTAGAAATGAAGAACGACAGTAGGGAGAGAGAGAGCGCTAGGAGAGATCTAATCGAAAAACTACTCTTAATTTTTGTGAGGTGCCAGCTGCCACTGCCAGTGTCAGTCAGCTCAGCAATCAATCATTTGCAGTAGTTAAGTGGCCATCGAGCAAGTGTGTTGTCTTAAAGTGAGTTGTGCTAAATTGAATAGAAATGTGAGTGCTTGCTAAATTTAATGGAGTGCTTTTTTGTTTCTGTCAGGATTGCTTGATTTTCATCAAAGTGCGGATTCTTGAAATAACTTTCTCCATAAAAGTGCGTTTTGCTATTTTATTAGTTTTTTTTCTTGACGGAATTGTAAACTGTCAATGTATCGTCAGAGGTCAGACTTCAACATAAAAGGTAAGAATTGATTGATTGTAGAAAAATATTCTCCCGTTGTTGCAAATTTATGTCTTTGAAACTCGGTCGAGCTATCGGTGAATCAATAGTTCCAAATTCCATCTCAAATCCTATCCGCCCAGAGGCAAATTGAAATGTATTTTATTGCTAAATATAAATACATTACGACTATGCCGCGAGTAAATCGTTATACCGAAGCCTTTAAATTGCCCTTTGATTTCAAAACAGTCATAATTTCACTAACATGAATGACAATTACACTTTCTGTAAATATTCTTCCTTTTAAGGCAATGAGCCGCTTCGACGCAGATCAGTTTTGTTTTTACTTTAGTTCAGTTGTTGCAAGGAACACTCCGGCAGTGACGTCAGACCAAAAATAATCTATCATAAACTTACATAAAAGAAAGTAACAGAGGATGTTAATGGGTTTGTTCGTTGAAGCCATGAGGTCGCCCTGGGGTCACCACAAAGCGTTTTTTGAGGAACCTAAAGACGCCCTGAATGTCAAACTGAGTGTTTTTTGAGCCCTAGGGTTGGCCTTCATAGGCTTACTGTGGCGAGTTGAGGGCTGTCAAATGGCGTGTTTTTTTTTAATGACAGGGATGTGTGGTGATTTGTTGTTTAACGTTTTTCAAGAACTGGAAAACCCAGGTTTTTTTGACAACTCATAGTGTTGTCAAGAAAACTTGGGCAACCCTGGGTAAAGTTCAACGAACGAACCTAATATATGCACAAATGATGACAATCTTGTGGGCAATGTCCAACGCATCATGTTGTTTAGTACCTAGTCAACCGTACGTAAGCCGTCTTTTGTCCATGGAACCTGATAAGGATGATCACTTTGGCAACCTTGATTCCGTCATTCCGTGTAACTAACAGCACGAATATGGTTCTTGTTGGCCCTGAAGTGGGGCAAAAATTCCTACATGTTATATTCTTCGATCAGTGGATCCATGCGTGGTACCCGTGGCGTAGGGGGTTCGTGGGTCTAGTTCACGAACCTCCTGCTGGTTTTTACAGCAACTTGTGTTTTAGTAGTAACCTTCTTAAACTTAGCAACACTCTTGAATCCGACCTTCTTGACTGAAGCATCTTTTTTAGCAACTCATGCGAACTTCATGGCTGCATCAGTTGCTGTTGGTTTCTTCTCATTTGCGGGCTTCTTCGAGGTTCTGCTACAGGCTTGACATCCGGTTAGGTAGACCCGAGAGCTTCATTTGTTGAAGCAGCGGCTGTTGGTGTCTTCTCGGACTTCTTGTCACCTGGTTTGGGGGACTTCTCTGCTGGCTTTTTGTGTAAAAAAGAATGGAAAAGATAGAATCAAAATGGATTCAGCCTCTTGAGATTGTCAACCGAAAACCGAGTCAAGTGATCAATCAGATGCCGGATTTTTCAAAATTTTCCTACGAGAAACTTTTGTTACTTTCTTTAAGCCAATGAAACAGACACGCTAAACAGTTTCTGCCCAGCCTAAATTGTAATCTTTGTGTGAGTGAGCATGGCTCATAGCAAAATATTAATTGAGGAGAATTTTTAATTTGGCAAAAGAGTGAGCATGTCTTTCTTTGGTGGATTTTTATTTTTAACCTCAAATCGAGAATTAACCGATGTTACTTTTAAATTCATGCGGATTGAACTTTTTGCAGCAATAAAACTGTTTGAGGATCGACGAATTGCGCTGTCCATATCCAAAAATAGTCTCTGTTGGATCTCATGTTCATTATTTTTGCTGTGAAAAACCAAAATTTGTTGATACTGTAACGTGCGCTTAGTTCGCAAAATAAAACTTCACCTTTCGATTTATTTCTATCTCTTTTATTCAGTATCTATACCTTATTCGATCTCAACTCGACTTTTGGACTATCACTTGTATACAATTTACTCTTCACTTTATCACTCTATAATCAAAACTGCCTTCTGGTTGCCTCGGGCGGGCTATTTATATCGAATGACATTTCATCTAGAACTCTCCAGTAATTTCCACTTAGTCTCCATTCTCCACTATTTTGGCTGTCAAACATTTTCTCTCCTAGAATATTTCTACACTTACACTAGTGTTGCCGCTTTTGTTTTCGGTTGAACGTTTTCGATTAGGAAATTGGTATTAAATGTTGGGTTCACGTTACACTGCCCCCTCCTTAAGATTGTTCGTCCCGAATAATTCCATCTGCAGCCTCGCCACTATATCGATGCAGCCGGTCACAATGAACTACTTTTAACTTGCCTCTTAATCCTCTTTGGATGCGGTAAACAACGTAGTTAATCCTTATGACAACTGTATAAGGACCTTCCCAGTTTTTCTCAAGTTTCGGTGACAATCCCATTTGACGATGAGGATTATAAAGCCACACACGATCTCTTGCTTGGAATCCTGTCGTTGTCGCTTTTGTGTCGTACCGTGTCTTCATTCGGTCGCTATACACTGTGGCCCATGTCCCTGTTCTATTAGGTCTATCTGTAAGCCTACCCACCGCTATGTTTGAATCACAGAAATAACAATTTCGGAACCACTTCTCCACGTCACCTCTAACATGCAGCCAGTTTTCGAACGTTCTCTCCCAGGTGGCTTCCTGTAGGGCTACTATGCATCTTTTGTAAAACCTCCTTGATTTTCGATTAAGGAACAATAAGCTGCATTACAAAAGATTTACCGTCAGGAGATTCCCATTTGCGCTGCAGTACGCCTTCTTGCACGCGAAGCGAGTCCCACTGTGCCCAATAGGCTTTGACAACAGGACTTTGGTCAGAAATGTCGTTCCAGTCAGGTGTCGTGTTGTTCTTTTTCCATTTGAAAATCGGTCCGATGTCTGGATCCTTCTTTTGAGCAGACCTCAATTCTTCCTTGTTCCATCCGAATATGGGTTCCATTCTTATCCGCTGAGTCTTGGTCTCTACTTCCCGCCAGCAATTCCATTGGGGGTTTTCTACCTGATGTCCAATTCGGTATTGATAAGTCTGAGGTCTTACTCTACAGCTCGTGGATTGATTTTCTTGGACTTCACAACGTCGACAAGCAGTTTCAGTTTTAATTGGTGGCAACCGGCATTGTCGCTGTAAGTGTCCGTCTTATTACAATTCCAACATCTGGCAAGTCCTTTCCGCTGGTTCCTTTGTAGCTTAACTCCTGGGCATGATCCAGCCTCGAATATGGCTTCTCTTTGACGGTTGAACGTTTTCGATTAGGAAATTGGTATTAAATGTTGGGATCACGTTACAATACTATGGCTGTTTGTAGAAAGCTTATAATGTTAAAACACTGACCTTTATCCTGTGCAATAAGAGACGATGACTTGCCCTGCCCAAATGCAATAATGTTCTCAGGGTCTTATATACTATTTCTTATTATTTTCCATTACACAGTTGAAGGCTTTGTGAGCTGGAAAACAATGCTCAAAAACTTGAACTATAACAAAAGACCTATTTTTACTCACGATTAAATGTAACAGTCCATTGTGATTCTGCAAATCGCTAAACATCTTCAATTTTGGCTTTACGATTCACTATTACATGCCTAAAATGGAATACATGTATTGTATATGTACAGGGTTTTCCATTGGGGACTATCCATTTTGTTTTCTTTAATGTAAACGCGCCCTTAAGGTCTTTTGACATTCTGTAAACGTCAGATTGCTCATTAAGGTCTACCATTTCATCATGGTGAGTTACACGAATCAGCAACGTTTCCAAATTATTAAAGCGTACTATCAAAATTTTGAGTCAGTCGCTGCAACTTTAAGAGCGCTAACTCCGATTTTTGGTCGTTAAAATGGTCCCACCCGTGCCGCAATTCTTAGTTTAGTGCACAAATTTGAATCCACATTTTCGCTGCACAATGTTCCCGTGCCAGTGAGACAAAGATTAGGACGGAGTGCTGAAAATATCGCGGCCGTAAGTGCATCCGTTCAGAACGACCCAAATCAGTCAATTCCACGTCGTTCACAGGAATTGGGCATCGCACAAACCACATTGTGGCGTTTTTTTTGGCGTCAGTTGCGTGGAATGTGGTTCCAGCAGGATGGAGCTACAGCCCATATAGCTCATGCAACCATCAACAATTTGAAGAGGCAATTTGGTCAACGTGTTATCTCAAGAAATGGACCGATCAATTGGCCGCCGCCCTCGTGTGATTTGACACCTTTGGATTTCTTTCTTTGGGGCTATGTCAAGTCGTTGGTCTACGCCAACAGGCCAGAGACTTTGGAGGAGCTTCAAGCCAATATTGAACGCGAAATTGCCGCAATACCGGTCGATATGTGTGAGAGAGTGGTCGAAAATTGGGTTCAACGTATCGATCGCTGCAAGCGCGCCCGTGGAGGACATATGAACAAAATAGAGTTCCATTCGTAATGGTATTGGGTGTACTTTAATATGAAATAAATGTTTTTTGATATCTCAAATGGCTGGCGTTTTTATTTAAAAAATAAAATGGATAGCTCTTAATGGAAAACCCTGTATTATTAGCTATAGCTACTCGTTTCATTTCAAAAAATTATAAAAACTGATATTTGAGACCTTAAAACAACAGCAATGAATAAAGATTCCAGAGAAGAGCCGTGGCAAGAGGTCCAGAGCTGCTTCGATCATTAGCTCATTGTCATTGATGAGCAAAACTGTCCTGTTAATTGAAACACATACTTTCCGTATGTAGAACTTAAGTACAAAGTCTATTTTTAAGATCAAAAAATTTTGATTTACTGAATTGAGCAAAACATTCAAAGAAAATATTTAAATTCAAATTTCAAATTCAACAGTCAGTTTAGCACCTCTCACACTGAGCAAAGAAGAGAGAAAAATAACGGATAACGTAAATCATGTTCTTGCTTGCAGTCAAAGAATTCATAATTTTGCAACAATTCAGCTGAGAGGTTGGTTGAGGCCGTGGTGCTGCAAGAATAAATCATAATTTTTTTTTTCTAATTTCAATAATAATTCATAGAAACAGTGCAAACCTCAATAAAATATTTTTGTTTTTACTTTGATAAGTACATAAACTATAAACTTAGTAATCTAGAAAGTGAAACTCATTGCGTTAGAGTATTTGACAAGTGCCGTAATGTTTCTAAAACTTGAAAATCTTCGTGTTGTGCGCGAGTGGCTGTTGTTTTAAGGTCTCAAAATTCAGTTTACGAGATTTTAGTCATGTAATAGTAAATCGAAAAGACAAAATTGAAGATGTTTAGCGATTTGATTTTGAATTGAAGGTAATTTTCCTCGATTTCGTACATATACAAGCTGGATCACAATGAACGGATACTTTTAATTGTGGGTAAAAATAGGTTTTTTGTTATAGTTCAAGTTTTTGAGCATTGTTTTCTAGCTCACAAAGCCTTCAACTGTGAAATGGAAACTATAATAAGAAATAGTATACATAAGACCCTATGAACATTCCTGCATTTGGGCAGGACAAGTCATCGTCTCTATTGCACAGGATAAAGGTGAGTGTTTTAGCAATATAAAATTTCTACAAACAGCCACAGTATCAACAAATTCTCGTTTTTCACAGCAAATATAATGAACATGAAATCCAACAGACCAACGGAGACTATTCTTGGTTCTGGAAAGCTCAAGTCATCGTCAATCGCATTTCGCAGTGAAACGGTAAGTGTTTTTATTTCGTAAAATTTAAACAAAATCAAATATTCAACAAACAAAGAGACTTGAAGCCTGTTCATATATTTATAGTTTGTTTCATATTTGTTTGCCATACGAGACAAGATTTTTGGTATAGGAATAATCATGGGCTGGCTTTGTTAAGAGCAAGTGAAATTATGATTGCAGCTTTATGCGAAAAAGTCAATTACCTAACAGCCCAAACTGAAGTCAAATGGGTATGCACATTTGTTTCTCTGAAGGACAGAACCATAGACATTTTGACTTTTGGAGACATTCAAACGCCTTGCTTACCCAAGGAATCAAAAATTCTTAGTGTTACTTGACCATCATAATCATTCAAAACTAAACGAAGTTTTTAGCCCGATTAAGTCTGTCATCGCTGAGACCTCACATGGGAAATCGGCCCAGTCGAATCATAACTTTCCACTTAATACTCAAATTTTGATGTAGTTCGTAGCAGGGCACAACGTACAATTTAGTGACTTTTGAATTTTGGGCAGAATAGGGTTATTAGTCTTATTTGATTTCTTAATTTCGGGCAGGAGCTCCTGGGCCTAGAGCATTTCTCACAACCATGACTTGTGAGGGAATGGAGGGGACCTACAATTTTCTGCCGGTCTCTACATTTGTCCATTTTGTATTCAATTAAGGTTCTCTTTCCAAATCTTAATGGTGCATAAGGCTTTGTCTGTTCTATGTACATATTTCTTAAAATTTTTTGAAAATTTCAAATCCTCCTGTGAAAGTCAAACTCTCTGAATTATCACCTAAGTCATACTTAAGTGTGGATTGATTTTTGCTCAGATAACCAATGAGATAGACGACTGTCATATCGGGTGGTATAGTTTTTCAGTTACTTACTTACTTAGGTGGGTGAAGCTTGAACCATCTTTTGATAACGACTTCGATTTCGGGTGATCTCATAACCTTGACTTACTTATTTAGGTGGGCATTACAGTTCGGGGTGAACCTGGGTCTCAACCAACATCCTTCTATAACGACTTCGATTTCGGGCGAGCTGTCTCCAGTTTTGCACTCTAAGTCGGTTGAGGTCTTCATCCATCACTTCATTGCGCCACCTAAGACGAGGTCTTCCCTTCCACAATTTTCCTGCACTGTGCTTTTGAAAATCCGTTGAGCCCGAGCGTTCTTTTTAAACTCTCCACCCTCGGTTTTGAACCCATTCTGTTGAGATGGATTTCCTCTTATTTGGAAAACCGTTTTTACAGCGTTCGGCTCAGATCCGCCTTATCCAGCCGCTTTTTAGCTACATCCGGAGTCCCCCAAGGCAGCCATTTAGGTCCTCTCCTCTTCATTCTTAGTGTTAACGACATTGAAATGATCATTAAATACTCCTCTATCTCTCTCTATGCGGACGATACAAAATTTTTCCGGGTCATTTCTTCTTCTGAAGACTCTTCCCTCCTCCAACAAGATCTCGACCATTTTTCAATATGGTGCTCCAAAAACAGCTTAGAGCTTAATGTTTCCAAGTGCCAATCAATTACCTTCTCACGGAAACGCATCAAATCTCCTCCCCGACTCTATATACTCAACTGTCAAATCATTTCCTCCGTTGAACTGATTCGAGACCTTGGGATTATTTGCGACCGCGAGCTAAATTTCCTCAAGCATATCGACGATATAATCCTTAAGGCAAATTCAGCACTTGGCTTCGTGAAACGATGGTCCAAAGAATTTGTAGACCCTTACGTAACCCGCTCCCTTTACATCTCATTTGTTCGTCCGCTTCTTGAATACGCCTGTCAAGTTTGGTCGCCTTTCCAACAAGTGCACATTGCCAGAATTGAGAGCATACAACGCCGTTTCCTCCGATTTGCTCTTCGTGGTCTTAATTGGAGTAATCCTTTGATATTGCCTCCTTATCAAGACCGAATCAAACTCCTCAACCTCAATACGCTGAAAGATCGAAGGGAAATATTTGACATTCTCTTCATTCACCGAATCTTTACAGGTTCCATTGACTGTCCAGCCCTTACCGAATCCATCTTTCTAAATACTAACCCTCGTAACACGCGGAATCCCCGTCTCTTCTATCTTCCTACCCATCGAAACGGCTCCAATGAACCCATTTCCCGAATGCTGAGGAATGTCAATTCTCACTGTTCTAGTTTTGACTTCAACATAAGTACTCCTTGCCTAAAGCTCCGTCTCCTAAACCCTCCAACTAGTTAAGTTCTAGCTATTAAGTTTTAGTCTGTAAGTTAGATTAAGTAATAGCTTGTATTAAGCCGAATAAATGGGGGTTATGCCCCCACCAAAATTAAAATTGGGTCCATTCGCTCTTCATGACCCAACCATCGTAGCCTCGCGTGCGTACTCTTCTAGTTATGTGCTCTTCTAGTTATGTCCATATCTTCTTCACACATTGTCTTTGCATATGGGACCAAAGATCATTCGGAGTACTTTGCTTTCGAAAAGACGAAAGTTTCCTCGTCCACTATCTTTAAGGTATACCCTTCCGCGCCGTTAAGCAGGATTAAGATGATCAAGATCTTATGAAGGGTTACCTTTGTTTTTCTTGAAAAGGTTAAGCTTCTTTATTGACTTCTTAGTTCAGTTTGATCTTCACACTGATGTTGTTTTTGTGTCTTTTTATAAAGCGGATCATATGAAGCGAAGTCCTACACTACCTCAAAGTTATGTCTGTCTTTTGTGACCTTTTGCCCAATTCGTCAATGTTCGGTGTTCTTGTTTGAAGACAACATATACTTTACCCGCATTGAAAATTGAAACTTCTGTTTCAATGCTCTCAAAAGCACCAGATTTTTGGTTAGGGAGTCAAATACATACATAAATACACAACATGTCTTGTGAGGGAATGGAGTGAACCTTTAACTTAATACCGAACGGTTAATCGAAAAAGCGCTTTTCATAGCAATAAATTAACTATCATAGAATTTGCTTATTTCTTGCGAAAGGCGAACTCTGTTTAACTCGAAAGAGTTGGCAAGCGATACCGGTAGAAAAATTGTTTCATGTCTCTGATGGGATTTGAGCCTTGAACTTCCCACACAACATCAGCGCCGCGCCAACCCCCGGCAGCGCCTGTGTGCGTAACCTATGAAGCGCCTCTTTTTTAAATAATTTTCATAAAAAACCAATTAAAATTTTTAGAGAATATTATTAATTGCTAATTTTGACCAAAATAAATTTTCTTCAGTTTTACAATACTTAGATAATATTATCATTAATATCTAAGTGTATAAAACTCTAGAACATTTTGGAATTGAGATACTAAATAGGTAAATCCCGTTCGCTTCTGCTTGCCAATTACTGCGAAAAATAAAACTCGAACTAAATTTGTACATACTTTGTTAATAAAAAGAATTAAAAAAAAAAAAAACAACACGAGTCTAACATTTGCAAGAATATAAACATACTTAAATTATAATATATCCACTCTTCTCGCTTTTTTGTTTGCGAAATCCTTGATAGTTTCATGTGCAGTTGCGGTCAAAATAATAGTAGTGTTAGTAAAAGCAGATTGGTATTTTTCGACTTTGTTATGCGTTCATAGTGAAAAACCGTTACACTTTGATTGTTTTAAATGGTGGAAAAGGATTTCTCCAATATGTAAGAAGACCTCCAAACACCGAAATCCACACTTTACAATCAGGCATGGGCACGTTTTTTCATGTACGGAGTAGGACCCATAAAGCGGATTGAAGGCATTATGGATCAGCATCTCTATGTAAGGATAATGCAGGAACCAGGAAGTAATGCTACCGTATACTGAAGATGAAATGCCACTGAAATTGTCGTTCAGTAAGAAGCAATGGTTCCAGGAAAGTAGAGTAGATGTAATGGAGTGGCCCGTACAGTCTCAGGACCTTAAGCCCATCGAAAAGCTGTGGTGCGATGTAAAAAAATATGTTTCTAGATGCAAACCAAGCAACGACACAGCCCTTTGGGAAGCTATACAGTAATCATGGAGTTCGATAAGCACAGGAGGTGTGGAAACCTGATAAATTCTGTTCAATATATTTGTACTGCTGTTATAGCTTACAAAAGAACATGCAACTAAATACTTATAAAAGGTACGAACATTCAGCCACATATTGTTATAAAAATGTTGACCTAATTTTTCGACTTCGTAATATTTCAAGGTAAATTTTCTAACCACTACTATTATTTTGACCGCAGCTGTATGTCTATACTCTATATGATCTAGTACGGCCTCCTCTATGGATATTGTTGTTCAATTTGTTAATCTTTCCTGACTCATTGTGGAGCGCAGGTAATTTTTTATAAGTTTTAATTTAGAAAATTACCTTTCCGCGCTTTCTACTGTAACTGGCATAGGGTAAACCGTGCTATTGTTGGCACCCCCCCCAATGATTGGCACATACCTCATAAAAGGCTTAAATATATCGGATCTTCAATTTTTTTTATATTTTCTTTTTTAATACTCGGCCCTATCGTGGTAACCGTCGCGTCGGAGCGGAATTCTCTCCGATCGGAGACATTTTGCTTCGTGGTAGTTCTCCGATCGGACGATCCAACGTTCTCCGATAAATTTTAGTTGTGGAGATTTAAGTTTTGGGATTGCAATGCATTGTCGCATTTGTATCAAATTTCTTACGACGACAACTACTTCGAAGCAAAATTGAATCTCCGAAAAAAGATGCGTTGCGGAGAAAACTCCGTTCCGACGGTTACCACGATAGGGTCGACTATCTTTACTTATTTCTGCATAGTTTGTCATCATTTTTATTCCCCCTTAAGGTTGATAGGAAATACAGCTGTCAAAAATGTTGCCTTAATTTCGCGCCAAATTTAAGTTAAACCTTGTGATCTGCACAAGCAAAGCGGAGCGCTTATTGCGAAGGAAAATTGTGGAAAAAAGGTCAATACCGTTGTGAAGTTTTGTTTTTTTTAAATAATTAAACTTCAAAGAAAAGGTAAGTTAGCTTTTCTTAAATATTTCAAGTAAAATATAGTATTTATCAGGGGTTCTAACTATCGGATTGAAATTTCAGGCCTAGGCCAGTGATTGGCGCATGTCAATCACTGGAAAGGGTGCCAATCATTGGGTTGATTGGCACTGTGCAAATCATTGGAATCCATGCCAATCATTAGCAAAAATGCCAATCACTGGGTTGATTGGCACTATGCCAATCATTGGACACGTTGTAAATTACAAATTTGGTAATTCTTACCAATTTTCCTTACAAATCCAATGTGCCAATGACTGGAAAATTGTGCCAATTATTGCGTATGTAATGTAGACATGGATGAACTTTTTATTCATTAATTAATTTTTTATTGTATGAACTAAGCTTCCGTTTACTTTAATAAATAAAAAAAATATATATAAAAAAATTAGAAATCAAAAAGGTGTGAAAATGAATATTTTCTGCTATTCGGAGTTATTATGGCCCAAAAAAGCTGAGATTTCGCTTAAGGTGCCAATGATTGGATGATTCACCCTAGCATAATTCGTAACGCTATGGTAATGTTAGGGCATACAGCTGTCAAATTGTTTAAATATGTAAATTCAACCACATCATTATTGAATTTTTTGAAAAAAGGCTGACATGACATAATTTCTTCACACAAACCATCGGCGTTAATATCCAATGAATCATTTCCGGAAAGTTTTTCCTGTAAACGATGACAGATACATTTAATAGTCTTTGATCTGACGAGCATCATTGTGATTATTCAATAAATTAAATCTTTCATCTACTTGATAACTCTTGGTCTAATTTATAAAAAAAAATCATTAATTTTAAAAGAGGTTCTCGGATCATTTATAGTGTGGTCTTCGTGCTCATAATCAAAACTCTTTGGAGTTTTACGACGTCTTAGGAGTCTGGAACTGGAAGTTTCAAATTCAGTCTCGACGTCTGAATTTTCAACAATTTTTTTGCCATCACTTACAATTTCTTCAAAATATATGTCTGTTCCAATTTTTAGCAAAAACTTTTTTAATTCTGTTAAAGCATCTAAAGCAACTTGCATATTCATATCGAACTCATATTTTCCTCATATTTTGCTGCACACATCGCACACAGGGGTGGCTCTGCCCTGCACAACATACAGGCATGCTAACGAGTAGGCCATAGGCATCATAGACAAATACATATGTAGGTGTTTTGATTCATGGCTTAAATGCTTTTGAACGATAACCAATCTTGACAGCTTAGGAGGTTTTCAAGAAAGTCAGAGTTAGCCTAGAAAAACTCTTCTTCGTTTATTTTTTTAAACTTGAATCAGCTGTATTTCTGAAGATAATAGGGCTGAGATATCTTATAAGTGTCTTGAACAATATTTTTTATTCTTCTTTCTTTTCCCGGGCGGTGTTAAGAGCGTCATGATCTTGAAGGGATCACCCACTTAACTGCTTCACACAACTGATCCACGCCGTGTTGGCCTCAGAATGCGTCGAAAAGCTTCCCGGTCTCTTGGATTGTTCCATGTATGAGGCAACCAAATGCAGATTTCGCTGCAGTTGTTTGTAACAAAAATGTTTCGTTTGTCTGATATTACCTTTTTAATGGGGTTCTCTGCATCTTTACTTTGAATGTGACAATAGCAGCTGAGTCAGTCGTTCTCTATTTTTTCGAAGTTGGTATTTTTCTTTTCATCTCAATCCTTTTTCTGGTTTAGACGATGGGCAACAGAAGTACTCAATTTTCTTTTGTACTAAAACGGTACTCACTATACCTTCTGAGACTTTTACCCATATACATTAAATGCTTTTTGAAGGGATGTTGGATCCTCACTTATGATGGATTCATCAATGATAGGAAACTAAATAGAAGAACAAAAAAGATTAGAGATAGTTTGTATAGAGATTTCAGTCAAGTACAAATTTTGTATAGTTTTTCAGTGGTAAATCACCGGCTTCTTTCTTAGTTCTCTCAAAAGTTGGGCTTAAGCTTGTGAGTAGTTAGTTTTTTAATTTTTCGTCCTCCATACGTTCTGCGAATAAAAATTTTGATTTTTGCTACCATTTCAAGAGTTTGAGTCATTTATTAGTACGCTTTCTCTAAGCTTCTTTGTGAAAAGCTTAGGTCTTACGTTGTATAGTTAGTTTATTGAAGTTTTTCTTAGAATCGCTAGCTATTATTTTCCCATTTTATTAAGTAGCCTACTGTTTCTAGGAGGCAAAGGTAAACTTGACGATTGACTCACTTAAAACGTGTATACGCACAGCATTATTTGTTTCTACCGACCCCTCTCTACTAAATGGCCTCACGTATTCACGTGTTAAAGCTCCCTGATTTCAAGGCTTTGTAAGATCAGCGCCCACTGTGCTCATTAGTTACCTGGCTACTCCTCTCGGGGGTCCCATAGCTCCCTGTGCTCAACGTTTCTGATCGCATTGCTTCTGAATTTAAAGCTATCTGCATATCCTGACTCATTACTAAAGTTTTTCATAAAAAAGACATTTCAATTTGGTCTTTCTATCTTTGCAATTAAATATGACATATCCTCAAAAATAGTTTTATGTAAATTTTTTTTACATAAATCCCCCTCCTCATAATGGCCAATATTAAGTTTATCAAAGCTCCCTTAGCTCACAGCTCTGTATGATCATCGCCCACTGTGCTCAATAGTTCCCTGCGCCTCTTCTCGAGCTCCCATAACTCCCTGTGCTCAACGCCAATGACTGCATTGCTTGATGAACTAATAGCTATCTGCTTCCATTAAACCAAAATTAGAAAAAAAAACATTTTAAACTATCAAAGAAGACACTTCCAATTTGTCGAAATATTCATTTGGAAAAATATCCCTTGCTGATCAACAGACGGAACAAGAACGAAATGACTGTCGCCAAATGAAAAATACAATTGAAGCTTTCAAAAAGAGTATGTGAAGTTTTTGGATTTGCAGGACAGAGTAATGGTTGAGGGTTTTCAAATTCAGAACTGTAGGTAACCTTCCCTCTCAGACGCTTCAATAGTTGGAAACATGTCTAGAAAGTTAATCGCATTCATTTTTCTTAAAAAAAAAACTTTTTTCTTAGCTTCTTTGTGAAAAATTTAGGTTTGACGTTGTGTGGTTGGTTTATTGAAGTTTCTTAGAGCCGCTAGAGTTACAGAAAAAAGCATACATCTAAACCTTAAGAAATGAGTTTCTGGAGCTTTTGGATTGGAAGGATTAAGTTATTGTTCAGACTTTTCTGATTCATAAATCGGAACTGTAGATAATGAAATAGGATTGTTTTCTCTAAGTTCTCTCTCAGTCCACCTGCTAGCCCAGACGTTCGACGTTCGAATCCCAGCAGAGGCAAAAATGTTTTTCAATGGGTCTCGCCTTTCGCGAGGAGTTAACAAGTCCTTCGTTAGTTAATTCACTGACATGAAAAGCGCTTTCTCAATTAGCTGTTCGGAACCGGCAGAAAATTGTAGGTTCCCTCTATTTTCTCACAAGGCATGGTTGTGAAAAATACCACCCTATTTATTTATTTTATTTTTCTTTCTCAGTCTCTTTTCATTGTTAGAAAAGATGTCAAGAAAGTTGAACCACAGCATCTTTAGTTTATCTTAAAGAAAAAGCGTCTTTAATCAGCGAAAACTGCTTTCTTCCATACGTTTCTCATTATTCACTATGCTAATGTATGGTTTTGATCATGGAATACGGGAAAACTTACCAGCTCTGTTTTTTCCACAGTTTTATTTTAAACAGTCTTCCCAAATTGTTTACCAATCTCTGAGGAAGTGGTTCTGGGAATTCTTTGAATAGATCTTACAACAAACTTAGCTTTTCGTTAGGTTATTGTCTTAGGACTACCGCTTTTTTGCCTACTTGCTAAAGTCTTCTAGCATTGAAAACGTGCTGCGAACTGTTTAATGGCTTGACAAGAGCTTTACTTTGGAATGCAAATTTAGAATTATTTTTCTTTCTCTTGTTGTTGTCTCTTTGCTCTTTCCTGTTATTTTTGCTATAAGACTTTAATAAAATCCGCAAAACTTAAATATTTTTGAACTATGACTTCAATTTGTGTAATTCAACCCATTTCACTGCAGAAAAGCGGTAATTTTCCAAATGAATCTGCAGCGTGTATGCCCATACTTTTTTCCACCAGTAAATTGAGTTTTGTGCTGTAAATTTTTTTGTTTAAACTTATAAAACCATTTTTTTTTTTGCTATTATTATTAGTTAGTAGGTAAAAGCAAGACCGAGTAATTTTCAGAAAGTTGTTTTTTTAATTCTTTTATTGTTTTAATGAGAAATTTATTCATTTATTTATTTACTTATTTATTAACTATTTCACCTACGGGCAATGAGCTCAACTGATTACACATTATAACAAAATAGGTTTCAATTTCTTAAAGATAAGTAATACAATTTATTTCGAAATTTATCTCTGGAGAAGGCTAAATCAATATGGCCGCAAATTTCATTAAACTCTCTAATTGATCTTGAAATTGGTTCACTCATGCCATAATTAGCTCTGTGCCTTCATTGAAAAGAAGATTTCTATCTCTCAACGGCCTCTCTGGAGCATTCATATACAAATTAAAGACAACAAGGAAGGACACTTCATATGATAACATAAAATATCTCGAACAAAAACTACGTCATGACTAGTTCTACTTGATTTAAGCGATTGCAAACCTAGAAGATTCTGTCTAGTTGTGAAATTTGGATGAATGCACCATCGCATTTTGTAAAATGCAAACTTCATAAACCTATTCTGAACTTTCTCAATTCGACCGGAGAAACATTGTTGGTGAGAGTTCCAGACGATGTCTGCATATTCTAGGTTGGGTCTTACTTACTTAGTGTGGTATAAAGAGATACAAAAGTGTAGGGGCTAGAAAGTCTGTTGAGTTCATTTTGATAGATCCTAATATTGAGCTTTCAGTTTAGTTTCCTGAAGAGGGTTGCAATAAAGATAATATGAAAACTCTTGAGAGAAAAATCACAAAACATTTCCTGGCGTTAAGATTCAAGCGGTTTAACACACAGCAGCGAGATAGATTATGAAGATCCAACTGGAGTTTTTGGCAATCACTAATAGAGGTTACTTTCAGAAAAAGTTTCAGATCGTCTGCGTACTTGAGGCATTTGCTGAAGTTGACACAGTTAACAATATCATAAATAAGTATGATAAACAGTAGAGGACCTAGATGACTACCCTGTGGAACACCAGAGGCACATTCCATCTGCCTTGAGGTATATTCGTCGATGTTTTTGAACCCTTCTTATGAGGATCCATTGAAGGATGTTTGAGTGATAACTAAATGATTCCAAGTTTGGAAGTAGTATTTTGTGACAAACCGAATCAAATGCTTTGCTTAAATCAGTAAAAATAACATCCACTTGATCTTTGCTTTCATTGGCGTCAACAACGAAAAAAGAGAAACATGTTGAGTTGGTGATTATTGATCTCTCCGAAATGAACCCATGTTGGGTATCACTTATATTATGTTCCTTCACTGGAAATCAAGCTTTTTTTGACAAGGCTTTCAAAAAACTTAGGAAATGTAGATAGTCGGAAGAATATAGAGTACATATATGAACCGCCGTTGACAATTTCTGAATCGGAGATTCCACTCCAAGGCCAGGTTTCAACAATAATAATAATATCGTAGTCTACGTGGGTAGATAGATGAATGGTATAAAACGGGTAGTTTGGTTTGAATTCCACTAACGTCCCTTCTTTCCAAGGTCATGGTCACGTTGATTAATCGTCAACTTATGAAATATCTTGAAGAACGAAAGCTTCATAATGACCGTCAGGACGGCTTTCGTAGTAAACGGTCCACTGGTGATTTGATGGCTTATCTCACCGAAAAGTGGAACCAATCTTCACATTGTTTTGGAGAATGTAGGATTATTGCGCTTGATATTTCTAAAGCATTTCATAGAGTTTGGCATCGGGCTCTTTTATCGAAAATGCTTGCTTTTGATATCGATGAGTCTCTTCTTCGTTTGGTTAGAAACTACCATTCCAACCGTTCAATACAAGTTGTATTGGATGGCTTCAAGACTGAAACTCACTTCATAAATGCTGGTGTGCCATATGGCTTCGTTTTGTCTCCGGATCTTTTCCTCATTTTCATAAATGATGTCTTGTCTGAAACTTCTAATCCACTTAACATATTCGTTTCCAAATTCACGTCCCTGCTCTTCGGATGTGGAGCTGGAACGGTTGCGTTCTGACCTTGACAGCATTGTCACATGGGATCTTAAAAACCGAGTAGAATTCAATGCTTCGAAAACTTAATGCTGTCTCTTGTCGTTGAAGCTTAACATTCCCCCATTGCCATTATCCATGAATGGTACCTGCATCGAAGAAACCGAAAAGCTGTCAGTACTTGCTATTTGTGTAAACGATGATCTTCGTTGGAATGACCACATTTTTTAAGTCGCCAAAAACGCTGATAAATGCTTACGCTTCTTGCGGCAATGCAGGAAGCTCTTCACCTCTTCTGATCTGGCTACGATTTATAAGGCCTTCAACCGCCCAAAACTGGAGTATAACTCCCATATCTGGTCAGGTGCATCTCAAAATCTTTGCGCCTACTTGATAGGGTACAAAATAGAGCGTTCAAATTGATAGGTGATAGTTCAATTGTAGAATCGATTGATTCTCTTGAACATCGTCGAAACGTTACCTGTCTCAGTCTCTTTTATCGCTTTTTTTTTACAAACAGTGCTCTAGTGAAATGGCCAGTTGCATTCCTCCCCTGAAACAATTTAGCCGCAACACCCGCCTCGCTAGGTATGCTCATCAGTTTTACCTTGAGCCCAACACCGGGCGTACAGTCAAGTATAGAGATTTTTTTTTCAGTCGCACCACCCGAATGTGCAATGCTCTACCTGACCCTGTTTTTCCCCTGCAGTGCGAGTCACAAATGTTAAAAAGCATCGTGCATTGGTGTCTCCTATTTTCCTAAATGCTCGCGCTGTGTTTTATAACATTATAAGGGTAGTCATAACCTTGATGGGCGCGTTAATTATAAAGAAAACTTGCATTATCATGATAGAACTAGGCAATCAGCGTTCATTGGCTCGTTCATGAGAATGTATCAACAAGGTACGAGGCCGTTTCAGCTGCTGTTGGGTCGTCGCTTCTTGCTGCGAATAAAATCATGTACCACAGTATGCAAAGGCCAAAAAGTCCTATTGCGTAGTTAATTGTAGAGCTAGAGGTTTCTTCCAACTTTGATTTCGAAAAAAGAATATTCCTTTTCTGGTGTCATGACGAATTTTCGAATGGTATGATTAGATACACAAACTGATGAACTATTTTTTAGAATATAATTGTGTACTTGTGTAAATTGTACACACGTTGATGGAGAAAGACGAGAAACAAAAATTAAAAAAAAAATAGATACAGTGGTGGCCAAAATAATAAGAGTGCATTATTTTCTTTTCTTGTCACAATAGAATCTATGCCTTAAACCATTTTAATTAGAGCAAATCATATATACGAATTTTCTTTGACTTGACTGTAAAATATTTCCAGTGCTACCAACCATTAATGATGGTCACTTGCATTGTTCTGTTAGTTTTACTAACAAATGTCAGATTTGCAAAGGTCAAAAATATAAGAGCGCTGTGTAGAATTGCATTATTTCAGGTCTTTTTCACTTCCGATCGCAATTTAATTATTGAATTTACCGTTTGCATTGTGTTAAAGTGTTTAAATTGCTCCGAGGAAGAACGCCGTTTGATGCTCCAACTAAGCGATCAAGGCAAAATATACAGTTTTATTCCAGATGCTCTTACCGACCTCAATTTGTTGTTGCTAGGGTGCAAAAGCAGCGAAGTCTACAACAACTTTGTTGGACAAAAGGATTGTAAGAGAGGTGCTTAAAAATCGTTTTACAACATCTAGCGGTATAAAAGCAAATCTATCATTGGATATCAGCTCTCCCACGATCGTCAGACGTTTGCAGGATAAAAATTTACATGGTCAAATTGCGAGGAAGGTTCCGTTACTTAGTTCTAAAAACATAAAGCAGCGTATACGATTTGCATAAGTAAATCTTTTATGATCGACTTGCAGAAACTGGCAAAATATTCTTTTTAGTGATGAAACCAAGTTAAATTTATTTGGTTCTAATGGCAGAATTTATGTGAGAAGGATGACCCATGAATGGTTGTACCCTAGGAACACCATAAAACATTAAAACAAATAAAGCTTTTAAGGCAAATTAATTGAAAAAATTGGTTTCACTCTTGCTGAGTAAAAAGACCGTTGCTTAACATTCCTTTTGAAAAGCATTGCACGAATTCATTGTTATTTCCACCAAAAACGTTTCATTCACTACGAATTTTCCTAGTGGAATTAGGTAGTAGGTAGTAGGTAGTAGTAGTAGTAGTAATTACGCTCTGCTATGAATCCCGTTATATTAGTCTGAGTTTTCTCTTTTATGGAATCTGGGGTGAGCTTAGTGTTGCTCGTACATGTAATTTTCTTTGTCCTTTTTTGCAGTCCTGTCATAATACTCGTACTTTTCTACTTTTAATCATAATTTACAATATCGATTGAAATTTAAGTGTTGTAACGGTTGCATCAGAAGACATCTCAATAAGCAAATCGCTTTTACTATAGACTTCGAATCTAAGTAAATTTGTCCTATTAATTCACAAGGCGCAAGCAAATTGAGTGCCTAAGACTCTTAGAAAGTCATCCATATCAAAAAATAAGCACACAGCTCATGTCATTCCTTCAAATGCAGTCTCATTGTCTTTCTTCCACTCGCCAATGCGGGTTTATGTAATGAAGTCGTCTGGAAAGTGCATCTCATTCAATAACAACAAGGACCATGAACCATAATCAGAGGCAATTTATCATTTTGAGTGGAAAAGCAAATCTATTTTGTACAGAGAAGCCTACATAGCACACGTAGGTACATTACAATGCAACCAACTAACCAACCAACCAGCAACCACTCCTTTACTTTTTGTTTAAACAAAAAAAATCTAAACAAAGCGTCATAATTTTGTTTAGAGATCGACCGGACCGGACATACCTAATTAAACCCACATAAATATCAGTTGGGGATGGATGAAGACTGAAGAGTGAAGAATCATGTGCCATACAGTTCCGGAGGTGTTTGTTGTTTTATGTTGTGGTTGCTTGTTTTTGTTAAACATTCCAATATATTGCCGGCATTTCAAAAATTCCACCCTCTATATATAAGTACTGGAAAAAGATTAAATAAAGTAAATTCACTTCAAGTAGAACAAGCAGCTATGAGAAAAAAAAAATTGCTTTGATTGGGATGAATAGCGCAGCGATGCATCTTAAATTGAAACTTACAATCTGTGTTCTGATGCGTGTGGGTGTGTCTTTCGTTAGAAAATTCTGAGTACAGACATTACTTCTGATGCGAAGGAAGTGCCATGAGAAATAAGATTTCAAATAGAAATTCTTTTCAAACTTTGGCGTCGGTCGCCGTTCATGCCTAAATCCAGATGCAGGAATCAGTTATGATCAGATTCGAAACTACGTCAGCAATTCTCAGTAGCCAGCTGAGCAACAACAACAGCAACAAAATAGCACCTTGATTTGTGGCACCTACATACCTACTTGATTTGATTTAACTACTACTACTACCGTGTGAGCACATCAGACTAAACACTGATAGAGTTCTTAATTAAGTGATGCTGATAAGTCTGCTTGATGATGTGCCAAACAAATATCAAACTATTGAGCATTAAGAGCTGCGGCTAGTGCTGATTGCAATGTGTTTATAAATTAGTTAGCTCTTAGGAACTACATATGTTTCGTCAGTTCAGTGTAACATGTACATAGAACCAGGAGAACATTATGTTCTTGGCTGTTAAAAGGATACTGGAAGTATTACGATTATTGGCAACTCATATGTAAGACATCAAAGCCTTGCGCAAACCGGACTGGCCTTTGATTGCAATCCGACACTTCGCGTAGATTTGTGCCAGCGATAGGTCGTTCTGGCTTACGTAGAGTTCAATCAAATTTCCTGTTGGTAAAGGCGGGCAAGGTGAGAATATCTACATTCACTTTCGTATTTGAATCATCAGACCAATAGCTGTTCTATTTTTGTACGTCTTGAGCGTTCAAAATCGTTCAAGTGAAAAGAATGTAGTACTGGAAATCATTACATTGTATTTTATACAATAAAATTAACTGCTTCAAATCTTTTGACTATTTCAAGTCATTTGACTGTCTTAGCATTTTGATTCCTTCAAGTCATTTGAGCCCATCAAGTTATTCGTTCACTTCAAGTCATATGATTGCGAAGCCATTCGACTACTTCCAGTCATTGGAACTACTTCAAGTCACTTGACTGCTTGAAGTCATTTGACTGTCTGGAGCCATTTGACCTCTTCAAGTCATTTGACTGCTTCATAAGTCATTTGACTGACTAAAGCCATTTGACTATTTAAAGACATGATATTTGACTGCTTCAAGTCATTTGACTGCGCTAAAAGTTTCATTACGACTGTGCAATCTTTCGACATTATTTACTTTTAGCTTCTATTTCTTTCTTTCTTTTTGACCAGATAAAGAATGCCGTTGTGGAGCTAAGAAAACCTCCTATTGGTGATGAGACTCCTAACTCTTTTAAAAATCAATATGGTATCTCATCTGGCACAGCGATTCTCTCTTTTTTTGGAGCTCTTAACTGCCTCGCTAACTTCGTCGAATATGATGGCGGGTGTTTCCGTTAAGTTCAGCTTCTGGAAAGTGTTGTCACTCAAAGCGAACCTAATTTCACATTCCTTACACTTCAAGGTTGGCAAAGAATTTCATTAATTGAATCAAAATGCAAAGTATTAAAAAAACCACAAAAATTCAACCAACCGGTTATTCTGCGAAAAAAGTAAATTCATTGATAACACGTTATACCATCAAAAGAATTAATGTCGGGCCTTTCATACAAATGAAATTGTTACGTCAAAAATCATTTGTTGAATAGATTGGAAAATATATTCTCGCACCAACGGCAAAAGAAACTTAAAACTTTCAGAAACAACATTGTAAAATATTGCATTACCCATCTTCTTCTCTTTGTCTTTGTTAATCCTGAAAATTTTAACGTTTGTATGTAAGTATAAGCAGTGGTGTAGATAGCTATACGCTATGGAGGGGAATGGACCTAGTTTGAAGTTTTACTAATTTAAAAAAAAAACAAATAACAAGACTTCATTGAATTTACTATGTATGAAGGCCATACATAATACCATACCATTCCAACGATCCTGCAAACACTGTAACTAAAAAAGACAGAAGAATGTCACTCCATTGATTGTTCTTCTTTGTATTGTTTTTGACGTTAAAACCGGCAGTGTAGCCGGTGAAAGGATCTCTGTCTGTCCGGCTTTCTATGTTACCGTCTACCACCCAAACTACTGAATCGATTTAAATGAAATTAGGTAGAGAGATAGTCTAGAACCTGAGGACATGGGCTGTACTATATTACCACGGGAACGTAAACGGGAACTTAGGAACTACAGCACTGATTTCGATAATTCTTCAACCGTTAGAATGCTACACTATCAACGTTAAAATAAGCTTTACTTCATCCCCATATTCCAACGGAAACGGGAGTCCTTACATTATATTATAAGTGGTGCAAAAGTAGCTTTGCCTGTCCGTCTTTCTATGTTACTCTCCAAACTACTCCAAACTACTACTGAATTGATTTGAATTAAATTTTGTACAGAGATAATCTAGAACTTGAGGAAGGACATAGGCTATATTTTTTATCCCAATATTCCCACGCAACACGAACATAGATGAGAACTTTGAAAATACAACACTGATTTCAAAACTTCTTCCATCGTTAGAACGCAACCGGGGATAGTGTAGTGTAATATAAACCTTAGCCAATCCCAATATATCCAATGGAAACGGTCACCATATTAAATATTCCCACGGGAACGTCAGTCTTAACTAATGTTACAAGTCCGCAATTAAATCGGTCTGTCTTTTTTTCTTAATTATTATTTACTGCCCAAACTATTGAACCGATTTATATGAATTCTGGTACAGAAATAGTCTAGAACCCGAAGATGGACATCCTTACTAATATTACAAATCCGAAATTTGTGTTTCTTTGTTCCCATCTCCCGTCCAAACCACTGATCCAATTTAAATGGAATTTCGTTCAGAGATACCTTAGGATGGGGCTATATAAGAAATCTCTATATTTCCACGGGAACGACACCGTTGACGGGAACCTTGAACTGCTGGATCGATAAGAGTTCTGTCAGACTGTCGAAAACACAGTTGACCTCCGAAGAAATGTGAATCTTGACCTTCAAATACATAAATATTGGCAATCGGGAATGGCTGTGGGAAAGGTCGATGTCGGTTGCCGACTTATGAGGTAATTTGCCATATAAACAAGTAAGTTATGTTTGACGTGGTTGGGGATGTTCTCGAACGTCTAACAGTAAACAATATTATGGGCTCTGAGCAAGTCACATCATTCCCTATAGAGTTTCTCAATTCCTTAAGGTTACCTGAAGTGGCAGCAAGTTGGTGTTCCAGTGCCAATAATGAGAAATATAAAATTGTTCACAGCTACAAATTACACATCTAGGATGCGGCACTATAAAAGTTTTATTAATGACTGGAGCGGCAAAAGGAGAAAACGTTTTGATTCCCCGTATTCCTTTAATTCCCACTGATATTTCATTTCAGTTTAAAAGAGTGCAGTTTTCTCTGAGACCAGTATTTGATATTAGTATATGAATAAAGCTCCCTGAGTCTGTTGTATAATACTGAGCAAAAGATCTTGTATTTAAAAATGAGATTCCTCTATAGTTTTTTGGATCGTTAAGATTGCCTTTTTTATGTATCGGGAAGATTATGGCTTTTTGAAAGCTAGCTGGAACGTCAGCTGTCTCAAAAATTCTGTTATACTCCAATGTTAGCAGTCGTATGAATTTTTTTCTCTACTTTAAACCGAAGGCTTCGAACGATTCTTTTGTCGGTTCACTATTCTCTTATGTTTAACGTCAATATCAAGGACATTAGCTACAACACTTTCGAAAATAAGTCATCTTCTACCCGTATAATTTCTAGTTGATCCCATAAATCTTTGGCGAGATCCATAGCTTGGAGCAAGTCTAAATTCACTCTTTGATTTTTAAGTTCTTTTCGTCACTGTTTTTATTTGGTCAAGAGTCTCGAACACAAACGAAAATAGCTCCTCAAAATCTTCAACTACTTGATATTTTGATATCCTGCGAGTCAGATTCAGCCTTTTTAATGTCTATTTTTGTGGAGTTTCTTCGCTTTCGCTTATTGTTTTTTGCAGCATATCTTTTCTTTTCGGTATATTGAAATAACTGCAAACTGATGCAATTGTTGTTATGCAGTCTCTAATGGCTGGTATTTTGCTGGAAACAGATATAGCAAGGTTCAAAAAATGTGCTGCACAATGGACGTACAGACCATGCGGAGCAAACTTTTGGCGAATAATTGCCTGAACACCATTGTATCGACAAGACATATTGCTTGCTCCGTCCGTCGTACCATTGACCGATCAAAAAAGAAATGGCCAGATCACAATTTTTTCCACTATAAATTTTGCAAGAGCATCACCTGCATTGTTAATACAGTAATGTTTGGTGAACTGCTGTATTAGAGACTTTAAGAGAATAGATTTTATTCATACCTGTCGTTGAATATCGATATAAAAAAAGAAATTAAAAAAAGTGATTTGCCGAAATAATAATTTCTTTCAGATGAAGTTGACTTTGTTTTTGCCCCGTAGAATGTAGGCATAGAATCATACAACCCTGTGAGTACCTACAAATAAGACTTAAGAGACTTAAGACACGTAGGAAGTAGATAAATTTCAGAGTGTGTTTCCATAACTTAATTGCTTCATGACTGATTATGTTGAGCAATTATCGCTCCCAATAGGGGAGATATATCCCCCTGATCCTTCCCCTCCTATCTACGCCACTGAGTATAAGTACCTTTCTGCATATCTTAATGCTATCGGAAATAACCGAATTCAGTTCAAACAAGTTATCGGTGTGATTATATTAATTTTTTTTTTTCTTAAAAATCCCCACGCATACGACCAAACTCGTAACCGCAAGACTATGTAATTTGAATGTACCTACAGGCTACAGAAGCTCAGCTTCATTTCTATATGAGCCCAGTGAGACAATGTGCGCTTTTGGCCGGTCCAAGTTCCATTTACATATTTTGCCCCATGTTTCTTTGTGATAACAATTAGTGTCAGAGAAAAATAAATGGAAATGGGGAGTAAAAGAATAATAAAATTGAAGTCACTTTGGAGAAGATTGAATTTTAGTATCGAAAGATACTTTTTTCAAGTTTTCAATGGAATGAGCATCAACCTGTGCCGGATTTATATATTCAATGAGCTTAAATTCCTTTAAATCCGTCGTCTATTGCATGAAATAAATATGTGCATTTGTAGGAAGGAAATCACTTAACTAAATAAGAATTAATCACGTTTGAGCTTGCCTCAGTCTTTTTAAGTATAATTTGAAAAAAATCGCATTAAGGTGTTTCGCCCTGTCGACAAGACAAGGCTACATGGAACAGTTCATTTCTAAGAAGCTGTCATACTTCGACCTTGAAATTGATGAAAAGATGGTGTGCGTCGGTATCGATCGATTGTCGATATGCTCTAAGGCCGCATTGATATGGAGAAGGACCTATCAAGTTGCTGATGAGGAGGTTCAGAAAGAAGATAGTGTCTAACACGCGACCTTAAGAAGACTTATTCCTCTATGATTGGCGCAATTGTGAAGATCTGACTTTTTAGACATCTACACCTGCAGCTTTATTTGGTTTAAGCTTACATCTTGCAAACTCAACTTTCTAGGTCGGGGGGATGGCGTTCTTAACCAGGATAAGCATATTCTGCCTGGATTGCAGAATTTTGTCCTTATCGCCGGACGTTAAGCAGTCAGGCTTGAATTCAAGGTTTGCCATGGTCTCTTTACCTTTTGATAAAATTTTCGTTGCCTTCGGTGTTGGGTGTCCATTTTAGATGACAGCATATACTTGGTCTTGCTGTCATTGACCACTAAACCCATCTTCTTCGGTTCCGTCTCAATGCTCATAAACGCGCAATTGACATCAGGCTGCGTTCTTCCAATTATGTCAATATCGTCGGCATATCCGAGTAATTGGACGGATCATTGAAAGATTGTGCCTTTTGTGATGAAGTGGGAGTTTTGCATTATTTTTTCCAGAACGATGTTGAAGACGTCGCATGACAGTGCATCGCCTTGCCTAAAACCTTTTTCGACATCGAATGTATCGGTGAGATCTTTCCGACCCTGATGGAGCAGCGTGCGTCCTCCATCGTCATCCTACACAATCAGACAAGTTTGGTAGGGATGCCAAAACTAGACATGGCTCTATATAACTCCTCTCTATAGATGCTGTCATACGCAGCTTTAAAATCGATAAAAAGATGTTAGGTATCGATTTGAAGCTCCTGTGTTTTTTCCAAGATCTGCCGTCGTGTGAAGATTTGGTCTATGGTGGACTTTCCTGGTATAAGGCCGCACTGATAAGGACCTATCAGGTTGTTGGTCATTGGCTTCAGACGCTCACAAAATACGGCAGAGAGGATCTTGTACGCGATGTTAAGAAGACTGATACCTTTGTAGTTGGCGCAGTTCAGAGGGTCTTCTTTCTTGAGGAGAAACAATGCTGGGGTTCCATTCATCGGGTATGCTTTTTTCCAACCATATTTTGGTTGGTCGGCTTAAAACCCGAGGCTGTTGTTTTCACCTTTTGGTAAAACTTCCGAACCTCATTCCTGCTGTGGCACTTTTCTATCGCGCGCTTCTCATGCTCTCTCTTTTTTCGTCTAAGAAGCCGGTGTTCGTCTCTCCTCTTCTACTCGTAGAGCTCGTGAGCAGTTCAAGGCTTTTTGTGCAGCGTCGCTTTGTATGCTTCCTGTTTAGCTACTTGCCGGCATTCGTCATCAAACCAAGGGTTTCGTTATGATGGCCGTGTGAGACCCAGCACTTCAGAGGTGGCATCTCTGATGGCTGATTGGCAGTGCTGCCACTGGTTCTCTATACTTGATGCTGGCGGCACATGACTTCTTAAGAGGTTGTCGGAAAAGGTCTTGGCGATCTCTTGCGATTGTAATCGTCCAACGTCGAATTCTCTCACAGTATTTCCTTGTTTCGGCTTCGATCGGGATAACCGCAGTCGTACCTTGGCTACAACAAGGTAGTGGTCTGAGTCAATGTTGGCCCCTCGTAATGTTTGGACATTCTCTTAACTGGAGAAATGTCGTGATCGCAATGTGGTCAATCTGGTTGACGGTTGATTGACCAGGAGATTTCCATGTCGCTTTGGGGATATTGAGGTGCTGGAACCGCGTATTAGCTACCAGAACGTCTCGCCTTGCAGCAAAATCGATCAGCCCGCACCTAAGTCGCCATAAAACATACCGCAGATTTTCATCCTTATACCCTGCCCATTCCATCGCACTTCTTGGTAAATCTGATTTGCAGTAATTTATTGCTTCCGTGCACCACGTAGTTCGTTAAGTACCTTACGTTCCACGTGCAGAACCTTAGGTCTTTGTCCCTTTTTGCCAGGGTCAAATCGAGTTCGAGTCCTCCGAAATCTTCCTATAATGTCCAATACGGATTATTTTCACATTCAGGATTGGCATCCTGTTTGCTCCTTAGTTATGGTTTTTTTTGTAGGTGCACCTCACCGTTCGGTTTTGTTGCTTTTCAGTTGTGCTGATTTAATTGTTGTTTATTGGAAATAGACACAGTTTAAACTATTTCTGCTTAAAGTTTCTGAGCTTCATTTGAGATTTGAACTTTACTGTCTGTAAGAATTCAAAGGAATTGCTGCAGGATTTCAAAGGAAGTAGGTACCTATAGTTACAGTTTTTGTTTCAAATGCTTCAGCCGGTCTCATGTCTTTAAACCATATGAGGACTTTAAATGTTCGCTTGTCTTGTATTCTTAATGAGGCCTCGGTCACTCTCTTTTTTTATTTTTCAAAAAACCGCAAAGATACGACCTTTTGTTACTAAGCATGTCGCCTAAGTGGCACCATGTGTTTATTACTTTTCCAACAATTAAGCCTCAAACATTTGCCTATTGAACATTTTTAGCAACGAAACGTCACGAAATACATAAAACAAAACAAAATAATAGAATAATAGTAACACTCCTGGGTGGTGTTAATCTCAATTTCTTATTCTAGAGCAGTTGCACTGTACGTCGTAAACGTGACTTTGCATACACATCAACAATGCACAAGCCGTACTTTTGTATGAAGCGCTATAAGCCACTCAAAGGTGTGTGCAATGCATGTATCACGTCGCCGTCGTATAGTTTGTGACATAAATGCCCTCAGTTCATGTTCCCAAATGTAACTCTCATTTTTCAGCCCAAGACGTTTGACAAAAATGACAAAAAAAGGGAAAAGGAAAAAAGGAAAAGAAAACTCTTCCAACATGTGAATCTGAATAAATTCCATATACCGCATGTTGCTGCATGTGCATATTGAAGGTAGAGAGGTAGGTTCTTACAAAGTACCAACCCAACTCAATTAACCAATGAAACACTCATCTATTACATCAAAGCCTGCCGCCAAGCACAATAAATCATCATGCATTTTGATGGCTCTCACAAATTACCCGATGAATATTAAAAAAACAAAAAAACCACAACATTTTTCCCAACTGACTCATCTTGTATTTTAACAAAAACAAGAAAATCAAAGAAGGGAAGTTATATCGTTTGGTTAATTCAAATGCAAATATCTAAAAGTGATTCACGTGTTTTTTTATCTTCTTTTGAATCAAAAATTACGTGGCAACTGCGGCAACTAATGTAAATATTGAAATTCTTTCCCTCAAATGAGCTTTTCCAAAAGATTTGAATGAAATAAAATGCTAGGTTAAAAGAAGCCACCACCACCACACACACTGATTATAAATCAGGTAGGAAGAGTCGATGTATACAAATTCTGTATTTATGAATGAGCAATATAGAACTCGAAGAAATAACGTAAATAAAAACAAAAACACTTTACGATAAGACTCCACTCGACTCATTGTTTCACAACAAACATCAACCTCCTACAGTGTGATCAACATCCATGTTCCATGCTTTTGAAAATAATGCTGTAGACACAGGCACAGGCATACACAACAGGGCATAAAAACAAATTCGTGTTGAGTTACAAAATTTCTCTTCGTCACACAGCATATATCCTATTGACACGACGTCAGGTCAGGGCTGCCATCCACTTTTTTTCTTTCAATCAGTGTTTAAAAAACAGATGGCTGTGACTTTGGGGTAGGATAAGCGTGTTAAAAATTGGTAACATTTTTCTTGTGGTAGGAAAATAACACTGAGTTTTTGTGTTTAGTTTTCGGGTGGTAAAGTGTACCAGCATAATGTTGGATTGGAACATAAGATCCCTTACATATAACGTGGCTAGAGTTGGATAAAGTCTGAGGAAGGGATGGCGATTAGCTGTCGTTTTTGGCTGGCATGATTTCTATATGCAGAATTTGTCTTTGTCGGTTGGTCATCCTGCGCATGAGAGAGCTAAAAGGAATGTTTATAGATTCTTCCCATTAAATTTCGTGGATTATAATGCTGTTCTTTCTCGCCATTGAATTAATGGCTGACGATTAGAATGAAGCCCGTTGAAGATGTGCTAATAAAACCCATTTCTCCTTTTGACCAGTGGCTAGAATTGGTGCAAAGCATAAGGCGAGAGATCACGATGCTCATAATGTCGAAAGGGAAGAAAATTAAGAAGTTTTCCCAAACCAAAGCGTTTTGCATTTGCTGTATCGGCGGCGGAAACGCCGATGCCAGCGACAGTCTAATGTCGTTTTCCATTGTTTTCACTCGGGGAAGCACTCATTTTAAAAACCAATGGAATACCCAAAATTGTTTCAATTCAGTTTAACGTAATTGCGTTTGTGTGAGTGAAACACCTATGGCCTTTAAAAATATTCCTTGAAAAAAAATTTTTTTTTTTACATTTCAGTAACATGTGTTAGTGCTTCTTGAGTCGATTCTCACTTCAAATCGAGGAGTGGCTGTCACTTCTCAGAATCATGAGAAGCCATCTTTTTGCACCAATGGAACGGTTTGAGAATGCTCCTGGACGCTCCTGGACGTAAGTGTATGAAAACGTTTGCTTTTGTTTGTTACTTCAGTGTAGGTATTCTCATATGACACTGTATAGCTTAACTGTATAATTTAAATTTGCTGCTGTTGCAAAATCGCTTCGGTTTTGGAGGTCATTTAGTTACTTAGTGCTTACTTTGGAGGGGACTTCGATTCCGTCCGAGTTGATGTGATGCTTCTGCTGGTTCTAACTGAGCAACTGCACTTTTCACCAGTTTTTATGATGCTGTCGCATGTGTGGGGTGTCACTATCAACTTTCCGGACCAATTATACTGCGGCCCATTCAACTATTTAGTTATTTTTGATACAATTTTTAAACGCCAAAAAAATGAAAAAAGAATATGATATAGATTTTTCCAACTGCCTTCGGCTAACACTTTTGAGTTTCGTTCAACTTTCCCATTTACTCCTACGTCCTTAAGCATTCCGGTGAAGGAACTTGGAGCATTCGAATATATGTAGTAGTATTGTAGGATCGAGTTTCATAATTTTTTCCCTGATGATTCGAGCAATTTGCGAATCGTAGTCGATAATAAAGTTATTGCATTCTTTTGCTTTTATCGGAATCCAGAATGCTGTGCAATAGAGCTCTGTTTTACTTGACTGTTTTTATGGTTTCCCAGTTGTACAGAAGTCTCTGGCTTCTATTCATACATTACGAAATGTAATGTATGAATAGAAAAAGCATCCCGTGCTGCATAAGCATAAGGCTGTTTAGGGCAAAAGTGATGTCATACCAGAACTTAAGAAGTGGCTAAAAGAAATTCAAAGACAGGGAAGGACTTGGCAATAGCCGAGTTCACACTGTACAATTAGTTGGAAAGACTTCGTTCAATGGAAGTTGGATGGTCGGATGAGTTTGCGTTTACACTTATCAAGCTTGTGGTCCAACTTTATGTCACGTACTCTTCCGCTTCGTCCAACTTCTAAATTTTCAAAAATATTTGAAAACCATCCAACAAGTTGGCCAAGTGCTCGTCTGAGGGATCACACTGTCAAGCATTGGTCGTTCAAGCCAAAATCTGTCTAACTAATTGTACAGTGTGAACTCGTTTTATGAGGTCAACCCCCTAGACATACTCAAACCCATTCAACCACAGAAGATTGTTAGTTTCGAGTTCAATTCAATAGCTGGAGAACTGTTCTACAGCTTCACAATAAATTTCGTTCAAATGCGACAGGCCCAGAACTGCACAAGTACAGAACACTATAATCTAATCAAATATAATCTAGAGTTGCTATGGATGTTGGAAAAACCTTCTATTGAGTTGCTACTCAAATGAGGAGGAATGGGAGTTTGTCAAATTTAAAATTGTGCGTCTTATACAAGTTAACAAGCCATTTGAACATTTATGCCAGGCCAAAGTATTTTTTTTTTTCTTCCAATTTTCTGTACCTGAGTGTTTTAAAAGCAGTTTCCAACCAATCCCGACATTTTTTTCGTCATGACTGTGTAATTCTTACGGTATTTGTGTGTCGCACGTTTTCGTAGTAAGAAAATATTTGTTGAAGCCACGTCGTACGAAAACGTAAAGTTATCCTACGGCCACGTAAGTTAAACCAAAATATTCACCAGAAGCCACACATTCAACCCATACAAAATCCAATATACTGTCGCACATAAAAGTACGACATGGCCTGTTAGGTGTCGCACGAAAATTTGCGACGCGGCTTCTAAAAAACTATGAGGTGTCGCACGAAAACGTATGACACGGAATTCAAAGTGTTGAACTGACTTCGATGGAAAAATTTAGTTCGCCCAAAAAAATAAGAAATCTTTTCAAATATATCGAAATCTCGTCCCATATCTTCGATTTGCAACTTCTAATTCAACAGCACTCGGCGGTGATTTCTGTACAATAAGCCTTTTTGACCGAGAAAGAAAAATTAACCCTGGTTTGAGTTCCTTAAGGTTCATTTTATTGTGACGGGAGGGACAGTTATGCTCATTTTTCGCCTACACTTTGTTTCATTTCTGTCAAACGGCAACGATTTACGTACTCAAGAATTTTTTTTTAGCATTTTTAGGATTTTATTTCAATAGAAATCGCTGTATAGTAAGAATAAATTCTTATAATATTATAGGTAGTCTTAAGTTACAATTATTATTAAAGACTTATTTAAAAATTATAATACAATATTAAAGGGATGGGAAGAAAAGAGAGAAAAAAATCAAAGTGTTTCAAAATCGTGAATTTTCTTATATTATATATATGCAAATTAAAATCAAGTGACATTTCATAAGGCATTTTCACATACTTGAATAGTCATTCCATACTGTCTCATCAAAAAGGTATGAAAATATCATCATTATTATGAGAAATTGCTGGCAAAAAAAAAGTGTGACGTGTGGGACATCAAATTACCTCTTCTTTGCGAGTTGACTTAAACCATTCGCAATAGGCAAGAAACTATGAAGCTTTTTAATTTTGTATGGTTCCAGATATTGTACAGATTAAGTTTTTGTATAATTTAAGCAAATATCTCGTAAAACAAAAATGATATGCTTCTCAATGCTTGTGACGAGTGGGACAGTACTTTTGTGACGCCATACTAGTGTGCAAGGCTTGTAGGGGGGAAATGACATTCCCGCATCAAGACATGGTTGTAAAAAATACACCACCTAAGCGGTTCTGTTGTATGTAAAAAATAACTTAAATCTCAATCACATACTCATCCTCTCTTTGGCCACTTTTCTGTTTTAATCATAAAAAGTGTTTTCGTGCGAGGAAAAGTATTTGGGATTTATTTATGTTGTAACGGCAACCCTAAGAGCAAGTTGGTTCCACATTCGGTTTGATGCTACGCTCGCAATGTTACAGATGCTAGTTTGCTTACTGAACTGGTGAGCAACGTGTGACCGACTGCGACTGTTTCTTCAATTCTGGTTGCGAAAGACATCGCCGTGTATTATACGTACGTCCGCGTCGTCATGTCATCACTAAAATAATAAATAAATAAATGAATGAGTTTTATTCTGTGTTCTCGTTTTGCCATTAGAAAATAGATAGTGTGTTTGTACCTTGAGAAACAAACTAAAAATAATAAAGTGCCTACATCTTATACCTACCTAATTAATTATAAAGTGGAAGTGGAAAGAAAAAGCAACAAAGCGAACACTAAAGACTCATTATCATTAATATTGCAAAGTTATGCCTACGAGTGAACCTGAATCTGAATCTGAATATATTCGAATAACAACACTAATAAAACTGAAACAACATAAATTATTCGTTAGCACGTTGAAATTAAAATTTGGTTTTCTGGGACAACAGGTACCTATAAAGCAGCAATGTTGTTTGTTTGTTTTACACTTTCAAAAAATCTATCTGCGAACGCTTTTTTTCGATGCGAGTTTATTTAAGGCATGCTCTGCTGTTGTAGTACCAAAAACCAAAGAGCCTAAAATATAAAAAAGAAAATTTGAATTTTTTATGAGTCAAGTTGAGATGGGATTTACATTTATTTGAACCTATAGATATTTATGTGTGCAAACACGTTCGAAATACAAAAATTCCAAAAATACAAAAATATAAAAATTTTAAAAACTACCCACCGGAAATTTGACGAGTTTACTTTTAGTACAACAACAATAAGCCAACAGCAGCATCAGCGCATGTAAAAGAGTGAGAGTGTTTTGTGAGTGTGAGTGAAAAGTGAATGAGAATGGGCTCAACGTCAAAGAATTTTTTAAAATTAAGAAAAAATCTATTCGAAATAAGAGAAATAAAAAATTTCAAAACCACAAAGTTCAAACAACGAACAAAAAAACATCAACAACGGTTGCCTTTGCGTTCTTCATTTAAATACAATCATCGCCATCATGATGATGATGATGATGGTGGCCCCCCTTCCATTCAAGCTACTTCACTTTTTAAAAATAATTGTTGTTTACGGATAAGCCAAATAATAATGGAACTACCATTACCATCGTTGATGGCGGCATCGGCATCGGCATCAGCAGTGCTGGCGGTTGTTTTCACAGTAGTTACACATGTTGCATCTGCATTGCAACTACTTCTAAACGCTGCTCATTTAAAAATGTCCTTAATCATTGTCTTATTACTATCGATTGTTGCAAGTGATCATCATCTAGCCGATTGTCAAGAGATCCTTGAACGTGATAATTCAAATTTATTTTATAGTCAAAATAATAATTTTAGTGAAAATATTTTACAATACGTAGTAAGATCGAAACAAAATGTAATTAACAAAAGGCTGATAGATGATAATCAAAGTACAATCAATTCTAACATAATCAATACATCACACAATCCACGACGAAAACTAAGAACCGCAAGGACATCGAGGGTGACAGACACAAGTAGTAGTACCCATCAAGAAGGATCTTATTTTTTTCATAAAAACAATAACAATAACAACAACAACGAATACATATCACCTAAAACATATGGAAATCAAAGTATAAGGACAACGAATTTTTTATCCAATTTTACTATGGAAGCAGATGAGAACCAACAGTTGCTTCAGATTGTCATGGAGGGTTTGGGATTAACAAAATTGCCAGACTTTAACAAGGTGAGTTCAAATTTCAATCTCCTTTTTTCTCTTTTTGTAGTTGTAGTAGTAGAAATTAGATTTTCTTAACATTGAAACAAAATTTTCCAATAGTTGAAGGCGTGAGAATAGAAAAAATTTGTGAATGGCAGATATCAGGGCAGAAAATGTTCATTTTGTTTATTTGAACAGTAGGTAATTGGTCTAAGGCCCTTAAGCGGGGAATACACGATACAATTATCGTACCGATTATCGTACATCGCATGATATGATTGTATCGTGTGTCGCAATAGGTTTGTTCGTTGAAGCCCTGGGGTTGCCCTAGGGTCGCCACAAAGCGTTTTTTGAGAATAACCTAAATTCGCCCTGAATGTCAAATTGAGTGTTTTTTGAGCCAAAGGTTTGCCATAGGTTTTCCCCCAACTCGCCCTAGCTTTTTGCAGTGGCGATTTGAGAGCTGTCAAATGGCGTGTATTTTTATTTAAATGACAGGGATGTGTGGTGATTCGTATGGTTTAGCGTTTTTTGAGGACTGGAAAACCCAGGTTTTTTTGACAACTCATGGGGTTCTCAAGAAAACCAGGGTCAACCCTGGGGAAAGTTCAACGAACCTAATGTCGAATGCTTCGACGCTTACGACGCACGATTGCATCGTGCATTCCCCGCTTTACAGTGAGTAGCTAATAGAACGTTCCTCTGAAAGCGACCTTTTTAGCGGGCCTTATTTTTTGGATACAGATTTTTAGTCGCGACAATGAATACATAAAACAGGCAATCTTCGGAAGTACTCAAGAACAGCTCCAATTTTGATGTTGTTTTTTTTTAAATCTTGTTTTTTTAAATTCTTTAAAATCAGAAACCTCTTGGAGTGGGGACGATTGTTTGAACAATATCTGTGATCAGTAGCGTAGCATGGGTGGCATCTGGGGCGGCAATTATGGTGTCCCCCAGAATGTAAAATAATAAAATAAATGAAATTCCGCTATTCCATTATTGCGATTTCTTGATTTTAATTCAAATAAAAAATTAAAAAAAAGTGAGAACCAATTAATGTATTGTATATATGTATCAACATTGTTAAAAAAACAGAAAAAATTAATAAAACGTCTTCTTCCTAGCTTTAAAAGCAGAAAATTTGCTGATAGCGTCATCCAAATGTTTTCGCTGGGTCGACTTATTTTCAATTGTTAAAATTCCCAAATTGTCGAACCTCCTTTCCGTCATTGTTGCCCGCATTTTATTTAGTTTAGGCTTACTAAGACTCCATTCACATGACGTAACTGACACACATATTGTCATAAACATTTTTAATGCGACAATGAGATCCGGAAAAGATTCTGCAAAGTCCCATACAAGGATGGATTTCATAAAGTCTAAAGATAACCAATTAGATGTTGTCACTTTAGCCGCTTTCAAATGACTTCTTTTATCTCTGAACTCTGAGAAAAGTTCTGACTCTGACACTCTGACTCTGAAACAGCTATTTTCAAATCATTGATGTTTGCTAAAAGTAAAAAATTCACCTGTACAACTTAAAACAATGGAGCCACCTCTTTAATAAACTCTGTTCTTGTTCAAAGTTCAGTGATGAATCGGTCAAGTCCCTCGAACATGTCTTTCCGTAGTTGAGCGCTTAGAGAAAGTCTTGCATGAGCTGCCAACTCACCAGCCATTCGCTTTCTACAACGAATTCTCGTTTCTGCTGGAATATCGTATTTCTCCAATGTTCTTATACCAAGGTTAATTGCTTCTTCTACGATCTATAACGCCATAGTATATATATACTCCTTGGTAGCTTTTGGGTGTCACCGCCAAATGGGTGACACCCGGAGCGATCCGTCCCTTCTTTTCTTCGCCACTGTCTGTGATATTTATGCACAAAAAAAAATTTCTACTATTCAATATCCATTAAAGACTTGTAAATATATTAATGAATGTTATAAACAATTAACTATAAATTTGTTCTGGTGTAGTAATGACATGGAATTAATTTGTGGACCAAAATATAAATTTTTTTACTGACTATAGAAAATTCATTATTATATATACAAAAAAAAGTACATTTATTTTCATTCTCATTTCGCGTTTCGAAGACTTCTTCATCTTCTTCAAGTAGTGTTCTGGTGGTTACTGCAATCATATCCACTGCAAACTATGCAGACCACTTTTTCTGCAACCACACGCTGAACCGCATCCTGTTTTGCAACAGCTAAATATCCATTTTGAAACGTTGTCAGGTGCTGCTGGTTGTTTCATTTTGATTGGTTTCAAATAATTCTCTTTTTGCCTACCCCATTCTTCAGGTGGTATCGATGAATTATTTTTCCATTGCTGAACTTTAGAAATAAATACAGTCTGTATTTGCTTTGAAGTTTTGAATGTAAAAAGGCGGTATTCCTCACTCGGGTGTTGAGTTCGGCAATTGAAATAAACGTTTGAAGAAAAATCTTTGAATCGCCCCAAAAGCATCGACAGGTGTATATCCGAATACCTGCGCTCCAAAAAACAAACAAGTGCATTGAAAACACGGTATTTGGAGGCCAGATAAAAAAATTTTGGCCACATCATATTTAAAGCGAGTTGCTCTTCATTTGGGCGTACCTAACCATATTTAGGTTATGAGTAAGCAAAACTCCTGGTACAAGCAAATGCAAAAACAGCAGCATTTGGTTGGCCTCAGACATGGAACAATCCAAAACCGGGAGGCTTGCCGACGATTTCTGAGGTCAACGCGGCGTACCCCACAGGCGGATCACTAGTGTGAAGCAGCAAAGTGGGAGAGTTGTGATCGCTTCAAGATCACTACTCGTAACGCCGAAAATGAAGAAGAAGAAGAAGAAGAAGAAAGAGTAAGCAAAACACTTAGACATTACAATTCTCGAACAACTTCAATAAGGATGTTGTTAAGAGACCAGCTCTCTTCAGGTTGTCTGTTTCTCAGACGTGGTTCAAAAAATAAGAGCTACCAGGTCATCTGCATATAGTAAGACTTTTACTAAGACACTTCCAAACAGTACTCCACCAGGGAGGATGGATGGAAGGATGCAAAGAGAATCGGGCTCAGGATACAACCTTGAAGCACACCACTTGTGGTTTCGATAAATTTTGAGAACTCGCATCCATCCCAGAACGTTGCCGTAGACGATGAAAGAAAACTGAGTTACGTTAAAAGGAATTTTCAGGATATTCCTAGGTAAGATAGTTTGTAAAAAAGAGTCTTTCTGCTTACTTTGTCAAATGCAGCTATCAAATCCACGAAACAAACGTACAACTTCTTCTTTTGTTCGATAAATTTCCTGGCTATGCTGGCTATCGCAAACACATGGTCCATCGTAGAAAACCCAAAACGAAAGCCTGCTTGAAACTTACTGAGGTGATTAGTTTCCTCGATGCATTCTATCATAAAAAATAATTGAAGAAAAAATTTTTCTTAAAGAATCTAGGATTGAAATTCCTCAATAGTTTTCTGCAACATTTGCATAGCTTTTCTTGAAAATAGCGAAAATTACCGCTTAACTGAAACAACTAGGAATACATGCATCACTGTATATTTTGATAAAGAGTTGAAAAATGTAGTTTTTGAGCTTCATAGTGGTATTTTTAAAAAATTCGACTGGAACACAGTCTATACCTGGTGCCTTGTTGTTCTTCATCTTTTTAAGGGTTATCTGCAGCTCCAAAGCTGTTATGGGCAAATCAAAACTATTCACGGTCGTGTTTGGCAATGCGTAATCAAAAGTTTGACGGTTTTCATCGGACACCAGAAGTTTTTAAAGTGGGACATCAGCAAGGACATCAGCTACCAGATTTTTTTGCCTTCTTGCTTGCGTCCACTTAGCTCTTTGACGTTTTTCCAAAATTCCTTACAGTTTTTGCAGTTTTCTTAAATATATGTCACAATAAGATTAATATATGGAGATTTTTTTTTTTACAAAAAAGTAGATGAGTTTTGCAGTTGAGATAATCCACGTGTTTTTTTTCTAATCTAATAAATGAAAAGATTAGTTAAATTTTTAACAGTTAAAAAACTTTTTATATTTCCTCAGATGTTTCAGAAGCAATGCGTCCATCGTCACTGACGATGTTGAAAATTTAACTAATCTTTTCATTTAAAAAATAGAAACCAAACTGAATTTTTTGTATAAATGTCGTTGATATTGTTTAAACAATATAAATACTTCCGTCCCCGCTTTTAGAGGTTTCTGATTTAAAATAATATAAAAAGACAACATTTTAAGAAAAAGATTCATCAAAATCGGTGCTATTCTTGAGGACTTCCGAAGCAAAGGCTTCATTGACGCGACTATATTATCAATGAACTTCTTCCATTCTCTTCAATAGCAAACTGTAAACGGTACAAAAATATCGACTTCTAGAAAGTTTTTGTTTCTAAAATCTGTACATAAAATAAAAAAGCAACAGTTTGTTTGTTTGTGCACGCTAATCTCAGAAACGGCTTATCGTATATTTATGAGGTTTTCAGTCTCATATTGTGATAAGCTTCACTTAACATTTTGTTTTTGTATCATGTCAATCGGTTGATAAATAAAAAAGTTATGCCAATTCTTGCGGACAAAGTCGATGGCACACCTAGTCAGTAACATGGGTAAGAACGAGGCTTCCAAAAAAATACGCTTTTAGAGCCGAACGTATACGATTTGCTACTCGTAAAAGGGACCTTATGGTAGACTTGCATGCACCTAATAGTACAGATGAAAAAAGGAGACGTCTTCACTTGGTGTCGTCCCTCTCTATCAGACAAGTATGAATTCTACATCTTGTGTCTATTTCCTTTTTTCTTCTGTGCTGCCAGATGTAAATCCACTATTAATTTCGATCACTTGGTGAACCAATCGCTGATCGGTGTTTTTTTTATTAGGTTAGTTCTTTCTGTGTTCGGTGGTAAAAAGCATTAGTGAGGTGAATATAGATACCAGCTGACTTGGAACGAAAATGCATATCAATTTTTTGTTTAGTTGAAAAACAGGTAACAAAAAACACAAGAAAATATGTTCCTAAATCAAGACGACAAATGTCAATTGAACCAAATTTGATTATACATCTTAGCTTAATTAAGAAAAAGTGTGTGTTTTGAATTCAAACACGGTAGAAGTGAAACTTCAAAAAGAATAAGGATGCTTAGAAAGCCCAAATAAAGAGAGGACGAAGATACACTTGTGAAATTCAATGTTCTTGGTCCTTTGAAGAAAATTAAGGGCTCTACCGTGTTATCGGTACCAAAGCTCGTCTTCAACGACTCTTCGTATGTCAGCTCTATCGACAGAAAGGCAGCCCAGTTTGAAGCTTCCTCGACTCTTCCATACAGTATATTAGTCCTTCCCGGGGTTGAAATTTTTTTCGTACCCGCTCGGGTGCGAGAGTCCTCGAAAATCTCAATGTATATATTTATTTACAGAGGAAGTGCTTTGCGGTGACTTCATCCTCTCCTCAGGGTTCACAGAGTGTAGAATCGCTTAGGCTTAACACGTTTAAATGCATGGAAAAAAAGTGCCCCGTGGCAACGCCAACAGCTCTCTAAAATCTTTTCTCCTACAACAAACGAGATAGCAAAAATGTTGCCTTTTTTTTATTAACATTGGAAAGCATACGTTTAGTCTGTCTGCATCCAATTGAGGCATGCCATTTACGGTTGTGCTCTTGACAGATCCAATAGTTGATTGAAACCCTCACTGAGGACCCTGGCATATCAAGCACCGGTTCTGGTCCTGAGATTCCTATCTGAGATCGTTGCCTCGCAAGTTCATCGGCTATCGGTATTTTAAAAAACTCCAACAGAAAAAAAGTCCTCTGAAATCGACTGAGCGTCCTCTGGAATCTGCAGCGAATAATATACACACTGCAGCCGATAATAAGCTCTACAGCCTCTACACCTCAGCCTATTCAGCCCATTACTACATCTGCCATGGGGTTTTGTGTTATTCAAATGTTACAAGTTATAAAAATAACTGCTTCTTCTTCCTTTCTGTGGCGTAAAAACCATCATGACCTCGAATGGGTCACATCACAGCTTTCCCCCTTATCTGCTTCACACAAGTGATCCGCCCCTGAAATACACCAAATCCTAACTAATATTATAAATGTGAAATTAACTCTGGCTGTCCGGCCTTCTATGTTACCGTCTGCCACCTAAACTACTTAACCGATTTAAATGAAATTTCATACAGAGAAAGTCTAAAACCTGAAGATGGACATAGGATATATATTTTATCCCCATACTCCCATGGGAACGGGAACGTATACAAGAACTTTGAAACTACAGCACCGATTTCAACAATTCTTCCACCGATAGAGTGCTACACTATTCCCGAGTAACATAAACTTTAATTCATCCCCATATGCCAACGGGAACAGGAGTCCTTACCGATATAATAAGTGCGAAAGTAGCTCTGTCTGTCCGTCTTTCTATGTTCCGCCCAAACTGCTGAACCGATTGAAATGAAATTTTGTACAGAGATATTATAGAATCTGCGAAAGGATATAAGTATGTTTATTCCCAATTTTCCCACGGGAACTGGAACATGAACGGAAATATAGAAATAGCTCCACCGATCTCAAAAATTCTTCCAACGTTAGAGTGCTACACTATTCCCGAGTAACATAAACTTCAACTCATTCCCATATTCATACGGGAGCGTTCACCGCATTCCCACGGGAACGGCAGTTTCAATTAGTTATATAAGTCCGAAATTAACTCTGTCTGTCTATTGTTTTCTGTTGTTCTTTGTAACCATCAACCGCTCGAACTATTGAACCCATGTATGTGAATTTTGGTACAGAGATAGCCTAGAACCTGAGGATGGACATGGGCTATAGATGTTTTATCCCTATATTGCCATAGGAATGGAAACTTGGAAACTACAGCACCGATTTCAAAATTTCTTCCACTACTAGAATGCTACACTATTCCCGAGTAATATAAGCCCTGTCATCCGTCGAAAACGGGCCCCATATCCCCACTGGAACGGAATCTTTGCTAACGCTGTCTGTCTGTTTTTCTTTGTTATTATTTACCGCCCAAACTATTTATGTATATGAATTTTGGTACAGATAGTCTAGAACCTGTAGATGTACATCCATACTATTATTACACATCCGAAATTAACTCTGTCTGCCTGTGTTTCTGTGCTGTGCTGCCAAAAGTCACTAATCCACGCGGACGAAATTGCGGGTATAGCTAGTTAGTAGTTGGTGCAGTGCATTAAGGTCCGTGGCAATAAGACCCGTGGGTCTTAATTCCTCTTTGTTTTGGAAATAGGGCCCACGGGGGTTATTCCCATGATGAACTGGCTGTAAGAGCCGCTAGCCTTAGTTCCTTTTTCTTCGAACTCTAATATCATTTCGTATTGGAAAGAAGTCACACCGTTTGCACTTTAATTTATTTGCAATGTGAATAAACTGGCACAGGGACGCAACTCCACTGATATAAGTTCAAGTTTTGATTGTGGATTATGACATACCAAAGAGGAACACACGTTCATAAGAAATATCTATGGAACTATTCATCATATAGTATGTGTCTAGTGCGGTCAGTTCGCGTGAATTTCTTCAGTTCAACCACAAGCCCGTATTACCCGGAGGCAAATTTTGTTCGCTTGGCTTTTTACCTATGGATAACATAATGAAGCTAAAGGCCCCAACCCATAGAATCCATTGCGTCCGTTCGCTGCCGGATTCAACTGACAGCTCGATTATAAGCATCGGATGCAACGGACGCAACGGAAAAAGTAGCCCAACTTTTAACTTTTGCGTCCGGCAGAACTGATGACATGCGCGGAACCAATTTGAAGTTTTCTCTTCACACCGCAACGAATTCTATGGGTCACCCCAATCCGTTGTATCCGGTAAAACTCATTGCTGTCAGTTGAATCCGGCAGCGAACGGACGCAACGGATTCGGGTCGGGGCTTAAAAGCGAAGCGGAAAAAATTTTCTTATTCATACTCCCTTGAGAAAATTTTTTCCGCTTCGCTTTTAGCTTCATTTTTTATCCGTGAGTAAAAAGCGAATCGAAGCGAACAAAATTTCCCTTCCGATAGTACGGGCTTGTGGACGAACATAAAAGATTCACATGAACAGACCAGCAGAAAGTATCTAAGAGCAAAACACACATTAAGAAAGTAGATTTAGTTATTAAGTCCTTATAAGAAAGAGGACTGAGTTTCCATTATGCTTTGTCACGAAGTGGGAAACAGCATATCAATTGACAGCTGAAATAAGTGCCCAAATTTTGGAGCAATATTTTTCGGTACCTCAAAATGTTTTTCCTTCAAATAATAGGAAACTAGAATATATAATTTAGCGCACCCACTATGTTCTTAATCCTTTCTAAGAAGGAAGAGTAATTTTTAGATCCCATATGCATTAAACTCATATATAAATGCTGCTTCAAAATGGCACCAAAAGACATGGGCCTAAATTCTTTTCTTTGGTGGGTCTTATTGCCTCTTCAAAGTGGAAACAAAGCCCGTGGGTGTTATTTCCATTTCCCACTGGTCTTATTGCCGCGGGGCTTATTGCATTGCACCTTAGTAGTTACATATAACTTCATAAATCGTTATCTTAAGGTATATTTTATTATTATTGATTGGTTTTCGTGTTCAGTGGTAAAGTGCTTAGAGGATTGGTGAGTAGCGACAAAATCGCGCTTTATGTTACTTTAGTTTTTTAAAACAAGCATTCTCAATCAATTTTTCCATACGAATAAGATTGGCACAGCTTCCCATCAATTTTTCTTGTTTATTATTAAATGTAAAGATTTATCGCTGTCAGCTGCCGGGGATAGAACTAACCAGAACTGAGTGATGCAATGTCAGTAATGTGAAAGCTGTGTCATAAGCACTAATGCAATGCACAATTCCACATACTCCAAAATTGAATAAGCAGAACAGACGAACGCCTGCTGAGTTGTTCTTTTGATTGCAGTAGGTGGGCCGGACTTCACATTCTCATATCTCTTATTTCTTTTAAACATGAGTATAAGACAAAAATTTTGTTTGATTTGATTTTCTTGAACGGGTTTTATCTGCCGTGATGTATTAAAATACTTGATTAGAATCTCAAAATGTCTATTCTTCTTTGTAATCAACGTTTTCCATCTATGGGAATAATGTTTTATCTTTTCGAGTGGCTGATGGTTACTGCGTTAATGTCATCCGTCTTCGTGTGACTGTGTGCTTTTATTATTAAAATGCATCTTCTTTCGATTGAGAATCTTTGTGTAACTACTTTTTTTGCTTCAACTATACAAATCTTTTTGTTTTTAAAGTGGAAGAGAACGAGTTCAGTAATTAATTCGTATTAACTCAACGGCAGCGCGGCGTATAAATTATAAATAATTATCTCAGACGATAGCGGTATCTATCAAGCGATTGGAAGTGGGATAGAACAGTCGTATTTAACTTAAGTGGATAAAATCATATTGTTCCTTCAAACTTATTCAGGCTTTTACACTTGCCGTAATAGCCAGCTGGATTCCTCCCCTGAAACAATGTAGCTGCAACACCCGCCTCGCTAAGAATGCCCGCATCAGTTTTAACTTGCGACTACGGGCGTACAGTCAAGTATAGAGATTCTTATTTCAGTCGCTCCACCCGTATGTGGAATGCTTTACTTGGCTCTGTATTTCCCCTGCATTACGATTCAAAAAATTCAAAAGTAACGTGTCTCCTATTAAATCCTCTCCTTTTTTCCGAAATGCTCGCACTTGATGTGCGCGTTAGCTATAAAAAACTATCTTCGCAACTAGGTTTATCATACATGCTACAAATAAAGATTCCGCCATCCAACGCTTGAACAACACTAGACAATATTGCGACATTACTTTGAAAATCATGGTAATGTTGCAGAATGTGTACGAAAATTGCGTATGGATTTTGGAAGAAGGAAGCACTGTCAGCTCCGTATGTTCGTTATCTTGTGAAAGAAACTGGCATCCTCATCGATAAACCAAAGCGTGAAAAGCCAAACACAGTGCGTTGTGCGTGAAGCGCCATCAACATCAATTCACCTTCGTTTCGTTCTCAACAATTGAACATTTCGGAGACATCATTGAGACGAATTTTGCATAAAGACCTTGGTATGACGCCATACAAAGTCCAAATGGTTCAGTTCAGAGTTGAAGCCAACTAAAAACTGACCATCCAATGCGTTTTCGCTTCGCTAAGTGGGCCTGCGATCGACCTAGAGAAAATGCCGACTTTATCAAAAAAAAATCATCTTTTCAGATGAAGCTCATTTTGATTTTGGCGGGTATGTAAACAAGTAAAATTGTCGCATTTGGGGCACAGAAAACCCGCACGCATACATTGAAAAGCCGATACACCCAAAACGAGTCACTGCTTGGTGCGGATTTTGCTTCAGAGGCATAATTGGGCTTGAAACTTCAAAAAGAATAAGGATGCTTAGAAAGCCCAAATAAAGAGAGGACGAAGATACACTTGTGAAATTCAATGTTCTTGGTCCTTTGAAGAAAATTAAGGGCTCTACCGTGTTATCGGTACCAAAGCTCGTCTTCAACGACTCTTCGTATGTCAGCTCTATCGACAGAAAGGCAGCCCAGTTTGAAGCTTCCTCGACTCTTCCATACAGTATATTAGTCCTTCCCGGGGTTGAAATTTTTTTCGTACCCGCTCGGGTGCGAGAGTCCTCGAAAATCTCAATGTATATATTTATTTACAGAGGAAGTGCTTTGCGGTGACTTCATCCTCTCCTCAGGGTTCACAGAGTGTAGAATCGCTTAGGCTTAACACGTTTAAATGCATGGAAAAAAAGTGCCCCGTGGCAACGCCAACAGCTCTCTAAAATCTTTTCTCCTACAACAAACGAGATAGCAAAAATGTTGCCTTTTTTTGAAGTGAAACTTCTTATGCGACTTGCAAACATGAAAGCGTTACATGAAAGCGTTACACTCTTGTGTTACACTCCCGTGTTAAACGCTGTCATCAATTCCGCGCCATTCATCCCAACGATTTCATTGTAGTAAAATGTGTTTTTCGGTGGAAATATTTTGAAGAAAATCATGTCTGTGCGTGCGAAAATTATTGAAGTGAAACTTCTTATGCGACTTGCAAACATGAAAGTGTTACATGAAAGCGTTACACTCTTGTGTTACACTCCCGTGTTACACTTCCGTGTTAAACGCTGTCATCAATTCCGCGCCATTCATCCCAACGATTTCATTGTAGTAAAATGTGTTTTTCGGTGGAAATATTTTGAAGAAAATCATGTCTGTGCGTGCGAAAATTATTTCAATTGCTCAGTGAATAATCGATCAGTGTTGTGTTTTCTTTTCTTCTCCAATGAAATGATAGAAAATATTTAATGCAGTTTCTTTTAATTTGTTTAATATATGTATGTATGATGTACGTAGATAAGTGCTTACAAAATGTGTAAATCGATTAAGTAATTCTAACATAAAATAATTGAAGTGAAACTTCTTATGCGACTTGCAAACATGCAGCGTTACACTTCCGTGTTACATGCAGCGTTACACTTCCGTGTTAAACATATTCAGTCGTATTTATAAAATTTTGTTTAGAACATCCTTAGACAGTTGTCCTGCTAGACGGTGTCTAAAGAGTTGGACAGGCCTTAGCCAATATTGAAGTGAAACTTCTTATGCGACTTGCAAACATGCAGCGTTACACTTCCGTGTTACATGCAGCGTTACACTTCCGTGTTAAACATATTCAGTCGTAAAATGAAAAGTCGATCAGTGTTGAGTTTTACTCTTTTCTCCAATGAAACGATAGAAAATATCTAAAGCAGTTTCTTTTAATTTGTATAATATACATAAATGTATGTAAATATGTATGTTGATAAGTGCTTACTAAATGTGTAAATCGATTGAGTTAAATTATTCTAACAAAAAAACCAATTGTTAAGTTTCTCCTCGAATGTGCTGACTGCGGAATTTTATTAGGAAGACAATATACATATGTATGTATGTATGTACAAATCAGAGCTTTTGGTGAGTGGTAACTGTAAGATTGTATTAGAATTTTAATATATGTATTAATGAGTATGTAGTAGTTAGCGGAGGCATAATCATGTATATATAAGCAATTTCCATTTAAGCCCGGCCCAAAAATGTTCGATCATGTCTAAACATGTTTGATCATGTCTAAACGTGCTTGATCATGTCTAAACATGTTTGATCATGTCTAAACATGTTTGATCATGTCTAAACATGTTTGATCATGTCTAAACATGTTTGATCATGTCTAAACATGTTTGATCATGTCTAAACATGTTTGATCATGTCTAAACATGTTTGATCATGTCTAAACATCTTTGATCATGTCTAAACATGTTTGATCATGTGTAAACATGTATGTAAATGTTCTCTTGGGCTTAGGTGTTAAGACTGCGGTCTTCATTGTCAGTCAGCTTCCACTGACACTGGCCAATCAACGGTTTCAGAAAGGTTCCTGGTATTGTATTCCATACATAAGTACTATGTATGTACATAGATCCTTAAAATCCTCATTTTCCTCTTCTAATCTCCACCAAAAAATAGAAAATTGTTCTATGAAATGGTGGTAAGTAGCTATCCCGTGAAAATTAACTCCGATCCATCTCTTTTCTTTTTCTTTTAAAGAAACAATACGAGTTCACTAAAATCAATTTCTACCCCTTCCTATTTTCATATTCATATTAGGAGGTTTCACTTCTTCCGCGCGGAGGGACTCCACGCACTATTTTTTTATTAACATTGGAAAGCATACGTTTAGTCTGTCTGCATCCAATTGAGGCATGCCATTTACGGTTGTGCTCTTGACAGATCCAATAGTTGATTGAAACCCTCACTGAGGACCCTGGCATATCAAGCACCGGTTCTGGTCCTGAGATTCCTATCTGAGATCGTTGCCTCGCAAGTTCATCGGCTATCGGTATTTTAAAAAACTCCAACAGAAAAAAAGTCCTCTGAAATCGACTGAGCGTCCTCTGGAATCTGCAGCGAATAATATACACACTGCAGCCGATAATAAGCTCTACAGCCTCTACACCTCAGCCTATTCAGCCCATTACTACATCTGCCATGGGGTTTTGTGTTATTCAGTCCAAATGGTTCAGTTCAGAGTTGAAGCCAACTAAAAACTGACCATCCAATGCGTTTTCGCTTCGCTAAGTGGGCCTGCGATCGACCTAGAGAAAATGCCGACTTTATCAAAAAAAAATCATCTTTTCAGATGAAGCTCATTTTGATTTTGGCGGGTATGTAAACAAGTAAAATTGTCGCATTTGGGGCACAGAAAACCCGCACGCATACATTGAAAAGCCGATACACCCAAAACGAGTCACTGCTTGGTGCGGATTTTGCTTCAGAGGCATAATTGGGCCATTTCTCTTCGAAAATTAGCAAGGAGTGGCCGTTACAGTCAATGGCCAGTTATCAGGCCATGTTGAACGAATTTTTGTTCAAACTGAAGGAGAGGATATTGGCAACCAAATAAATCTCTACTTGATGAAATAAACTAAACTAAACTAAAAAAATTTGAACAGGACGGCGCTACATGCCACACAGCCGAGGTTACACTCGATGTTCTGCACCCATTTAAAAAAAAAAAAATTATTTGGTGGACCCTTTATTTGAAGGTCTTGGTACCCGTGGCGTAATGGTTAGCATGTCTGCTTGTTACGCGAGAGGTTCGTGGTTCGAGTCCCAACAGAAAACAAAAAAAGCAGCTATCGCCTCTCGCGAAGAATTGGCAAGTGATCCAATAAAAACTGTATTGCCACGAAAAGTGCTTGCTCGATTAACCGTTTACAACCAGCAGAAAATTGTAGGTCCCCTCCATTCCCTCACAATGCATGTTTGTTTGTTAGACCCTGCGGGTCGGGTCTTCTATGTGCCTTGTGTACAGCCAATCATCGTATTAAGACTTTTAATTTCTCTCGCAAACTATAGCGATACAAAATACACATGTTTGCATTTACAAAAAAGTATAAAGCAGCTGTGTTATTGAAGTGAACTCCTTCGGTAACATGTAACGTGTAATGAAACTTCATAAAACGAAAGCGACACAAAAAAGTAGCAAAACTAGTCATAAACATGACTTAGTCTAGGAGAGAATCAGTAGTTTATTACTTTCGTTCCTCTTTGTTCAGGCTTTCGTAGTCGCCTTGTCTTTTTTGAAGTCTCACTTTTTGTGTTTCTTTTTTTTGAAAATAGTTAAATTCATGTTCGTATTTGTTAGCAGAATTAGGAGGCATAGGCATTAAGATATTACGGAAGGGAGGAAAAGCATCCAACATTTATCTGAGGTGTTTCTTTATTGCTCTGTAGTTGAAAATTGCTTAGTTAAAATTTTAATTGTAGAAAACGTTTTTGTAATTATGTAAATTTTTTAGAAAGCATTTTTATAAAAGTTTTTAAAGTAAGATCTAAAAATCTACTCTTTTAGGCAAACATCAGCCAGCTGGAGTACGCATCAAAGTACAATGAGTACCTTGACCGGGTTCGTGAACGTTATATTCAAGAGCTGCCTGAATTCGACAACGATATAGATGATGACGAGTACGAGAACTTAAATAATACGCTATCGCTACTATCCATCGCTCATAACTTTTCTGATACAAAATTGTATCGGAAAAGACGATCGCCAAACAAAGATAAAGCCTCATCAACCAGATCGGTTCTACTTCGATTTCCGTTGGACATCAAAAGCGAGTTGCAGCCGTCCGATATCGAAGAGGCAAATATAAGGCTTCTCTTGATTACAAGTCCAGAGCTTGCTGCTTCCGAACAAAACAAACGAAAACATCGAAACCGACAAAACCGCAATGGCGGCAAAAAAATTCAATTCGACATCGATCAAAAAAATAATAATAACACAACCGCAACTCCTTCTGAAAATAAACAAAAAAAAGGTAGCAAGCATTCGGGAAAGCCAGTTAGTCACGTTTTGAATATGAAAGTTTATCAATTACTCAAACCCAAGGGAAAACTTTGGATTGACGAACAAAAAATTGAAATCAAAATTGATCGTAGCAAAATGGATGAAACCATAAGTCGATGGATCGAATTTGATGTAACTAAAGCCGTCGAGGGCTGGCTTATTGAAAAGAAAGTCAATTTAGGCCTTGAAATTCAATGTGACAATTGTTTTCGAAACGGTGCCAGAATAATAGATGATCTTTCTGGTGGAGATAGTGAGGAAGATACAAATACAACAAACAAGTACGACCTCGCTCCTGTATTGAATATTATTGGACGACTTGGCACACATCGTGAAAAACGCTCCAAACATTATCATAATCAAATGACAGAGAAACCACAACGTAAGCTTCGCAAAAACAATTGTTATAAAGATAATCAAAGATGTTGTCGGCATTCCATGGAAGTGGTTTTTAAAGAAATCAAAGGCTTTGAATTTATTATTCAGCCAAAGGTTTTTGACGCCGGATATTGTCGTGGACGGTGTCCACCACGCTACAATCCAGCACATCATCACGCTTTGCTACAGAGTCTTATATGGAAGCATGATAGAAAAAAAGTACCGCGTCCATGTTGTGCCCCATCAAAATTAATTGCACTCGAGGTATTGCACGTGGATGAAAAAGATAGTGAAAAGTTAAAGATCTCAACGTGGACTGATATGCGAGTACTAGAATGCGCTTGCTCCTAGTCAGCCTAAGAGCTTTTAGTCCTTAAGTCCAATTATACATATTATATACAATCTTATACATACAAACTAAGCTACTGATATATTGTATTTAATTATTTATTTTTCCGTCCTTTAGCTGCTACAAAGAAAAAAAAAAGAAACAATCAGGTTTTGTCGTATTAACCACTCTTGTGTATAGCAAAACATTTACGTAATATTTAGTTTCTCTTTTAATATTTTCGTAAATTTATGATTACTATGTACTCATGATGGTAATTGTTGGTGTAATATGGTAGAACTCTTAGTTAATTTTTTATTTAATTTTTTTTTTTTTCAAATAAAACATAAACGTAAAGAAACAATCGCACTTCGCAACAGAGTTTTCACCGAAATGTTCCATTTTAAATATTTCTTTTTCTTTCGAATTAGCAACTTGCTTTTATATGAGAAATACATGTTTTGTTGCTGCAATACTAATTGAGTTTTTTTTACTGAAAAACAGAATTCCAATCAACGGCAGTGCCGAAAAGGGTAAGAAACTAGAGCTTTTTTTTAGTTGCTTAAATTGTGTTATTGTAATAATTTGGTAAAGGTTACGAAATGTAGCAAATCGCTACTCCACCACTGCACAGTGGTTCCACTCTCGAACAAAGGCAGCCATAATTACTTACTCACCTGATAACATATAAAAACAATTTTTCCTAATAGGATTTGGGCTCTCTGATTACGAAACTGCCATTAGATTTGACGTATCTTAATGTGCAGTGAACGGTTTCAAGATCGGTTTACTTCAGTTTAGCTAGGAACTAGGAAAAATCCTGTGAGAGGTATGTTTGCTACATTTATCGAAATATAATTTGTTTTATTCTAAATATATTTACATAACTTACTACAGTATGCTCGAACTGTATTGTGTAAAAATTAAACTCTTAAAGCAAAACATAAAAACAAGTATTCAATTCAAATTAACTTAATTTTTTTTTTAAACAAGAATTTTTCAAAAAGTGTTTTGTGTACAAAATATAGGCTTACGCATATCGTCGGCGGAAAGCTCAATTGGTCTAAGTCACAAAAACAAAATTTTACAGGGGACGATATTTTGTCTTTAAATTGAATTGCAGTCACATTTTTTAGCTCATTCCCTGCTCATGTAATTTTTTTTTTGTTCTCTTGCCATTTATTTTTCTAAAACTAATAATAAAATCCCTATAAATCCTTTCATACTATTTTTAAATAATCTAGAAAGCAAATAACCCAAAAATGGACATTGAACAAGCCACTATACAAGTATGCATTCTCCTGGACTTAGAAAAAAAATATGGATTTAGAACGATTGGCCATAATGCTCTTGCAATAAATCTATGTAACTCTTTTCTTCGTTTATTGTTCTAAGTCCAATAATCTTCAAGTGATTATTTTTCCAAAAAAGAGACATCAGAAAATGTTTAGCCAATGTTTTTTTTTAAAATAGAAAACATATGAAAAAACTAAAAATTCTTTCTGAAAAATTACCGTTGGAAAAAAAGTAGGAAACGAACCAAAATACAGTTCAAACAAAACAAGTAAGAAAGCAGTGTTTTACAGCTGAATTTATCACTTCAAAATTGTTTTATAAAACTGGACGTCGATATCGGGCATCCAATTGAACATAGATTCGATGTCCTTCCTTTTCTCTTTCGAGATCAAACCTCCTATTGTGGTTTTAGCTACCTCAGTCAAAATATTTTTAGCTTTCCCCGATTTTCTAAGCTTCTTGTTGTTAAATATTATGTTATGTGTTATATATGTTATTTATTTATATAATAATATTTGTTACTTATTTTTTTTCTATAAATTTAAGATATATTAACGATTTGTTGAATCTCTCTTAAAATCTAAAATTCAGATTAAATCCGGCAGACGGCTTTCACGCCATGCTTGTACTTCTTTATTCAAATTTATAATGTAACTTTCTTAATTTGTAAATAAAGAATTATCTATCTATCTATCTATCTATCTATCTATCTAAATAACGCCACAGATTTTAAAATAATATTTTCTCCATAATCTTCACGATATTGTATATGCAGCAAATTTTGTTGTTCATATAAAATCTCCTTACATTTTGAAAACGGGATGAAGTTCAATCCTACTGTTGCAATGCTGTAGTTAAAAAAGTTACTTTCGTTAAGCTCCATCAGTTTTAGTGTTACGTTTGGATAATCCATGTGTTTTAGATTATTATTGATAAGGGAAACAGGACTGAAATTCGAAATGTGTCGTAAATGTCGATCAATCACACTTTGAACCGCATCAAGCTCTTGAATTCTTGAATGTCCCGAAGAAAAACGGTGTGTAATAAATTGAACTTGCGGATGAGCTTCCAAGAATTTAAGAAGAGCCAAAGATGTCAAGCGGTTTCTGTTCTGAGGAATGCACGAATCTGACCACCGGGATTGTCATTTATTACGGCGCAAGGAGTTTTAGGCGCTCGCTATATCATTGCCACTTCTTCCACTTTGGCTTTCATACCACAAAGAACAATATGTTGTCTTATTTAAATTACAAATTCCAGTGAGATTATACATGTTGAACTTTCTTTTATTATAATAAAAGTTTGAAACCTTAGCACAAGGCATGGAAAAAACACTTTGTAAGTCATAGAATATTATGGCGACTTCCTTGTCCGTAACTTCTCGGTCCGCTTGCCGACTTTTTTTGGCATTTTCATTTAGCGTTTTGTGCTCCTTATCTTCATCGCTTTCAGCAGGAGTCGGATTGCAGAGGTTTTGAAATTTTGTACATGCATCACACTGGTCTTTTTTGGCTTATGGAATGATATGTTGTATTGTGTGGTAAATATTGTTCTGTACATGCAAAATTTTAGTGGATCATCAGTTGCTTCCTGATATAAACTATACATTTTACGTAAGGTGAGTCCAGCTTGTAAGTATTGCTTTTGAGAAGATGCTCTGGTATAGTGTGAATCTATGCAACGAAATAGTTCAATATGTTTTCTGATTTCTAAAGTTTTTTCTTCTGGTGTTTTGTTCTTGGCTGGATTATTCTTTTTTACAGGCATTGGAGATCCAGTGATTGGATTATGGTTTTGTTTGAAATAGTAATAGATTCTGGATTTTGTTATATCCAAAGACGCCATAAAAAAAGACTGACAAACTTGATATCGTTGTCCATGACTCTCAAGCGAGTATTTGAAAGTGTTGCTTCGCCTTGATATTTCAACTTTTGTGCGTAATCTTATTTTTGGAAAAACCTCGACAAATTTAGCATAGAACAACTTTTTCTGCCCTTTACTCAGTGCCCAAAAATCGGTATGTATTTCAGATCCCAAGGTCTCAGAAAAGTACGTTGTGCAATTGTAAAGACACTCAGATCTGCAATTCGACGGTTTCACTTTTCTTGCGTTTACTTTTTTCCCCGCATAATTCAAATATTCTTTTCCTTGCCCACGTAACTGCTTTTTAATTACCTTTTTCCAAGTGGATGGATTCGCCAATTTTCGTTTTGGTGGCAGACTTGTGCTTGCTACATTTCGTGGAAAAAGTAACGGATCTGATGTGATACTCTCTGCGTTTCTTTCAGTCACCTCATTTGATTCTTTTTCAACTGCAATGGATGTCTCCTGATCAGAGAGTATATGATCTATTATTCTGGAAAAAACCTTAAATGAGCTCCAGGTAAAAATATTTATATTCACAATTAGTACCTCTGCAATGATGGTGACGAATTCCGAAGAGATCTCTGATATAGCAGAAGGGGATCTACCTCTGAAAGGTCAAATAAATAATTTACATTAAAATCTAACAACAGGCATAGCAATTACATTGAATTTTTATTTTACTTACTTCTTTTCTGTATCCATCGTACCTTTGTACCTTAAGAAATTAAACCTGCACTGCTATAAATAAGAACCTTTCTACTTAAAGATCGATCACACAGTGATTTTTTCTTGTAATCTAACTCCAAACTCTAACTAAAATCTAACGGTTTTTCTACTTTCCTTTAAAAAACCGCTTGAAATTCCTGCAATGCATTTGCTCGTTTGAGTTGAGATAGACCAATAAAGAACTCTTCGGCGCTTAGAACAAAATGACTTTCTGAATTTGTATGCAAAATTATTCTCTTTCATACAATTACGTCTATTAGATCAATTTGGAATGAACTTATCATGAAAAATTTGGCTCTTAGAACAAAGTGGATGTACATTATCTGAAAAACTATAAGAGATAAACCAAAACAGATTTCAGATTCGGAAAGAGCATACCCAAATTAGTAAAACTGCATAATAAGTTCATTTTCAAAAAAAAAGTGGACATATAGACCAATTGAGCTTTCCGCTGATGATATGTACATCGATCGAAACGAAGGGACCATTTCTAGAGATCTATCAATGATGTTTTCTATTCCTTAGACCTTGCCTTATTTAAGCGTCAAAACTGTTGAGTCATTTTGAGCAAAACAAATTTAACTACGCGTATTTTTGTAGGAAAACAGATTTCCATCTAAAAAGGTCATTTTAAAAATTTTTGTCAGGCTAACCGTTTCCAAGTAATCAAGCGTGAAAAACTGGTATTTATTTTTGACTTTGCGGTTTTACTTTGAATTTTTTTATTTAACGAATAAATCAATGTAGGATTAATTGCAAACATGTTTCTTAGAGAAAATTTGATGTTCTAAAAAAAGTGCGTTTAGATATTTTTCAATAAAGTTATTTCAGAAGTTATTCGCGATTAATGTTGAAAAAATAATAAATTCACTAGGTCGCTCAAAAACTAATTTAAAATCAATCTGCAAGTTTCAGCAGCTCATTAAACGTGCGCTAAATAGAACATTTAATAAGCTTTCTGGATATATAAAAAATTTAAGTCGCTTTGCGGGGCAGTTAACAGTTAAAAGTTTAAGGCAAATAACATTGAGGTTTTCAATTTTTTTTTCTGAGAACCAGTTGCAAAAGTCATTTCTTTCCTTCGTGCATATAGTTTGTCATTTTATGAGAGATTTTTATTTCCACCTCTGACTGACTGTGAATATCTGAGCAGGTAAGGAAAGGGCCCTATTTTTTGTTGGAATTAGATAAGAAACAAAATTGTCCACTAGTGTTCTTGTGTTGCGGTATTATCGAAGAACAAGTCATGTTTTGGGGCACTACTCTGTAATTCGTTTCGAAAGCGAAAATTTCCGAAAACGAATATTTTGTACGATTCGAATCTGCCACTTTTAGAACGGCAAATCCGAAAATGATTTTTTTATTTCAATTATTATTTATTTTTTAACTTGTTTGTAATTTGCTTTGATATTATTTTTTTGCTTGATTTGACAGATATCTTGAGAAATATTTCAAGACATCGCAAATCTATTCCGTTAATGAAAATATTAACAAGAACGTTTTTCCATTCATAAACGAAATACAGAGTACAAAGTCATAATCGGATTTAAAATCCCTTTCGAACAGATTTGCTTTTCGAAACGAAGTACAGAGTAGGGCCCCTAAATCATCGGACTTGATTTGAATTTAGAGGAAAGGCGATATAATATAGCGTCTGTTCCAAACAAACATCTAAATTCAAAAAATTAATCGATAAATTTACCATAAAAAAGGAAAAAAACTATCGAAAATGATTTCCTTTTAATCCTTTTACCTGAGCAGGGAAATACTAATATGAACCATTTTAAACAATCATTTATGATCCAAGAATTTTTTATTGAAGTGAATGTGTACAAGCTTTCTAGCTGTATATTTTGTGAACTAATTCTGAAACTCAATTCCAAAATAATTCATTTAAGTGAAGGAATCATGAATATACAGGGTGTCCCGTTATTCGTGTTACATACTTCGGGATGTGATTTTTGGTCGTATTCTAAGAAAAAAATTGGTTTACAGTAAAGTCCGTTTCTCAACTTTGACATCACTTTTTGACATTTAAAAAAAGAGGCTAACTTTGGTGTAAAATTCGATTTTTCTTTCAATACTGATGGTAGAGACCTAATTTTGAAACTGTATTCAAATTGGACTCCTATATAGACTTTCCAGTTTGTACATTAGCCCCCTTGTCAAATGCTTGAGCAACATCTAAAAATATAGCCGAACATACTTGTTTTTCTTCTTATGCTTTTTCAACTGCATCCGTTATTCTATGAACTTGGGCTTTCGTGAAATGTTTATTTCTTAATCCAAACTGATGATTTGGGCTTAGATTTCTTTCTTCTATGACTTTGCTTAGTCTTTTCAGTAGTAATTTTTCAAAGACTTTTGCCATAAGCGATATTGGTCTGAGTGGTACCCGTGGACCGTGGTGTGATGGATAGCATATCCGCCCGCTAATCCAGAGGTTCGAGTTCGAATCCCAACAGAGGCAAAAATGTTTTTTCCTCGGGTATCGCCTTTCGCGAGGAATTGGCAAGTCCTCCGTTAGTATTCATTTCCATGAAAAGCGCTTTCTCGATTAGCCGTTCGGAACCGGAAGAAAATTTTAGGTCCCTTCCATTGCCTCACAAGGCATGGTTGTAAGAAATGCGCTAGGCCCAGGGGCTCCTCGCTCTGTTGCGCCACCCTATTTATTTATTTTGATATTGGTCTGTAGGACGTCACTTCTGTTGGTGGCTTTCCTTGCTTTGGTATAACAATTACTTCATAAATTTTCCAATGATTCGGGACATATTGGGTCTTTAGGCATGCATTTATTATGAACTGGAGTTTTATGAAGGCTTTTGATGGCATTTCTTTCATAACCTGAGCAGTTATTAGATCGAACCCAAGTGATTTTTTGATAGTTGATTTCGACAAATACTTTTTATTTCCTTGAGTGTGACAATTGGTATGTCAACTTCACCGACTTTATCAATAAACTGTAAGCTGTTTTCAGATGTATTTGCTTGGAATGGCTTAAAAACATTCGCAAGATGTTCTGCAAACAGGTTAGCTTTTTCTTCCGGATATCCGATCCAATTCCCGTCTAGAGATTTTATCGGCGGGTTTTGTAACTGCGGTCTTTTCAGGCGCTTAGCTGCTTTCCAGAGCGAATAATCGGTTGAAGCAACAGTCGTTAGTTTTTTCAGGAATCCACTTAATGAATCATTTTTGAATTCCTAGATTTATTTTTTCAGTTCGTTGCTTAGCCGGTTAAACGCTGTTTTGTCGTCTGGAAATCTAGTGTTTTGCCATTTTCTTCGAGCTCTTCTCTTCTCCAATATCAACTCTCTTATTTCGTTCGACAGGGTATCTTGTTTCAGTTTGTACTTTTTTCTGCAGCTTGTTGAACATCGGCAATGAATTGTTCTACTTCAAGGTTGATTTGGTCTTTTGTATCCATAGGGGATCTGAGATTTATAAAGTCTTCAGGCTTTTCTCTGAATTCACTGCAGTTTGTTATTATTATTTACAAGCTTATGATTACTTTTTTCCATTATCTCCGATTCATTAAGTGATAAAATCACCGGTGTATGATCTGATGATAAGTCATATTTACCTCCGACTCTTATATGGTTTCGTTTGATACCTTTAACTTTGAAAAAGTCAACAAGGTCTGGTATTTTACTTGAATCCGATGGCCAGTATGTTGGTGATCTGGATGAATAAAACTTGCAATTGTATTTGAGGCATGCTTTGTAAAGCCTTCCGCCGTTTGTTGTTATAAGTCTGGATCCCCAATGGGTGTGCTTAGCGATAAAGTCACCGCCAACAAGGAAGTTATGTGAAGATTTAGCAGTTCTGTATAATCATCTTCAGTCGGGGAACGCCTGCCTTGGCGGGCAGTATATTGATGCCAAATTGAAGTCTTTCTTTTTCTTACCGATACTAATTATTGTTACTTGCATATTCTCGTTTGTAAACATAGCTTCTTCATGGTGTTTTAAGCTCTTTTTTATCAGGATTGTCGATCCACCTCTAGCCTTATCAGCTGTGGGAGGAGCAAATATAGTTTGATATTAAATCATCAAGAACAAGTCCACTTGAGAAATGAGTTTCGGACACCAGACAAACATCTATGTGTTCGATGTCTTAAAAGATATTTAATTCGGATAAATGGTGTAAAAGACCGTTTTGCATTCCATGTTCCAATTTTAAGTGTTCTGTCCATCATTGCTTTTTAAGAACGACTTCTTCACTTAGCCGTTTGATGTTCAAATCCTGATTGTCAATTCTTTTTAGAATAAGTTGTAGCATTTCTTTAAAATGGAAGTTTGTTCATTCTTCCACACATTTTTAACAATCTGTGAATAGGATCAATTTTGCTTTGAACAGCTGTTTTTTTTTAAGTTCTTTCTTACCTTTGTCTTCAGAGCTTCAGAAGTTCTTTTGTGTTTGCTGAGCTGCTAGGTCTTATTTGAGGCAACGTGATTTTGCTGTTGGATTTTTTTAAATTTTTTAGCAACTGGACAGCCTCTATAGCTTGCAGGGTGATTACCTTGACAGTTTACACATTTTGTTTTCTGTTCTTTGCTTGATGGACAGTCTTTAGTTGCATGTTTTTCTTCACACTTAACACAAGTAAACTCGCGGTCGCTATTTTTTCGGGTGTGGCTTGGCATCGTTTACATTGCGGAAAAATATTTGATTTTCGCAGTGGTTCAATTTTTAATTTTATGCCCAAGATTGATCGAATACTATAGACATTTTCAAGACTTTATTTGCTGTCCCAGCAGAGTTCTTAGTAGTTTAGTTCTTAATGAGATTGACTGCATCAAGGGCTTGAAAGCCTGCTTGAACAAGATCTTCTACTAACTCTTTTGGAGTACATGAGGAATATACAGTGGTGGCCACACAATTAGAAACGGCAACCATATAGTAATATAAGTATGCATAACTTTTTTAAAAGACATTTCTTCAGGTTGAAAAGAGGTTTAATTTGTAGCCCATGAATAAGAGTACGAATTAAATAATCAATACGATAAAAAAGCTAGACAATATCAAATACAAAAAAATAAACATTTAACTCAAATTTTGTGTGGCCATACATAACAGAATATTAAAAATGGTATTTCACTAGAAATCTTCACTTTAACATAGAGTAAGTATTAATATTTTGTAGGGAATTTGTTACTTTGTATAACCGCAGCCAAACTTCTTTCCATACTTTCAACCAAAGCGCGGCATCTTGATGGTGCTATACCGTCCCAGACCTCTTTAATGTTTTTGAAAGCTTGTCCGAATCTTTAAATTTTTGGACCTTAATCCTCTCTCGACGTCTGCCCATAAGTTCTAAATCGGATTCAGGCCCCGACTTTGCGGGGGTCAATCCAAAACACTGGTTTTTGTAACCGCAAACCACTGCTTTACAAGTATGCAGTATGTTTTGGGTCGTCGCGTTGTCCTGCTGAAAAACATAACTGGGCATGTGTGGGAATGAAAAAGGCTCTATGACACTCTCCAGTATGCCTTTATAAACGTGTTGATCCATTCGACCGTTTATCCTTACTACCCAACACCAACCAAAACCAACACCACTCCAAGAAAATGCACCCTAATAGGGCCCATACACTACACATGCATGCATGCGCAATCAAGTGATTGCGCATGCCGATTGAAGGTGTATGGTGTTGACTGAGTGGTTGTGCATGCGGCATGAGCAAAATCAGAATTTTCTGATATTTTCTTGTTTGCGCATGCATGCATGTGTGGTGTGTGGGCAAAATTGCTCAGTCAAGTGATAAAATTCAAATGAACAGATGAGCAGCAGCGGAGTTTTAGCTTCACACCCATACAACTTGTCTACTCTGCTACAAAATACAAATGAAGATTGCGCAGTTTACATGAGTAGTGTAGGGCGAAAGCAATACTGCGCAATCTTCTGATTGCGCATGTAGGCATGAGTAGTGTATGGGCCCTATAAACCATTATGTATGGAGCGATGAATCTAAATTCCATTTGTTTGGGTCAGACGGTAAAGTGTATGTTAAACGTCCTCAGAAAAAAGAATAAGACCCAAAATGCACGCTGAAGATCGTGAAGCATGGAGGATAATGGTTTGGGATGCCGTTTCTAATTGTGTGGCGACCACTGTAGGCCTCTGGCTACTACTTTTATTGGTCTTGTGGATTTGTTTTCATAAGAGTGACACTGAATTTTATGTTTGCTTAGTTCCTCAGTGACCAGTCTATATACTTATCAATTATCATCTTCCTCGACATTGACTTTTCAATTGTCTTTGTTATACGAAGTATATTTGCAATCTTTTTTGGGTACATTTCTCAATAATTTTCTTAAGATCTCCAAAATTTGGGAATCCTGTGATCATAATTGGTGGTGGTACAGTTTTTCTGTTGCCTTTTTTCTAAAGGCAACAGAACTTCGGTTTAGCATTGGCTAGCACATTATTTGCATTATTCTTTGTAGTACCCAAGTCTTTTTTATTTTCAGGTTTGCTGGTTCTTTGTGTGCAATTCAGGGCTTTTGGTTTTTATAGCAGTGCGCTTATTTCTTTTTCTTTCAGTTTAAAATTCGTCAGTTTAATAGATAGTAACAGTATCTTGTTTACTACCGTAGACTTGTGTTCCTTGTCAAGTACGGACACCTTTTCTTTGAGTCTTTTTACTTGCCCCTGAAGACTTTGAACTTTGGTTTCAAGTTTCTTTCTTGCTGCTATTTCCTTTCGCCATTCATCCAAGTAGTCCTTTAATTCGGTTTGGCAGTTTTCTTTGATTTCTTTGGAACTCTGTTGTCCTCGCAGAGTCGATTTTTTCAAAGACATTGGTTTTTTTTTGGCAAATGACTTTAATATCATTTGAATTAGCTGGAGTTTTCGATGGTGTAACCCTTTGGGAATAGTTTTTTGGGGGAGTTCTCTGAATTTTCGTACTCCGTTTTTCAAAACTCTTAAGCAACAAGGTTTTATGTATTTTTGACCTGAAATTTAGAGTGACTCGAAAAAAGTGTGCACTTAAAATCAATTAAAAATTGATTCAAGTGTCATTTTGAGCTAGTGTGGCACTAAGGCTCATTTTAAGGAGACTTAAATTACTATATATTTTCGCTAATATCTTTTTCAGTCGCTCTACTTACCGTGTTCTGAGTCTTCCTTACCTACCTTAATGTTCATACTTTTCTCTTTTCAAAAGTGAATAAGTAATTAAGTCAAACCAATTTTTTATTTTATTTTATTCAATAAAAACCTATTAAGAAACGGTATGATATTATCAATTGAGGGACCAGTCGAACAGAGACCACATAGGGTTGCTATTTTGCCTTTCAAATGTGTGCAATCACCAAATGATGTACCGAGCGGACAGAAATCACAGTAGGAAGGTATTTTTCATAAATGAAATGTGCTCAATTCTACAATGAAGTATCAGGCGCACATAAATCACTGTTCCAACCATTCTGAAAGAGCAAAATATGTAACACCGTGCCACCACGTCCACTGATATCTAAAAGTAATTTCTTAAAAAATTATTAACAATGTTTAACCACTTTCCATTGGTTTGTCGCGACAACCTATTTATTTTTTTTACTAAATTATTTTTCGAAACGTTAATGAATTTTATTTTCATTCATTGAAAAACTAGGCAGAAGTGAGTCCTTAGGACTCATAAGTTATATATAAGGATTTAGTTTCCCTCCAATGATCATGTGAATGAATCAAAAGTGGTGATGAACCGCAGTTTGTGAGGAAAAAGTTGGTCAGAATGAAGAATAATGAAGAATTCAAATCATGTCACCAATGTGGGGGAGTTCTGCAAGTAAATAATAAAGTTATTTGTTTTTGTTATCATCCTTGTGTCACAGAACGAGTTTTTTCTATTTTATTTTAACTTCTACACGAATTTGGCATACACGACCTTATAAACTTATTCAACCCTTACCTCATTTCAATACAAGTCACTTGATGATTTGCTTCTGCTTTTGGACTGAACATTTCCATCGGTATATTCGTCCATTATATCGGTATGCAGTTTTTTCAGACTTGGGGAGTTAATTGCAGTTTCCCGAACACTTGCTCCATCTCTCATTTCAGTATGATATGATGGTGATGTGCATTTTGAACATTTGCGACTGAGTGATGGTCTCTGCCTGGGGCCCATGCATCGAAGGGCAAAACAAAATTCACTGGCCATTTCTTCGCAAAGCGTTTGCTGAACGTTACGTGTCTTGTTGTGCTGCCCGTCACCTGTACATCCACCAACTGTGATCCCATTTTGAGCAATTTTCTTTTGATGCTGACAGAACTCGTAAATTGACATACAAATTGCAACTATAATGCCACAAACCAACACTACAAACACTCCACCTTTTTTTTAAGAGAAAATTAATCTCAGCTGGGGGCTTCTTGAATGGTCTTTATTCCTACTTACTCACCGATATTGTCAAGTCCTAGGGCATTAGCTTTGGATTGTTTGCTTTTGTCTTTGCGGACACAAGTCTCACCAGCATTTTTCCACCATTTGTCGTACAAAATCTGAATTTCTCCTTTCTCCTGCAACTCCAGTATTGTTAACGATATTTTATCACGCCATGGAGAGCCCATGGGAGTCGCAATTCCATAACCTTGATTGGGTTTTTTTTTAAGCATGAAAGAGATCTAACTGTGAGGCATACTACCTTTTGCATCTAAAAGCCCTCCAATTTGTGTCAGATTGCAGTCCCTTTGAACTATGTAGTCTAACATTGTTGACTCCATTAAGAAGGCATAATTGCCTTCAAGAACACGCTTGATGCCTTCCTCGTATGTAGTCGTAAAAACGGAAGGTTTTCGATTCTCCATGAAACGCCACATTTTTCGATAAGTTTCAATCATGGAGTCCTGTACCAAAGACAGAAATATGAGTAATTCTTATTCTCACCAACAAACAAGCAAATGTACCTACCCTAAAAAAAGTCATTGTTGATCCACTCTCCAAGGTCCCATAAGATATGTCAGCCTGGGATGCTAAGTCATCGGCATTCTCTATAGGCGTTATCATTCTTTCGACTGTTAGAAATGCCGCCAAATTAGCCGTATACGATGATATCATTATCAATGTAAAAAACCACCAAATTGCACTGACAATACGAGTTGAAGCAGCTCTTGGGCACAAATCAGATCCTTGTTGCATAAGCGTTCCGATGGTAAACCAAAAACTGTTTCCCAGTGTAAAATGATTGCCAATGTTTTCGTTTTCAGTGTCACAAGGATTCAAATTGTGAAGTTCGTATGGCGAAAATCTGGCGACTGCATAAATCGTCAATGACACCATAAAATATGCAGCCAATACATAAAGCCATATGTCGAAAGCTAACGGATTCATAAAAGAGAATAAACGAGATGGTGGGGTGGTGGGAACCTTTAAAAAAAAGGTCGCAGTTGAATTTTTCAAAAACTTTAAATAAAGACAAACACACGCACACCTTGAAGAGTATACTGATGCCAAGATTCATAAATGGCTTTGTGAAGTCGATAACACTCTCTCTAGCATAGTTTATGGTCATCGAACCAACAGCCAAGTCGGCTTTCTGTGGAAGAAGAAAAAAAAAAATATGCACAATATTAAGCAATTCTAAGAAGAATAATGGGAACGACTGTGACGCACGTTCTTGGGTTTGTGTTCTTCGTACAATCTCAAAATCTAAAGGCTGATTTAAAGGTATTTTTTTTCTTAGTAAAAACTTTTTTAACATCTTATCGTTGTGATTCGAAATTGTATGAAACGAAAAAGCGGCAGCAAGTAGTTAGTTATTTAGTTTTCAAATGATTTTTATTTCATAAAAGTTACAATAATTTAACTTTAATTTTTTAACATGGCTTACGCCGTCTGTCTGTCAGTTGACTATTATAAATATTTTTTTTTGTTTAATATATATATATTGAAACATTAAAAAAGTTCATCTAGAATTCGTTTCTTGTAGTTAACTGCTATCTTGATCCTTGATGTAATTGTAAAGGGCTTCCCAGTCCATGGCTCCATAAAGAACTCCTATGATTTCCTCTTCATTAAGGTAGTTTACACCAAGTATACTTCTTCTTGCTACCACTAAACCAGGACACTTTCCCAAGAAATGGAACACGTTTTCACGTTAATTTAGATTACAGAGTCCAGATGTTTCTTCCAAATCATTCCTATGAGGGATAAAATTCAGGGGAAGTATCTCCCCTCGTGCTTTTGAAACCAGTGGCTTGAGATCGGTAGGATAGTCCGCCCTGAAATAATTGTTTGTTAGCATGTTATAATTCAGCCTCGCTTTTGCGACTATTGAGCCCGCAACCGAAACCTTGCTAGAGAAACTCGGTTTTATTCTTTGAGGAGGTTACAAATCTTAGTTTCTTTATTATATCTTCTTATTAGTAACCTTACTTAAGCCAAAGTGATAGTGACAGGACAGCTCGTGGTTCCTTTATATCTCTGCCAGAAATATGTAAAGAATTTAAAGATTGCCGCAATAATCGACAAAGTGTAATTTAAAGATGGCTGTAAGAGTGCGAAGAGAAGGCGAAAGCTGCTCTCTCTGTTGGCTAGTGAGAGGCTACTCTTATGGTGCGCCCACACCTCTCTCAACACTCCTTCTTGGTAGTTCCTCCTGCAGGTCATTCGTAGACTCCATTCGTAGTTTGTACGAAGGCACTTCGTATTATCTTTAGAGAGCTTAACCTCGACTATTCGTCCCTTGGGCCAGCTGTTCCTGGGGCTATTAGGATCAACTACCAGAACTTCGGCTCCAACTTCCAAAGGTTTGGCTGTGGTGAACCATTTTGTGCGCCTGGCAAGTATTCTGCTACCCAACGTCTCCAGAAGTGGTCGTACTGCTGCGAGGTGAGCCAACTTTTAGGAAACACTGTCACGATGTCGTTATATTCCACTGGTGGCTTTGAGCTGCATGCCGATCCTAGTAGAAAGTGTTTGGGTGTTAGAGCTTCTGGATTCTTAGGATCTATTGGGATGTACGTCCACGGTCGCGAATTTACAATGCTTTCAGCTTCTATGAGCATAGAACGTAAGAGCTCGTTGTTAGGGTTTCTTGTTGGTGTGATGGCGTAAAGAACCGTTTTGATAGACCACACTTAACGCTCCCAACAACCGCCCATATGCGGTGAGGCCAGGGTAATGAACTTCCATTATATGTACTGGTCTTGGTGAAAGCTTCAACTAGCCTGTCTTTCTGAATATTAGCAGCTGCTTCCCGTAACTCCCTTTCTGCACCATGAAAATGAGTGCCATTGTCACTGTGAAACTCGAGTGGTGTGCCTCTTCTGGCAATGAAGTTTCGAAGACACATAATACAGGAATCTGTCGTTAAAGTATGAGGGACTTCTATATGTACTGCTCTCATTGTAAGGCAGGTTAAGATTACTTCCCGCCGTTTCTCGGTTCTTCGGCCTACGGTAACTGAGAGAGGACCAAAATAATCACGTACGAGAACGGTCGACAGAACGAAGGAAGTCTTGCTTGAGGGAGTGGTGCCATGAGTGGAGGACTTGGTTGAGCATTGTTAAGTTTGCACTTTGAACAGGATTTCTTGATGGCTTTCAGAGCAGACGGCATCTGTGAAATGTAGAAATGTTGGCTAAGAGTATTAACCACGGTTTCATCGTTTTGGTGGTTATAGCGCTCGTGAACGTCCTTGACAATAAGCGTCGTGATGCGGTGAAATCTTGGAAGAATAACTGGTGACCCAGAGTTGATGCTGGGTTCTTCCTTGAAGTAGGCTCTTCCGTTGGCTCGGATAAGTCAGTTTTCATCTAGGAACGGCGTAACGTTAAAGAGAGGACTGCCTTTTTGCCCGTATCGGTTCATTGTTAGATCTGCGAACTCTTCGGGGTACATACAAAGTTGTGCTTCTCTCAACAGTTCGGTTTGCGTCATTTGAAGTTCCCTGCGCGATAAAAGACCACTTTCTTTAGGTGTATTCTTTTTTTTTTTTTGCGCTGGCGTTATGCACAAATCGAAAGGCGTACCAGGTACTTCTCATATACTTATTTTAAGCATATACCCCTGCGTAATGAACTTCTGGCTTTTAGAATGTAGTCCTCTCCAGATTTCTTATATTTTTTGAAAGCTTTAGTTCTTTTGTTTTTTAAATGAGACAGTTGTATATTATACCTAGGAGGCCTACTGTATTCTTTGGTACGGAACAAACATTCCAACCCCTGCCATGATCATCTCGATAAATCGATTATAGACAAAATGTAGACTCTTATTAGAAAATTCTATTTCTCAATCAATGGTAGTCAGCCAAGCATTAAAACCGTTGAAATTTGATTTAGCAAAATTAAGTTTAAGTTCAGAGTCTTTTTCACGCGAGGGATTATAAAAGTCTATAATAAAAATTATAAAAAATTTGAACTCATTCTGCTCATGATGAATAGTATTATTTAACAAAGAAAATGGGTTTTTATATATTTTAACTTTTACAGCATTTTGACAAATAAAAACCAGCTCCAATAACCTATTCAAAGAATTGTAAACATCATTTATCTGATGTAAATTTAGCGCATAAACATAATCAATGAAAACATATTCATAATCTTTAACAATATTAACCGGTATAAACATTTTATCTTCATCCGAGCAAAACCAGTTTACGTCACCCACGTTAAATTCGCCTTATATGCATATTGTTTGCAAATCTTTGTTAAGTGACTTGTTAATGAACTCCATGTTATTTATATGCTTTTCAAAAACACAAGAAACATAGCTTGCTATACGAACTAGCTTCCAATCAATACTTTGACTATTTTGTGCATTAATAACAACAGACATTTGTTCTATATCATTATATGGAATTCATTGCAACATCTATACATATAATATATAAACGTAACAGTTTGTTTGTTTGTCAACGTTAATCTCAGAAACGGCTTATCCTATCTAGAGGGAGTTTTCAGTAATATATTGTGGTAGGCTTCACTTAACATTTAGTTTTTATTTCATGTCAATCAGTTGATAAATAAAAAAGTTATGCCAATTCTTGCGGACGAAGTCGCTGGCACAAAAAAAATTTTTTTACAGCAATCAAAAGGCCTCCACCTCGATCCTTAAAACTACTTGACAGATTTCAAAAATTCATTCAACATCAGAACTTTATCCCTCCATATTCCCACCGGAACGGTAATGGGAACTCCAAATTTTACATTCGTCTGATTATCTCCAAGCCAACATTTTTGAAGTTTTCACTTCTACCACGTTGGAACTGCACACATAACTTTTTTTTCATACTCGTGTGGTTTTCAATATGGCAATCCATTTTCGGAATTGATCTTTTTGACTGACTGTCACTTGATTTATGCTCCATATTGGTTCGCCATTTCATCGAAGAAGAATTGAAACCGCACGACCACTAGGCATTGCGTACGTTGGGTGAATTATATCGAAGCGAATTCGCTGTTGACGCTGATTTTTACATAATTTCAAGAATTTCCAGATTTAATAATTTAGCTTAATTCTTGGGCCCCAACATTAAGTTATTTACTTCTAAACCAACAACTGAATCCATTTCAGGGATGGGAGAATGTTACACCACAAAACTGAATTCTTATTTCTACAAAAATATACTTTTAACACAATACTCACATATTTCATCAATTGTGCAACCATTCCATTCCACTCGCCAGTAACTGGATCCTTTGCTCCATATTTGCGATCTGGCACTAAGTCAAGAATATAATCAAATCCAGCTTCTCGTGCTACTAGATCAAGTATATCTACACAAAATCCGAAGAAGCGTTCATTTCCTGTGAAATTTTTTCCATAACGCATCATTACATATGGAGTTTCCTGTTAAAAAAAAAAAAACAAGTATAAATAAAAACGAGCTTGAAATTGAAATTCGAAGGCAACATATCCCCCGGATGCCACAACTTTTTGTAGATCAATCTTTTCAAGAAATAAGGCTAAATTGGCTTTAATACAGGGGCAACCATTGTCAACCAAATAAGCTAAAATAAGGAGAAATGTTCAGGAGATCCATCCGGTGAACGATAGCTTCTTGTGGACGACGAGAAAGTTCTGCAATATTGTGATGGTCTATTGAACAGTTTTCTCGAGCGAGAACACTTTCAAGAAACTGAACTTAGCACGAATACCACACAACACACTTGAAGAAGTTCGAGAAACAGTTTAGAACTCAAAAAAGGTCAAGACCATGCCACACCCTTATAAACTTTGATCTTCCTAGTCCCATCTTCCAGATAATTTCGTTTCGAAAGAAAGATACTCCGATTGATCTTTGTGAAGAAATTGTGTGAAGAACAAGATTCAACAACGAACTCTATGAACTGTACCGCGACATGAGCTTCTTTTAGAGGCCATTGTTGCCATTATCCTCTAAAATGTCCATATAAAACAGCATCCTAGAGTGCAAACAAAGCATTTTAAAAAAAAATACAACTAACCAATATCGTTATGACCACTAAGGTTACATTCATTGATCCAGATTCGAAAAACTTCGAGCGATCCGTTATATTTAGTCGAGTTTGTGGAGACCATTCACCAACTTTCACTATTGAATGTTGCTTCAGTTTGACCAAATCCAACTTAAACTGAATACGTTGTCCTTCTTTGAATTGAATTGGCCCAGTTAATCCCTTCCATTCAACCTAAACATATTCAAAAAAAAAAAAAAAAAAATTGTTGAAGTTATCTTCGAAATCAAATCAATTTACCGAGTTGATGTAATTGATAAGACTAAGGCCGCCATCCCATGGGTTGGCTTCAGCACAAGACAAGTTGGAGAGCTTGAGTGTATGTGAAAGATCCAGAGTTTGTAGACCAATGGCGAATGTATAAACCGAGTCGTACATAAGAGCCGGTTCAGTCTGTGAATGGTTTTTAGATATATGCTGTTGTGTTGATTACAATGGCATTTATTCATACCTCAATTATGCGATCCTTGCGTAGCATTTCATTACTTCTACTATTCATCTGGTTGAACATCTCCATATCCTTGAGCACCTCCTTTACACTGACATCACCAACATCAACCAACCTAAATGCAGTTATGTTGACAAAATTATATTTGAAGTCATCGAGCTCAAATGTCTCAATGTCGAAGCTTGTGAATAAGTAGTGGTATTTGTACTCATTCATTTGTAGCTGTAGAATCTGAAAGGCACACAAAATTGAATTTTCAAATCGAATTGACTTCACAAAAATTGGGTTCGTTCGTTCAGACCCTATTATTTCTCTGGGGTCGTGAAGAGAACTCCCAAATCACTTCGGTTAGTTTTCGAAACGATCGAATCTCAAATAGAAGTTTGTTCGAATTCGACTAACTTTCGATCGAAGTCGAATCTCAAAATTAGCAAGACTAACTTTCGATCGAATGGCAAACTAGTGTTGTTTGAGAACCACCGAAAGCCCAGGGTTAACCCTGATTAAAGTTCAACGAACGAACCCAATGTATGCTACTTACCCCTTTTAAAAGATCTGAGATATTCGACGTGCTGGTGTCAATCACGATGTTGTTTACTTCTTTGTTTTTTAGTTCGTTGAGCACTTGAATGTAGTTAGACGGTTTGACTTCTCGGATATGCATTTCCAATTCTGAATTACGAATCAAGTCCCTTAGTTGAATACGACCTAAAAATTAATGAAATTAAATAATTACAAGCAACACACAAGTCACATCATGCCAGAGTCAAACCAAGGGTGACCCTGACAATTTATCTCCTTATTTCAAAGTTTCGACAGCTAAAATAGACCTTGAACTCCGTCGCTTTTAAGATTGTTTCATGTAACTTCGTTTCCTGCGATTAATGTATAGCCATTTCACTATTTCTATGGTCTTATAATTTTTGGTAGCTTTTTTAGATCCTTACTTACTTAGGCGGCCTCAACCAACATCTTTAGATATCGACTTCGATTTCGGACGAGCTCTCTCCAGTATTACACTCTAAGTCGGTTGTGGTCTTCTTCAACTTAATTGCGCTATTTTAGACGTGATTTCCCAGCAATATGCTTTCAAAAACCCACCGAGCCGGGGCGTTTCAGGGGTCCTTAAACTTGTAAATTTTTGTTTTAGGACTTACACGATAATCGTCTCAAAAGTTACGGAATCCAAGCCCAGGTTTACAAGAAGCTTTCACTGACTCAACTTACCATAGTCCTTCTCGAAAAGTATTCCCACCTTGGTCCAGTTTAAATATCGAATGATGTCTTGAAATGCCGTGTTCACATACTGTTGCGATGGATGCAAGTTGATTGAAAACTCTCTTATTCGATTGTCAACATCAACTCTTGACTCTAAATGTGGTATGTCCAGTGCATCACAAATTGAATGTACATGTGCTCGTGACACAGCATCTGAAGGTCCAAAAACAGCATGAACTCCGAGTTTTATTTGAGAACACACTAAAATCGCATGAGTTGAAATAATGAAAATCGATTGCGGTCTCTGTGATATTTGTTGTTGTTTACCTTTCTTACTGGCACGAAACGAATCGTTTTTTGGGATATATTGAATATCATAGTCCAGAACTGTATCAGGAAGAATACCTTTGTCCCGATTGATGCTATGAACGGCAAATTTGAATGCCAGCTCTGCGGGACTATTTATTTGGTCATCACTGAATATACCCCCTTAAAAGAAAAGAAAAATTATCATCATTTGGAAAATCAGCGACGACTAAAAATAGGTGCGCTTTGGTTGCAACTCAGCAGTCCTATGATCAGCTCAGGAATGATTTTTAACACTGAACCACTGAACACAGAAACATGTTAGGTTTGTTCGTTGAAGCACTGGCGTCGCCACAAAGCGTTCTTCGAATCGCCCTGAATGTCAAATTGAGTGTTTTTTGACCCCTGGGATTGGTCTGGGTTTTCCCTTAACTCGCCCTGGGTTTTTGCTGTGGCGAGTTGAGGGCTGTCAAATAACATGTATTTTTATCCAAATGACAAGGATTTGTGGTGATTTTGTTGCTTAGCGGTTTTTGAGAGCTGGAAACCCAAGATTTTTTTGACAACTCATATGGAAACCTTGGGATTCGAACCACGAACCTCTGAATTCACAGGACGCATGCTAACCATCACGCCACGGGTACCACTCATCAGTAATCAAATGAATTTCCCTCGATAGATGGAAGCAGACTGTGTTGTTTAGAACGAATTTTGAAAGAATAAATGCCATTCAATCAATTGATCATTGAAGCGTAGAGTAGCGTACCCAAACCCCCAACCGGCATTCGAAAAACTATTTTCAGATGATATTTATTTTAAAGATAACTCAACGGAACTTCTTGAACACCAACAGATTGCTTAAAAAACTTAAGTATATCCAAAATTTAATTTTCCGATTGATTTGAAGAATACTAAAATAATTGACATGTAACTTACCAATACGAATTACAGGCGGAAGCAAATCAACTTCACGAACAAGCATCACATCGATGAATGCTATCGAAACCAATTTTGTTGCAAGTACAAACAATTTGAAACCATCTAACTGAAGGAGAATCATTATTATTATTTTTTTTTTTTTTTGTTAAAGCACAACTAGATAACTTTTCATTTATTTGAATTCAAAGCACATTAATAATCGCAAATCACTTCACTACGGCTGCTTTACAAAAAACTATTTTTACACATTTGTTTGATTCAATTTTTACCTTCTTAAAGCCATAGAAATTCAACTGGATGACAATAGTTCTCATTTTAGTTCGTTCTGTCTGCATTAGAATAGTACAAAAAATACCAATCAAACATGTCCATGAAATAGACAACTAACTGCACAATGCATCAATGTCTTTCGTTTTGTCAGGGACTTTGCAAAAGGGGTTTTGAAAAGAGTGTCGTTAATCTAGAAGGGTAGGTGAATGCATTTGAAAATTAGTCAAAATGTAATTTTCTTGAAAGTGAATTGCAGGACTCACTTCTGGGAGCAATACTCACTAGATAATAATTTTCTAAGTTTTGCTTTTCAGAATTCTCCTTGCTCGCTTGGGGAGAACTTTTGAAACAATACAAATCCAAGTAGACAAGAAATGTTAAGAATTTTTTTTCATTTTCGCAAGCTGTGAATGAGCTACTCCGCGATGTACTTGGTTATTTGGTTTAGGGTCATTCCATCGTTTCGGGAGTTACATTTGTTCACATGAAGTCAAAACTTTAATGCATTTGGAAATGATATTTTAGCGATTAATATGTCTTATTCTCTACGTTTTTAGTTGTTTTTTTTTTATAATTAGCACGCACATCAAGGGGTTATGACTACCCTTATAATGTTATAGAACACAGTGCGAGCACTCAGGAAAATAGGATAGGACTTGAAAGGTGACATCGATGCACGTTGCTTTTGAACCTTTGTCAATCGTAATGCAGGGGAAAAACCGGGCCAGGCAGAGCATTCCACATTCGGGTGGTGCGACTAAAATATGAATCTCTATACTTGACTGTACGACCGAACTTGGGCTCAAGGTAAAACTGATGGGGGCATTCCTAGCGAGGCGGGTGTTGCAGCTAAATTGTTTCAGGGGAGGAATGCAACTGGCTACTTCACTAGAGCACTGTTTGTGAAAAAAGCGATAAAAAGAGTGAGACAGGTAACGTTTCGACGATGTTCAAGAGAATCAATCGATTCTACAATTGAACTATCACCTATCAATTTGAACGCTCTATTTTGTACCCTATCAAGTAGGCGCAAAGATGTTTAAGATGCACCTGACCAGATATGGGAGTTATACTCCAGTTTTGGGCGGATGAAGGCCTTATAAATTGTAGCCAGATCAGAAGGGATGAAGAACTTCCTGCATCGTCTTAAGAAACCTAAGCATTTAGCAGCGTTTTTGGCGACTTCAAATATGTGGTCATTCCAACGAAGATCATCATTTACACACATACCCAGTACTGACAGATTTTCGGTTTCTTGGATGCAGGTACCATTCATGCATAATGGCAATGGGGGAGTGTTAAGCTTCAATGACAAGAGACAGCATTGAGTTTCCGAAGCATTGAATTCTACTCGGTTCTTATGCGGCTTTTTTATAAGAAAATAATACTCAAAATTGACATACAAGATAATAGCGGGTGTTTATAATTGTTTTCGTTGAATTCAAAGGAGTGAATTTAATTTTTTTATTGTTACAGAACTGTGTATAATTGTAATTTTGTTTTACATAATGAGCTTAAATTGTTATTTGAACAGTTTCAGTATGGCGGAGTGTGGTAGTTCTTTTTGCGTTTTCTAATCTTCGACAAAATTCGCTATCCAAAGAAGAAAGAAAATAATCTGACAACCAAAATTATGAATTTTTTGAAAAAAATTACAATGGATTTCTGATTTTCTTGCATTTGAAACGCCTTACTTTCTTTTACAGTGAACTGATCTTTTAATTCTTCACAATTCAAGCGTTTAAGTAAATCCGACTTGATGCACAGAATCGCAAGACTATTAAGGTGACTCCTCGTCATAGTTGAACGCAAATAGTTTTTGACTCTTTTCAAACACGAAAATGAACGTTCTGCGCTGCAATTCGTTACCGCTAATGTCATAAATATCTGAAATAGAAAGGGCGAAAGATGATTAAGAAGAGAAGGCAGAATACCATTTGAATACTTTAAAAACCTTCCGACAAAATACATACGACTACTAACATTGGACTATAACTGAATTTTCAAGACAGCTGACGTTCCTGCTAGCTTTCAAAAAGCCATAATCTTCCCGATTCATAAAAAAGGTAATCTTAACGATCCAGTAAACTATAGAGGAATATCATTTTTAAATACAGTGACAAAGATCTTTTGCTCAGTATTATACAACAGACTCAGCAAGTTTTCTCCCAGTTAGGTAAGACAATATTAATTTCGAAGCTGCAGACGACGTGTTGAAATATTGACGAAGTTTATTAACTAGAATTAGGTGATTTATCTTATCGAAGGCCTTTGAAAAGTCAAGAAGGACAAGAAAGGTGACATGGTTTTCATCTAATTCTGACCTTATATCCTCAACAACATTCAACAGTGCTGTTATACAACTATGGTTGGATCGAAATCCAGATTGAGCCGAAAATAAGAAATTATGCCTTTTGATGTATTCACTTAGTTGCTTGAGCATAATTCTTTCACAAATTTTAGACAGATAAGGAAGAATTGATATCGGCCTAAAGTCAATACCTTTCGAGTTTTTTGGGATTGGTATTACCTTGGCCTGTTTCCATTTGCTAGGAAAAACACCGGTCATAAAAATAGTATTGATAATGTGTGTGATATATGGAAGCAATATCGGTAGTATAATTTTCACAAACTTTGGATGAACTCCATCTATACCCACAGCATTACTTTTTATGTTTAGGAGACTTTCTACTACATCAGTGCTCTCTATTCTAGTAAAAGAAAACATTGTATTTTCACCTACATCAGAACTTACAGACGCAGCATTTGAACAAGGTACGTTGTACACAAAGTTTGAATCTGAATTAGACAAAAAATTACGATTCAGTTCGTTAGTATCAATGTCATTAGTACACGTCAACTTCTGTTTACCCAACCCTAACTCACGTAAATTATTCCACAGTTTACGGCCTTCGACATTTGTATTGATTTTATCTGCGTAAAACCTTTTCTTAGCGGATGTCACTTCGCGAACAACATCATTCCTTTTTTGTCTATAATATGATAAGAACTCTTGAATACGGAATATTTTCCACCTATGATAAGCCTGGTCCCTTTGACTTATTAATAATCGAATTTCATTCGTGAACCATGGCTTTGTTTTGGCCCTAATTCTTCTTGTCGTTATAGGAACACAAGTATCAAAGGCATTTTTTAAGTTATCCTGAACAAAATTTGTTTGATCATCTACCGAGGTCATACTATATACCAAGTTCCAAGGAATAGAACGGACAAGATTTTCAAGACTAACGTAATTTATATTTTTAAAATTGCGGAAGCTGTACATTTCTGTGTCCAGGGAAGGATTTGTGTCAAAATCAAAAGTGAGAAAAATGAGGTCGTGTTTTGAAAACCCAGGTGCAGATATTTGGTCATAAAAAAGAATTCTTTTGTTATCAGTGACAAAAAATAAGTCAAGAAGTGTACTACTGGTATTTGTATAGTGAGTAGGTGTAATTATATTAACTAAATGTAGATCAAATGTCTTCATGTTGTCGGTTAGATGATTTTCAACAAGAATGTTACTATTAAAATCGCCACAAATAATGATATTTTTAGCTGTAGTTGTAAATTCTTCCATTAGTGAATACAAAGGCGTTAAGTCTATATTTCTATTGGGTCTATAAACACAGCCTAAGCGAACGTAGTTTTCTCCGCAAATTATGTCTACAAAAATATATTCAATATCATCCTCCCTGTGTGATAAACATTTCAGTTTACACTTTAAACCATCTCTAATGTAAATCGCTACGCCTCCTCCTATACGTGCACATCTATCTGATCGAAAAAGTTTGTAACCATCTAAAACGTAAACAACGTCATTTATCTCCTGAGAAAACCAAGTCTCCGATATACAAATAGCATCTACTTTAGATTTAGTAAAAATTTCTCTGAACTCATCTATTTTTGGTAATAGGCTTTGAGCGTTGAGATGACAAACTTTGAGTCCCTGCCTACGACAGCAAAACACCTTTATCATTGTAGGCAATGTGTTATCACTGCGATCGACCGAGGAACACACACCGCTTTCAATTAAATCAATTGTTTTTTATATAAACATCGTATAGCTGAACTAGATGTGCTGAGCCTACTACAGTAAGGTAGTAGGCTCTAAACGATAAAACCTACTTCTTAGCTGAAAACACTTCTGCAAAAATTAGTTTGATTTTCAAAGTGAGGGGTGAACTCATCGGTTTGAATTACATTCCACATCGACCAGAGCTGCCAATATTGAGTGATCTATGCAATCGCAAGGAACGTGAGGATGTGTTTCATTTCCTGGGAATGTGCCCAATACTTAAGGAGTTCTGAAAGCGCTTCTTCGGCGCTCAATTTAGAGGAAACAATCAGCATCCTGAATGGGGAACTAGGTTGGGATCGTCGTTACGAGTATTGTCTGTTACAGAACATGTACAGTCCGAGAAAGATTTTAATACTTTGGTTTCAAATTTAGTATAAAAAAAATATAATAATAACTAATATATTAGTTTTTTCAAATCTTTTATAAAATAAATGTTAACCTGGTAGACGGCTTTCGGCCAAACCATTTACAGACCTATGTAACATTCAAAAATTAAGAAAATGAAAATTGTATCACTATTGAAGTCAATAAATCTAATCTAAATCATAAATATTCGATATGCTATTTTTACATTTGGGAACTCAGTATATAAGTCGATCGTTTTCAAGAGCTTTAATAGCTTGGATGGTGAATCACGTTCTAATTTGTTCCTCTTAGCAATACGCGTGGTAGTGCACAAATTCGTCATCCAATGAAGGTATGAAGGTTCGAGGTCCGAGGTATAAATTGTCCTTAGAAGTTCTGACTTCTTATGAATTCCACAGGAATTCAAATCGCCAAATTCAGTGATAACTAAAAAATGTCCGTGAATTTCTTCATATGCTTGGCATCTTCTTCGCAATTCAGAATCCAGATTGTCAAGAATGACGTTGAAAGTGTGGACTCGAAAATGATCAGTTCATGAAAATTGAACATCTCCATCTCGCGCTTCAGCATCCTTCTTCTTCTAGAAACACTTGTCTGGTACTGGTGCTCTTGGCTCTCTGAGATTTCTAACGCTTTCTTTACATTACAACTTTTATCAGTCCACGATAGTCATCAATCACATCAGCTAAGCTGATATCAACCTTTTGCAATCTTTAGCTGACGGCATCGAATCTTGAAAATAAAAAAAGGCCGAAGAATCTGCATGAATGTTTTTCCTGTCGCTCAAGTAGAATTCGAAGTCCTTTTGCTTCTTGCCTCCTGATCACGTTCTCAGTGACATCTTTTTCAATGGTGATTAGAGTTTCAATTATATCGCCAAAGTACTTGTTGAGCACCTTAACTGCTTCGTGACGAGCTGACCATCTTGTTGCTGTTGCTGACAATGATTTCAAAGCAATCTTCTTTCCTGCATTAGTTTGTAAAATTTCACAGCGATATGACGTGTTGCAGTCTAACTTATCTAACATAAGCCTAAAATGATTTCAAATCGGCTTCGAATGACCTTATTGCGTTTTAGGTTCTCAAATTTTAAAATTGAATTCACGTCGCTAGATTTTATTTTTTCATACTTAAAAAAAAAGAACAAATGGGATGCCTGCAATTCGAAACAAATTCTCATGATTTTTTTCAAATAATTCTTCAAGTTAAGTCTTTCTTTGACTGCTCATCTCTCCAAAAACATAGACAAAAAGAACTAAAACAACAGTGGATACAAATAAACATGTACCCTATTTCCGAACAACTTTCCAACCAAAAAAGCTATCCACACTTTTCCCTGGCCATCTCTTCGTATTTTGAAATCTATAAGAAAAAGTTCCAATAAAATTTTTCTATCGATTTGTGTCCTTTCGAAAAATTCATCAACTTAGCGCATGACTGTGAAGAAAAGCTTTTTCCAATCAGCAACATGCCTGTTTCATAGATTGCTGAATGCACTAAGTAAACAGAAAAGAAGGAGCTATCTCAAAGGTATCGTCCTGAAGAAAAAAGGGATGGACATTTGTAGGATGACGTCAATAGATGAACAAATCATCCAGACACACCTGCTAATTTCATGAGCTCCTAGTGCTCTCATGGAATGTGCGGAGTAAGTCTTACAAAATCAGGTGCTAGCCAATTTTATTTTACTGAGTGAAAATGTTGAGTTCATACTAAAATGTCACTTCTCCATGCTCCAGAGGGGCACCGATAAAAATATGATTTGAACGTTGCATAGCGATAAATAAATAGGGTGACCCATGTGGGCTAACACATTTCTCTCAACCATACCTTGCTAAGAATGGAATGAAAAAGTTGCAACAAACCTTAAAACAGCAAAATTTCAGGTTGTTGGTCTTTTCATACACATCATTCCTTCCGTTCACCTAAATGCTTTTTACTTTTGATTGTACTTTCAGTTGCAGGAGGATACGCTAATTCCCCTTTCGGCTGATTCTTCTTATACAGGCTGAGTTCTGTATATCAATAATGTTCTTAACGTTTAGTGGCTGCCAATGGCAAATCCCATCCAGTTGTGGGAAGTTGCTTTCCTTTGCATTGAAAAAGTTCGTCCTTACCCCATGGATGATAACAGCCTGTAAATGAAAAAGGAGTGCAGCGCTGCATGATACATGTTGTTTGATGAGAGCTTTATTGGATTGTAGTGCGAAGGATTAGTTTCTTCGTGTTAATTACTGGTTAGAGTCCTTTTCTCCCATCGACGAAGAAATTAAATCGAAAGGAACGTGTTCTGAACACTTCTAAAATCAACTTTGATAAATCAAAACTTTAAATTTTGTTATTTCTGTTCAAATCCAAAGTAAAATACAACTTATTTCATACTGATGTTTCCATGATAAGAAACCCACTTGTCCGCCAGTCGCGTAGCTAGGCTTTCATATAAAAGGGACACAAGGGCCCCTGAGAATCAAACATCTTACTGCGGTTTCTTTTCTGTCAGAAGAACTAATGTGCATACATTTCAAGAAATCCGGTCAGTTTAGACAATAGAAATAAAGGAAATTCCGACAGAGCCAAATTTTCCTAGAGACCTTAGGTTTACCACAAGGAATAAAGTGTCAAAAGTCCCAATCAGTCCCATGTGCGCTAAGGTACTTATTCGGGGTCCAAGGTCAAAATTTTAGGTTTTTTGGATTTTTCTCGAAAAAGGTAAGTTTTATCGAAAAAGTACCTCGGAGTAAAGTTGTAGATCTAAAAATTTCCTATAAAAATGGTATTTATGATTTTTTTTTCTCTAAGACCCACTTTTTCCCAGATATTGCGCTTGTAAGAATCAAGTTCTAGAAACGTAAAGTTAGAACGACAGTTAAACTCAGTAACCCATATCAATAATCTTCATACTACTAAATAACTATTGTTCCTGAAAATAACGCCATAAAGGTTCGTGGAATTGGCCTACCGGGGATACCACGTTAAAAAAAACGCGCCGATTACACTACCTCACATGTGGTGTGGAAATGTTTGCATATTATGTGAAACGTGATTCTTACAAGCGCAATATCTGAGAAATAGTAAGTGTTAGAGAAAAAATTACAAGAACCATTTTCATAGAAAATTTTAAGATCTACAACTTTGATTTGAGGTACTATTTCGATAAAACTTACCTTTTTCGAGAAAAATACAAAAAAAACCTAAAATTTTGACCTTGGGCCCCGAATAAGCCCTTTAGCGCACACGGGACTGATTAGGAATTTTGACACTTAATTGTTTGTGGTAAACCTAAGTTCTCTATGAAGATTTTGCGCTGTCGGAATTTTTTTTATTTGATCACTATTTTTTTGTCTAAATTGACCGGACCAAATAGGTTGACTAAGTTTCCTTGAAAACCATATTAGTTGCCCAAAAACTGGGCCATTTGATAGTCTTGTTCACTGCCTGTATTCTCCCAGCAAAAACCTTGCACTACAAGCAATCAGTTTGACTTTCAGGACGAATGTAGGTTTTTCAAAAATAATTTTGTGGCGACCACAGGGCAGCTTCGACGAACGAACCTTATTCGTCGGATGGCGTACCCCATAGACGAATCACTGAACGACGAATCTGAAGCAGAGAAGTCAAACAGCTGTTATCCCTTTAAGAGGACTAAGCTCAAAACGCTGAAAAAAAGAAGATTCTTGTCTCTCAAGGAATCAGTAAAAGCTCTGATGATGTCCTTTCATTTAAGTCTTGAGAGTAAAATATAAATAGGTTGCCGCCACAAAGTGTCCGTGGTGCTACACGTGGCGTTATGGTTAGCATGTTTGTTTGTTAAGCGGGAGTTTCGTGGTTGGAATGCCAAAAGATAACAAAAAAGATCTAGCAATTGGTAGTGAATTCAATGCCATGAAAAGCGCTTTCTCGACTAGCCGTTTGGAATCAGCAGAAAGTTGTTAGTCTCTTCCAATGCTTCACAAGGCGTGGTTGGGAGAAATGCGCTAAGCCCGGTGCTCCAGACTCTGTTGCACCACCCCACTTATTTTACTTAAATTTTTTTACGCAACAAAGCTCGAGGAACCTCGGGAGGTCGGGACTAACACATTCTAGTGACCAACAGTCTTATGCCCACTGCAAATGGCTAAGCGGAAAAGCTCTTTCCACAGCAATGCTATTACTATTGGAAAAGTTGCCAATTCTTAGTTATAGGTCATATTTGTTAAAAATTTATTGGATGTTTCTAGGGTTCGAACTCCAACGTTAACCATAACATCACGGACGCTACTCGTCAACGCTATAATCAGCTCATTATTGGTTTGTCGATCTGTGCCGGAAGTGCACCTAAGTTCCCCCGAAGGCATTGAGGCCTCTCACTACTTTCTTACTAGCTACGTTCATTTCTTTATCAACATCAGCCTGTAGGGCAGAAACTTGTTATCATCTGCAAACGTTGCAGACTTTATACAGGACAACATAAATTCAGATGGGATACGATAATCTTCCCCTTTTCAATGGTTGTGTGTATTAAAATGGTCAATGAAAGCTTTCACCCTACTTTCCTTTTTTAATTTGTGTGTAACGTTGTATCCATTAGCTCGTTTTTGGTGCCAAGTAGGAATTCGTATACCTGCTATACACATGATTGCTTGGTACTCAAAAGGGCTACGAACGAGAAAAAATGCGGATTCCTTTGGGATTGTGGACTTGTGGAAGGAAAACCAAGCCCTTCTAAGTGAACAATATAGCAGGACATCAATACCCCTACTCGTCTTTGTATTTATTGTTTTATTAGTTTTGTTGCCATCAACTTGGGATTACTACATCCTCTGTCGAAAGGTTCCTAAGGGCTCCTTCTGACCGAAAAGAGGTGGCAATTCTCATCCTCTCCAAAGCAATTATTCAGTCAGTGTCTCCCAAGTAAGAAGATACCCCAATAATCGTCCAGCTTCGCATATTTACAACATGCTCCTCTCATCCATGCTGTCCTGGTAGCAAAAAGGGATACCAAAGCAAGAGAATTTACTTGTTTGTTGGACTAACGACGATTGAAAAGTTTTGTGTGTATTGTGTGTCAAAAGAGATTGAAAGCTTAATAATTGCCCTCACCCACAAGTTACTATCACAGCTATAATACTACCCAGTCCATGATAAAGGAGACTGAATTGCCACATGTTTTGTTTTAGCAGAGAAGTGTATCCTCGATTTGTTGCTTTTTTTCATGAAAGCCTGGTGTCACAAAGGGATACCAGTATAAAAAATTTGCTATGGTTGGACTGGGCTGGATGCGACGGATATTAATTAAAAAGGGGGACGATTTATACTTTGAGTCCTTGGGCCTTACAAACTACCAACTCTTACACTATCAACTCATGAAAGGAACTTTGCCACCCCAGATTTATCAAACAAAAAGAACAGTAGGAGGACGGATATTTTTTCCTTGAATTCTCTAGACCATCCATTGAATGTTATTGGTAGGTGCTTTCCATATACCCAAGTGCCACGTGCACGTCCCACGTTCTCTGATGAAAAATAGAAAAAAGGTACTCGATTAATGTTCATACGAAGGACGACGACGACATTCACTCTCCTTGACACCAATTGACAAATAACCAATTTGCTAATTCAATACCAGCAATAACTCGAGTAATCTCTCTTGTTTTTCAGTGCACAGTACTCACACACTTCTTTACTTGACCCGTACTCATCAAAGGTACAGGGTTACTCAAAGCAAACGAAGAAAAAAAAATCATTGAATCTGAATTGACATAAGCACGAATATATCTGTCAGGACCTACTCTGGTCCAGCTACTTTCATAGACTCTGCTGCCCGGATATTAAAAAGGGATACCAAAGTAAGAGAGTTCACTTGTTTGCTTGTAGATATGAAATTGCGATGCTAAAACACTTTAACTTACTCTGCCCATACAAGTTACTACTTCTCCACTCCATCACTTCCGCTTAATTGTTCTATAATAAACAATTGTGGGCGTTGAGCACAAAAGGAACTGTACAAATTGACTGCTTTGGTCTCTGCTACCCTGGTCTCAAAAAGGGACACTAGTGTAAGGAATTCACTTTTTTGTTACATTGATGGACCCATTAATATCGTGGGAGGCAATTCATGATCTAAGTCTTTAGCCCTTACAAGCTACCAAAGGTGCTTTACTTATAATACCCAAACCCATCCTGATGGACAGCCTGCCAATGAAAATTCTCTAGGTACAAATAAACACAGCTTCTGTGCTACTTCAACTACTTGTTCTTTGTTCATACATCTTTTCTACCTCTTTTTATCTTGAACTCACAAAACAAGGTATTTCTTTCATTAAGAGTAATGCACAGGTTAGCCATGGGCTATCATTACAAAAATGTGGTACACTTACACAGGTTGTTATGCAACAGAATTCTGTAAAGTGTGAGTTGGGTTGAATCCACAATGTAGCAAAAAAAAATATCAATTCACTAGAAAAACTTTAGGCTAGCGAAAAATAATAAAACGAAAAAACGACAACATTGCTCCAATGCGTTAAAGTATGTAAAATTATAGGGTGTTTTTTAGAGCTGTCTAAATTCAACCCAAATAAAACGCGTTTAAATAAATTACATTATAATGGTTTCAAATAAAACATGTTCTTGTGCCATTTGAGCTTACAAACGATTTCGAGCATATAAGCGTAAGCAGGTCCAATTTTCGAAATGTCGTAGTTAGTTTAGTTTAGTTGTAATGACTCCTTTATTTTTTTGCATATTATCATTTTTTGAAAAATAATTCTTAAGCCTAATAAGTATGGCCTCTGTGGCCGTCTACCAGATTGACATTTTGAATAATGTTTACATTAATAGAAATAATGTTAAGTAGAGTTAAAAAAAGAAAGCTTAAAATTACTAAAAATCTTCTTCAAGAGTAGCTTTCCTATATTGTAGCGCTATTATAATGAAGTAGTAAAGGCTGTCCCATTCTAGGCCACCGTAGAGTATGCTAAACATTGCTCCTTTCTCCATCTTGTGCTTGCTGAAATATCTATACCGGAACTCTGCCAGGATTGGGCATATCGAAATAAAATGGAATGTTTCTTCACGTGTTTTTAAAATGCAAAGACTACATAGCAAAGGCAGATCTGGGGTGACATTCTGTAAGTAAAAAGCGAACAAACGTTTTCGTGTGTGCGAACGATTTGCAATGGCTTTCCTATTGAAAAACGTTTGATCGCTTTCGTTTCGCTTTTTATAGAATCTGGCCAGGGTTAGAACCTCAGTAGTAGAATTTCGGAGCAGATTTGTAAAAAAAGTGGAGTAAATTGAAAATTTCCGGAGTAGATTTGAAAACGAAAGAAAAACTCAGATTTTCAATAACTGTAATTAACAAAAGTTTATTTGAACTAAAGTATGTAAATAATTGTTTACAAAGCTTGTTAAATGGGAAATCGAGTTTACTATTATGAATATACTGTGCCAACAAGTTAAAAGAGCTAAAGTCAATTTTTATAAATTTTCAGTACGATCAAATGAAGTTTTGTGAACTAGTTTCGAAAGACGTTTTTAGTGATTGCCTTAAAACTGTAGGTACTAGACTTACGATTTTTTTTTTCAGGACATAATTATGCTCAAATTAAATATTTTTTCGTTGTTAAAAACAACCACACATCTACTAATAAAAAAAGGTTTTTTGAACTTAACTTTAGGCTTATGTCGAAATAGGTTATCAAATGATCCGATTTGCTTACGTTCAAAACAACCTATGTCTACGTAAGCTATAATTTCTTCTGATTTCTAAATGTAATAAGCGCTTATATCATGGCTTGATCCGTTTAAAAAAAAAAATATATTTTCTTATTGTTTTGATCAATTTGTGCTCAAGACAAGCATTTTTTGTCTATTTAAACATAAGTTGCTTTGATTTTTTTTAATTTCGCGTCTATTTTTTGTCGTATAGTAACGGAGCCCAGATTAATTGAAAGGTAAACAAAAAGGAAAATATGTGATATTGAAAACACGATTTTCACTTACGTCGACTTTAGCTCCTTTAACTTATTAACATAGTTATACATTGCCAATGAGAACGAAATGAACGAGAAACGAAGAAAAAAATAAATGGGATCATTTAGAACAGTATAAAACTATAGATACAGTACAGCTTCAGATTCAGGGTTGGTTGCAAAATTGAATAACACAGGATTGTAGTTTACTTTCATGAGACTCGGCTGAAAGATTTTAAAATTTTTCAGAGTGAAAAAAGGAGTAGATCTCAAAAAATCGGAGTGGTGGAGTAAATTAATTTTTTTTCTCAAAACTGGAGTAGATTTACTCCGATTGGAGCAAGGTTCTAACCCTGAATCTGGCCCTGGTCGATGTTGTACAAAGTTAAGATTGAGCAGTTCTCTTCTCGCTTTGAAGATAATGCTTATTATATTCAATGAGTTCCTATGTAAAAGGTACGAGTTCTGCTGCAGGTTGAAACTAAGACGACAGTACATCTAAACATTGAAGAGCTGGCTTTTGAAACATATCTTTGAAACAGGGTTTTTCCAAACATTTCCAGGATTTCCTTGAACTTTCTTCTTAACATGGATGGATGCTCGCTATTACTTATGTTTATGGTGATGCCTCACGTTGCAGCAAGGCTAGTCCATTCTTCGAACATTGTTCCTTTTCTTTTGACAGCTGCTATGAAGACTTTTCTTGGTAACCTATTATCCTCCATTTCATTAACTTAACAATGTAGTTAAAGTGCATGGCAATCAAAGGAGGTGTTCCTGTTTCAAGATTAATCATATAATATGGAGTGTTCATTGTTAATCGAAATATCCTTTTTACGAAATATCCTAGAAATTTTTCTATAAATTCCATGGAGCAATGTTCCCATATTTGCGCCCAGTAGGACAGAATTGACAATGCCGTAGCTCGCATTCCGTCTACCGTTTCTGCATACATAAGGGCTGGGACAGTCATTCCTTCCACAATGATTCCACCTCTCACTTCATCAGTAATAATCATTTATGAAAATTATAAATAGCAGGGCACTCAGAATATAGCCTTGCTTGAGACCATTGGCTGTTGTAAATTCCTCTGATATAGACTCGCCATCCTAAACGTAAGCTTCGTTGTTGTCGTACATCGCTCTTAGCACACTTATAACTTTGCTCCTGGTAGACGGCCATAGGCCAAACCATTTTAGACTTAAGTATATAAAATCATGTGAAATCATTGAAAATGAAAATGAAATAAAGTCATTTAACTAACTAACTAACTATAACTTTGCTCCACACTCCTGTCGCACAGACTTTGTAGAAGAGAGCTTCACGATCAACAGAGTCAAAAGCTGCACGAGAGTTTATAAAGAACGCGTATAGTTTCTTCTGTTTCCTTTTATAAAGATCAGCAATGTTCTATAGTGAAAAAATATGGTCTATCGTCGAGTAACTTTTCCTAAAACCAACCTGAAATTCCGATAAAATTTGGCTGTCCCCAACCCATTTTGACAGTCTGTTGTGAATGAGTCCCGCAAAAAGCTAAGTGCAGAAAAGAGATCCCGCTGTAGTTTGTTGGGTCCTCGTTACCCTTTTTGTGTAGCGGGAAGATAATTGATTTTTGAAATGCTTCCGGGACTGACGCGTTTTCGAAAATTCGGTTACATTCAGATGTTAGTAAATAGATAAATTTTTCCGTTGCGTGCTTGAAGAACTCGAAAGGTATACGATCATACCCTGGGACTTTGTTAATTTTGCATAACCGAAAACTTTTTCCACTTCTTGGACTGAGAAAGGTGCATCTAAGTAATCATCTTGAATTGAAGGGGCTGCATATTATACCACAAGTGTCATAGTAGGCGAAAGAAGAAAAAGCGTGGCTAAAGTTCGAAGGAATCATCTTCAAATCTGGTATAACACTAGTGGATTGCTAATTTTCCAGAAATATGTTGTACGTAAAATATGTCGAAAATCTAAAAGACACCCGAGTTTACCATTGTTCTGTTCCCTTAAAATTCATCCTGTTCAACAATTATACTGCTTTAACTTTCTTTTTTAAGTCTGGCAATCGCAATCATCGCCTTAATTCTCATTATAATTTACGTGGGAATTTTTCTCATATGGTATCTGTTCCAAACTTTTGTACGACTGCATTTCGTAATTTTAATTCAGTTTCAGCAGGTCGAACATTTAATTAGTTTACTGTATCGATTAGATCTATTACAATGCCTGAAATGTATTTGAAACTTGTAAAAAACTGGCTTTTTGATTTGGATTATAACAATGTTGAATCTCTTCTTTCTGATATTTTGGCTTGATATCAATTGTAATAGTAGTGATTGTATTTTAAGATCGTGTAGGTTAATTGCTCTGCATTATATAATCTTTGTTAAATTTTGGATGAATTACTGAAAATTACTTTCTTTACTTTTGAATGGAAATCGTCTAAATAATGTCACCCCACCCAAAGCTTATTTTTATGTGTTTTGAAGCCATTTAAGTGGCATTCAACACTGTTTTTAATACTTAGTATAAAAAATACAGAATGTCCCAATAATTTCTTATCTATATTACTATATAAAAGAGTCTTTTTGTTTGCACGACCCAAAGAAACTAGGAAAGAGCAAATCTTTAAACTTACCTATTTAATTGTCCCGAAAATTAATCCATACGGTAGCCTATAACCACGGTTTGGTTATAGGCTATACTGAAAACCTAAAAAATAACAATAATTTAAGATATCTTACAATTTATAAAATTTTTCGTACTTACCAACCTTTGTTTACATTCCAAATGACGTTTAGAATAATAATAATTATCAGAATTGCAGCCCATTCTCTGTTTCCATGGTGGGTTGAACCAAGGTTGACTTTGCCAACTCCATGGAAACAGGAATAATCAGTGAAAAGAAAAATGGGTGCGTTCAAGAAAGTATCTAAGGCGATATAGATCCCTTTCGTGACATTTTTTGTTGTTTGTGAAAACCCATGTTAAAGAACAGATGACTGCAAGACATCTGTTGACTCATTTTGTTTTGCTTTCTGGGTTGAAGTGTGTTGGGTTTTTGTTGGAAATAAAGTACATAGCAGTTTGTAAAAAAAAAAGTTCACAGAAAATTAGGTTTTTTCAGCTGTTTATGATTTGACAGATATCTACTTTTAGTCGTTCGAAAACTAACCTGTGGTCTACGCCAACATTACATCTACCGAAAGTCCGACGGAGACCAAAAAGGGGTGAGTGCACATATAGAGGGGTGAGTAATAGTTTTTCAATCAGCGCCAAAAGTAAGTGCAATGATAGGTTTCCTTTTGCCATTTCCTAAGGGCCAGTTTTTCAGTGAAGAGTTATCCTATGGTAAGGAGTTCGCTCTGACATAACTCATGATCGTATGGGTTAACTCGAAAATTCTCACCACAGGAAACTCTGCACTGAAAAACTGCCTCTAAATGACAAATGAGCTTATTTGACGTAATTCAGAAAAATGTCAATGGCGAATTGCTGAGACTCATGGTGAGTTAAAATTTTTCAGTCTGTCTTTCATATTTTTCTATCGTATGGTGAGGAGTTAACTCTGACATAACTCATGATCGTATGGGTTAACTCGAAAATACTCACCACATTACAACTCTGCACTGAAAAAGTGCCTCTAAATGACAAATGAGCTAATTTGACGTTATTCAGAAAAATGTCAATGGCAAATTGCTGAGACTCATGGTGAGCAAACATTGAATGGTGAGCTAAAATTTTTCATTTTGTCTTTCATATTTTTCTATCCTATGGTGAGGAGTCAACTCTGACATAACTCATGATCGTATGGGTTAACTCGAAAATTCTCACCACAGGAAACTCTGCACTGAAAAACTGGCTCTAAATGAGAAATGAGCTAATTTGACGTAATTCAGAAAAATGTCAATGGCAAATTGCTGAGACTCATGGTGAGTTAAAATTTTTCAGTCTGTCTTTCATATTTGTCTATCGTATGGTGAGGAGTTAACTCTGACATAACTCATGATCGTATGGGTTAACTCGAAAATTCTCACCACAGGAAACTCTGCACTGAAAAACTGCCTCTAAATGACAAATGAGCTTATTTGACGTAATTCAGAAAAATGTCAATGGCAAATTGCTGAGACTCATGGTGAGTTAAAATTTTTCAGTCTGTCTTTCATATTTTTCTATCCTATGGTGTGGAGTCAACTCTGACATAACTCATGATCGTATGGGTTAGCTCGAAAATACTCACCACAGGACAACTCTGCACTGAAAAACTGACTTTAAATGACAAATGAACTAATTTGACGTAATTCAGAAAAATGTCAATGGCAAATTGCTGAGACTCATGGTGAGCAAACATTGAATGGTGAGTTAAAATTTTTCATTCTGTCTTTCATATTTGTCTATCCTGTGGTGAGAAGTTAACTCTGACATAACTCATGATCGTACGGGTTAACTCGAAAATTCTCACCACAGGACAACTCTGCACTGAAAAACTGACTTTAAATGACAAATGAGCTAATTTGACGTAATTCAGAAAAATGTCAATGGCAAATTGCTGAGACTCATGGTGAGCAAACATTGAATGGTGAGTTAAAATTTTTCATTCTGTCTTTCATATTTGTCTATCGTATGGTGAGGAGTTAACTCTGACATAACTCATGATCGTATGGGTTAATTCGAAAATTCTCACCACAGGACAACTCTGCACTGAAAAACTGCCTCTAAATGACAGATGAGCTAATTTGACGTTATTCAGAAAAATGTCAATGGCAAATTGCTGAGACTCATGGTGAGCAAACATTGAATGGTGAGCTAAAATATTTCATTCTGTCTTTCAAAATTTTTTATCCTATGGTGAGGAGTCAACTCTGACATAACTCATGATCGTATGGGTTAACTCGAAAATTCTCACCACAGGACAACTCTGCACTGAAAAACTGGCTCTAAATGACAAATGAGCTTATTTGACGTAACTCAGAAAAATGTCAATGGCAAATTGCTGAGACTCATGGTGAGTTAAAATTTTTCAGTCTGTCTTTCATATTTGTCTATCGTATGGTGAGGAGTTAACTCTGACATAACTCATGATCGTATGGGTTAACTCTCTTTCATATTTGTCTGACGTATGGCGAGGAGTCAACTCTGACATAACTCATGATCGTATGGGTTAACTCGAAAAATCTCACCACAGGGCAACTCTGCACTGAAAAACTGGCTCTAAATGACAAATGAGCTTATTTAACGTAATTCAGAAAAATGTCAATGGCAAATTGCTGAGACTCATGGTGAGTTAAAATTTTTCAGTCTGTCTTTCATATTTTTCTATCGTATGGTGAGGAGTTAACTCTGACATAACTCATGATCGTATGGGTTAACTCTCTTTCATATTTGTCTGACGTATGGTGTGGAGTCAACTCTGACATAACTCATGATCGTATGGGTTAACTCGAAAATTCTCACCACAGGACAACTCTGCACTGAAAAACTGCCTCTAAATGACAAATGAGCTAATTTGACGTAGTTCAGAAAAATGTCAATGGCAAATTGCTGAGACTCATGGTGAGCAAACATTGAATGGTGAGTAAAGATTTTTCATTCTGTCTTTCATATTTGTCTACTGTATGGTGAGGAGTTAACTCTGACATAACTCATGATCGTATGGGTTAACTCTCTTTCATATTTGTCTGTCGTATGGTGAGGAGTCAACTCTGACATAACTCATGATCGTATGGGTTAACTCGAAAATTCTCAACACAGGACAACTCTGCACTGAAAAACTGGCTCTAAATGACAAATGAGCTAATTTGACGTAATTCAGAAAAATGTCAATGGCAAATTGCAGAGACTCATGGTGAGTTAAAATTTTTCAGTCTGTCTTTCATATTTGTCTATCGTATGGTGAGGAGTTAACTCTGACAAAACTCATGATCGTATGGGTTAACTCGAAAATTCTCACCACAGGAAACTCTGCACTGAAAAACTGCCTCTAAATGACAAATGAGCTTATTTGACGTTATTCAGAAAAATGTCAATGGCAAATTGCTTAGACTCATGGTGAGCAAACATTGAATGGTGAGTTAAAATTTTTCATTCTGTCTTTCATATTTGTCTACTGTATGGTGAGGAGTTAACTCTGACATAACTCATGATCGTATGGGTTAGCTCTCTTTCATATTTTTCTGTCGTATGGTGAGGAGCTAACTCTGACATAACTCATGATCGTATGGGTTAACTCGAAAATTCTCACCACAGGACAACTCTGCACTGAAAAACTGGCTCTAAATGACAAATGAGCTTATTTGACGTAATTCAGAAAAATGTCAATGGCAAATTGCTTAGACTCATGGTGAGCAAACATTGAATGGTGAGTTAAAATTCTTCATTCTGTCTTTCATATTTGTCTACTGTATGGTGAGGAGTTAACTCTGACATAACTCATGATCGTATGGGTTAGCTCTCTTTCATATTTGTCTGTCGTATGGTGAGGAGTTAACTCCGACATAACTCATGATCGTATGGGTTAACTCGAAAATTCTCACCACAGGAAACTCTGCACTGAAAAACTGCCTCTAAATGACAAATGAGCTTATTTGACGTTATTCAGAAAAATGTCAATGGCAAATTGCTTAGACTCATGGTGAGCAAACATTGAATGGTGAGTTAAAATTTTTCATTCTGTCTTTCATATTTGTCTACTGTATGGTGAGGAGTTAACTCTGACATAACTCATGATCGTATGGGTTAGCTCTCTTTCATATTTGTCTGTCGTATGGTGAGGAGCCAACTCTGACATAACTCATGATCGTATGGGTTAACTCGAAAATTCTCACCACAGGACAACTCTGCACTGAAAAACTGGCTCTAAATGACAAATGAGCTTATTTGACGTAATTCAGAAAAATGTCAATGGCAAATTGCTAAGACTCATGGTGAGCAAACATTGAATGGTGAGTTAAAATTTTTCATTCTGTCTTTCATATTTGTCTACTGTATGGTGAGGAGTTAACTCTGACATAACTCATGATCGTATGGGTTAACTCTCTTTAATATTTGTCTGTCGTATGGTGAGGAGCCAACTCTGACATAACTCATAATCGTATGGGTTAATTCGAAAATACTCACCACAGGACAACTCTGCACTGAAAAACTGCATCTAAATGACAAATGAGCTAATTTGACGTAGTTCAGAAAAATGTCAATGGCAAATTGCTGAGACTCATGGTGAGCAAACATTGAATGGTGAGCTAAAATTTTTCATTTTGTCTTTCATATTTTTCTATCCTATGGTGAGGAGTCAACTCTGACATAACTCATGATCGTATGGGTTAACTCGAAAATTCTCACCACAGGAAACTCTGCACTGAAAAACTGGCTCTAAATGAGAAATGAGCTAATTTGACGTAATTCAGAAAAATGTCAATGGCAAATTGCTGAGACTCATGGTGAGTTAAAATTTTTCAGTCTTTCTTTCATATTTGTCTATCGTATGGTGAGGAGTTAACTCTGACATAACTCATGATCGTATGGGTTAACTCGAAAATTCTCACCACAGGAAACTCTGCACTGAAAAACTGCCTCTAAATGACAAATAAGCTTATTTGACGTAATTCAGAAAAATGTCAATGGCAAATTGCTGAGACTCATGGTGAGTTAAAATTTTTCAGTCTGTCTTTCATATTTTTCTATCCTATGGTGAGGAGTCAACTCCGACATAACTCATGATCGTATGGGTTAATTCGAAAATACTCACCACAGGACAACTCTGCACTGAAAAACTGCCTCTAAATGACAAATGAGCTAATTTGACGTTATTCAGAAAAATGTCAATGGCAAATTGCTTAGACTCATGGTGAGCAAACATTGAATGGTGAGTTAAAATTTTTCATTCTGTCTTTCATATTTTTTGTCTATCCTATGGTGAGAAGTTAACTCTGACATAACTCATGATCGTACGGGTTAACTCGAAAATTCTCACCACAGGACAACTCTGCACTGAAAAACTGGCTTTAATGACAAATGAGCTTATTTGACGTAATTCAGAAAAATGTCAATGGCAAATTGCTGAGACTCATGGTGAGTTAAAATTTTTCAGTCTGTCTTTCATATTTTTCTATCCTATGGTGAGGAGTTAACTCTGACATAACTCATGATCGTATGGGTTAACTCGAAAATACTCACCACAGGACAACTCTGCACTGAAAAACTGGCTCTAAATGACAAATGAGCTAATTTGACGTTATTCAGAAAAATGTCAATAGCAAATTGCTTAGACTCATGGTGAGCAAACATTGAATGGTGAGTTAAAATTTTTCATTCTGTCTTTCATATTTTTTGTCTATCCTATGGTGAGAAGTTAACTCTGATATAACTCATGATCGTACGGGTTAACTCGAAAATTCTCACCACAGGACAACTCTGCACTGAAAAACTGACTTTAAATGACAAATGAACTAATTTGACGTAATTCAGAAAAATGTCAATGGCAAATTGCTGAGACTCATGGTGAGCAAACATTGAATGGTGAGTTAAAATTTTTCATTCTGTCTTTCATATTTGTCTATCGTATGGTGAGGAGTTAACTCTGACATAACTCATGATCGTATGGGTTAATTCGAAAATTCTCACCACAGGACAACTCTGCACTGAAAAACTGCCTCTAAATGACAAATGAGCTAATTTGACGTTATTCAGAAAAATGTCAATGGCAAATTGCTGAGACTCATGGTGAGCAAACATTGAATGGTGAGCTAAAATTTTTCATTCTGTCTTTCAAAATTTTCTATCCTATGGTGAGGAGTCAACTCTGACATAACTCATGATCGTATGGGTTAACTCGAAAATTCTCACCACAGGACAACTCTGCACTGAAAAACTGGCTCTAAATGACAAATGAGCTTATTTGACGTAACTCAGAAAAATGTCAATGGCAAATTGCTGAGACTCATGGTGAGTTAAAATTTTTCAGTCTGTCTTTCATATTTGTCTATCGTATGGTGAGGAGTTAACTCTGACATAACTCATGATCGTATGGGTTAACTCTCTTTCATATTTGTCTGTCGTATGGTGAGGAGTTAGCTCTGACATAACTCATGATCGTATGGGTTAACTCGGAAATTCTCACCACAGGACATTTTTGCACAGAAAAACTGGCTCTAAATGACAAATGAGCTAATTTGACGTAATTCAGAAAAATGTCAATGGCAAATTGCTGAGACTCATGGTGAGCAAAGATTGAATGGTGAGCTAAATTTTTTCATTCTGTCTTTCATATTTTTCTATCCTATGGTGAGGAGTCAACTCTGACATAACTCATGATCGTATGGGTTAACTCTCTTCCATATTTGTCTGTCGTATGGTGAGGAGTTAACTTTGACATAACTCATGATCGTATGGGCTAACTCGAAAATTCTCACCACAGGACAACTCTTCACTGAAAATCTGACTCTAAGGCGATGTTCATACTGGTCGATTTATTGAAGCAACAAATCGACCAAAATGTTCACATTGTTCAACGAATCGACCGCAAGCCTATACCGACAAATTGGTGTAACAGAGAAGGAGAACAAGAAAACAATCGCATTTATTCGCACGAAGCTTCAACAAATCGACCAATGTGAACTTCGTCTAAATGATAAATAAGCTAATTTGACGTAATTCAGAAAAATGTCAATGGCAAATTGCTGAGACTCATGGTGAGCAAACATTGAATGGTGAGTTAAAATTTTTCATTCTGTCTTTCATATTTGTCTATCGTATGGTGAGGAGCTAACTCTGACATAACTCATGATCGTATGGGTTAACTCTCTTCCATATTTGTCTGTCGTATGGTGAGGAGTTAACTTTGACATAACTCATGATCGTATGGGCTAACTCGAAAATTCTCACCACAGGACAACTCTTCACTGAAAATCTGACTCTAAGGCGATGTTCATACTGGTCGATTTATTGAAGCAACAAATCGACCAAAATGTTCACATTGTTCAACGAATCGACCGCAAGCCTATACCGACAAATTGGTGTAACAGAGAAGGAGAACAAGAAAACAATCGCATTTATTCGCACGAAGCTTCAACAAATCGACCAATGTGAACTTCGTCTAAATGACAAATAAGCTAATTTGACGTAATTCAGAAAAATGTCAATGGCAAATTGCTGAGACTCATGGTGAGCAAACATTGAATGGTGAGTTAAAATTTTTCATTCTGTCTTTCATATTTGTCTATCGTATGGTGAGGAGCTAACTCTGACATAACTCATGATCGTATGAAATGAGCTAATTTGACGTTATTCAGCAGAATGTCAATGGCAAATTGCTGAGACTCATGGTGAGCAAACATTGAATGGTGATTTAAAATTTTTCATTCTGTCTTTCATATTTGTCTATCCTATGGTGAGGAGCTAACTCTGACATAACTCATGATCGTATGGGTTGACTCGAAAATACTCACCACAAGACAACTCTGCACTGAAAAATTGGCTCTAAATGACAAATGAGCTTATTTGACGTAATTCAGAAAAATGTCAATGGCAAATTGCTGAGACTCATGGCGAGCAAACATTGAATGGTGAGTTAAAATTTTTCATTCTGTCTTTCATATTTTTCTATCCTATGGTGAGGAGTTAGCGCTGACATAACTCATGATCGTATGGGTTAATTCGAAAATACTCACCACAGGACAACTCTGCACTGAAAAACTGCCTCTAAATGACAAATGAGCTAATTTGACGTTATTCAGAAAAATGTCAATGGCAAATTGCTTAGACTCATGGTGAGCAAACATTGAATGGTGAGTTAAAATTTTTCATTCTGTCTTTCATATTTTTTGTCTATCCTATGGTGAGAAGTTAACTCTGACATAACTCATGATCGTACGGGTTAACTCGAAAATTCTCACCACAGGACAACTCTGCACTGAAAAACTGGCTTTAATGACAAATGAGCTTATTTGACGTAATTCAGAAAAATGTCAATGGCAAATTGCTGAGACTCATGGTGAGTTAAAATTTTTCAGTCTGTCTTTCATATTTTTCTATCCTATGGTGAGGAGTCAACTCCGACATAACTCATGATCGTATGGGTTAATTCGAAAATACTCACCACAGGACAACTCTGCACTGAAAAACTGCCTCTAAATGACAAATGAGCTAATTTGACGTTATTCAGAAAAATGTCAATGGCAAATTGCTTAGACTCATGGTGAGCAAACATTGAATGGTGAGTTAAAATTTTTCATTCTGTCTTTCATATTTTTTGTCTATCCTATGGTGAGAAGTTAACTCTGACATAACTCATGATCGTACGGGTTAACTCGAAAATTCTCACCACAGGACAACTCTGCACTGAAAAACTGGCTTTAATGACAAATGAGCTTATTTGACGTAATTCAGAAAAATGTCAATGGCAAATTGCTGAGACTCATGGTGAGTTAAAATTTTTCAGTCTGTCTTTCATATTTTTCTATCCTATGGTGAGGAGTTAACTCTGACATAACTCATGATCGTATGGGTTAACTCGAAAATACTCACCACAGGACAACTCTGCACTGAAAAACTGGCTCTAAATGACAAATGAGCTAATTTGACGTTATTCAGAAAAATGTCAATAGCAAATTGCTTAGACTCATGGTGAGCAAACATTGAATGGTGAGTTAAAATTTTTCATTCTGTCTTTCATATTTTTTGTCTATCCTATGGTGAGAAGTTAACTCTGATATAACTCATGATCGTACGGGTTAACTCGAAAATTCTCACCACAGGACAACTCTGCACTGAAAAACTGACTTTAAATGACAAATGAACTAATTTGACGTAATTCAGAAAAATGTCAATGGCAAATTGCTGAGACTCATGGTGAGCAAACATTGAATGGTGAGTTAAAATTTTTCATTCTGTCTTTCATATTTGTCTATCGTATGGTGAGGAGTTAACTCTGACATAACTCATGATCGTATGGGTTAATTCGAAAATTCTCACCACAGGACAACTCTGCACTGAAAAACTGCCTCTAAATGACAAATGAGCTAATTTGACGTTATTCAGAAAAATGTCAATGGCAAATTGCTGAGACTCATGGTGAGCAAACATTGAATGGTGAGCTAAAATTTTTCATTCTGTCTTTCAAAATTTTCTATCCTATGGTGAGGAGTCAACTCTGACATAACTCATGATCGTATGGGTTAACTCGAAAATTCTCACCACAGGACAACTCTGCACTGAAAAACTGGCTCTAAATGACAAATGAGCTTATTTGACGTAACTCAGAAAAATGTCAATGGCAAATTGCTGAGACTCATGGTGAGTTAAAATTTTTCAGTCTGTCTTTCATATTTGTCTATCGTATGGTGAGGAGTTAACTCTGACATAACTCATGATCGTATGGGTTAACTCTCTTTCATATTTGTCTGTCGTATGGTGAGGAGTTAGCTCTGACATAACTCATGATCGTATGGGTTAACTCGGAAATTCTCACCACAGGACATTTTTGCACAGAAAAACTGGCTCTAAATGACAAATGAGCTAATTTGACGTAATTCAGAAAAATGTCAATGGCAAATTGCTGAGACTCATGGTGAGCAAAGATTGAATGGTGAGCTAAATTTTTTCATTCTGTCTTTCATATTTTTCTATCCTATGGTGAGGAGTCAACTCTGACATAACTCATGATCGTATGGGTTAACTCTCTTCCATATTTGTCTGTCGTATGGTGAGGAGTTAACTTTGACATAACTCATGATCGTATGGGCTAACTCGAAAATTCTCACCACAGGACAACTCTTCACTGAAAATCTGACTCTAAGGCGATGTTCATACTGGTCGATTTATTGAAGCAACAAATCGACCAAAATGTTCACATTGTTCAACGAATCGACCGCAAGCCTATACCGACAAATTGGTGTAACAGAGAAGGAGAACAAGAAAACAATCGCATTTATTCGCACGAAGCTTCAACAAATCGACCAATGTGAACTTCGTCTAAATGATAAATAAGCTAATTTGACGTAATTCAGAAAAATGTCAATGGCAAATTGCTGAGACTCATGGTGAGCAAACATTGAATGGTGAGTTAAAATTTTTCATTCTGTCTTTCATATTTGTCTATCGTATGGTGAGGAGCTAACTCTGACATAACTCATGATCGTATGGGTTAACTCTCTTCCATATTTGTCTGTCGTATGGTGAGGAGTTAACTTTGACATAACTCATGATCGTATGGGCTAACTCGAAAATTCTCACCACAGGACAACTCTTCACTGAAAATCTGACTCTAAGGCGATGTTCATACTGGTCGATTTATTGAAGCAACAAATCGACCAAAATGTTCACATTGTTCAACGAATCGACCGCAAGCCTATACCGACAAATTGGTGTAACAGAGAAGGAGAACAAGAAAACAATCGCATTTATTCGCACGAAGCTTCAACAAATCGACCAATGTGAACTTCGTCTAAATGACAAATAAGCTAATTTGACGTAATTCAGAAAAATGTCAATGGCAAATTGCTGAGACTCATGGTGAGCAAACATTGAATGGTGAGTTAAAATTTTTCATTCTGTCTTTCATATTTGTCTATCGTATGGTGAGGAGCTAACTCTGACATAACTCATGATCGTATGAAATGAGCTAATTTGACGTTATTCAGCAGAATGTCAATGGCAAATTGCTGAGACTCATGGTGAGCAAACATTGAATGGTGATTTAAAATTTTTCATTCTGTCTTTCATATTTGTCTATCCTATGGTGAGGAGCTAACTCTGACATAACTCATGATCGTATGGGTTGACTCGAAAATACTCACCACAAGACAACTCTGCACTGAAAAATTGGCTCTAAATGACAAATGAGCTTATTTGACGTAATTCAGAAAAATGTCAATGGCAAATTGCTGAGACTCATGGCGAGCAAACATTGAATGGTGAGTTAAAATTTTTCATTCTGTCTTTCATATTTTTCTATCCTATGGTGAGGAGTTAGCGCTGACATAACTCATGATCGTATGGGTTAACTCGAAAATTCTCACCACAGGACAACTCTGCACTGAAAAACTGCCTCTAAATGACAAATGAGCTTATTTGACGTAACTCAGAAAAATGTCAATGGCAAATTGCTGAGACTCATGGTGAGTTAAAATTTTTCAGTCTGTCTTTCATATTTGTCTATCGTATGGTGAGGAGTTAACTCTGACATAACTCATGATCGTATGGGTTAACTCTCTTCCATATTTGTCTGTCGTATGGTGAGGAGTTAACTTTGACATAACTCATGATCGTATGGGCTAACTCGAAAATTCTCACCACAGGACAACTCTTCACTGAAAATCTGACTCTAAGGCGATGTTCATACTGGTCGATTTATTGAAGCAACAAATCGACCAAAATGTTCACATTGTTCAACGAATCGACCGCAAGCCTATACCGACAAATTGGTGTAACAGAGAAGGAGAACAAGAAAACAATCGCATTTATTCGCACGAAGCTTCAACAAATCGACCAATGTGAACTTCGTCTAAATGATAAATAAGCTAATTTGACGTAATTCAGAAAAATGTCAATGGCAAATTGCTGAGACTCATGGTGAGCAAACATTGAATGGTGAGCTAAATTTTTTCATTCTGTCTTTCATATTTTTCTATCCTATGGTGAGGAGTCAACTCTGACATAACTCATGATCGTATGGGTTAACTCTCTTCCATATTTGTCTGTCGTATGGTGAGGAGTTAACTTTGACATAACTCATGATCGTATGGGCTAACTCGAAAATTCTCACCACAGGACAACTCTTCACTGAAAATCTGACTCTAAGGCGATGTTCATACTGGTCGATTTATTGAAGCAACAAATCGACCAAAATGTTCACATTGTTCAACGAATCGACCGCAAGCCTATACCGACAAATTGGTGTAACAGAGAAGGAGAACAAGAAAACAATCGCATTTATTCGCACGAAGCTTCAACAAATCGACCAATGTGAACTTCTTCTAAATGATAAATAAGCTAATTTGACGTAATTCAGAAAAATGTCAATGGCAAATTGCTGAGACTCATGGTGAGCAAACATTGAATGGTGAGTTAAAATTTTTCATTCTGTCTTTCATATTTGTCTATCGTATGGTGAGGAGCTAACTCTGACATAACTCATGATCGTATGGGTTAACTCTCTTCCATATTTGTCTGTCGTATGGTGAGGAGTTAACTTTGACATAACTCATGATCGTATGGGCTAACTCGAAAATTCTCACCACAGGACAACTCTTCACTGAAAATCTGACTCTAAGGCGATGTTCATACTGGTCGATTTATTGAAGCAACAAATCGACCAAAATGTTCACATTGTTCAACGAATCGACCGCAAGCCTATACCGACAAATTGGTGTAACAGAGAAGGAGAACAAGAAAACAATCGCATTTATTCGCACGAAGCTTCAACAAATCGACCAATGTGAACTTCGTCTAAATGACAAATAAGCTAATTTGACGTAATTCAGAAAAATGTCAATGGCAAATTGCTGAGACTCATGGTGAGCAAACATTGAATGGTGAGTTAAAATTTTTCATTCTGTCTTTCATATTTGTCTATCGTATGGTGAGGAGCTAACTCTGACATAACTCATGATCGTATGAAATGAGCTAATTTGACGTTATTCAGCAGAATGTCAATGGCAAATTGCTGAGACTCATGGTGAGCAAACATTGAATGGTGATTTAAAATTTTTCATTCTGTCTTTCATATTTGTCTATCCTATGGTGAGGAGCTAACTCTGACATAACTCATGATCGTATGGGTTGACTCGAAAATACTCACCACAAGACAACTCTGCACTGAAAAATTGGCTCTAAATGACAAATGAGCTTATTTGACGTAATTCAGAAAAATGTCAATGGCAAATTGCTGAGACTCATGGCGAGCAAACATTGAATGGTGAGTTAAAATTTTTCATTCTGTCTTTCATATTTTTCTATCCTATGGTGAGGAGTTAGCGCTGACATAACTCATGATCGTATGGGTTAATTCGAAAATTCTCACCACAGGACAACTCTGCACTGAAAAACTGCCTCTAAATGGCAAATGAGCTAATTTGACGTTATTCAGAAAATTGTCAATGGCAAATTGCTGAGACTCATGGTGAGCAAACATTGAATGGTGAGTTAACATTTTGTCATTCTGTCTTTCATATTTTTCTATCCTATGGTGAGGAGTTAACTCTGACATAACTCATGATCGTATGGGTCAACTCGAAAATTCTCACCACAGGACAACTCTGCACTGAAAAACTGCCTCTAAATGACAAATGAGCTAATTTGACGTAATTCAGAAAAATGTCAATGGCAAGTTGCAAAAATTGACGCTCATTGGACTGACTGTCAGCACTGGCATTCGAATGGCAGTAAATTTGCATGACAAATGGGAACGGATGAACTGTAAAATGCAAATTCACTTCATCTTTCAAGTTATTTTTAAAGAATCCTAGGAAGCGCCTGAAGAAAAGCCAATGGAAGAAACAAGCACGAATCGGATTCGGATCCGCTCAAAGAATTTTTAAACCTATAATTCGATACGTGCTCTAATTTGTTGCTTATTGTTTTTTCCATTGGGTTTCCTTTAGACGCTTCCTGGAAATCTTTAAATTCATTTTGATGTTATTGCAATAAAACAATTGTACAAAAAACAGAAGTTAATAAGAAGTAAAGATAAAAAAAAAAAAAAAAATTGGATTTTTCTTCTTTGGATACTTTCAGGTTCCAGCTTTGTAGGTAAGAAGCCTTTGCAAAAAGGAACCCGGGCAACGCCGGGTATTTTCGGCTAGTATTTTTATATAACTTAAATTAATTATGCTAAGCAATTGTAAAAATTTATAAGAAATAAACATTATCTATCTATCTATCTATGGTACCTACTAATGGAAAGACTGTGAGCTCTCCACGAGACAAAGGGATGCTATACTCAAGACGCACAACATCACAGTATTCGTACTCAGAAGCGGTGGACAAGACCACGGCATGATCCTAGCTTCTCAAGCAACAGAAAGCAGATAAGTGAATACCCAAGTCTAGAAAATTCTTCCCAGCAATCAGGAGGGTAACGGACAAATAATGCACAATATATTTATTTATTTATTTATTTCGTCAATCAGCAATAATGTGAACTTCGATGCAATGAATGAATATTTTTCGTCTATTTCTTGGGATACACTTTTTAGTGAAACCAATAAGTGTAATGCTAGTGATTCTCTTATGGCTATTGTCAATGAATCTGTACGTACATTTGTTCCTCATAAAAAGTCTTTATCGAATTCCAACCCAGCATGGTTTAATAAGAGACTATCGACCCTAAAAAACAAAAAAAAAAAAAAACAAAAATCATTCAAATTATACAAAAAAAAATCGTGTGAATTTTCAACTTCGTTTGAATTATTTAAAACTTGAATATGATTTTGACACTCTCAACAAGTTTTTGTACAAATCTTATATGTTCTCCTTACAGTATAATAAGAAGTAAATGTTTTTGGAGCTTTATAAACTCCAAACGTAAATCTAATGGCTATCCTAGTTGATGAGATCTGTAATCTTTTCGCTAATTATTTTCAATTCGTCTGTTCTACTAACTCTTTTACTAACCTAGAACCAGCTTATATTTCAGGTTCAACTAGCGTAGGATCCATGAAGCTTCAGATATTTGAAGTGAAAACTGCTTTGCTTGGCTTGGACCGAACAAAAAAAGAGGGGCCTGATGGCATTCCACGAATTTTGCTTTCTAAATGCGCTAATTCCTTAGCTAAGCCTTTGACGGATTTGTTTAACTTGTCTTTATCCAGTGGTGTCTTCTAGGATTCTTGGAAATTGTCTTTTATAATTGCCGTGCATAAATCTGGTTCAAAACAAGAAGTAACTAACTATAGACCTATTTGTAAAATCTCCGCGTTACATAAGCTGTTGGAAGAAATTGTGTGTGATAAACTATTCTTTAAATTAAAGGAAGATATTTCAGAACATCAACATGGTTTTCCAAGTAATGAAAAAAAGTCCTTCGCGCTGTGTAACTTTTCCGAACTTCCATTTAATTTCCTTGTTTTGGTAGTAACGGACTCGGACGATGTCTCCAACATCAAAAAAGCGTTTGCATTGTTGGTTTCTTTCAATCTCCCTCGCGTGTGTGAATTTCAGCAGATTAAGTCTGCTGGGCTCCTCCTGTTGTTGTCGACGGGCTTTTCGATATTGCATTAGTAAACGTAGGAGCTTCGTGTGTAAATATCCGGGGTCATTGGTAGACGATCGAAGTCCATCGTTCAGTATCCGCGCAAAACGTTCCGCCTGTCCGTTCGTAGGGGGATGTGCTGGCGAAAAATTTTTTTGGTTAATACCATTCATTTTCTAAAAATCGCGGAATTCCTTCGAAGTGAAATTTGTGCCGTTGTCTGACCCCAGTGTATTCGGAATCCCAAATCTTGCGAAAACTTTCATAAGTTTTCACGAATTGTGAAAAAGCTTGTTATTTGCTTCATCGGAAATACCTCCAACCATTTCGTTCTTCCATCGACGATTACTGAAAAGAAACATTCTATAAAGAGTCCCGCAAAATCCACATGCAGCCGCTGCCAAGGTTGAGCAGGAATTTCCTATGGATGAATTTGAAGTTTGCTTGGCTCGGTAAGTACCTTAGCGCAATCTCTGCAGCTTTTTACTATTTCTTCAATATCGCGATCTATACCGGGCCAGTAGCAGTAAGTAACTCCTTGCCAGCGCCTTCATTTTTGTTATGCCAATATGTGCAGTGTGTATGTGTAGTTCCCTTAGCTGGATATCCTAACCACGAAGTGTTGAAGGCAACCATCTTGCAACATGAATTCAGTTTCCATAGCACTATGAGGTGAATTTTCAAGCGAGCCCCCAGTTTGAAATTTGACGAACAATAAAGAAAGCTCCTTATCCTTATACATTTCCCTCAAAATGTCATTTTTAGTAATACGCAAAACATCTTCACACAGCTGATAGATTTCTTTGATTTGGTCCTCTAAACGGTTCTTTCCTAAAGGATGCTTAGAAAGAAAATCGGCGTTATTGTGTTCCTTTGTATTTTTGTATAGCTAAATCCACTGAGAAACAGGGCGTAGTGCAGTAAACGCTGAGCTATAAGCAGAGGTAAATTTTTCTCAGGGCTAAAAATTGAAGTAAGCGGCTTATTGCCGCTTATGCAGTCGCCAGAAAATCACTGTAGCTCCCTTGTCCAATTAACTGTAGTTGGTTTCAGCTTTCGAAAGACTCCTCGATGCGAACGCGATTGGTCTCTCACCTTGCTCGGTTAGATGGGAAAGTGTAGCTGAGAGTCCAACTGGTGAGGCATCTGTTTCGAGGATAAGTGGTAGCTTCTCGTCAAATGGAGCGAGCACATTGTCACTCATGATCTCCTTTTTAAGCATTTCAAATGGGAATGTTGGCGCTCAGATGACCATACAAATTGTTGATCGTTCCTTAAGAGCTTGTATAATTGGTTCAATTTTGTAGACAAGTCCGGTTTAAACTTGTGGTAGTAATTTACCATCCCAAGGTATTGCCGAAGCTGGGTAATTTCCTTCTGTGGTTTCACTTCCGATATAGTATATTTTATCAGGTACTTTGTGTAATCCGTTCTTGTCAATTTTATGACGCTTCTTTCAAACATTTTGCATTTGGATGTGTTTAAACGAAGGTTCAATATTTCCAGTTTATCAAGAAGGAAGTTGCATCTTTGGAGGGTTTCATCTATGTTTCGTCCCATAAAATAATATCGTCGAAAAATCAAGCTGTTCCGTCGAGATCGTTAACGATGTGCTCGTGCATAAAGCGCTGCCATATATTGGTTGCCGTTTTAACTCCAAACATGAGCTTATTAACTTTGTAGAGACCTTTTGTCGTACTGACTGTTTCTAACAGAGCCGCTCTCCTCTGACATGCAAAGGTGTAAGTAGGCTTAATAAATATCGAAAGTGCAGTAGTACTCGCCGTTCTTAAGCCTTTGAAGCAGTTCGTCGATTTTAGGTATTGGAGGTTTATTATTGGCTATTTGTTTATTCACGGATACCTTAAAATCTGCACATAGACGTATCAATCCTCAAATTCGAATGCGATATATACGATAATACGACTATGCAGGATGACCATGGAGAATTCACAATGCTTCGTCAGGGTCAGTAAGGAGGTCACCGAGGTCTTTGATGTCAAAAAAGCCTTTGAACAATGTTACACACTGTCATGCGATTTCAATAACACCATATTTGAAAAAATTCTGCAAAACTCAGACGTCGACACCAGACGCATAACCTTACGGAATTGGTCTAGTAAACGGTATTTTTTTAGCGTTTTTTTTTTCAAGAAGTAATAGTTCTATTACTTTACATACAATTTAATGCTGGGACAAGAAATTAGCTTTTTAGTAGTTTTTTTTTAAAATGTTTCCGGGCAAGCTACCGCCGCGGCTGGTTCGAGTCGAGTTAATTCCAGCCCATAGACTCAATCAGTCGTATTTATAATCCCATTCCGAAGTATGTCTAACTTTGGACAGCTCTTAGAACAGTGTCCAAGTCCAAATCGTATTTATAAACACTTTCATCGCTGTCTAAGAAATGTCTAACTTTAGACACCGAAATTGGTTGTCTAAACTATGGCTAAAGTGACCATTGATACAGCAAAAAACAATTTTCTTGAACATGTTATAAAACACTGTTGAGAGTGTTAAGATCGAAAAAATAAGTAGTTTGAGGTGCAAAAATACTACTTTCAACAATTCCATTTATAAATTGCACAAATTTGATCATTTTTTGAGACTTGGGAAAGCTGAAACACAAAGTGAAATCAGCTGTTTTTTCGGTCAAGCTCAAGTCCTACGCCACTCTCTTTCAGAGCCTTATAGTTGTTGTACTCGTATACCAAAACACAGACAATGGTACTGCACGGATACATCAAGAACGCTGCCATTTAGTTTTTCATTCGAAGTTGACAGTTTTAGGGGTTGTTTAGACAACTGTTGGAATGCATTTATAAATACAAAATTAGCTAAGACTTGTCCAACTCTTTAGACACCGTCTAGCTGGACAAGTGTCTAAGGATGTTCTAAGCAAATTTTATAAACACGACTGAATATTTCGAACACTCTTTATAGCATTGTGGCCGTATGCCCAGCAATCTTTCCATAATGAAATAGCAAACAAAATGGCATAAATCAAGTGACAGCAGTCAAAAAGACCAACTCGCAAAAAAGTTTTGCCAGACGGAAAGCTATACATCTTAAAGAACACCCTTTACTAGTTCTTTGCTTAATTAGGTGGACATTTGAGTTCGGGGTGAATCTGAACCTGATACCTGAACCAACATCTTTCCCTTGCATCTTTCCAATTTTACTTGTAGACCACTTGTTAGACCACATAAATGACAATCTCGTGTTCGTATATTCAATATAATCCAAGGATTCTTTATTTATTAATAGACTTATAGGTGTACAAAGGGAGGTCCAAGTCAATCATTCTGAATTAAAACATACTTGCAACTGAATCAATACACACTTTTGCAGTTTACTTCATATCATCAAAGCTTTTTTTACTCACATTACATGGGATTTATAAGTCTCTGAAGCTATAGCCATAGCGTACGGCAGATTCGCATATGTATGAGTTTGAGTACATCTCTACCCCCCAGCCCAGATTTTGATTGATACTTCATTGGGAAAGCCTTATACGTGAGAGCGTATTTGCTTTGCACTTTTATCATAATGTTAGCACGAAAAGTTGACTTTTAAATTTCATGTGCTCCTGGTGCTATGTTACATGGTTAAATTTACTGGCTTATTGATTTTCTGTTTTGCTGGGGAAGGTGGTTGGTTGGTTGAAAGGGAAATGTAGGTTTTCCTATAGGGAGAGGTGGTTGACCAGAAGTTCTCATTCCCGGTTCCTTGATGTAACTTTCCATCGCCTATAGCAGTTGTAAAGTAATACTCAGCGTTGAACATGCATGGGAGGAGAGTGGGTTGCTTTTTTTATATTGAAATCCTGTCAATAAACCCCGGACCCTCACAGCCCACAAATTGATAAACAAAAGGCAAAAATAAACACCCACATACGTAGTAGCTCAGTCAATGGGGATTTCTGTGTTGAAAATGAGTATACTCAAGTTTATTTTATTTTTTACTTAAGATTGAAATCCCATTATTCAGTAGGCATCAAATGATGTCGATGCCTGGTACCAAAGGTAGGACGTAGGACTTGCAAAGGATTTTATCCCTCCCTTTATTACTCCATGGCAATATCGTCGATGGTATAAGTACTAAAGTATAGCAGTAGTTTGCTGCTGTCATCCATGAAAGCCTGATATCAAAAAGGGATACTTATGTAAAAGAACTCGATTGTTTCTCTGCTTGGGACATTGATGCCGATAGAAGAATACCATGTTACTGAGTCCTTCGTCCCAGCAAGTTATTAAAACTCATATCGTAAACCTACTTAACTTACTTTTCCACCAGAGTCGGTTGGAAAAAAAGAAAAGCAAAACCAAACAGCTTCTGGTGTGACGATGTGAGTTTAAAGGTTTCGTGAATCAATCAGACACATTACTGCGTTTACAAAAAAATCTCACCCTGTAAAGTAACAGTAGCTCTGTTAAAACAACAGTCGTGTGTAAGAAAGGGGATACACACAGTCGCGCGTTCTTGCTCTTCAAATGAAGAACACAAAACTTTTTTCATAAACGATGTCTAAAAAATGTTTTTCGCATTTCACGAGGGATTGGCAAGTAAATTACGAGAGTAAATTACCTAATTACACGCTGCCATAGAAAGCGCTTTCTTACTTAGCCGTTGGGAGTCGGTATAAAGTTGTGGGTCCTTGAAGTATGAGGTTTTTGTAGCTTTATTTGCTATATTGGGATAAGAATAAGTGCCTGGATTATATCTTTTCCATTTTTTTTTCTTTAAAGATAGTTCCCAAAACACCACCGGTGGAGCTCTCGCACCATGTGACAAGCCCAGAAAGATACCAACTGCCGCTGGCCCAGCAAGTGAAGCTTCAGGATCTACCTAGTCAGTTGCCACCAACCCAGAAGCAGCCAAGAAAGCAGCCACTAGAAGAAGCTCGAAGAACCAAAGCTGAGAAGATACCACCACACGCAGTCAAGAAGCCCGCAGGACCTGCTTAAAAAAAGCTACCTGCCTATAATGTAAGGAGTCAAGAGACAAGAGTGTTGCTAAGTCTAAGGCTATGCATGCCAAGAAGAAGGATGCGGGTATACCACAATCAGCTTCGAAAAATTTTGTTTCTAGGATGTGTCTCGAATACGACCCACTAACATATTACGTATTACGCAGATATGTATTTTACGCCAAGAGTACCGCTCATAAATCTCCTTACAACTTCAGACGCGATGGAGAAGATCGAAGAACCCAACACTTGAGGGCCAACAAGAATCATATTCGTGCTACCATCCACAAATTGTACGAAATCAAGGTTGGCAAAGTGAACATCCTTATGAGGTCAGATGGACACAACAAGGCTAAAGTGAATTTGACTAGGTGCTATAGGGAACATGATGCGTAGGACGTTGCCAACAAGATTAACATCATGTGAGTAAATAATTTATAAACTTATTTTATTAAAAAAAAACTTTATTTTCCAATCGGGCGGAGTTTCCGCTTACTTTGATACAATTGACAAAATGTTCTTAATTTCTAAGGTTATTTTTATGCTGACACGTTGCTCCCAATTCCCACAGGTTGCATCGTGTACGTGATGGAGCTTGCGATGTAGGCTTTATGTTGTTCTCAAAGAAAAGTACGATTTTCAAAGAAATTTTCAGTTGAGGTACCAGGCTAGCAGAAACCACAATAGGGACCTGCAAGCTGCAACCAACTCAAACTTTTGTTTTTTTCCTTGTGAGAAGTGCATACTACTTCCCAGGCATATAAAAGATCGTGGCATGTCTGTTTTTTGTGCTGGTCGGAGGTGCCTACTGAGGTTTCTGCTTGCCTGGTAACTCACCTGAAAATTTCTTTGAAAATCCTAGTTTTTGTGCACAAGAAACAAACATGCCACGATCTTTCATATATATGCCTGGGAAGTAGTATGCACTTCTAACAAGGAAAAGTACGAAAGGTTAGTTTTGGTTGAAGGTCCATACTCGGGTTTCTGCTAGCCTGCACCTGAAAATTTCTGTGAAAATCGTAGTTTTTGTGCACAAAAAACAAACACGCCACGATCCTTTATATTGCCTGGGAAGTAATATGCACTTCTAACTAGGAAAGGAACAAAAGTTAGTGTTGGTTGCAGGTCCCTACTGAGGTTTCTGCTTGCCTGGTACCTTACTTAAAAATTTCTTTGAAAATTGTAATTTTTGTGCACAAAAATGAAACATGCCACGATCTTTTATATGCCGGGGAAGTAAGTAGTATGCACTTCTAACGAGGAAAAGAACAAAAGTTAGTATTGGCTGCCGGTCCCTACTGAGGTTTCTGCTTGCCTGGTACTTGAAAATTTCTTTGAAAATCGCTGTGCACAAAAAACAGACATGCCACGATCTTTTATTTGCCCGGGAAGTAGTATGGACTTCTAACAAAGAAAAGAATTAAAGTTAGTGTTGGTTTCAGGTCCCTACTGAGGTTTCTGCAACTCCACTTGAAACTCCATTAACAACTGGAGTTGGAGCTGGAGTTGGAGTTTGAGTTGTAAATGGAGTTAGAGTTGAAGTTGGAGTTGTAAAAAGAGTTGAACAACTCTGCTTGGAACTCAACTTAAAATTTAGTGAAAACTCCACTTAAAATTGCATTTGCAACTCCACTCACAACTACGCTTGTGAATCCATTCACAACTCTGTTTTCAATTCCATTTACTAATTTCTTACAACTCCATTTGAAGCTTTACTTACAACTGCACTTGTGACTCCATTTACAACTCCACGTAAAACTCCTTTTACAATTCTACTTACGATTCCGTATACATATCTCCTTACAGCTCAACTTACAACTTTACTTACAGTTCCATTAACAACTTTACATTATACTCCACTTGCAATCGCACTTGCGACTCAACTCATAGCTCCACTTACAACTACGTGTAACTCCATTCCCAAGTTCACTTAAAATTCCATATACAACAAGACATGTTAGTAGCGAAGATATAAAAAAAATTTACATTTCTGGAAGAAAAAGGTAGAGCGTCTTTCAAAATCGATGTTTCAAATAACTCGAATTTTGAATTGGGACGGTTCGTAGTGGACAATTCTATAAAATGCTTCAAATAAAAGTTAAATGTTGAATGTTAAGTGTTTAATTCAAGAAATCGTGTGAGTTAGCTTTTTTTCAAGTTGTAACCTTTTAAGTCAATAAGTACTAGTGTTGGTTTAAGTACTTCAAAATACGATTGGCTTGCACTGGGAGTTGTTTAAAAATATTGTAAAATAGATTTACATGTACGGTTCAACATACGTACTGTTTTGAAATGTGCTGCAGTAAATCATCGAAGCCAAACTTCAACAACTCACCCTAAATCTAATCTATGTTTGATCTTAATCCATTTGTTAAATTGTATTCTCTAATTTCTTCTAACGTTCAATGCAGATATTTCATTTCACTTTGTTCTGTCTTTTCAATGTACCTAATGTAAATGACATACAAACATACATACTAATTAGCTGCTCGTTTCGAGATCGATAATGTAACTCTTCCCTTTTGCTATTTGACCATCATCGCGTAAGCATCAAAATTGTTTAACCCTGTAGAATTACATTATTGTTTTTGGCATACTTACAAACTAAATAATTGTATTAAGAATATTAAATTAGTTAAAGAAAAGTTTGCCATCAGTTTTCTTATTTCGATTCATTTGTTGGTCCTTCGAGCCGGATATGAACCAGCGACCTATGGATATACAGTCCACCAAACATACCTATATTGATTTATATTAGCCCGCTGTCCTAAGTTTTATTTGTGATGATCACATGTATTTGTTTTTCAGATCTTTTATTGGAACGAGTACAGAGGGCTGGAAAATGGGAAACTATCGTCATGAAATACCATGAGATCGTTCGGGAAATGCAGCATGATCTACAGATGTACACACTCTCATTTGTTGGAGTGTTTTCTGTAAGAGATTACAATATTTAATTTTTCATTAAACTTATTTCGTTTTCTTCCAGATTTCGTCTATACAATACTTTCGTTTGGAGACGAGATTTGTAATAGCGAATAACATTGCAGATGGCGGCTATAATAAAAAAAAAAAAATAAATAGGGTGGCGCAACAGAGCGACGAGCCCCTGGGCCTAGCGCATTTCTCACAACCATGACTTGTGAGGGAATGGCGGCTATAATAAGGCCAAAAAAATACTTCAAATCATTCTATTCAAAGTTTTTACTGATGCAACTTTATTTTATCCAATGGCAGCGGCACTTCATTTTATAACGAAGACAATGGAAATGTTATCATTTAAAGAAACTAAGTTTCTGGTTTGCATTTAACGTTATCGCATTGTTATTTTATACGAAAATTTTTATTTTTTTCTTATGCTAAAAGCATAAACATTCAACTAAGTTGGAGTAATTTTCTGGCCGTGCCATCAAATCATATTTTCAATGTTTCAAGTGGTTCCGGTTCGTTCTTCGATTTGATGTGAAATTTACATTTGGTACAGTTATAATATGAATAATATAATATTTATTAAAAAATTGGATAAGAATCCAATCTAAGAGATAAATAATATTTAATTAAATGTATGCAACGCTGCCACTTTACTCCTTTAGCAGTAGATCTACTGCGTTTAGGCCAAAATGAAAATCTACTGCGCAGCAAAACGAATATGCTCCTATTTAAAGAATTTTTAATTAACATAGCTTTGGTGCATTTAAAGAGTTTCAAGAATCTTGAGAAGCAATAGTATTTTGGGTTTATCTTCCACACGTTGGCTTTCTATGGAATCAATAGGCTTTTGGAGCAGTGGCAAGCGTAGCAATATTATTTCAATTTGCAATTATTCGAAAATCAAAGTTCAGCAACAGAAATTGCCAAATTTTTTATGAACCCGATAAATAAGCTGTATCTTTTTTTTCTTTCATTTGTGCTAAATCTAGTAAACCAGAGCAATGAGCTTTTTCAGAGCGAATCAACTAAAATTCATTTGCTTTATCAAGTAATGCTAGACTTTTCTACCTTGCAATACTTAAAAAAATTATAAAGCTTGATGTAAAAAGCTTCAATGTAAATTTTGAAGATTCTGCTCTGTATTTGCCACTTTCAGACATGAGAATTTTGCTTTTCATATACACAATCCCATGACATTCGGAGTGTACATTTGCCATGGCACTCTGTTACACCTTAACAGAGCACATAATGTTAGCAACAGAAAATGGGCAAATTTTTAACAGAATCAAATCGAACAAAACGTTCAATTTGATTCTGTTCAAAAAATGGGCAAATTTTTAACAGAATAAAATCGAACGAGACGTTCAACATTACCGACAGCCTACAATACCGACAGGATTAAAATATGCACAGACTACATTACCGACAGAGGGATTAATATATTTACAAACTACATTACCGACAGCCTACATTACCGACAGGATAAACAAATTCACAGACTACATTACCGACAGGATTAACATATTCACAGACTACATAACCGACAGGATTAACACATTTACAGACAGGATTAACATATTTACAGCCTACATTACCGGCAGGATTAACACATTCACAGACAGGATTAACATATTTACAGACTACATTACCGACAGGATTAACATATTCACAGACTACATTACCGACAGGATTAACACATTCACAGACAGGATTACCATATTCACAGACTACATTACCGACAGGATTAACATATTTACAGACAGGATTAACATATTTACAGCCTACATTACCGACAGGATTAACACATTCTCAGACAGGATTAACATATTTACAGCCTACATTACCGACAGGATTAACACATTCACAGACAGGATTAACATATTCACAGACTACATAACCGACAGGATTAACACATTTACAGACAGGATTAACATATTTACAGCCTACATTACCGACAGGATTAACACATTCACAGACAGGATTAACATATTTACAGACTACATTACCGACAGGATTAACATATTCACAGACTACATTACCGACAGGATTAACACATTCACAGACAGGATTACCATATTCACAGACTACATTACCGACAGGATTAACATATTTACAGACAGGATTAACATATTTACAGCCTACATTACCGACAGGATTAACACATTCTCAGACAGGATTAACATATTTACAGACTACACTACCGACAGGATTAACATATTCACAGACTACATTACCGACATCCTACATTACTGACAGGATTAACATATTCACAGACTACACTACCGACAGGATTAACACATTCACAGACTACATTACTGACAGGATTAACATATTCACAGACTACATTACTGACAGGATTAACCTATTCACAGACTACATTACCGACAGAGTGATTAATATATTCACAGACTACATTACCGACAAGATTTACATATTCACAGACTACATTACCGACAGCCTACATTTCCAACAGAGGGATTAACATATTCACAGACTACATTGCCGACAGTCAACATTACTGACAGAGGGATTAACATATTCGCAGACTACAATCTACATTAACGACTGTTTCTTGTCTTGGCTATTGGGAGGCTACATTAACGACAGATTGTAATACCAACAGATGGCTATTGGCAGACTACATTACCGACAGACTGTACAATACAAGCACCTCCGTTGATAAGTGACTACAATACCGATATCGAACGCCTGTTTGTATGCTATATTCATAGCTAGTACAAATTCTATAATAGGCTAAACGTTTAGGTAGTGCATTTTTAAAAAGGCACGACTGGAGTGTATGAACTAAGTGTGCATAAGCTAAAGGGAGTGTGTATGTGCTGAGTGTGCATTGGCTAAATTGGGATGCTTGCTGCCTTTCTGATAGTTATGCGCGCCTGGTACAATTGAAAAATTTTCATTTTTACTTTTTGAAAATCATAGCACTGACATGGCATTTCGCATGTTTTTCGTTAGAAAAAGAAAATCCTTCACAGCTCTTAAAGTACCGAACCGATTTGAAAAATTTTTTCTGCGTTGGAATGCTACGCTATCCCCGATTGAGACAGGATAAACTTCATCACGTAGGTATCCCCAGGGGAATACTAACTGAAAAACTAGTAACCTGATTTCAATAATTCGAATGCTATATTAATCCTGATCAGCATGAGATTCATTATCTGTCATATTCTCCTGTGGAAATGGTTATTCAATCGAATGCTACAGTTTCCCTGATCAGCACGGGATAAATTTCATCCCGATTTCTCCTACAAATGAAGATTGCCCTTCTTTGAGTACATATCTTTCCGATGTTCCTACGCTGCGCTGTACTCACTAATGCAACTTTATTCCATAAAATCAATTTACCAGCCATCCCTGTTTTTCACTTCTGAACACTAACTAATTTTTGTTGACTAATCGTTGTTCACTAATCTTTGTTGTTTTCCCACGTGCGATGTTTTGTTAACTTTTTATTAATTTCAGTTATTAGAAATCTGAATCATAATCCGATTCGATCACACGATCCTAGAAACGTGGTAAGTTATAGTCAGGCAATCATAAACCAGAAAAGGGCGTCACATCTTCCCGCTTTTGATGGTGTTGTGGTTGTGGGTGGTTGAATTTATTTTTAAAATAAGCTCTTGTCTATTCGTTGGGCGTTTGAATAAAGAATCCGTTTCTGATGAATGATCGTTAATGATGGTGTCGATTATGTTGGTGGTTGTGATGATGAATTCTCATAGCTGTGTAAATATTATGACTGGATTGGAGATCTTTATTTTGATAATGATGTCCTGTCAAACGGTTAGCAAAACGTTTGCGTCCTTCGTTAAAATTAATTGAGACGATGGAAAATGGAATACACAGTGTAGTGAAACTTTGCTAAATGTGGCCGTCTGCAAGAAAGAACAATTAGATTCAATTATACTTAATGGCTGAAAATAAGTCGTTTAATTATTGGATTACTTGATCAACAGCCTGTTGTTGCCTACACCAGGGTTAATAAGTGTGCACATCGTATTCGATGTTTCCCGTTTCCTACTCCTTCATCATTCCTTATTTCAGCCTTCATCACCTACGTAGAACTTTCTTACATTAATATGGCGTGTTGTTGTGACGAGTCCTACAATCAACTAGCTAAACTTAGGAAATTAAATTAAATAAAAAACCGAAGGGATTTTGATAAGTTTGTAACCACGTTTTCTTTTTTTTTACAATAATCAATAATTTGAATGAATAACAGTTATTTAATATTAAAGAATAACATTTTAACAAATATGGTTCTAAAAGTATTATCTTAGCGTGATACATAAATATATTGAAAAATATCTATACTCGTATTTTAGGCTAAATATTTTTAAAAGTATATTTTTGAAAATATCGTCCACACTAAATGAAAAACAATGGCAAAGACCAGAAACTTGATGCACTGATGTAGCCAGTATAACCTGCAAAGAAAACAAAATTGGTTGATGAGTTTTTCAGTTTTCGGTAAATAACTGACTTCTGACCAAATAGCCGAATTTATTTGAATTGTATCTTTTCCACTCCTCTTTCTCGTTAAAGTGGTAACCGAAAACACAGAGAAGTACCCAAAACCAGTTGACAAAAAGCCCGAAAAGAGGCCAACAGCCACTGTCTCAGCAAGTGGAGCTTCCGGTTTTGCCTAACCAGTTGCCCCCAGGCCGGCAGCAGCTAAGTCAGTAGCTACTTAAAGAAGCCCTAACTTAAGAAGAAACCAGAGTAGTTGGTTCAGCTAACAAGCCTGCAGTAACAACAAACAACTTGAAAAGCCGATGCAGCCTAGAAGGTCGGAGTCAAGAGTTCAACTAAGTCTGAAGCTATGGATGCCAAGAAGAAGGGGGCTAGTAGGCCACAATAAGCTGCACACAATTTCTGATGGTTTTGGGATTCGAACAACGAATCTCCACGCATCAGACGGACACCCCACGGGTACCACTGATGGATCCACTGACAACTTGAGCTGCGACGAAGAAGATGGAATAACACAATATGTAGGAATTGATGGCTCTCAACAAGAACCATATTTGTGCTGCAATTTAAACGGAATCAAGGTTGCCAAAGTGAATGGACAGAAGGCGCCTTAAGTACATTTGACTAGGTGCTTAAGAACATGATGTGTTGGACACTGCCAACCAGATTGTAATTTTATTAATAAAGGGTTTTCCAATAGGTATGATATGATTTTGCAGTGGGGTTTCGGCCATTTGCAGTATGTCATGATCTGTCATTTGTTTTTAATTGCATTCAGAAGTGTTTACAATTTCACCATTGGACCACCGTAAACGTTGTGAATTTTCTGATTTTGCCGATTTTCCGAAGAGGTTTACTTTTATATGACTAGTGCGTTAAATAAACAAAACTGGCGATGAAAATCCACAAAATATTCATGAAAAACCATTACATTCACCTAAACTGACAGTTTGGTGTGGTTTTTGGGCTGGTGGAATATCATCTTTCAAAATGAAGTTTGTAACACCATTACTGTCAATGTAGAGCGGTATAGATCGATGATAACCAACTTTTTGTGAGCGAAATTGGAAGGAATTGATTTTGACAACATTTGGTTTCAAGAAGACGGGGCTACGTGTCACACAGCAAATGCGTCAATTGAATTATTGCGAGAAAAGTTTAGAGATTCGATTATTTCAAGAAATGGTGATTTTGAATGGCCTCTAAGAAGTCCTAATTCGATGAAGTCGTTAGTCTTTCAAAATAAACCAGATTCTCTTCAAGCTTTACAAGTCAATATTGAACTTGCCATTCATGATATACGGCTTGATTCAATGGAAAAAGTGCTCAAAAATTGGGTTCATCGAATTTGTTGCTGCAGAAGAAAACATGGTAGCCATTTGAATGACTTAATTGTATTGATTGAACTGCACATTAAATAAAACTATTTAAATTTCCTTAACAAAAAGTGTGTTTTTTTTTCAAGAAATCACATCACTCTTACTGGAAAACCCTTTACTAGATGCAGCATTTTTACTTTCATAGGCTAACTATTTTTCCAATAAAACGCACTGACGCATTAAAGTAACATATTGTAATATAATTTTATTTAATCACATTTTTGCACAAGACGTACTTATTTTTTCCATCTTTTGCCAAATAAAAGGCGGGTTTGATACACGTGAGCTGCCACAAAGAGTTGCCATAGGATTTTTTTTCTTAAACGAACACCTGGAACTTTAAGCGTTTGAGCTTTATTTATACTAATATCAAATACTGTGCCCCTGTTATGTAAACTATCGCCTCGATAGAAACCGGCGATAAACGATGGAAAATGGAAGGAATGGACCTCGTTTCAGTTCTCACTGTTTCTCGATCGATTTTATTAATGCGATAGTAACAGAACAGGGGCTCTGGTTTCAGAGGAAGCTGCACTCTTTTAAACTAAAATGACAAATCAGTGGGAATTGAAGGGGTAATGGGTATCAAAACATTTTCTCCTTTTCGATAAAACGGTAAGATATCTGGGAAATTGTGGTACTTAGAGAAAAAATCATAAAGACTTTTTTATAGAGCATTTTAAGATCTACAACTTTGTCTGGGGGTACTTTTTCGATAAAACTTACCGTTTTCGAGAAAAATCCAAAAAACTAAAATTTTGACTTTGGGCCCTGAATAAGTTCCTTAGCGCACATGGGACTGATTGGGAATTTCAACACTTTATTCCTTGTGGAAGACCTAAGGTCTCTACGAAGATTTGGCTCTGTCGGAATTTTCTTTATTTCAATTGTCTAAATTGACCGGACTAGATATATAGTGTGTCCAAAACCCTTCGTAAAAAAATTTGATAGTTCTTTTTCCTTATCAATATGGTCTAAGACCTGAAAAAGTCCACAATCCACCACAGTGCTACACTTGCGTAGTCTGGCATTTGAATATTCCAGAGTATAAGCAAATTTCAATCAACTCACCTGTTCCACCTAACCAAAGCCTCTGGTATAGTCTCTAATGGGTCATGAAGTAAATATTGCCTGATGCCGCGAAAATATTGCTGTAGAAAATGATCCCAATCCAGTTGTGTCATATCAAAGAAAAATATCTCCTTATCACAGTCAGATAAACGATTCCATAACCCTCTAACGTTGTCAACTTGAAACTCCCATTGTCTCATGGAGAAGTACTCGATTACATGCATAAATCTATGGATTTTCTTATACGTATTCAGCAATCTGTAAAATATAAATCTGCATTAAAAGAAAAACGAAAAAAAAACAAAAAACAAAATTAATTACCTAGGCTTTCGCCCCATACACACAGATACCGTGTCGAATATAATTGCCGGAATGTAATGCAGAAAGAGTATGGATATCCAGTGCATTATCTTATTTGGTGTGTTGGCATAGCATAAGTACCAGAGCGCCTTCAGTGTTGGATACATAAGGCCGTACTTTGTGGTTTTCGTTGTAAAATCACCCCAGGTAAGTTGGTTTTCTTTTGAAGTGCAAAAGTTATAAACCGGAATGTCCTTTTCAACCAAAATTGTACTACATATATGAAATATGAAAATCAAAAAACAGTTGTTCGTAATAACGGCCTTCCTCCATGCTGACCAAGAGACCAACACATTTACATACCTATGCTTCTGCGAAACATCCCAAGATGCTGCTATTATACTATTTACACACAAGTCAACTGGGACCATATTAGCAACAGCGCTAGGATTACAACGCAACGTCCGTATAACTCCAGTTCCAGCACCAGCAATTGCACCAGTTGGCCCATAAAAGTTGTCAATCCATCCACAGACAGGATCGCGATACGTTGATATAACTTTAACCAAAAACGAAACAAAAATGAAAAAGAACTTATGCCAAGAATCTTATACACACCGATTCCCGGTCGAAACATTCCTACGGGTAATTTTTGTCCGTAAAGTCGAACCACATCCTCGGCAACCGCTTTCGTAAACGTATATGTGTTTGGCCATTTGTCTAACAATCTGGATTATAAGAAATAAGTGTATGCACAGGTATTTTCTCAATTTTAACAATAATTCGGTGGTGAACAAACAAGAGATTGATTTTATTTTTCGTGGACTCAAGGTTCAAGGGTAGCTTGGTTCTCAATAGAAAAGCTTCCCGTTTTCCTTACCGATTTAAAGTCATTTGTTTCTAACGTTCAAGTTACAAGAGAAGCTATTCTAGAGGCTTTACAAAATGCTGTGACATTGAGGGAGGCAAATTTTAATGTTACCAATACAGGGGCTCTCTACTATGAAACCTAGCTTGTTATTTGGCCAGAAAACTGCGATTAAACACCTCAAAGCTTTTAGAAGCTCTACCTTGATACTCGCAGTAATAATTACAACGCTGCTAATAAGAAACTCCGGAATTTATGTAAAATAAAAAAGGAATCGCAATTTCAATATCACTTTCAAAAATGTAAACACAGCCAGAGAATACACGGAGTCACTTTTAATACGCCAACTCAAGTATCAGCCGCTGAATTCAAAATCTATTTCCAAAATCTGCTTTCTTCATCACCAAACTACAGTTCCATCAGTTCCTGTTCACCTCTAATCCTTACGCGTCAGTTAAACCGCATCATAGAGTTTAGTGAAGTTTATTCTTCAATATCGTCTTCAAAGGATCATAACGCCCCGGGTATATATGGAATACCATTTGAATTCCATAAAAATGCAAGCCCGTCTCTTGTCATAGAAATTCATAAGCTATTCATTGAAATATTTGAAACTGCAATTGTTCCAAACTCGCTTAAGAAATCGATAGTATATCGAGAGGAGATACAAATGTGGTGTCTCATATAGACTGCCTTTCCTCGACACGCTCTATAAACTGACGACATGGTTGGAAGAAAAAAGCATAATTGACGATTTTCAAGCTGCGTATAGATCAAACTACTCTACCGTCGATCAAGTTTATATACTATCTTGTCTAATACAACTTCAACTTAGTCAAAAGAAGAAACTATGCGTTTTTTGTCGATTTCAAAGCAGCCTTTGATGATAATATCAACAGAGAAGCGTTATTTTACAAGCTTTCTGCACTAGGAATCTCTACAAAAGTGGTATCTATTTTCAAAGCACTTTACTTGGATACTTCGGCTGCTGTCTGGGATGGAAAAGTTTTGTCCGATTTCTTTGCCGTTAAAAAAGAAGTCAAACAAGGATGCGTCCTGAGTTCTCAGCTCTTTGTTCCTTATTTGACCTAGAAACTCTCACGTAACAGACAGTCATGCGTCCATTATGGAACGGACATAACGCCCAGCTAGCTAGATCACGAAAATCAGCAAAGCTGGCCTCGCCTATTGAACGAACAGTTTTCTTGAAAGTACTGTCCAGAAACTGAAAGTAGCAGGTAGCATATGAAAAAGATGGAAAACATCGGACTCACAATTCTCATCTCCAAGCTCATAGTGATTGCTTAGAGGGTTTGCAAGTTGTGCTGTGTGACTTGGAAAAAGCATTTGATCGACAATTACGAAGTCTAATATGAGTGGTCCTCAGACAGTAAGGAATTCCAGAAACCTATGAGCGTATGATGGAGTATTTGTATGAAGGGACAGTGACGAAAGTAGGGCGTCCAAATGGAGTTACTAAAGAATAACAAGTTACAGTAGGTCAATAACATGGAAGCGTCTTGAGTCCTTTGCTCTTTATTATGGTCCGCGACTATACCTTATGTAAGTGGGAGAGCTGCAATCGTGGCGCCTCGCCATGGTTCTATTGCATTCTCCTCCAAAAAGCGTGCAGCTATACACCGTGGTTAGGTCAAGGCATTACCAAAAGATGATGTCCCAAAGCAAGTGCATCTAACGTTCTTCGTTGGATATATATTCAGTGAACGTCCTGAATCAAAGATCAGCAAGAAAGAAGTCGTTGAACCTCGTAAGAAACTCCACCAATGATAGCTGTTGGAGCTGTTGGCTACATCAAGATTCCATTCGGTCTGCGAGCCTTCGTCAACATCTGGGTCTAGCACTTGTCTGAAGAATGTCGTCATCGCTTCTACAAGGCTAGGAAAAAATGGACTGATGATGTGGCAAGGAAAAGGGCTGAGAATGACTTCATTTCGTCATTGTTCATTCATAGATTAAGTGTATCTATGAATGAGCAATGACGAATCAAGCAACGCCAAAAGAAGGCTTACATTATGGAAATGTAAGTGAACGGAGGTTCCATCGAAGTGAGAATGATGAAGTCAATGACTGCGTTGGCGTAACCAAGAGTAAGAGATTCAAGGAGCAACACCAAAAAAACTACCCCGCAAGACAAACAAGGATCTACGTAAGGTAGCCAGTATCGGAGCCTGGCATTCAAGCCGTGTCTCCTTCACTGTCACAAGTGCCGTTCAGAAATATTATCATCACCGCACCGCGATCAACAAGAAGATATACCCCATTGGAGCACTGGTTTCCACACCAACGATGGCAAAGTTATCAATAACAACGCATCTACTGAGTATTATAAGTATGAAAATGGGAGGTTTCTCTCAATATGGTGAAGTGAACAACGCCTTCGTTATGCATAAAAGATGCTGCATTGGGTCAAAGAAACTTGTTATAACTTCACGTCAATCTCTGTTGATCCACACCAACCGCAAAGCTTTAGAACAAGTCTGACTTAAATTTATCGATACATCCTCTGGAATGAGTCATGGTTGCTTCCAGTATGTTGCCAATAAGTTAACATTAAGGTTACCACTCAAGAAGAACTGTACCAAGGAAAAGCCAAAACTGCTTAAAAACCTGAAAAGCAAACAAAATTAAAATAGTTGTCCTACAATCGAATTCGAAGTTACAGGAAACAATCTTTTGACGATACAATCGACGTTTGAAAAGTGCACGATAAATGTTTAAAAAGTTATGGAATCCTGGCACAGTTTCTACAAGCATTCCAGAGAGAATATTTTCTACGAGAACGCATTCAAAACGACGTATCTACAAAACTGGACCAGGTCTAGAATCAAAGAATTAAATCAATTCATTGACGTTCCTAACAAAGAAGGAATTTTTCGAGAAATAACTAGCAAAGTTACAAGCATGGAAAGATTCACAGTTATATTTTGGGAACTGAAACCTAGGAAAAGACAAGGCGACCACGAAAACCCGAACAAAAAGGAGACCTAGGTTATGGGAAAATCTTGTATTCTACCTCATTATCTCGTAGTATAAGTCCTATTCATGAATATTTTTATATCGTTTTTTCTTTTCATTGAATTTTTAAATCACACGGTGCTAAAGAAGTGACACTTCATTTACAAAACACAATTGCTTTCTACTAATGTTTAATCGTATACATTTATGTTTTTGTTTTTATCGTGTTGCATTTTCGTTTCATCGAAGTTTGACTTCAAAAAAAGAAGCAAAAAACAAATTAATAAATCAACAAATTAGTATCTAGTTTTTGCCTTGTCTAAATGAGAAAACTTACCACTCTGTTAAAACACAAAGCTTACATGCATATAGCTACATTTTTTTGTTTTTAAAAGAAACTTACACTTAATATAAAGTAGGAAAAAATTTTAATTGTAACATACATGGGCGTCATGCCTTCAAGCAACTTATCCGGGGCACACTCCATCAGCAGCATCATTTTTTTAGAATCACTCGGTGGTGGATAGAATTTCTCATCAATTTTCCTTAAAGGACATTGTGTGTAGGCTGTCGACACATGTATAACACTTTTTAGATTTTTCATATCGTTACATAGCAGCATAATATCCCGACAAGCTTTCACATTTATTTGCATGGCGATTTTTAGTTTTTCATCAAATCTTACAGTTGCAGCCATGTGAAAAACTATGTTAACATGGTCCACTAGAATTTGACGATCAGCCGAGCTCAATCCTAATCCAGGTAACATACAATCACCAGCAATGCCTTGAAAATGATGCCGAAATTTCGGTGCTACCTTTTTCATAGCATTGAAAATCTGCTCGAAAAAAAAACAGTCATTTTATATTATTTTTGTTTACCCCGTGAATGAGAAGGGCTTTACCGGATCATCAAATATTTCCTCAACCCTCGTGTGAACATCTTTGTTTTTCTTATTCCGTATAAGTATGTATATGTTTTCAATTCCAGGACATGAGGTGAATAGTTTGTTGAGCAAAACTAAACAAGGAAACAAAAGAATGGTTTTTTTATTTGTGGAGAAATTACTTTTGAATAAAATTAGTTAGTATTGGAACTCACTCTTTCCCAAGAATCCAGTGCCTCCAGTTATGAAAATATTTGTACCGTAGTAGAAATTTTGCAGTGGCGTCAGCTGATCCTCTATTTCCTTTCCCGTTACTATATGCATATTAATGCAGTAGATCTTTGGCTGTTTTAAAATAACTGCAAAGTAAAATTAAATTTATTATTTATCTAATGATTTACTTATAAAAAAATTTTAAGAAATTATTTCTCCTCATGGCGCTAGGTGCACCATGTTCCTCTTTTCACTTTCTAGTATTTAAATTGTACAAGAACGTACATATTTTGTGCTGACAAGGTATCTGGGTTGTTTGCATTTGTTATGACAACAATTGCCAAACGAGCCTATACCAAAAATTACACCAGACACCACCAACTGAATGAACAACAACAGGTGAATGAACGACACAAACCAACAGACAAATGAATACGACACCTCCTGCAACGATCAGCATTTATTATGCTTGCAAGAGTCGTTACACCTCATTTAGGTATATGTTATTGTTATTCTCTATCACGAGTTGTTTATTGTCTAGTAAGCAGTTAATAAATACTTTGGATTATTCATAAATAAGGCACTTGCAGTTAGAACGGCAAGTCATACTAGTGTTTTTTCTTAAGCTCCCCACCAGCGGTAAGGAACGGTTTGATTTAAGTAATTGAGTGCATGCTGTTGATATCCCCCCCACCAGTGTGATAAGGTGTTTATAGTAGGTCCTCAGGTTAATAGTAGTGATACGTTTCTCTATGATCGAGTTTAAAAACGAGTTTTGTCCAATATAAGCGAAAAAAATTATGCCTCACCATTTCATGCTGGGTGATTTGAATGCCCACAACACTTTATGGGGCTTAGATGCCACCAATAGTGCAGATACATTGCTTGAAAACTTCGCCAATGATCCGAATATTATTATTATGAACGATGGATGGCTAACATTCTTCAGTACGAGGAATACATTTTGTGTGACTTTCGCAACTCAGGATTGGGCACCCCATTTTCATTGGGTGGTTCGCAGGGTGAATGTAGGGACCATATTCCTATTATAATTCATTCCAACGAGCGGAGAGTGAACACCAAATTCACAGCCCGATTCAAAGGTGAACTTGAAAATTGGACTCTTTTTCAAAAAGCTACTGAAGCTCTGTCCTTGACAACTAACACAACTCAAAACACAAACAAAGAAGCATCAAAAATTTAAAATATTATTAGAAAGAACTGCTGCAGTAACAAAGAAAAATGGTTCAAAAAATAACCCAGTATGGTTTACACCAGCTATTGCTAGGATAGCTAGAAATAAAAACAATGCCTGGAAAACAGCTCGAAGGTTCCCTTTCCACCAACAGAAAATTGTATTACCTATAAAAAAATTTGTGCTAAATTAAAAAGGGAATCGATTCAATCAAAAAGATCTTCCTGGGAAACCTTTGTCAATACAATAAACCCATTTTTAGACATTCGTTCTTTGTGGCACAGGATCCGCGCACTGCAAGGCTCCAGATAACACTAAGATTTCCCATACATAATCTTAGATAACAGAACACAGAACGATCCTGAAGTATTTCCTAATACGCTTGGATGTACTTCGAAAAAATATAGCGAAAACACCACCACCACGTTTGATCGCATCACAACGATTCCCGTCCTTAAACAGATGGCTCAGTGGGGGAGTTCTCCACCAAATAATCAAACTTATAAGCGTCTTTTATGACTGGGAGAGCTTTTAGAGTCAATAAAAATAGCTACAATTCTTCACAATTCAACCTGGAAAATGGAACTCCACAAGGATCACCCCTTTCAGCTGTATTTTACAACTGTTTTGTAGATGGGTCTATAGACAACCTTTCAGATCCTGAATTTAATCTGGATTTTGTTGGAGTCTATGCCGACAATATTTATGTCGTAGCGTCTGGAAACAAAACACAGGTGAAATCAAAATAAGAACTGGCGGATAGAACAATTTATACGTGGTCCCATGTCACTGGGGCAATAGTTCCACCCTCGAAAGTAGATTTACTACACCTTTGTAGATAAAGAAACTGCCATTCACTCCAATTGTCCAATTCAACATTCAAGGCACTAATATCACTCTTTCAAAGGAACTAAAAATTCTAGGAGTTACCTTTAGTGGAAATCTGAAATGGAATATACATCTCAGAAACTTAGTAGACCAATTGAAAAAACGAAATAATTTTCTGAAAATGATATGCTCCAGGAAAAAAGGAGCCCATCTAGACACAGCCCCGAAAATAGCAAAAACACTTGTCGAAGGTACTCTGCAGCATGGTCTTACCACCTACATTTGTGTACAACAATCAAAAACTGCAACGACATCGACACTGCGAACAATAATTTCATTCGTACAGCTTCAGGGGCACTTAAAGCAACGAAAATAGATGCTCTGCGAATAAAAACTGGATATCAATCTTTTCAGAATTTTGGCAAAATAAGATCGGTTAATTTGGCCAGCAAGGCTCTAGCCGATCATATGCATCCTCTTTAGAATACTGCGAAGGAAATTATTTAATTTCAATTTTCAATTTATTACATTAGGTGGAAAGTACAATAAGACTTTGTCTTTTATAGTACAGATTGTTTGGCGAGAAGTTAAAAAAGGAATACAATAAAAGATAAAAATATAAAATATAAAATGAAATGCAGTAGAAGACAGAGATAGAAAAGAAATCAGAAGAGAGAATATGACAGTAAAAGGCGGAAAAAAGTAGGAAAGAATAAAGGAAATAAGATAAGCGAAAAAATAGGAATACAAAATTTTGTTGTTGATTTACAAGTATTTTGAAGTGCTGAAAGCTTAAATTTTGTGGGTACAGTTATTTGTTTATTAGTAAGGGGAAGAGAGTTCCAAAGTCTGGTAGCATGAACGAAGAAGTGGCGCGAAGAGTTCAGATAATTATAAGTAGGCAAAATAAGGTCCTGGCTTCTAAGAGATTGTGTGAATTGTATTTTATTAAAAAGGTATGATGGGACTCTACTATTAATGAGGCTGTGCAAGAATTGACAGCATCTTACTTTAAGGAACTGATCAAAACTATACATCCAAAAACCTTTTGATGGTAGTGCGATATATGCTCACCACGACGAAGTCCATAAACGTATCGAATGGCATCATTAACTGTGACAAGCAGCTTATGTTGAGAGTGGGAGTCTAGTTTGCAGTATACTTTTGAGGAAAAATCAATCAAAGGGACGAATAATGCTTTGACAAGTCTCAACTTAGTGTCTACTGGAGTAAAACTAGAGGACAACCACAGTTTTCTCAAACCTGCATAAATTCATCCAATAATATAATTTGTGTGGTCAAAGGCTGAAAGCGAACGATTTATTTTGAAACCAAGACTATTTACAACATCAAAAAATTTTATTCGATTATTATTAACGAACACAGGTGGTAATTCATCGGTATCATAGTAATTTTTTGCGATAAGAATCATTTGAGTCTTGTCTGTATTCAAATTTAAACCGTTTGATCGAGACCAGTCGAAGATTACTGCAAGGTCCTCATTCATTCTGGCTATTAGGTCTTCAATCAGACCAATAGGGCGTGACAGATAAACTTGGGCATCATCAGCGTAAAGGTGAAAAGTAACATTTGAGCATTGATGAATAAACTAAATAGTATAGGCCCCAATATAGACCCTTGAGGTACGCCAGCTTTTATAGCCAAGAATGACAGTAGCTAACTTCCAGTTATCAGGAAAAGTTGATGAAGCAATACAAAAATTGAAAATGTGTGTAAGACCACTTATGATATGGGTTGAAATCATTTTAACAAACCGAAGAGGTACACCATCCTGACCTATGGCATTCGATTTTAGCGAACGAATGACATTGATAACGTCCACTTCAGATACGACTTCAAAATCAAAATCGGATGTAGAGACCAACCTCTCATCTCTAGTAAAACAAGTATTGTTAGAGGCAGCAGCTATAAAAGCATTATTAAGAACGTTCAAATCAGGAACGCTATCCACAGTAGTCTTTTTTCCCACACCTATTGATCGTAAGTTGCTCCAAAGCTTTTTTGAAGGCAGATCAGTGCTGAGTTTAGAACAAAAATATCTTTTTTTAGCTCTACGAGTGACGAATGTAGAGTAATTACGTGCACGACAAAAAACTTCCCAATTGGAACTTGTTGGACGCTGTTCCCACTTCGAGTGTAGTTTATTACGTAATTTTATGGCACAACATACTTCATTAGTAAACCAAGGGCACTTATGGTTTCGTATAGCTACTGATTTAAGAGGAACATGTCTATTAAAAAGATCGAATATTAATGTCTGAAAGTGATTGACTTTGTCATTTATATTAACGGCTTGATAGCATTCACGCCACTGTAGCAGGCCAGAATCAATTTGTAATGCTTCGAAATTTATAGCGGAGTAATCTCTAAATTCAAAGGAAGTTTGAGAAGGTACACGAGAGAAATCCACACCATATGTACAAAATAACAAGTCATGGTCTGAAATCCCAGCAAGGGGCAGCTGGTCTTGAAGGAAGACAAACAATTTATTAGAGATCATAACTAGGTCAAGAAGACTAGGAGTGGTATTAGGAGAAAAATGGGTAGCATACGAATTTACTACTGATAACCCAGCAGATGCAGCAAAGTCAAGAAGTTGATGGGCCTTACTATCACTTTTTAAGAGGTCTGAATTGAAATTATGAGTACAAAAAAAAGAAAAAGGAAAAACTAGCTTGATCACCACCCAAACGAACTTTAATTTCGAACCAGTTTCAACTGCATCTATGTATTTTACCACCTTATAAAAGAAATAAACTAAAAATTAATATGAACCTAGGGAAATTTTCAAAAGGAAAATACTTCAGTTTGAGTTTTTCAAATATTACACCAGGAGATTATCGATAATGTCCAACCGGATCACATTTTTTATACAGATGGATCACATAAAAATAATATCTCGTCTTATGCAGTAATAAAATGGGAACATAATTCACAAACATCCACAGTCTGGCAAGGACTTCGCCCTACTCATGCAGGAAGCTACATGGAAGAATTAGCAGCAATAAACAAGGCCATATTATGTATTACATCCTGTGAACGTAGTCTTATATTGACTAATAACCTGGGAATTCTCAAAGGACTTAAGGCCCCGAACCATAGAATCCGTTGAGTCCGTTCGCTGCCGGATTCTCGGATACTCTACCAATCCAGCAGATCATCAAACAATTGAGAGGAAAACAAATTTAATGAAATATAATTCGTTAATAACTTTTATATTTATAACAAAGTTGTTTTTTTCACACAATTCCGAATAATTTATTAATTAATTTTTTTATTATAAAACCAAAACATCCAAAAGACGGCATCGTCTGGTTTCATTACCCAGATGCCTTAACTAAAGTAATTTGTAAATTATTTGAATAAGTAAATAAATTATGCCTAAAACACAATTACACTTTAGTATCTGTTTCGACCGACGCGACGTTTACATATAAGAAGTCCATACATCCTATCACACTACACTACAGAACACTACACGCCCCAGCAACGCATTGAAATAAATAAAATTCACTGCAAAAATAATGAAAATTGTCAAGCAGACAACTGATCCTGTCAGTCTTTTGGCAATGTAAGGATGCTTTCGGTATGACATAAGGTCTGCCACCGAAAGGTGTCCTTTAAATCTATACGGCTGTGATATGTGGACTGGTGGACCCCGCTTCATGTAAATATGGAATTGTCTCGTTCACCAAATTGTAAAGGAACAATATGTCTCGGTTGTACTGGGGCTTTCGCCAGCACTCCAAGAGCTACTATCGACGTACTGCTGAATCTTCCTCCCCTTGATACCTACATCATAGGCTGTACTCTCAAGACCCTTTCTCGTTCAAAGAGACGTTGTCTCTGGCACCATGCGAATTTGAAGTTTAAGGAGCTCGCCAGAAACATATCTTTTGACTCACGTCTCTGAATCTTTTCAATTACAATTAAATTTTTTTTTTTTTCAATACTTTTACCCCGCTAGGCTCTACCATTACTACGTGGTTCTGACCCTGGAGCCTGGACCAAACAGAAATGATCAGGTCAGCGCTCTACGGTTTCCGAGGATAAGACAACGTTTGAGAGTCGCAATTTAAATCGTTCTTAGTATGACTGGTCGAGATTTCGAACCGGAAGCGATAATAAGAAGGAGGCGAGCAGACATCTTTTGTGTCCAAGAAACAAAATGGCGATATACAGCAAAGCCCGTTTCCTGGATGTGAAGACTAAAGCTTACTATTGTGAGCGTTATTATCTTTCTATCTGAATCCGTGTAATGATTGGAATACGTCTACTGTAAAAGCCAACCTTGTACTGCCGACGCCTTTGAATTGATTTCTCGAGTTCTAAATACCACGATCGGACATTCATTCGATTTCAATTCTTATATTTTTGAAGATTCTAAGACAATGGCTGCAATTGTATTGCAATGACTTTTATTCCAATGAACGTAAAAAAAGGAAAGAAATCTTAAGCGGAACTGAAGAGTTGGCCACATAATGTATTTTCTTGGCAGGTTTGAAAACGATAGCAACAATTTTGTTGAGAAGCTGGTTCAACATCGATCGAGTAGGTACAATGACTATGAGTTTCGTAGAAGATTTGCAACAATATGAAATCAAAACGGCGACGCTGAAAGGATTTCTGTGGCCTAGAAACTCTTTATAGAGCAAACAAAAAAAATATCAATCACGCCATCTAGTTTTGAGTAGGGAGCTATACTTAGGAGCTAAAGTGAAGTTTGAGGACCAGTGTATATATGGGATTTTTCTCCTTGCCATAGTCAAACGCTATACTTAAAAGGGGAATACCAAAATTGGAACCACAAAATCTTTCTCCTTAGCTGTGTGGTGGTGTGTGTATGGTCGAACTTGCAGCAACTCATATTTGAGTAGAATTTCATATCCCCATCCTCATTTTGTCTACCTGCTAGTGTTTCCAGTGCCAGCCTGCAAAACTCACCGTCGCCTGCAACACTTACGAGGCGTTTGCTCGCTGTATTGTTTGTACAAGTTTAGAGTTGCCAACACCGCGCAAAAGAGAATTTATTCCTTCTGCGTTGTGTGTTTTGCGCGAAAAGCTTTTGCAGTGAATTGTGTGTCTGGACTTATTCCAGTCTTCATTTTTTTGTATGCAAAGCCACTGGAATGATTGTATACATTTGTTTTGTTTTGAGAGAGAAACAATTATTGGAACCTTTTCAACATTTTGGATGACGCAAGAAACCTAAGAATGTTTTTGAAATGTGTCTGATCAAACAGTATCGCAGCTATGTCGATCTAGGCGTCGATTTAGTTGCCGTACTGTTTTCCTATTCTAGGATCCTAGTCTAGTCTAGGTCTTTGAAAAAATCAAATTTTTTTCTTTCACAATTCGATAGTTTAGATAGTCAAAAATAGCTACTCAAAAGGATTTTTCAAAATTCAAACTATTTCCGAAGATATAGCCGTCTATTGACGTGGAAACTGATTAGAATTTCGCTTTACGCGAAACTTTAAATGCGTTTTTCTCAGTGCATACTTTTTCAATTTATGATACCCAAGATTTCTCTAGTTCTACTACTGGACCGATTCACTTGAAATTTTTAGAAAATATTCTTTATAGACCTCTCTCGAACATGAAACAGCTCCATCTCCAAAGGAGATGGTGCATATTTCTATAGAGCCTGGGCCCAGGGCGTACACCTATGAGACTAGTACCAAATGAAAGCTTACGATCAGCCCAATCAGTCTGTCAAAAAAAAGGTAAGGAATGGTTTTTTTTTTTCAAGCAGTCGCCATGCATCGCTGGTTTATGCGATAGCGACATCATTGCAGATTAATAATTCTTTTTCTTTTTTCAATTCGGATGACTGATAACTGTCATAAAAGGGGATACTCAAAATATTTGATGGTCATTTTTTACGACACTTTAAGAATTACTAAAAATTCACGTCTCTAGACTAGAATACCCCATTCGAAACACCAAAAAAAAGAGTTGATTTAGTGTTTGAGCTGGAATGACCATACAATGAGCACAGGGATGTGAATATTACAATTTTGGTAAAGAGCAAACTGATAACTAAGAATATTTCACTTTTAGTTTGTTTATCTAAGGGGATGATCTCATAGTCAAGTAGGTATTTGCTTTCTAAGGCGGAAAAATGCTGGACATTCTGTAATAATGTGCAGAGATGTTTCTTCATTTTCGAAGCAAAGTCTACATATGGGATCCGCTACCAGCCTCATTTGGTGAAGATATTTCTTTAAAGAGCAGTGGCCGGTTAGTAGTCCTGTGCAAATTTTAAGGGTTTTCCTATTGAGTAGGAATTTTGATGTTTTTTTTTTTTAGTATATTCTGGCAAAAATAGTTATGAACAGGTTTGGCCAGATTAATTACGCCGAGCTTTATTTGATTCTTCCAGGAAGATAATGTTTTTGAAGGTACTATTATGTACACCGCAGAAAGGTTCAGGTCCGACGAATGGTTTAGATGCGCCGTCTTTAGCTTAGATGTCTGCCTTCTCGTTACCATCATAGCCTTTGTGTACTGGGATCCAGTGGAGGATTACAGTGTTTTTCCTTGGTAGTTCAGAGAGTGACATGACTGCCTCTTGGAAAAAAGGGGGAATGTCAACATCAAAGGACTTTTGTTTTTTCTAAAAACTCGATTATTTATAAACAATTAATTGTTGATATTTTCCCGAAAATCAGAAAAAAAAATTCCTAAGGCCGCCATTTCGTTTGAGACATTTTTTCCTTATTTTACAAAACGACCTCACGTTGGCCTCGAAACCGGGGTAAGTTGGCCAAGGCTATGGGGTAAGTTGACTATATTTTTATTTCCACTAAAACTATAAGCAAATAGAATTAAAAGTCAATTTAATTTGAAACTACAAATTATAAATAAATAAGTTTCGTGTAGTAGTACACAAAAAAAAAATGGATTAAAAAAAATTAATTAAAAAAAAAATTAATTAAAATCTACTCTTTGTGGTATCACAAAATAAGTAAAAAAATTAAATTAAATAAACAAATTAAAGAAAAAAAAACCTTTGGTTTCGACGCTCTCTTGGTTTTCCGCACATATGCTCCCATTTTTCTTGAAATTACCAAGGAAAAAAATTAGTCAACTTACCCCGTTCGGTCCTTCAGCACTAACCGCCTTTTTTTGGTTCTACAGAATCAAGATAAAATGCAACTAGGTACCAGCTGTTAAAAATACCAACACTAACTGCACTCTTTTTCAAAAAAAAAAATTCCCATTGAACACAAACAGCCTTAAGAAAGAAAAAAAGTGGGCACGATGGGCCGCACGAACTTGTGATTGTGTTCTAGGAACGATATCAAAATCTTAAGGCTGAGTTAAAGGTTTTGGTCACAATATATTTGATGGTCAGGGTTGCCAAGTACATATTAGTTATGAAATTTGAATAAATATAATGAAAATAATGAAAAATTAAATTAAACATTCAAAAGGTTTCAAGTCAAAATCTAAGAACGCCATTCTCTTGCAGTTGCTAATACATATGCATGATGAAAATTTATTCAAAATCGTTGGACCCGTTTTTTCAAAAACCGGTTTTTTATTTTTCACTTTAAAAAAAACTGTTTTTTTTTAAATCAAGTATGCAAAGTTTAAGATCTTGCTAGAAGTAGTTTTCACAAAAAATTTGAAAAAAATCAAAGTCAGAATTTTGAAATTATTTTCAAAAATCATAATTTTTTTAAAAAATTTATAAAAATTTCCAAAACTGAATTTTTTTAAATATTGTCATGCAGTCTTTTCAAAACAGATAACGACCTCTAAAATACAAAATTTCGTCAATATCGTATCAGGCATTAACGAAAAAGTTTTGAAAAAATGGTACCATGGGAGGTACCGTTTTTAGACTTTTTCAACAATTTTTCTTATATCAAAAGAAAAACAATCCAAAAATTATCCTTCGCAGAAAATTTTATCGAAATCGTTGGAGCCGTTTTCTAGAAAAAATAAGTATTTTCATATTGGTTGTATGGCAGGTACCGTTATTTCAAGACCTAGAGACCCAATTCCAAAAACCCTTCTGTAGGCTGCCCCACAGACCCTAACTAAAAGTTTTGAAGAAAATCGGTCTATTAGCTTAGGCTGTAGATCCATATACAGACAGACAGACAGACAGAATTGCAAGACCCACTTTTTTCGTATTCTCTATCATCGTTATGTCATATTTAATTGGCATCTAAAAAATTTTTCTCTGCACGATTGCAAGACTTGCCTTATAGTACCTATAATCGCAAGTAAGAAGAAAGGGAAACAAAAAAATTACTGACGAACGCAAAACTTGTTTTTTGGGGATTACATCCGAACGACGCGACGTCCGACATTAGCGAAAGACAATATGAGACTCAGTAACACTCTTGACTTATTTCTCACTTCTCATCCCGAAAAATACAGGGTTGTTGAATCATCTCCTCTAGGCAAATTGGAATATTGTGTCATATCGGTAGATTTTTCGTTTTCCGTCACGGTAAAAAAAGATAAAGTCCCTAAAAAAACTGGGTGGCATACGAGAAAGCCAATTGGGACGGCCTGAATAATTTCTTTCGAAATTTTAATTGGTCATTGTGATTTCTCGACGGAAACGTTGATGCATCAGCTGATATGATATCTAAAGTAATTCTCAACGGCATGAGAAATTTTGTTCCTCACAGAACAAAAAGTATCATCCCAAAAGAGAATTCGTGGTTTGATTCAAGCTGTAAAGAGGCGATTAGGGATTGAGAAAGTAGTTTTCGTAAATACAGTAGAAAATCGAAATTTGTTCAAACTGGCCAGAAATATCTGTAATGCTCATATACAAAAGGCCAAGTTTTTGCATGACCAAAAAGTAAGGCAAAAAATACTGTTGTGTCCAAAAGGAAGCAAAAACTTTTGGTCTTCAATGACTCTCCGCATGTTAGCTCCATCGATAAAGTCAATTTGCTGGCAGCTCAACTTGCTGCCAACTCGACGCTTCCTCATAGCATATTGGCTCCACCTGAGCTCGAGTCTGCAAATTTTTTGATGAAGCAGATATTTTTTCGAACTCGCTCGGATGCGAGAGTCCTCAAAGATCTCAACATACATAAATCCGCTGGTCCAGATGGTATCCCCGCCGTTATTCTGAAGAGGTGTTCTTCTACGCTGGCAAAACCACTGCATAAACTTTTCCATCTTTCCTGTTCTGCTGGGATTTTTCCGAGCAGTTGGAAAACTGCATTTGTCCAGCCGGTCCCTAAATAAGGCAAATCTTTCTCCCCTTCCAATTACCGTCCAATTGCACTAACGTCCTTTCCAAGGTCATGGAAACGTTGATAACCCGTCAACTTATGAAATATCTTGAAGAACAAAAGCTTCTTAATGACCGTCAGTACGACTTTCGTAGCAAACGGTCCACTGGTGATTTGATGGCTTATCTCACCGAAAAGTGGAACCAATCTTTACATTCTTTTGGAGAAAGTAAGATAACTGCGCTTGATATTTCTAAGGCATTTGAAAGAGTTTGGCATCAAGCTCTTTTATCGAAATGCGTGCTTTTGTTATTGATGAGTCTCTTCTTCGTTGGATTAGAAACTACCTTTCCGACCGTTCAATACAAGTGGTATTGGATGGCTTCAAGTCTGATACCAACCTTATAAATGCTGAAGTGCCCCAGGGCTCCGTTTTGTCTCTGACTCTTTTCGTCATTTTCATAAATTATCTCTTGTCTGAAACTTCTTATCCGCTTAACTGTTTTGTCGACTACTCGACCCTCAGCTTTTCACATTCGTTTCCAAATTCACGTCCCTGCTCTTCGGACGTGGAAATGGAACGGTTGCGTATGATAAGCTGATTGAATTCTGACCTTGACAGCATTATTTCATGGGGTCATAAAAACCGAGTAGATTTCAATGCTGTCTTTTGTCGTTGAAGCTTAACATTCCTCCACTACCATTATCCGTGAATGGTACCTGCATCCAAGAAACCGAAAAGCTGTCAGTACTTGGCTTGTGTGTAAACAATGATCTTCGTTAGAATTACCACAAATTTCGCCAAAAACGCTGCTAAATGCTTAGGCTTCTTGAGACGATGCAGGAAGTTCTTCACCCCTTCTGATCTGACTACAATTTATAAGGCCTTCATCCGCCCAAAACTGGAGTATAACTCCCATATCTGGTCAGGTGCTTCTCAAACATCTTTGCACCTACATGATAGGATACAAAATAGTGCGTTAAAATTGATAGGTGATAGTTCAATCGTAGAATCTCTTTCTTTTTTATCGCTTTTTCTACAAACAGTGCTCTAGTGAAATAGCCAGTTGCATTCCTCCCCTGAAACAATTTAGCCGAAACACCCGCCTCGCTAGGAATGCTCATCAGTTCTACCTTGAGCCGAACTTCGGGCGTACAGTCAAGTATAGAGATTCGTATTTCAGTCGCACCGAATGTGGAATGCTTTACCTGGCTCTGTATTTCCCCTGCATTACGATTCACAAAAGTTCAAAAGCAACGTGCATCGGTGGCTCCTTTCAAATCCTCTCCTATTTTCCTTAATACTCGCACTGTGTTTTTATAACATTATGAGGGTAGTCGTAACCCCTTGATGTGCGCGCTAATTATAAAAAAAAAAAACAAGCAAGCAGGTGTGCTCGATATAAGAAGTGGAATAAACTTGAAAGAAATGGCTTTCTTTTAAAGGTATTGGTGATTAGTCTACTTGCAACTTAATCCTACTAGCCCCGGTTATCCCTACAATCATTTTTATGAAAAAGCAAAGGTGATGCTCGAAGAAACTGAAAGTGCCACGTATCGTTGGAAGGAAACTTCATCGCTGTAACACTGCTGCGTATGGCAAAATCAATTTATTCATCTCACACAATTCACCAATTGACCGACAGGTTTGCGAAACACCGTACATATTATTGGCATTATGTGGTGTGCTACCTTCATTTTTTGTAGTCAGCTGGCACCCCACCAGCACGTACATATTGTTAGTTTTTTTCTATTTCTAATATAAAAAACACCACTGCCTAGGTCAACGGACGATAACTATTTTCTATCGAGTAAAAACTTTTATTTCAAGCGTCGTTTCCAAGTTTGTGTGCTGACAAAAAAGATGAAACAATCGAGAAAACTCGATTGATTCAAAATAGGTGATGTCGACATTCGATTGCATCGACAATCCTCGTTTGTAACAAGTCACGTGCTGGCACCCCTGAAATTAAAGACGCAATTTTTATGTATTCCGCAGTGCTACCCGAAAGAAGTTCATCCTTCTTCAAAGCAGAACTTGAAATGTGGAAAGCAGCAGTGATTATCTCATCCCCTACTCCAAAATTTGCTTTTGAATGCTTGGATAGGTGTGATAAAAAAATATTTCCAGATATTTACACGTTGCCACAGATATTGACTTCCATACCTGTTTCCACTGCTACACCAGAAAGGACATTTTCAAGCCTACGGAGACTTAAAAACTACTTGCGGAACAGAACGAGTGAAAACACTTTATCTTGGTGTTACTGGAGCCTTCCCCAGCACACCGGGAGCTTCTCTCGACGCACTGTTGAATCTTCCTCCCCTTGATACCTACATCATGGGGTGTACTTTCAAGACCATTTCTCGTTTAAAGCGATGTGGTCTCTGGTACAATTCGCACTGGAGTTTTAAGGAACTCGCTAGCAGCATATCTTTTGACTCACGTCTAATGGATATGCCGTCTGACACGATGATCCCAAGGCTCAAACTGCGTCAAAATTATTCAGTCAACTTTCCTTCGGTTCAGGACTGGTTCGCTCCAGAATCTGAGCCTGGAAAGAACTGTTATCGTATCTTCACAGATGGCTCCAAAATCGACGAGGGTTCTGGTGCTGGTGCCTTTGTTGAGAACGAGGACATTATGACTGCACATCTCTTTGGGATTATACGCATCCGTTTTCCAAGCGGAGGCTTATGCTATCCTAATGGCCTTGAGCCACATAACGAACAATGGATGGACGGGGAGAAGTTTGCAGCGACAGCCAAGCTGTGCTTAAGGCCCTTCTCAACCCACTAACCACTTCGAAAGTAATTTAGGAATGCAAGAGCTCTCTGAATGCGGTCGGAAGATTAAGTTCCTTGAGTCTCATTTGCTTTCCGGGCCATCACTGCATAACTGGAAATGAAATCGCCGATGAACTTGCTAGGCAGGGATCTCAGACAATAAGGACCTGAACCGTCGCTAGGTCTGCCAGCGTCCTCAGTGAGGGCTCCAATCAACGATTGGATCTGTGAAGAGCACAACCGTAGATGGCATGCCACCATTGGATGCAGACAAACCAAGCGTACTCTCCCCAACGTTAGTAAGAAGACTGCAACATTTTTGCTAGCTCGTATAGCAGAAAAGACTGTAGAAAGCTTATTGGCGTTACGAGGGGGCACTTCTCTTTTGCGAAGCATTTAAATGTGTTAGGCTTAAGTGATACCACACTCTGTGAATCTTGTGGAGAAGATGAGGACACCGCAGAGCACTTCCTCTGTGAATGTCCTGCTTTTTCTCGCATAAGGTTACAGATACTCGGCGCAGACATGGTGAGAGCTGGTATCTTAGGCTCCTTATCATAATCAATTTTGGCTTTACCTCAAAAATCTGGAAAGCTGTAACAAAATAAGGTTGCTACAATGAACCGGTATTGAAGTCTGAGTATATAAAGAACCTCCACAGAAAAAAATTACCGTTAATGTCTTAAGTTCTGTGAAAGTCAACTAAACAGCCAATGCCAAGTTCTTTGGCGATGAATTCAAGAGGGATAGTTTTAGATGTGCACCGTACACGAAAAAGCTTAGCAAATTACTTTGAGCCTATGCCGTGAATATAAAAAAAATATATGCCTCAAATACCTTATTCGATTTTTAGAGTTCTTTTGTTCACCATTCCCAATATAATGACCCTAAGAACGAGACGTAGAAGCTCATAGTCACGAAGGACTTCTAAGGTTTTGCAAAAGAAACACTTTAAACACATGAATTTAACAATTTATTGTCATGAATAATGTCTCTTTAAAACTTTTATTTACAAAGAAGCTTTTCATAGAAGCGATGCTACTCGGTGACTGAAGAGGATACTATGAGCAATTATACACTTTTCAAACCAAGCATATCTTCGATAGCCTAAATTTTGTGTTGTAAGTTCAAAAGCATCGTAAAGCTTCTCTATTCGAAAACCAAAAGAAGCTTTAGCAAAAACCAAAACACAAACACGCACACACACGTCAATCACCAACCCAACTAAGAGATTCTATTTCAAATTCTAAAATAAACTCAGGGCTCAGGGGTGCAGATGAAGATGACACCGCAAGTTATTTTAAATGCAATACGAAATGTATCTATTTCCATATCAAACTTGCAGAGCAATCCGTCAACACTTACTACTTTTGGTACGACGAACGCGACGCACGCGGCACGCCTGAGATTTATTATACAACAGCGTACTTAGTTATTGTTTACTACATTAATTGCTTTGAGAATGGGCTCCTGGTAAACATTGACGTCATCTTTAAGGGTATCAAATTATTTAAGAACAGTGATATTTGACTTGTTTTGTCGCAAAATCCACAACCACAACCACAAGGGAAATTTGAAATTTAAGCTATCGATATCCAACACATGCAATTGAATCGCTATAGTCTACTCAAAAGTAATACCTACTTAAAACAAGTTGGTAATTTGCTGCACTTGTTTTGTTTGTTCATTACTCTAAAATCAGTTACTCTAGTTAAAGGAATGAGGTAAACGATTGTTAGAACATTTGGATGTACTAGGCGCTCTTCTATTTGGATACGTTCTTGTTTATTTAACCCAGATTCTTTTTTTGTAAATATTAATCCCACATTAAGACTGAAGGATGAAAGTATACCTAAGTGTCTATCCGAGGGGTTATGCTCACGGGGTTATTCTGTGGTTGCTGTTATTCGGTTTGCCCTGTGGTCGCCACAAAGCTTTTTTTGAAAAACCTTCACTCGTCCTGAATGTGGAACTGAGTGTTTTTCTTAGCCCTGTGGCCTAATTCGCCAAAATGAAGTACTTGTAATTTACAATTACAAATTTGTAGACCCGTTTTTTGTTTTGCAAAGATCTTAGTTCACAAACTTATGATCGATTCTAATAAAGTTGTGAAAAAAAAGAATTGTAGGTTAGAAGTGTTCAAAATTCCTGTGGCACCGACATCAAAAGTAACTTGATATTTAGAACAGTTTTTTCACAATATTGTTGAAAGTTGTGCTGCGTAGACATCAAAATGAACAAGGAAAATAAAATATTTGCAGCCTTTTTGCTGAGAGACTAAAAAAGAAAGAATGGAAAAACATTTTTAAGCTTTTGCAGTCTCAAGCGCTTCTCATCAATAAAGACTGGACATATTGATGTTCGTTGGACCAACATATAACTTTTTCGAACATTCAACCGACAACTGCGGTGCAAACTCTATTTATGCATCCGCTAACTATTAACTTAGACATCCCATGCATGTCGGGAACTTAAATCAGCGTAATGTCTGGAAAACCAGCCAGACAGGACACGCAATAATTTTATCACGATACTCAGACAACAATATTTGCACGGATAACATAACTCCATACCTGGACTTTAAAAAATCCTTCTTAACCAGCTTCCCGAATAGACAGGATTGGGAGAATGAAACATCTCATATGAACGAAACATCTATATCAATTTATACCGACGACGGCGACGGCTCGAAAATGGAAGTTGGAACAGGTGCAGGTTTCTTTTCAGAAAGACTAAACCCAGCCAGTTCATTCAGACTTCCAAATCACTACAGCGTCTTCCAAGCCGAGATCTTGGCAGTTACAAACGCTGCAAATCATTTGTCCATGATGGCGCTATCGCATGCTGATATCACTTTTTTCATTGATAACCAAGCAGCAATAAAAGCGATTTCTGCCGCTCTTGTCAAAAGCATGTTTCTTGCTGTCGCGAAGAGCTAAGGGTTCTTTACATACAGCATAGCGTTAGACTTTGCTAGGTTCCTTGTCACAGTGGTATACCGGGAAACGAAAAAGCGGACGAACTAGCGAGAAAAGGATCAGCACTTGACCCTTCTCTCATTGATCAATCAATCAGAGTCCCGCCCTGTGAAAATAAGCAGCTCATTGGTAACAACATTATACGAAAATCCAATCAAAGATGGGAATGCCTGAATTCCTGTGTTACTTTCAGGAAACTATGGCCGAAATATGATAAGAAAGAATCTGAAAAGCCAGGTTTTCATTACGATCGATTATCAGTACTATAACAGGACAAAACCTACTAGGTTACCACAAAAAGAAACTGGGTCTTTGCACCCATGAAGTGTGCAGAGGATGCAATGACGAAGATGAACATGAGGATACCACTCACTTCCTATGTCACTGCCCCGCAATCTGCCACACCAGGAAAAAATTTCTATAGGCAGTTACGTTTTCAATGAACTAGAAGAATTATCAGACACTTCAAGAAACAGCCTGTTGAGCTTAAGGCCACAAAGTGGTTAAAAACTGACCAAACATAAACTCATAGAAGGTTTCTAGGACGTTACAATAATCCAGGGTATCACAATTTATCTACATTGAAGTGTGGAGGAAATAAGATCACCCGTCAGCTCATTCTACCTAACCTAACCATGTCGGCAGCTTGTCCTCCATTCCGTAGCCAATGCAAAGCTGTTGGAAACTGCTGGCAATCGACGCCATATTTCTTGCCGCTCTTTTGACATTTCTCTTCAATGAGATTTGCCATTTTATTACACAAAGATATACGAGCCAACAAGGAGTCGGAATTATTTAAATTTACTACCGATATTCGGAGTCAGTGGCCTCAACGTTACGTCAAATTTACAACAATTGAGAGTCTGGTGGAAAAATTTGAATCCACAGGCACAAAATATTCCCGTACCAGTGAGACAAAGAAATACCCGTAGTGTCGAGAATATTGCTGCCGCTGAGGCTTTAGTTGCAAAAAGCCCAAATGTGTCTCTCAAACGTTGTTCTCAAGCATTGGGCATCTCTGTGACGTCGTTGTGGCAAATTTTGCGAAAAGATCTTGGCATACATCCTTACAAAATTAGATTCACGCAAGAACTGAAGCCGCTTGACCTTCAGAAGCGTCGTATGTTCGTGAATGGGGCTGAGCAACAACTCGAAAATGATTCGGATTTTCATCGAAAAATCAGCTTCAGTGATGAGGCTCATTTCTGGCTGAATGGCTTTGTCAATAACCAAAATATGTGGTATTGGACAGGCAGCAATCCACACGTTCTCCACGAAAAAATTATGGTTTGGTGTGGTTTATGGGCCGGCGCGCGGCGTCATTGGGCCGTACTTCTTCTATGATGATCAAGATCGGCACGTTACTGTGAATGGGGATCGCTACCGTTCAATGACAACCGAAAATGTTTGGCCCTAATTGGATGATATGGACTTGGAGGACATGTGGTTCCAACAGGACGGCACCACAAGCCTAACAACGAATGTCACAATCAACTTTCCAACCTTTGAGAACGTTTTATCTCACGAAATGGTCCAGTCACTTAGCCGCCTCGGTCGTGTGGGATCTTGTGGGGCTACGTCAAGACTATGGTCTATGCCAACATGCCAGTGACGACTGATGAACTTCGTACGAATATCGAACGTGAAATTGCAGCAGTATCGGCCGATTTATGCTTCAAAACCGTCGAAAATTGGGTTCAGAGTCCGCAAGCGTGCCGTGGTGGCCATGCGAAAGAATTTGAATTCCATACACAATGACATTAAAAGTTCTTTCACAGAAATAAAAAAATTTCATTGATGTCTAAAACCGTTTTTGTTTTATTTAAAAAAAAATTTTGTAGCACTTTTATTGAAAAACTTTATAGAAGCGTAGTCAGAATAAGAAGGATGAAAATTAGTTTCAAATTTCTTTGATCAAATGACCGTGTCAATTTTCAGAGTCGAAAGTTTTCGGATGCAGAGTTTGAAAGAAAATTTCAGTAGCTTGTATTTTTAATCAAGCGATAATCCCAAAACTTTGACTTCCTTTGGGTTGGGAACCTTAACGTTGCAAAATTAGTGTTTGAATGAGCTCTTTCAGCCTAATACTTTTGGACAAGAATATATGTACACAGACTTTGTATCCTACTACTGCTATGATGAAAAATATTTTTTTCTTCTTTTCACCCACAAAAAAACACTTTAAATCAGGCTAAAATACTTCTTGAAATATTTGATTCGATGCAGCGAATAATTTATGGAAGTTTAATTGAAAATATTGAAGATTGCTCAAATTGAATATGGAAGACAGCTCAGAAGTTGATCGTCTCTACCAAATATACGTAAATCTAAAAGATCCTGGACACAATTTCTGCTAAGACATCAAATCAATGAAACAATTAGATCAGTGTCACTTATATGAGCTCACTTAAAAAAAGTTAATAAAATAAATTAAATGAACACAAACCTAATTACAAACTCAAACTGCATTCAAAATTTAAATTGCAGCACCAAAACTGTCAGTCTGAATAAACTTTTAACACAATAAAAGACAAAACACAAAGTGACGTAGGAATTAACGAAATCAACACCTCCGCTTATTGCAACAAATAGTAGTTATTAATATTTCAAAAAAATTAAAAAAAATACACCCAACAAACAAACACAACACGGAACTAGAACGTACGTCCGATTAGGAAAAAGGCGATGATGATTCTCAACCAACGATCAACTTTATGGTGCTACTACTGAACTAAACGTGAACGTGAACGTGGACGTGGACGTGGACGATAACGATTACTTCACTTAACATTTGAAATCGCTAACCGCATTCGCGTTAGAAGTTTGTCATCACATAGAGATCATCGTCGTTGTTAGTTAGAGAGACCCTCTGCCTCGAAGTATGAGGGAAAATAGTAAGTACTACGAGTGGATGAATAAACATACATACTCATTGAGAAGCGCTTGTTTGTTGCACAGATAGACACACACAGGGTGTGATTACGAAGATATAAGTGGATGAAGGTGGTGATCATCGTGATTGTGTACATAGAAGCTATTTGTCCACAGAGATCGATTAAGTAAAAAAAAATTAGCTTAAAGCAAACATTCTCGGACTTCATTGACACAAACTTTGTTTGTTTGTCTTTTAACTTATGGATATTGATTTTTTTAATTTAAAACACATTCAATTTCAATCCTCAATATGTTTTAAGTTTTTTTTTTACTATTTTGTGTGCTCTGAGAAAAAACGCGGCGGCATATCCAAGGGGCGGGCGGATCACTAATGTGAAGCAGATAAGTGAACAAACTGGGATCTCTTTGAGATGACAATGCTTGAAACTCCGAAAAAGAAATAATCAATGTGCTCTCAGAAACAGTTTTGAGTGATTCTTGTCAAAGTCTTCATTTCATATAGGTAACTCAAAAAAGGTGGATATTTATTGCATTTATTTATTTAAGGTGACTTTTGCAATAGGGACTTTCAACCATACCATTATACCAGCCCAAATTCTCAATAGCTCAATACTTCACATTCAAGGCCAAGTTAAGTTGAAGTTTCTCACAAATAACAACTTGTTTGGTGGAAAAGGTACGGACCACATTTTTTTCAATTTACGGGGTCTGTTTCTATTCCTTCCTGGCAATCCTAGACATTAGTCGAAATAGTATGTTCAACATATTTGCCCGCATAATATTTGTGGGACAAAAAAACATTACTCAGGACACACATTTTATAGCACAAACAGAGAGAGTTTGCAGAAAGGAACTCTTTTGAATAATTATCTTATGAACAATTGTAGCCTTAAGGATGGTAAGGACTAAAGTAATTTTTGGTAATATGTGTGCTCAGTAGGAAAATATAAGGACACAAAGAGAGAGGGGAGTACGACTCCTTAAGATTGAGGTTTTTTTTGTCATACCCTTTCTAATAAAGGACGCACAACAAATATTTGAACGACCCTCAGGACAAATCAAATGAAAATTTATTCAAATGAATTTCGCTTAAACGAATTTCGTGTTTGTTTTGGACTCGAGGATGTCCCCTCTGTTTTCGCTGCGAAACAACAACTTTGTAACGAGCATTGTGCACTCGTGGTACCCGTGGCGTAATGGTTAACATGTCTATGTCTGCCTGTTGACCAGGAGGTTCGCGGTTCGAATCCCAACAGAGGTGAAAATGCTTTTCCACGGGTATCGCTTAGCGTGAGGAATTGGCAAGTTCCCCCATAGTAAGTTCATTGCCATGAAAAGCGCTTTCCCGATTTGCCGTTCGGAATCGGCAGAAAATTGTAGGTTCCCTCCATCCCCAAACAAGGAAATGGTTGTGATAAATTCGCTAGGCCCAGGGGCTTCTCATTCTGTTGCGAAATCCTATTAATTTTTACTTTATTGATTTTGATCTCGAAGGGATCTGCTACACACATCAGAAGCAGCGCTTATTTGGGTGCGGATTTGTCGTTAGAAGGAGACTCAAGGATAAGGTGATGAGCCAAAATCCAGTTAATGAGCGTATAAAGACCATCCGCATCAGAGCTAAATTCGCCAACATTAGCCTAATATGCGCCCACACCCCCACAGAAGAGCAAGGCAGCAATTCCAAAGACAGTTTCTACGAGCTCCTCGAAGAAACATATGAGCAGTGCAGACCAGTGGCAGCAACGCCAACAAGCCATCAGAACCGCTGCCTCTGAGGTTCTGGGTTTCACTCGGCCACCAAAACGAAATGATGAAAAATGCAGGCAGGCAGGTAAATGCAGCCAAACAAAAAGCAACCCAAATGCTGCTGCAAAAACGAACAAGGGCTGCCTACGAACAGTATAATGAGATTTACAAGGAGAAAGAAAGGGAAGAACACCGAATTCTCAAAAAGAAAAAAAGCAGCATGAGAAGCGCTCTTTTGAGGAAATATAGAGGTGCCATGACAGGAACGACATTCGGAAGTTTTATCAAAAGATAAAAAGATCCTGCCAGGGTGGCAAACCCCGAACTCAAGCCTGTAAAGAACAACAGGGAAACATAGTTATTGAGTCACAGTCGCTACTGATGATCTGGAAAGATCGCTTCTGCAGACTGCCTAACGGCGATGAGGACACAAATTCCGCTGTCAGGCAGATTGCCCCATTCAGCTTGGACGATGATCAAGAATGCCGTCCTCCCGACATAGAAGAAGTTAAGCTTGCTATATGCAAACTTTAATCAAATAAGACTGCAGGTGCACTGGCCTTGATGCCGAATTTTTCAAGGCAGCTGGAGACCAGTCGGAAAGGAGCATGTACCTGCTGATCTGCACGATATGGTCAGAAGAAAGCATGCCCGATGGAACCTTAGTATCGTATGCCCTAAAGAAGTGAGACCCTCACAACCGCGCCAAATAAAGAGAGATAAGACTCCTTAACGGCGTCTATAAGATCTTGTCTGTTGTTTTATGTGAATGTCTGAAACCCCACGTCAACAACTTGATAGGTCCGGTTTTAGACCAGAGAAGTCCACATTAGACCAAATTTTCGCATTACGGCAGATCTTGGAAAAACCCCGAAAGTTTAATATCGATATACACCTTCTTTTTATTTAAAGGCCGCGTATGACAGTATTTACTGAGATGAGCTGTACAGAGAAATGTCTAGTTTCGGCATCCCTGCAAAACTCGTACAACTGTCCAGAATGACTTTGAAGAAGTCAAGGTCGGTAAAGCACTCACCTTTGATGTTGGAAAAGGTTTTAGGCAAGGCGACAAACTGTTATGCGATTTTTTCAACATCATACTTGAAAATATTGTACAAAATTCAAACGTCAACACCAGAGGAACAATCTTTCAAAAGTCTAAACAATTACTCGCCTACGCAGACGATACTGACGTAATGGGAAGAAAAAAGCGTGATGCTTTTGCGAGTATTAAAACAGATGTGGCAAAAATGGGTTTGATGGTTAATGAGGGCAAAACGAAGTATATGTTGTCATCAAACAAGGACACAGAACATCGACGAATTGGACAAAACGTCACAATAGACAGACATAACTTCGAGGTAGTACAAGACACCGTCTTCCTAAGATCCGCTGTAGGCACGGAAAACAACATCAGTGCGGAGGTCAAACGAAGAATAACTCTTGCCAACCGTTGCTTCTTTAGTTCAAGAAGGCAATTGAGAAACAAAATTAAATAGTTACTGAATGATTATTCTTCCACTTGATGCACCTTATTATTTATTACTAATATTTAAATTGTTAAGTTTAACTTTAATTGGAATGAATAAAATGAAATGAAATGAAAATGAAAACCCTCTCCAGAAAAACCGAGGTAACCCTGTATAAGACCTTGATCATCCCAGTCCTGCTTTACGGCGCGGAAGCATGAACCTTATCGAAAGCGGATGAGGAAAGAAAAATTCTTCGAATGATCAACAACGAGCTATATGAGCTGTACCGCGACATAGGCAGAACCAGAAGAGTGCGCATCGCGAGGCTACGATGGTTGGGCCATGTAGAGCGGATGGACCCAAACGCTCCGGCTCGACGGGTTTTTGAAAGCACATTGCAGGGAAATCGCGGAAGGGAGAGACCTCGTCTTAGGTGGTGCAATCAAGTGTTAGAGTGTGAAACTGGAGAGAGCTCGCCCAAAATCGAAGTCGTTACAGAAGGATGTTGTTTGAGGCCCAGGTTCACTCCGAATTGTAATGCCCACCTGAGTAAGTTAGTAAGTAAATTGTGACCTTAACGTAAAAATAGTCATAAAGATGTAACGCAATATTTGAAAAGAGGGAGAGAAAACGGTGCTTTACATAGGAAGAAAAAGGGTCTAAGAAATCGTGTTACTTAATACTTGAACGTCCCCTATGTAAGGCCGAGACAAGAAAACCTAGGGGTTCTATAAGCTTCCGTTAAAGCCAGAAAGAAGAAAATCAATTTTTTTATACGTAATGGTAGTGACTGAATTGATTTTAAATAATTTCTTCATCCCTCCCTGTTATATCTCTCTGTCTCGATCCAACCTATCCGTAATAGGCCTTTGTCGCATCTTATGCAAATCACCATGTATATGAGAAAAAAGAAAACACTTTCTGGGCGAAGTAAATAGCAAATAGCCACCATCTTTTCTTAAAGCTTTCTTCGTAGAAAAGCCGAAGATGCTGCCAAAATACTATTTTTAATGTTTGGCGAAAAAGAAATTTCCACGCTAGCAAGCCTTTTAGTTTTTTTTTTTCAGCTTAGGAATAGAAAAAAGTGGCAGCTTTCGTATTAACGTTGTGAAGTAACATTAAGTGTAGCTGAATCCAACGGAGTCATTCGATTCGGAGTCTACGATTGTGTCTTTGACAGATTCAATCGCTGATGGAACCCCGCCCGGCTGGATCGGGGTAAAGGTTAAGGTTAAAGCTTAAGAAAAGACTTGTTGAGATCATATAGGCTACAATTTAGGGGTTGAGCTTACGCGACTCTGGCCACTGCGGTTACTAAATGAAATCAATTGTTTCAAGGCTTCTGAGATCTTATCCTACCAACTCTCCGGTGTTGTTGTTCCTGTCTCCAGTTACCCGGTGATAGCCTGGAACCCTAACGAGAATCAAAGAATTATGTAAGTCTTTCGACCGCATTGAGAGAATTCTTTCTTTTGAAGTATAATTACAAGCTTAACCCCCGCGGTCACCGCAGAAGTGCAGACGCAAAAAGTTCTTCCCATTCAGCTAGGCTCCACTACGAAGCTTATATCCATCTGGAGAGCATACGTCTTCGCCTTAAAGACAGACACATACTTCCCTAATGTTTTTCTGACGTCATCACTTTACAAAAGCATGAACGCCAAATCCACATTGGCCTTACTTAAAGATTCAATAACAATCTTTTCCTAATTGAGTTTCTTTGTAGAGTGACCTAGCGTTTACTTTTGAGCTAATTCGAAGAAGAAATTGTGGGCGAAATATGTTGGTTGAGGTTTAAATTTACCCCCAACAGAAATGAAACTGTAATTAAGTAAGTTGAAATCACGAATCCCGTAACGCTGAAAAGAGAGAACAAGAAGGGATCCAGAGGAACAAATTTTGGTAACAGAATCTATGTCTCGAAGGAAGTTTCTTTACACTGCCAGAAGACCAACAGTGCTTTAGCAGTCTTTGACTTTCCATGTTTGGACTAACAAAGCTTGGTGTCTAGAACTTGGTGAAAAAGATCATCCAGATGCGCAGTTGCTTGGTAATTTAAACGGCAATTCTAACAAAAAATGCTAGAGGCAGTCAACAGATTTCTAAAAACTTAAAATTCAAACTTAAACTTCGAAAATACTTAATAAGCGTTGTCTACGAAAAATTAAGTTATTCTTATCAATGAATGTGATTCAAATCACAGACAAATACTTATACTAGTTTTCAAAATTTTGATTTTTTCAACACCAAATCAAGACAAGTCCAATTTTTCATTTCGATGAATTGACATTCTTATGACACTAATCCCTTAACTTGGTTCAAAACAAAATAATAACGAAAGAAACACTCACTCACATACGTTAACACAGCAAGAACTTTAACATTTTTTGGTTTAGATGAGAAATACGTTTATAATACGATAGCCAGATCGCTGTTAACTTGGTCGCAACTTGCTTTGAAATGAACTATCCATCAATTGATTGCACAAAACAATTTATTAGAAAATGCGTTTTGCAGGGTAATTTTTGTGACGTTAAATCATCCGGATATTCAGGTTTGTGATGCTTCTGCCCTTTGGTACCAAATTATTTATTGGATAGACGATCAAGTTCAAGAAAAATAAAAACTCGGGGTCATTGGTCATCAAAAGACATGATTTTCCAGTTGATATTTTTTTCTTATTAACACACCAACGTCACTTCCGCTCGATGGTGATCGTCATTGACGTAGACGTAGAAGGTAAATACTTTTCTTTATGTAATGAGATAACTTAAGTGTTGAAAATTACACTTGGCCTACCCTGTGATTTGTTGTAATTTTTCTTTTTGCGTTATTAGTTTCATTAAACACACTTCGTATTTACGTTAAAAAAAGTACTGTCTTGTAATGGAAGTGTGATCTTTAGAGTTAACGCAAGTATCTCATATCATCACATGGGATAGGAAATTTCCAATGCAAATTATCGTTGTATGACGATTGACAAGGCAACACAGCTTTGAAGTTTAGCTGTACACATAGGTTAGGCTAGGTGCAGCCACAAGTGGCAGCAACTCACTCGGATCTCAAGGATCCATTGTGCTCCCAGGGAAAAACAGATGATGAGGAGGTGGGAGGATTGAAGAGGTAGAGGGTTGGGCTGGTGGCTGGTTTATTGAGGTGGGGAACCCCCACTGAACCATTTGGAGCCCTGATTAGATTTCAGGACTTTGCTCAATGGAAGATTAAAGATGTCGCCCAATTCGTCGAAGAGGGTTTTTTTCCTTAGTGTGGGCCAAGCTAGGACACTCACAGAGGAAATTGAACGATCCTTTCTCTGCCTCCTCATCTTGGCATCCTCTACAAAAGTCGGATGTGCTAATGCCCATTCTCATCATGTGGGTACCCAACGAGTTGTTGCCCGTGAGAATGCCAATCACCAGAGTCTGCTAAGCTGGAGTAAAAATTCTGTTTTTTTCTTGGAAATATCTGGCCAAAGGTTTCTGGAGACTCGGCATGTTTCTAAAGATGACCACCTGTCATTGGCGGTTTATAGAAACTTATTTTTGATTCTGTTTTTTTTTTTTTGCGTTAGAACTGAGGTGTTGGTTTCGCTGGATTCGAGTGCGAACCCGATTATAGCCAGCTTATCCGCCATCTGACTACCGATTATGTCACGATGTCCTGGAACCCAGGCTAAACTTATGGTGTTTGTTAAGCTGAGCAGTCTAATGGCGCTTTCCATTGGTTTCACTCGGGGAAGCACTCATTTTAAAAACCAATGGAACATCCAAAATAATTTCTTCTCAGTTTAACGTTATTGCTCTTGTATGAGTGTGAAACCACCTATGGCTCTTAAAAAATATTCTTTGCAGAAATTTTTTTTTGACATTTGAGTACCATGTGTTGGTGCTTCTTGAGTCGATTCTCATTTCAAATCGAGAAGCGGCTGCCACTTCTCAGAATCATGAGAGACCATCTTTTTGCACCAATTGAACAAATTGAGAATGCTCCTGGGCGCTCCTGGACGGTTGTTTTCGTCCAATGGAAAGTGACATAAGGTTACTGCGACAGCTGTCTACATGTCAGGATTTTGTGATAATGGATGAAGAAGTCAATATGTTTGTTGATCATGTTTTGCGTAGCTAGGTCCTTTGCGGCTTCGCGTACTGCGAGTAGTTCTGCTTGAAAGACACTGCAGAAGTCGGGAAGCTTTATTGATCTATTCATGGTAGGGTTCAGATTACCCAGTTCAGATACCTGACCCTACCCCTTCGTCCGTTTTGGAACCATCTGTGAAGACGGAAATGTGATTTCCTTTTATAACCCTGTTTTCCTCCCGGCTTTCTCTTGTCAGAAAGACTGTTAGGGCCACTGGATTGAAGTCAATATGCGAGGGGGGTATAGTCTTTTTGAATGTCTCTATCTGTATGGTTCACGATGGTTCTGTGGCGTAATATGCCTGTTTTCCAGTTGATGCATTGTTTGAGTCGCAGTGCGATTTTAGCGGCCATCTCTTTAGTAAAAAAATGTAGATGGTGTTGTTCTCATGGCACTAGTTGAGCTAATGCATGCAAGCCTTTGGATTTTGGTCATGGTCTTAAGGTTTGAAGCCTTCTCTAATGATGGCCACTAGACCAGATAGGCATATGTGAGGATTAATCTTATTATGGATGTATACATCCAGTGAATAATTTTGGGACCAGGTCCCCATTTTTCCCCAAAAATTTTACTACAAGCGTAGAAAGCAGTTTGAGCTTTCCTTTCTCTTTCTTTTAAAATTTCTTTTCAGTTAATTTTACAATCAATGACAACTCCGAGATATTTTGCCGTACCAGATAAGTTTATTGGTATACCGTTTATGGTGGGTCGAAGTATATCTGGAAGTAACGTTTTCTCGTAAACACACAAGTTCTGTTTTTTGTAGGGTTGACATTTTGCCCGCACGGTTTTTAGAAGTAACGTTTTCTCGTAAACAGAACAAGTTCTGTTTTTGTATGGTTGACATTTAGCCCGCACAGTTTTTAGCCCAGCTGATGAGACTGTTTAGAGCTGTGTGAAGGAAACAACAACAACAACAAAGGGTTGTTGTGAATTTTCCCGAAGTCATGATGACGATGTCATCAGCATAGGCTACGGCTTTTATTCCGCTCATGTGAAGGTTAACAGGATTTGGTTAACTACTATGAAGAAGCTAGAGTAGTGGGTATAACACTCCTATTTGAGGTGTACCTCTACAAGTTTTGACTTTTAGTGTGCCGAAAATAATTTTTGAATAAAAAGTTCGAAATCATTTGAAACTGGATGAAACGATTGACTTATAATAGGTTCGTTCGTTCAACTTTCCCCAGGTTTCGTTGACAACCCTATATGAGTCGTCAAAAAAAACCTGTGTTTTCCAGTCTTCAAAAAACGCTTAACCACAAAACCACCACACATCATTATCATTTGAACAAAAATACATGCCATTTGACAGCCCTGTTAGCTCGCCACAGCAAAAACCTAGGGCGAGTTGAAGGAAAACCCATGGTAAGCCTAGGGCTCAAAAAACAATCAATTTGATATTCAGGGTTTCTCAAAAAACTCTTTGTGGCGACCGCAGGGTGATCCCAGGGCTTCAATGAATAAACCTAATGTCAGCCATTTTGGAAAATGTCGCATCCAGTAATCAGGCGCCTTTCACTCAATAGTTCTTTGATGAGGAATCGCGGAGATCCTCACACTGTGCCCAATTCACCGTGCTAAGTGAGAAGGCCTTTCGTGATGAATTAGCTAATCCTCAGAAAGTATTTACACTGCCATGAAGCTAAAGTGTGTAAAATCATAGGCCCTTCTTCCCGGAAATGCATTACGCTTCAAAGTCCTTTTTTTCTTTGAAAACCGCAAACCCATGTTCTTTTGATCTCATGGCGTTGTCTATAGAAAACCTGTGTCAACCCGGGGAAAAGTTCAACGAGCGAACCTAAGATTTTTATTGACACTAATTATGTTTCTTGAAAATATTCCTCCTTCCTCCCGATTCTGTCCAAAATCAAATGACTCACAATTTTACACTCAACACTCAATTTGTGATGTGATTTTTAAAAGGTCACAACGTTGTGACTTGTAAACTTTTTGCCAGAAACGGGCTGTTAGTTTCTCAAACAATCGAACTAAATTCAGCTTCTGATTGGTGAGAAGTTTCGTTTTTCGATTGACAATTTATTTATGGGATGGCCAAATATTGGTTTGAAAATAAGTAGCAAGATGAACGTTTTGTATAACGTAACGTTGTACTGACCACAAAGTTGTACTGCCTTATCGTTTGCCAATAGAGCAAACTAAACTAACGTTTTCCTCTGACTCTGGAATGCTAAATGATGCCTTAGATGTTAAAAAAACGAGGTGGCACTGTTCACTTGCAGGTATTGCCTATTGGACCATATCACAATGCCCGTCGAAACAATTTCGGACTACGGACTACGAATTAAGGAATCGTTATTAGTTTTTGGCATGAAGTTTGATTATTGCTATGAACAATTTCTAACAAACTTTTTTCAAAACATTCCCTACGAAAATGTTTTTAGTCCTTCCTTTTTGACAACATTTTCACGTCGGCGTCGTGCCTTGTGTCACAAGCCCAAACGGTGAGTTACTCGAATGTTTTTGACTGACACAAATTTGCAACAACGAATCAATAAGTCTAAAATATATTTTTCAATCACTTGTTCTAACCTTACATGTTGAGGCCCTTGCTGTACAGAAACACCAAAAATATTTACAGCCTTAACTTTATACAAGAACAAGAAGAAATGAAATAACGGATCGCAATTTTCTGAAGAAGATTTTTTGAAGTATTAGCACTTTGATGAGAAGTTGGCACAGGAAACTTGTCGATCACTAAACAAAAATGTTGCAATTTTATTACTTACCACAATCAAGTAATTGTGACAGGATAATAAGCGCTCCATTACATTGAATTAAACAGGCACTGATATTTTTTATTTGACGCGGAAGATTCACTTAGAGACAACACAATCGGTCGACGAACACAAAATAACTGCGTGATCGACCGACCAAGCAAAGCAAGAAGAAAGATTATGTAAGCAGCTAAGACCTCTCATCTGTCCTAGCTCATTCTCTCTTTTTCTCTTGCTGTAGCAAATCCCCATGTTTAAGCTCCCCTGTATTTTCGTTTTCCCTTCCAAAAACAAAACAGCAGGTCTAAGAATAAACCAAAGCCATTAAATCTCAGCTTGGGAGACCGCTCTCTGATAGACCCGATGCTCCGCAACATATTTAGAAGTTTGATTCTGTTACTAGTTGTACCAGTAGTAAATTGAAATAGGCAAACAGTAAGTTTATGAATGAAAATGAAAATTTTCTTAAAAGTTTCTGGAGTGTTGGTTTCCAAACCCATTTAACCCTACAATGCATTCCGTGCCATATATGGTACAATCAAAATAATTTAGTTAACTGTTTGTTTCAAGACACCTAGCGACATCTGTCGACTGAAAGAATGATCTTTTGAACACTTTGCAACGGATTAGTAATGAGAAGTGTCATAAAACGTTTTTGTGCTTTATGATATCTAGACACTATATAGAATCACATATATTTTTTTTAATATGATTTAAAAAAATCATGCATTGTAGGGTTAAGAACGTCTTGACAGACTTCGAACGAATCAATCCAACGAAAAAATTCACGATAGTGTTTGATTTGAGGAATTTAAGCAATTCGATTTGGGGATCGGATTATCCGAATTGGAACGTGAGTAGCTATAAACAAAATATCTTTCCGGTTGAGGTGCTAGTGGTGATTTACCTTCGCCCTATCTATCTTAAAAAAAAAAGAAGCACTCTTGGAGTGCCTACAGAAGTGAAAACAGAATTGAATTTTCAGTAAATATTTTAATGTACAGAAAAATCTTTTATAATATATGTAGAGTAGATGTACATATAGAAGAACATCAATGAAACTTATGAGTTTTCATTCACAATTTCATCTCTTCTTTTATCATCTCTACAATCATCGTATTCTAATACTGAAATAATAGGTCTATGGTAACTTAAATAGGAATCGAACAATTTTGTCTCAAATCTATTTTAATATATATCGCAAAGACTGCATCAATCGTCGCTTTATATTTCGTTGTACTAAGGCTGCGGTCATTCGTCATTGTAAATTAGTGTTCTTCTTTTAAAAATTGAAAAAGTGGCAAATTTGTAGCATCGGCGAAGTTGATGTTAAAATCACCACTCAAAATCATTGATAAATCATCAAATCCCTCCCCAATTTTATCGTGAAGGTATGCAGAAGCGTCTTCAGACTAAATAAATAAATTTTTATATAAATACTGTCGTATTACACTTGAAGACGTATTCGGTGAATTATAAACGCCTACTGTTATAATTTGCTGTCCATTTCCAGAGTGGCAAAAACATTAGTACTAAACATACTAGTGTACCTCGTATGCAAATCCATATGATTTGAGCAACATATGGTACATAGTTGTATCAGACAACATTATACAGATAGCTACTCCTGCTGCTGGACAATCGTGCCTTCTGAAACTTGCAACTAAATTGAAATCTGGAATATTATACCTATATTTCTTCGTCACCCTTGTGAAATTCGGTTAAAATCAATACATTTAATTTTTTAACGATATAGTGTCTACAGATCTTGTAACTGCGCTCGTAAACTTTGACAATAAAATGAAAAAAAGGACAATGCATTAATTTTAGAAACGAAATTAATTAATATTTGAGTAATGGTTTTCAAACTATTTTCATGCAACCATTTTAATTCCATTGATAAATCATCGCGATGAGTTCTCTTTTAATTTGTTGTAAAGTTCGAATCATCGACCAGTGCGTCACCTACTCTGCCATGATGAAATTTCCAGCTACACTCATCCACTTCATTGTAATGGTAGTAAAATATTTGGTGCTTTTTATTTTTTCTGCGTTGCATAAATTTTTCTCTGTCCTTCAATTCCTTTCTTTCTTCTCTGTATTTCTCCGAGTCGGTAAATAATATTACTTGGTAATGTTGCTATTACATTGTTTAAAGTCATTTAGCAGCATCAAAACTAAGGTGTTTGTTGGCTCAATGGCAGAGTCGTTGGCCATTGGCGATCCGAGAATCCTGGTTTCACTAGGTTCAATGACGACCGACTTGCAAATGCAGTCATCGCCCAGCGAAACGGGGATAACACCCTGTTCGTTTCTAAGATGGACCTCTTGGACATCTTTCACACAATAAAGAAAAAGAAGTCAGCAGGTGTCGACGGCATACCCAATGTTGTGCTGCGAAACCTCCCCTCGGAAGCGGTGGACATATACACCACGTTATTCAACAATGCTCTGAATAATGCATATTATCCAGTTCGTTGGAAGACGGCAGTGGTCCATCCTCTCCTTAAAAAAGGTAAGGATGGTTCCAATCCAGCAAATCTTCGGTCAATTAGTCTTCTTCCGAGTATCAGCAAAGTATTCGAGAAAGTTCTCAATAGAGCTCTGTCCACATGGGCTGAGGACAAACATATTATTCCAGAAAATCAGTTCGGTTTTAAGGCGGGCCATGATACCACACATGCTGCGTCTAAACTAGTATCAGATATTCAATGGAACAAAGCTAAAAATCAGTGTACGGGTGCATGTCTGGTTGACTTGGAGAAGGCTTTCGATACCGTTTGGCTAGACGGTCTTTTTTATAAGTTAATCAGATATGGCATGAGTAAACCACTACTATATATTCTGAATGACATGCTTCATGGTAGAACGTTTGTTGTGAAAAGTTGCAATAAAACTTCTACCAGAACTTTTAAAATACAGAATGGTCTGCAACAAGGAGCGGTGAATTCGCCTATTTTGTTTAGCATTTTCACCGGCGATCTAATTGGTTCACTTCACCATGCTATCGCGTACGCCGACGACCTAATCGCGTACAGAACAGGTCCAAAGATCGAGGTCATCAGAATACTCTTGCAGCGTGACTTCGATAAGATTCAGCAATATTGCGATGACTGGAAGTTGAAAATCAACTTTCAGAAATCGGAAACAATTGTGTTTAGAACCTCGTTGGCTCGGGCCTCAAGGGATACGAGAAAGAACTGGCGAAAGCTGGTGATCGTTGATCTATAAGGCCACCCACTGCCAAGCAAAGTAGTAGTCAAATACCTGGGCATCTGGCTAGATCAGTATCTATATTTTAACAAACATATGGATGCAGCTCTGGCCAGGGCTAGAGGAGCTTTTGGTCTGACAAGGCGACTGTTTCACAGCAGTCAACTTGATAGCAGAGTGAAGGTGATTTGCTACATGGCCCTCATAAGGCCAATGATTGTCTATGGGTTCAATGTTACAGCGTCTCAAATGGAAAAGATTCGGGTGTTTGAGAGACAGTGTCTGCGTACCTGTCTTGGATTGCACAGAACACCAGAGTCGGAGTACAGAAAATATTATCCTAATGAGGTCCTTTACAACGGGGCTCATATAAACAGAATCGACAACTTCATGATAAAACTGACTCGGGGTCACATTGCAAGGTCGATGTCTTCGAACAATGGCCTGATATTTGGGGCTTACTACCCCAACTTAGAATATATGGAGAGAACACGTTTCAGTGGATTTGTCCCACCGGAGGCTTTCCTCTATTTTGACATGATAGGGTTGATACAGGACAGATCGGCGGTTCCGTTGATCTACCACGTCTGCCGTAAGTCCGTGGAACGACGGCTCCTTTATGGCCGGGACGTCGCCGCAGTAGGCGGAGAAGCTGAAGAGCTCCTCCGGTTCAGTAGGGCGGTATCAGATCGCGATCGACGAGACGTTGTTAGAACGTCAGAACAGTTCTGGTGGCTGTCTGAGCAACAGACAGAAAATGATACCAATAGCGAGTCGCCAATGGCTGGCTTGCACAGACTTAGTGTGTAAGACTTAGGGTGTAGGGGGTAGACACAGTGGCAACAAAAAAAATTTAAAATACGTAACAAAAAAAACCAAAAAAATTTTAAAAATACAAAAATGCAAAAAAAAAAAAAAAAACTAAGCTGCGTCGAAAATCAAAAAAAAATTGTAAAAAATCAAAATCAAAAAAAAAATGTAAAAATTTGTGCGTCCCAAAATCCAAAAAAAATAGAAAAAAATAGAAAAACCAAAAAAAATTATAAAAAAAAAAAAAAAAAAAAAAAAAAAAAAAAAAAAAAAAAAAAAAAAAAAAAAAAAAAAAAAAAAGCTACTGTGGTTGCTCTAGTTTTAAGTAGTTTTAATTAGTTTTAAGTAGTTTTAATTAGTTGTAAGTAATTTTAAGAAAAACATAAAAAAAAATGATCTATAAAACCAAGTTTTTGTTAAATTTTCTTAGTTATTAATTAGTTATAATTTGAAATAGAAACATGGTATCTTTAGGCCGAAAGGCATTAGAAATAAGTTATTGTATAATTTAGAGTACCCGCCTAGGGTCAGTAAGTTAATTAAGTTATTAATAAGCTAGTTTAATCATTTTTGTTAGCATATAAGTAGTTTTAAGAGAGAATTAATAAAAATGAATTTAAAACTAAAACTAAAAAGTCGTTGGCTATTAAACTCAAGGTCTCAGGTTCGAATCTCAGCCGTGGCGACAATTTTTATTTATGTTTTCACTTTGAATAAATAAAAAAATGTAAGTCATGGCTGGGAATCGAACCTGAGACGCTGGACTATGACGACTTTACATACGAAATACGATGAGCCAAAAAATGGTGTCGGTCGCGAATTCATTGCTTTACCCCCATCGCAAAAGTGCCAAACGCGCCCTAAAGAAATTTTCACTTCAAAAAAGCCATAAGCAATCTACTTCACCAGCGAATCTATTTGATATGTTTTTTGTTACTCAATCGAAAGCAAACCACAAAACAGCAAAGGGAAATAGAGAGAAATAAGGAAAAGTTGTTATGAACTAAATAGAACGACTAATTTCCACATTTATAATAAATTTTGGTAACTTTTTTAGGTTTGAAAGAACTTTTTTTAAGAATTTAAAATGAAGACGATAGCCGTTTTAAAAGTTACAGAATGGAGATCCACCATAAAAATGTATCCCACAATGCTGCGGAGATGATCTTAATATTGGCCTTCGAAATCTGCAAATATTATGCATTTACACTTTTAGACTTCTTTGATTTTGAACAACGTCGAAGATGAGGTCTATGTCACTGACTATACAAACAATTCGTTTGTTGCACGTCCACGTCCCTGCTCTTCGGATGTGGAACTGGAAGGGCTGCGTATGATAAGCTCATTGAATTCTGACCTTGACAGCATTGTTACATGAGGTCATAAAAACCGAGTAGAATTCAATGCTGTCTCTTGTCGTTGAAGCTTAACATTCCCCCATTGCCATTATTCATGAATGGTACCTGCATCCAAGAACCCAAAAAGCTGGCAGTACTTGGTTTGTGTGTAAACGATGATCTTCGTTGGAATGACCACATATTTGAAGTCGCCAAAAACGCTGCTAAATGCATAGGTTTTTTTGAGACGATGCAGGAAGTTCTTCACCCCTTCTGATCTGACTACAATTTATAAGGCCTTCATCCGCCCAAAACTGGAGTATGACTCCCATATCTGGTCAGGAGCTTCTCAAAGATCTTTGCGCCTACTTGATAGGATACAAAATAGAGCGTTAAGATTGATAGGTGACAGTTCAATCGTTGAATCGATTGATTTTTTTGGACATCCTCGAAACGTTACCTGTTGAGTCTCTTTTATCGCCTTTTTCACAAACAGTGCTCTAGTTAAATAGTTAGAACATTCATACCCCAAACTTAAATCTCTCTGAGAAGAGGTAATTCAATTAGGATTTTGGTTGCAGGTCAAATACACATTGCTTTACATCAAACCAAATCTTTGAAAACTACTTCCAATGCAAACTTTTGCAATAAAAGTCCGTAAAAACCCAAAAACTAAATCTTTTACCTGTTTTAGTTTTTTCCAAGTATCATAAAATGTATGGGTTTTTGAGTGCACATATTTATAGCGTTTTTTTATTATTGTTTTATTTATCTGTAAAATATAAAGAAACTATATGTTTAACAGGCGTTTTCTAACAAAAGTGACCTCAAAGTCAAAACTTTGCTTGGGGAAGAAGATTTGAACACCATTTAAAATTTAAGCCTATAAGAGCCCAACTTGAATACAGTTTTGAAGATTATTATTTTTACAAGAAATTAAGTCTAAAAAAGAGGTCTCTACCATCAGTATTGGAAGAGAAATCGATTTTAACACAGCTCAGGGTACACCAAACTTAGTCTATTTATTGAAACGAACTTTACTGTAACAATTTTTTTCTTAGAATATGACCAAGAATCACATCCCATTCAGACTTCTGACGCATCAGAACTCTTGTGATTTCTTAACGGAAAAAATTGAGCGAATTGAACTCGATATGACACTAAGGATGGCAAAAGGAAGTAGCCCAGGGGAAGATAAAATTACTTACAAGACGGTTTATCTAAAAAAGATAGAATTTGTGCGCTATTCAATAGTATTCTAACAACTGGGACTTTCCCACACGACTGGAAAAGAGAAAAACTTAAGCCGATTCGTAAAATTAATGAATATCGCCCGATCTCTCTCCTTCCCGTTGTCTCCAAATTACTGCGAGAAGAATAAGTTGGCTCCTAGAAAAAAGGCTAGTAAAGAACTAAAGACCAACACGCATTTAGACCCAACAGAGGAGTCTCAACACTCTTGCACCTGCTGGAACACATATTAGCAGAAAACTGTTCAAAAGCTAAACACAGTATAGTAATGTCATCTGACTTGGAAAAAGTATTTCTCAGATTTACTATGGCTCCAGTAATTGAGCAGCTTTACAAACGGACTGTACCTAAAATATTACTGTAGATTATAATATCTTTTATGAGCAATCCATCAAAGTAAATGTGGACGGATACAACTTCTCAGACAATGGTACACCACAAGGTTCCCCGTTTTCTGTAATCCTTTACAACGCATACATAGACTCCCTGATAGTTGAACTTTCCCATCCCACTAACAACCTTGACTTTATCGGAGTATACGCCGACAGCATTTACGTTGTCTCTTCGCCCCATAACCAGGTTAAAGATACTTTTGAACAAGTGGACTTCATTATGTTTAATTGGGCTGAAAAAATGGGTGCAATTATCCCTACTTCTAAAATTGAGACGCTTCATCTCTGTCGGAAAAGAAAATGTATCTGTGACCCAATCACTTCTAATCCCATTGAAGAAAGAAACCAAAATTCTTGTAGTTTTTTTTTACAAGGAACGAGAAATGGGACAGACAAGTCGAAAAAGTGGTAAATGATCTGAAAAGCCGAAACAATGCGCTCAAAATGATTTGTTCAAAATGAAGAGGACCATACATATAGAAACATCACTTCAGATATCAAAAGCCCTGGGGGTCAATTCCCGATCTGTGAAGCTGTGAAGTGAAAACATTTATCACAGCTTCACCGAAAATTCGATTCTCCATTAGTGAAAATCCAACCTAAAATGTCAATATTTTTTTCATATGATAAATTACTTTTCATTGCCGTATGAGTCGGTGAAAAATTCAATTATGAAAAATGGCCGCAAAACTCAAACGATGAAAAATCCAATTGGAATCCAATTGAAATGAGAGAGAAAATGAGAGAATACTGTCAGAATTTATCATTTAGAACATTTTAGTACTTTTTAGATCCGGAATCGCTTAGAATGGATTCGTGAAGTGATAAAATGAAAAAACTGTATGAAAACTGAAATGATATATTTTTTTTCACTTCACAGCTTCACAGATCGGGAATTGACCCCCTGGTGGAAGGTCCACTTCAACACAGTTTGACAATCTTTATGTGGACTGCAAAAAAAAAAACATATCAAATATTGATATAGCCATAAACGAATGCTATAGAACTGCAACAGATCTACAAACATTGAAGCTCTAAGAGTCGAAGGAGGATACGGCATTCGGAATAGATATACCCATATTAGCTGAGAACCTCCCCGCATGGAAATGATAGCAACTTCAACATCAGTCTCGCAAAATACAAAAAAGCAAACACTTCCGACGATTTGTACAAAATGCTATACGAAGAACTATAATCGCTAGTGTAAGAGCAGATAGGACGACGGTTCACAAACCACTGGCGCTCCTTTGCTGTAGTAGAGCTCCAAAACAATGCGCAATTCTCTATTATTCATCAAGCTCAACTTCCAGAATATGCGGGTTGTTACATTGCTGAGCTAGCTGCAATTTACAAAGCCATATCTGTCGCTCAACAAACCACTGAAGGTAACTTAATCCTAACCGACAACCTCGGTATACTCAGGGGCTTAAGAAATGCCACAAATGTCCATCTCTTAAAAAAATTCAAAGAAACTGCTTGTTCCCCCACAAAAACATTATAAAAGCTTGTATACCCGAACACTGTGGAATTAAAGGTAATGAAGCCGCTGACTTGGCAGCAAAAAATGCCATTCAATATCCGCTTATCATAGAGTATCCAAAATTACACCAACTTTCGAAAAGAGTTTATACTCATATTTAAAAGAAAGAAGTCATGGAAAAATGGAAAATAGCTGAAACATTTCTTCGAAAGCATCATCCCGTGAATATCCGTATCCGGTACAGCCAATCATTAAGTAGAGAAGAATGCATTCAAATATTACGAGTCAGAGTAGGAAAAACTCTGTAAAGGCTTTGCTCAAATTGTGTGATAGCTCTTATAATTTGGCATACTTTCGTGGAGTGTCCTGTTTCTCGCCAAATGAATACATCCACAGACAATATACCCAAACCTGGATTTACACTATAGGTGCTTTCGGTGCTTAGGCACAGGGCGGCAAAATTTGCAAGGATAGTCAAAGTTTCTTTCAGTCACAAAAGAATTTTTCGGGACAAAGGTGTTACATACGCCTGAAACACATCACATTATCACTGTAAATTTCCGAAATTCCGATTATCTTAGCACTACAGACACAAAGTAGAAGGTTTGTTGATGGCTGTAATATCTGTTTTTGAATGCTTCGAGAGTCAAGAGTACCAGACAATTATTTCTAGAAGAAGAAGGAGAAAGTTGCAGGCTGATGAATCACGAGATGGAGATGTTCAACTGTCAGGAAGGGCTAATTTTTGAGTCAACATTTTCATATGAAGAAATTCATGGAAAGTTTTCAGTTATCACTGAATTTGGAGATTTGAACTCCTGCGGAATTCGTAAAAGTCGGAAAATCTAGGGACAATTTATACCTCGGACCTCGAACCTTGATTGGATGATGAATCCAATGCACTTCCACGGAAAATGTCAAAAGGCGCACGCAAAACAATGTAGAGGCTTGGAATCGTCGGCTTAAAGTAATAGTTGCCCTTACCCGTAGCCACGCAGGTGTCTTTAAATTAATTGGAGACCTACGAAAGGAGCTTATTAGTGCCAAAACAGAAACTGAGCGCACGAAGCATGGGGAGAGGATAAAGGGAATAAGATAGAGTATAAAGCGCGCTTAACATTTTCTAAATCGTCTTTTTCTTTATAATTGGCAGAATATTGATAATAATTTCAAACTCTTACTATCTTGTCGCTCTCCTACTTTGTTTTTATTCTTCTGCAAATAAAAAAGAATATGAAAAAAGCAGAATTTTTCTTTTTAGAAAGCCAGAGTTTTGAAAAGCTGAATTTTGTCAGCCAAAATGTAAAAAATACAGAATTTTGAAAAGCAGAATTTTCGTTTTTTAAAGCAGAATTTTGAAGCCGGAATTTTGACTCGCTCCCGTGAAGAACTAATCGATCAGTTCGCGGTAAAGAAAGTAAGGCGTGTTTGCATTTGAAAACGAAAACGATTATCGTAATTATCTTGTATGTCAACTTTGAGTTTTATTTTTTTATAAAAAAGCCTTATGTGATTATTCTTTTACCATGAAACAATAAATGAATTCAAACCTTACGTTTCTGATTCATTTCATTCGTTAATTATATAGTTAACGATCTCACTAACATTTCAACTATTTATAAATCAATAATAAAGGCAGCATTTTTTAAAGCGCACAGGGCGGCATTTCAAAGAAATCCGGCCCTGAATATACTCGACACTCTCACCAACATCCTGAATCCATCAGATGTCAACACCATCCGTCGCAACCGTTGCCACTTGCCAACAAAATATGTGTCCAAAAATGAAAATAAAAATGACAAAACGTAGCTTGAGATGACCAAAACTATGATTGATTCCGATGAAGAAAGAAGGGAAGAACACCAAGTTTTCAAACGGAAAAAGCAGCATGAAAAGCGCTTGTATAAGGAAATATAGAAATTTCATGAAAGTATGAACTTCAAAGTTTGCACCAAAAGTTAAAAAATCATACCAGGGTGAAAAACCTAGAACCAGGCCCGTAAAGACCACCAAGCAAACATAGCTATAGAACCGCATTCATCTCTGAGGATCTTGAGAAGTTAATTATTCAGACTCAACTTCAGAAGAAGTAAGGGTTGCAAACTCGTATGTTAGCTTAAATAAAATAAAACTGGATTTGCAGACGGTCTCGACACCGCAACTTTCAAGGAAACTAGAGAATAGCTTGAGAGGATAATGCACCAGCTGAATGATTTAGTCGGGAGAAAGTATGTTCAATGAATGGAAAATCTTACAACTGCACCAATTATAGAGGAATACTCCTCCTTAACGTCAGATGCGATGTCTTGTCTTTGTGAATGTCTGGAAACCCACACGTCGACAAATTCGTACAACTCACGAGAGATCTTGGAAAAAACCTGCGTATGACAGTATTGACAAAAACAAACTATGCAGCGTTATGTAGTTGCCAAAAAAACTTTGTTTTCAGTTCTTAAAACAGATTTAATAACGAGTGCTTACTACCTGAATTCTCCCCTGCAGAATCCTAGTTCTACTTGGGGGCGAGTGCAGCTTGGTATTAAGGACAAACTGAAGTCTTTCAAGAGAATTCATTGCAGCTAATTCAGAGCAATCGTTGGACTTGAACGAGTGAACTTATCTCATTGATGCACTTTTTACATAATGCGATAAGAAAACTGCCTTACGTATTCATTTCAATTTTAAGGACATATAAACTGAAGTGTTTTTCTTATTTCATTTCGTTGAAAAAATTGAAAAAGTGGAAAAAAATGACCAGATTTGGACATAAATGACCAAACTGGCAACCGTGTCCGTCGCATCAAAGCTGCCATCTCGGCCCACCAGAAGTTTGAAGAGATTTAAGTTAGTTTCATTTGCCCATCATAATTTTTTATTTTACTTTTTACCTTCTCTCAAAACGTAAAAAAAATTAACATAATTCTTAAATTCTTGCTAAATCCTTGTTAGGCTAAAAAACGGTATCATATAGTCTGGCTACCTTGATGGCTTAGAAATAAAATAAATTTTATAATTTATTTCAATAAATAAATAAATACTAAAAGAAACTTTGTTTTTCATCTTTTTTTTAAGTAGGTTCAAAAAGCCAAGACTTTTACCCTGATAATTGAATTTCTTTTTATTTGTCGCATTAAAGTTAGAGGAAAAAAATCATCAGTTTCTCGAGAATATTGAGAAAAGGTATTTACTGTGCGGTTGCCCGCAAAACCACTAAGAAGTAAAGGGTTAAAAAGCAAACGTATAACGACTAGTATATTTGAATTCAAAAGAAAATATTTCACAAGGTCATATAAACAATCACCACCACCACCAACAATCAGATTATGAAATAAAATAAAATGCAATCCTAATGCATAAACAAACAAAGAGCAAAAACCTTCAATTTCTAATTTTGCCTTTTGGCAACGATTCGAATCACTTTCTCTGGCCTTCAAAGGATTCGAACTAAGTATAAAGACTTAAGTTGCTGATGCATATATTACAAAAAAATTACAAAACAATTGAGGAATTTTTCGTTTCAATATTTTTGATATCTCACACCAAAACACACTCGCCTCTTCAAAGTGGCAGATTCATTGATACAACTCATTTAATTCAATATTCAATTACTAGACTTAGAGAGAGGGAGTCTGGTGGCGGCTGTGGCACTTGTTGAATATGGCCTATCATTGATTCAGTACAGCACATAAGCTAATTATGACATTGAAATCATTATTCAATAAGTCACCACCACCACACAACAGACAACACTCCATCTATACACAGCGCATCTTACTTTTTACTTTTTTAAAGCGGATATTGACTGTTTACTATTACCAAAAGCAAGTTAACACATTCCATCTTATGCAGATTAGACAGTGAGATACAGAGATGTGCGAGAAATTAGTAAAATTATCTTTGATTGTTGTTGTTGTTTTCATTGTTGTTGTTGTTGTTGTTGTTGTTGTTGTTGTTGTTGTTGCGGGTATACAAAGCAGCGGCAGCGCTTCACTATGGGTATGAACTTTTCGTTATAATTTTTCCACAACATGGCACAAGTTTGGTTAAGTAACGAGACAACTCATACGCGATTGTATTTGTAAACACCACTTTCACTTGGCATAAAAACCCTGTTTCTTGTTATAAAACGCACCTCCACTTCTCATATACTCGTAGGCAGAGTATACAGTAACGTGCAACCAATATTCAAATTTTCAAACATCGCAACGGTGCGTGGTGAGATGATGATTGGCCTACAAGGCTGACATAAACCAACAAACTTAAAAATTAATTATAACAAGTAACAAACCAGAAAGGATCACAAATTCATTTGAGGACCACCGATTTTAAAAACAAACTTAGAGACTATATTGATATTAGGGTTAGAAGGAGTAGGTTATAATATTTTCTTACAATTTTTTTTTTTTTTTTTATATTTTATTTGAACATAAGTGCAGCACAGGTACTTCGCGCGTGTAACTTAATGGGCTCAGTTATCGAACTAATCACTCTACCAGAGGTGTTCCAATGATATAAAATAAAACAAAACGTTAATTTTCGTACTGTCGATGTCGGTTGGCCAGACAATTGCAAAAAATACAAAAAAAAAAAAGAGCGTAGTGCCGGACTCGGGATAGAAAGAAAACCGAGCTGTAGGTATTACCGAAACCAAGACACAATAAAAGACGCGTGCAACAATACCGAAGCCCAGCAACCAACGAACGAAGAGAAAAGTTTGTGAAAGAGAAGATTTTGTGTCGTCCGTCGTCGATCGTCGTCCGTCTACAGAAAGTAAATACAAAATATAAATGACTTTTTTTATTTTGTTTTGAAAACTGAGCGGACTCTTTGCTTAACATAACAACCGCTACTAACTGACATCGACCATTTGATCAACAAACCAACAAAACAACAACAACGAAAATCTACAAAATCTGCGATCAAGCCAAGGTATGGCCAAAAAAAAAATTGAATTTCAAGGTGTCGATGTCGTCGTTGGAAGTGAATGACGGTAACATAGTTTTTGGATTATAGTTTGCTTTGTTGAATGTTTTGTTTACATAAGAAATATGAAGATTGTGTTGTAATAGCTTTGGTATGATGGTCTGTCTCTCCTATACCTGCTCAGCGCAACATACCGGATTGGCTTACAAAAGAGGAAGAGATTTGTGCCAAATGTGATTCAAATGGATTTTCAATATCATCAGCTTTTTTTGTGGTAAGAATGCACTTTTTCCTCGATTACGTGGGTCGCGATTGACGACGACGCGGACTTGTTCCAACTCGGGGCCCTCGGGGCTCTCGGGGTAGTGGTTACATGATGAATGGGCTATTGGTTGCATCACCAAGGCATTTTTGTGTAGGGCAGAAAGGTTAAACGTTTTGATCAGCACTATTTGACCTTGAACGTAGTAACTAGGTCGCAAAAAATAAATAAACTCTCTCAGTTGTTTTGGCTCTTGTGCGTTTTGTTTCGAAAAGGTTCATCAACGACGCCAACACTGACGTCTACGCACAGTTGTTTTTTAGTCGCAAAAAGGACGAAAAATTGGTATTCAAATTTTTTCTTATAAACATAATATCTAGGCTATGATACTCAAAAATTTAGAATTTTGTGTAGAGGAATTTACGAGATACAGCCCGCCAAAGTGGCAGTTGGTTGTTTTTTTTTTTATTTGAAATTTAGACATTAATATTTCAAGCTTAACTTACAGATTATTACACGGAATAATTTAAAATTGCAAATGTGATAAATGAGCCAAGTCTTGCTTATATTTGATCATCGTTGAACTGGAACTTCATTGTTATATTTGTCAAAGCCCTGGGGTTGCTCTGTGGTCGCCAGAAAGAGTTGTTGTGAAAACCTTTAACTCGAACTGAATGCTCGAACTGAATGAATGGTGTTTTTTTAGCCCTGTGTTTGTCTCAATTTACAATGAAGGAGTCCCAGCTGTCGAAAGGCATGTGCTTTTCTTGAAATGACAGACAGAAAAATCAAAGGATGTGTGGTGATTTTGTGGTTTCGCGTTGTGAGAACCAAAATCTCAACTTTTTCTTTTAAAACTCATAGGATTTTCAAGGGAACCAGTGTTAGTCCTGGGTAAAGTTCAACGAACGAAACTATAACCACATAAATTTGGCTAATTTTCAACTTCACGTTCTTTGGTATATGAAGTTTTGGGATGAGGTTTTACTATGCAACAGATCCATCAGTTGCTTTTGATTTGCTTGTTAAAAAATTTAAAATTCACAATGAAAATTGAAGCAAAAAAATATGCAAACAAAATACTTAACAAATTCAAGTTCACATGCAATGGACTTCGTGCGATTATGGGAAGGTACTATAAGGCAAGTTTTGCCTCCATTCAGAAAAAAGAATTTGAATTTACAATTAAACAAGACACTCCCATTATAGATAATACGAAAAAAGTGGTTCCCGCAATTGTGTCTGGCTGTCTGTACGTCTGTCTGTCTTTCCGTTTATGGACACCTACAGCCTGAAACGCTTGACCGATTTTCTTCAAATATGGCAGTTAATCTCTGTTGGGCAGCCTAAAGAGTAGTTTTTGGAATTAAGTCCCTAGGTCTTGAAATAAAGGTACCTACCATACCACCAATATGACAATACTAATTTTTCTCGAAAACGGTTACAACGATTAAGTTTTATGTGAAGGATAAATTTCAGATTGTCTTTAGCATAAAAAATATTTCGGAAAAAGTCAAAAAATGATACCTCCCATAGTACGTTAATGGCTTACACGATGTTGACGAAACTTTGTGTTTAAGAAGTATCAACATTTTATCAAATGAAATAGTTTTAGTAGATTAAAAAAAAAATCGATTTTTTCAAATAACTCAAAAACTGTATCTGTAATTTTTTTTTTGTCAAAACAACTTCTGGCAAGATTTTAAACTTTGCATACTAAACTTTCAAAAAACTCGCCTTTGGGTCATTCGACTCATAAAATTGTTAATCCTTATGCTGATATTTTAGCGTTTTAATTTTTTTTTTATTTTCTACGTTTTTAGTTGCATCTCAATTAAGCAAAAGGATTAACAATTTTATGAGTCGAAAAGTGTTCATTTCGGGTGTTACCGTGGAATGACCCCTTTACAAAAAGTGAAAAATAAAAAAAACCGTTTTTTAAAAAAAATTTCAGCGTTTATATGTTTTAGCAACTACGAAGCAATGGCGTTTCTATTTTCTTGCTAACAACCTTTGGATTATTTATTTAAGTTTTTTCAATAAATAATGTGATTTTACTCAATTTTTATAATCAATTAATTGTATAGTATGACAACTAGCGATCGATCAAGTTGATGTCCCACACTATGAAGATCGTTGAGCGGGCTTTGGATAGCCGACTGCGGAAAACAATAAGGCTGTCTGATGACCAATGCGGGTTTGTCGCGGGTAAGTCAACTACAGACGCAATCCAAAGCATAAGGATCATTATGGAAAAACACCGAGATGCCTTAGAGGATTTGCATATTGTGTTGGTTGACTTCGAAAAAGCATTCGATCGACAACCACGAGATCTGATATGGGTGGCCCTCAGACACCGATGAGTTCCTGAAGCCTATGTGCGAATAAATTTGGACATGTACGAGGGAGCAGTTACAAAAGTGAGATGCCCAGTTGGAGTCACCGAAGAATTCCAAATAACAGTAGGTGTACATCAGGGAAGTGTCTTGAGTTCACTGCTCTTTATTGCTGTTCTGGATTATTTGCTCGAAGGAAAAGTAACGGACAATAAAGTACAACAAATATTCTTTGCTGACGATGCAGCCATCATAAGCGAGGATCGTACATCCCTGCAACGAGCACTTGACGTTTGGATTGATGTTCTGGAAGGAAATGGGTACCATATTAGCGCTTAAAAGACTGAATACCTGTGCTGCCCTTTTTCTGATCCAGACAAGCCTATTCCAGACATTTATTTCAATGGAAATGTGCTTCCCAAGTGTGAAAATTTTAAATATCTGGGATCTATGATCAATAGTGAAGCAACTTGGGATTACGACATCAATCATCGAGTAAGCGTAGGGTGGATGAAGTGGCGAGAAAACTCTGCTATCTTCTGTGATCGAAAAATGCCCCCTAAGTTGAAGGGAAGACTCTACACAGCAGTTGTCCGTCCAGCTCTGACATACGGTTCACAATGTTGGACAATGTACAAAAAGTATGAGAGCAAATTGACGGCAGCCGAAATGAATATGCTTCGGATGACAGCAGGAGGAACAAAGCTTGATCGAATTAGAAGTACTAAGATCCGTGGAAGCCTTCATGTCAAAAGTACCATCTTGGACAAAATTCAGCATGACCGGCTCAGTTGGTATTGTCGTGTTCAAAGGAGAGATCCGCAGAACCCCGTCCAAAAGGCAATATCGTACAACGTTTCAACAAATTCGCGACGAAAAAGAAAAGGCAGGCCAAAACACTCCTGGTACAAGCAAATGCAAAAACAGCAGCATTTGGATGGCCTCAGACATGGAACAATCCAAAACCGGGAGGCTTGCCGACGCTTTCTGAGGTCAACGCGGCGTACCCCACAGGCGGATCACTAGTATGAAGCAGCAAAGTGGGAGAGTTGTGATCGCTTCAAGATCACTACTCGTAACGCCGGAAATGAAAAGAAAAAGAAAGAAAAAGAAGAAGAAGAATTAATTTTATAGTTGGCAGCCATGTACCGCCAAAACTATTATGAAGAGCGAATACTAAAACCTTGTACTCAGCCTCAAGATTTTGATATTTTACTCAGCACACAATCGCAAGCTCCTGTGACCTAGTCGTGCTCATTTGCTTATAAATAAGTGAAGATTACCCCGAAAATGTTGTAACACACAGTGTGAGCATTTACGATTAAATTGATGCACATTTTTTTTGAATTTGTGAATCGTAATACAGACGTGTCTGGCAAAGCATTCCACTTTCGGGTATTTTCGACTAAAGTTTGAATCTCATACTACTGGGTTGCGGAACTGGAAACGAACATGAAAAACTGAGAGTGCTATCATCAGCGAAACAATTGAGTGGACTAGTACTTTAGACAAAAGATCATTAATGAATAAATGAGAGTTGGTGACAAAACGGAGCGTTCACCGTCGAACTCTCCTCGAACTGAACGGTTCGAAGTGAAATTACGAATCCAGCGAAGAAGTGTTTCAAAGAACCTAACTTCAATTTTTTGTTTATTTTGGAATCTGTATTATTGATGCTGGTTTCCAAGCTTGACGAATAACCGAGTTATTGAGTATATTGTTATATAAAGTGACTATTATTTGTTTGGTGATACTGTATCTCTGCGTAGTGTCTTACCTTATTCATTGACGATTCAAATTAAATAATTGTCAAAAGCTTATCTATTCGTTCTCCTATTGATTTGGTTGACTGTTGCGCTAAGGGATTATGAAGTTTTGTTATTTGAATTTAACTGAAAGTGCAGAGAAAGTTCTTGTGTTTCATAAACTTGAACGCATTGCCAGCATCTTGCTCAAGGAGCACTTCCAGAAACTCCAGAAAAAATATCCCCTTTTCGTTAGAACAAAATGTTATTCAATCCTTACAAATATCCTTCCATATGGCAACAGTTCGGTTCATTGCCATATATTTTTGCAGCACCTTCCTACTTTTGATAGTAGGTACTTGTGCTGATAACACACAACTCATGACATTGCCAATAATTTATTTCTTCTTTATCCAACAGAAATAAAATTCGACTTTAATACTCTACGTACTTTCGACAACGTATTCCCAGGTTTTGGAATGCTTATTTGTGTTATAGATTCCCGTTTTTTCTTTTCAACATTCGGCCCAATCGAGATAACCGTTGCGTCGGCGTCGGAGCGAAATTTTCTCCGATTTCCTACGATTTGGAGACATTTTGTTTCGCGGTAGTTCTCCGATCGGCCGATCAGACGTCCTCCAATAAGTTTTTGCTGCGGAAAATTTTAGTTTTGGGACTGAAATGCGTTGCCGCATTTGTGAAAAATTTCTTACGATGACAACTACTTCGAAGCAAAATCGAGTCTCCGAAAAAGGATGCGAAGGTTACCTCGATAGGGCCGAATGTGTGGAGAAGAAGATACAACAATGAGCTGTACCGCGACATAGGCATGGCCAGAAGAGTACGCATCGCGAGACTACGATAGTCTGGCCATGTAGAGCAGATGGACCCAAACGCTCCGGCTCGTCGGGTTTTCGAAAGCACATTGCAGGGAAATCGCGGAAGGGAAAGACTTCGTCTTAAGTGGCGCAATTAAATGGATGAAGACCTCAACCGACTTAGAGTGCAACACTGGAGAGAACTTGCCCGAAATCGAAGTCGTTACAGAAGGATGTTGGTTGAGGCCCAGGTTCACCCCGAACTGTAATGTAAGTATACTTTTCCATCAACGCAGTTATAAAAATTACCGTAAAACTATTAATTCCTGGAAAACTTTTCCAATTGCCAAGTGCTGCGATAAAATTCGGTTAGAAACCCAAAGATTAGATTTTTCACATGTTTTAGATTTTTCATAGAAACATAAAATGTATTTGTTTTTCAATGCACTTTTTTTGAGTTTTTTTTCATCAGGAAAAAAATACGAAAACTTTATGTTTCAAAAAAAATACATCAAAGTCAAAATTGTAATCAAATTCCTCAGGAGATATGGATATTCCCCTAAGGGCTATGAAAATGTTTGCAGTTTTCTGCGATCCAACAAACATTAAAAGACTGCAATCACGAAGCTCAGTTAGTTTCGCAGCATCTATTCTAATTACTTTTCTGATAAGGAATAAGCTACAGGAAGAGAGATTGGTGCGGATTTTGATCCAGAGGCATAAGTGGGCCATTTTTTTTTTTTTTTTTTTTGAAAATAAGCTAGGAGTGGCCGTTACAGTCAATAGCGATCGTTATCGGGCCATGTTGAACGAATTTTTGTTTACAAAAATTGAAGACGATATTGGCAACATTTGGTTTCAACAGGACGGCGCTACGTGCCACTCAGCCTAAGCTACACTCGATGTTTTGCGCCCTGCTTCTGAAGATCTTATTATCAGCCGCAGAGCTGATGTCGTTTGGCCACCTCGAAGCTGCGATTTGACACCGTTGGACTTTTTCGTCCACTCTCAGCTTTACCACAAAAAATTTGCTGCATACTATTTTCATGTTTTTAGTTTAGTTCGTTCAATACTAGACATTGCTCTGTTTAGCGGAGCTTGAGAAGTTTATCCCTACACATCCAATAAACCTTCTTCATCATCTCGTAAGATATTGGCTTCCAAAGGAAAAGTGTTCAAAGTCAAAACTCAACGGGTTTTATCTTAAGTAATTCGGTTGGCATATCATTTTTTAAGATATGGTCTACTTGAATTTTATGGGTCTTGCTAAAGAGGGGTGACAGTCCATCTTCAAGCACTACTACCGCATAATTTGGTGTACCAGATGGTGGTTGAAAGATCTCGAAGCTATTAACCACTTTGCGTGGTTACCATTGCATGAAGTTCACAAACCTCGAATCGAGGCTTTCGAATTTTGCTTGTAGGAAGTCTTTAAATTTTCTTTCTTATGCAAATCGTATGGACTTTTGAATCATCAAAGTCTATTATAGAGACGAACCAGGAAAGATTTAGTATTCTTTCATCTAATTGATGCTCCCGAACTGCATTGGATTCAAATACTGTGGAGTAATTCACTAGCTGTGTAGTTCAGAGTTTTAACGTTAATCACTTCAAAAGTAACTACGTACGTTAGCCATTACCTGTTTTAAGATCTATATTGCAGAGGCTATCTATGGTGAGGTTCTTCAACGCAAGCATCAATTAGCTCGAATAATTCTAATTTTAGTTGAAATGCGTACGTAGCTTAAGACAAAAATCAAGAAGCAGGGGATGCATGATTCGTACTCCACTCCGACCACCATTTCGAACAGGGATGTTCGAGGAAGTCATACGGCCCCATGGTTTGACGTTGAGTGCAAAAAAGCCAGAGACTCATCATTTGCTAGGCTTAAAGCTTATAAGAATGCGTCTGACGGATATATCAAGAACCAGTACTTACAAGCAAAAAGCGACTACAAGATGTTGTGTAAACGTAAGAAAATGGAGTATTTTGAAGCTGAGTCCAACAGATTAGCACAATGCAGAAATTCGAAGGAATTTTGGACCTTGGTAAGGAATCTAAATGGCAAACGACTCACCATTCATTGTGATATAACCGCAAATTTTCTGGCTGAACACTTCAGAAACTTGTTGAATCCAACTCAGGAAGCAGTTAGCTTTCATTATGCTGCTCCTAATTTCAGGAATGATGTTTTGGATGCCAATATAACACAGCAAGAGGTAATTCTAGCAGTGGAAAAGCTTAAAGAAGGAAAAGCAGCAGGAGCGAATGGGTTGTCAGTTGAATTTTATAAGCGTGGCACAATGGAGTTAATTGGTTGGCTAACAGTAATATTCAACAATGTATTGGAAACCGGGACGATTCCTCAGGACTTTTGTCAATCGATTATTTTTCCAACCTACAAAAAAGGTAACTTGGCTGAAGTGTCTAACTACAGGGGCATATCCTTTCTAAATGCATCATACAAAATCTTCACTTCGATACTACAAAGACGACTCATCACCTGGATCAATGATAATAACCTTCTGAGCGAGTTCCAGGCAGGTTTCAGACCAGGTTATTCAATGATAGACCATATCTTTGTTTTAAGGAGTATAGCTGAATCGTTTCTCAACAAAAGTCAAAAATTATATACATTTTTTGTCGATTTTAAGTCAGCGTTCGATAACATTGATAGACAAAGTCTTTTTTATAAACTATATGGTATCGGTTTGTCGAGAAAGTTTGGGAGAGTTATTGAGAACTTGTATGAGAACACAATGGCTTCAGTGTGGAATGGGGAAGAGATGTCTGAATGGTTTAGGACGGAATCAGGAGTAAGACAGGGGTGTACATTAAGCCCAAGTCTTTTTGCACTGTTCATAGAAGACTTAGTTACAAACTTGCCCAGTGGAATCGAATACGCAGGTCAAACGATTAAGGCTCTTCTTTTCGCTGATGACATCGTTATCTTGGCCTCTTCACCTTTATCTATGCAGCTCATGATAAATCGGCTTTCGCAGTATTGCAGACTTTGGAACTTGACAGTGAATTTAGAAAAGTCAAAAATTATGATTTTTAAGAATGGAGGGGGTAGAAACTGTGCCAATGAAAAATGGTATTATAATGACCTAGCCATTGAAATTGTTACCGAATACAAATATCTTGGACTTTACCTCACAAAGAACTTAAATATGGAGAAGCACTTGAAGGAGAAGCTGGCGAAGGCCAAATGTGCGATCAGCGCATCGTGGAAACAATGCTTTTATAATAAAAATATTGCCCATAGTAGCAAATTCCAAGTGTTTCAAGCGGTATCAAAATCAATATTGTTTTATGCAGCACAAATCTGGGGAGCTAAGCAATATGAAACGGTGGAGAAGCTTCTGCGCTACTATATAAAACGAATCTTTGGACTGCCACCAAACATGCCCAACTATATGGTTATGTTGGAAACAGGTTTATCGCCTCTCTTCATAGAAACACTAAAAATGCAAGTTGACTATGTTTTAAAAGTTATGAAAATGGAAAATCATCGACTTCCTAAAATAGCAGCTCTTCAAGTCATAAATTCTAGGACAAGTTGGTATGCTGAATGGATGCACTTAGCCAGAGATTGTGAGGTTGACCTGAATCTGGATAATTATGATGTCATTAATTGGAAAAAAACGCTTTATCAGCTTATTTCTTCAGTGGACCTCAAATGTAGAGAAAGTTTTCTGAATAACGCAACAGGATCGCTGCATAGAGAACTCTATTGTAGACTCAATCACAATTTGAATGAGAGGAATTATTTTCAGGACATAAATGGAGTCAACGAAATTGCGATGATGGCCAGGTTACGAGGTGAACTATTGCAGCTAAACTTTATGCCACATAGACCAGATTTACCTATTATCTGCTCGCTCTGCAATTTAAACGAAAGAGAAGATACTTTTCATTTCATGGGAAAATGTCCTGTCCTGAAAGAGATCAGACGTAATACTTTTGGAAGCGATTTCATAACGGAAAACGAAGTTATACGAATGCTTAATGAAGTTGAAGTACCAAAATTATACCTCTACTGCAAACTTGCTTTAAATTATAGACACAAAATTATGACTGAAACTTTCTGAACTTATACTGCTTTTATAGTACACATATCTATTCAATAGTAAAATCAATCAATTTAAATTTATGAAGATTTTCTTTTTTTTTTTTCTAATTCATAGAAATAATTATGTTTTGTCAACCAGGCAGACGGCATAAAGTCAAGCTTTTAAACTGATATTGTTAATTATGTACCCAAATTTACGAAATAATAAATCTAAATCTAAAAATCTAAAATCTACTCCACCTGCTAATAAATGCTTCATTACTTTCTATAAATTAGTTCATTTAGACTCACTATTTTAACTAGTTTTTGTTACTTGTAAAAATTAATTTTCTTCTTCGTTATGAGTTCTTTTTGTGCTTAGTTGGCATTGCTCAATAAGCATTTGCGCTTGCATTAATGATTAAGAGCCTACAAAATTGCATTCATATGAGCTTGCTCTTAAGTTCAGAACTATTAAAGTATCTGAGACGCTAAAAAGGAACTAAACTATATTTGTGAAGACAAGGGAACAATCGGTTCCAAAAGACCGGGCTAGATTCAGAAATGGGAGGAGGAATAGAAGAAAGCCCTTTTTTATATGTAATTAAATAAATAGGGGGCGCAACAGAACGAGGAATCGCTGGGCCTAGCACAATTCTCACAACCATGCCTTTTGAGGAAATGGAAGGGACCTACAATTTTCTGCCGGTTCCGAACGGTTAATTGAGAAAGGACTTTTCATGGCAATGAATTTACTAACGGAGGGCTTGCAAATTCGTCGCGAAAGGCAATACCCGTGGAAAAACATTTTTGCCTCTTCTGGGATTCGAACCTCGAACCTCTGGGTTAGCAGGTACCACTTCTATTTCTTATGTAATTGTCATCATCATTTTCATTTCCGGCGTTACGAGTAGTGATCTTAAAGCGATCACAACTCTCCTACTTTTCTGCTTCACACTAGTGATCCGCCTGTGGGGTAGGCCGCTTCTTACTTTTCTTCTTATGTAATTGTCATGATATAAAATCTATCTTTCTACCACCAAAAAAGGTGAAAGATTACCTTCGGTCCCTAAGGAATCACTTTCCAGTACAAATACCGGGCATCTATACAGTCCCCTGAGGTAATAGTTAGCAAGTCTGACTGTTGCTTGAGAGGTTCGTGGTTTGAAACCGATAAAAAAAAAGAAAATAATGTTTTTCAATGGTATTATATATGGTAGTACAGTAAAACCCGTATAAGTACTTCACGCTTAAGTACCGAACATGCTTAAGGTCACTCAAATCTCAAATCTATACATTTTTTACACATATCAGTGTACATTTATGCGGATAAGTACCTTTCGCTTAAGTACCTTATTCGGCTTAACGCCCTCTATTTGCCAATTTCATTTGCTTATTTTCACAGGTTATACTCGTTTAAGAGGGGACGCTGGTCTAGAGCGTTAAAAAATGGGCATAATATATGAATTTTTTATGACTCAACAAAAAGATCTATCGAAAATCTGTGAAATAGGTCTTATAGTTTAATTTTTAATATACAAATATAAATTTTTTCGTGTCAATCAAATTCAAAATGGCGGCTGTCCAGCATTTCTACGGAGGCACATCATTTTTTAGATGGGTACAGGGCCGAAAAAGTAGCCTTCTTAATTTTGATCCTGCAATACTTACTTACTTACTTAGGTGGGCATTACAGTTCGGGGTGAGCCTGGGCCTCAACCAACATCCTTCGATAACGACTTCTATTTCGGGCGAGCTCTCTCCAGTTTCGCACTCCAAGTCGGTTGAGGTCTTCATCCACTTGATTGCGCCACCTAAGACGAGGTCTTCCCCTTCCGCGATTTCCCTGCAATGTGCTTTCGAACACCCGACGAGCCGGAGCGTTCGGGTCCATCCGCTCAACATGGCCCAACCATCGTAGCCTCGCGATGCGTACTCTTCTGGCTATGCCCATGTCGCGGTACAGCTCATACAGCTCGTTGTTGTATCTTCTTCTCCACACATTGCCTTCGCATACGGAACCAAAGATCATTCGGAGAATTTTTCTTTCGAAACGACCAAGAGTTTCCTCATCCGCTTTCGATAAGGTCCATGCTTCCGCGCCGTAAAGCAGGACTGGGATGATTAAGGTCTTATACAAGGTTACCTTGGTTTTTCTGAAGAGGGTTTTGTTTCTCAATTGCCTTCTTAACCCAAAGAAGCAACGGTTGGCAAGTGTTATTCTCCGTTTGATCTCCGCACTGATGTTGTTGTCCGTGTCTACAGCGGATCCTAGGTAGACGAAGTCCTGTACTACCTCGAAGTTATGTCTGTCTTTTGTGACGTTTTGTCCAATTCGTCGATGTTCTGTGTCCTTGTTTGATGACAACATATACTTCGTTTTGCCCTCATTAACCATCAAACCCATTTTTGCCGCTTCTGTTTCGATACTCGCAAAAGCACCTATGACATCACGCTTTTTCTTCCCATTACGTCAATATCGTCTGCATATGCGAGTAATTGCACAGACTTTTGAAAGATTGTTCCTCTGGTGTTGACGTTTGAGTTTCTTACAATCTGTTCAAGTATGACGCTGAAGAAATCGCATGACAGTTTATCGCCTTGCCTAAAACCTTTTTCGACATCAAAGGTCTCGGTGAGTTCTTTACCGACCTTGACGGAGCAGCGTGAATTCTCCAAAGTCATCCTGCATAGTCGTACGAGTTTTGCAGGGATGCCGAAACTAGACATGGCTCTGTACAGCTCGTCTCTGTAGATACTGTTATACGCGGCCTTGAAATCGACAAAAAGATGGTGAATATCGATATTACGTTCTCGGGTTTTTTCCAAGATCTGCCGTAATGTGAAAATTTGGTCTATTGCGGACTTCTCTGGTCTAAAACCACATTGATAAGGACCTATCAAGTTGTTGACGTGGGGTTTCAGACGTTCACATATTACAGCAGACAAGATCTTATAAGCGACGTTAAGGAGGCTTATCCCTCTATAATTGGCGCAATTGTGAGGGTCTCCTTTCTTTAGGATCGGGCATACGATACTGAGGTTCCATTCATTGGGCATGCTTTCTTCCGAAAAGTTCGGCATCAAGGCCATCTGCACCTGCAGTCTTATTTGAATTAAGTTTGCATATAGCAAGCTTAACTTCTTCTAGGTCGGGAGGACGGCATTCTTGATCATCGTCCAGGCTGAATGGGGCAATCTGCCTGACAGCGGAATTTGTGTCCTCATCGCCGTTAAGCAGTCTGCGGAAATGATCTTTCCAGATCCTCAGTAGCGACTGTGACTCTATAACTATGTTTCCCTGCTGGTCTTTACAGGCTTGAGTTCGGGGTTTGCCATCCTGGCAGGATCTTTTTACCTTTTGGTAAAACTTCCGAATATCGTTCCTGTCATGGCACCTCTCTATTTCCTCAAACGAGCGCTTCTCATGCTGCTTCTTTTTCTTTTTGAGAAGTCGGTGTTCTTCCCTTCTTTTCTCCTTGTAGATCTCGTTATACTGATCGTAGGCAGCCCTTGTTCGTTGTTGCAACAGCATTTGTCGTGCTTTTTGTTTGGCTGCATTTGCCTGCCTGCATTCTTCATCGAACCATGGGTTTCGTTTTGGTGGCCGAGTGAAACCTAGAACCTCAGAGGCATCGGTTCTGATGGCTTCTTGGCATTGCTGCCACTGGTCTTCAATGCTTAATGCTGGCGGCATGGGTTTCAAGGATAATTGAAGGGACACTCGATTGGAAAAGGCATTGGCAATTTCTTGCCGTTCTATGTCAAAAAATTAACAAACCCACCAAAGGAAAGGAATTAGCTTCGCTTCATAAATATGACATATCGACTGTGAACAAAATTTTAAGAAAAAAAGAGGTAATTCGCGACATTGCGTGTGGCAACAAAAACCTAAAATCTAAGCGACAACGTAACTGCCTGAACAGAATGGCGTAGCTGTAGCTGCAGTACGCCGCGCTGTAAAGGTACTCATGAAGATGTTGAAAATGCTTTGCTGAAATGGTTTGATCAGGCTGGAGCTCAAAACGCTGTGATATCTGGCCCTGTTCTTATTAACAAGGCCAAAGAGCTAGCCATTAAACTAAAATCCGGTTTTGAGCCCAGCAATGATTGGTTATGGCGATGGAAACATAGAGAGAACATCGAATTCACTAAAATACACCGTGTGTCTAATGAAAGTGATGAAAGTTGTGCTGCAAACTACATAAGCCATGTCCTTGGTGCCATTCTAAAAGAATATTCTTCTGAAAATGTGTTTAACGACGACGAAAGTGGTCTGATGTACCAAACGCTTCCAAATGGCGCGGAGAAATGATGAAAGGTAGCAAATTGCACAAATTTCGAATAACTTTGCTGTTGTTATTTATTCATTTTTTTTTTGTTATTTATTATATCATTCTGTTAATTTATTATTTTCTAGTTTTGTTTAAATTTTAGTTTCATTTTAGTTTTATTTGAGTTGTTTTGCTTCATTTTTGTTTAAATTTCAAATTTCATTTTGGTCAGATCTTTTTGTTGTTTTCGACCATATGTTTTATTTTTTTGTTGTTAGTTTATCTTTGGAAATAAAATTGTGCATCACGCCGGCAGGTTGAAATTGAGGTTTTTTTGTTCTGCGATTGTGATGGCGTGCTAAGCACGATTTCAGGGGGAAGAGGAGGTTGGCGATGCATCGTTGGTGATTGGTTTCTCCTGGCAGCAGTGATCGTGTTCGGGGAACTCGACAGCATGGCCGACCGAGTTCCATGGTTGGGTGGGCTACAGGCCACACTGCAACGTCACCAAGCAGTGCCTGAAGTGTGGTAAGGTTTTTGTGGTGGTGGTTTTTGGCACGATATATGTTTTTGTAATGTGGTTTCCGTCTGGCGAAGAGACAAGATCCCCCCCTAATCCGGCGAGCTAAGCTGAGCATCGCAAGCGTGCCAGGTCTCTTCGTCACGACACTTCCTTTTCCCTTCCTTTTCCAATATCCGTTTCCTTCCTTTTCTTTTTACTTTTCCTTTATTCTTTCCTTTCCTTTTCCATATTCCTTTCCAATCCTATATTTTTTCCTCTACCTCAACTTTCCCACTACCTAACCCAATCCTCTACCTTTCCCAATCCTATTCCTTTATCCCACTACCTTCTCCAAACCTTCAACCCCTACCATATTACAAATATGCAACGCTTTTGGAAGCCATAAAAACATCTTCGTTATCGGGAAATCAAAAAACCCTCGGTGTATCATTAAAAAAAAATTTACCTGTGCCTTACTATTCCAATCAAAAGGCTTGGATGAGAACTTTTCTATGCTATCCAAAATCGATGAGGAAATGCAAAAAGAATGGAGAAAAATTATCTTATATTTAGGCAATGCTTCCTGCCACACAACAACCGTTGTTGAGCTAGAAAACATTTGTGTCTAATTTCTCCCACCAAACACAACCGCCCTGATTTAACAACTTGACTTCAGAGTTTCAAATCTCACTACAGGCAAACAGGGTGAATCAACCTTATTACGATAAGTGTTTCACTGAAACGCCTAAAAAGTGACAGAGCTCCAACCGCCATAATTTTTATTTTCATAAAAATATAAATTCAGCCCTGCCTGTTCCTCATTGCTCTTAAAAAAAAAGTTTTCTATTTAAACGGCAATTGTGGCACTTAGAGATAAGTAATCTTATTGGCGTTGTTTTAAAACGCCTTTCGTAATAAGGGTGATTAATAATAAATGCTTCAGAGAAAGGTCTTAATATAACGCAATTCGCTAAAACAATTTCTCTTTTGGATGCATTGTTTTTTGTGAAGAGCTTGACGGCTGGTTACAGGAGAAACAATTAAGAATTGTTTCAGAAAGGTTATACCTACATAAGTGAATGCTGACATTTATTATTATTCTTTTCAGGCAGGATTCTGTTTTAACGAAAATCTTTCGAAAAACGAAGAAATAATAGCTGTTGACAACACTTTGGCTGACGTTGCATTGAGTCCCGATGAATTTGATACCTTTGAAGATTGTGATAATGACCTAAAATGCTATGGCGTTCTGACCGATGAGGAAACTGTGGATGAAGTTCAGAAAGGTTCAAATTTAGAAGAAGAAGAAAATTGGAAAGATATGTGTGACGACGAGAAAGAATTTAAAACTCCACCTAATATCAAAGAAGAAGCACTATGCGCTTTGGATGTGCTTAGACAGTTTTTGTTTCATAAAGATAATAGGTACCACCCATGATGTCAAAAATTTGGAGGAGAAAATTATAAACCTTGAAGTACATAACATGAAACAGACGAAAATTACTGATTATTTTCAGTCGGTTTTCTGAATTCTTTTGCAACTGTTTATATGCTGTACTATGTACATTTCTTTTATAATTAGCGCACACATCAAAGGGTTATGACTACCCTTAAAATGTTATAGAAAACAGTGCGAGCATTTAGGAAAATAGGAGAGGATTTACTAGGAGACACCGATGCACATTGCTTTTGAACCTTTGTGAATCGTAATGTAGACCAAAATACAGAGCCAGGTAAAACATTCCACATACGTATGTGTATGAATTCGAGATAAAAATAAATACTAAAGAAAGTAAATACGAGTTTTCTAATTATATTTAAAAATATTTCGTCGTAGGTTAGAAAATTGGCTAACAACCTTCTAGAGGTAGATGCCAGGATTCGGATATCTGCCTCCTTAGAGTGCTTAAGTGAGTTCGTTAACTGCTTCATCCGCCAAAGAAAACAGAAATTGTGAAGAGGTAGTTATCTGGATTTTACTAAAATTATAAACCATAGTAAGTCAAAAAAGCGATTCAACAATCTTACAACCGTAAGACATCGATGACTTTAGCATTCGCTTTTATATATAGAAAGGTGAAACCAATAGCTTGGAACGGAGACTGCTAGGTTGAACCGGAGACAATAGGTTCGCAACCAGTCCAAAAGTCTACTAAATCCTACCATAGTGTATAAATCTACAATGGCTGTATCACCTGGCATTTGTAAATCCTCCGAGAGAATTACATACTACCATGAAAAAAGTTTTTTAACTTAGCTTTTCGAAATCGGTATAAAATTCTAGACCCTAGAAATGCGTTGAGGACCGGAGTTCACATAGCTTTGATGTGTCAACCTAATTCTTTATTTTTATGTAGTCCTTTGCAACTGTTGGTAATTTGCGTAGGGCAAATCCAACGAACTATTGCAAGAAGTTTGAAAGGCTACTTGACAGCGGATAACGAATCATGGGAGAAGCAATGGGGTTTTTGGGTTAACTTAAACATAGGCTCAAAGATAACGAAAATTGGACTTCTCGATCTTGAATGCCTAATTCCTCATATTGATGAAAACTATTTCAATCTTATGAAATGCAGTACAGAATTAACTTTTTTAACACAATGGTAGATGCTATTATAGTCCACGCCGATTATCGATTTAAGGCTCTCAATGAATATTTTACCAATAACAATTTGGTTTTATTTATGATATCAGTTATTTAAGCCCCATATCAAAAAAGGATCTTTTTAAGCACTGTAATGATTTAGGTACTATACTTTGGAGAGGCGAACAGCGAGATACAGCCATTGGAACTATATGAAGAACTCGAGCTTCTTAAATGAATTCACTAGACTATTAACGACGCGAAACAACTGATCATTTGAAAAATAATTTGGAAAAATTATATCCAAATGCTTATATTACCATTAGAATCATGCTTACAATTTCCTTCTGTACAGCTTCCGCTGAGAGAAGCTTCTCAAAATTATCATTGATCAACCCCTACTTGAGAAGCACGACGAGTCAAGAGAGACTATCTGCGCTATCAGTATAACCAATCGAAGCTGAATAGCGGCTACTGTTAGCTATCTTTAAAAGGTTCAGTGAGGTCCAAAGCCGAAAAGTTCGATCCTTTTCATTTCTATTAGTTTAATTTTTGTTATTTTTTGATTAACAATAGGCGTGTTTTTTTTTATGCTAGTATATAGTACAGTAAAAATTTCCCTTGGGGAACAACAACAAATCATTTTACTGTCGTAATTTTCCACAGTGAAAACAGGGATGGCATTGCTGTGGATTGATAGTTTCCAGATTTGAAAATAAGATGGCACCACCAACGATTTCAGTTCATCAAAGCTTTTTCGAAAGGACGTGTTCAAAAAAAATGTGGTATTTGCAAAGAAATTTTTTCTCTCGATTAAAAATTAAAGAAATAAAAACTATATTCATATTGAATTTTTGCCCTGTTTCTTACCTGGTGGTGTATATAATACAGGATTTTGCACTAGTTCTTTTTTGCTGAAGCTAATAGCTTTACTCATGGAATTATTTGACTAAAAAATATAGCCCAATGCAAGAAAAAAACAAATCAAACAAACAAACAAAGCAGTAAAAAATGGTCAAAAGGGAAAGATATATGTATGAAAATTAAACATTCTTCAATAGAAATTCAAGTTTGGGACTAGCAAGACGTGTTTCAACTTAAATTAATTTGGGTTGTGTTTATTTGTGCGGTAATATTATAGTTCAATTTCACGGTTTTGTAAATAGAATCAACTTATTTTCTTTCTAAACCTATCGAAAAGACTGGTCAATAGTGTAAAATTGCTTTACCACAGGTTTGGATAAAAAATAAATTGATTCTGTTTGCCAATGGAAAATCTCATCAAAGATTATTTTTTAATATCTTTTTACATACTCCACGAACATACCCGAAAGTTTTTTTCAACAAAACAGCTGACTTTGACATAGAGCTTTCTTCACTGCTGGACGATGCCTCCAAAAATAGCAAAAAAGAGCTGTAAGAGAGAATCTGATGTATGGAAAATAAGAAAAAAAATACAAATTCATACATGGCTTTGTATCGTTATTCATTTGATAGAACAATTAACGAAACAAACCAGTATGAATTTGATTTTGTTTCATCTTGAATTTCACAGAGAGCTTTTAAAAGTAGCAACAAGCTTTGACGTTGAGCTCCATCTTGTTGCTGAAAATAGAACTGAAAATACTGTGGACAGATCGTTTTTTTTAACTTGAATGCTGTACTATATACTAGGTTAAAAAAAAAACACGCCTAATAATAGTCGTTGAGGTACTCATATACTAGGTAAACTGTATGAGGCCTCGCAAACCTAACTTCCGCCGCCACTGCTTGTTAGTGGTTCTCATACAGCTATGAAAGCTTTGCTCATTTCGTTCGCCGTTTGCCTTTGCAAATAATAAAAGCAATCCCGCAAATATAATAAAGTAAAAAGACAAATTTTACATAATACAATTGTGTTTGCTTTAATTTTTTTTAAATTGTATTTACTTAAAGGAAAGACGTTTACAATTTTCTTATTTTTTTATGTTCATTTTTAAAATGTGTTTTATAATATTTTTGTTATATTTACGGAGAAAAACTTTTTTCATATTTAATTCGCTATTATATTTTGCACGACTTTAGAGGATAAAATTATCATATAAAAAATGTATATAACATTAATAAAAAAAAGAAGACGAGAGAACGTTTAATAGAAATGAATACATCCCGTTCTTTCATCTAAGTTTTAAACAATTTTTTCTCGTTTTTAGATTTAGAAAATTTATAATAATACCATACAAAAAATAAAGGTCTTTTTTAATAATAATGTTTATTTAATTTTAGACAAGTAAATAAGAATATAAAATAATCAAAGTGGATAACGTAGAAGTTTTCAATTTTTTGTTGTTTGGAAGAAGATAATGCAATGGAAAATAACTTCTGTAACTAAAATAAAAATATAATGGATTTTGAAACGTTATTCTGTGGTAATAATATTTTGTTTCCAGATTTATTTATTTTATTTAATGTTAAACTTAAAGGTTACACCTTTATGCCCATTTATGGATGAAAGAGATCCAATTTGATTTGTATTTAAGTTGCTACATTGAAGAATTTTGTTTTCTTTTTGGAATATTTTTTGTTTTGTTATGAACATGATATTTTTTTATCGTATGTTCTTGTTTTTTATTTTGGAATATGTTTTGTTTGACAATTACACACAAACGCACAGTGTTTTTTCTTTTTTTTTCAGTAGATTTGGATTGTACACAATTATAATTTTTTTTTAACAATATCATCATTTATATAATTTGGGTTTTTACTTTCATACATTAGTTTTATTATTTTCCCTATGCTTTTTTAATGTTTTTTTTTTCAATTTGCACTTAACATAAGACGACCACAAAAGAATTCTGGTTTTATTTAATGTGTAACATGTATCTGATTTGAATGAAGTTTATTTTATTAATTATTATTATTTTAATTTTATTTTTTGTGTTTACAAAATGTGTTGGTGATTTATTTAACTTGTTTTGTTGGTTGTTCTTTAATGGATAAGTTCTTTTTGTTTACAAATTATTCATATTGTTTTAGCATGAAAATTTATTGGAGGTGATTTATAGGAGGACACAGATGGATTTCTTCTTTTGTTTTAGTTTCTTCTCAGGAGATTTCTTATTTATTTGTCGTACTAAATCATAGAAAATCTGTGAAAATAAATTTTATTAGTCTTAATACAAAAAATTTAATATAATAAATAAAAAGGAATAAGTCAAACAGTTTTCTTAAATTAAACTTTTAAAATCGATTTCTACTATCGTGACTTAAATGGAAGATTGAGAAGTTAACTTTGAACAACTTAATTGAAACAAGCTTATTGTGAACTGAATCTTCCGATATAATGTCTACCCAATCAACAGAGTTTATATGAAATTCAACTTCAAATACTAGCTCACTTTTTAAACAACAATGTTTCGATGAAGACTGTTTTAAAAGCACTTCAAAAATCCTTTGCATTGCTGAGAGTCATACGGACTTCAAGGAAGTGGTATATTGATTCCAATATTTATTATAAAGATTAGTGTCACCGTAAAAAAGGAGAGATTGAAAACAACCAACCAGTCTCTCTAGGTCAAATTAAAAATTCGAAAGAATTTTGGAAAATCGCCAGAATTATAAACGAACCAAGCTACAACATAGGCACTGGGTTTTCAGCTGAAGTTCTCGCCTCCCACTTCAAACATCTACATTATCTACACTGACCCGAACTTTATGTTTTCCTACGCTGAACCATCAATCTTTAACGAATCGTTAAATCGTTAGACTCGGCTATAACACTGGAAGAAATAGCTACAGTAATGAAGAAAGCGAAAAATGGATAGGCACCAGAAGATGGGATTCCCTACGAGTTTTATGCCAACGCAACTCCTTCATTCTTCAACTACCTGTTAACATTTTATAATAAGGTCTTCTCGAATGCTGACTTTCCCACCTCTTTCACAAAATCAGTCATCTTTCCTATCCATAAAAAAAGATGCCTTCCATATTGCTGACAATTATCGTGGCATATCATTTATGAACACAGTAGCCAACATTTTCTGCGGTATACTTGTGGATAGACTTGAGAAATGGGTGGAAAGGAAAAATATTTTTCCAAATCTTCAAGCCGGCTTTAGAAAGCAATATTCTACAACAGACCAGATATTTACACTATCTTCGATCGTCAAAGCCTTCTAAGCACGGAAAAAGAAATTCTACACATTCTTTGTAGACTTCAAAGCCGCCTTCGATCGAGTGAATCGTAACGCGCTTCTATATGAGCTTTCACATCTGTGAACAAAAGCAGCGGTTCGGGATGGCTCAACCTTTTCTGATTGGTTTGAGACGAATACTGGAGTTAAGCAAGGTTGTCTTCTCAGCGCCCTACTGTTCTCTCTATTTATCAATGCTATAGTTAAAGATCTACCTGGAGGAATAAGAACAGCCAATACGGTAATAAATGTTTTATTATACGCCGATGATCTCGTAATACTGTCAGAATCACTAGAAAACCCACAATTGATGATTAATCGATTAGCAACTTACTGCAACAGATGGGGATTAACGATTAATACAGATAAGTCTAAGGTGATGGTGTTTTCATCTCAATGCCACAACGTTCAAATTATATATGTTTTTGAAAAATCCGATTCCTCTTCGGCTTTTTTGGTCACTAGTTAACGCAATGAAATGTAACTTATTCCATTTACTTTCCCCACGTTTCGGCAGGGTTTGCTGTCTTCCTCTTGGGATTTTTAGGAAATACATAATAAACAAGAAAAACATAACGTTAAAAGGTTGTATTACAATGGGAACCTTGTAGAAGTTACCAACGACATAAAAAATCTAGGCGTTAAACTGAATTCCACTTTGAGCTTCAACAATCATCTAGAGGAAAAGACCAATACATCACAAGGCTTATTGAATTCGCCATAGAGAAATGTGTCAAGTTCAAGATATATGAAGCAGTCGTAAGGTCAACTCTCTGTTATGCTTCGCAAATCAGGAGTGCAGATGAATATGATCAAATTGAACAATTCCAGAGAAATTTCTTGAAAAAACTCTTCAACTTCCCTCGAAATACCTATGCTATCTACCTGGAAACAGGAATACCTAAACTATTTACGAGTACACTTAAGGCACAGGCTGATTTTATTATGAAAACATTATCTTATGAGGACTCACGAATAACAAAGAAAAAGTTCTTATACGAGTTAAGGAACAAAAACTGGTTGACTACTAAGTAGGAAAACCTTCGTATTGCTTGTGGTGAAACACAAGTTTTCGACACAACAATCCCCAATAACAATAATAAGAACTGTTGTACCGTATATGAAAAAATGAAGACTCGATACGTGAAAGCTTTATCTTAAGCGCACGTGAATACAACAGTAGATTATTATACTCACAACTCAATTAAAACCTTGATAAGAAAAACTACTCCCACGATTCGCTAACCTACCGTGAAACTTCTTTTATTTTAAAAGCAAGATGTGAACTACTCACCTTAAACGAATGTCCTTATAACGGGAGTTCCAATCAGCTATGTACAATTTGCAACCTTCAGGCAAAGGAGGATTGCTTCCATTTTATTAGTATCTACCGAATATTTAAATCACACCGACTTTTATTCTTTGAAAAACATAGTCCTTCAATGCAAGACACCCTTAAAATACTCAACGAGTGCGACTGGAAAACACTAAACAGTTCCAATTAACATAAAAATGTGATTTCTAAAACGTTTTTATGATGTAAAATGCCTCACGATAAAGAAACAAAAACACACAAATGCGTAGGTTTAAGTCAGCGAGTGAATAAGAAAGAAGATATTACACATTGTTTTATACACTCGGTCTAGCCTTGCAATTGTGCATTGTATAATTGAAGGGTGGGTATATTTAAAGCCACAGCTTGAATTTATTGAAAGACTATGAGTGTTACTTTCTCTTACTATCGTCTCGCTGAAAAAAAATTTGCATTAGAGTTTGATGATCTGAACCATGATTTTCAAAATGAATTGCACAATGTGCATGCGTTGCTCTGAAGTAAGTCTATTGACTGGCAAAACCTACTTGCAATAAATAAACTGTAAATTGACAACTAATAGAAACTACCAATTTGAAAGCAACCGCTAAAAAACACCATTAAGAAAATTCATACTACAGTTACGCCTAGCAATTGCTTGGATAACCGTAAGAACAGAAACACTGACGGCAGTCGCAACACAACAAGGAACCTAGATGGTTTACATCAAGGATACAAACAGGAAACACTTGCAACCCTGAACTTGATTACTATGGATACCTTTAAAAATGAAAGCTTTTCAATTACCAAAAAATTAAAAGCTTGTCTCCAACAAATTGATTGTTGCGCTTGATATTTTCAAGGTATTTCATAGAATTTGGCAACAAGCTCTCTTATCGAAAATGCGTGCTTTTGGCATCAATGAGTTTCTTCTTCTTTGAATTGGAAAACTTTTAGACCGTTCAATAGAAGCTGTATTGGATGATTCAAAGTCTGATACCAAACATGCTGGTCTGTCCCAGAGCTCCATTTAGTCTCCGAATCTCATATGTATATTCATAAACGATCTCTTGTCTCAATTTTCTAGTCAACTGTTTTGCTGACGACTTATAGCCCTTTCTAAAGTTAGTTTTGAAATGGGCGTCTCTGCTCTTCGGATGTGGAACTGGATGTTGTATGGGGTTATTATAACCGAGAAAAGTTCAATGGTTAGAAAACCCAATACCGTCCCTTGTCACTGAAGATTAACATTCCCCCATTGCCATTATCTATTAATGGTACCTGCATCTTTTAGCAACTTCGCACTCGAAGATAAAAAATAAATAGGGTGGTGCAACAGAGCGAGGAGCCCCTGGGCCTAGCGCATTTCTCACAACCATGCCTTGTGAGGGAATGGAAGGGACCTACAATTTTCTGCCGGTTCCGACCGGCTAATCGAGAAAGCGCTTTTCATGGCAATGAATACTATCGGAGGACTTGCCAGTTCCTCGCGAAAGGCGATACCCGTGGAAAAAACATTTTCGCCTCTGTTGGGATTCGAACTCGAACCTTTGGATTAACAGGCGGACATGCTATCCATCACATCACGGGCACTCGAAGATAATTGGGTATAATTGCTGTAGAAGCTAACAAAAATAACTGCTAACATAAAAGTAAAGAATTTTCCGAAATATCTCATTAAATTGAAAGTAGTTGCTCATGGCTTATACTGGCCGAAGGATTACGAAACTATGTATTTAGGAGGCCTACAATCGTCTTTTAATGTAAGGCCCACATGGTGAAAACGAATATCTATTCAATAGTCACTTAATCCTCGATAGATATCTATGATTTGCCAACCAAGATATTAAATGCTGGGCACAAGGAAAATTTAAGCATCATAAAATCTACATACATATATCAGCAAGAATGTCAGTAGGTATCATGATATTTCAAGTAATGACATCAGATGAATTAAGTAAATCAGACAAGGAAGGGTTGAACTATGTACATCCATCTCTTCATTTAAAGAATAGGGGTAGCAGGTTAAAGACGCAATGAAGTGAGGAGAACGAACTGCATTTGAAAATAAAAAAATGTGTTGGTTCGGCATATTAAATATTAATGTCTTTACAGTAAAAATGCAATTGCATTCTTCTCTGGGTAGCAAATAAATTCTTGATGCCGCAAAGAATAAAAAGAAAACAAGCAAGAAACACCTCTCCAGGTATAATAATATAAATCAGTACAAATGGAATAATTTGTCTTTCAAGCGTGCAACATCACCAACGCATGCACATTCATTACCTTTCTCTTCATGCGAATGTGAATGTAAGCTTTAATTAGAACAATAGCTGGTGCCTGGGGAGATGGTACACACATTGCAAGGCTGGCTCCACATAAAATTCACCTTGGGTAAAGGCTTCTCCTCTTTTAAGAAGGATATTAAAATAGAATACTATTCGAGAGAGAAACACAGTCCACCCAAGTGGAGAAGGGTGTGCAGCGCATACACCACGATTCAATAGAAATGGCTCAAAGCTTGCATCACCACGGACGGGCCCATAAAGAAAGCAGTTTTTTTTTCATAAGGAAGTAAGCTAGGCTGTTGCACATATTTCAATGTAATCACAAAATTTGAATTTGGGAACCATTGAATGTGATGAAAACAAAATAAATTTACATAACTGCCTATTTCCTTAATTTGTGGATTAATTAAATGATTCGCACAAAAGTATAGTTCACTCCCTTAGTCATAAACGAAAGCAGTCCATAAATTGTGTATTCATTCATGAAATGCATTCAAGGATATCGAATCCAGTTATAGCACATGATGAGCGTAAGATGAACATCAACGTTAATTAATGAACCGAGCTGCCATGACCTTTCTTAACAGATTTTTTATTTCTATTTTATTTTTACTTTATTTTTTTCCATGTTTGTATTAAACGCTTTATCGATAAGGATAAGGTATTCTATAAATTTCATCGTTATCAGTAAGGGGATGTTATTTATATACAATTTTTATTCAACGAAGTCGAAGCCATGGCAAATTCAATCGATAAATGAAATTAAACAAATTTTGTTTGGAGGGTAGTAAGACGTGAATTAAGGTTTTGCTGCTTGTAAGTAGTCTACGAAATAAATTCTTTTTTAGCAGCTTGAGACTAAGGAACAAGCATTCAATGACATTAAGGAAACTGTGAATCAATAGGGGACCAAAATAGATGCTTTGTGATCCGACTGAGTTGCTGCTATTGGAATGCATTTTCTTTTTCGGTGGCCGTCATTATTAAGCACAAATTTTCAAATCACTGTATTTTCGAAACCCAATAACTTTTTAGCTGTCATAGTCCTTGTTGAGAGTAATATTTCATTAATTTTGCTCGTTTTGTCTGAAGTTATAAAGTACCATCCGTTCGATGTCGAAAAAGACCATGATGGTTGAAAAGATTGTACAAAGCTCAGACGTCAACACTAGTGAATAGAGAGTAACAGTTTTAACAAATTAATCTGTTAATTGAACACAGTTTGTCAACACTAGTGGCATCATCTTTCACAAGTTTGAACAAATATTTGCTTACGCACACGATATTGAAATAATCGGAAGAAGCAAACGTGATGTCATACGTCGTCGGTGCTTTCGCATTAGAACAGAAGCGAAAAAATTGGGTTTGAAGGTGAAATGAAGTATATGCTGTCATCAAACAAGTACAGAAAACAAAAAACATCGACGAATTGGACGAAACGTCACAATAAACAGACATAACTTCGAGGTAGTGTAGGACTTCGACTAAGATGGCTGCGATATGTAGAGCGGATGGACATCAGCGCTCCGGCTCTATGGGTTATCGAAAACACATTGCAGGGAAATCGCTGAAGAGGAAGACTACGTCTTAGGTGACGTTATCGAATGATATAAGTTGAGGCCCAGGTTCATCCCGAACTTTAATGCCTTAGTTAAGGGAGTGGTCTACCTTTGCTACAAAAAAAAACCAACTTTTTTTGCTTATTTAAAATCAAGACACTATAAGGAACATGTCTTGTAAGGGATTTTTTCAAAAACATGCTAATTCAAATTCAACCGACCTCCAGACCTGCCAAAATGTTTTATATTTATTATTTAACTTTAAACGCGTTTTACTCGTAAGAATAAAAAATTGTTGGCACAATTTTAACGGAACTATCAAAGATATAGAGAGGAACAATCTTTCAAAGATCCGTCCAATTACTCGGATACGCCGACGATATTGGTATAATTGGAAGAACGCAGCATGATGTCAATGGCGCGTTTATGAGCATGCTGTCATCAAAAAAGGACATCCAACACCCAACGTCTTGGACAGAACGTCATGATAGACAGCTATAACGGTGAGGTAGTTAAGGACCTAGGCACCGCTATTAATCCAGACAACGACACAAGCGCTGAAATCAAATGAAGAATAACTCTTGCCAATCGCTGTTTCTTCGGACTAAGAAGGCAATTGAGTAGTAAAGTCCGCTGTCGAGCTACTAAAGTGTCTCTGTATAAGACACTTATCATCCCTGTTCTTATATGTGGCGCACAGGCATGGACCTTTTCAAAGGTAGATGAGAACGCTTTAGGATGCTTCGAGACAAAAATTCTTCGGCTGATTCTTGGTCCCGTTTGCATAGATGGAGAGTGGAGAAGAAGATTTAACCACGAACTGTACGGGCTGTACAGCGACACTGACCTGGTCAAACGAGTCAAGGTTCAGCGGCTTAGATAGCCGGGTCATATAGAGGGAATGAACACCAACGCTCCGACCCCGGAATGTCTTCGAATTCAATCCCGAGGGACGGTGCAGTAGAGGAAGACCGCGACTCAGGTGGCGCACGCAAGTAGGAGGGGACCTCAACCAACTTGGCGTTAAAAACGCAAAGCCTGTTGGTTGAGGCCCTGGTCCGACCCACAAAGTCTATTACGTAGTGCCGATAGACGCAGTGTTGCCAGATTGAGGGGAATATCTCTTTTTGTGGGGAATCGCGGTCGATTTGGTAAAAGGGGAAAAGGGGGATCCACTCAAAGTATGGGGAAAAACAGAATCTTACTTACTATACCAAACAAAGTCAGCCGATTTACAAATAGAAGTGCGTAAAGAAACATCTCATATACTTACACAAAGAGAGATCATGCAAAGACAGAAAGAGATGATATTTCCATTTCTGTTTGTTTTTTACGCTGGAATTTGGAAATGTGTTTTTACATACGAACCATTGATGAAGTTTTGAAGAGGTTTTCCTTTCAAAATAATGAAATTACAGCTTTGTTTCTCTCTCCACAAATTACTTTGACTTCGAAGAGAATAAATTGTAAGCAAACTTTATTGTTTTCCTTAAAAATTCCTAATTGTAGTGAAGAAAAACTTACATCTGAATGGAGAGAACTTCCTGTCTCCATAGCTGTTTACGAAAAAGAAAGGCTTCAGCAGCTGCCAGTCGAACAGTTTTGGCAAGAAGTATGGGCAATGATAGATTTTGAAGGAAGTCTATTATTTTCCAATTTAAGTTGTAGCACAGAACGATTATTTTTAATATTGACCGACGCCGACGTTAAAATTAAAAAGAATTAAAGGTTTAAACGAACATGTACATTGTTTTTAATACTGAGGGGAATTTGTGGGGAATGTCACTGGCACAAATGGGGAAAAAGGGGAATGTACAACCCTCGAATGGGGAATCCTTCCAGAAAAATCTGGCAACACTGCGATAGAGGTCTATTTCAAAGATGAGTCGAGGCCTCAATTACGAAAACAAAAAAAACTATTCTTTTTTTAAATTTAAATAATGTAGATACCAACAAAAATTGGGTCAATATCATTTTTAGCTTTTTTGTAATCCATTGTCAAAAATACGCTCGAAAATCAGACGCGAAGGTAGACGACCCTCTAAGTTAAATATTTCAAGCCGAGTTTACTTGAAAAACCGACTTTAACTTTTCTTGAAATGGTTATCATAAAATGAAGACTTATTCCTTTATGCTCATGCTTAATTTTCTTATAATAATTCATACTTACATCGTTTACATTAATTTTTGCTTTGGCAGATGTTTCCATGAAAGCACAATTAAACTGTGTTGCAAGACTTTTTCCTAAATCTTTTCCAACCACACGTTCATCTTCCAGATCACATTTGTTCCCTACCAGTACCATTGGAACATCATCCGTATCCTATATGATTCAAGTTAAACAAAAATTTAAATTATAAAAAAAAACATAAGAAAGAAAAAGAAATTAAAACTTACTTTTACTCTTAAAATTTGTTCCCTTAGATCTTGGAGATCATTAAATGTTGATTGTGCTGTTATTGAATAGACTAAAACAAAACCTTGACCGTTTTTCATGTACAAATCTCTCATGGCGGTAAATTGTTCCTAAGCACAAGTATTTAGTTATGTGGTAATAAATGTCGGTTTTTTTTTGTAAATGCAAAAAAGAAAATTAAAAAAAAAAATTTGTTAAAATGAGAAATAAATTGTTTAGAGCAATGACACTAATACACATTTGAACTCATTCACTCACGCACAAAGAAATAAAAAGAAAGAAACTGGAAGGAGGTAAATGATGGTGTTGATGGTTATGTTTACACTCATCACCTGATACGATTGTGTTCTTGATATGATGTTAGAGACTAGGATGAAAGGATAGATAGGAAAAACGATTAAAATGAGAGCAAAACAAAAATAGATGGTTCCTTTTCTTTGATTTTTTTCAATGACTTCAAAAAATTTTTGATTGGTAAATTGAATCAAGATGCCTCATGAAGAGGCTTAAGATGAACAGATATATAGTCGCAGTCAAAATTTAAATATTGTAGTACATGCTTTGAGCAGGTAATTACATCTTTTTACTTCGAAGGGATCAGAACTCTGTCACTTATTGATTCACACTACTGAATAGCCTGTGGAGTACACTGTATGTAAGTCTCCCGATATCAGATTATTCCATGTCTGACGTCAACTTTTCACTGGGGTATTCGCATTTGTGTGAACCAGGAGTTAGTTGGACTTTTTCCTTTTTTCACTGACATTGAATTCGCCGGATCTCTCCTTTGAACATTGAGGAGCCCCGACGTCCATCTCATTTCTCTTAACAACATAAGATAAGAAATGAAGGGTGCCAGAAATTTCTTAAAAATTGAAAATTCTTTTAACATAAAAGCGTACGTGAGATAAGGTTGAATGGTAAAAATTTAAGAATTTGGTCATAGGATCTTTAAGCTCTTCTGACCTATTTGCTTTTTTTTCATAAAACCGAGCATACGAGGTGTGACAATTAAGTAATGAGACTGATTTTATTGCCGCACTTGTGGTAAAACTGCGAACTTGCAATTGCCTTCCCCAGCATCCCTTTCCTTTCCATTGATATATTTACCATCGTTTTAGCTTCCTTAGTTCGCCTTCTGTGTCGCTTTGGGTTGATTTTTTTCGTGGTTAATTGCCCTTTTTGATAGCAGTGTAATCGTCCTCCACAAACAATTTGTTCCAAGCCGGGGGAAACCGTAAATCAAGTTTACTATCGCCAAGTACTCGAAAGATTGCGAAAACGAGCCAACAGAGTGCGCCCAGACATCGCTCGTTACTGGATCTTTCGTCACGACAAAGCGCCGTGCCACACCGCACTCAGTTTGTGCCAGTATGTACTTGGTTTCTAAAGGGACCGCCCTGTTGCCTTATTTCCCCCATAAAACACTTTTTGACTATTTTTGTTCCCTTGAACAAAATCGGTGGGCAACGGAACCTACTTTGAGTCGATTACGGGCATCCAGGCGGCCGTGATGAAGGAACTCACGGACATCCCAGTGGAAGCATTCCAGAAATGTTGTATAGCTGCCCAATGGGATCACTTTGAAGGGGATGGCAGACTTGTATTGAGAATAATTTTCAAATGTACTGTTTAAATAGAAACAGTAGAATAAGCTATGCTTAGGCCAAACATGTTTAGACATGATCAAACATGGTTGAGCCGAGCTTAAATGGAAATTGTTTTTGTATATGTATGTATTCCCCCTTCCTATTTTCATTTCCTAGTTTCACTTCTTCGAGGGACTCCACGCACTACATACTTCTTTTTTCTGTAAGTCGGAGACCAACAGATGACAAACATAATTTTTTGGCCACAAGCCCGGAATTTGTGCAATTTACTAATAGTCTGTGACTATTAGGTACCCAAAAAGAAATAAATTGTTCAATCACTCACCGAAATACAATGAATTTTAAGTAGTTGGCTGTTCTCTTCAATGAACAACAAAAACATTTTATACTTAATATTTAACACCGGCCATTACAGAGTTTTTCAAATCACACTCGCTTAGCTGACTACGAAAAAACAAAAACGTCACACTACAGGCGAAGAACACAAAGAAAATTGAATTTGAAAGGGAAAAGAAAACAATTTCACTTCAACAGAAATATTAAATTCTAGTAATTTGACATCTATGTAAATAAAAAGCAAACTATAGAATTTAAGTTAGAAATATAATTTTAGAAATCAAATTACTTTTTTTTTCGAGAGCAACAAGACTTCGTCCGATCATTCCGCTGTTTCATTAAACAATGAAAATATTTGACAATTGACACTTTGACCATGAAATTAACGCTCTCTTGTTCTCTTTTTCTCTTTTTTTAGAGGTGAATGGCAGGGTTCGAACCTCTGAATGGTTTCGAGGCGCGCATATTGAATTTGAAATCATTTGAAATTGTTCCTTTAAGGTGATATTGTTAATTGAATTAAACTAAATTAATTACTACCAGCAGATCCGGACTGGAACTGCAACTCACTTGCTTGCAGGTATTTTCCTTGAAATATTTCGATGAGAATTTAACCTTAGTCGAAAGACAAGCTCCATCTGCTCCAATTATTATAAAGGGTCATTCGAAGGTAACACCCGAAAGGAACAGATTTCGACTCATAAAATTGTTAATCCTTTTGCTAAAATCTACAAATCTTACAAATGATATAAAGCAACTAAAAACGTAGAAAATAAAAAAAAAACTAAAACGCTAAAATATCAGCATAAGGATTAACAATTTTATGAATCGAAAACCGTTCGTTTCGGGTGTTACCGTGGAATGACCCTAAAAAAAAACTTGTCACGCAGACCAAAAGGCAAGTTATTATTACAATAATGAAAAACAAGGGTGAAAGAAGACGGTTTCAGAACACAGTGAGGGTCTGCCTTCATAGTTTCGTCGGTCTGTATTGGCAGCCATACCCTAAATAGCTTCATGATTCTGTACTCAGGCTTAAACTTTGATAAAATTTACAAAAATGATCTTATTCAAGTAAAAATCATCTTCGTATTCTTCTTTTCCATTGCAGGCACTCAATTTCTGTGGTCGTGAAGAGATCACATATTTCCTACTTGTCCGCTTCCCACTAATAATCAGCCATTAAGTCACGATGGGCTTACCTCAGGCGGCCATGTCTGAGATCTACTTCCTCAAATAGCGGAAAGTGACTTTTCCGCTGCATGTCTCTAGGCTTAGATTTAAAACTACTCAACGGATTTCGATGCCTATTTTTTTAAGTGAAACTTCTTATGCGACTTGCAAACATAAATGCGCAACACGTTTAACGCGGATTGTCGATTTTTTTTATTAAAAAAAAGAGGAGATTTATATGCTAATCTGGAGAACTCAGAACTAATTACCGGTCCATTGTACTACCAGGGTAGCAGCCTTTCCTTTTATTTGTGTTGCAGTAGTTGGAAATAAGGTGTTAGTTATCTCACATACAACCCCAAGGGCGGCGTCTATACGAAACTGGGAGGCTGAAAGAAAAGCAGATGCCCAGAGAGGGATTCGAACCCACGCGTTCGGCCTATCTGCTGAACACTCTACCACTGCACCACTGCCACCATGTTATGGATTACATACTCTTCGGCACTGCTCGCAAAATTTGAGGCTTTCTATTTAGAAGCCAATAACAAATTTAAAGTGCTTTATAAAACCAAAAAAAAAAGTATACGCGATTAACAAAATTGGCTTCCTGTAAAAACTCGGGTGAGTTTTGGAAACTGGCAAGGGAACTCCATGGAAAGCAATTCACCATCCACACAAAACTCTCGACAAATGTACTGGTTTTCCATTTCAATACCCTTTTGAACCCTGAAACAATGCCTACTATGTGGCACTTTGCAGCACCGTGATTTATAATTGACTCTTTGGACGCTTTGGACGCTGCAACGTTGAGAGTTGGAAGAAACTCTTGTTACCCTTAAAGATAGGAAAGCAGCCAGCTATGGTATTCCAGTGGAATTCTTTAAATATGGAACTATTTAACGTAGTTTTGGAGGGAGATTTTCCCCTAATGAATTTTGTGATGCCATAATATTCCCAATTCACAAGAAAGGTTCGCTATTAGATGCAGCAAACGGAGGGATTTCATATTTTTATAAATGCATCTTACAAGACACTTACAACGATGTTGCATAAGTGTCTCGTTAATTGGACTGAGACCGGTAACTCGCTGAAAGAGTTCCAGGCTGGTTTTAGACCAGGATATTCAGCAATCGACAACATTTTTATTTTCAAGAGCTTGGAAGAGCATTTTTTGAAACAAAAGAAAAAGCTTTATGTTTTTTTCATCGACTTTAAAGCGGCTTTTGATACAATCGATAGAGGTGCACTGTTTTATAAGTCTTGGGGTTTCATTGAAGTTTGGAAAACCTGTATAGAGGAACAAGGTCAGCAGTATGGACAGGTGAAGAGCTATATTGAAACCGCATCGGGAGTGGGACCAGGTTCGCAGACGATATAGTCATGCTTGCACATTCTCCGGAAACCCTGCAGCTCATGATTAAAAAAATTTATTTGCATTGTCAGCAATGGATTTTTATAGTCAACATCGATAAATTGAATTTTAAGAGTGGTGATTGACGCAATGCATCAAATGAAAAATGGAATTTCGATCGCGAAAATATTGAATGTGTACGCGACTACAAATACCTTGGCATTGCCGTAACAAATAATTTTAATATGGAGAAACACTTAATGATGAAATTGGTTAAGGCGAAAACTGCTATTAATAAGCCATGGAAACAATGCTTCATGAATAAGTTTATAGCGCACAGTAGCAAATTCAAGGTTTTTGAAGCAGTAGCTGAGAACATACTTTTATATGGATCACAGGTATGGGGATGCAAGAAGTATAACTCAGTTGAAAAACTCCTCATCGAATTACGTCATGTTGAAAACTGGTCTCTCACCTTTGTTTATAAAAAAATTGAAGTTACAAGCTGACTTCTTAATTAAAATTCTTAAAATGAACGATTCACGTGTCGTGAAAAGAGTGGCAATACCAATTTAGTTGGTACCATGAGTGGCAAGGTCTAGCTAAAGGATCAAGTATGCCAAAGTAATTTAGTATATCCATCGAGGATTAATCAGCCACAAAAAATATCCTGTATGAAGTCATTTCAAAGGAAGATGAGAAATATAAAGCTGATTATATTGCAGAAGCTTCTAATTCCTTGTACAGAACAACTTATAGCAAACTAAACCATAATCTCGCAGAGAAAAATTACTTTCATGATCTCATGATGGTTTGACTACGTAGTGAACTACTAGATCTATTTCACACAGGGATGATCTACCGCTTAAGTGTAACTTGGCTGAAAGAGAGGATACTGTGCACTTCGTTGGAAAATGTCCAATTCTCAAAGAAATCAAATAAAAGACTTTTTATCCGAAAATTAAGTTATAAGGTTATGGAATGAAATGAATGTTGTCAAATTGTACGAATTTTGCAAAATTGCGCTCAGATATAGAGTTGCTATAATGAATGAAGACTTCTGATTGTGTCGTTCCAGGAGAAACAACCCCAAACGTTAATGGATCCACCACCGTGCTTTAACACTGGCAAAACGTATTTTGGATCAAAAGCTAGTCCTTTTGGGCGTCGCGTCGCACAAACCGACTGCCATCTTGTCCCATCCTATCAATTTTTGTTTCATCGCTCCATAAGATGTTCTTCCATTGGTTTGTTCTTTCTCTGCCTATTTGTTATTAGTGGTTTCTTGCGTGAAACTCTACTATTCAACCCAACTTCAACCAGTCGTCGTCTAATTATACGGGAAGACGAAAATATGCGAGTCATATGAAAGTTCCAGCAAGACAACGACCACATACATACCGCTGGGATCACGAAAGAGTTTTTTAAGAACAGCTCAATCACTGTTTTTCAATGAGCATCCGCAAGTCCCGATCTTAATCCCATTGAACATCTTTGGGCTGATGGCAAAAAAGCTGTGGCATCCAAAAATAACACAAACATGGACGTTATATACTCCAATATTCAGGCAGACGTCATAAATCCAAGCTTTTGAACTGATATTGCTAATTATGTTCAAAATTTACGAAGCAATAAATCTAATCTAAAATCTACTCCAATAATGAAGCCGCCAGGAAAGCTATACCCGTAGAGCGCTGCAGGCGGCTTATAGAATCAATGGAGCGAAGATGTCGAGGAGTTTGAAAGCAAAAAGGCTTTGCAACAAAATACTAAAAATTTTGTAAGGTAAAGATATTTTAATATTAAAAAATATTGATACAAAATACACTTTTATTTTGTTTCTAATTAGTTGTCCGCCACAAAAGGAGCTTTCTTGCCAAAAATGGAGAAAAATGTTACGTTTTCCAAATATTTTATTGTTAATCCTATTTAATGAATAAAAAATCAAAAAAATTGTTAAAATCAAATTAATTTTGAACAACAATTGAAGTAAGCAACGGTTCCAAAAAAAAGTAAACGCAAATTTTGTTTCTAATTAGTTGTCCACAGCTGTATCTATCTTGCGGCAGATTAGATTTTGCCCATTGTAATTACCAAAAATCATAAAATAACAACTCTAAATAGAAACCTAATCAGGATAACTGATGTGACAACAAAAAGTCCTACAACATTACACAATGGCAATGAAAAGCAAAACAAAAAACAAGCATGGGTCGCAAAGCTCACCTGTTGAATTCAAATGAGCAAGCTTTCTATCAACCCCTAATGAATTTTATCAGTATAATGGAAGTTGCAATTTATTTATGCTCATTTAAAAAAAACGAGTGAATTTCAAGAAAACAAAAAGGTTATGTAACCTTAAAGTAAAAATAAAACTTCATTAGCTCATGAGCCATGAGACTTTCAAAAGGAATATCCTGCCTGTGTATCAATGTACCGATTGAAATTTGTCTATTTTCATATTGAATCAATAAACCAGTGGCGCTTTTAATGCGAACAAGTGTACTCTTTTACTCAGTGAAAACGCAAAATAAAAAAAAGTAGAAAATAAAACACAATGAAGAAAATTAAAACACGTTTACCCACATCCATCGACCCCTTTTTTATCACGACAGGTTGTGTCGAATCTAATTATAGTTCAAGCTTTAATATCATTCTCTACACATTCATGGTTGATAACGACTCTGTGTTGCTCTTTTCGAGCATAAAAAGCGTTGCTCATCGCCATGATAGTGTTGGTATTCATAAAGTCAAATTACACACAGCTTCGTATACACACATACGTCAGTAAAACGAAGTGCAGTCCTGGATCCTGGCCCTATTTTAGGAAACACATAACTGGATTAATTGAAAACAAAAAAACAGATGTAGCTATACGTAAAAGCAAATGAGGGGAATGGAAAAAAAGAGAAATAAAAAGGGTGGGAGGAAAATGCAACACCAAATAGAACCACCCATTTAGAGAACCAAAACTCATACATACATAAAAAAGATTACCTTAAAATAAAAGAACCAAAATATACAATATCACTTACAGTTCCAGCAGTGTCCAAAATTTCTAACATACACTGCTGTCCATCAACTTCGACTTGCTTTCTGTAACTATCCTCGATGGTGGGATCATACTTCTCCACGAAAATGCCCTGCAAAGAAAAATTTAAATTAATTTATTTGCAACTTATGTTTCTTTGAATAATAATAATTAATAATTACTTAAAAAAAAATATTTCCATCAAACTACTGGTCCACCCTACACAAAACTATGCAGAGGAAAAGCAGAAACTTCACAAGAGAGTTTAGAACGTAATCTACAAATCAAAAGCGAAAAAGATTCAGGAGATGACAGAGTACCTATCAAAATTGTTCTTTCGGTTTACTGTCTGACCTAAAAAGGAAATACAATAAAATATTAAAGACAGCAAATGCTTATGCATGATTCAACTTTATCCGCTGCACATAAACGATATCCCTGATAATTACAGAGGTATCATTTCTTGAATACTTCTCGGCCACAATTGTTTTGTGGGGTTGCTTTTACTATTATATAAGTACATATATGACCAGATTTTGTTTAAAATCTAGTTGTTCATGCTTGATGGACGTTGAACGTCCTTGTTTCCATAAGGAAAGGACTGTAAGAACGATTTGTATGCCTCTTCCTTGATCGAAATTTTAAATTTAAGAACTGCCGCTCATTTTGAGAATAATTCAAAGCACAGACTACCAACAAGCAATTCTTTTACTGAAAAATGAGAACACTTTAAGTCCCTTTCACATTTTCCCTATTTTGCGATGGTGTTTTCCCTTTAAGACCAAGAACACCCACAATTACATAGCATCTCCTTTTTGATGGTGGAGTTGATGGAAATAAAGGAGTTTTTATCACGATAACATAGGTTGGCCGAGGTGGCCCTATTAGACATTTCGGCAAGTTAATACAATGAGAGAGAGAACAACAGGATTTAAAGGACAAGTCACAGACGGTTGCAAAACGGATGAAGTGGGAGGGTCGGGCATCGTCTCAGATAAATCCATACCTAAACCCACCAATAAATTAATAATGCTCCCAGATTTTTGCAACATCCTCTATAAGCAGCGGTGTTTGCAGTTTGCGAAGCTGTAAAATATCCCATTACTGACGAGTCGATCAACAAGAGTATTGCCATTTTCATAGACAGCCAGGCGGACCTAAAAGCTGTCTCATCCATATAGTGCAACATACAAATTGGTAGAAAGCTGTAGGTCCCTATTATGAGTAGCGAATCGAACGTTCGACTGGAAGCGAATGTTTTACAGAAACTCATTTATTGGATTATTATCATTAAACTTCGTCCATTCTCTTATCTGGCATTATACCTCAAACGTCAAAAAAAAAGTTTATCGCTATAAAAGAAGCTCGCAAAAACATTCGTTTCCAATCGAACGTTCGATTCGCTACTCATAATAGGGACCGTAATTTAAGACTGATCAGCGTAACGAACACCGCATCTTTAATTCATTTTACAGGAAGGACAGAGTGACATAATGTGGTTTTTTTTTTGTTATAATTAACGCGCGTTATAGAACACAGTGAGAGCATTTAGGAAAGTAGAAGAGGATTTGAAAGGATTTTCGATTAGATTAGATTAGATTTTTCATTTTCTTATAAATTCAATATATAACAATCTTAACTAATATTATAAACGTGAAAGTAACTCTGTCTGTCCGGCTTTCTATGTTAACACCTCCCGCCCAAACTAATGAACAAATTTTAATGAAATTTTGTACAGATATAGTCTAGAGAAAGGTAGACTATATATTTTATCCCAATATTCCCACGGGAACCTTGAAACTACAGCGCCGATCTCAAAAATTCTTCCACCGTTAGAATACACTATCCCACGAGTAACATAAACTTTAGCTCATCCCCATATTCCTACGAGAACGGTCACTATATTTCCCCGGGAACGGGAGTCTTTACTAATATTATAAGTCTGAAATTAAATCTAACTGTCTACCTTTCTTTGTTACCAACAACCGCTCAAACTATTAATCCTATTTATAAGAATTTTGGTACAGAGATAGTCTAGAACAGTGATGGGCAAAGTACGGCACGCGGGCCAACTCTGGCCCGCGATAGCATTCAATCTGGCCCTCCGACGATCCTTCGACATGAACAGTATATGACCCGCGATAAAAAACGACGGGGCAGATTCCTTATAACGAATTTTCTGAAGGTCTTCAAAATTTAACTGCTCCTATTTCAAAACTATGCAATATAACTACAGATGGAACCCTATATATGCTTGGAAAAAACGCGGGATTCTTAATTTTTTCGAAACCAGAATCCTAATCACAATGTTGTATTTTTACATTGTATAATTCACCAGGACGTGCTTTGTAAGGCTGCAATAGATATTAACCATGTACTTAATGTTTTTATAAAACTAATTAATACTATTCGGTCCCGGGGCTTAGTGCACCGGCAATTCCAATATTTTCTGATTGAAGTCGAAGCAGATTATTCGGACCTTCTTTACCACACGAAAGTTAGATAGTTAAGTTGTGGGTATGTATTTGAACGGATCTGGAATTTAAAAAAGGAAATACAAGATTTCTTAATGAATAAAACAGACAAATGGCCTTTTTTACCGATTTACTCGAACACTACCACAAATTAAATAAAAAATTGCAAGGAAAGAACCAATTCATAGATGAGACTTGCAGGTGTCTAAAATCAAAATGAAAAGTTCAAGTGACCTTCACTCCTTATGCGTTTCGCCCAGGTACAACAGTGGGCTCATCAGTCCACGTCATGAGCCCACTGTTGTACCTGGGCGAAACGCATATAACCCAGTGAATAAAGAGCTGATACCTTACAAAAGGTCCGGTAGTTCTAAATTTTTTATATGTTGTCTAGGATGGTTGTTAAGTGTTTAAAATGAAAAATGCACAATTCCCCCCCCCCCCCCCCCTCCGCGCACGCATCCATTTTGAAAAAACCGAAAAAAAAATCGGCACTTTTTTTAGATTTTCACTTATATCTTTGTTTCGGTGCATTTTAGCTACAAGAAAGTTGTATTCAATGTTGTAGAGAATGAAATTCCCTATAATATACGTGTTTGTTTATAGGGCAGAGAGTTCACGAGATATGATATTTAAAAAAAAGATTAAAAATACGCATTTTACAGAAATTTTTTCAAACTTCTAACTTTAGAACGCTGTACTTCAATTTTGACCTATTTTAGAAAAACAAGTATAAGAATAAAAATTGTAGGGAATTTAATTACCTACAAAATGGATGTATACTTGTTTTAACCAACCTTACGGAGGGGGCAGTAAGCATTAAAATGAAAACAACGGCATATTGTTTATTTGATTTTTTTTTGCTATTGTGACTCCATATTTTGATAATAATAAAAAAAAAACTAATATATTCTATTTTTTGCAGGTGAATGACTGGTACCTGGACGAGTTACTGTAATATTTATTGTTGACATTAACAATGGCCTCACAAGCAGAGATGTCAGAAAATATATGCTTCATCTGCAATGAAGATTTGGAAGGAGCCCCGACCCGTACAGTAAAACATAAAGGAATTGAGACTTTGCATAAAGCAGCTGAAAAGAGGGCAAGAAGAGACCATCTACATATCTTAGCGGGTAAAGATAAAATAACAGTTCATAGCACATGCCAAAAAAATATTGCAACGAGGCTATGATAGCCGCCCATATACGCCGTGTAAGTAGCGGGATAGATGACTCGGTCCATCAGCCACCAACGAGCACTGGAAGGCCTGCGCTCAGGTCAGCTGTGAAATGTTTTCACTTCAAGGGTCATTGCTGCCTTTGTGGGGAAGAAATAACTGCTGATTTCTTGGAAAAAGAAAAGAAGACTCCTCTTGCAAAACGAAACACTGTCCATATGGTTGAGATGCACTCTGTAAGGGACACGTTTTTGAATGCTGCTCTGCACAGAAACGTGGGGACGAATGGGGACTGAACATTGTTGAACGGATTTCTCCTGACTTGGACCTCGTTGCAGCTGAGGCACAATACCATCATTTTTGTCAGAGGAAGTTATTTCACATGCCTTCAGAGTTCAAGAAAGGCTATCGGCCGTCTCCCACAGTGGAGACAGCGATGGAAGATATTTATTCATTCCTTGAGAATACTGAAGAATGTCAATTTTCACTCCATGAATTAAAGAGTCGAATCAAGGGTGAATATCAAATCGATTCAAGAACAGTTAAATCCTGCCTACTGCAGAAGTTTGGAGAAGATATCCTTATTGTCGACTCTTCTAACAAAACGACCATCTGTTTCAAAAATACAGGGTATAAAATACTTACTGACAACTGGTACAATACAATGAAATCCAGTAATCGCGAAGAAGAGAGACTGAGAGTAGTGAAAGCAGCAGCAGATATCATTTTAGAAGACATCCGATCTCAGGTGTACAATACCACTGAATACCCGCCCACTGACAATTTTTTGAATGATGTTGAAACTGTAATTCCACAAACTTTGCTCACTCTCTTGACAACCGTTATAACGATCACCCCTTCTGACTGGATTAAGTATATTTATGTACAAAAAATTTGGTTCTAAACTTTTAATAGATTTGATGTCATCCCTTGGATTTTCTTCTTCTAAGGAGTGAAGGTCACTTGAACTTTTCATTTTGATTTTTAAAAATCAACACTCCGCAAGAAAACAATAAATTCTTTTATTATTTTTCTTTTTTTTCGGTGTCTAAAATCATTCAAAACCCAGCTTTTTCTGTTTCACAACTGCATGACCAATAACGATTTAACTCACTTTCCGCGTTTAAGATCCGTGTCACCATTGAGTGAGAACAGACTGAAAGAATTCAGTCAGGCGTTGAAAAAACTTAACACAGAACTCGAAACTAGGTTTCAAGATTTTAAGAATATTCAGTCGTCGCTGCATGTTTTTTCGATGCCGTTTAATGTAGATCCAGAAAATGTCTCTGCAGAATTGTAGATGGAAATTATTGAAATGTAGTGCACCACCAACTGTTCTAAATTCCACAAAATTAGAATTTTATAGAACACTACCGAAAGCTGAAATCCTGAAGATAATTTCTCACGCCCAGAAAATTAGGGCGATGTTGGCTTCGTCGTACGTGTGCGAACAGACTTTTCGACCATGAAATTGTGGTAAAACTCAATCAGAAACCGACTTATTGATGAACACCTTTTCGTGCTGCTGAAAGTTACTTCGCCAATTTCATACATCTCACACGCCTTCCATGGGACTTCGAAAAAAATTAAATTATAATTTTGAACATTTGTGCAGGTGTGCAATAGTGAAATGTTTTTTTATATGATTAAAAGTTTCAACACAAAATAATTCAAATAATTCTGAACCTCCTCTGCAATTTCCTGAATTTTCTGGCCCCCCATTAAGAAATTTTGCCCACCACTGGTCTAGAACCTGAGGATGGACATAGGCTTTATATGTTATCCGTATATTCTTACAAGAGCGCGAACGTAAAAGGGAACCTAGGATATACTGAGCTGATTTCAAGAACTATTTCCCCGTTAGAATGCTACACAATCTCCAAGTTACATAAACTTTAATTTATCCCTATATTCCCATGGGAACGGAAGTACATACTTACTAATATTATAGATCTGAAATCAACTCCGTCTGTCTGTTTTTCTTTGTTACCGTCTGCCACCCAAACTATTGAACCTTTTGGTGTGAATTTTGGTGTAGAGATAGTCTGAGGAAGGACATGGGCTGAATTTGGTATCCCTATGTTCTTATTCCGGAACGGCAACGTAAACGGGAACCATGAAACTACTGGATCGATTTCAACTGTTCTTTCGCCGTGAGGTGGTTTCTGTCAAATTGTCGGTAACACAGTTGATCTGAGAAGAAATGTCTATCTTGATCTCCAAATAAATATTGACAATCGGGAATGGGTGTGTGAGAGGCCGATTTCGGCGTCGACTAACGAGATAGTTAACAATATAATCTAATAATTTATGTCAGAATGGGGCCCTACTCTGTAATTCGTTCGAAAGCAAAAATTTCCGAAAACGAATATTTTGTACTCTTTATTTCTAAAGCGGATTCGAATCAGCCACTTTCGGAACGGCAAATCCGAAAACGTTTTTTTTTTTTTTATTTCATTTATTTATATTTTTACTTGTTTTTTTTTTGCTTGATTTGACAGATATCTTGAGAAATGTTTCAAGACTTCGCAAATCTATTTCGTTAATGAAAATATTAACAAGTACTTTTTTTCGATTCGAAAACGAAATACAAGTACGAATTCATAATCGGATCGAAAATCACTTTCGAATAGACTTACGATTCGAAACGAAATACAGAGTAGGGCCCCTGGTGGTCAATGTTGTCGAATGTCTACCAGTAGACAATATTATGGACACTGAACAAGTCACATACCCTATAGAGTTTCCTAATTCCTTAGGAGTATCAGGAGTGGCTGCAAGTTGGTGTGGGAGTGCCAATAACGAGAAATCTTACAAATTGTGAAATTGTACACAGTTACAAATTACACATATGGGATGCGGCACTATAAAAGTTTTAATAATGACTGAAATGGCAAAAAGAGAAAACGTTTTGATTTACCGTATTACTTTAATTCGCACTGATTTGTAGTTTTAGTTTAGTTTAAGAGTACAGTTTTTTATGAAACCAGTATTAGATATTAGTATAAATAAGGCTCAGACGATTAAAGTTGCAGGTTGTCGTTTAGAAAAAAATCCCATGACTGTGCCACAGGTCACGTGTATCAATCCCGCAAAACTTTTTTATTTTGCAAAAGATGGAAAAAGTAAGAAAGTGGTGTGCAAACATGTACAGTACGAACTCGGTTTGCGAAACCCTCCATTGCAACTTTTCAAAAAAGTTACCTCGATAAGTGCAACTTCATATTCACTTTTAATATTCACGTTCTTCTTTTGATTATTTATTCATGCCGTTATTTTACAGCTAGTTTGTCTAAAAAATATTTCTTGCAATAACATGAATAAGAACATAAATTGCATCTGTGTTTATTTGAGTGGGTTGCGATCTCGTTACTGTTTAGGGGCGTTAAGACTATCAAATTTATTTGTCAGATTTGTTGGATAAAAAGTTTGACGGAAAATACCCATAGCGTTCACACTTATCAAACAAATCGTCAAACTCCATTCTGATTTGAATTTTAGACCACGAAGAACATAGCAATAGCAGCGCTTATTAGGGATGAAATTTTAAAAATGCAAGAAAAACAAGAGAAAGCGTGTTGGGACTAAAGAAGTACCTGAAACCATCGTAAATTCCACAAAGAAAAAATAGTCCTTCCGTGCGATGTGCACTTCTTGAAATTATTTGTGAAATGAAATTCCTTTCAAGTTTGACGAGTAGCGTTCACATTCGTCAAACCTAATGTCTGACTTGCAAAAATATCAAAAAAAATTTAAATTCATCCAACAAATTTGACAAGCCACTTGATGGACAGATCACACCAACAAATTAGCTGGACAAACTCGATGCTTGACAAACAAATTTGATAGTCTAAACTCCTCTTTTACTATAAATTCATACAGAAAATATGACAACAACCTCGGTTACTGCAACTGCCCGAATTTCTATTAGTTACGTTGATCGAGTTCGTACTGTACTTAAATAAAATAATAGAAGAATAGGTTACTTTAATGCTTGAATGTGTTTTATTTGCAAAACAGTTAACCTAAAAAAATAAAAATGCTGCCGAAAGTCACTATTCCACGCGGATGAAGTCGCGGGCACAGTTTTTTAGTAAATAAATAAGCTATTGAAGATGTTAGGAAAAAGGGACATTCTATATTTAATTACAATACAAAAACAGTGATGCAAGCCACTTCAAAATTAATAGAAAAAAAACTATGTAATTAAAGTAAGTGTGGGTGGGGTGACCCTCAATTTATGAACATTACGTTAGTACAAAACAAAAAAAAAATACTTTTTTTAAGCGAATCTAGAAATTTTTTCAATTGAACAGATGAAATGAAAGAAAGAAAAGAAAAAAAACAGTGTATGTACTTTCATAGCTAGAATTGGAAAAAAAAGAAACAACGTTAGTTGAACAAAATCAAAATACAGACTTTAGCCCAAATTAAATTTTAAACCAGAATATCAGAAACAAAAGATTTTATACGTAAATACCCTAAATCCAACAGCCAGACTTTCAGTTTTAATAAGAAAAAAATCAGGAGTAGTAATAGTTCTCAAGAAAAAGGGAGTTTATTAAAGAAACGAAGCGAGGAGATGGTATAGGAATTACGAAACGCACAGAATGAAGGTACAGCTAAAATATTTGAAGAGTTTCCACGTAAATTATAATTTGAAAATAGTCTAAGGTTACGGTTTCCCGACTTCATATAAAATGCTTTTAAAACTTTAAAACAATACAAGTGACGAATAGGAAGAATTTTTAGCTCTTCAAATAGTATGAAACTTGGATGATTTCTAGATTTTACTCTGAATCGCTTTTTTTTAAGAATTAACAATGGTTTTGTTTTGTTAAAATATGTATCGCTCCAGCAAACTATACCATTCTGAAGTTTAAAATGAAAAATGGTTCTCAATAGATCTGTTGAGACCATGTTTTGAAGGTTATAAAAATATCTTATTGTAGAGCGAAATACGATTTCGATGTCATTAACTAGTTTCAGTTGAGGTTGCCAACTGAGCCTACTTTCAGGAGCATTCACTTTTGTTTTCAATGCAAGACTTTCAAAATGTAATGCAAGGTTTCCACTTGCCATTTTTTAAGTAATGAATGACCTAGTTTTCTGTCATCGAGAAAAATGACAAGTCGAAATTGCAAAAATTGACAGTCATTGAACTGACGAACAGCGTCGGTCATTTTTTGGAAGTAAATTTAAATGACAAGTGGAAATTGGCTGATTGACAAACGAAATGTCACTCCATCATTCACTGACATCGATATTTTTTTTTTTTTTTGCATCGTGTTGAATCTTTTGTCAATGAAGTGACGAGTAATAACACGAGAAAACATAAATAAATAATACTATGGTATGGAAAAAATTCAAAAGGAAAAAAATCGAAGGCAGAGAAAATCAACGACGGAGTGGAGTGTTGAATCCTCCATAAAAATTGTAAGCAACGTGGAGGTGTTGTGTTTGAAAACCTTTGGAACTCCAACAGCAAGTCCTATAAGAACCGGGACATGAATAATAATTCATGGGAAAGCATCTCTCTGGCTGTTGGAGTTCCAAAGGCTGAAGCCATCTTGAGATGGAACTCTCTAATCGAGCTTGCAACACAAATAATTTTCAGTGACAATCCACCAGCAGTTCAGAAATGACAACACAAGTGGAAATAGCGCTCATTGAATTGACAAAACATTTTGTCAAAATTTCTTTATCAATGAAATGATAAAAAAAATTTTGACAGTAAATGACACAAATGGAAATGAACTGGCAATTGTATCAATTACTTACAAGATTTTGATCTGTCAAACTATGTCATTTCAGTGACATGTGGAAACCCAGCATAATGCATTTACTTTTTCTAGGAACTAACGATTAGTTTTCTCCATTTCGAGTAAGTTTCAATAAAACTATTTGTAAAAAGCACTCAGGCTCACTTACAACAGACGCAGACACAGTCGAAGCTAAAGTCAACGATAGTTTTGGTGTTTAAATTGCCATCTATGACTCTAGAAGGTTTTCGATAACTCGAAGTTTCGATTTGCAATGAACGACGCCGAAGTGTAGTGAGTGCAGTTATCACAGCGAAAAGGAGAAACACTAAATTGATAATAAGCTGCATCATCTTTAGTTAGATTAACACAATCTTAGCGAAAAAAGGTTTTGCAATACACACAAGCCAATTCATTTTTGTTTACTGTTTCTGAATTATTTTTTTTTTACTTTATTAAAAGAGAGCGGAAAAAATGTTTCAGGGGAGGAATGCAACTGGTTATTGCACTAGAGCAGGGCTTCTTAAACTTTTTTCATTCACGACCTCATTTATGATTGCGAGTTTCCTGGCGACCCCATATAAATATGAAAGAAAGATAAATAAATATTTTCTGTTGATTTATTTACTAGCTAACAATTTAAATGTACATGTGTATGAAAAGATATAGTATTAGAATTCATTTAGAAACCTACAAAAAAAATAAAAGGGAGTTCTGATCGTCTTAGCTCGCTCGAAAATATTCGAACGCAGTCGTTGAGTGGTAAGTATTAATTTTAAATTAAGTTAATGAGATGGATGTGCCTGTTTTTTATTGCATAGCAAATTAAATCTTGGTGGAATGTTTGACACTGCTGGACGTAAGACCTCTTCAACATTTTTTAGCGATGAACGATATTCGGATTTAATATGTGTTAAAGCCGAGAAAGTGACTTCACATAAATATGTGGTGTTGAACGGCAGAAGAACATTTAAAGCCATGTCAGCGATTGTAGGAAATTCAGTTCTAGATCCGATCCAAAATTCAGTCAAGGGCTTTTTTTCAAATTGTAGTTTTAAGTTTGAGTCACTCAAAAGCTCAGCAAATTCCTCTTGAGTTTAAGTGGCAGGTGATCAATCTCGCTTAAGCCAATCCAAAACGGCTATTGAATCCAAGCTACCTTTTTGAAATCAATATTTAATATAAAATATGAACGGAACTGTATTTCTAGCGCTTTTAAGTGATCTACAATAATTTTTGTAATTACTTTGATTGTTGTTGTGGCACACGACAGCGCATTTGATGTATATATTTGGATATTTGCTTGTCGAGTTGAAGGAAATATAAAAAAAAAACTTTAATTTTTTCTGAAACATTGCATTATATCGTAATGGTATTCTAAAGTATATAATAAGAGAAGTTATAATAATGATGGCAATAAATTATGAATAGAACACATGAAGACAGTATTCAAATATTCAAAATCAAAATAATATTTAAAGGAAAAGAGAGACAAAGAAACACACAATCAGTATATGCTGAAGTATTCAAAATGAAAAGATTAATTAAAAAATAAGCGAAAGTTTGCAATTCTTTCAAAAATCGACTCAATGTACATAATCCCTTTCTGAGGAGATCTAGGGTTAAAGTGTACCAAGGAAGATTTAGCATATTTTGCTTAACTTTAATTTGTGATAATTGTGATTTCTTTTTATTTCAAAAAGCTACTTTAGCAAATATTGGACATCCATATTGCATAAAAATAGCTTTGTGAATAAATATCTTGTTTTTATTTGTGACAGCAGACTTTCGATTTATAAAATGCTAAATTATCCTAATTGCAAGAACCTATTTTGAGTATCCTTTATCATTGGCTTAAAAATGGTTGAAAACTATATTGTGTTTTGAGAACTTTCCAACTAGTTCGCATGTTTCGTCGGTATGTTTTTCGAGACTTTCATTCTTTTCATTGTTTTTGATCTATTTGACTATTCTTAAAAGAAAAAAATAGTAAACTTGTTTTTGGGCATCCTTTCTTGTTTTCTATACCCCTTTGTACATGTTATTTTTCAGTCCTAATATCGCTGTGTTCAAAGATGGTCTGAATTTAAACTTAATTTCAATCCAAAAAGCCACTTAGTTTATGTGCATTTCCTTCATAATATCTTACGTTTTTTAACTATAAGAAGTCCTCATAAAATGACGAGATAAAAAACAGTTTGAAGCTAGTTAAATAACTACAAAAATTCAATGCAAGCTCTGCACATAAGAGTTAAATCATTAGAGAGTAGAAGCAAAAGGTTTTCACACCTATTTGTCATCAAACTACACCAAAAAATAGATTCAAATATAAATCATCTATCAACCACGTAATTTTTTTAACTGTCTAACATATTAAGCCAATCCCGGGACTAGTCCCTAGTTACATGTTTTACGTCTTCCAATGAGTCATGTTATTGGAAATATAAAGAATTTACAGATGTGCAGAGTTTTTTTTTAGCAAAAAGAGCTTAAGCTTGAAGAATGAAATATAATGTGTGTCATTGGTTGGGTAAGGTTGGGTGAAGGTGGATGTCGGGAAAACGAGCAACGCACTTAGACCACAAAAAAATTTAAGGAATTGTCTCTAATTTGAGCTTTCTATAAAGGCACCACCTCTTTTTTGTCACTATAGAGTCAAATCATTTCATTGAGAAAACAACAAACACGGAAAATACACCCACGCTGAAAATCCTCATAATAAGTGTGAACTAATGCAACTGAGCAAAACACCTTTTATTTGAAATATTTCTTTACAAGCATACATTAAAAACATTTATAGATTATTTATGTTGAAATTTAATATAAAACAATAAATGGCAATTTATCAGCCACAATTGTCACTTGATGTTTTTTAACAATAATAAATTTATTTTCTTGTAAATAGAGACTCTGTAGTCACTACCAAAATACATACTAATATCCTTGTATAGGACTTTTTGACAAATATACTTATATTCAATATGGATTTTTGTGATTTTGTTGTGAGTGAAAATAAGTGACTGCCATTTATCAGCCACCATTGTTATTTGATGATCTTTTAGAAAAATAATTTTGTTTTCTTGTAAATAAAGACTCTCTAGTCAGTAGCAAAATACAAACTTATGTCCTTGTTTAGGACTCTTCGAAAAATATACTTATTCAATATAAACTTTTGTGATTTTGTCGTGAGTGAAAACAAGTGACTGCCATTTATCAGCCACTATTGTCAGTTGATGCTTTTTTAGAAAAATAATTTTGTTTTCTTGTAAATAAGACTCTCTAGTCAGTAGCAAAATACGTAATCATGTCCTTGTTTAGGACTTTTTGACAAATATACTTATTCAATATAGACTTTTGTGATTTTATTGTGAATGAAAACAAGTGACTGACATTTATCAGCCACCATTGTCACTTTATTCTTTTTTAGGAAAATAACTTTATTTTTCTTGTAAACTCTTATTTTCCTTATACTCTTGAGTCACTAAAAAACTACAAAATTATGTCCTTGTTTAGGACTTTGGACCAAATATATTTACTGAATACAGACTTCTGATTTTGTTGTGAATGAAAATAAGTAACTGGCATTTATCAGCCACAATTGTTATTTGATGCTTGTTAAGAAAAATTATTTTGTTTTCTTGTAAAAAAGACTCTTGAGTCACTAGCAAAATACAAAATAATGTCCTTGTCTAGGACTTTGGACCAAATATACATATTTACTGAATTCAGCATCCTGATTTTGTTGTAAGTGAAAAAAGGTGACTGCCATTCATCAGCCACAATTGTCACTTGATGATATTTTAGAAAAATAATTTTGTTTTCTTGTAAATAGACTCTCTAGTCAGTAGCAAAATACGTACTCATGTCCTTGTTTTGGATTTTTTGACAAATATACTTATTCAATATAGACTTTTGTGATTTTATTGTGAATGAAAACAAGTGACTGACATTTATCAGCCACCATTGTCACTTTATTCTTTTTTAGGAAAATAACTTTATTTTTCTTGTAAACTCTTATTTTCCTTATACTCTTGAGTCACTAAAAAACTACAAAATTATGTCCTTGTTTAGGACTTTGGACCAAATATATTTACTGAATACAGACTTCTGATTTTGTTGTGAATGAAAATAAGTAACTGGCATTTATCAGCCACAATTGTTATTTGATGCTTTTTTAGAAAAATAATTTTGTTTTCTTGTAAAAAAGACTCTTGAGTCACTAGCAAAATACAAAATAATGTCCTTGTCTAGGACTTTGGACCAAATATACATATTTACTGAATTCAGCATCCTGATTTTGTTGTAAGTGAAAAAAGGTGACTGCCATTCATCAGCCACAATTGTCACTTGATGATATTTTAGAAAAATAATTTTGTTTTCTTGTAAATAGACTCTCTAGTCAGTAGCAAAATACGTACTCATGTCCTTGTTTTGGATTTTTTGACAAATATACTTATTCAATATAGACTTTTGTGATTTTATTGTGAATGAAAACAAGTGACTGACAATTATCAGCCACCATTGTCACTTTATTCTTTTTTAGAAAAATAAAGTTATTTTTCTAAAAAAGAATAAAGTGACAATGGTGCCTGATAAGTGTCAGTCACTTGTTTTCATTCACAATAACAATTGTAAACTCTTATTTTTCTTGTACTCTTGAGTCACTAAAAAACTACAAAATTATGTCCTTGTTTAGGACTTTGGACCAAATATATTTACTGAATACAGACTTCTGATTTTGTTGTGAATGAAAATAAGCATCTAACATTTATCAGCCACAATTGTTAATTGATGCTTGTTAAGAAAAATTATTTTGTTTTCTTGTAAATAAAGACTCTCTAGTCAATAGCAAAATACAAACTTATGTCCTTGTTTAGGACTCTTCGAAAAATATACTTATTCAATATAAACTTTTGTGATTTTGTTGTAAGTGAAAAAAGGTGACTGCTATTCATCAGCCACAATTGTCACTTGATGATCTTTTAGAAAAATAATTTTGTTTTTTTTTTTTTTTTGTAAATAAAGACTCTGTTGTCACTATCAAAATACATACTTACGTCCTTGTTTAGGACTTTTTGACAAATATACTTATTCAAAATAGACTTTTGTTATTTTTTGTTGTGAGTGAAAAAGTGTCAATTAATGATTTTTTGGAAAAATAAAAGGACTTTGTGGTCAGTAGCAAAATACATACTTATGTCCTTGCTTAGGACATAAAAATAAATATGTTTATTGAATATAGACTCTGTGATTTTGTTTTATATAAAAATATGTGACTAAAATTTATCAGACACAATTGTCACCTTATGCTTTTTTAGCAAAATAAATCAATCTATTTTTATTGTCAATAGGGATTCTGTAAAGTTACTAGAAAAACAAACAAGTTACGTCCTTGTTTAGGACTTTCAGGGCTCTAGGAAATACAATTGACTTTTTTTTTGAAACTTACAAACATTTATAAAGTTGTTAAATATGGTCTCTGTAGTTATTTGGAATAACCGTTATTGTCATAAATTTTTTCAAATAAACATTTACATTTTGTTGAGATAAGTAGATACAATCATATATATATATAGTAAATATGGAGTTATTGTATAGTTTATTGTATAACACACATTTATATTCATGTTTTAAACATCCAATAGTATGAATAGACTCATAGGCCATCCTCTTAGTTTTTTAGTTAGTTTTATATTTTTTGTCGCTGCTCTCACTGTCGTTGTCGCTAGATTCGTCTGATGATAAGAAGCCATCCAAAGTCAAGAACGATTCCATTAGATATCTACGGTCCCTGGCAGATTCAAAGAATGCATGTTGTAACAAGTCCCTTGCAGTTGGACGTTGGCTTGGGTTGACTTTCAAACATTCAGATATCATTTCTCGGAAATTGGAGCTATATCCATTGAATTCATCTTTGCACCTTGCATTTGTCTCCAAATTTGGTGGTTTTTTCTGCATTATTTGAACAATTGCTTCGTGATGTGTCAAATCCGCATAAGGTGGCTCCCCAGTAGCTAATTCGATAGCTGTTATACCAAAAGACCATATATCAGCCTCGAATCTATGTCCAGAATTTTTGCGAAGCATTTCAGGAGCCATGAAATAAGACGTTCCAATGCATCCGAAAAGGATTCTTGGCAATTTCAGGCTAGGGGTGTTATAGTCGCTTGCAAGCTTGGAACTCGACCCAAAATCGCAGATTTTTACTCTGCCGTCTAGGCCAACGACAACGTTTTTGCACTTAATGTCACGGTGTATCATGTCGTTTTCATGCAAATACATAATGCCTTTAAGTATTTCCTTTAGGATAGTCGCAATTGTAGGTTCATCGAACAATGTTTGATGGCAAAATTGTGGACTCTGTCTTTGCCTGATGATTTCCCTTAGATTTCCTCGTCGAAGCAATTCCATAACTATCCAGACTTCTTCGGAAACCGAAAATGCGGTGTAGTACTTGATGATATTCGGATTGTCACATTCGGCCATCATACGTACTTCAGCCATTACATCCGTAATACAATAACGAGATTTTCGAAGGTTTATCCTTTTTATAGCACACTTTTTGTTAAGCTGCTTACATACTGCAGACTGTACTACAGCGGTAGCTCCACAACCAATAGGTTCGCCCAACTTATAAGCATCCTCGTCGTTGGGCCAACAAATTGACTCCACAGGCGATGGTGGAAACTCCATTTTATTTTAATTATATTTGTTATAAAAATTTCAACAACCACTTTTATCACTGAATCAATTATTTTGCAGTAAGATTATTTTTACAAGCAATACCTGCTGTGACTTTTCTATTCGCGAGGTTGGCATCAACTGCCGAAACCCGAAAAAATTTCCCCTCAACTGTTGCAAATAGCATAATCACAATAACAAAGTAAGTAGTTCTTTAGAAAAATCGGTAGTTCTCTTCGCTGTTTTGGGTCCAGGAATGAGGAGGAATTATGAATGAAGAAAAAAAACAACGCATTTCACCAGAAAACACTTGCATACAAAAAGCAATAGGTGTTTTTTTTAAAGCTAACCAATTAGCGTGCGCTTTAGAACGGTTTCCCACCCAAAAGATTTTTAAAGGACAGATAGATAATTGAATGGATAACGTATCTGTATCTACCCATTCCGTTCGCCTCTGCAATGGATCACTATGCAGTGTGTCTTTTTTTAAGCAACCTGTTGCAGAAATGAGTTGTGAGAGGAATTATACGTAAATGTTAACGCCAACAACCCCGAAGGAACGGAATCCCAATTTCAGAGAACTGACTGTGTTATCCTAATAAAGAAGAAAAAAAACATCATTTCCTCTCACATTGTGAAGGTGCGTTTATTACGCGTGATAGTTAATTCAATAGTTAATTAATTCTTCATCATATTTTATGTTTTTTGATTTTGTGACATATGACATAAAAAACCGCACAAATTTGGAAGCAATTGGAAGTTTTACGGTGCTAATTAATTTATTCTTTGTTCAGGTCTTGAAAATTTTGCACATACTTACATAAAATTTAACCCACCTACATAAGAAGTGAATAAAAACAGAAATGCGGGAATCCTACTTATGCATGGAAACAAAAGGTAGCAGGAGAAACGGTTGCTATAGGATTCCGTACAGAGAGTGCAGTGGATACAATGAAAAGCTTCGCCAGAATTTCTCCATTCCTTTCTACATCCAAGACTCAAGTGGTTATCGGCAAGCTCTGTATTGAAATATAACATCTTGTGCCGTTTATAAGGAATCCAATTTCCACTCATTTGCTTCCAATTGTGAAGACTTATTAGTGGGCATCATTTCTTTGAATGTCTTACTCAAAATAATAAAAGGATAAAGCTTTTGATTCGCTAACAATAATAATCTACTTTGTAAACTCGATACCGCCTAAGCGAAGAAAAAGTCTTGACCAGGTGACGCACCAACATCCTGCATACCCTGAAAACATTTATTTATGAGGGACATCACATTTTGGGGGTTGATTATATTTCGTATGTATATTGATATACATCCGCAAGGATTGAATTGAGAAAAAGGAGACGACATAAACACTTAGTTGGATTCCCCGCGGCAACAAGTTAAAAGATTCGACGTCAGATGCAACACCTCATGGCATTTATCGCCTCCTCTTAAACCCCCAATCACACCTACTATAAGAACATTCATAAATCAAAACACCGGAGGAAAAACTAATATGATTCCTTAAACCAACAGACTACCAAACAAGTAAATGCTTGTATTGTAACAGACTACCAAACAAGTAAATGCTTGTATGTGTGTGTGGAGAAAAGAAATTATTCATTCGAATTGTTTAGTCAGGAGAGCTACTGTAACAAAAGGTGAGTCCTCACAATATTATCTTACTTGGTACTAGGAAAAATGTTAGTTTTTTTTAGACAGTCAAACATATCAAAGGTGGTTTTCCTGAGTTGACAGAGAAACCGGGTGAATGATCAATTTTAAGCACTAGTTAGTAAGAAATAAAAGCGATTCTTACAAAGTGTCACTTAAAAAACTCAGTTCAAATGACTCCCAGTGGAAACAAAGATATTACAAGAAAAAAACGGCCCTAATTTCAAGCAAATAACACAGAGGACACAGATATCGAGAGTGATGGAAGAAAATTCTGCCAAGCAACTGATCCAAACCAAGTTAGTTAAGAACAACGTCAAAGTTAATCGATAAAGGGGGGCCAATTATCTTCAAAGCAGCTGCTTAACGATGTTCCGAAACACAACAGTTTAATGAGGATGAACAGCCAAACGATTTTCTTGGTTTTCATTACCTACCACCCTACATTTTAAAGGCACACGATGTTATAACCGAAAAAAGACGAGAATGGAGCCACAAAAATGTCGGAACGATAACAAACGACCGCCAAAAGCAGTCGTCGCTTACAGTAACAAATCTTTCCAAGGACATGAAAAGCAAAGAGATGCTTCTTAAAAACTTTAATGCAGAGGTGCCCTTATCGCTTTCCACAGCAAATTCGATTCTTTTTTCGCTTAAGACTCCATTTCCATTTCCTTATCAGTCTCTCTTCATCATGTGTTTCTACATCCTTCCTGGCTTAGCAAGAGACTCGTACGAGCTGGCTGTAGATGCTTGATATGTCTGAAGGACATTATAATATTTCGAGACTTCAATCTTTAATAACTTGAATGGAAGATTTTGAAGGATCTAATTATCATCACTCCCGTTTCGATAGCATGTGTTTTCGTTGATGGCCTTACTAACTCTGGATTTTCCCAACCAGGTGGTACTAAAAATTACATGGGCTATCAACTCATCTGTCTCAGAAAGTTCATTCCCATTATCTGCCATTGACAATTTTCGCCCGTCTCTCACTCCATCCTTTTTAATAACCTTACCCTACTTTTTCTTCTTCCAGGACTAACTTCAAGCAAATGAATGAACACCTCATCCATACCTCTTCCAATAAATGAAGTAACCAGCTTGTTTTACGAGAAAGTGCAGCACTGCATAAATCATCTCGTTACTCTTTCGCATGATAGAACCTATTCAACATCACCTTCTTGGTACAATCATAAACTATACGAGCTGCGAAACAAGATTAATAAAACGTTGGAATAAAACGTCTTCGTTCTTCCGTTCAGTTTACGACAACTCTATCTACCTTGGAGTATTTTATAAATTTTGCAACCTCATGAAACACTATACAATGACTTTACATCCAAGCAAATCTAATCTTGGAGCCTTAATGTTTTTTGGATTTATCGACTATAAAAAGGAAAATAATGGACCCTCTCTCCCTCTTTTCATTGCAAAAGTCAATCATCCAAGAAGCCATCAACAATCGCTAACTTTTAAACTTATAACTTCAAATTGTCTTTTACTCAAAAAACCTCGGATCTAACCCTACCATACTTTTCATATCTCTCACTTTTCTCTACAGGCACTTCTAAACTAGTCAACGGTTCTGAATGTCCTCCTTACACTCAAAGAAGAGTATAATCCAGGTCCAGACGACATTCCTTCCATATTACTTACAAGATGTTGCCTCAGTGTGGGCCTTTTTTATTTATGTATATAAAAGAAGAGGCTAATGCTAATAATGTACTACCAAAGAAGCAGCCTTCCCTTTTTGTGGTGCAATCGATGAAAATAAGATGGTTATAATATCACATATAAATTCAACGGCAGCGGTGCCGGCGGTGTCCAGATGAAGCTAGGAGGCTGAAAAAAGATGTTCAGAGCGAAATTCGAACACACACATCCGGCCTAATCTAGCAAGCAGCATGGATATAGTAAAAGAAGGTCTGACATCACTAATCTAATAGAGTTAGTATCTTTCTCACTGTCTTCGATAGAAAAAGGAAAGGAAATAGACTTCACTACCATGACTTCAGCAAGGCTTTCGACAAGCTTTCCTTCTTCGGCTTCAGTCTTATCCTACTAAAATTGATCTCTTCATATCTAGATAACCGCTTTACATGGTCCGTTCTAGTTTCATTTTCCTTTTATGGCGAACTCCGCTGCAGCTCTAGGTTCCCATCTCGGACACCTCGTTTTCATGACAATGATAAATTACTGATGTTGAGAAGAAAATCCAATATTATTCTATCTCCCTTATGCTGATAACTCAAAATTTTTCAACGTTATCTCCTCTAATCGAGATTTACAACAAAAAACCAAATCATGCGTCAGCTGGAGCAGTAAAAATTTTCTTGAATTTTATTTTGCCAAAAGCGGGGCAACAACTTCTCCCGCCAGATTGTATCATCTTCAGAACCTTCCCATGAACCGTGTGCAGCTTATACGTGATTAAGGTGTGCTCTGTGAAATAGTTTGGTACTTCGCAGAAAAGCAAGTTGCAGTATTCATCATTGAGACCGTGTGACGTTGGTGGTAAATTCAATCCAGTAGTGTTTCTCTCTAAGTTTTGACTGTACAGTTCATGCCGAGCAAGCAAACTTATTTCGAAAGAAAAACAATCGACAGTGACGCTTCATAAAAGAGATCCAACCATTCCTTAGCCCGGAAGGTTTTTTCCTAATAATGGCTTCTGATAAGATTTTGGGGGTAATCTGCCATTTGGAAGAGATAAGGTTCTTCTTATATACGAGCAAAGTGTTAAATGAATGCATAATATCTCAAGAGAATAGGTGCCGAAGAAGGACAGATTTGCTGGAACGAGTAGGAATTCAAAAGACACCACTATAAATACAAGAGGAGTAAAGCAGCTAGTTCTTTGTAATTCTTTTGGATTTAGGTTGTTGAATGGCGTTACAGACTCGGATGAACTAGGAGAGTTTACTTTCATAGGACCACAAGGATCTCCAGCCATAGATTACTGCATGGTTTGAGGCAACTGGATTACAGTGGTAGCCGATGCTGAGTGTTCCATATTCCGACCACATGCCAATAACTGTTGACTTTGGAACAGATATCGTTGAGGAGCGATTGACTGATTTAAGTTTTCCTCCAAGACTGAAATGGCACAACAACAAGGGTGTAGAATGCATAACCAATCTGGAAGCAAACATTTTAACAGATAAGTCAATTTGGCCTAGATGAAGTTGAAAATGCAATTAAGGCATCATATCCTCCTCGTAATGATACTAAAGACTTTAGACAATAGGAAAAATGGCAAAAAATCATTTGGGTGGTTAAAAGTCTTTAGAAAATATACCGGAAAATACTTACAAAAGATGTACATTGAAGCAAACTGTGTGTATAAACGAATATCCAAAGACAAAAAAATTAACTTTTTGCAAAAAGAAGCTCTCAAGCTAATTAACTAACTTACTAATGGCAAAGATTCTGAGGAATTTTGGAAAGGAGTGAACCTTTCAAATGGCAAAAAACTACAAATAAGCAAAAAATTAAACTTGGATTTATTGCATGACTACTTCAAACAACTTCTCAAACCTGAAAACCTAGCACCGATTCACTTCGCAAAGCCTAAATATCAGAACAAAATTTTGGAATAAACTCAAAGACGGGATGGAATACCAACAGAATTCGTAAAATACGGTACAGAAATGTTAATAGACAAACTTATAACGGTTTATAATACTATTTTGGAGATAGGTGAATCTCCAGTGAAGTTCAAAAAATGCATTGTTTTTCGTAAACATAAGAAGGGTAATATAACAGTCAAGCAATTATCGTGGAGTCTCTTTTCTTAATGGATTTTTTTTTAAGTATTTACCACAATTTTGAATGAGCTTCTGACGACTTGGATACAAAACAGAAAGCTATACTCGAGGAATTTCAAGCAGGATTTAGAAGGGGTTATTCGACTACGGACAATATCTTTATCCTACAAAGCATTGCCAGCAACTTGATCGACCAAAAGAACAAATTGTATGCTTTTTTTGTCGACTTTAAAGCAGCCTTTGGTACAGTGGATCGTAGAGCATTATTCTACAAACTCTACAACGTTGGAATGACAGAAAAATTTTGAAAAGTGCTGGAAAACATTTACAATCAGCTATTTGCAACGGATCAGAAACTTCGGAATGAATCGTGACACAAATGGGAGTTAAGCAGAAATGCAGTCTTAGCCCAAGCCTTTTTAATTTGTTCATAAATGATTTTGTAGACTTCCTTCCAGGTGGAATCGAAATTTCAGGCATGAATATCAAAGCGCTTTTATTTGCCGACGATGTAATAATGTTTCCCTACTCACCCCAAACATTGCAATTGATGATAAACCGTCTGCAATCATATTGCCAACTATGGAATTTAAGGGTAAACTTGTCCAAATCTAATGTGACCCGGACTCCGAAGAACTCAAAATGGTACTTCAATAGAAGTCGTGAAAACTTATAAATATCTTGGAGTGCATTTCAATGATTTCTGCAGAAGCTGCATGGACGAGGAGGAGGAAGAAACTGTTCAAATCCTTCTTTGCTCATGCCCTGCAGTACCATAGAAGGAAAACTCATCTCGGTGAATTCTTCTTCGATGATACTAGCGACTTTACTTACATAGACCCTAAAAATCTTTCGAAATACATTAAAAGTTCCGCGTGGTTCGACTAGCAGCTGATTAACCGGCTAGTCCCGTAATGGAAGATTAATAAGTGATCAACTCGTTAATCTTACATCGGGTTTCTGAGATCAGTAGGTGATTAACTTGCCGATCTCTGTGGTATCACAATGGGCCCTTGTGTCAGGCAATGTACTCATTGGCTGACAGCCACTTCCACTTAACCTAACCTACTATTTCTAACAGTCCAAGTATGAAACCTCACCTTAAAAATAAACTCCACATAGCGAAAAGTGCTATCAACGCTACATGGAAGAAATGTTTTCCAAATCAATATCGTATAGTGTGAAATACAAAGTTTTTGTTGCGGTTGCGGAATCAATATTGTTGTATGCTTCACAGTGGTGTGAGGGGGACAAAAGTATGAAACGGTTGAAAAATTAAAGATAGTTCATTAAAAACTGCTTTCGCCTACCCAAAACCAGCCCCTATATGATCAATATTGAGACAGGACTTTCACCTCTATTCACAAAATCCCTGAAATATCATGTATAATACATTGATATGCCAGACGAAAGGCTTACCCAAAATTTAAGCTTTGAATGCAAAAAGGGAAAAGAAAGTCTGGTTCCAAAGTTGGAACAAATTATAGGAGGTACTGCCAAATCAACTTAGGATTTCTTGAAGAAAATGCAAACTACCTTGAAAGAAGATCTGTTAAATCTTGTGTTAAAGGTGGATGAACAATACAGAGCAGATTGTATGTACCAAGCTTCATCCTCCGTATATAGATCTATTTACAGCCGTCTTAATTATATTCTATGCTAACAGAACTACACTTCAAAGTCACCTAATATCAACAATTTTCAAAATGCGAAGAGAGTTACTTGAATTGAACTACATATATTCCACATGGGGATGATCTACCCATCTTCTGCAGCTTATGCAACTTAAAAGAACGGGAGGATATCATCCATTTTATCGGTAAATGCCCAATTTTAAGCTAAATAAGGAGAGTTTTTTTCAACAGCAGCTATAAATCGGAGGAAGATGCACTCACAATTCTCAACTGCGAAACTAATTACACAGAACTATACTAATTACACAGAATTATACTAGTTACACAGAATTATACGGAATCAAATAATAAACGAAGCCTTTTAAATAGAAAAAAGAAAAAAAATCTACAATAGGTATAGAAATTCTTGGATGTACTTGTTTTCCAATTAAATAAGCCTCAGGAATTACTGTAACATGAGCACATCATAGTTTAATAAGTGGAAATCATTCTCAAACTGCTCAAGGTTTATTTTTTACAGTATTATTAGGAATTTATTTTTCTATTTTACAAGCTTATGAATATGGTGAAGCTCATTTTAGAATTGCAGATGCCGTTTATGGATCAACTTTTTTTATAGCAACAGGATTTCATGGACTTCATGTATTAATTGGAACTTCATTTTTATTAGTATGTTTAATTCGTCATTTAAATAATCATTTTTCAAAAAACCATCATTTTGGATTTGAAGCTGCTTGGCCACGCTCTACTACATATACGCTATACTATTCTGAAATTATAAATCAAATTATTTATCTATCTATCTATCTATCTAATATCTCAAGAAAATTGTGTTAAAATTTCAAGTTGACCAAAGTAAAATTTTCAGCATCTATTGCTCCATGCCGGGTTCAATACCTGGGCGGCCGCCCGTCGGTCGTCAGAAACTGTTAAACCTTGCCTCCCTAACAGCGTTCCACCCCTACTACAGTTGTAGCGTTTTTGCTACATCCCTCTTCTTAAAAATTTTCCATTTGATTGCGAAAAAATGCAGTTATTTTAAACGATGAATATAGGTTATTCGTGGGGTCTAAGGAACGCTTGCCCGAATAATTGATGAAGATGTTGTTAAATTTTGGATAAATTTAAAAAAGCCAAAAATTTACAGGGAAAGCCCATTTAACAATTTATGCAGCTATATGCTAACGCTATGCAGTTGGCCTCATAGCAGTGCGAGGTGCGACAGCAGAACGATGTTTTTCAAGACGATTTGAGAAAGAATTTGAATACTTCGACTGTTGTAGCGATATTGTCGTCAAAGGAACTTTTAAGAGATGTAAAAGGATTTTATGATCCACCCGCTTCATTAGTTAGCTTCACGCACCTATTCAACCTATTGAACTAAATGTTTACGTTGTGTTAGTTTTTTCATAATGTTTACTTTGGTGAAATAAAATTTTAAGTTTTCGTTGACATGTTTATTTAATTTAACAAGAGGAATGTCGTTTTTAACTAATGCACATAGATTCTAATACATTTTAACGCCGTGACGCTAACCCGAACATCTCTCCTTTAATAACCTCCATCCCCTAGAAGTCCGAAGATATGTGCTTGACGGGTTGGGTTCGAAATCCCATTTTTATATTCCCGCTCATAAGAATCCCGGTTTTGAAATCCTTTCCGTTTTTAGAAATCCCACTTTTTAAAATACCGCCTTTGCAATCAAAACTAGTTGTTTTATTTAAAAAAAAATCGCACGATTTTTTAAAATAAAACAACTAGTTTTGATTGCAAAGGCGGGATAAGAAAATCAAAATAAAAGAAGCCACAAGTGATTTTTTGGAATACATTTATTGTAGCGTTAAGAAAATAACAAAAATTCAAATTATCAAAATAGATTGCAGGCATATCAAATGGTACACTAAAAAAAAGAACATAGGAAAGGAATTGATAAATCATCAACAATATTTCTTATAATTTTATGTGTAATTGTATGCTATGAGCAATGCGACGTAAAACACCTGTTTTACTCATTTCTTGTCTATTTTTTCGTAGTTTGTAGAATATTAAAATGGATAATGAGGATTTTCAAATAAAATGAAATTTTGAAAGTAAATGAATCGCTTACCAACGGAATTTTTCCAACCCGTTGGAAGGAATCAATGATTGTACCTGTTGAAAAAGTGGTAGGATCAAGTAATTGTGAGTATTTTCGCCCCATTAACATGTTGCCGATGTTTGAAAAAATCCTGGAACGTGTAGTGAGTGATCAAATTACAGCATATGTCGAGAACAACAGAATTTTAAATATAGAGCAGTCTGGTTTTCGTAGTGGTCACTCTTGTGAAACTAAATTACATCACTAACGAATGGCGAAAAGACATTGACCAAGTTAAAGGAGTGATAGCAGTTTTTCTTAGACTTTAAAAGAGCGTTCGAAACAATTGATCGAAACATTTTAATAGATAAACTCAAGCTTTATGGCATACGTGACACAGAATACAAATGGTTTCATTCGTACCTAAATGGCAGATACCAAAGAACAAAATTCGGAGATGAGGCCTCAGACTCAATAAAGGTAAAATTAGGCGTCCCACAGGGTTCACTCTTGGGTTGTTTTCCTTTTCTTGCTCTATATAAATGATGCTTAAAGATATGCCCACCAAATGCGATATTGAAAAAATCGGCACAGAGATAAACATACTGCAACAAAATAATCTCTCGCTGCAAAGTAAGCTGGAGAAAATGGAGTCACGGTGTGTTGCTCTTGAACGTCAAGTCGAATTCTTGTCAATGAGGGCAAACGAAAAAAACGTTGTTATGCATTTCCCAGCCCAAACAGGTGTTCCGGCAGCGGAAAAAGCTAAATCACTGTGTCTTGATTTACTCCAAACGCAAAATCAAGGAGCAATATTAGGAACACGTTTGATACGGTCGCGCAACACAAACACCGAAAGTGTGATTGTAGAATTGCAAAACAAGGATGATGTAGGTCGAATCCTCCAAAACACGACGAGGTTCAGAGGCACTGGAATATCACTTCACAGAGACTATCCCGCCGCGGCAAGAGAAAGAAGAAGAAAATCAAAACTCAAGTCACTGCCAAAAACCACAATATTAAAACATTCATTCGGGGAAACGCCATCAAAATTGAAGGAAAAACATTTTACTTCAACTCCAGTAATGTTTTGACATGTGATGAAGAAGGAGGATTGACGTTTTTACAACAACTGATCGATGACAGCAATGAAGTGACAGCAGTTGAAAACCACTTATGCGGCTCTCAAACTGCTAGCAGAGCAGAGCTGCCAAATTGTATTTAATAGAAATGCCGTCAGCCATATTTTCAATAGAAATCATAATACTAAATTATATAATATTCCATTTAAAATTATTTCTTATAATATAGCAGGTTTAGGAAATAAGTTGATTTTTAATACCTTATTACAAAAAATTAGAGATAGTGATATTTTTTTATTATTCGAAACTTTTATTGAACAAAACACGTCACATTATGAAACGTACTTTCAAGAATTTTCGCTGAAGTGGATACCCGCAACAAGAACACATACACGCGGAAGAGCAAGCGGTGGATGCTTATTCGGATTGAAAAAAACGTTAAATAAATTAATAAGATGCAGCTTTATAAATGAAATGAACAGAACTATTGTTGAAATGACTTGTTCGAATGAGAAATTGTTTATAGTTCCTGTTTATATTAACTGTAATAAATGGATGGATGACTTTGCTGGTTTCCAGAACTTTCTCCTTGAATTCCACCAAGAAAATATTATGGTTATTGGAGACTGTAATGCAAGGGTAGGAAACTCTCAGTTACTTCAAATGAATCCAGAATGTGCCCCCGACAATGTTAGCATTACGAGATCAACAAGAGACACAAAAATTGACGCTAACGGGAGAAAATTTATTGAAATGTGCGAAACGACTGGTCTTACATTGAATGGAAGAACTAGAAGTGACCCAGATGGACATTTTACTTTTATAAGAGGAACATCATGTTCTATTATTGATTTTTGTCTCGTTCGTGGTAGATGGATTCAGTACGCTGAAGACTTAAAAGTTGAAGAGATGGTGTACTCGGATCACTTACCACTGCTCGTCAACTGCATGATTTGTAATGAAGAACCATCTAGCAATATCTCGAATATGAAGTTGCTACCAAAACTTAAATGGAGAAACACGCATATGGAACGATATCAAAACAATCTCGACAGACTGTTGACATCCGTTCGTGGCAATGAGATGAACTCACTACGCAACACAGATATCCTGATATCTTGCATAACACAGGCAGCTCAGTCCTTTCAATATGCTCAAAATCGGAAATGGAGAGAGCCATGGTTTGATAGAGACTGCGAAACAGCAAGGAAAAGATCTTTTGGGTTACTAAGACTGCTTAGAGCAAAAAACTCTAACCTAGCAAAAAACATGTACCAAGACGCTAATAAGGCTTTCAAAATTATTTGCAGCGAAAAACAAAACAGGTACTCGCTTGACTTAATGCGCAAATTATCTCAAGTAAATGACAGCAGAACCTTCTGGAAATTAGCTCGCTCTCTCAATGGCATACCCTTTGTCCAAAACAGTAAAATCGACATAAACATCTTAGCAGAGCACTTCAAAAGTTTACTAAACACTCCGATAAACTCCAATCAGTTGATGCTCTATGTTTCACCGCATCTGGAAATCGAAAATCTTGATCAGGCTTTCACCGTTCAAGAAGTCATGGACGCAATAGACCGATGCAACCTCAACAAAGCTCCAGGAGAAGACCGTGTGCCGTATGAGTTTTTCAAATATGCCACGGTGAACTTTATCAGAAAAGTTACAGATGCTTTCAATTACATATTTGATAAAGGAGAAGTACCAGAAAGCTTTCAAAAAAATATCATCCTTCCGATCTTCAAAAAGGGCGATGTCGAAGACCCAAACAACTACCGAGGAATTTCGTTTTTGAACTCTGTTATGAAAATATTCACTGGAGTACTCCTGCACAGACTCACAAACTGGGTAGAAAATAATGATTTACTGAGCGAGTTCCAAGCGGGTTTTAGGAAAGGATACTCAACTGTTGACAATATTTTTTCACTAACATGCATCGGTAAATCTTATTTGGATAAGCGAAAGAAATTATATGCTTTTTTCGTCGACTTCAAAGCGGCATTTGACTCAATCAACAGGGAAGCACTGTTCTACAAGCTCAGTTGCTTAGGAATATCCTCCAAAATGCTAAAAGCAATAAAATGCCTTTACCAAAACAACATGACGGCGGTATGGGATGGGAACGAAGGGTCTACTTGGTTTAAAACAACGTCTGGAGTTAGGCAAGGCTGTCTATTAAGTCCGCTTTTGTTTTCTCTGTTCCTAGATGATTTGACATCAGTTCTACCAGGTGGTATCAATATTGCCGGCACCAATGTGAAGGCTTTGATGTATGCTGACGATATCGTCATATTAGCAGAATCTGCAGAAATGTTACAAATGATGATCAACAAGCTTCAATCTTACTTACAAATCAAAAGTTATGATTTTCCGAAATGGAACAGGCAGATACGCAATAAATGAGAAGTGGAAGTGGGAACATGAGGACCTGGAGGTTGTAAAAGAATACAAGTACCTTGGAGTCATCTTAACACCGCAGCTGTCGTTTAAAAAACACCTGAGCGCTAAACTGATAGAATCAAAAAAGGCCATAAATTGCAGTTGGAAGGGTGTACTTGGTAAAAAATATGTAGCTCCGAGTGCCAAATATAAACTTTTCGAAGCCGTAATGAGGTCGATAATGTGTTATGCTTGCCAGGTTTGGGGGTTCCTCCAATACGAAGAAGTAGAAAAGTTGTTGAGGTTCTTTATAAAAAAAATGTTCTGGCTCCCGGAAAACACGCCTACTTATATGTTACATCTGGAGACTGGTGTTTCGCCGTTGTATATATTTTCACTCAAGTTGCACCTCAATTATATTTTAAAAGTTACTGAACTTCCCCCTCATCGTCTTCCTGGAACTATTGCAAGGCATCTACTCAACCATAAATCTCAGTTCTTTACTGAGTGGTCAACTTGGGAGCGGACTCACAATGTACAGTTACTGGAAACCGGGACGGAGACTTGGAAACGTAGCTTTGATGTGCTGCTAGCTAAGATTGAACAGGACAGCTTCTCTAAATTTACGGTTTTGGCGAACCGGAGCGAGACTCGAAGTATGTACAAGTGCCTACAACACAACCTTGGATCAAACAATTATTTTGATGATTGCTACAAACTAGAGACTATTTCAATTGTAATCAAAACGAGAGGAGAGTTACTGCACCTTAATTATCACCCATATAGCTCAGAGGAAAACACGGACTGTACTCTCTGTAACCATCGAGTTAGAGAAGATGTATTCCACTTCATAGGAACGTGCCCAATTCTTGCTGCAATTAGAAGACAACACTGGGGAAAAAATATATTAACTATAGATGAGGCCAAGGAAATCCTAAATGGATCGGATTGGAACATTTTAAGCAGCTACGTAAAAACAGCGCTGAGATACCGCTACCAAATCCTGAATGAAGCATTTTAATCCTATTTCTGTATAACAACCAATCAAAACAACTCCTTACCTTAGATTATGAACGAATCAAAGACTTATTTGCCTATTTATCAATTCAATTTAAAAATAGCTTGAAAATGTTAAAAAGCTACATAATGTTGCACTAGTGATTTATTTGTTTAGATTATACTCTTTTTTTCTGGCTGACGGCAAAAGCCATGCCATAATTGTGAAATTGTAAAAAAACTAAAAACCTTTAATTTTGTTAAATAAAATCACACACTACTACTACTACTACTATAAATGATGCTAAAAGTGTTCGTAATCATTGTAAAATAGTTTTGTTCGCGGATAATACATTATTATACATTTCGGGAAAAGATTTAAATGACATGTGCTTAAAAATGGACTTGGATCTAGAAAATATCAAAATGTGGTGAAAAGCAAACAAACTTTGCTTAAATGTTAGTAAAACTAAATGTATGAAGATTAAATTTCGTGACCCTGTGACAGTGTTTATAAATGGTTGTCAAATAGAGTGTGTTCAGAGCATTGAATATCTGGGAGTGATATTAGATAGTGAACTTAATTTTAAAGACCATGCAAAACATTTATGCACAAAAAATTGCGAAAAAAAGTGGGGTTCTTTTGGCGTTTAAGACCTGTTTTATCAATGCAAAATGCCATCATGTTACATAACGCAATAGTTTTACCACATTTTTTGTACTGCTCTACGATTTTGTTTGGGTGTCATAACTACATAAGACAGCGTATGCAGGTATTGCAAAACAAGGTAATGAGAACTGTACTTAAGTGCAATAGATATACACCAGTAAGACAAGTGTTAGATGCGTTAAAATGGATGAACATCGAGCAAAAAATAACATTCAATCCAATGGTATTTATATTTAAAATGAAAAATGCATTGCTGCCACCATACTTTGAAGGCAGTATTACAACAGTAGCAGATTTGCAGCCGTACAACCTAAGAAAAATGGGCACGACTGGGTCGCACGAACTTGCGATTGTGTTCTAAATACGATATCAAAATCTAAAGGCTGAGTTAAAGGTTTTGGTATTAGCTCTTCATAATATATTTTGTGGTACAGGGTTGCCAACTACACATTTATTATGAAAATTGAATTAAATCACGTAAAATAATGAAAAAATTAAATTAAATATTCCAAAGGTTTAAAGCAAAAATCTAAAAACGCCATTCTTTTGCAATAGCTTATACATATGAATGATGAAAATTTAATCAAAATCGTTGGAGCAGTTTTTTCAAAAAACGGTTTTTTATTTTTCACTTTTTTTTTAAAGTGTTTTTTAAAAGTAGAGTATGCAAAGTTTTAGACCTCAATAAGAGTTGTTTTGACAAAAAATTTGAAAAAAATCAAAGTTATATTTTTGAAGTTATTTCAAAATATCAAAATTTTTTAAAAATATTTTTAAAAATTTCTACAACTAAATTTTTTTTAATATTGATATGCAGTCTTTTTGTAACAGTTTACGACTTTTCAAATCTATAGTTTCGTCAAGATCGTGTAAGCCATTAACGAGAAAGTCGGTTTTGAAAAAAACGGTACTATGGTAACCGTTTTTAGGCTTTTTCCAAATTTTTTTTTTTACATCATAAGAAAGAAAATCCAAAATTAATCCCTCACACAAAATTTTATCGAAATCGTTGGAGCCGTTTTCGAGATATATAAGTATTATCATATCGTTTGTATGGCAGGTACCGTTATTTCAAGACCTAGAGACTCAATTCCAAAAACCCCTCTGTAGACTGCTCCACAGACCCTAACTGCAAATTTTGAAGAAAATCGGTCTATTAGTTCAGGCTGTAGATCCATATACAGACAGACAGACAGACAGACAGACAGACACACAGACACACAGACAGACAGACAGAATTGTAGGACCCACTTTTTTCGTATTCTCTATCATCGTAATGTCATATTTGATTGTTATCTCAAAATTTTTTTTCTGCACGATTGCAAGACTTGCCTTATAGTACCTATAATCGCAAGTAAAAAATCAGGACCTCAGATGTATTCAGGTTTAAATTTTTACAACAGTTTACCAAGTGAATTGAAATCAGGGACAAATCTAATCTGTTTTAAACGTAAACTACAAATATTTTTAAAATCAAGAATCACTGTGGTTTAAACCTTTCTGAAGTTGGTAATTAAAGAAAAATTCATATAAAATTTGCATATCGATTGTACTAAGATAAACTTAAAATTTTAAATTTAAATTTTAAATTTAAATGCCAAGAGTATAGAAATTATGTAATTATAAAATGATGTAAATTATTTTTAAACGATTTTGAAAAAGTTCATTGAACAAATAAAGAAATATTATTATTATTATTATTTGATCGAGCGGGATTTTAGAAGTCGGGAATCGGGATTGTAAGAAAACAGTATTTTAATAGACGGCATTTTAAAACTTTTTTTTGGGATTTTTGAAAACCTGAAAACCGGGATTTTGAAAAATGTGATTTCGATACGCTCCCGTGCTCGACATCATCTTTATTTACCAGATTCTTACTGCTGACACTGACTCCTCCACTTTTTTAGACGTTATCTGTCATGCTGAGTAAATTTGAAATATTCTGTCAACCAGGAACCTACATCGAGCACAGAAGCACAAAATAACAAACAACTCTTTTCATGACGACAACAGTATCGACACTGTTTTCAAAGTAAGAGGGGAGCGATTGCACTTAAATTATAAACCAAGTCTAAATTTTGGAAATCTGTTTTTTTTTTTTAAATTTTAAAAAATATATGTGATAAGAAAGTAATTGTCTACTCACTTGAACAAATTGCACTGTCAATGCTGATTTTCCAACTCCACCGCTGCCAAGGACAACAATTTTGTATTCACGCATCTTGGTTGATTTGTTGTACGCTTTTTATAATTTGTTATTTTCCTTTTGTTGTGTTGTACTTCCTTACTTTAAATTAATTAGTAGTTTTAAGTTTTCTTATATCTAAGTATAGAAAAAAAATCTCCCTTCCGTATATAACTTTATGTAAATATTAACGTGTACATATACCGTTGTTGAAATCTATACATACGTGTAAAAATACAAAAAAAAATTAACTTAAGTTTTTGTAAATATTAATATTTGTATAATAAGCAATTTCAAATTTGTATTCTCTTTGATTAAAGACGCAAGGTAGCAAAACCTAACAACACTCGTTTTGTTGTTCTTTTTCTTTTTCTTTTTATAATTGTGATTTCTCTTAAATGCTGACTTTCCTTAGGAACGTACTTTTTTTGAATTTGAATGATAGCTTATTAGTTATCACACTTTTATAGCTTTGAAAAGATCAAATTGAACCTTTGCAGTTTCTTATATAATAACACGACTACGATGACAATGGTCCTTGGTGGTCTGATATTCGTTGAAGCTGCTGTTTAGTGACAATTTTTTTCTGCAATAAAATAATGAAACATGTTAATGGGAATGGCAATTATGTTTAAACTAATTTAATAAATAAATAAATTTGAAGAAGCAATAAAGAAGCTCGTCATGAATCAGGGCCTATAGCATTTCTACGTTAGGTTAGGTTAGGTTGACTGGGGGTGCAGCCACAAGTGACAGCACCTGACTCAGATCTCAGGGATCCATTGTGCTCCCCGGGAAAATCAGAGGATGAGGAGATGGGAGGATAGGAGAGGTAGATGGTTATTGGGGTAGGGAACTCCCACTGAACCGTTTGAAGCCCTGAGTAAATTTCAGGACGTTGCTCAATAGGAGATTAGAGATGTCGCCCAGTTCGTCGAAGAAGTATTCTCCGAGGGTTTTTTTCGAGTATTGGCCAAGCTAGGACACTCACAGAGGAAGTGGAATGATCCTTCCTCTGCCTCCTCATCTTGGCATCCTCTACATAAGTCGGATGTGCTAATGTCCATTCTCATCATGTGGGTACCCAACGAGTTGTGGCCCGTGAGAATGACAATCAACAGAGAGAGCCGAGGTCTGCTTATCTGGAGTAGAAATTCAGTTGTTTTTTTTTTTTTGGAAATATCTGGAAAGGTTTCTGGAGACTCGGCATGTTTCTAAAGATGATCACCTGTCATTGGCGGTTTTTAGAAAATTGTGTTTGATTCCGTTTTTTTCTTGTTCTAGTGGCCTTAGAACTGAGGTGTTCGTTTCGCTGGATTCGAGTGCTAACCCGATTTTAGCCAGCTTATCCGCCATTTCATAACCGATTATGTCACGATGTCCTGGAACACAGTAAACAAATAGGGCGACACAACAAATCTCGGGGAGCTTCTCGGAGGGTAACGCATGTGATGGGCCTATATTTTTTTCCCGATTCCAAACGGATAAGTGAGAAAGCACTTTTTATGGCGTTATGGTGTTAACCTATATACGCCATGGGCACTATTTACGATTACGTCGTATTATTATTTGCGTTATTTTTCATTTTAGATCTTATTCTGATTCGAAATGCAATTTTAGTAAAAAAAAAATCATGCCCTCACCACTGCAACATCAAAGTGCCAAAAAAAATACTTAATATGAAAAGAGTAAAATCTTTTCTCTAATTGAAATCTGAAAAGTGACATTTTGAAGTAAAACTTCTTTAGAATCAATGTTATCTCAAACCCGATGAAACGATACGATAAAGCGGCTTGCGGAAAGCCTTTTTCGACATAAAAGGTCTCGAAGAGTTGTTTTACGACGTTGACGTGGGAACGTGAATTCTTCAAAGCCATCCTGCACAAGCAGTTTTATTTGTTTTTAATATGTAGGGGAAGGCGGGGCATAACGGGCCCTTTAAGGTTTTTTTGATAATTTAAATATCAAAAACATGTTCATAACGTTCAAAACAATTTAATTCATTAAAGGAACTTTAAATACATTATTTAAAGAGATATAAAATATAAAAAGTGTTTTTTACTGTTTAAAATTGTATTAATCTCTTTATTTATTAGATATAAAATAAATAAACTTAAAAATTCTTCAATTTGTAATAATTTTAAATAAGTGCTTGATAAACCCATTTTGCCCCGTGTCTGGGGCATAATGGGCAAAGGTAAGGAACGGTGGGCATTCAAATGTTGTGTACAACGTGTGCAAACGTGGTTTGATTCATCATCTCCATCCTCCTCGCCAGCGCAAGAGCAATGGGCCCACTTACCGCCATCCTTCTGTTGATTCGGAATATAAATGCCCACAATAAAGGCATTCTTCATCTTCTTCGCTTTCCGAAAATTCTATTTTTCTCTTCTTTTTAATTTTTGCAGCGAGCTTTTCTCCTTTCTTTGCGCCAGGATTGAGCTTTGGAGTTTCAGCCTCAAGTTGAGCCTTGTATGGCGATTCGGTTATTACAGCCGTTTTTCCTCTGCGTTTAGAAACTCTTTTCTTTCCTGGTGCTTTCGGAATGGCAATGATTTGAGATGGTGAATAGTTTTTAAATGAAGATGTCGAAGGTTGAGCATCCATGGATTGACCATTGATTCTGGTCTGAAACAGTGAGTGAATTATTCTTTTCCACAGGCAAGATCAACGGATCGCTTGGAACGGATAGACTTGCATCTGGTTGTGGTTTTTTTTACTTCATCGCCGTAATACGAGCTCAAGGGCTTCATAAAGCTTACATCCAAGGGTTGCAGCCGATGTGTGCAATGTGGCGGGAAACAGAGCATAACCACACCATTATTCCTTGCTGTGTCAATAACTTCTATGCTTTTAACGTGGCTTGCATGTCCATCTAGGAGCAACAAAACGGGTCGCTCTTTCGTTGCTCGTGACCACTCAACAAACTTTTTAAGCCACTTCCAAAACAAGTCCTTCGTGATCCATCCATTCTGATTGCACTCAGCCCATGAATTAGGTGGTGCTCCATCCATCAACTCCACTTTCATCCTCTTACGAGGGAAAATAAACATTGGTGGTATGTACGAACCGTCAGCGCTCATGCATATCTCCACCGTAAGAAGCTGTCCTCGTTCTGAGGACGACAAAGATCCTACTTGTTTCCGTCCTTTTGTCGCCAAAACTTTTCCCAGACTCTTGGCGACCGTTGTGATCCCTGTCTCATCGACATTAAATATTCTATCAGATGAAAATCCGTGTTTTTTTATGCATCCCTCCAGCAGCTGGAAAAAATTCGTGACAGCAACACGGTTAAAACCCATTGCTCGAGCTGCAGACGTTGCTTCTGGCTTTCTCAATGCAATTGTATGGTTTCGTTTCAAGAAATTATCAGCCCAATCTTTTCCAGCCATTCGTGTCTCAATGTCGAAGTTGTTTGCTATTTTATTTTTTTCTGCCAGTTCAAATGCAAGTTGCCGAAATTCTTTCATAGAGAACCCAAACAAACGACCTTCCATATCCTTGAGATAATTGCTTAATTCTTGTTCCTGTGACACCGAGAATACGGGTTTGAAAGCGCCAGGTTTTTCTATTACAAGTGGAACTCCGGGGTTTAATTCGGCTTTTTTTAAAAATCGTTGCAATGTGCTCCGGGGAATTTCATAATTAACAGAAGCAGTTTTACAGCTCATTTTCTTTGTTCTTACAGCTTCAACAGCTCGCCGTAAATTATCTTTGTCCCATTGTTGATGATTAGTTTTTCTTTTGTAATTGCGAACCATCTAAAAAAGTGTGTTGTTTAACAGAAAACATAAAAAAATAGAAACATAAAATAACATATAAATGGGGCATAATGGGCACCCATGCCCATTATGCCTCGCCCATTATGCCCCATGTGTAATTTTTTTAATACAAATGTAGATTGTTGTTCTGTTCACTTAATTACATGAAATAACTACATTAATACAAAATAAACAAACTTACTTTGATATTAAAAGAGAAGAATTGAATTTAAAATTCACTCCACGTATAAAAACATGCACTTTACTTCACTTGATAATAACATCAATTGACCAAAAAAAGCTTTTTTTTCTCAACGAACCCCAGATGTCATTTTCAATAAAAAGGGGGTTCCCCCGTATTGCCACAGATAATTTGAAAAAGATAGAGGCAAAATCAGAGCTGCCACTTTACTCAATCGGGAAATACAAGGGGGGCCCATTATACCCCGGGGGCCCGATATGCCCCGCCTTCCCCTATACTTCTTTTAGGGAGGGAGGACAGTTCTCTTGATCACTCTTCAAGTTTATTGGCGCATTCTGCATAATTGGTGTTTCCACTGGGCTTTAAAAGCTTCAGTCCGGGGCTTGCTCCCCTCGCATAATCTTTTTACCTTGTGGTACAACTTCCGAACTTCATTCCTCTTACATTACATCTCTCAATTTCTTCATTTTCTTGAAACAAAGCTTTGCATGCTACTGTTTCGCTCTGCTCTTACTTTTTTTACGGCCTCTGATGGTCTGAAAGCCGGTTTTACGTTTGATACCCGCACTTCGGTCGAATGAATCCTTCGCAAAGTTGGATACTAGCAGTCCATATTCAGTATGTCAACGACTAAGGTGTTGTACCAAACGCCAAAACACATGCGTTAAGTAAATATACTTGCCATAATATGCGAGAAAAGCTAATAAACTAATGGTGATGTTCGGCTCTAGATATAAAGATTATTTCAACAGGGACGCTACAAAATTAGAGCGACAGGGACAGCAAACGACGCAATATTTCTTGTCGCTCTTTAAACATTTCTCTTCAGTAAGATTTGCCATTTCCCCAGTAGGAAATTTGCTCACCAGTGAAATAAAAGGATGAATTCCTCGAGGAATTCATCTGGTGCTTTCATAAAGGAAAAGGTCATCAATGAAATCACTAATGAAAAGTCATGCAATTAGAAGGCAGTCTGCAGTTCAAGTTGAATCTTTTGCGTTGTTTTCAAAAGAAAGAAAAGAAAACACGTTTCATAGCCATATCCTCTTTGACATCATAAACGCTGATCAGGTAGCGACAAAATAAAGTATGAGAAAACAACCCCTTCTTTTCTCTTTCTTTCGTTTATTGGCTTTAAAATATCTTTATTTTTGTGTCACATTATGTTGCTTCAATGGCTTGGATTTAGTTTCAATTTTGTGATCAAGCAAGACAGTTCTGCAGTTTATATGTACATATAACTCACAAATCACAATAGATGTATGAAATAAACAACAAAGGACAATGAGAATAATTCAGTTATAATAAATTCATTAGATTCTTTTTCATGGTTTTGAAATAAATTCATAATATTCTTTAATTTACATCTCAAATGAACAGGAGAAGAAAAGAAACGAACGAGAGGCCATGAAAAAGAAGATGCCATGGGTATGGTGATTTCCTTACATCTCATTCATCGAGAAAGTGTGCAGGTGCTTCTTGCCAATGACAAGCCCATGTTAAATTCAGCAAAGGATTCAGTAGGAAATTCACTAGTGCAGCTACTTTTCCCTGAGGAAAAGGCAGCATTTTCAGTACTGAATTTTTGGAAATTTCCTACTGGGTCATGATGAAAAGATATACGAGCCAACAACGAGTCCAAATTATTAAAATTTACTACCGAAATTCGGAGTCAGTGGCTTCAACTTGTGCGTTCAATTTATGGTCCTCATAATCGTGCTAGTAGATCAGCAATTGAGCGTCTAGTGAAAATTCAAATCCACAGGCACAGTGCAAAATGTTCCCGTGCCAGTGAGACAAAGAAATGCCCGTAGTGTGGAGAATATTGCTTCCGCTGAGACTTCAGTTGCAGAAAGCCCAAATGTGTCTCTCACACGTCGTTCTCAAGCGTTGGGCATCTCTGTGCAGTCATAAATAAATAAATAAATAGGGTGGCGCAGGCGCAACAGAGCGGGGAGCCCCTGGGCCTAGCGCATTTCTCACAACCATGCCTTGTGAGGGAATGGAGGGGACCTACAATTTTTCGCCGGTTCCGAACGGCTAATTGAGAATGCGCTTTTCATGGCAATGAATTTACTAACGGAGGACTTGCCAATTCCTCGCGAAAGGCGATACCCGTGGAAAAACATTTTTGCATTTTGCCTCTGCTGGGATTCGAACCTCGAACCTCTGGGTTAGCAGGTGGACATGCTAACCATTACGCCACGGGTACCACTCTGTGCAGTCGTTGTGGCTAATTTTAAGAAAAGATCTTGGCCTACATCCTTAAAGATTAAATTGACACAAGAACTGAAGCCGCTTGACCTTCAAAAGCGTCGTATGGTCGTGTTTGGGGCTGAGCAACAACTTGAATATGATTCGGATTTTCATCGAAAAATCGTCTTCAGCGATGAGGCTCATCTCTGGCTGGATGGCTTCGTCAATAAACAAAATATGTAGTATTGGTCAGGCAGCAATCGACACGTACTCCATGCGTCATCATTGCATCCCGAAAAAAATACGGTTTGGTGTGGTTTATGGGCCGGCGGCGTCATTTTGTCATACTTCTTCCGTGATGATCAAGACCGGCACCGGTGAATGGGGATCGCTACCGTTCAATGATAACCGAGTATTTTGGGCCCTAATTGGATGATATGGACTTGGAGGACATGTTGTTCCAACAGGACTGCGCGGCGCCAGAAGCTACACAACGAATGTCACTATCAATTTATTGGAAACCAAGTTTCGAGACGTTTTATATCACGAAATGGTCCAGTCGCTTAGCCGCCTCGGTCGTGGGATTTTACGCCGTTAGATTATTTCCTGTGGGGCTACTTCAAGTCTGTGGTCTATACTAACAAGCCAGCGACGGACTATTGATGAACTTCGTACGAATATCGAACGTAAAATTGCAGCAGTATCGGCCGATTTATGCTTAAAAACCGTCGAAAAGTGGGTTCAGCGTCTGTAAATCTGCAAGCGTGCCCGTGGTGGCCATGCAAAAAAGATTGAATTTTATACATAATAGCATCAAACATACTTTCACATGCATAAAGAATTTCGATAATATCCAGAACCGTTTTTGTTTTATCAAAAAAAAAAAAAAAACTTATGTAGCGCCCTTATTGAAAAACCCGTTAGGTATACCCAAAATGTTAAGTCGACGACAGGGGGGGGGGAGGCTACGAAGTATCTCACAAGAAAATAACCGAAAGCATAAAATTATATGTAATGTATTCTATCCATTCTCTCCCAGACTGAATCCAGTTCATTTTTGTGTTTGTTTCTTTATCGTGACGCATTTTCGTTTCATCGAGCTCCAAATCACAAAAGCAAGAGCTACCAATGAATTCAATCTTTGCACTAAAACGTTCCTTTCGAATACAAATCGAAATTAAATGTTAAAGCTTTGATGATAGGGAGCGTCAGGATGTGTATTGTCTACTCTGTGATAACATTTCATCCAAAAATATAATACACAAGAAAACAGCACATGTGATTTAATTTTTATTTTTTGTTTTTGTTAAAGTAAACTACGCCACACATCTATTTGCACAAGTAGTAAGTCTTGCCTTACACCATTCTGTACACACATGGGGAAACACAATGCATAAGTTTTAACGCTGTCCCTCCCTACACACCAAGCCAAAGTGCAAAAAAACGAAGTTCACTTTTGCAATCACTCCAGCCAGCACCCAGCACCAGCACATTTTTATTACTTTCAATCATCATTGCTTTACCATTCAAGTATCTATGTTGTACATATTTGATCAAATCAACATGTGAAGCAACAGATTCTCTAGAGAACATAAACAAGTAAATATGCTAGTGAACGTATTTTTTTATAGAGACCATAACTTTTGTCTTTTGCATAACTAACCAAATCATGACTTAATGAGTGTGCGAATAAAAATGAATTAAAAATGCAGCACCTGGTGGATACAAATATTGTGTTGTATCGACCCGCTCACACCATCATCTTCACCCCCAATTAATCATTGCATAACGTTTACGATGCTGACAACAGGAAATAGTCTTAAACACACCAGTTACTGACCTACTTACAATGACACTATGAGCTGGTTAAGGGTGTGGATGGAGTTTCTTAAATCTTAAAATAATGCTCATGAGATCTGAGCTGCGAAATACCTTATGCATCTCATGAACCTACAATTTTATAACCATTTCGAACCGCTAAATGAAAAGAAGCTTATCCAACATTTTGTGTGCAAACGGATATTTAGCCCGTGTGAAAACATTTTCTTTATGTTTCTGAGATTCTACCCTCAAACTCACACGTAACAGAAAAACATGCAAAACATTACGCCACGGTCACCACAGAAAGGGTCTTTTTTAAGAGGTTAACTATTTCTCCAACTTTTCTACTTCAAGGTAGTGATACCCGTGAGGTAGGTCGCGTGGACCTTATGTTGTTTTCATAATTTCGTTTTCCAAAATTTTTTTTACTCGTTTAACCGAGAGACGCCCCGGGCGTAACCGGGTTTATATAACGGGGGGGGGGGGGGGGGATGTGCATGAAATAACCATTATATTATATGAAAAATATGGAAACAATAGAAGGATCATTTGATTACATATGTACAACAGAGTCAAGCTTCTGTTTTTCTTTTTAAATATATCCACTACTTCATTTGCGTCAATATTAGGCGTGTTTTTTTCACAGCACTGTTATATACATAACATCATTTTACACGCAAAGCAAAAACAACATCCCCGACAACCGATGTTATGGATAAAAGGATGGTTAAGATTTGGTCGGGGATAGAGTTTTGACGTTTAGTCGAGTCTCGAATGAGTTTTTCGACTTTTCATTTCTTAATGTTGGTGCGTCTAGAGACTTTCATGTATCTCGAACAAAAGCAAAATGGGTGTCAGAAGGTCTGTTCACAAATGTTGAACTGAATAAAATCCTCTGCCCACTCTTACACTCCGCAATCTTGTTGATTAAATTTTTTTTTTAGAATTTCATTGATTTCAGGGGTTAGATTTGTATATTTATATAAAGATACATAAAAGAACGTAATAGCAATTAAAAAAGGTCTGTTTTGTGATTGAAAGCACTTTTTGTATATTTTTTTATTACATTTTTCTGTGAATGTTGACATTTTTTCAAAAGTTATTGTTAAGTAATCCATAAAATTGGTTTTATTATTTTATTATTAATAATTTAATTCGTTTAAAACAAGTAACAAAATAATTTTTCCAACTCTGACATAAATCACAAGTTTCATATGAATTCAACCCCAGCGTGTAAACAGAGTCAAGAGAAATTCTTTGTTACCTTTGTGAACGGACCTATTTTTGACGTTTCTAAACTAACAAAAAACAGACAAAAAAAATTGTTTACCTGCATTAATTTCACTACGGAACATTTTTATTTTCCACTCTATACAATTGCTTTAGGTTTTTAACAAACAGTTTTTGCGTTTTTGTGCGAATTTGGCAAAAAAAAATCATTTGTTGCCTTTTATTGGTTTGACAACTGATCGAGAACACCAACCCACAAATAAAAAAAAAACGAAGCGTTTTTTTTTTAAGGGTGACGTGACACTGTGCCAAGCGACATTATGCCAAATGTAAAAATTTGGCACAATTGCGCTTTGCAGTGTGACACTAGGCCTAACATTGGCGTTTGGTGTAATGACACTTTGAGAAGTGGGCCAAATATCACTAGTAATATTGCTCGAGACTGTACAGTTACACACATTCGTTTGGAAGCAACGTGCGTGGTTTTTTGTCATCTGTGTTTACAGTCCTTTGCGGCATGACTAAAGGGATTATCGGCTTAATGACATCTAAAAAAAACCCCACACTTATCATTCATAGTGTGAAGGTCTGATGTATTCAAATGTTTTGTTTTGAAAAACTAGTGTTAACACATCTTTGCTGTTACTCTAGAAAACGGAAATATAGCCTACACCGGCAGCTAGTTGGAATTTGCCATACGTCAAGCCACCAAGTTTGCCATTAATCAACATGCAAAACATATCATATGCTCCGATAGCATATCGGTGCTCAAAGCTATAAACAACACCAACAACAACACTGAACTCTAATCTGAAATAAGATACCAACTAGCCGAATTCCCCAACAATATTAAACTTATTTTGACGCCTGGACACGTTGGAATTAATGGCAACGAACACGCAGACTTTGCAACCAGCTCCGTTATAAAATCTCCTGTATACAACTTCAACGTTTTCACTAAATTAGACCTGCTAAGATTTATTAAAAAAAATTGTTAAGAAAAATGTAAACCACGACTGGAACCTTTAACATCATAATTATATATAGACTTGGACATACCTCAGCCTCTCACCTACATCTCCTCAACAAAAGCAACCCTCCAATTTGTTCGTCTTGTAACAATAGATTGGACATAGTCCACATACTAGAACATTGCCTATTATTGCAACCTTTAATCAAAAATTTTTTTATTTACAAAAATCAATTTATGAAGTACTCAAAAAGTCCTAGTCTAACAAATATAATAAGTGTCTCTGAATTTATATCCAATTCCAAACAAGTTATATAATCTAACATCTTCGAGCCAATGGTCTCAGCAGCTAGGCTCCTTTATATTAATTACCATGCAATTTAAATACATAAGTTATTAATAACAATGATAAAAAAAACAATAATGTATGCCAATGGCCATACAAATTTATAATACTAATATAAGACCCTACTTTGCGTATTGCCCAACAAACTAATATCAGATATGACATACCAACTAGCCAAATTCCCCTACAATATTCAACTTATGTGGACGCCTGGGCACGTTATAGTTGGTTTCTTCAGGTATGATATATTGCCTACAGAAGTTACAAAAAAGCAATGCGAACTATTCTGTATTGTAGTATATACAGGGTGATTCGCATAAGGTGTGACAAAAAGATAGGGTGTGTAGGTTGGACCTAGACAAGCAAAAAATCGTATGGGAGGGGGGGTCCATTTTCCCCCGTTTAGGCGGGAGGGGCAATTTAAGAAAAAAATCACTAAAAATGGGGAAAAATTATTTTTAGAAAACGGTAATACCTACAGAGTCGTGCTATAGCATTTTGAAAAGCCAAAAACCTATTCTTTCATTTAAATTTTAAAATAAGTTGTTCAAATGAACAGTTTTTGAAATATTAATTTTCAAAGTCAAAATTTTGAAAAAAAAAATATAATTTTTTTTTTAAACCATTTTTTTTCAAAATTTTACATAATTAAGTAGTATTTTTTTGGCTTATTTTCAATGCTCTTATTTATTTTTGATCAAATACAAGAAACCGGATGTCAAAATAACTTGTAGTTTTTGAGAAAACCAAAAATTACAAAAACGACTTTTCTAAATTTTTTGTTTTTTTAAAGTTTTTTTTTCGTTATTGGATTCTTAAGTGAACTAACGAAATAAAGGATGAATTTTTTCTTTACTTTTTTTATTGAGAATTCCCTTAAAAATTCAATAACGAAAAAAAAACTTTAAAAAAACAAACAATTTAGAAAAGTCGTTTTTGTAATTTTTGGTTTTCTCAAAAACTACAGGTTATTTTGACATCCGGTTTTTGTGTTTGATCAAAAATAAATAAGAGCATTGAAAGTAAGCCAGAAAAATACTACTTAATTATGTAAAATTTTGAAAAAAAAATGGTTAAAAAAAAAATTATGTTTTTTTTTTCAAAATTTTGACTTTGAAAATTAATATTTCAAAAACTGTTCATTTGAACAACTTATTTTACAATTTAAATGAAAGTATAGGTTTTTGGCTTTTCAAAATGCTATAGCACGACTCTGTAGGTATAACCGTTTTCTTAAAATAATTTTTTCCCCATTTTTAGTGATTTTTTTCTTAAATTGCCCCTCCCGCCTAAACGGGGGAAAATGGACCCCCCCTCCCATACGATTTTTTATATGTATATGTACATATATTAACTCATATATATTGGGTACTGCGATCAATAATGTCGTTTTCCAAGATGAAAATCCGGAGTGAATTGGAGTGACAGATTTGACAGACAAAGTCTCCAATATCCAATTCAGCCCGAAACGTTTTCCACAATGCGGTTGGGATTGAGTTTTGGGAGTGATTTTTTCACTCCCGTTTCTGTGTAAGTGCAAGGGTGAAGGGAGTGACCACCAATACATGAATAATCTGTCATTTGACTGCTTATCAAAGCAAGTAGCAGTTTCTATTTAATTTCTGTCGGTTCCAAAAGCCTGCGGTAGTTAATAAATTTTCTTTAGAGATCATTAAATATAGTTTTAAAATTCAAGTGAACGATTTTTAGTCTTGTTTTCTGCTTTAACATGAAAGAAAAATTCTAGCAAGTTTACCACTACCAATGCAATCACTCCAAATATGTCACTTCGCTAAAAACGAATTCCAAAATAAACGCGCAGTTGAATTAATTAGCGCGAGTAAATAGATTTGTGCCTATGAGGAGGGAGGATATAAATCTATTCTTCCTTTTAGACGCTTTATAATATCGTCGTGATGGCATGTGAGGTCAGCCCCCACCAGTAGTCAGCCTTTTCGTTATAAAGTCCAGCAAAACAGGGAAGGCTTTGGCTTATTTTTTATGAATTTTTTTTCTTCTGAAAGCCTAACTGTTCTTCTGTCTTGGTTCCAAATTGTATGCCAGCAGCTGCTGGTTATTTTGTTAAAAATGCTAGTTTGCTGCAAGTTTTTGTAAGTGTCATTTGTGAGTTTTTTCCTTAAGTGAAAAATGGAAGAAGTTCTTAGGAAAAAGAGCTATAACTGGCGAAATATTGAAGGTATGTGCTTTATGTTATTTGTTTTAGGTCATTTATAGTTCATTTTCAATTTTTATTGCAAAAATAAACATAAAATGTTAAGTAATTATTTAGAAGGGGGGCGGCCTTAATGGACCAATTTTTTTTCAATGCTCCTAAGTCCAGAAACCCCCCCCCCCCCCCTCCCATCCGGCTGACTACTGAAACCAACTTTTGTTTGCTTTTTTTTATCTGAGTATGCGAAATGAATGGAAATTTTCTTCCCTTTCGATTGACAAGAAAAAAATTTAAAAAGTTAAGTTTCAGTAGTCAGCCCTCAATAAAGCTGCGGTAGAATTCGTGGCTGACTATAGAAGACGCGTCGTCTAATGTCAGCCGTTTATTTTTTTAGTATTTAGTTAACCTACAAGAATATAGGGAAGCTTATTTTACTATCCAAATTTAGAATAATTAACTATAATTAAAATGAACTTATTAATTTAAGCTTATAGCAACTTTTCAAAATTAGATAAGTTTTTCTTACAATAAGTGCCTACTTTAAATTGTAAGAGTTTTTATTGAAATTACAGCATTTTCAAAACGTCACCCTGAACTATCCCTCAGAACACCAGAGGGACTATCAAAAGGTAGGGCTGTAGGGACAGAGAAGTCTGTTAGGAAGTGGTTCCAGGATCTGAAGGGATATTTTTTATTTAGGTATACCTAGTTCTTAACTACCTACATATCTATATTTATAAAATAGCATGTATCGGATGTATGTATGTATGTCCAACTAGCCGAGCCCCTTAAGAAACCCTAGTCACATGAATATAACTAAAGTATACAATTTTGTAAAAGATCATAAACTAGATATTTAGACTTTTCATTTTTCTTATTGAATGAACATAATGTACATATATGAATATACAGGGTGATTCGCATAAGGTGTGACAAAAAGATAGGGTGTGTAGGTTGGATCTAGACAAGCAAAAAATCGTATGGGAGGGGGGGTCCATTTTCCCCGTTTAGGCGGGGGATAAATAAGAGCATTGAAAATAAGCTAGAAAAATACTACTTAATAGCGTAAAATTTGGAAGAGTGGTTTTAAGAAAAAAAATTATGTATTTTTTTCAAAATTTTGACTTTGAAAATTAATATTTCAAAAACTATTTACTTGAACTAATTAGTTTTAAATTTAAATTAATGTTTAAGTTTTTGGCTTTTCAAAATGCTATAGTTAGACTCTGTAGGTACTACCGTTATTTTTAAATATTTTTTTTCCAATTTTTAGTGACTTTTTTCTTAAATTGCCCCTCCCGCCTAAACGGGGGAAAATGGACCCCCCCCCCCCCCCCCCCCCCCTCCCATACGATTTTTTGCTTGTCTAGGTCCAACCTACACACCCTATCTTTTTGTCACACCTTATGCGAATCACCCTGTATAGTAAAAAATTTTTTTTGTTTAAGAGCCGAAGGCCATAGTAGCTTGTGCCCTTTTCAACATATTAGCACTGTAATTTTAATCACATGTTAATAAATTATAATAATAATATTTATATTCAAAATTAAGAACAACAACAAGGCACCATACCTAGTTATCTAAATACAAGATTATTCACAAGGGTCAGTGTGAGTGTTGTACAACCGTATAACTTAAGAACAGAAACTTTGAATCAACTTGCACTTAAAGGTCCCATCAATCAAAACATCTTGGAGTATTCACGGATAATATATGTTTCTTCTTTGATCCCAACGTTTCGAAGTCAAACACTGCTATCAGTTTTCCGGCAATGCAAGGAAGCCTTTGGTAAGAAACTTGTGTTACTAGTGAAATAGATGATTGTGAATTGTATTTGAATGGAATGGATGGACAAATTTAACGAATTGTCACAAGAAGTTTTTGTTATAAGTGAATTTAACGTTCATTGGATGCAGAGAAGGGAATTATATTAAAAGAACATTGAAAAAACTGTGATTAATAGTGGCTTTAAGCAGATTATACATACATACAATATCAATAAACCAACTCGAGTAACCCAAAGTTCGAAAACATTGATTGACCTTGCAATTACAAACTCGGAACGAATAACAGCTGAACCTGTTGCAAACTTATAAATTTGTGACCACGAAAGAGATTCGAAAGAAAACATTCCAATTTTTAAATTTGCTCTAATACGAGTAAACGTTATCCAGTGGTGGCCAAAATAATAAGAGTGGACTAATATTTTTTATTCACAATAGAATCTACGCCTTGAAACTTTTTAATTGGAGCAAAATATGTATACATATACGAATTTTCTTTGACCTGACTGTTAAACATTTCCAGTGCTACCAAACATTAATGATGGTCACTTGCAATGTACCGTTAGTTTTACTTAGAAATGTCAGATTTGCAATGGTCAAAAATATAAGAGTGGGGTCTGGTATACCCAATACCAGCGCACCCAATACCATCGCACCCAATACCTTCGCACATAATACCTCGGACACAACATACTTTGCGCACTTAATACCTCGGACATTTCATACCAGTACAGTTATTAATGGGTTGGGCTTTGTTTTCATTAATGAATATGGATTTTAACTGTGCCACCATTTTTGAAGGCTTAGGTGTTGTATGATTTGCTTCTTAAATGATAACATGTGAGTGTATTCGTTATGAAATGTAGTGCAATGCATTTAAGTGATTAAAAAAAACTTTTTAAAAGGCGTACTTATGTCCGGAAAGTGGTTGAAATGGCGAATTAATTTAAATGGTCTTCTCACACAATTGTGGTTAATTACCTATACAAAGATATTTATTTCTTTTGATTAGATAAAGGGTTATCCAATAGGTAAGATATGATTTTGCAGTGGCGTTTCGTTCGGCTTTTTGTAGTATGTCATGATCTGTCATTTGTTTTTTATTGCATTCAGAACTGTTAACAATTTAACCATTGGACCACCGTAAGCTTCGTGAGTTTTCTGATTTTGCCTTGGAACAATTTGAAAACGACAACGATTTTTTAGACAATCATCTTTTCCGATGAGGCTCATTTTCATTTGAATGGTGCGGTAAATAAACAAAACTGTCGATTCTGGTGCGTTGGAAATCCACAAAATATTCATAAAAAACCTAAATTGACAGTTTGGTGTGGTTTTTGGGCTGGTGGAATTATCGGTCCGTACTTCTTACAAAATTAAGCTGGTAACACAATTACTGTCAATGGAGAACGGTATAGATCGATGATAACCAACTTCTTATGGCCGAAATTGGAAGAAGTTGATCTTGACAGCATTTGTTTTCAACAAGAAGGACTACGTGCCATACAGCAAATGTAACAATTGAATTATTGCGAGAAATGTTTGGAGATTCGATTATTTCAAGAAATGATGATATTGAATGAGCTTAAAGAAGTTGCGATTTAACACCGTTAGACAGAATTTTTGCGGGGTTGTTTGAAGTCATTGGTCTTTCAGAATAAACCAGATTCTCTTCAAGCCTTACAAGTCAATATTGAACGTGCCATTCTTGATGTACGAGTTGATTTAGTGGAAAAAGTGCTCGAAAATTGGGTTAATCGCATTTTTTGCAGCAGAAGAAGTCGTGGTGATAATTTAAATGAGGTTTAATTTTAACTTAAATGTATTGATTGAACTGCACATTGCATATTAAATAAAAAATATATTTTAATTTCCTTAACTACAAGTGTGTTTTTTTTTTTTTAAGAAATCATATCACTCTTATTGGAAAACCCTTTATTATAGGTGGACACCTAGGTACTCATTTGTGTCTCCATAAGTTTTTTCAGTCTGCTACCTAGATAGGTATAAATTTTAGCTCGTGTTCTAGCGGCAATTCAGGTGTTTTTTTTTTTAAATACAATGCAATCATACGCTTGCAATAATAACGTTTTGAAAACAAAACATATCTACACTAAAACTTTTAATACCTACGTTTTATGAAACATACAATACATACAATTCAATTGTGTCTTAATTTAGTTATCTGCTAACACTAAGGCCCTTATTGCGAGTGTCGTCTAACATTCGATGCGACAAGGGTCGAAAGCTTCGATAAATTGTCCTTTTGGTATTGCGTATCTCTATCGACAAGGATTTCTGTTACTGTGAATAATGAAAGTTGTCATTGTGAATAAATCCTATAATTTGACATTTGAGATAGTTTCCGTGATAGTCGAACGCAAAAATACAGACGATAACGACCGAACTAAAAATTGAAAGTATCGAACAATAAGAATACGCAATACCAAATTTCGTTTTCGACGTTCGACTATCGACAACCGTCGTTTATCGACAGCCAAACGACACTCGCAATAAGGGCCTAAGCCACGAAGCAAACTTTTATTTCAAACCTATACCTATTTAGGTAGCAGACTGAAAAAAAATTATGGAGACACAAATTAATTAGTACCTAGGTGTCCACATATAATATCTAATCAAAAGAAATAAATATCTTTGTAGGTAACCTCACATTTACCACAATTGTGTGAGAAGACCATTTAAATTAATTCGCCATTTCAACCACTTTCCGAACATAAGTACGCCTTTTAAAAAGATTTTTTTTAATCATTTAAATGCATTGCACTACATTTCATAACGAATACACTCACATGTTATCATTTAAGAAGCAAATCATACAACACCTAAGCCTTCAAAAATAGTGGCACAGTTAAACTCCATATTCATTAATGAAAACAAAGCCCAACCCATTAATAACGGTACTGGTATGAAATGTCCGAGGTATTAAGTGCGCAAAGTATGTTGTGTCCGAGGTATTATGTGCGAAGGTATTGGCTGCGATGGTATTGGGTGCGATGGTATTGGGTACGCTGGTATTGGTTGCGTCGACCCCATAAGAGTGCTGTGTAGAATTGCATTATTTGTTATTTCTGGTCTTTTTCACTTCCGATCGCAATTTAATTATTAAATTTACCGTTAGACTTGTGTTTAATTGTTTAAAACTCATCAATTTTTTAAATAATAGGACGAGGAAAGCATTGCTCTGAGGAAGAACGCCGTTTGATCCTCCAACTAGGACATCGAGGCCAAACATTCAGTTTTGTTCAAGATGTTCTTCACCGATCTCAATGTGTTGTTGCTATAGTGCTAAAGCAGCGAGGTCAACCAACAAATTTCACCGATAAAAGAGTACGCCCAAAAAACAACAACTTTGCTGGACAAAAGGATTGTAATAGAGGTGCTTAAAAATCCTTTTGCAACACCTAGCGGTAAAAAAAAGCAAATCTATCATTGGATATCAGCTCATGCACGATCCGCAGACGTTTGCAGGATAAAAATTTACTTGGTCGAATTGCGATGAAGGTTCCGTTACTTAGTTCTAAGAATATAAAGTAGCGTATACGATTTGCAAAAGTAAATCCTTCACAATCGGCTTACAGAAATTGGCAAAATATTTTTGTAAGTGATGAAACCAAGAAAAATTTATTTGGTTCTGATGGCAGAACTTGTGTTAGAAAGAGTCACAATGAAGAGCTGATGGAAGAGGTAATGGAAAAAATTGGTTTCACTCTTATTATTTTGGCCACCACTGTATATGCTACTTAAATGATACAAATGAAATGGCCTTGAGTTTCCAAAACATATTTGTTAATACGGCGAACTCATTTGTCAAAAGAAAGTCAGTGCGTGGAGATGAACATGAATGGTTTAACAACCATCTTAGAGAATTTAAACAACAAAAAATTACTGGGTAGATTTACAAATTGTGCCAATGACTGGAATAAATACAAATTCTTCAAAAATCAGTTTAAAAAAGAAATAAACCAAGCTTAAAGGTAAGAATTTTATTAAAAACAAAATCTTCAATTCAGTGGACCAATGGTCAATGTGGAGGACTTTAAAGCAATTCGTTCTGAAACAGAAATAATCGGTGATAAATAAAGTGATATTCAATAACATAACTTATAATGAAAACAGCATTTTGGCTGATAAAATTCAATAAAGTGATTCGATCCCATATGTTCCGTACACAAACCAGATCGAAAGAAATCCTGCTTCTTTTAGTTTCAATGAAATAGAGTTTGCGGATATGAAAAAAGTGTTTAACCAAATAAAAATAAACGTAATCCTAACTATGTATATTAATATCGAAATGTTTAAAGACATGATTGATATTATAGCTCTTCCGTTGAATAAAATTATAAATGAATCGTTTAGTGATGGTGTTTACCCTAATTCTTGGAAAGTTTCCCAAATTAGTCCAATTCCAAAAATAAACAAATCTTTTAAGAAGATTTTAGGCCTGTTAATGCCCTCCTTCTCTATGAGAAGGTACTTGAAATGTTGTGTATCTGCATGGAATCATTTTTTACATTCATAAGTTGATGATTGAAAACCAGTCGGGATTTAGAAAACAACATCCTTGTGAAGGCGCACTTAACCTGGTAATAACAAATTGGAAACAACAACTCAACTCTAAATCAAAAATTATATTTGTTTTTCTCGATTTAAAGGGGGCTTTTGAGACAGTGGATAGAACAAAACAATATTATTTGAAATGTATGGAGTGGGCGATAAAGCGTTATCGTAGATGATTTCCTAATAAATCATAGTGAACACGCGTTATTTGCAGATGATGGTTTGATATACATAAATTAGCTGTAAAAGCATAGATTTAGGTATTGCTGGTATTGTTATAAAAGGTGGTGCATACATATTAATTTAAGATTTTGTAAAATTAATATTTGAATATAATAAATAAACAATCAATCAATCAATATATACATACATTATACATATTGCTCATATTCACCCGTCACAACCTACTGTCGCATAACAACCAGCCCTATTCTGCTATTCACGTGAATCGAACATTCGATTCACCCATTCGATCGCCTTTTGCACTACCTATGCATTCTGCTATCCGTCGGGTGAGCTACATTATCCTAACCAATTTGACAATTGAGGTTACAGCTGTTTGTGTGAAAATCGTAATTTATGTGTTTGCAAATTGCAACTTTTATAATCAATTTTGGATCGTTATTTTAAATAAAACATAAAAATAGTGTTATGGATATTATTGGGCTTTTTTTCCCACTTGCAAACAGCGGAGTAAGATCATCATCGGCCAGAGAAATTCTGCATTCAATTTCATAGCAGAAATTAGGGTAGTAAACTGATCTCTGTTTGTTGTTCTTCCCCTTAAAATGTTAATAATATTTATTTTGAACAAATCTACAAACAATAATTAGTATTTGCTTACATTTTACTACCAGCCACCCAGACGTTCCACTAAATTAAAAACCCCCAACATTTGACTTGCGGATCTGACTTGTATACAAAGTAAGCGTTCATGTGAATAAGAGAATACCGTGCAGCATTACCGACCTTATCGACATCAACAAGGTGAATCCAGAGATTCAATTCGAATGAATAGTAGAATAAAGTTCAGTGAAAATTGAAGAAAAATTCCCCCCGATGAATAGCAGAATAGGGCAGAACATACATTAAATTTCTTTGATTTCCTTTTCAAAGCTGCGGAGCTCTCTGATGACCTTTTAATCAATGAAGATTTCAGTTCACTCGACTTGCGCTGGATACCATCATTGTTCTACGTTCCTCGCAATTCTACTCCGGAGAAAGAATGTCTATTCTGCAATTTCTTTTTAAAGGTTTTTTTCGTTCAAAGTTTGAAAATCATCTATAAGAATAGCATTCAGAAAGAGACGCGACAAAATATCTTTCTGCAGTGATAAACAATAAAGTGTGAATAAAAACAGTTAATATTGGGTTGTGGGATGTAGTTTTGGTTTTGAGTATATTTGACCCTTTTTAAGGAAGTGGTAGTGCTTAATTAATGTGTCTGCCTGGGTATAGCATAACGCAAAAAATTACGACAGGAATTTGGAAGACATTTGGTTGCTACAGAATGGGACTCCATGCCACGCAGCCCATCAAACAATCAATCGTTTTATCAGCCCTCTTGGCGATGGCTATCAGCCGTGTCAGAGGAACTGCTACTTTACCTTTCTCAGATTGGGCTCTTTTCTTGTAGGCAACCGTGAAGATAACAATCCGGAAACGATTTTAGTTCTAAAGGCCGTCCAAAGCTCCAAATCATCACTAAGGCCTTGGAAAATTCGAGTAGAATGCGCTACCACTTGAACGACGTTGTGTTCAACACATCAAAAATGCCAACAATATAAGTTCTTTCAAAAGGCTTATATCAACATATACTGCCGAAAATGTTATTTAAAAAAAAAAGTTTTCATGTTAATTTTATATTAAACCAAATTTGATGTAAAAACAATCATGTAAACTTTAATGGCACTTTGGAGCCAAATAACTCACAATTACAATTGCAAAATAGTTCACTGTTCCATTATTAATGGCTCATACTAATAAAGCCATAATATTTTGTTGCACTTTTGAAAAGAAACTTCTTTTAGGTCACTTTGAACGTTCTATGTACCAAATGTACCTGATGTATTTCATTAACAACTGTGTAATTCTTAGCTCGCATTAAAGGTTTTAAAGTAATCCATATAAATGCTCAAAGTTTGATGCTGAAAATTGACGAGTTTAGATATATGTTTGAAAATTCTGAAATTTATGCGATTTGTGTTTCGGAAACATGGTTCTCTAAAGACATTAACGACGCTACATATTCACTAAATGGATATAATCTTTTTCGTGCCGACCGCTTAGGCCGCGGTGGTGGCGTTGCAATTTATGTCAAAAAGGGTCTAGTATGCAATAAAAGATGTTTTTCGCCCAGTCATTCTCCATGCGAATACTTTTTCATTAATATAATAGGAGAGGAGAACAGCCTCCTTTTGGGAACTTTTTATAGGTCAAATTGTAATGTTGATCTAGAGCTGCTAAGGCATAATTTTTTTCAAATCGGCTCAATATTAGTTCTGATGGACGAAAGCTCTGGGAAAATCCTCGTACAATCAACAATCCCTAATTCCTTGTCAGCTAATCAAGTTTCCAACGAGTTTTTGATAGTGTTCCTTTGCCTCTAGGCAATACATTTGATGGGTTTAGTTTTTCAGGGCTAAGTAATTTTGAGGTAGTTGAAAGTTTTATATCAATCAAATCCAACACTACAGGAGCTGATGAAGTCAATCCAATTTTTTTGAAAGCCATTGGCCAAGATAATTCCTGTTCCCAAAAATTCACTCAGTGAAGAATTTAGACCAATTTCAATTCTTCCATTTTCCAATGTTTGCGAACGCATTTTGCAAAAGCAAGAATATAAGGGCAGAACTTGACAAGGATAACGTTACATTTTTAGTTCTGTTAGATTTTTCTAAAGCCTTTGACATTCCTTGCTTTTAAATAAACTTCAACAAAACTTTGATATATCTCCAGAATCAATTAAATTACTAATGTCCTACCTGAGCAATAGAAAACAAGCAGTCTGTCTAGATAGTACACTTTCTGAGTTTCTTCCCACAGTACGAGGTGTCTCTCGAGGCTCTATTTTATCTCCTCTGTTATTCTCCTTGCATATAAACGAAATCGCTTCGATAGAGACATCAAAACATTTTTATGCAGATAATATACAAGTATATAGAAGTTGCCCTCTTGGCCTTATTGAAAGCTGTGTGTATACTATTAATCAAGAGCTTGAACAGATCTCTAAATGGGCAGAAAATAACGGGTTGTCACTCAATCCATCTAAATGCAAATGCTTGCTTATTTCCAAAAAAGTGCTTGATTTGTCATACTTCCCAGTCATTTTTCTGAATGGAACAGAATTAGAATTCGTCAATAGCTCAAGAAACCTTGGTGTGAATTTTAATAGGACTCTGACGTGGAACGACCATATAAATTCAATAGTAGGAAAAACGTATGGCACACTGCAAACATTATGGACTGCTCAAGATTTTACGCCAGTCAAAACAAGAATGGTACTAGCTAAAACTATGGTTATACCAATACTCACATACGGATGTGAAATCTACTACAACTGTGACTATGTCAGTAAAAGAAAATTAAAAGTGGCCTTCAATAGCACCATAAGATATAAACATGGGTTAAAAAAATATGATCATGTTTGTCATTTGAGCAATAGCTTACTAAAAATGGCTTTTGAAGATTTTATCAAATTCCGCACACTTCTGCTACTTTTCAAAGTTTTAATTACACATCAATATCTATTTGAAAAAATTCAATTTCCAACATCAAACAGATCTAACGACCTTATTTTACCTCGCTTTAGCTGTCTTACATCTGAGAAACAATTTTTCATAGCTGCCTGCAGAAAAAAATGTTTACACAATTTCTTTTCTATCCGAAACACCTAACCTTTTAACAGACACTTCTTTTTTTTCTTTTTTCATTATTTTTTCAATCCCAACTCTCTTTTCTTATCACTCTTTTACAAATTTGTTCATAGTCTATTTTATTTATCTTTTTTTTTAATACTATCTACTTTTTTACTATTTGTAATTTCGTTTTTTTAATCTTTTATCTGGATATTTTTTTTTTTTTTTTTTCAATAAATCTAAAAACATTTTTTTTGCAATAAAATTTAATTTGAAACTATATTTGTAATCATAAACTTACACTACTTTATAAGATTTATCTTAATGTGTTTGTACTATTTGAATTATAAGAAACTAAAACTAAACTAAACTAATGATTGAATTATTAGTTTCGAATAAAACAAAAAAAATTGTTTTGTTTTTCGTCTGAGAAAACTCGTTAATACAGCCTTCTCTAAGACTAGTGTAGCCATTCGTATCAGAGCTATATCCAAATGGACCAATAGCAACAATCCTGAACTTGTTCGGATTGGTTTTTGAGAACAAATTTTCAAAGTCTCTATTCCATCGAAATAAAATTGAGAGAACGAAGAATTTTTAGTAAATAATTCAATTTATTTCCATTAAAATGGTTCAAAGACAGAAGATGGGGTTGGTTCCGGGGAGTAATTACATAGACTAAACATAAGTCGCTCATTCCGCCTTCCAAATCACTGGAGTATGTTCCAGATGAAGTTCAAAGAGGTCCTATCGTGGTTAAAATAAAACGTGATGTCCATATCTTCTCCATGCAATATAATTTTTAGTCAAAACTAATAACTAAGCCTAAGAAAATATGAAAATGAATTAATTATTTAAAAACCACTAACGTAGATAACTTAACCTAGATGAACTCAAATCGGCACTGTTTCCATGAACTCAGTAGCCACCCTCAATTGTCGCCTGTCTCTCAAAGAGATGGTGGAACAATTCAATATTCAACAGGTGGAGTAACTAACAACAGGTGGAGTAACACTACTTGTGTGGCAACAAACCGGATATAGCCAAAATTTGATCTGAAACGCACAAGACACTTGCTATCCTATCCATGAGTAGGTTGCATATTGGTTTCGTAATCGGTATCATTACCAGACATTGACTCATAGGTAGACACGCCCCAAAGACTCGGTGTTCTACCAAACGAATTCTGCAGAAGCTCCTAACATCGCTTTATTAAAATCTCCAAAGGGTTTAGTTAATTGAGGTGTTCCCTTAACACTTCATATGGTATTGGTATAAGTGTGTTAGTTCATTTCCTGTCAAGCATTTAAACCTTACCTAACTTTGCCCTTTTAAGGCTTTTGATAAAATATTTCACCACATTATTTATCTTATGTTAAGGGTCTATTTATCTATTTATTCATTGGGAAAAATCAAAAGACCACTTTATAAAGTAGTATTCCGTTACTCTTTATCGCCACACACGCGGTATTCCTCCGGATAGCCATAAATATTGCTGATAAAATTATTTCCTTCTCTGATCGGTCTATCATTCATTCATTCATTTATTCATCCTTCTTTTCTTCAATAAGACTAACTTGTATTCAAAATAAATTTCCTCATAATCAATGTTGGCAAGAGCCAATTCATGTCTGTGTTACGCAAACGCTTAATTCTACTCCTTCCAACCTACGACTTTAGTGACATATCTGTTCCAGAAGCATAGCACTATGCAAGATGACTTTGGAGAATTCACGCTGCTGCGTCAAGGTCGGTAGAGGACTCACTGAGACCTTTGATTTCGAAAAAGCTTATTATTATTATTATTATTATTATTTTTATTATTATTTTTATTATTATTTTATTTATTTTTTCATCTTCAGTATACATATGATTTGAATATATAAATTTACATTAAATCAACTTAAAATTATCAAAATGAGGATTAATATATACAAATATTATTTTTTAAGAATCTTCAAGTTTAATATTAATTAAAAGTGTTTAAAAATCAAAAGCTATGAAGTATGAAAGATGCACTCTGTTGTCTATGAAAAGTATCGAATGCAACTTGGTTAAATAATACGAGAAAAAATGAGAAATGACTTATACAATTTAAGAAAACATAAGAAGTAAATAAATGTTGTAGGGTATCTAATGTATCGAGATTAAATATTGTATTTCATATATAATGTATTTTATTTTTTCAAACTAAAGTTCTAATTATGTTGTTTATTTCATTTAAGTCGAAGCTAAAAAGCCATTGCTTTACTTTGATAAAGAAAAGGGTTTCTGAGCCAATGGAACGAATGTTTAGAGGTAGTGCATTATATAGTCTAGGCACTACTGATGTGTAAAATTTTAAAAAGAGTTGAGTACTATGACGTGGAATATGAGGATGAATTACGGTTCAAAAGATAGCCACTTCTAAAATAAAAAAACTTTTAAGACTTTGTAAAAGTAAAGATGCTTTAGAGGTAAAATCTTCGAGCTCAAAAATAACTCGAAGCTATGTTCAGTACGTCTTTTTTCCAAATAGTTCTTAAAATATGCTTTTGAGAAATAATTGAAGGTTGTAGGTAAGTTTTAAACGTTCCACCCCAGCAAACTATGCCATATTGTAACTTTGATTGAACCAAACCAAAATATATTGTTTCCAAAAGTTTTTTACAGCAAGTATTTTTAAGATGATACATAATGTATGTTGCAGATTTCAAATAATAACAAAGTATGAGCTTTCCAATTCATGTTACAATCAATGGTTAATCCCAGGTACATGAATTCAGTTACTATGTCAATTGAAGAACATTTAGATGAGCAGTTAACATCAGACTTATAAGTTAAATTATTGTTAGATAATGAACAAGTACTTAAAGGACTATTTTTGCAGTTGTAACTATGGTAAGTAAGATGGGGAGGATTTTGCTCAAAAATAGGTAATTTGAAAAACATTAGTTTTGTTTTTTCACTTATGACTAGTTTATGAACTACAAACCAATGCCTAATTAAATCTAAGTCATAATTAATATCAGCAATCAGATCTAAAACTGAAGAACTGTAATAAACCAGAGCTATATCATCAGCAAAACCAGTAGCCTTTCCTTTTAAATTCAAACTAAAGATCGAGTTTATATAGATCAAGAACAATATAGGTCCAAGAACAGAGTCTGAGGTACACCAATATTGATATTTAAGTTTTCACTAAAATTTTCCCCAATTTTAACATACTGTTTCCTACCTTTGAGAAATTAAGCAAACCATTCCAAAATAAACCCCCTGAATCCAATTCTTTCTAACTTACTTAATAAGATATCATGATCTACAGAATTGAAAGCTTTTGTAATGTTGATATATAAAGCAGCAGTAAATTTTTTCAAGTTCAGGCTTTGATGTACCTATTTGAGTAGAAAAGGTAAGCAGTGCATCTTCAGTCGACTTCTTATCTCGAAAACCAAATTGTTTTGAGCTAAAAAACGATATGTTATCTAAGTATGCTAACATTCTTGCTTTTATAATTTTTTCGAATATTTTAGAAAATACTGGGAGGAGTGAAATAGGTCTATAGTTCTAATAGAATTTCTATCACCCTATTTTTAAGTTTTCCGGAAACCGACCTTGAAAGATACTTTTATTTAGCAAATGTGTTAAGGCATCTACTAAATTTAGGCAAACTTTTTTGGTAAAATTATTTGAAAAACTATTTTTTGTAAACGAATCTGATTTATCTAAGGCCATTATAGTTTTATAGACGTCAAAAGAAGAGATTGATTCAAAGTAAAAGCTATTTGGATAGTATCCTTCATTAAATAAATTTATCGGGCAAGTGCTAGAACTTTTGTTGAATCCAGCTTCAGAAAGAGTATCGATAGCTATTTTAGTAAAATATTCATTGAATAGTTTAGCTATAATGTAATGATCTAATGATCAACAACATTTGAATTTTCATGCATCAATTTAACCGGAGCATCAGAATTTCAATTTTTATCAAAAATTTCGTTTACTATTTGCCATTCCTTTTAGATAAAGCTTTAGATAAAGGCGATTTCTTAACCATCATACCAAACTCAAAAGTCAACACCAGAGAAACAATCTTTCAAAAGTCTGTACAATTACTCGCCTACGCAGACGGTATTGACGTAATGGGAATAAAAACGGATGATGTTATAGGTGCTTTTGCGAGTATTGAAACAGAAGCGACAAAAATGAGTTTGATGGTTTATGAGGGTAAAACGAAGTATATGTTGTCATCAAACAAGGACACCGAGCATCGTCAGACATAACTTCGAGGTAGTACAGGACTTCGTCTACCTAGGATCCGCTCACGTAAAACAACATCAGTGCGGAGATCAAACGGAGAATAACTCATGCCAACCGTTGCTTCTTTGGGTTAAGTAGGCAATTGAGAAACAAAACCCTCTCCAGAAAAATCAAGCTAACCCTGAATAAAACCATGATCATTCCAGTCCTGCTTTACGGCGCTTAAACATGGACCTTATCGAAAGCGAATTAGGAAACCATTGGTCGTTTTGAAAGAAGATTTCTCCAAATGATCTTTAGTCCCGTATGCGAAGAAAATGTGTGGAGAAGAAGATACAACAACTAGATGTATGAGCTATACAGCATAGGCATAGCCAGAAGAGTACGCATTGCGAGGCTACGATGGTTGGGTCATGTAGAGCGGTTGGACCCAAACGCTCCAGCTCGATGGGTTTTCGAAAGCACATTGCAGGGAAATCGCGGAAGGGAAAGACCTCCTCTTAGGTGGCCCAATCAAGTGGATGAAGACCTCAACCGACTTAAGAGTGCAAAACTGGAGAGACCTCACCCGAAATCGAAGTCGTTACAGAAGGATGTTGGTTGAGGCCCAGGTTCACCCCGAACTGTAATGCCCACCTAGGTATGTAAGTAAAAGACCTCAATGTCCGATTACCCCATTTGCTAATTCAGTTTCTTCAAAAAGCGCTGGTTCAAAGATTTCTCAAACCCTTATATCACCAAATCACAAAACAACCATCATCTTTGGATAGCCACATCGATTTCGGGGAGCTTTTACACATTCGCACTCTAAGTCGGTTGAGGTTTTCTTCCGCGCCATAAAGCGCGACTGGGAGGTTCAGTGTCTAATGAAGGGTTATCTTAGTTTTTCTAGAGAAAGCTTCGTTTCTCAATTGTCTTATTAACCCAAAGAAGCCGCCGTCGGCAGACTAGTATCAAATCCGTCACTCCAACTCCAATTCACTTTAGATTCTTGTTTTGTAAGACGACAGCAATAAATTCAGTGTAACAGACCACAAAATAATTTTTAAAATTCAAGTGAACGATTTCAAGTCTTATTTCGAGCGCCTAAATAAAAGAAGAAATTTAGCAATTTTACCAAAACAAACGCAATCACACAAAATTGCAATGAAAAATGAGTGAAAGTCTGTAAATAGTTTTGGAGAACGACATAAGATCAACGCGGCCTAACTGCCGCACGGGGATATCACTTCTTTCCAGCAGATAACTTGGAGAGCTCCCTTCGAGATCAGGATGCTTCTAAAGCCGAAAACGGAAGAAGATGGATTTTTATTGATTTTACATTCTTAATTAATATGTATAATGATAGCAAAAAAAAAAAAACATAACACGTAAAGTCTAATCAAGCCAACAAAAGATTTTTGAGGAAACCCGTGGCTTACATCAACTCAAAGTCAAAAGCGAAAGGCACACAAGGGAACAAGGGAGCCACTCCCTTTCCGCTTTTATAAATTATAACAAAGGTATCTCCTCAACAGCAGCACTGACAATGACAATTCTTTCCTCCGTTTGCTGCCAAAGCCGACCAAGCAACCAACCTGCCCTCCCGTGCTAGTAGTTGTGCTGCAATTACGATAAATTAAGAACAATCATTTAACTTGGCATGGCATCAAATGAATTTTGTGAACAAAATAAATAAATTAAAAAGAGAAAAAGGCGGGTTGACCCCATCATGTAATCATCACAAGTAAAGAACATAGCATAGCACAAACGAGCAGCCACAGCCAGCAGCACAAAATCTCAAAATTTCATTAACCAAGCAAATTCAGCGGGCAATAGATATATAAGTACATTGTCTTTCAATAGAAAACAAAACAAGGCGTAAACCATGGGGGAATGAGAAGGTTGGATTGGATGTATGTATATTTGTAGCATAGATAAATCAACGGCCGATGCCAGGAAATTCCTATGAACCAGACTAACCATCATGACCTTACCCTCTACAAACTTAAGACAAACCTCATAATGTAAGATCCCTGGGATAAAAAAGCTAATGCTGCTGCTAATTTCAAAATTTATTTTCCAGTACAACATAAACAGAAATAAATTTGCTGTCTCATTTGCACCCCCGACTTCTGATAAGCCCGACAAAAAAAAATTAAAACACCAAACGATAGGAAAGGAAGTTTGTAGTTCTCTTCGTGGCTTTGGATGCACAAAACCACACAAAACTATCCCCACTGAATTTGCAGATTTGGGGGAGAGGATTATTTATGATCTGAATCTTATGTTCACAAAATTATAATTCCGAGGAATTAAAATGCTTCCAGGAAGCTTTCACTTAAATGTCAACAAGTGAATGAAAGAGCGAGAAGACAACAATTAACTAACCGGACAATAAGCGAGATAATAGACATTGCGATTGCAACACAGCACAAGAAAAAAGAAGAAAAAAACACACAAAAAACGTTCACCTTTGGACCGCACAAAAGTATAAACGAACAAAGGAATCTTTTCCTCCACACTTAAAACTATAAATTTCAACTGTAAATATTGAAATTAAACACTGCATTACATACCTTCAAAGGCTATTCCTTGAGCGTATTTGTTTTTTGTTTTTTATAAAAATGTACAAAACAAAGGTAAACTTATATAGATTTGAGCTGAATTATTTGATGTCAGACACACACTGTCGATCTTTTTGTATTTCTATCTCTTTTTCCTGTGATTGATGGAAACTATAATTTACCATACCAAATGCATTTTTATGGCAAACATGAATCAGAAGCGAATTCCAGCAAGACTTTTCCACTTAGATAGGCTTTTTTCTGGATGTTTCTTTTCCTTTTTCAATTTCAATTTAACCAACGCACATTTAAATTTCTTAACTCAGAGGCGATCCCTCCACACGAAACTCATACGAATAGGAGAGCTAACACGCACTTTAAGCACCTCACACACTGCCAAATTCAACTGAATCGAAAAAAAGGAACAAATAATTGCACAGATGAATGAACCGCCGCACACAAACTCAGGCTAAGGTGTAGTGATGAAAGGGAATGTTACAAAAAAAAAATACACTTAATTAGGAAAATACTTGTTGCCGGTTAGAGCCTTCTAATTTTTTTTTTCTACTTATATTTTTGATGGAAAAATTTTCATTATACTTTTTCAATTAAGTTGAAAGAAGAAGGATAGGTATTATTTTTTTAGTCGCTTCGGTGGAACACTAGATTTCTTGCAGCTCGCGTTAGCTACCTTCAACTACGAAAGTGACATACACTTAACGGAACACGAGCACGAGTACGATGCGAAGCGATGACACATCCTTCAAATCAGAATGTTCTTTCGAACTATGGCTGCTTTAATTTCGAATTTAACGAAAAAGTGCTGCCAGAATAAGTTTTCATAAGAAAGCTTTTCGTTAATGAAACTAGACAGAAGAACATGAAAAGGTTTTATTGGGTTTTTGTTACAACAGGGAATCACAAATTCGTTTCTGACGGTTTGTTGTTTTGACAGCGTATGTCTGGGCTGTGGTAAAATCCCATTATCATTCAATAAAAGCTGCTTATTTTTTATTTACTTTTGAAAACTGTATTCAATCCCAATTTCGAAGACCTTAGCGACCTAATGGTGGATTTACATGCATCCGCAACTGCAAATGAAAATCGGAAAAAGACACAAGATGTACAATTCATACTTGTCTGATAGAGAGGGAACGTACTTCCTAGTTATGGTTGCAGATGAAAAATTATGGGTGCAGATGAACATATTCATCTGCAACCATAATTTTTCATCTGCAACCATAATCCTATTCGTCTCTCTTTTTAACCTTTGTGCTTTGTAATCTTCATCCATCTCGCTTTACTTTTCTGCACTTCCGCAGTTGCAGATGCATGTAAACCCAGCATAAATGGCATCAGATTCAAGAGATTGGGGATGAAAACTTGTATGTATCGACTGCTTCCACCAATATATAGATGTGAACTTGATTGTGGCTGATTGTGTGTGAACGAACAAGTGTTTATAACCTTCTCACTCATTAGCCGTGTTTTATTGGGAGTACATACGCAGGTTTGCAAAAGAACGCAAAAAATCGAACATGGGAAAACAACAATGATAAATGAGCATTGTTCATACTGGTCGATTTGTTGAAGCAGCACTCCTTAAACAGCACACATCCCTGGTTAACGAATCGACCGCAAGTCGATACCGACAAATTGCTGTTACAGAGAAAAAGAACCCGACAACAGTCACGTATATTCGCACGATGTTTCAACTAATCGATAAATGTGAACTTCGTCATTAGTGAACAGAAATAAATCAGTGTTCAGGAGTGAGCAACAGGGATGGCAGTTAAATGCCCAACCAACAATTTAACTTGTATAAGGCACAACTTCCTAAATCTGACAAGCTTTAGCTTCCATATTGTTGCCATAAGGAACTCCGTCAACTTGGAAGCGCTTAACGTGAAATTCGATTTTTTTGTGGAAAACTTCTTTTGCAATTTGGAAAAGTCTCAAAAAAGTTATTATTTAAAGTTTGGCGTAGACTTGGCAGCGCTAGCAATGAATTTCAGAATTTTTGGTGGCAACCAATCCGGGAACAATGTGGAAAAACTTGGAAAACACTTTTCTGAATTTGGAAAACAATAGTTTTGCTAAAAAATACAAAAAAGAAACACATTAGGATGATGAGCCGCTGTACCCTTTTTTAATAGAAAATTGAATTTGTTTTTATAAGTAAAATGCTAACAACATTTTCCTATACTTTTGCAAATAACAAAATTAGGTTTTTTAGTTTGAGAAAAGCTTTATTTGATTTGAAAAACAAAAACAGTTCATGGAATCACTGATTTTGGTACTATTTTAGTCGAAAACTCTTTTGAATGCGTTTTCTTACTGGAAAATTGAATTTTTACAACTAAAATGAAATAACTTTTTTCTATACTTTTCCAAATTACAAAAATAGTTTTTTTTAGTTTGAAAACTAATTGATTGAATTTGGAAAACCAGTTTATGAAATCTTTGATTTTGGTACTATTTTAGTCAAAAATATTTTTGAGTGCTTTTTTTATGGAAAATTGAACTAGTTGCACAACTACTCTATTTCAAAAATTTGTCAGGTTTTTTTATTTTCACCACGAAAAAAATGGCCGCAAAAGCAAAAACTAAAGGTAAGGCTAGACGTTAGTTAGCTTCACAGAAACTGAAAAAATTACTCCCGTCCGTAGGTTTTCGAAACTGGGAGTAACATTTTTGATATTTTTTTTAATGAATTTATTATTATTGCTGTATAAATTTTTATTCATGCTTTGTCTTTTCAATCAATTTAACAGCATTATTCAAGATAATTGCAGTGCTAGAATACACTCCCCTATTCTTATTGAATCTGCTATTATCAAACGAATGCTTGTTGATCTGACATTTTAAGGAAAAGAATATTGAAAAAGTGGAATGCGAAAATAAAAACAAAAATTTTCCTAGAAAGTCGTAAAGATTATAAAACACTTTCAAAATTAAAAAGGTCAGCCAGACGTGACCTTAAGGTGGAATTTCATATTAATCAGTGGTGGAAGCTGTACTCAAAGTCTTGTATTACACCCAGACGGTTTTGCAAAGACGGAAATAAGTGCGAAAGAGAAAGCAGATGAAATAGAAATACTTTAAAAGTCGCTACCCGCAAAGTTTTGGGTTGATAATTGTCCAATGGTCTTGGATGGTTTTTAACGTTTCTTTTTCTTGTCCTTTTTTGTTTCTTGTCGTTGCTTTATTGTATCTTCTTATGTTCCTGAGTAAAGAAGTAGTATACCGTCGGACTATTTCTTTAATTTTCCATGAAAATACATGAATTTTCCGTATCCATGGTGCCAAAAATCATTGCTGCAGGATCTAATTAAATTATTTACCACTTCAAAAGACATTTTGCTTCTTATGAGTTTTTTGTTACTGATAATATAAAAAATGCAGCTGAGCCTCTTTAATTATTTTCACACTTTGACTCTGTGGGTGAGAATAAAAAATGAAAGAGAAGTGTCAAAAAACACGAAGCCGCAAAACGTCTGAGTGTAATAATGAAAGACTGACGGGATGAGGGTTCAAAAGAAAATGTACGAAACACGTAGCAGGCAGACAGTCTGAATGTAATACGGCTCAAAGCGGCAGTAGTGAAAATTGTTGTGTCACAGAGGAGATGAAAGAAGAGGTAAAACCACACACACACCAGTGCATCTGTCCTCAAACTGACTTCACAAACACCACTTTATTTTCAGCTTTTAGGGGTTTTTCTTTTTTAGTTCCGAACAGATAAGTGAAACGTCAAAAACGTAAGAGTATTTCTTTTTCAATTCAGAAACACCTGAACGCTCAAAATGTTTTTCTTTTTTATTCAGAACACTACGTGAGCGAACTCTACGTGCTCGAAATAAAATGACGGGGCATCTAGAGCAAGAGTCTGAGCGCAGCCAACTTCACATAGCTCAGTTCAGATCACGTTCACGCTGATGTTCGTTCTCAGTTCAGTTCACTGTTTGGAACTAAAAAAGAAAAACCCCTAATGTAAACAAATGGGGCAGTTGCGGAGCAAGAGAGGTTATGGTTTTCCTGCTTTTGCCTGTCTGTCAGCTGTTAAACTTCAGCAATGAACTTTTTATAAGAACCATTTGCGGGTATGGTGGGAGTTGACTTTCTGTTCTACTCCGTGGTGGCAACGGGGAATGATTTTTGGCGTATTTCATGATAATTTACAGTATGCGAACGAAGCTAATGCATGCCCTCTTTTCATTGTTTCTCTATATAATCTTCAGTATTTTTCTCGTGCAGAGACAGCCATAATTAATTAATAATTAAGTTTTAAGAAAAGGCGATGGCTACGGCATCCAGCAGCTACGTGGGACTGAATTAGGACGTGTCTCACGTTTCTCAACCAGAAAATAAAAATATTAAATATAATTTATATGTGTTTCAACCTTCTTCACCATACTTTATTAACGAAAAAAAGAAGCAAGACAATTTATAACGTGAATCGTTACGCAAATATAACTTCAGTTTCAATATAATAACAAAGTTCGAAAAGAAAAATAATGAACCCAAGCGCTCTAACCAAATTGTAAATCTTTTGAAACGAATTCATTAGTAAAATATGTATTAATTAAATGTTTGAATATATATTACAATATATAAATGGAATATTTGTGCGATGGGATGAGTTGAAAATGAGATAAAATATATATATATAAATATATATATACAAATTCTGGGAAAAGCGTGAATGCAGTGAGAAAGGATTTATCTTCTGTTAATTATTTTTGTCCTTGCGGTGTTGAGCGCAGAGAAATAATTGTGTTGTGGAGTGGTGTGAAACATACATTAAATAAGAAAATATATAAAACTTAAGAAAAAGAAAGGTGAAGAGATTGTTGAATATGTGAATGTTATTTCAAAAGCTGTTTATATTTTACATACTATATTACCTTTACCTCTATATTTTAATAAAATCCTATTTTGCATAATTTTTTCGCAGCATAAATAATTGAACTAGGTACTTGTAGTTAAGCTATATTCTTAAATTTTGTGTCACAATGAGCCCATGAGGGATAGGAATTTAATTCAGATTATGAAAAATGTGGTGGGGGTTGGTCTCTTTATTTATTTTTTTGTAATAACATAAACTAATAATTGTGAATGAACGAGCTATAAAAAATAGTACCGCACACTACGAGTTGAGAGCTCTCTGCTGGATCTCGTATAATTTTTTTTTTTTTTTGATTGATTGTATGGATTCTTCTTTTCATCCTTGCCCTTAACTTGTACCAGGAGCAACCCCAAAAACATAAAAATACTTATAGTTCTCACATACAATAAATTCCACCAGTCACATTTTTTTTTCTAAATAAGATTAGGTTGGTTCTAATTTTCCTTAATCCGTAGTAGTTCTAAAATTAAACAAATTCCTCAAACATACCTACAAGCTACAACACCTACAATTAACATAGACAGCAGGAAAACATTTACCACGCCTCAGATACCTGCCTTTTCCCGATCCTTGATATTAAATATAATAAATGGGTATTGCCAATTATAATTGCATCATGGTAATGGTAGCTGGTAGGTAATGAACAAGTAAACGAAAATTATTAATATTGAATTTTTGAATCTAAGTTAAGGTTGAGTGAAAGAAAATGAAAAAAAATAGACACATGGTGCAAGCATGAATGTAGTGGAAAAAAGAAAAAATAAAATAAAAGAAAACACATTCATTATTGGGAGCGTGTTGCCATTTGTGTGAAATTTTAAATCAGATTATGTGAATGTTGTTTAGTTGGTAGTAAGTCCTTTTGGTAATTGTAATGTACAACAATCCTTTGGTATAATTTATTTTTTCGGAAGAATTAGAAGTCACGCCAGTATCCCTGTTCTGTAACTATCTGTGTCTCCCCTTGCTTTAAATTAATAGCAGAAAGCAGGAATATGACCGACACAATTAAGCAGAGCAACTGCCAAATTTTGTATTGTGGGCATTTTGTAGCTTTTTTATACCAAACATAACAACGAAGTAACAAAATAGTGGCAAAAACATATGCTGATGACAGTTCTCTCTGCTTTGATAGCTGCGATAGATACGCTGCGATAAAAGTGTACTATCTAAAGATAAAGTTGGTATAGTGGTCTCCACTTGCTATATTTAAAGGCTGCTGTAATAGCTGCGATAGATTTAGGCCCGTATTATGAGTAGCGAATCGAACGTTCACTTCTAATCAAACTGTTCAGCGAACTACAAGCTTCGTGGTATTATGAGTAGCGAACTACAACATTCGCTTTTGATGTGATAGGTACCAACATAAATTAGTGAATATTTCGTAAAGTCATATACGAGGGTAGATTGATAAGTTTCCGGCCTGACCAAGAAAAACAACGTTTTCAAGATTTTTTTTTTTTTTTTTTTATTTCTCAACAAGGTACAAGATACATTTCTCATAGCGGTGTTTTAGTCCAATAACGCCATCTCTATAGACTGATTCGTCAAGCTCCTCAAAATACCCATTTACAGCTTCGATTACTTCTTTATTGTCCGCAAATATCTTACCGCCAAGCCATTTATTGAGGTTAGGAAACAGACAAACATAAGATTTGCATACGGGACAAAAAGCCTATTAGACTTGACATCTGAAATTAACTGGGACCCTAGTATTCTTAGAGTCTGGTTTGCTAGCCACAATCTAGTGATTAGCTCTAAAACGAAATTAATGTTTTTTAGTTTGTCTAACGCTAATAGCCCTTTAGTTGACGTGTTTTACCACTCTCCCGATTGTCAGCGTTTTAAATTAGAACACTGTAAGTGTGAATCTCTATCCGCAGAGAATACTTTTGATGACAGTTCACGGTGTAATATGAATTGCTTTCAAATAGAAAATGTAGATGAATTCAAATATTTAGGCTTACATCTGAACTCGAAAATGAACTTCTCTACCCATACGGAAAAGTTGAGGCAGTACTTTCGTTCCGTTCTCAGGCATTTTTTTTATCTACGTTCTGTGTGTAAGGACGAACTCTTAAAAAATATATATTACGGAATTTTCCATTCTAAGATCCAATATGCAATAACCTGCTGGGGTGGAACCTATTCCAACAAAATTCAACCACTTTTTATTCTACAAAAAAACATGATAAGAAAAATACTAAAAAAGTCGCGTTGGGATCATAGTTTTCCATTATTTCAGAGTTTGAGGGTTCTTCCTTTACGCCACCTTTATTGCTTTAAGGTATTAAAAATATTCTTTATGAAATCTGGTCATCGCAATCTTAGAGTTCTTAGAAACCACAACGTACGTGGAAACCATTCATTTTTGGTAAACATTCCTCACTCACGCACCACTGCTTGTCGTAGATTCTTTAGTGTGGCATCTTGTAGACTTTTTAATAAATTGCCACTATATCTTAGATCAGAAACTTCAACGTCAAAATTTTTAAAGAACTTGAAATTGTGGTTATTCAATTTAGATCATGCATGCATTGAATCACTTCTTATGTAATTTGTGATTAACTTAAATAAAATTGATGTTATGTACTTTTTATTTTTTTCATATCTTTTTTCATTATAAAATTCTTGTAGTTTTTTGAAGGGTCACCCCACCCAATATTTTGTTATATAAATATATACTTTTTCATGAATTTGAAGGGGCATTTAAAACAATTTTTAAAAAATTTCAAATGCTTCTGATTTATTTCTCTTCTTTTAATTTATTTGTATTTTTAAACATATATCAGAAAAATGTTTAAGGAAATAAATAATAAATATACTATACTAAAATATAAAAAAAATATAGATAATAGTCATTCTGGGCTAGATCTGGAGAGTAGGGAGGGTGCGGCATTAATTCAAACTTCAGATCGTTGATTTTAGCCATCGCAGTGATTGACTTGTGCGCTGGTGCGTTATCGTGATGAAACAAGATTCTTTTCTTCGCCAGATGAGGACGTTTAATTTTCACCTCGTGGCTCAAACGTTTCAATAAATCTGCGTTTTATTTACCAGTGATAGTTTTACTCTTTTCAAGGTAATCAATGCATATAATACCTCTTGCATCCCAAAAAAAACAGTAGCCATAACCTTGTTCGCCGAAAAAATTGTTTTTGCCTTCTTTGGAGCTCGTTCCTCTGGTCCAATCCATTGTTTAGACTGTTCTTTGGTTTCAGGAGTGTGGTGGTGGACCCAAGTTTCGTCAACGGTAAAAATGTTTTTTCGAATCAATTTTTTCTTTTCCATTTTTAAGTAAAACACAGAGGCGTCTTGTTCAGTGTGCTCTCAAACCTAAACCAACATGGCAATCGGGCTGAAATTATAGCTATAAGCTATCTAAGGATGGTAGGTACTATAGAACGCCACCTCAAGGTGGGCCGAGTGGCGCCATCTCTTGGTCAGGTCGGAAACATATCAATCCACCCTCGTATGCCAAATTGCCTTATAATTGTTGTTGATCTGTTAACACAACATCTTTCTCAATTGAATATTAAGAAAATAATTCATCATAAGTATGATTAGTAGCGTTGATTTGTTTTTTGAAGATATGGAAGAAAATGAGATTGCATAGAACAAATTAGTGTGTCAGTTAAAAACTTCATATGTGCATTTTCTCTTTCATTTAAAGTGTTCTCCCCTTCCTTTTATAAGCTGACAGGGATCGCTGCTGGCCAGATGATGATGGTCCTTGAACATGCTGGGTATCTGGGCATCTTCATTGTTGCTGCATAGTTTTTCCTGCAGAATTGCTTCTTCCATTCTTTATGTTTCATTTATATTTGAAGGCGCAACTGCAGGGGATCCTTGTGTATTCATATTCATTCTTCATTAGGGGCCAGTTATAGCGATCAGGAAAACGAATCAGGAAAAATTTTCAAAGGGAATAATAACTATGTTTTCGTTACAATTGAATAACAAATGTTATGCCAATCGATGGCAAATCACTCAAAGTATTTTTTGTGCCCAAAAAAAGATATAATAGAACAAATATTTTCTGTTCAATTTGTATTTTTCTATTGTCCTGTTCCAATTCCATCAGGAAAATAGAAAAATACAATTTTACGGGAAAGTATTTATTCAATTGAACATTTTCTTGACAAAAAAATTCTCTGGGCTGTTTACTATTGATTGGTATAATATTTGTTATTCAATTGTAACGAAAACGTAGTGATTATTACTTTGAAAAATTTTTCCGGACTCGTTTTCCTGATCGCTATAACTGGCTATAACTTTTGTTCGACCGATTTTGCCGCGTTGGACGAATCGAACGTTCGCTACTCATAATTGGTCGATAACTCTAGTCGATAACATTTTGACATTTGAAGCGAACTTCAATTAAGCCAATCGCTACTCATAATACGAAATTATCGAATTCGACCAGGGGTAAGAACTGGAGCGAAGGCCTATTACCCCGTTTGTACTAGCAGAAAGAGTAATCAAAACAAATGACAATGAAATTCTGGAAATATCGTTTTTGTCGCAACTCGGCAATCCTGTAGTCAGCTTAGTAATATATTTTACTACCGAACGCAAAAACAAATCAATACTGTACACATTAAGGTCAGTATTGTTCTGTTTTAGTGTTCAGTGGTTAGGCGCTGAGTTGCTCATGGTTTTGGTTTATAATGTTTAGGTTAGAATGGGCTAACGGTTGATCCTATTTCCGTCACACTTAGATCAATGTAGATCCATTGTGATACCCTGGAGTATTGTAACATCCTAGAAACCTAAGAGTTTATGTTTGGTCAGTTTTAAACTATTTTGTGGCCTTAATGAAGTTCAACAGGCTGTTTCTTAGAGTGTCTCATAAAAAGTAACTACCTATAGAAATTTTTTTCTGGTGTGGCAGATTGCGGGGCAGTGACAAAGGAAGTGCGAGGTATCCTCATGTTAATCTTCGTCATCGGTGCAAAGATCCATTTTCTTTTTGTGGTAACCTAGTAGGTTGTGCCCAGTTATGATAATGATAAGCGATCGTAATGAAGGCCTATTCAATGATAGCAGCTTTCCAGTTGCGTTCGTAACGTCTCTCGGTCATAGTTTCCTGGAAGTAACACAGGAATCTAGGCATTCCCATCTTTTATTGGATTTTCGCATTATTTTGTTACCAATGATCTGCTTAATTTCACAGGGCCGGAATTTGATTGATTGATCAATGACAGAAGGATAAAGTGCTGATCCTTTTCTCGCTAGTTCGTCCGCTTTTTCGTTTCCCGGTATACCACTGTGACCAGGAACCTAGCAAAGTCTAACGCTATGCTGTGTGCCAAGAACCCTTAATTCTTCGCCACAGCAAGAAACAAGTTTTGTGGCAGAAAATCCTTTCATTGCTGCTTGGCTTTCAATGAAAAAACTGATATCAGCATGTGACACCTGTTTTGCAGCGTTTGTAACTGCCAAGATCTCGGCTTGGAAGACGCTGCTGTGATTTGAAAGTCTGAATGAACTGGTTTGGCTTAGGCTTTCTGAAAAGAAACCTGCACCTGTTCCAACTTCCATTTTCGAGCCGTCTTTATAGATTAATATAGACGTCTCGTTCTTGTGAGGTGTTTCATTCTCCCAATCTTGTCTATTGGGGAAGCTGGTTGAGAAGGATTTTTTTTAAAGTCCAGGTATGAAATTATTTAATCCGTGCAGATGTTGGTGTCTGCGTATCTGCGTTTTCTGTTTGGGTGGTTTTCCAGACATTACACTGATTTAGTCTAAGTGCGGTGTTGGCTGCCGCTTCTTGAACATAGAGATCAATGGGTGTGAGATTGAGGATTACTTCCAAGCTCGCGATTGTTGTAGTTCTCATTGCACCAGTTACGCAAATACAGGCTGATCTTTGTACTTTGGTTAGGGTTTTTAAATGCGTGGATTTTTCCAGCGCCTTCCACTAGATCAGATTGCCTTAAGATAGAATCTAACAATGGCAGTAGGTAAACATCCACTTGATGATTTTGGGATTTGGTCCCCAGTTTTTGCCAAAAATCACAAGCACGAATACAGTGCTGTCATAGATTTTTTTTGTGTCTTTCTCGTATATTGGGACCCCAATTCAGTTTTTTCTCTAAGATCACTCCCAAGTATCTGGTTTGATCAGAGATCTTAAGTGGGGTTCCATTTAGTCTTGGCAACTAAAAAGTAGTTAGTTTTCTTCTATTTGTGGAGAAAGTACCAAATCTGTTTTGAGGGGGTTAACTGCAAGGCCGCATCTTTTGTCCAAGCGTACACCTTGGTTAGTGTATTATTCAATTGTGCGCTCATAGTGGTAGGGAATTTCCCCGTCGCCAGAAGAGCTAGGCCATCGGCATAGGCAACCACTTTCACGCCATCATGTTTGAAAGTTACTCAATTCATGACCAGGATCCAGAGTAGGGGTGAAAGGATACCTCCTTGTAGTCTTCCTAGTTACACACACTTCTTCAAGTTTGCACCTCCTAGTTCGCTGTGAATCTGACGTTTTGTCAACATACATATGATCCAATTTGTGGTTGTTTCTTCTACTTCTAGATCATTTAAGGCTTTCTAAATCGCACTGTTTTGTACATTGTTGAGGCTCCTTCAATGTCCAGGAAAGCTGCCAGAGTGTATTCTTTTTCTTGCTTTCTCTATAGTTCTTACTACACAGTGTAGTGCTGTTTCTACACTTCGTATTTTTGTGTAAGCATGTTAAAAGGTAGATATTACTTCTTATTTTAAAATAAAATAAGGGTATTCATAACTTCTCGATACGCGCGTTAGTAAAAAAAAATCTATCTTTAATGAGAAAACGGGAAATGATGCAATACAGCCCGGCGTTGTCGTCGATTTATTGAACAGTGTAATCATTTAATGAAAAACTTGGTCATGGAAAGAATATCGAAACGTAAACAACAAACTTTTATCTGACTGCTTGTCAGAGGTAGTATTAATTTTTTGTCAGCTCAAAAAGGCAGCTAGTATTTAAGGAATTTTCATCAGCAAACTAAATACTACATATGTACTTGCCAACAAGTAAGATCCTGCGATCAGGACAAACCATCAGGAAAAGTAAGAGACAAATCATGAATGTTTTCCTGATGAGCTTTGATAGCAAACAGAAATAATATGTAAGTTGCCAGGCTCTCAACTCTTCGCATCAACAAACCAGCAACTGGTTTTAATTTACATGGGAAAGAAGTGTTAAAAAACCGACGGTGAATGAAATACTTTTCGGCAAAAGGATTTAGAAAGCTATTGATTTTTTGTAGAGTTTTATTTTCTTCTTTCCTTTGGTTTGTTGGTAAATTTTGCGACGAATCTTTTAGAATCTTTTTGTTTTTGTGTTGCCATTTATGTCCGGTTGTGATATATTTATATTATACATATGATTTCAATATGCCATTTTTTGAGTCTTATGTTTATAGCGCGGCCTGCGATTTTGATCCAGTCGCTGTCAAAATAAGACCTTTGTTTTTATGGAGTGGTATATCTCGACCTGCGGTACATACAAAAAGAATACGTTTCACATATTGCAATCGCAGACTTAAAAAAAAATTAAAAAAAATTTTTCAATCGGTATTATCTAATAGCACTTCATCCCAACAAGAAGGGAACCCTTGGCTCGTCACTCCCGAAGTATTTAATGACTCCTTCTGTTGGGTGAGATTTTTGTGGATCTAAAAAGGCATCCTCGCTTTTTTATTCAGGATCGGTTTTTGTTTCAATAGAATTCCTTGTTATAATCTTCATCGCCTTCGCGGCCGGAACGCGAAAGCAAACCAATAATGAGCATATTAAAGCTCGCAATTGATCTCAGGGAGCTTCTATAAAATTGAAAGCATTCTGAAAATGAAAATGCTGCTCAATGGCAGAAATTTTCGGTTTGGTAAAAGATTTCTGGAGCCGCAAGAGTGTATTTTAGAAACTCATACTCACAGCCTCCTAAAAGCTCAGGCTCTGAAAGACCGGTAATGAATTCGGAAAGATAGTGTACTGTCAAGAAAATAAAACTAAGAGCGAAGCGGGAAAGATTTTCCATGTGGAGTTTGAATGTTTGATGTAAGAAAACTCCCTTGGAAAAGTATTTTGCGCTTCGCTCGTATCTTTATATGTATTTCTATCCGTGATTAGCCTATTTGGTCTGTTGTTTATTCCATATTTATTTAGTTTTAAGATTGTGTGCTCGAAAGAGAATTATAATTGGAGAGTCTTTCCCTAAATTAATTTTTGCAAAAAATTATGCGCCTATTATTTGTTCTGATTTTCCGAGATTTGTTTGCTAATTCGTTCGATGGGAGAGAAAGTTAATCTTATAATTTTTCTTTTTTTGATTTGACAAATAGTTTTAAGCCAAAGTACCAATGGATTTCGTACAAGTGGCAGAAGAGGAAGGAGACGAACCAATTGAGCTACCAACTGAAGAAGATGGTACCTTAATACAGTCCACATTGCAGGCCCAATATCCTGGATCATGTGGCCTTAAATATCGCAGTGAAGACACAAAAGCTGTTCGAGGAGTCCGGCTAAATGAAGGAAGATTTTATCCTCCAACTTCTGAGAATGGATGGGGGACTCAAATTTATTTCTGTGTTTTCCCCAAAGGTAAACTTAAACGATAATCAAGTGTATTGGTTTTGAAATTTTTAAGTTCCTTGTCATTCATTCTTCAAATTAAAATATTTATCGAAAGTTGAAGAGCTTTGCATAGAAGCTGTTTTTTTTTATTTTTCCTTCATTTACTTTAAATTTTGGGCTACATATACATTTTTTCTTTTAGAAAATAAACGAAAAAGCGATGATAACCTCGAAAATTCTACAGCTAAAACCAAACGTGTAGAAACAAGAGGACGTTGCACAGATTTAATTGTACTTGGGCTCCCCTGGAAAACAACAGAAGAAAGTCTTCGTGAGCACTTTGAAGAATTCGGTGATGTTCTTATGGCTCAAGTTAAGAAAGACATAAAATCTGGCCAGTCGAAGGGATTCGGATTTGTTAGATTCGGCTACTATGAAGCACAAAAACGTGTACTTTCGACTCGTCATTTGATTGATGGTAGATGGTGTGAAGTTAAAGTCCCCAATTCAAAAGTAAGTGGAGGTTTTGTCTTCAACAATAGCTTCTACTTTACTAACAAATTATTTTATATGTGTTCTTACAGCAAGGAATGGCACATCAAGTACCATGCAAAGTATTTGTTGGTCGTTGCACAGAAGACATGACTGCAGAAGACCTGCGTGAATATTTCTCTAAATTTGGAGAGGTTACTGATGTTTTCATACCAAAGCCATTTCGAGCATTTAGTTTCGTCACGTTTCTGGACCCAGAAGTGGCGCAGTCATTGTGCGGTGAAGATCATATTGTAAGAGGTTAGTGTTAATTGAATCATTAAAATTGTGTCGAAGGATATTATGAGTTTTCTATTTGTTAAGGTGTTTCTGTGCATGTGTCTAATGCGGCACCGAAAACTGAACAAAACCGCAATAATGCCAACAACAGCAATTACAATAACTTTAACAACTACAACGGAAACGGAAACCATCCTCCAGTGAATATGGCAAATATGCACGGATTATCACCACATGGTCGTGGTAATCCAAACAATGGTGTGAATAGCTATGGAACCAGCATAAATGGAGTGGTTGGTAGTGGTTTGGGTGGTGGAAACGGTCTGGGATCTTCTACCAGCGGTGGTTTAATGGGTAATGGTCTAGGAAGCTCTGGAATGTGCATGGCTGCCATTGGTAATGGCTCTCTTGGTGGTGGTAATGGCGCTAATGGAATCGGTTCATCAAATTCAGTATCAAACCGACAAGACAATGGAATGCAAGCGTACAACAATCCACAAAATCGTGGCGGTGGCAGTAATGTATATATGCAAAGCCAAGCTATGCCACCACAGCAACACAATGGAGGATGGAATAATCAAAACAGGGGTAATTTGGACATGCCTAACCTGCAAGCCTTAGGAATCAATCCACAGGGACAGAATCCATCAAATCAAGGCCAGAGTTTAAGCAATCCGTTAGGAGTGGGTTTGAATTTGAATCAGCTGCCCATGAATCCAGCAATTGTTGCTGCTGCTTTGAATCAGTGGGGTCTGATTGGCAACCTTCAAAATCAATCCCAGGATCAGGTATGTATTTAGAAATAGGCAAATCTGACGCAAAATGTTAATGTTGGTTTATTTTTGTCTATTAAGGGCTTCGGAGGCGGTGGACAAAATAGCCAAAGTGGTTCCGCCAATCCAGGCGGGAGCTTTTTATCATGGATGACTCAAGGTGCTGGCAGCAATACCAGCGGCGGACAGGGCTCAACGACTGCTGCCGTGAGTAACGATACGCAGCAGGTAAGAAGAAGAAACTACATCGAGTGAATTTTAAAGTTAGTATCTATTATTTTTAATTTTTCACCCTTTTTTATGTTTGCGATACATATATGTATAATATATACATTTATTTATTTTTTGAAAAAGCATATTTGCAGTCTCAAGCAATATATAATGTGTGCAAGTTCGCTATAGTTGAGCTAAGTTCATAACCGCAAATACATTCCCAGATAGAGAGTCTTTTGCCTAGTAACCAAAAACAAAATGTCTTTAAAAAGAGTATACTAATTAAATGGTTCCGACGATTTGCAACGACTGACTTGGCCGAGTAGGTTTGATTGATGCGTTCCACTTACCATTTTGTGTCTTTTTTTGTTTGGCTCAAGTCACCGTAGAGCAAATAGTTCATTGTTTAGTCTTTACGTTCTTCTAGACACCGCTCTTAATGAGTATGATTTTTTTAAATATAAAAACAAATGACTGACCATTTAATTCCGCTTAAGAAAAAATTCATGCAATTCAATTTCGGTTTGCTTTGTTCCAGAAATCAACACAATTTTGCAATTGTTAACGAAGTCAAATGACCTGTTCATTAAGCTCAGCAATTCGAAAATGCTTTGACAGGGAGAGTCATTAATGAAAAATAATTTAATAATAAAAAAAAATAAAATAAAAATAAAAATAAAATAAAAACCTTTGATAGTTGACATATCATGTATGCATACTTGACTGCAAATAAGCGATTCTTTTCTTATTATCGTTTGTTACTGTTGTGTTTGTTTCTTAATTTTATAGTAGAAATAGGTGCACCCCAGAAAAATAGATCTCGGGAACTCCTGAAATTTTATCAAAGGATAAATAAATTTCAGGTCAGTTCTTAATTTTTTGACGGAGATTTTGAGACGTTATTTTCTTCTTGCTCAACCAAAATAGTTTGCTCTGCTTTAATATGACATTCTTGTTGCGAAAAGTGTGAAGAAGATTGTTAGATTTGAAATAAAATAGAACTATTAACATCTATTGATAATAAGTTCAATCGAACATCTTCGATAACCGGGATAAACCGGTTTTCATATAAGCACGCACATCGGGGAAGAGAATAAGAGCAATAGAAATTTCTTTGCCAAATTGAAATTGTGCCTGATAAGATTTTTTATGTGGGATGCTCCTATTGAATACAGAATACACCGCCGCATTGCTTAAAACACAATCACGCTTCCTCTATAAAAATAACAAGATACCTATATAATGAGAGATTATGCAAAATAGAAAATGAAACTATTCTCAGAACGAGCTCACTGAACCAAACCATAAGTTATGTAATGACAGTTGCAACTACAGAAGACTAACAACCTGATTTTGCCCAAAAGTTACATCACAACATTATGACTTGTTGAGTAGCCGATAACAATTTGAGTATTGAGTGAAAGGTTGTCACATAACTAATGTTGTGTCTTGTGCGTGCTATTTTTAAAAACTGTTTCGCAGCAGCAATGTTCAGTTGAGCAAATTACGAGCTAGGTCACTGGCGTTGTCGTTGCCGTTTTGTCTTGAAAATCGAACTCATTCAAGGTATAAAAAAAGTTCACGTTCAGGGAAAATGTAAAAACAAACAGTTTGAAGAGTTCGATCATAGTATTGCGTCTGTTTTGTTTTGTAAATAACCAAGTAGCAAAGTGTTTTGTTTTAAAAAATAAACTCATGTTCTTCTTACAATGAAAAAATTTTAAAATCCATATTGTTTTTTCTTCTTTTTTTTTTAGGGAAGTCACCAAAGCTGGCCCCGTAAAAGTAATCCATCAATCACTGATGGTGCTGATCAGAAACCTAATTTAATTTAAATCAGACTACTTATATACTTAAAAAGTTATGTTTTCGCAAAAATATGAATAATTTTTAAAATTTTTAATTAGCTTGTCAGCGTTATGAGTTTTACCAGAGTAATTTTTTTTAACTTAAACTTAATCACTTTTGTTTTGTGTTCGTATGTATCTTTTGAAAAAATGACTCATAAATATGTAGTTAAATGACATAAATGATTATCATGTGCTTCTCGTTGTAATTAATAAGTTCATGTATGAAGACTATTGTGGAAGAGGGGTATGAAATTAATTTTTCAGAAACAGGTTCTTAGCTGTTTAATTTGTTCTCTTCGATTATTGTTTTACTAAGAGTAGTTGTAAGAGAAACTGCATGTTATCGCAATCATGGGCATAAGAAGATACCTTAGGTTTGAGATAAGGATATGTGATAAGGGTTTCTGTTAATTATAATTCCACTGATTTAAATATTTATTTTGCGTATGTGTTTGCAGAATGCGAGACTTAACAACACTTAAAACATTTATATTTTGGACATGTGTGTTTTCGGTCTATACAGGGTGTCCCGTGATTCGAGTTACATACTTTGGGATGTGATTCTTGGTCATATAATAAGAAAAAAATGGTTTTACAGTAAAGTACGTTTCTCAACTTTGACCTCACTTTTTGACAAATTAAAACCGGGCTAACTTTGGTGTTCCCTGACCTGTGTTCAATTCGATTTCTCTGTCCATACTGATAGTAGTTGAGAAACGGACTAAAACTGTGAAACAATTTTTTTTCTTTGAATATGACCAAGAATCACATCCCAAAGTATGTAACACGAACTACAGGACATTCTGTATTATGAACGAACCTGAAAAGTTCGTCCCGACACGTCTTTCTATTGGCCTTTTGGCTGTTAATCTGTTAGTTAATATTCTATCAGAATATTCTATTGAAGTCGCTAGCAAACTTTAAATAAGCAAAATTCTCTTAACTTCAATACTAAAGAGTTTATTGTGACCATTTCTTTATTTTCTTAGAAACCATTTTGAAGTGGCTTCCTTTTCTCAATTTAATCGTTTATCATTTTTGCTTGAAAGCAAATACTCGTACACTTTCCCTACATTTTCTTTATGCAAGTCATTACAGCCACAAACATCTTCATGTAAACAAAGAAAATGTTTTTCACGATAGATTTTATTTGGTAATCAATTTCAGACACTAATTTATAAAATCAAATTAGCTAGGGAATGCTTTTTTTAAATACATTTTTCAATTACTACTTGCCGCTCTGATTGCTTATGAAACCTCTCAAGCTGCATGTTCTTATCCTTAATAAGTATATTTAGTTCTTCAGAAGGAATATAAAGAAAAGAGTAATAGGTTCTGACATTTTTTTTCTAATCCATATAAATATATTTAGAAGATGTGTGAGGTTTAAGAGTATATAGATTTGGATATACAAAACAAAAACACTAAATTAAAAAAAATTAAATTTTTTCTAAGGAATTTTTCTTAATTGTTATATTAATACAAAATTGAAAAAAAATATACTTAAATAAAAATAAATGCAAATGATAATGATATGAATTGATGGAGAAAGCTTAATGAGTAAATGGAATCAAATGGAATAATTTGTGTTTACGTTTGATGTGTAATTATCTTAATCATGTTGTGAAAATAAAAATTCAGGTGTACCAAATGCGGTTTGTTTTCTGTTTTTGTGTTATACTTTTTATTTGAAGACCACGGCCTTTAAGCTAATGTTACTCAACAGAGATGATTGCACAGTTTTATTGAATTGGTAGGGTAAGTATTGAAAATGGGTAATGATTGAGCCAGCCTAAATTTTATTTATTTATTTATTTATTTATTTATTTATGTCACAGGATACAGGTTAGGTTAGGTTAGGTTGAAATGGTTGTCAGGAAAACCAACTGACACACTTAGACCAGTATTTGGTCCGTTGTGATACCATAAGAATTAAGTGAGGAAGAACCCCACTTAACAAAACCATTTGGAGCTTTTTATGAAGCGAAAGAGATGAAGGATATCTGTGTTCGCCAGATCGTTTAGATCATCGAGGAAATATTTTCCAAGATGCCGTTTTCTTTTAATGGAGAGTGCAGGACATGAGCAGAGGAGGTGTGGAATAGTTTCTTCCTCCTCCTCATCTAAGCAACTTCTACAGAAGTCATTTGAGGGAACACCAAGTCTTATGGCGTGTCTGCCTATCAGACAATGTCCTGTAATGACATTGATTACGGAGCTAAAGTGCAATTTGGTTATGGATAGCAAATGCCTTGTGCGTTTTGGATCAAGTCCCGGCCATAGCTGTTTTGTTGCCACACACGTGGTGATACTGTTCCACCAATGATTTGTTCTATCCATTGCCTCTTGCTTTAGCATAAGTTTACATGTAGCGATTGGTATACCGATATTCAACCTGCTGGTTGATATCGGTAGAACGGTTCCTTTTCTGGCGAGTTCATCGGCCTTACAGTTGCCCGCGATATCTCTGTGCCCCGGCACCCAAATAAGGTGAATATTGAACTGTTCAGCCATCTCCTTAAGAGACAGGCGACAGTTAAGGGCGGTTACTGAGTTCGTGGAAACGGCGCCGAGTGATTTGAGGGCTGCCTGACTGTCTGAGAAAATCCGGATATTCGCTGAGGATATCACGTTTTCTTTTAGCCATGATAGGACCTCTTTGATCGCCAGAATTTCCGCTTGGAACACACTACAATGGTTTGGGAGGCGGAAAGAGAGACTTACGTTAAGTCGTTTTGAGTACACTCCGCAGCCAACCCCTTCCTCGGTTTTTGACCCATCTGTATAGAAATGAATTGAATCATCTCTCAAAATTCTTCGTCTTCCCAGGTCGTTCTCGTTGGGATTGAGACATGGAACTTATTATCAAAAAACCAGAGTGGCAAGGGATTGATCTGAATGTATTCAGGATTGTGGCATGACCGATGTTGTTATCGGTCCATTGGGAGATAGCTCTGATACGAGTGGCCGTACTTGCGGCCATTTGATTACTGAAGATATCTAGTGGTATGAGATTTGGGAGTATATTTAGGGCAGCTGAGGGTGTTGATCTCAGTGCTCCGCTTATACATAAACAGGCTGTTTGTTGGACTTTGCTCAGCTTATCGCAGTAGGTCCTTTTATCAAGAACGGTCCACCATACCACTACTCCGTATGTGAGTATTGGTCTGATGACCGCGGTGTAGAGCCAGTGGGTGATTTGGGGGGAGAAGTCCCATTTAGTGCCAATGGCTTTTTTGCAGGAAAACAGGGCTACGGTTGATTTCCTGATTCTTTCCTCTATATTGGCTTTCCAGTTTAGCTTTTTGTCTAGAATAATACCTAGATATCTAGCTTCGTTGGAGAGTTGAAGTGGGATTCCATTTATTGATGGAGTTGTAGGTTGAGGAATTTTGTATTTCCTGGTGAAGAGAACGAGTTCTGTTTTCTGAGGGTTGACCCCTAGATCACTTTCTCTCGCCCATTTTACTAGTTTATTTAGAGCGGTTTGCATCAGATCCATAAGGACGTGAGCATATTTGCCGGATACCGCAATGGAGACGTCATCTGCATATGCAATCACTTTGAATCCCTCTGCTTCTAGGTCAACTAGAAGTTCATTGACGACTAGATTCCACAGAAGAGGGGATAGAACCTCACCCCTGCTGACAGATCTCTTTGCAGAGAAATCTCCGAGTGTTGAGTTGATACAGGATACAGGAAGCAATACAAATTAATTTATATCGTCCGGAATACATAGCGCCGGGGAACTTAGCCCGTATGGCAGTTGAACAATTTTTCATTTTTTACAAGAGGTTTTTTGGAACTAGAGATTTGAAAATTTTTTAATAAACTTTTAAATTATAGAGATTTATAGAGAAAAAAGTTTTTTGAGACGAAATATTTTTCTGATATTAAATTTGACTGATTTTATGTATTTTGAGTAGTGGGAATAACAATGATTTGTCCGGGTGTGTAGTTGTAGCAAGAAGTTTTTGTAGCGGTGGGATGTTGTTTGTGAAGTGTCGAGATGTTAGCGGACATCTTTGTAACACATGGCTTATGGAGATGGTCTCTTGGCAGAAACTGCAAAGCGACGGAGGGTTGCTATTGTACAGATGAACTTTATTGAACAGAGTATGACCTAGTCTTGTACGACAGAGCTGCACTGATTGAAGACAGTTATATGACTGATTGTAGCTCACTTGTCCTAATGCTGCCTTGTGTTGTCTTAAAAAAGAGTTGGAGTTTTTCCAGCGTGTATCTGCATTTTGATTAATTTCTTTTGTGATAGTTTGGATTATGGCTGATTCAAAAGGAGGTATGGTGAAGATCAGAGGCATGCGTAATGATTGAGCCAGCCTAAATTTTATTGCGCACAGAATAAGCATGGCTCAAAAAGTAAAATAAATGTTAACTTACAAAAGCTAAGTACGAACCTATGGAAACGCCTAGGCTATCGCAATTCCAGGATTTAGAATTTTATGTCGATTTCAAATGGGCTAGGTAGAAAGCGTTTTCCACAAAAAAAATTTCTAGGATTGATTGCAAAAACGCAATTGTCGACAACCAAGCGATTTAATATGGGTGGGCCCCAAACAACGAGGACTTCCAGAGGCCTTTGTGTGCGGATGATTGAGGATATGTGTGTTGTTGAAGAAACTGATTCCTCTTCGGCTTTTTTGGTCACTAGTCAATGCATTGAAAGTAACTTACCGATTTTGTAATTGTCAAAGTGCTACAAACAGAAAAACATATTTCAAAAAAATATACTCTGGAAACACTTCACATTTTAAGAAACAACAATAGTGTAACGTGCGCTTTGTTCGCAAAATAAAACTCTACCTTTCAATTTAATTCTACCACTTTATTCAGTATCTACTTTCGATATACACTTTATTCGAACTCAACTCAATTACGTTTATCCAATATTCACACTATCACTTTCTAAATAAAACTGACTTCTGGTTGCGTCAGCTCCCTCTTTATATAGGAAAGTGAACCATCGAGAGATTTCTAGTAGTTTTTCCATGAACCATGATGTCTAGACAAGTTCCCCTCCCGGTATTTCTGCACACATACACACTCACTCACAAAAGACGTCTTCTTTTAAACCACTCCATTATAGTGCTCCCAGATGTGTTTTTCGGTGGAACGTTTTCGATTAGGAAATTGGTATTAAATGTTGGGTGTACATTACACTGCCCCCTCCTTAAGATTGTTCGTCCCGAATAATTTCATTTGCGGCCTCCCCACTATATCGATGCAGCCGGTCACAATGCACTACTTTTAACTTGCCTCTTAGTCCTCTTTGGATGCGGTAGACCACGTCGTTAATCCTCGTGACAACAGTATAAGGACCTTCCCAGTTCTGCTGAAGTTTCGGTGACAATCCCTTTTGACGATGAGGATTATAAAGCCACACACGATCTCCTGCTCGGAATCCTGCCGTTGTCGCTTTTGTATCGTACCGTGTCTTCATCCGGTCGCTGTAGGTTTTCATCCGTTCCCTTGTTCTTTTATGGATGTCAGCGAGTCTCTCCTTGAGGTCGTCCACATACTCGTTTGTGTCCTGTGGCTCCTCGGTGGGGCATCCAAATTTAAGTTCGCTGGGCAGCCGCATGGTTTTCCCGAACAGGATGTCAGATGGTGTTTGTCCTGTCGAGCTATGTACTGCACTTCTATAGGCCATCAGGAATAGCGGTACGTGCCTATCCCAGTCTCTTTGGTAGTCGCCTACGACCTTGGTGAGGTGTTCTTTCAAGGTTCGGTTGAATCTTTCAACCATGCCATCAGATTGTGGGTGAAGCGGTGTGGTTCTTGTCTTCTTAATGCCAAGTAGTCCGCACACTCCTTGGAAGATGTTTGACTCAAAGTTCCTCCCTTGGTCGGAATGGAGTTCCATAGGCACACCAAACCTACTTACCCAGTTAAACACAATCTGGTCGACCACCGTTTTGGCTTCTTGATTTGGGATGGCATACGCCTCAGGCCACTTACTAAAATAGTCCATCACGACCAGAATGTACTTGTTTCCAGCGTTGGTCTCTGGAAAAGGCCCAGCCACATCTACTGCAATCCTCTCAAAAGGCGATCCAACGTTGTACTGATGCATCTTACCTTGAATCTTCCTACCAGGTCCTTTGGTTGCAGCACACTTTTCACATGTTCGGCACCACTTCTCCACGTCATCTCTAGCATGTAACCAGTAGAACCGATGTCGCACCTTCTCCAGTGTTTTGTTTACTCCGAGGTGGCCTCCAGAAGGTCCGTCGTGCATCTCCCGAAGAACTTCACTGACTTTCGATTGCGGTACGATCAGCTGCATCACATGTGACTTACCGTCAGCGGATTCCCATCTTCGCCTGAGGACACCTTCTAGCACATATAGTGAGTCCCACTGTGCCCAATAGGCTTTGAGAACTGGACTCCTGTCAGAAATGTCTCCCCATTCAGGTTTCTCTTCATTTTCTTTCCATGCGAGAATGGGTTCGATATCTGGATCTTCCTGTTGAGCAGTCCTCACTTCCTCATTGCTCCATCCGCTTATTGGATCAGCTCTTAGTCGCTGAGCGGTAATGATTTCTTTGTCTTCTTGCCGCCTGCAATGCTTGCAATCCACTTTGCAAGGTCTTCGAGATAATGCATCAGCGTTTGAGTGCAGCTTTCCTCTGCGGTGTTGGATCTGGTAGTCATAGATCTGCAATCTTTCTATCCACCTTGCGACTTGACCTTCTGGATTTTTGAAGTTCAAAAGCCAGCTCAGAGCACCGTGGTCTGTCCGCAGAAGGAATTTCTGTCCATAGATGTACTTATGGAAGTGCTTTGTTGCCAAGATAAGAGCTAGTAGTTCCCTTCTGGTCACGCAGTAGTTTCTTTCGGGTTTCGATAGGACCTTGCTGTAGTATGCCACCACTTTCTCCTCGCCATCATGCACTTGGGATAGTACCGCCCCGATTCCAACGTTGCTTGCATCTGCGTCGACGATGAATGTTTTGCCAGGTGTTGGATGTGCCAGTACTGGAGCATTACAGAGGTGGTATTTGAGTTCCTGGAAAGATTTCTCACACTCACCTGACCATTTAAACTGCTTCCCCTTTTCGGTGAGCTGATGCAAACTCTTTGCAACTCCAGCAAAGTTCTTAACAAAACGTCGGTAATATGTGGCAAGTCCCAGAAAACTTCGGAGTTGATGTTTGTCCTGTGGTGTTGGCCAATTTTTGACGGAGTCAACTTTTTCAGGATCAGTCTTTACTCCTTGGGATGAGATGATGTGTCCCAAATACTTGACTTCAGTTTTGAAAAGTGCGCATTTTTCTGGATTCAGTTTAAGGTTAGCCTCTCGAAGTCTCTGAAACACGGCTTTTAGGTTCTTGCAATGTTGGTCAAATGTTTTCCCGTAAACAATGACATCGTCCAAGTAGACTAGGCACGCTTTCCACGTCAGTCCTTGAAGAACGCACTCCATCAAACGCTCGAATGTTGCCGGAGCGTTACATAACCCAAACGGCATAACTTTAAACTGCCAGAGCCCATTACCTGTAGAAAACGCCGTCTTTTCCCGATCATCAGGGTGGATGTCAACTTGCCAATATCCGCTCTTCAAGTCCAGCGTCGAGAACCACTGCGCTCCCTCCATGGCATCCAGGGTATCACTGATTCTCGGCAGGGGATAGCTGTCCTTCTTAGTTACATCATTCAGCCTTCGGTAGTCCACACAAAAGCGAGTGCTTCCGTCTTTCTTTTTCACTAGCACCACTGGTGACGCCCAAGGACTTTTGGAATTTTCGATAAGACCGTCCTTTTTCATTGCTGTTATCATTTCCTCAACCTCACCTTGTTTGGCCAGTGGAAGACGTCTTGCGGGTTGACGAATCGGTCTTGCATCTCCTGTGTTGATGCGATGCTGCACCAACTGTGTCCTACCATATTGCCCCTTTTGCGATGCGAAGATATCAGTGTACTCTTGTAGGAGACTTTCAGCCATCCTTGTTTGTTGGTGATCAAGGTTGGATGAATTAAGTATTTTAGCTCTGATGGTTTCGAGCTCCTCAGGAGTTATAGTTTTTCTCGGAGCTTCGTCTGTGATCTTCGTAATGGCTGCAACCGATTCGCAACGTCCAACGACTTCTCCTTTCTTCAACTTTACATCGTACGGTCTGGTGTTTAGTAATCGTACGGGGACCATTTTGTTTTTCGGTGCTACCAGTGTTTTCCCAATGATGACGCTTTGGGAGGAACACTCTGGGTCTGGTTCCACCATGAGGTATCGAAGGCTTCCAAACTCACCCTCCAGTTTCGTCCAAACGAACACTTCAGAAGAAGGAGGCAGAATAAGATCTTCCCTGATGACAGTTCTCAGTGTCGACGTACTTTCGTTCGAATAAGTCATTGGAAGTTCCTTATTTTGGTACTTCAAAACCTGATTACCGATGTCCAAAATAACTCCGTGCTGTTTCATAAAGTCGATTCCAATGATGCACTCATCACATATATCTGCCACCAGGAATTGATGAGTAAACACTAGGTCGGCCAGTCGGATCTTAAGACACACTTCTCCATATACTCTTGCTGCTTCTCCCGTTGCGGTTCTTAGACGGTAGCTATTGGTGTTATGAAGCCACGTCGTCTTTACCAGGTCTCGGCGTACTATGGAGGCTGTGGCACCGGTGTCGATGGTAGCCACATGTTTGTTCCCGTTAATAGTAGTCTCCACAGTCAGACTTTTGTTGTCTCGTTTGGTCTGAGAGACCTGGATGGTGGTTCTGGGGCCATCGATACAAGAAACCAGCCTCTGCCCCTCGAAGTTGGTTCTTACTCGTTTCCCTGATGGGAAACGGGCTGATAGGCAACGCTGGTGTTGTTGTTACCTTGCTCTGGGTTGGATCTCTTGCTTCCACAATGTTGACAACTGGCTTTGTTTGGTGGTAGTCGGCATTGACGCTGTAAGTGCCCGGTCTTGTTGCAGTTCCAACATCTTGCTAGTCCGCTCCGGTTCTTTTGTATTTCACCTCTTTGGCACGAGCATTCTTCGACTATGGCCTCTCTAAGTCGATGTACTCCCTGAGAAGCCTGTTCTGCTGCTTCAATTGTCAATGCGAATGCTAAAGTTTCGGAAAGAGTACGTGTTCTAGCAGTTCGCACAGACCTCTGAAGATGTATATCGGAAATGGCACGAACGAAGGACTCAACAGCAAGCTGGTTGATGATTTCTTCTCCAGCATCCGGGTATGCAAGGTGAACCAGTCTTTCAACGTCTGCTTGGAGCTGCTGTAGACTTTCACCCCTTTTCTGGACTCTGTTATTGAGTTGGACTCGGAAGACTTCTTTCAAGTGGCTATCTCCAAAGCGTTTATCTATAAGTGCCACGAGAGAACTGAAATCGCCGCTCTTACCAGCTGGAACTGTTTGAAGTAATTCAGCTGCTGGTCCTCTAAGAGCAAGAGTCAGTGCAATGTACTTGTCTTCGTCATCCCAGCCATTTGTTGTCGCGGCTGCCTCAAATTGTCTCTTATAGACTGACCAAGAAGACTGTCCATCAAATGTTGGGGGTTTCATCTCCTTTTTCCTTGCAAACTCTCCAGCAGATTCTCGAATTTTTATTTTCCGGATCTGGTCTAATTCCTTGGACAGAACAGAGAACTGGTTATCGCATCGGCTTTCCAAACGATTCTCTACAACAGAAAGCTGTTTTTCCACACCTTCAACTCGTTCGTCAAGGGCACATACATTTTTCTCAATATTACCCAATTTTCCTTCTAGAATGTTTTTCTGACCTTCTAAAACATTCTGTTGCGCCTCAAGTCTTTCAAGAATATTCTGTTGTTCTTTCTTTTGTTCGTTTCGTTGTGCTTCCAGTTTTTCGAGAACATTCTGCTGTTCCTTCTTTCGCTCGTTTCGTTGCTCTTCAATCAGCTTCTTTTGCTGTACTTCGAGCCGTTCGAGAACATTCTGCTGTTCCTTCTTTTGCTCGTTTCGTTGTTCTAACAAAAGTTTCATCATACTAGAAAAATCTACATTTTCACTTACTTCCTCTTCTTCCACTTCTGTTTCAAAAACAAAAGTGTTTACGTCTTCCCCTTGCTGTTCCAAATAGTTACGCAAGCGCAGGACGAGCTCATTTTTCGATCCCGCTCTAGAAAGATTTCGCTTACCTAACTCACTTTTAAGCTCAATGCAGTTGAGCTCTTCTAATAACTTACCCATTTTCACTGTATATAATTATTATTTCTCTTTTTACTTTTTTTTTTTACACTTTACTAGTCAAATAAGTTTTATTTACACTTCTGACACCAATGTAACGTGCGCTTTGTTCGCAAAATAAAACTCTACCTTTCAATTTAATTCTACCACTTTATTCAGTATCTACTTTCGATATACACTTTATTCGAACTCAACTCAATTACGTTTATCCAATATTCACACTATCACTTTCTAAATAAAACTGACTTCTGGTTGCGTCAGCTCCCTCTTTATATAGGAAAGTGAACCATCGAGAGATTTCTAGTAGTTTTTCCATGAACCATGATGTCTAGACAAGTTCCCCTCCCGGTATTTCTGCACACATACACACTCACTCACAAAAGACGTCTTCTTTTAAACCACTCCATTATAGTGCTCCCAGATGTGTTTTTCGGTGGAACGTTTTCGATTAGGAAATTGGTATTAAATGTTGGGTGTACATTACAATAGTATGAATAGGAAACGGGAGCGTATCGAAATCACACTTTTCAAAATCCCGTTTTTCAATAATCCCCAAAAAAAAGTTTTAAAATCCCGTCTACTAAAATCCCGCTCGATCAAAATCCTTATTTATTCAAATCCCGCTTTTTAAAATCCCGCCAATCCCGTTTTTATACATCTTAATATTTTACAAACTACGAAAAAAATAGACAAAAAATTAATAAAACAGGTTTTTTACGTCGAATTGCTCACAGCATACAATTACACTGATATAAAATTATAAGAAATATTGTTGATGATTACACTGGCCAACAAAATTTGCGGTTTTTCGGTAACAGAAAGGAGACCATGTTTTTATTAAGGTTTTTACGTTGCTGCATCCAAATCTAGCCTCGGAATTGATTGGCTTCATGTCATTTTCGAGATATTGAGCCTTCAAAATCGGAAAAAATAAAAATGTTTTAACATGAAAAAAATTCAACCCAAAAGCAGACCAATACTTTTCCTATGGTTTTTCGTGTGCTGAATCCAAATCTGTTCTCAAAATGGGTGTATTACATCAAATTACTGTGATATTTAACTTTAACAGTTGTAATGCATGGTCAATCTCTGTTTTGAAGCCTTGGTAGAGTCTTGAAAGTATATTTGAGTCAGATAGAACATTTTTGAAGGTTCTTGGTGTGTTTAAACTAAAACTAAACCGGATGGAAACAATAACGGTAATTTTTTTGATTTGAAGGCACTGGCTGTAACTCGAAAACTAGACCTGATGAAATCAAAATGAATATGGCAATAAAATGAGGGTATATAGGTTACTCAAAATTAGCAAGTACCTTTCTTGTTAAAAAATTTTGTGGATCAGTGTAATAAATCCTATGTTCTTTTTTTAAGTGTACCATTTGATATGCTAATAATCTATTTTGATAATTTGAATTGTTATTTGCTTAGCGCTACAATAAATGTATTAAAAAAAAAAAAAAATCGCGCGATTTTTTTAAATAAAACAACTAGTTTTGGTTGCAAAAGCGGGATTTTGACAAACGTGATTATAAGAAGCAGGATTTTAAAAGGCGGTATTTTAAAAAAGCTGGATTTTTAAAAACGGGATTTCAGAAAGCGGGATTTCAAAATCGGGATTTTAATAGGCGGGAATATAAAAACTGGGATTTCGAACCCAACCCATAGGAAACAGCACACACAGAACATATCAGCCATATATTGCTCTCTCGTCGCTGAAAAGAAATTTTAAGTTTTGTTTTTGTTTTAATATTTTGCAGATCCATGACTCATATTAAGACTAAACTCCAACAAAGGAAGTGTAAAGATTTATATTTTTTCTTTTTTCTTTTCTTCAAACAAAGTTTAAAGTTTTTTTTTCTTTATATTTATTTTGTTATGTAATTTTTTAAAAGTAACGTCTTTAATTTCTCTAAAGTAAGTCTACCCAATCAATGTAAACTCCCAAATTTGTTAAACTATACCATTGTATGTCCTCAATAAAGATCCCCTGAGGAAGACAGCAAACCCTGTCGAAACGTCGCGATAGTTAATGAAGTAAGTTACATTTCATTGCGTTAACTATAGTGACCAAAAAACCGAAGAGGAATCAATTACTTCAACAACACATATACTTCCAAACTTGGTCAAGCCTCATTAATTCTACTGATTGAGAATATATGTAACAGTGGTGACGAACGTTTGCTATGCAGGTGGAGTCATTGAAGTATACGCAGTAGGTGTAAGCCAAGGAAGCTTCTTGAGTTTTCTGCTCTCCATTACAATCCTCGACTACCTGTTGGAAGACAAAGTAAAGAACACCAAAATGCATCAACTATCTTTGCTGACGATAGAGTCATCATAAGCGAGAATCGTACATCCTTGAAAGAAGCATTTAATGTAGGTACAGGTAAGGCTTTAGAAATAATCGTGCTTACTGTACTTGTTCATAAGGAACTGAGTACTTGTTTTGCCCATTTTCTGACCCAGACGTTCATTTGAATGAAAATTTGCTTTTCAAGTGTGAAGAGCTGAAATATCTGGGATCAATGATCAACAGCGAAGGCACTTGTGATGACGACATCAATCGTCTAGTAGCGTGAAGACTCTTCAGCACAGTTTTGGGTCCGTCAGTTACATAAGGACTCTCTCGACGATCGTTCACCTTGCCGTGGAGGGAGGGCTTAAGTAGTTGAATCTGAGAACTAACGAGCTATACCGGCGGTCTCAACTTGGGTTTACGACTAGAGTTGATTCCAGCAGGGTCACCCATGCCGGAAAGGTCGAAAGGGAGAAACAGCGAAACTAAGAGACGATCCAACCCCCTCTACCCTCTACCCTCTACCCTTTGCCCACTATCCCTCCACTCACCCTCTCCTCTATCCCCTTCTACCCAACCCCAATCCTTTCCTTTCCCATGGGCCGGCATCAAGGTGTCAACCGTACCGTGCCGATGATCTACTAGGCTGAGGGCCCATCTTAAATAGCTCAGTCACTAACGGTGTACTCTGGTTTTGCGGCGAATTCCAGTTTCATTTCAGTCATATCCATGCATGCGGGGCTCTGTGTGGACGTAACCCATTATTTCCCTAGCTACTCGTGGGATCCAAAATAGATAATTTGAATACCAAACCCTGTGATGGAGAAGCAAGCAACTGCCTCTCTGTCTCTCAGCCACCGGCTGAACTACCAAGCCTTGCGGGACGGATAGACCGATCTGCAATGGTAACATCCGACAGCGACATAGAATCCGTCGGATATCAAAGCTATGTCCTGACAGTGGAATCATACGGGAGCTGTGAAGCTCTCGGAGATGACACAGAAAAGACCCTAGAGCTTGACAAGCTCAACATCAAGCGGAGACGCCTAACCACGTCTCAAAAAAAGCACTTGAGAAGACTGCTAGCGGAAAAACTGCCATACGACGCAGCGTTAGAGACAGTACTCTCAAGTCCGTCGAAAGACAACTCAGACCCTTCCAACAAAAGAAGAAGGTCCGGACACGAAGTTCCTGAACCGAGCAAAAAAGCGAAAACCAACGCTCCCTTGTTCAATGAGGTTGCAGGTACGATCGTAGTTGGGATAATCGCCGAAGATTATCCAAATAGCCATCTTGAAAATGTGCAAATCACAGCAGTGGAAAATGCCATCCTTACTGAGCTGCATAAGATCACTGAGGAAGGTCCACAGATAAGATTTCTGGGCTGCTCGCACAAACCAGGATGGCTTACAATGAAGTGCGCTGATGCGATTAGTAGAGACTGGTTGGCAAAAACAGTCAAACTAATTTCGCCATACGAAAATGCGAAGCTGCGAATGGTGGAGGGTGAAGACCTTCCGAAACCATGTGTGGCAACCGCATACTTCCCTGGCCCGAACAACACAGCAGAAGATGCTCTGAAACGGCTACGAATTCAAAACCAAGCCTTACCAACCAAAGAATGGAAAGTCCTTAGGAAGGTGGCCAACTCGCAGGGTCTTACCCTGACAATATCCATGGACGAAAGATCGGTATCCCTACTTGAAGATCTGAACTGCCAACCGTTCTTCAACTTCAATAGGGTACAATTCAGGATTAAAAAGAATCCCAGTCTGAGGGCGGATCCCGAGACTAAAAAGGATGAAAAGCTGGAAAGACCACCTCCCTCCCATACTCAACCCTCCATCTCTAACCCTTCCCTCACTCCCAATCCTGTTAAACCTGTTCAGGAGACCGCTAGACCATCTTCTGATCAGGTAAAACCTTTCCTTCATCCTAGCAAACTGTCCAAACCCGGCAATCCAAGACCCACCCACCACCAAGACACGTCGCAACTCCGCAGAGCCCCAAGACCGGCATCTGCGAGCGCGAGGAGTTTCCGGAAGTCTCCCCAAGGCGGGAAACGGGGTGACAACAAAGGGAGCTCTTATTCCAGAGCTCCATTCCGGAAGAATTAATATGGAGGTTGTCCAAATCAACCTCCAACACGCCAAGGCTGCCTCGGCGGTCTTAAATCACTCGCTGAGTAAAACAAAGCTTGACATTGCCCTCGTGCAGGAACCATGGATCAGCACGAGTGGTAAAATCCTCGGTCTAACTACACCTACAGGTAAAATATTATATTCAACCTCAGCCAGTAGACCTAGAACTTGTATTATTTTTAATAATAACCTGCCCTTCTTCCCACTGACAGCTTTTGTATCCGCTGATCTGACAGCAGCAATAGTGAGGATCGGTCACTCCAAGGAGATCATTGTTGCCTCAGCATATTTCCCTGGAGACATAACACATTGCCCACCTCCACAGGTAGTAAAACTTTATGAGCACGCACAGAAAAACAAATTGGAAGTTATTCTGGGATGCGACGCTAATGCTCACCACACCCTGTGGGGAAGTAAGGATATAAACAAAAGAGGTGAGTCCCTTATTGATTATATTATTAAAGAAAATTTAAATATATGTAATATTGGCAATGAACCCACCTTTGTCACCAAAACTAGAAGAGAGGTTCTAGACATTACATTGTCTTCATCTCTCTCTAAAAACCTTGTCTATGACTGGAGGGTGTCCTCCGAACCATCCTGCTCTGATCATAGACACATACGCTTTAAACTAGACACAAACATAATATCTTGTCTAACATATCGTCCAAAGAGAAAAACAGATTGGGTCTCGTATAAAACAGATCTGGAAAACTCTCTAAAAGACAAAATCCCAAACATTAATAGCAAAGCTAAATTAGATTTCTTTGCGGACTACGCAAAAAACTCTATCATAACTGCCTTTGAGGACAACTGCCCTCTGAAAACAAGATCAACAAAAAGGCAAACCCCTTGGTGGAACAACAACCTCAAGAAACTGAGATCGAAAGTAAGGAAACTTTTCAACAAAGCAAAACGCAATGATGACTGGCAAACTTACTCTACTGCTCTCACCAAATACAATAATGAAATTAAAAAAGCCAAAAAGGCCTCTTTTAAACAATTTGTAGAAAGCATCTCTGACGTCTCCTCTAGTTGCAGACTCCACAAAGTTCTCGCGTCCGACAAGCCGGCAAACCTAGGTACCCTTAACAAGGAAAACGGCTCTCAGACTAAGAATAAAATTGAAACTCTGCAACTCCTAATAGACACCCACTTTCCACAATCTATCATTATAGACCCAGCAATAAACCTATCTCCCCAAAGGGAACAGCATATGTTTCCATCCAGGGAAGACTGGACAACGGCCAGACAAATTTCCAACACCAATGTCATCAAATGGGCAATCTCCTCATTGAAACCATTCAAGGCTCCTGGGGAAGACGGCATCTTTCCTGCCTTACTGCAGAACGGGGCTGCCATAATTGCTCCCATTCTATCAAAACTGTTCACTTGCAGCCTAGCTTTTGGTCACATACCAGAAAGCTGGAGAAGAGTAACAGTTATCTACTTGCCAAAAGCAGGAAGGAATCTGGATCCAAGCCCTAAATCCTTTCGGCCAATCAATCTAATGTCATTCATCCTTAAATGTATGGAGAAGGTCATTGATAGACACATCCGGGATAAGCATTTAGCTACCCACCCACTATCCACATCACAATACGCATATCAACCAGGGAAATCAACGGAAACCGCGCTGAATGACCTAGTTACTAGGATCGAACTCTCTATCGATAAAAAGGAAATTTGCGTAGTGGCATTTCTTGACATAGAAGGAGCCATCAACAACACTTCCTTTGTGTCTACAGACCGTGCTCTAAGGCACCACAACGTTCCACAAGTTATTCGCAAATGGATAATGTCCATGCTAAACAGCAGAATTATCCACAGCAATATCGAAGAAGTGGAAATCTCAGCACTAACAACAAGAGGCTGCCCACAAGGTGGAGTTCTCTCACCACTCATCTGGTCAATAGTTGTAGACAGCCTTCTAAGATTACTTGCAACCCAAGGCATCTATGCAGTGGGCTTTGCAGATGATCTAGCAATTGTCATACAAGGTTCATCAGAAACACTAATATCAAGAAGACTTCAGACAGCTCTGAACACAGTACAAAGCTGGTGCTCTGATGAAGGTCTCTCTGTCAACCCACGTAAGACAGTTATTGTCCCATTTACAAAAAGAAGAAAACTAAATCTTCTAATACCCCCCAATCTCTATGGGGAAACAATACCATTTTCCAAAGAATCTAAATACCTGGGGATCATCCTAGACAGCAAAATGTCATGGAACCCTCAACTAGAACGCATTTCCAGCAGAGCAACCAAGTCCCTATGGACTTGTCGAAGCGTATGCGGGAAAAACTGGGGTCTAAAACCTAAAATGATGTACGACCTATATACGCTGGTAGTCAGACCAACAATTACGTACGCAGCTGTTGTATGGTGGACAAAAATAGAAGAAGTAACGGCAGTCCAAAAACTCGAAAAGATTCAAAGATTGGCAACAACATGCATTACTGGATGCATGCGTACAACACCAACATACGCTCTAAACGTTATTGTAGGACTACCTCCGATTCACCTTTTCATAAAAATGGAAGCAAGACTGGCGACACACCGTCTTTTCCATCAAGGACACATAAAATCACATCCATACCCGAAAGGACATCTGTCGATAATGGAAAGTTTAGAAAAACTTAATACCTTTAGTATGTGCTTGGATGCTACTATTCCCATGTACAACTTCAAACTCAACTTCTCCATTGTCATCCCCCCAAGGGAAGACTGGGAGAACACAAAACCTCATCCTTCAAGGCAAGATGTGGTCTGGTATACGGACGGCTCAAAAATGGAAACTGGTACAGGTTCCGGCATTTTCAGCGACTGTCCCAGAACGAATTTCTCAGTAAGTCTGGGCAGTCACTCGTCCATTTTCCAAGCTGAAGTCTTTGCCATTAACGAATGTTCGAGAATAATATGTTCATCGAACACAAAAAACAAAACAATATTCATTTTTTCAGACAGCCAAGCTGCACTTAAGGCGATAAGCTCATCTGTCATAAGATCCAAACTAGTCCAAGAGACAGTCATGTCGCTCTCTGAACTAGCAAGGAAAAACACTGTAATCCTCCACTGGATCCCAGCACACAGAGGCTATGATGGTAACGAGAAGGCAGACATCTTAGCTAAAGACGGCGCATCTAAACCATTCGTCGGTCCTGAACCCTTCTGCGGTGTAAATAAAAGCACCTTCAAACATACTGCCAAGAACATCCTACTAGAGGAATCAAATAAAGCTTGGAGTAACGCATCTGGTCAAATCTGTTCAAAACTCTTTTTGCCAGAATATACAGAAAAAACATCAAAATTCCTACAGAACCTCAATAGGAAAACCCTAAAAACTTGCACTGGACTACTAACCGGTCACTGTTCTTTAAACAAACATCTTCACCAAATGAGGCTGGTAGCGGATCCCATCTGTAGACTATGCCTCGAAAATGAAGAAACATCTCTGCACATTATTACAGAATGTCCAGCACTTTTCCGCCTTAGAAAGCAAATACTTGACTATGAGATCATCCCCTTAGATAAACTCAAACTCATTCACCCACAGAAGATTACTAACTTCTGGTTCAATTCAGGAGCAGGAGAACTGCTCTGAAACCTCAAATGGGCTGGCACAATAGGTTTCATTCAGACACCGCAGTGCCCGGAGCTGAGCAAGCTCTACCCGTCAATCTAAATCTAATCTAAATCTAAATCTACATAAGGTTAACAACGTTGGACAATGTACAAAAAGTATGAGGATAATTTTACGGCAACTTCGATGAAGATGCTCGATATAATAGCAGGACGCAGAAGACCACGGTCCAAGATAAATTAAAAATTATAAGAATCATCTTGGGAAAATAGAGCACTGTTGGTATTGCCATGTTCACAGGAGAGATCCAAAGACCTCCCTCAAAAAGTCCATCTCATACAACGTTACGACACGATCGCGAAGGAAGAAAATGAAAAGCAGACCAAAACATTCTTGATACAGACAATGCAACGAAACCCGCATATGGTTGGGCACAGAGGCATGGAACAATCCAAACCGGTAGGTCTGCCGACACATTCTGCGAGCAGCGCGGCGTACCTCAAGAGCAAATCACTTGTGTTCAATAGTTTAGTGAGTGAGCTGTGATATGTGATCCTTTCGAGATGACCATGCTCATACCGTTAAGAAAAAAAAAGGAAAAGCAGAAGACGAAAGATGTTTCTGTGAACCGAAACTCGAACAACCCCCTTAACTGGCAGACTTCATATTTATAAAATTACCTTTTCCACCTAAACGGAGGGAGATAGACCCCACTCCCGAGCGTTTTTTTTTTGTCCTGACCCTACCTATCCATGCTGAGCTTTCCCCGGACCATATGCGAACAATTTACGGGGTATGAATTCATAAACGAATCCAAAATCACTCTCGAATAGGATCGGTTTTCGAAACGAAATGCAAAGTAGGACCCCGGTTGAACTGTTGACACAAAAAAAGCAAGATCGTTTTACCAATAACATATTTGTGTCGCTTATCTTTTAGATTGGGTGTCATAGAGCGTTGAGACTACAGATACAAAGCATTAAGTCTCAATCAAAGACAGTTATGGAATATTCTAATATTTAATTCGCATCACGCATGGACCCCTACAACATTTTATTTCTCCTGTGATACAAAAATCAATAATAAGTTCAGTGTTACACAAAAATCACGAAACAGCAAACATGTTGAATCAAAAGGGTATTAGGATCTCAAATAACGCTACATCATAAAATCACAAAACAATCTTGTCATTTGAAGAAAAATAGGTATGTGTCAGTGATGCAGTGGTAGAGCGTTTATGGGTTTGAATCCCACGGTTTGTATATTCTTTTTTTCAAGCCTCCCAGCCTTTGAGGTTATAAGTTAAATACTAACCACCTCATTGGCCCATCTACTGCCCCGAAACAAAGGGATGGTTACTTTTCCAGGTAATACAATGGACCAATAATTGGTTAAAGTGCTCCAGCTCATCATTAGTATATGTTTTGTATCGTTGATACAAAAAAACCAAAAAGGTCCTCTATATTCTTTTACATTGTTTACTACCCAGTAAAGTCATAATGACGGAGGGCTGAAAGTAACCGACCAAGTGAAGAGCTTTGAAGTAGAAAACATTGGGTGACAATTTTGTTTTTCTTAAGAAAATTGGGAATTGTTTTTATTTTTGTTTGTCCTTTTAATTAAAAAAATACGATTACTTGTGTAGGTTGCAACAAAAGGTCGGTTAAAGTAAAAGACTGTTTCCTAGCAATGACGGTTGGCTTGTTTTCCTCTGGTTTTTGAAAGGGTTTGTACCGCTTTGTCCTGAAAGAACTTCCTTTGAAGTAAAGTTTTCATTGAAGTCTGCTATTTATTAATTCTACCCTTAATTGTATTGACAATCATGTAATTCAACTTTAAAACAAACAAATTAATCCAACCAATGATTTTTAGGAACACTGACAAGCTTCTGCATTTAATATTCAAACGAATATCATCGTTAAGAAAAACAGGTACCTACTTTCATTATTTCTCTTAATGGTTACATAAAATGCAACTATAGAGAATTATTAAATAAAGGGTCCGCCGAATAACTTTTTTTTCAAAAACAGGATGCAAAACATCGACTGTAGCTTCGGCTGTGTGGCATGTAGCGCCGCGCCGTCCTGTTGAAATCAAATGTTGCCAGTATCCTCCTCTTCAATTTTTTGAACAAAAATTCGTTCAACATGGCCCGATAACGATCGCCATTGACTGTAACGGCGTTAGATGGCGGACTCCTTATATTTTTGTCAATCAGGCAGCTGATTTCTGGGTTGCTAAGGGTTTTCGTATGTAGGCTTCCTTCCAAATGTTTCTTTTTATTATTCTCTGGTTGAATCACGACTACCTTTAAGCAAATAAAAAGTCTGTCGCATGCATTTCATGAGAACCAAACTTCATTCAGACAGGGCTTGGATGTCCTTTGATTTTGATTTGAAATGTCGAGGCCAATCAATTTAACTTAAAAATTTTCTTTTTTCATCTATTACTTCCAAAGCTCCCACGAAAATTAAAATTTATGCTGTAGGTTGCAGTCCTGGATTTGCCAATAGGCAGCGGCGCGGCGCGCGTAGATCCTTTGTAAAATCCCTCATGGAAAACTATCAGCTCTAGGTACCTAGTACCTAGACTGTTATCATACCTGTCATATATAAGAACGTAGGGTGGCAATGGCTCGACGCACCTACCTCCGCTTCCCTAGCTATGTTAAGACATTTACTGAAATTCAATCAACGCAGTTTTTATGAGCAAGGATTCAGAATCAGAAGTTCGAAGAGATCAACATTAAAACTCGCGAGACTTTGAAAAACAAATAAGAGACGACACTGTAAGATGAACAATGCTTAGTTATGGAGAGGTTGGGGAGGCTATGAAGCATTGCACAAAGAGCAGAGCAACAATGTGTAATGGCACTGACGGTGTTTACCCAGCTATGCTCCAAGAAAGTATAAACCTTTTGCTTCCTACTTTGAAAAATATTTTCACTGGTAGCTTAGCGTGTATACCAAGACCAACTCCATGGCAAAGTTTTAGAGTCGCCTTTATACCAAAAATTGGTAAGCAGGACTACTCACTCGCCAGGAGCTTTAGACCCATCAGTCTTACCTCCTTCCTGCTTAAAACGCTGGAAAGAATTATTAAGATTTACATACGTAAAACCTCACTCCAAACATATTGTAATGTACACCCAACATTTAATACCAATTTCCTAATCGAAAACGTTCCACCAAAAAACACATCTGGGAGCACTATAATGGAGTGGTTTAAAAGAAGACGTCTTTTGTGAGTGAGTGTGTATGTGTGCAGAAATACCGGGAGGGGAACTTGTCTAGACATCATGGTTCATAGAAAAACTACTAGAATTCTCTCGATGTTTCACACTCCTATATAAAGAGGGAGCTGACGCAACCAGAAGTCAGTTTTATTTAGAAAGTGATAGTGTGAATATTGGATAAACGTAATTGAGTTGAGTTCGAATAAAGTGTATATCGAAAGTAGATACTGAATAAAGTGGTAGAATTAAATTGAAAGGTAGAGTTTTATTTTGCGAACAAAGCGCACGTTACATTGGTGTCAGAAGTGTAAATAAAACTTATTTGACTAGTAAAGTGTAAAAAAAAAAAGTAAAAAGAAAAATAATAATTATATACAGTGAAAATGGGTTCTTCTTCTTTTCCATTTTTGGCGTTAAGAGTAGTGATCTTGAAGCGATCACAACTCTCCCACTTTTCTGCTTCACACTAGTGATCCGCCTGTGGGGTACGCCGCGTTGACCTCAGAAATCGTCGGCAAGCCTCCCGGTTTTGGATTGTTCCATGTCTGAGGCCAACCAAATGCTGCTGTTTTTGCATTTGCTTGTACCAGGAGTGTTTTGGCCTGCCTTTTCTTTTTCGTCGCGAGTTTGTTGAAACGTTGTACGATATTGCCTTTTTGACGGGGTTCTGCGGATCTCTCCTTTGAACATGACAATACCAACTGAGCCGGTCGTGCTGAATTTTGTCCAAGATGGTACTTTTGACATGAAGGCTTCCACGGATCTTAGTACTTCTAATTCGATCAAGCTTTGTTACTCCTGCTGTCATCCGAAGCATCTTCATTTCGGCTGCCGTCAATTTGCTCTCATACTTTTTGTACATTGTCCAACATTGTGAACCGTATGTCAGAGCTGGGAGGACAACTGCTGTGTAGAGTCTTCTCTTCAGCTTAGGGGGCATTTTTCGATCACAGAAGATAGCGGAGTTTTCTCGCCACTTCATCCACCCTACGCTTACTCGATGATTGATGTCGTCATCACAAGATGCTTCACTATTGATCATAGATCCCAGATATTTAAACTTTTCACACTTGGGAAGCACATTTCCATTCAAATAAATGTCTGGAATAGGCTTGTCTGGATCAGAAAAAGGGCAGCACAGGTATTCAGTCTTTTTAGCGCTAATACGGTACCCATTTCCTTCCAGAACATCAATCCAAACGTCAAGTGCTCGTTGCAGGGATGTAGGATCCTCGCTTATGATGGCTCCATCGTCAGCAAAGAATAATTGTTGTACTTTATTGTCCGTTACTTTTCCTTCGAGCAAATAATCCAGAACAGCAATAAAGAGCAGTGGACTCAAGACACTCCCCTGATGTACACCTACTGTTATTTGGAATTCTTCGGTGACTCCAGCTGGGCATCTCACTTTTGTAACTGCTCCCTCGTACATGTCCATAATTATTCGCACATAGGCTTCAGGAACTCCTCGGTGTCTGAGGGCCACCCATATCAGATCTCGTGGTTGTCGATCGAATGCCTTTTCGAAGTCAACCAACACAATATGCAAATCCTCTAAGGCATCTCGGTGTTTTTCCATAATGATCCTTATGCTTTGGATTGCGTCTGTAGTTGACTTACCCGCGACAAACCCGCATTGGTCATCAGACAGCCTTATTATTTTCCGCAGTCGGCTATCTAAAACCCGCTCAACGATCTTCATAGTGTGGGACATCAACTTGATCGAACGATAGTTGTCACAGCTTCTGGTATCTCCCTTTCCCTTGTACATTGGAAGAAGAAAACTTTCCCTCCATTGATTAGGCAAACTGTCACCTCTTATAAGTTTGGAGATGAGAATCGTGAGCCATCTTAACCCGATGTCTCCCATATTTTTCCAAAACTTATATGGTACCTCGTCTGGCCCAATCGCTTTGCCTTTTTTGGAGTTCTTAACTGCCTCCCTAACTTCTTCGACTGTGACGTCGGATACTTCCGTAAAGTTAGGTGCAGCTGTTGGAAAGTGGCGCCGAGGAAACCGTTCATTCAAAAGATCATCACAATACTGTCGCCACCTGTGAAGAATTTTGTCGTCATCCACAAGTAGCACTCCTTGAGCATCATTGATGAACTTCGGCGAACGAATCTCCTGCGCATTTCTCCTTCTCTGAGCGGCTATTTTGAAAATGGTTGCTCCCTTATTCAAGTTGCTTTGTCTTAGCTCTTGGATTGCCTGATTTGCTTCAGCAGCTGGGGCAGAAATCTCTTCCAGCTCTCGATACAGGCCCTCCGTGCTTTTTGCTTGAAGTTGGGCGCACTTTTTCTTCGCTTCTTTTCTGCAGCTCTTGTATTCCATTTTTAAACGCGCTTTTTCATTTGTATTTCTTGAGGGGCACTTCGACCAAGCTTGGAAAGCTGCTTTCTTCTTTCTAATCACTGCTTTAGCTTCATCATCCCACCACCAGGTTTCTTTAGCTTGTTGGTGGTGTCCTTTTGAGACTCCTAACAGTGATTTGGCTCTCTCTAAGCAGGTTCGTTGTAGGCGATCCCACATATTTTGTGCCGTGATTGCATTTGAAACTGCGTCGATGGTATTACACAGCTGACTTTGCATATACGAAATGAATTGCTGTCCTTTGGTTTTCTCCAGATTGTACCACTTGATTCTCCCAGGAGCCTTTGTTTGTTTGACTTCCTTCACCGCATCCGCAAAAAATTCTGTCAAAAGAAGACGGTGTTGTTGAGCGGCAGCTTCTCCTAGTATCACTTTGCAGTCTTTCACCCGAGATTTCATGTAATTGGTTACCAAATGGTAATCAATCTGGGTTTCATTTCCTCCACTGCTGTAAGTGATAAGGTGTCGGTCTTGTTTGATGAACATGGTATTTAGTACGATTAGACCGTATGACTTGCACATATTTAGAATATCTTCACCAGGAGTGTTCCTGGTGCCGAATCCCAAACCTCCATGGCAGTCTTCATAGTCCTCGTTTGTCTTTCCGACATGTCCATTCAAATCTCCTCCAACAAACAAATACTCTTCTTTTGGGATGTTCTTAAGTAGGTTATGAAAATCAAGCCAGAATGCATCTTTTTCCTCCTGCTCACACCCTATTTGGGGAGCATATGCACTGATTATATTCCAGACCTTTCCTTCCATCACCATTTTAAGAGACATCAAACGGTCACTGGACTTCAAAATGGTCAACACGCTGTTACATAAACTTTGGTCAAGGATGATACCGACTCCGTTCCTACCTTGTTCTGTTCCATAGTAGAAGATCTTGTAAGCCTTGGTCTTTGCATCCAAGAAACGGGCTTTGTTTGCTGTGTTTCGCCATTTCGTTTCCTGAACACACAAGATGTCCACTCGCCTCCTTCTCATCATCTCTTCGAGTTCGAGACTTCTTCCAGTCATACTTCCAACGTTCCAACTCGCGACTCTAAATTTTCGTCCAACTCGTCGCATTACTTTGCTAGCCCCCGGAATCCGTATAGCTCTGACCCGAACATTGCTGCTCGGTCCAGGATCAGCTCCATGCATAGCAATGGAACTGCCTGGCGGGGTAGTGCTTCTTATGTTTGCAAGTACTTCCATAATGCTCAAAATTTTTCAAAAATTTTTCTTTCATCCTTTTCGACACATGCATGCTCCATTTAATGAGTTTGATTTCCCTTTTACTACACCGGTGATCTCCAGTCGTGTAAACCCCGGGATCTGCATGCATACTTGGGGAGAGTTTTTAGGTGGTATGTGTGTCGCTAGACTCACTTTGATGTTAGTCGTCTAGATATGATTGTTCCTTTAGTCGCCTTTTACGACAAGCGGGGAGGCGCTGCAGTGCTATTCTAACCCGACACTGCACGGGGTACAGTGAAAATGGGTAAGTTGTTAGAAGAGCTCAACTGCATTGAGCTTAAAATTGAGTTAGGTAAGCGAAATCTTTCTAGAGCGGGATCGAAAAATGAGCTCGTCCTGCGTTTGCGCAACCACTTGGAACAGCAAGGGGAAGGCGTAAACACTTTTGTTTTTGAAACAGAAGTGGAGGAAGAGGAAGCAAGTGAAAGTGTAGATTTTTCTAGTATAATGAAGCTTTTATTAGAACAAAAGACAGAACAGCAGAAGGTTCTCGGACGTCTGGAAGAACAACGAAACGATCAAAAGAAGGAACAACAGAATGTTCTTGAACAACTTGAAGCACAACGAAACGAGCAAAAGAAGCTGATTGAAGAACAACGAAACGAGCAAAAGAAGGAACAGCAGAATGTTCTCGAAAGACTCGAAGTACAACAAAAGAATCTGGAAGAGCAACGAAACGAACAAAAGAAAGAACAACAGAATATTCTCAAAAGACTTGAGGCGCAACAGAATGTTTTGGAAGGTCAGAAAAACATTCTAGAAGGAAAATTGGGTAATATTGAGAAAAATGTATGTGCTCTTGACGAACGAGTTGAAGGTGTGGAAAAACAGCTTTCTGTTGTAGAGAATCGTTTGGAAAGCCGATGCGATAACCAGTTCTCTGTTCTGTCCAAGGAATTAGACCAGATCCGGAAAATAAAAATTCGAGAATCTGCTGGAGAGTTTGCAAGGAAAAAGAAGATGAAACCCCCAACATTTGATGGACAGTCTTCTTGGCCAGTCTACAAGAGACAATTTGAGGCAGCCGCGACAACAAATGGCTGGGATGACGAAGACAAGTACATTGCACTGACTCTTGCTCTTAGAGGACCAGCAGCTGAATTACTTCAAACAGTTCCAGCTGGTAAGAGCGGCGATTTCAGTTCTCTCGTGGCAGCTATAGATAAACGCTTTGGAGATAGCCACTTGAAAGAAGTCTTCCGAGTCCAACTCAATAACAGAGTCCAGAAAAGGGGTGAAAGTCTACAGCAGCTCCAAGCAGACGTCGAAAGACTGGTTCACCTGGCATACCCGGATGCTGGAGAAGAAATCATCAACCAGCTCGCTGTTGAGTCCTTCGTTCGTGCCATTTCCGATATACATCTTCAGAGGTCTGTGCGAACTGCTAGAACACGTACTCTTTCCGAAACTTTAGCATTCGCATTGACAATTGAAGCAGCAGAACAGGCTTCTCAGGGAGTACATCGACTAAGAGAGGCCATAGTCGAAGAATGCTCGTGCCAAAGAGCTGAAATACAAAAGAACCGGAGCGGACTAGCAAGATGTTGGAACTGCAACAAGACCGGGCACTTACAGCGTCAATGCCGACTACCACCAAACAAAGCCAGTTGTCAACATTGTGGAAGCAAGAGATCCAACCCAGAACAAGGTAACAACAATACAAGCGTTGCCTATCAGCCCGTTTCCCATCAGGGAAACGAGTAAGAACCAACTTCGAGGGGCAGAGGCTGGTTTCTTGTATCGATGGCCCCAGAACCACCATCCAGGTCTCTCAGACCAAACGAGACAACAAAAGTCTGACTGTGGAGACTACTATTAACGGGAACAAACATGTGGCTACCATCGACACCGGTGCCACAGCCTCCATAGTACGTCGAGACCTGGTAAAGACGACGTGGCTTCATAACACCAATAGCTACCGTTTAAGAACCGCAACGGGAGAAGCAGCAAGAGTATATGGAGAAGTGTGTCTTAAGATCCGACTGGCCGACCTAGTGTTTACTCATCAATTCCTGGTGGCAGATATATGTGACGAGTGCATCATTGGAATCGACTTTATGAAACAGCACGGAGTTATTTTGGACATCGGTAATCAGGTTTTGAAGTACCAAAATAAGGAACTTCCAATGACTTATTCGAACGAAAGTACGTCGACACTGAGAACTGTCATCAGGGAAGATCTTATTCTGCCTCCTTCTTCTGAAGTGTTCGTTTGGACGAAACTGGAGGGTGAGTTTGGAAGCCTTCGATACCTCATGGTGGAACCAGACCCAGAGTGTTCCTCCCAAAGCGTCATCATTGGGAAAACACTGGTAGCACCGAAAAACAAAATGGTCCCCGTACGATTACTAAACACCAGACCGTACGATGTAAAGTTTTAAAAAGGAGAAGTCGTTGGACGTTGCGAATCGGTTGCAGCAATTACGAAGATCACAGACGAAGCTCCGAGAAAAACTATAACTCCGGAGGAGCTCGAAACCATCAGAGCTAAAATACTGAATTCATCCAACCTTGATCACCAACAAACAAGGATGGCTAAAAATCTCCTACAAGAGTACACTGATATCTTCGCATCGCAAAAGGGGCAATATGGTAGGACACAGTTGGTGCAGCATCGCATCAACACAGGAGATGCAAGACCGATTCGTCAACCCGCAAGACGTCTTCCACTGGCCAAACAAGGTGAGGTTGAGGAAATGATAACAGCAATGAAAAAGGACGGTCTTATCGAAAATTCCAAAAGTCCTTGGGCGTCACCAGTGGTGCTAGTGAAAAAGAAAGACGGAAGCACTCGTTTTTGTGTGGACAACCGAAGGCTGAATAATGTAACTAAGAAGGACAGCTATCCCCTGCCCAGAATCAGTGATACCCTGGATGCCATGGAGGGAGCGCAGTGGTTCTCGACGCTGGACTTGATATTGGCAAGTTGACATCCACCCTGATGATCGGGAAAAGACGGCGTTTTCTACAGGTAATGGGCTCTGGCAGTTTAAAGTTATGCCGTTTGGGTTATGTAACGCTCCGGCAACATTCGAGCGTTTGATGGAGTGCGTTCTTCAAGGACTGACGTGGAAAGCGTGCCTAGTCTACTTGGACGATGTCATTGTTTACGGGAAAACATTTGACCAACATTGCAAGAACCTAAAAGCCGTGTTTCAGAGACTTCGAGAGGCTAACCTTAAACTGAATCCAGAAAAATGTGCACTTTTCAAAACCGAAGTCAAGTATTTGGGACACATCATCTCATCCCAAGGAGTAAAGACTGATCCTGAAAAAGTTGACTCCGTCAAAAATTGGCCAACACCACAGGACAAACATCAACTCCGAAGTTTTCTGGGACTTGCCACATATTACCGACGTTTTGTTAAGAACTTTGCTGGAGTTGCAAAGAGTTTGCATCAGCTCACCGAAAAGGGGAAGCAGTTTAAATGGTCAGGTGAGTGTGAGAAATCTTTCCAGGAACTCAAATACCGCCTCTGTAACGCTCCAGTGCTGGCACATCCAACACCTGGCAAAACATTCATCGTCGACGCAGATGCAAGCAACGTTGGAATCGGGGCGGTACTATCCCAAGTGCATGATGGCGAAGAGTAAGTGGTGGCATACTACAGCAAGGTCCTATCGAAACCCGAAAGAAACTACTGCGTGAACAGAAGGGAACTACTAGCTCTTATCTTGGCAACAAAGCACTTCCATAAGTACATCTATGGACAGAAATTCCTTCTGCGGACAGACCACGGTGCTCTGAGCTGGCTGTTGAACTTCAAAAATCCAGAAAGTCAAGTCGCAAGGTGGATAGAAAGATTGCAGATCTATGACTACCAGATCCAACACCGCAGAGGAAAGCTGCACTCAAACGCCGATGCATTATCCCGAAGACCTTGCAAAGTGGATTGCAAGCATTGCAGGCGGCAAGAAGACAAAGAAATCATTACCGCTCAGCGACTAAGAGCTGATCCAATAAGCGGATGGAGCAATGAGGAAGTGAGGACTGCTCAACAGGAAGATCCAGATATCGAACCAATTCTCGCACGGAAAGAAAATGAAGAGAAACCGGAATGGGGAGACATTTCTGACAGGAGTCCAGTTCTCAAAGCCTATTGGGCACAGTGGGACTCACTATATGTGCAAGAAGGTGTCCTCAGGCGAAGATGGGAATCCGCTGACGGTAAGTCACATGTGATGCAGCTGATCGTACCGCAATCGAAAGTCAGTGAAGTTCTTCAGGAGATGCACGACGGACCTTCTGGAGGCCACCTCGGAGTAAACAAAACACTGGAGAAGGTGCGACATCGGTTCTACTGGTTACATGCTAGAGATGACGTGGAGAAGTGGTGCCGAACATGTGACAAGTGTGCTGCAACCAAAGGACCTGGTAGGAAGATTCAAGGTAAGATGCATCAGTACAACGTTGGATCGCCTTTCGAGAGGATGGCAGTAGATGTGGCTGGGCCTTTTCCAGAGACCAACGCTGGAAACAAGTACATTCTGGTCGTGATGGACTATTTTAGTAAGTGGCCTGAGGCGTATGCCATCCCAAATCTAGAAGCCAAAACGGTGGTCGACCAGATTGTGTTTAACTGGGTAAGTATAGGTTTGGCGTGCCTATGGAACTCCATTCCGACCAAGGGAGGAACTTTGAGTCAAACATCTTCCAAGGAGTGTGCGGACTACTAGGCATTAAGAAGACAAGAACCACACCGCTTCATCCACAATCTGATGGGATGGTTGAAAGATTCAACCGAACCTTGAAAGAACACCTCACCAAGGTCGTAGGCGACTACCAAAGAGACTAGGATAGGCACGTACCGCTATTCCTGATGGCCTATAGAAGTGCAGTACATAGCTCGACAGGACAAACACCATCTGACATCCTGTTCGGGAAAACCATGCGGCTGCCCAGCGAACTTAAATTTGGATGCCCCACCGAGGAGCCACAGGACACAAACGAGTATGTGGACGACCTCAAGGAGAGACTCGCTGACATCCATAAAAGAACAAGGGAACGGATGAAAACCTACAGCGACCGGATGAAGACACGGTACGACACAAAAGCGACAACGGCAGGATTCCGAGCAGGAGATCGTGTGTGGCTTTATAATCCTCATCGTCAAAAGGGATTGTCACCGAAACTTCAGCAGAACTGGGAAGGTCCTTATACTGTTGTCACGAGGATTAACGACGTGGTCTACCGCATCCAAAGAGGACTAAAAGGCAAGTTAAAAGTAGTGCATTGTGACCGGCCGCAAATGAAATTATTCGGGACGAACAATTTTAAGGAGGGGGCAGTGTAATGTACAGTGTACACCCAACATTTAATACCAATTTCCTAATCGAAAACGTTCCACCGAAAAACACATCTGGGAGCACTATAATGGAGTGGTTTAAAAGAAGACGCCTTTTGTGAGTGAGTGTGTATGTGTGCAGAAATACCGGGAGGGGAACTTGTCTAGACATCATGGTTCATAGAAAAACTACTAGAAATCTCTCGATGTTTCACACTCACTATAAAGAGGGAGCTGACGCAACCAGAAGTCAGTTTTATTTAGAAAGTGATAGTGTGAATATTGGATAAACGTAATTGAGTTGAGTTCGAATAAAGTGTATATCGAAAGTAGATACTGAATAAAGTGGTAGAATTAAATTGAAAGGTAGAGTTTTATTTTGCGAACAAAGCGCACGTTACAATATCCTCAGTCTCAGATGTAACATGCTTACCAAAGAGGAAAATCTTGTTAGACCGCACTTCAAAATCTTGTTAACAGGATTGAATCCGCGCATGACAGGAAAGAACTTGCGGTAGGCATCTTCATCGACATTCAAGGTACTTTTGACCTGACAATGGTAGCTTCGATGGTATGTGCAATGCTGCCAGAGAACACGGTGTGGACGAGTTATTAGTGTTGTGGATTAAAGCAATGCTAGTGAGTAGAACCGTGATCGCTGAGGTGAAGTGTGGGCAATATGTTGCAACGGGAGTGAATAAGGGCTGCCCACAATTGTTTATTTATTTTTTATTTTGCATCAATCAGAGATTACAGTAATCATCTTACAGACTTAGAAATATCAATCAATATACAAATATGAAAGTGTTATTACATATTAAATAAAGTTAAATAATGAGTGATTGTGTAAGTTACAATTTTTTATTTAAAAAGTGAAACAGCAGTTTATTTTTTAAAGTGGACCTATTATAATAAAAATTAAAATCAATTTCTATTGAGATCAAGTTAATTTCTCTAACACAGCGAGTTATTGGCTCATTAAATGCGTAATTAACCCTATGAATATTTTCAAGGAATAGATTACGTTCTCTTAGGGTCCATAAATATCAATTAGAGATAGAAGATGCAGACAATTAATATAATGTGTTAAAATATCGTTGATAAAGAAGAAGATTTTACGTCGATTCTCAAGTCACTGTATGCCTATTAGTTGGCATCTGTTACTATAAGAAGGCCTCCAAGCTGTCTGATCCCGAGCACAGGTTGCACTTTTTCCGTCAATCCTCTTAAAGAGCCCGACCCATAGAATCCGTGGCGTCCGTTCGCTGCCGGATCAAACTGACAGCAGTGAGTTTTACCGGACACAACGGATTGGGGTGACCCATAGAATCCGTTGGGGTGTGAAGAGAAAACTTGAAATTGGGTTTGACTGCGCATTTCATCAGTTCTGCCGGACGCAAAAGTTAAAAGTTGGGTTACTATTTGCGTTGCGTCCGTTGGATCCGATACTTATGGGTCACCTCTCATAAGATCGTGTGTATTTAATCGAGCTGTCAGTTGAATCCGGCAGCGAACGGACGCAACGGATTCTATGGGTCGGGCTCTTAAAAGCGAGTATGTTCTCTTCACAATACGTACAAAATTAATTGGTCTGACCCAACTTACGCTTAAAGGCGTCAACATCCCCTTTTCAAATGAAGTCAAACATCTCGGAGTTATCCAAGACAACAAGCTTCTTTGGTCTAAATATGTAGAGTCTCCCCTTGATATCTTCATCATGGGGTGTACTCTCAAGACCATTTCTCGTTTAAAGAGATGTGGGGGTGGGCTCTGGCACAATTCGCACTGGAGCTTTAAGGAACTCGCAAGCAGCATATCTTTTGACTCACGTCTAATGGAAATGCCGTCTGACACGATGATCCCAAGGCTCAAACTGCGTCAAGCCAAGAATACTCAGTCAACTTTCCTTCGGTTCAGGACTGGTTCGCTCCAGAATCTGATTCTTGAAAGATCTGTTATCGAATCTTCACAGATGGCTCCAAAGCCGACAAGGGTCTGGCGCTGGTGCCTTTGTGGAGAACGACGACATACGACTGCACACCTCTTTAGGATCATACGCATCCGTTTTCCAAGCTGAGGCGGATGCTATCCTAATGGCCTTAAGCCACGTTACGAATAATGGATGGACGGGGAGAAGTATCTTTGTTAGCAGCGACAGCCAAGCTGTGCTTAAGGCCCTTTTCAACCCTCTAACAAAGTGATCCAAAAATGCAAGAGCTCTCTGAATACGATCGGAAGATTAGATTCCTTGAGTTTTATTTGGTTTCCGGGCCATCACGGCATAACTGGAAATGGGATCACGATGAACTTGCTAGGCAAGGATTTCAGACAGCTTTCTCAGGACCTGAACCGTTGCTAGGTCTGCCAGCGTCCTCAGTGAGTGCTTCAATCAATGATTGGATCTGTGAAGAGCACAACCGTAAATGGCATGCTCCATTGGCTGCAGAGCAGCCGTATAATGTTAATAAGAAGACTGCAGCATTTTTACTATCTCGTAGCAGAAAAGACTGTAGATATCTTATTGGCGTTGCCAGCGGGCACTTCTCTTTTGCCAAGTATTTAAACGTGTTGGAGAAGATGAGGACACCGCAGAGCACTTCCTCTGTGAATGTCCGGCTTTTTCTCGCATGAGGTTACAGATACTCGGCGAAGACATGTTGAAAGCTGGGAACTAAGGCTCCTTATCATGGCAGCGTCTTTTGGCTTTTTTCCGAACATCTGGAAACCTATAACAAATAGAAGGTTGCTAACTGGTAGTACATTGGATCGGTATTTAGGTCTGAGTGCTCCAGCTGGTATTTTCAAAACCTCCAACAGAAAAAAACCACAGCCAGTAATAGAGTGGCCTACACTAATAAAAAGTATAAGTACGGCACTGGCAGATTGCATGTACCTAAGTATGTACATTCGCACAAGTACGTACCTACTACTTACCTAAAAAAGTTTAAAATTATTATTCCGTATCGTAGAAATGAAATATTGCAAGTATAGGTATAATAAAAAAGGCTATACCTATCTATGTACTAAATTCAATTTAACCAAATTAAATTTGAGGTAATATGTGACGACAGGAGACATCGACAACAAGATGTCTGTTTCTTAAAAGAGTTCGAAGAAATAATATAACCACCAATAGAGCAAAACATAGAAGAAAAGTTTTTAGAGAGCTTTAGTTTTTGTATAAGATACCTTCATCCCTTTATGCTCACTAGCTAGTAGTTGAAAATGCTAAGTATCTACTCATAACTTGATTCATGTAGGTATACCTACATAACTGCATAGCTTTTCTTGTTTTTTGTTTATGGCAAGCAACAAAATAATGGATCGGTTTGTTAATGCTTAACGATTTAAAGGTAGACATTTCAGAATCTGCAGGCAGATCTTTGGATGAACAAACATTTCATAACTACCTAAGAACTTATGGAACGAAGATGTCATGTCTACTTGTAGGGACTAGGGAACCTGAGACGAGGCAGGGAACAAGAGTAAGGTAGTTAAGTAGAGAGAGAGAGAGAGCAAAAGCTTTCTGTTTAGCGGGTAGATTTATGTACCTACAACAGGCTACAGCAGAAATTATTGGATGTCGTAGCTCGTAGGTAGAAGAGGGTACATTCGAGAGAATATTGTTTTTTTTTGCGCGTTTTGAGAGCGTATATAGCAGCAAAAGCTGAGCGATTAATTTACAAAAGAAAAAAGCCCTGGCGCAGTAAAAGAAGAGTCGTCGTCGCTCATCGGTGCTGTCGTTGTCGTTGTCGTTGTCGTTGGCGTCGTCGTGGTCATGGTTTGTGGATGTAGTTCTCGTCACCATTGAAATTTAGTGAATCAGTTGGTCGGTAAAGAGTCAAGTCAGCGAAACATACTTACGGACAAGCAGACAAACGGACGAATAAACGAACGGTCGGACGGTCGCGGTGTGTTCTGTGTTGATGTTTGCTATTTTGATGCTGCTGCTGCTGCTTTGAGTGACCGAACGTACCGAAACAACAAGCAAACCCCAAACCAGCAAATAAATAAGCGTTTTTCAAGTTTGTTTCAAACGTGCAGCGTGAAAGTATTAAGCTCTGTTTTGTGTCTCTTGGTGTGGTGTTTATTGGCTGATGGTGTTTCACTATTCACTCTGTGTATAGAAATCGAATGATAAATTGAAAAAAGAAGAAAAAAGTTTTCGGGGGTAACACAAGGGACGAAATACGAATCGAATAAAAGAAAGAAATTAATGCAAAATTTTTAAACAAATTGTCTCCAATCAAAAATCGAAATTTCAACTTGATCTCTGTGTGAATGTCAGTCAATAAGCTGTAATTTGTGTCTTGGTCAGTGTCAAAATAGGTATTTTTACTTAGTTTTCTTTTTATTTTCATTCAGTACATATGTGTATGGGTAGGTACCCATATTTGGGTGCATAGGTAGATTTTATTTTTATTAATCCTATTATATATTGATGTTTTCGATGACATTTTCATTTTGTTGAAGCCAGATTTTCTATAACCTCGTACACCACCACCCCCACCGAAGTCCTAACAACAATACGAGTATATTAAGAAAACACATACCTACCTACCTTGGTATTGGGTTAAAACGAACGTAAGAAGAAAACATTTCATAGGATAAATTTCTGTGATATTGTGTCAAAAAAAAGATTGTTGTTAGTTAATACAACTTTAAACAGTCTTCATTACGAGCAGCAACTGTTTTGCTTCTCTGGACACCATGTCGGATGTTGGAAGTACCGACGAGGGAGTCTCTGGTCCAAGTAAGTGTTTTTTTTTTATTTTAATAAAACTAATCTGGTTTAATTTCATTATTCTTAGGTAAAGTGCACCTAGAATGTTTTTTTGTCTCTTTTAAACCATTCTCCTCTTTATCTCTATATCCCAGCGCATCAACCACCACCGGCACTCATAAATGTACTCAGTACTCACCTAACCTTACTACCCTTTTAGTTATAGCTCAAAACTATGAACAAAAATTCGATCATAGTTATTATTAGACAATAAAAACCACCCCCTAATTGGCTTAGGTACGAATATACTCTTTTGACGCGCCCCCAACAGATAGCCATTGTCATAAATGTCAACTTAAATAATAACATGCAAAGAGTCGCGGAGCGGCTCAAGCTTAGTATAGGTAGGTATTTATTTAATTCTTTTGTCCGCTCGTCTTGGTCTTCTCTCATCTTTTTTTTCTGTTTTGATTGTCTCTGAATAAGGTTTGGTCTCGAAAGTAGCTCGGAGGCTATAGTACCAGTTTCAAAGGATCTCTTTCTGATTTCCGATTAACCCACAAAACACTTCCCTTGTTGTGGTTGTGGTGTGGTGGCCTTGCATTTCATGTATGTATACTGTAAATACATCATGCCTGCGAAAGCTTATCCATTTCTTTTTTTCTTTAAATAGCATAGAAAAGCATTTTGGAAAACGTACCCCTTTCGCAATTTGTTTTTTATTTGTATGACTGTATTTGCGTGTAGATAAGCTGCATTGATATGTAGTTATGATGCAAAATTCTGTATAGAATTTTTGGTTTTGTTTTGTAAGTGCGGGTAGAGATAGATTATTTAAGCCTTAAGTTTTTTTTTCTTGCTGGGGTTTTGTGTCGGTATACAGTTAGCATACACGCTCACACATTAACCTGGTGTTACTAGGTCAAATGTAACTTTTGTACCTACTTCAACTGCCATTACGCAAATGCAAATTTACGCAAAGAGACGGACGTATTGTGGGCTTGAACATGGCCTGTATGCAATGCTCTTAACTTTCTTCGAATTTCGTGTGTTTTTTGTGTGTAGGTAGAACAATAATCATCATTCATTTAAACTGAGTTGAAAGTCAAAAAGCTCCCACACCACTTGGAGCTTGGTACACAAAAACGAAATGCAGTCTAAGAGCCATGAGAGAGTTCTATAAAAAAAAGAGTTTGTGTGTGAGAAATGCCAGAAAGAGAGAGACAGAGCCGTAGTTTTCACAGTAGATAGTAATAGTAAGGCAAGCAGATCTAAGTAAGTCAAGGTCTTAGCATTTATATATCCTACCAAAAAATAGGAAGATATACATAGGTCCTACGATGCAAGAAGACAGCTATACAATCAGGAAAGACTATAGTAATTGTTGTTGCATCTTTTTAGACTAGTTGTTCTTCGGCTGTAAGTACCTACATATGCCAACCGAAAGTAAAATCATTTAATTGCATAAATAAATGATGAATTACTTCATAAATCAATGAATGTGGATTTATTAATATTGCTATAGCGTTATTAATGGCGGCGGGCATTCTTCTTTGTTGGGCCAACGTTACATACCTATACTCTCTGCGGATAGAGGGACCTAAATAAGTAGGTTATTATATTACTCCAGCGTAGTAACAAACGGATAAAGATGATTTCGTAGAAAACACAACTATAGTTACACAAATGGCCGTCAAAGAGCTGAAGTGAAAACAATACTGCTATTGTTTATTTGGTTAACTACACCTACCTATATACAATAGAACCTAACAACTCTTGCTTTAGAAATTTAAATTAAAAGACAAATTATGTAAACAAAAAGAATTCATGTACCACCACCTATAACACATCTTTCTTTACCATAACAGCCCGTGCAAATATTGATTTCTTTAAAGATTCTGCTGCTGTGCCTTTACACAAATTCTCAGTGTAGAGAAATTCAAATTTATATTTTTGTCCTAGAAAACAAAATAATCGAAAGTTTTGATGGATTGCCAGTTAACAAATATTGCAGAGGAAAAAATATGAGAAGTGGAGTTTCTTTTCTGTTTTGTTTAATTGGTCAAATTAGATCATTAGTTCTTGAATGTTTGTAATGTCACTTTCCATTGGACGAAAAGAATCGTCCAGGAGCATCCAGGAGCATTCTCAAACCGTTCCATTGCATTGGTTCAAAAATATCGCTTCTCATGATTCTGAGGACTAACAGCCGCTTCTCGATTTGAAGTGAGAATCGAACCTAGAAGCACTAACAGATGTTACTCAAATGTCAAAAAGAATAATTTCTTCATGGAATATTTTTTAAGAGCCATAGGTGTTCAAAACTCACACAGAAGAAATTACGTTTAACTGATTAGAAACGATTTTGGAAGTTCCATTCGTTTTTGAAATGAGTGCTTCTTGAAACCAATGGAAAGCGACATAAGTGAAAACAGAGCCCAAAAGAATAATAGGTACTCCATACATGACAGAACCTATTTTACAATTCAAACAGGATTCAGGATAAGAAAGATGAGCTTTTTAGGAATATCAGTAAGTATATGTATAGACACCATCAACAAACGATTCTAAAAGGCTTTACTACTTCTGAGCAAACAGTTGTGGAGACAGATTTATCTGAGTTTCTTCTGTGTAAAGGACGAGTTTTCTATTATAAGCTTACATTTCTGCTAATTCATACTAGATGAACAGCTATAAGTCCCTTATTTGCCAAAAACAATGTCCATTCGAGATGAAGTTATCCCTTTTAACCTTTCGTGTTAGAGTATTTGAGGAATACAATCACAACCAATATCTTCCTGGAATACTTTCGAGTTCCACCTTGTGTACATTTCAAGGATGCTTTCACCTTTATTTCAGTAATTTTCTGATATCGATTGCTTGCCTTAATACGGCTCAGTATTGATTTATTTTTGTGTTCATTATAAATGTGCATTGCAGATTATAGGATTGTTGAGTTGCACTAAAACGCTCCTTACAGTCACATTACGCTATTCCTTGAGTAAGAAATGTAAGTTTCTTCATAGCAAAAAAAAAAAAGGAAATACATGCAATCGCGTTAAGAAATGATCACCTTGTCAATCAAAGGATTGCTCGTATCAATATAAAACTGTTAAAAGAGGGTGTCAGTGATGCAGTGGTAGAGCGCTTATGGGCTTGAATCCCACGATTTGTATATTCTTTTCTTTTAGCCTCCCAGTTTCAATCTCGACGAGCACCGCACCTTCTTTGAGGTTATAAATTAAATAATAACCACCTCATTGGCCCATCTACTGCCCCAGAAAAAGGGATGGTTATTTTTCAGGTAATACAATGGACCAATAATTGGTTCCAGTGCTCCAGCTTAGCATTAGTATGTTTTGTATCGTTGATACAAATAAAACGAAAAGGGCTTCTTTGTTCTTTTACATTGTTTACCGAGTAAAGTCATAATGACGGACGACTGAAAGTAACTAAACACGTGAAGGGCTTAGAAAACATTGGGCGACAATTTTATTTTTCTTAAGAAATTAAGGAATTGTTTTGATTTTTGTTTGTCCTTTTAATTAAAAATACGCTTATTTGTGTAGGTTGCAACAAAAGGTTGGCTCCAAGCATAAGACTGTTTCCAGGCAATGACGGTTGTGTTGTTTTCTTCGGTTTTTGAAAGGGTATGTACCGCTTTGTCCTGAAAGAACTTCCTTTGAAGTAAAGTTTTCATTGAAGTCTGCTATTTATTAATTCTCAACTTAATTGTGTTGACAATCATGTAATGCAACTTTATAACAAACAAATTAATCCAACCAAAATATTTAAAACGATATCTTTTATTTCAAATATTCTCAAGTTCAGTGCGAAGAAATTGGAATTATACATCCCATCCTTGGTCAAAAGATTGGTGGCATAAGTTTAAGAGCTCCGGAAGGAGCATTGGCACATTATACTATAAAATTTCCTGCGTGAAGCAAGAGATTCTTTTCCCAATGAAAGACATTAAGTTCAATAGAAATGATGAATAAGGTTTCAATAAATTTTAAAAAACGAACTCAAAGTGCAGTGCTAGAAGTTTCTTTTGTACTCTTTCCATCTGATAGATAAAATGTTGTGCAGTTAGGTTCCAAACAAAACATGGTATTAATATTTAACACTGCTATAAAGAGATTTTTTTGTTTACACACATTGGTTTTGACACCTTTTGGGAGGTAGACTGTCCGAAGGCGGTTTTTATATAATAGGCTTAAACAGGTCAGATCAGAACATTCGCATCCAAATAAACAACAGCCAAAAAGAAGAATTATCCTTACACGTGAGTAACAAATTCCAGATTTGACAGTTTTGGGATCGGAGGAAATTTCATAACCGGTCTAGTATTCGCTCGGAATAGAATTCTATTCTTTGTATGAGATTGTTTCTAGAAAATTACAGAGCACATGCAATTGCGTGAAGGTATGTTCCAGGATGTCAATCAAATGATTCAACGTAACAATATTAACCTTTTTGTAATGTTCACCCAGTGATTATGACAATGACGGAATGGTGGAAGCAACTGAACACGCGTGAAGTGAGGAACAATGTTTGACATTTCAGGATTACATTTTTTTAATGAATTGCGTTATGGTTTTTATCAATTTTAACCTTTTATGTCGTTTACCCGCACCCACTATAGCCATAATAACGTGAAGAGCTTTGAACCAGGGAATGATAGATGACATTTCAGTATTATTTTCGTTTCAAAAATTGGCTCTTGTTTTATTTCTGTTTGCCCTTTTAGTCTGCGTGCTTGTGTAGGTTGCAACAATAATTTGTTCGTTCTCTTTTTAAATAAAACGTCACTTTCGTATCAATTGCGGTTGGCTTGCTTTTCCCTGGCTCTTGGAAGGGTTTTGATTGAAGCCTGATTTTAGTAGTTTTTCTCAATTCTTTCGAGAATTGCATTTTTTTGCAGTATAAATTTATTTATACGCTTCTGAAGCGTCTTCCTTAAGAAGATCTACCTGTTCAATCTGTCTCTTTACGCTTCTTCTATTCAGACGTAAGAACATTGAACTTATAGGTTTGTTAAGTTGAATCCATGTGGTCGCCACAAAGTGTTTTTTGGGCAACCTAAACTCACCCTGTGGTACCCGTGGTGCGATGGTTAGCATGTCCACCTGCTAATCCAGAGGTTCGAGGTTCGAATCCCAGCAGAGGCAAAAATGTTTTTCCACGGGTATCGCATTTCGCGAGGAATTGGCAAGTCCTCCGTTAGTAAATTCACTGCCATGAAAAGCGCTTTCTCAATTAGCCGTTCGGAACCGGCCCAAAATTGTAGGTCCCCTCCATTCCCTCACAAGGTTTGGTTGTGAGAAATGCGCTAGGCCCAGGGGCTCCTCGCTCTGTTGCGCCACCCTATTTATTTTTTTTTTTTTAAACTCACCCTGAATGACAAATGAGTGTTTTTTCATTTGCTCACAAGTCAAGACTCGCCCTGAAGTTTTCCTTCTAGGTTTTTTTTAAGTATTTTTTTTTTTTTCAAATGGCAGGTCTGTATGATATTTTGACAAAACGTGGGATGATTTGCCAATTCTTATAGTCCTCAACAAAATGGTCCTGCTGAAAGGGACATGTGGTTTATTGTAAGGACTGCCAGAACTATCTTGCACGCCAAAAACTTGCTTCTAAGACTGTGGAGCGAAGCTGTTAATGCAGCGGTTTAATAACTGAATTGTTTTGGTCCATGTTCGTCAAGGATAAGAGCCCTTATGAGTTGTGGTTCCAACAAACACCTAGTGTCAGTGATTTGAAGACATTTGGCAGCAAAGGCAAAAAAGGCAAAAGTGGGACAAAAAGCAGTCGGGAGGTTATCTGTCTGTTTGTAGGTTATCCAGATAATAGCAAAAGATAACCCCCAAAGATAACGGAAGAAAACTAATTCATGCATAACTCCAAATGCTTCCTTTTCGTTCTAAGGTTCTAAGGTTCATTTATTGCGGTCGTTGATTCTTTTTTTTCCTTCATGTCGTTTTCCGGCGTAACGAACATGGTTTTCTCGGAGGAGTAACAGCACTCCCACTAAACTGCTTTACACCTGTGATCCGCTCGAGATATACGACTCATTGAGAACAACACTTCTTTGATTAAAAGCCAGTTTTTCAGGACAGGGCAGGATTATCCTAGTGTTATTGTCAAATTAGAGATGATGTTGCAAATTTCCCGAGATGATAAATTTGCATCCTGTTGATGAGAAACGTTAGCCATCTAGTGTTGTTGTCACTCACTTTAATGAATGCCCCCTTAAGTTGTTTTGTCGTATATCTTGAATAGCTTGGGTTTGCATCAGTAGACATTCCGCCCCTCCCCGATATATGTCGTCTGTACTCTGTGTTCGGAGTTTGACACACTTATTTTTGCTCCTTTTTTGCAGCTTCTGTATTCCACTTCGAGGCGGCTAGCCTTTTCACTGTTCCTCGTGCCGATCCTCCATGGCTGTCCCCATAGTTGGTTTGAAATCAATTTAAAAATGAAAGTGCTTTTTCTATTTTCGGGATAACGTTAAATGGTTCATTCAAAACCCCCGTTGTAAACATTATTTGTTGTATAGTGAAAACTACGCTTAAGTAAGTGGAAATAATGAAACTCAATTGTTGCCGGATTTCGGATATTAGACACTGTCTTCGAAATAGGTAACATCGATATTCATTTTATTGTAATTTGTTGTTACCTACATGACTACATACATATATGTATTCAAATCGTGAATTTCGAAATGGACTACGAAACATGCATGAAAGAAGCGAAAAACATCATAAATGGTTTCAACCACAAGCTGGAACAAATATCTACTGAAGCTGCTGATGTAAACTTAGCACTCCATGCAGAAGTTAGTGCCAATCTTTAAAAAAGCCGCTCGCAGAAGGAATATCGTTCGCCAAGATGTTCAAGGATAGCTCCTTAGTGAAGGACAAAATTTAACACAGTTGAAGACAGTATTGTAATGGCTTTTTGAACAAACAGTTACCTCGAGCGCGCTTTCCATCGCGGAAGTACCCGATATCACAGGCGAAGAAGTTAGTGAGGCTGTTAAGACCTAAAAAAATGCAAAGGCACTGGGCTAAAAGAAGAATTACATGAGCTCACGGGCAACAACAGACAATTAACCTTCAACAAATGTATAAAGACAAAAGAGATACTCCAACTACTTCAAGATTGTTGAGCCTGTTTGGGTATTGCGTAGCCAGCAAACATGTGATGGTTTCGAGCATTTTGATCTGAAATTCATTTGAATGTGCTTTGAATTGTTGCATTAGATACAACTCATTTTCGAAAGCTCAAGGAACAAAGAGTTATTTCGAGTACTGACCCAGAGCTACAACATGTAGTTAAATATGTTTAAACACCCAGAAGATTAACTTTATTTAATTAATTGTTACGCTAAATTGAAATGATTTGCTGATTTGCATTTTGCCGGGAAAATACGCACCAGAAAATACGAATCATAACGTCGATTTTTTGCTGTGTATTTTTTAAAGCCGAATTAAAAAAACGAAATGAATATGAAGGAAACCTTACACTCGCTATGACAAAAAATTTATAGACTCGATTATTTGACTGGATATTTTTTTAAAACCGAACAAAATAAACGAAATTATATCAAGGATGCCCCGAGCTTTCTTTGTTCGAAAACACAGTTTATAACAGCGGTTTTTTTTAACTGGATATTTTTTTTTTCAAAACCCAACAGAATTAGAGTAACTGATAAATGATAGATATAGATATAAAATATAGATGATAAATGTTGAAACTTGATCCACTGTTCAACAATTCCATTCTTTTTCAGCACTGAACGGAAACGGGATCTCAAAACCTTCAAGGACAACCTCAATAATTCCTTCCCTTAGGTTGGCATTAGAGTTAACATCTTTCGACAACAATACATTTCGAAGTCGGTTGAAGTCTTCTTCCACTTGACACAAATTACATTTTGCCATTGTATATGTTGTTGAGCTATTGTTGAACATTATACCTACTTAGCTCCAAGTTGAGCCATTTTAATGTCCATCTCTTTATTTTCTAAGCCTAAGTAAGTAAGTAATTCATTTATTTGAACGTGTTTTCATCAAAATTTTGACAAAAGTACTGAATTTATAAACTATGACCTGTCCCGTCCATTTATTTTACTACTAACTATTTAAAATTTATTATAAATTTGTCATTCCTTTTACAGACAAGTAATTCTTGCTTATTTTGACATTCTGTTTGATAGAAAGTTAGTCGAATTTGAAAGAATTGCATTTTGAAAGTCGAACGATTCGAATTTTTACATGTTTAACATTCGAGTCTCAAAGTGCACTTCTTTCGAATTCGACTAACTTTCTGTCGAATAGAATGTTCAAATAAGCATCATTGTACCATACGAGATGAAATCTTGAGCTCTTTTGTTCTGCTATGCCAAAGGAGTATAGCTTGTAAGGTGCGTAGCACATAAGTGCACACAATTATTTTTAACTTTTTATCTATTAAAATGACTAACTTATGCTCTACATGAGATTTTGTGCATTTCCAACCAACAATTCTGTTGCTTCATAATCTTCGTCAGAGCCCTAAGCACCCAACATCGTCGCCTTGACAGTTGATAAGATTTTAAGCTCTGTCCCAGTAGTTCGCATAATTGTTACAAATTGGTACGAAGTCGACGATCTGTACATCGACGTGCCAAATTCTTTGCCAAACGAGTATGAGTCCTTCCAAGCACTTGCAAGAGAATTATCGTTTATATTTGTCGCAACCAACTTGGCATCTCCAACCACAGCTGGGAGTGAGTTTTCCAACCGTTTATAGTGGCATCATTCAAATTAGCGGTAAAAACACTATCCTCCGAGTTGTCTGCTTCTTGTTTAGCAACTAACAAGACACGATTTACCAAACGTTTAATATTCTATGTGTTGTCAACCATTTTTTGGGGCTGCTTTGTATGAATGGCATCTTCCCAAAGTTTTACATATATGTACTCGCATATGATCTTCGGAAGATTTAATGAAATCTGCAGGATTGGTAGCCTGGTCGCAGAGGGTTTTCATTCGGAGAATGGTTTCCGCATATTGTTGTTTCAAGTTGTTCAAATGCTCGTCAGCAGCTGAGTTACTTGGGTAATTCATTCGGATCCGCACTGCAGACACAAGTTGAGGGGCTAAGCTGTCGACTTGGGTTGCAGAAGACAATAAAATTTCAGCAATTTTCTTGTTGCCTGAACCGCCAGCGGCTAGCATTCGACTTGTTTTCGAAGCCCGATCGCTAAATGCTTGCAGATTATACGACTCCTGGTTAAAATTCTGCTCACGGTTTGGCGTCCCTCTTGAGGTACGTTTACCGCCTCACTGAACTGTTTCAATGGAGTCGACGCATCCATGAAATCTTGCACGATTCTATTCACTAATGCGTTTTGAATGGCTTCCTTAAGTTCGTGTAGTTTATGTGTGAGTTTCTTAGCAAACTCCTTAGCGTTTGGTGTGTTTCCAGCTGGGTCCTTTTTTAGATATTCAACTTCATCGCAAAGCTGTAGTATCTCAGCTTTCTGATGCGGGACATCGGCCTGTAACCTTTCCACCTTCTTCGATGATCATGCCGATCGCACGTTCGCCCAAACCGCCGTCGTTATTTTCTGGATTTTGCAGCCATTTACATGCCTGTTCTAAACGTCCTTGAATAGTTTGAGCGGTTTGCTGTACTTCAGCTTTATTAACACCTAGTATGGCGTTCATCAAGGTTTGCTGCAGACTGCCAAGTTATTCGCGAATTTTTTGGACAAACTCTCTGCTTGTGGACGGGTTCCTTTACCATCCTGATGAAATTCGCATAGAGCATTGCCCATCGTAGTTTTATATCATCAGCCATTTCTTCCAGCCAGTTCTTGCTCGCGAACACTTACTTCACGTGAAACTTTACTGAGGCACAGGCTCAAATCTTTGAGAATTTGCCCGAGATCCTCCATTGAACCAATTACTTCAGCAGATTTTAAAAGTTTCTTCTCAATTTCATTTGTTGTCTGATTGTGTGTTAGAAAATTTTCATTTGGACACATGAGTAACAAGTATTAGTGCTTCTTGACTTAATTTTCACTTCAAATCGAGAAGCGGCTGTCACTCCTCAGAATCATGAGAAAAGATCTTTGCGCACCAATCAATGGAGCGGTTTGAGAATGCTCCCGTACATACCTCGACGTCTGTTTTTCGTCTAATGGAAAGGAACAGAGACATATCCATTGGGCCATAAAACAGCAGTCTTCTTTTTCTATAGCTTTCCAGATGTTCACTGAAAAAGCAAACCAAAACGACGCTGCTTTAATATGAACCCTAAAGATTACCACCTCTCATTCCTGCATCAAACTATTAGGTTCCGGAAAAAAAATTTAAGGGAAATTCCTAAAAAAATAAAAAATACGCATACACCACCTTAGCTCGTTAAATGCAATTATTTGTTTTGCCTCTTTTTCCTACAAAAATTGCCTGTTCCAGCTTTAGGTCATGAAAGTGACTGTCTGCATTGTAGGCACTTGTATGGTTTTGAAAACATTACCTTTACCTTAAACCCTTCGTGTCAGTCACAATTAATGGAAAACAATTTTACAAAGAAGAAGCTGTCGACTAGTTTTGGTTTATTCGAGGGACATTTTATGTGATAAGTTCATTAAAATAGCTCAAATACATCCACCTTCATGGCTGAAAGCATTTGTGGTTTGTGAAATCATCACAAGATAACCTTACCTCGAATGTTTTTTAGATTCAGAACCTGTTATCTATGCAGCTAAGTCCTGGTGCCTTATTATGTGCCTAACTATGTAGTACCTGCGGATTTTTAGTGTTTTGTTGCCTTTCATGTCTCTATCCTTTCATTAAACGAAGTAAAGTAGCAAATTAACTTTCATTTCAATTGTTGAAAGCAATAAGTTACATGAAACAATCTTTTGTCAACACAATCGATGGTAGACGATTGTTATCATGTGATTGCCTTTCCACTTCTTACATTTTATCGATTTGACACTTCTACAATTGTTAGACTTGTGTCTATTTTTTAAACACTAGAGTAACGCCTTGAAACTGGAATTCTATTAGGATGATTTAGTTTTAAGCTGTGACACCAAAGAAGAGGGGCTTACCATTCATTAAGAATTTATGCAAATTATGAAGGCAGTTTGAATGTCATTACAGCAATGATACTCTAACAGTAAGAAAGTTCGCGGAATGTTCGAATATAAAGAACTAGTTGCATGTCAAAAGGCTTAAGGCATAATGTGGCATGTTTCCTCAGTTAGCTAAAATTGGAAATAATTTAGTCGTATATTTGAATCGATTCTTCGAAAGCTCTTGGATGTCTATACTAACTTCCGACGCTACGCCCAGATTAATTCTGAAGGTATTCGACAAGAAATTGTAAGCTGAAATAGGAGATAAATCCAAGGAGTCATTCAAGATATACACATGATCTGTCTCTCATTAACGATTATCTCTGCCTCCGCGAATAACGTTCTCAGCTGCTTAAAACTCCGATTTGCCCGTTTAATTACTGACCTTAGAGTATTCTCGATTGAATGAATTAACCTCTCCCAAAAACCGACCCGCTCTTTCTATTATGAAATGCTATTTTATTTACTTTTCAGCTAAGAACCTTGTATGGCGTTGTCGCCTCAGTTCCAAGCTCGTCAACTTATCTGCAGCTCGACGAATGGTTTTGGCACTAGCGGATAATATGGACGAAGGAGCACCTCTTCTCCCAATAACCGTGTAAAAGTTTTACATAATCCTGGATCAGGTGTAGATAAAGCTAAAAATGTTGGAGTAGTTCGTTCAGGGGTTCCTGCTGTTGCAACATCTGGGCGCCGCGCCGCCTAGTTGATACCAGTCAGAGCCTTCCCGAATAGTACAACGCCCATCCACCATCTATTGGAAGGCGCTAGAAAAATCCACGCATTTAAGAACCTAAACCAAAGTACAAAGATCAGCTTGTGTTTGCGTTGCTGGTGCAATGAGAATTACAGCAACCGCGAGTTTGGAGGTAATCCTTAATCTCACACCCCTTGATCTCTATGTTCAAGAAGCGGCAGCAAACACTCAAAACACCCACTTAGACTAAATCAGTGTAATGTCTGGAAAACCACCCAAACAGAACACGCAGAGATTTTATCACGATACGCAGACAACAATATCTGCACGAATTACATAATTTCATACCTGGACTTTAAAAAAAATCCTTCTCAACGAGCTTCTCCAATAGACAGGATTGGGAGAATGAAACACCTCACAAGAACGAGACGTCTATTAATCTATAAAGACGGCTCGAAAATGGAAGTTGGAACAGGTGCAGGTTTCTTTTCAGAAAGCCTAAACCAAGCCAGTTCATTCAGACTTCCAAATCACAGCAGCGTCTTCCAAGCCGAGATCTTGGCAGCTGTCCATGATGGCGCTAACACATGCTGATATCAGTTTATTCAGTGATAGCCAAGCAGTAATAAAAGCGATTTCTGCCACTCTTGTCAAATCAAAGCTTGTTTCTTGCTTTCACGAAGAGCTAAGGGTTCTTGACACACAGCACAGCGTTGGACTCTGGTGGGTTTCTGGTCACAGTGGTATACCGGGAAACGAACGAAAAAGCGGACGAGTTAGCGAGAAAAGGATCAGCACTTGACTCTTCTCTCATTGATCAATCAATCAGGGTCCCATCCTGGGAATTAAGCAGATCATTTGTAACAAAATAATTCCTGTGTAACTTCCAGGAAACTATGGCCGAAATACGATAAGAAGAGATCTGAAAAGCTAATAACTATCATTGAAAAGGCCTTCATTACGATCGATCATCAGTATCATAACTGGACACAACCTACTAGTAGGTTACCACAAAAAGAAAATGGATATTTGCACCGACGATCTGTGCAGAGGATGCAATGACGAAGATGAACATGAGGATACCACACACTTGCCCAGCAATCTGTCACACCAGGAAAAAATCTCTTAGCAATTACTTTTTCAATGAACTAGAAGAATTATTATCAGACACTCCGAGAAACAGAACAGAAGTTCAACACTTCATTAAGGCCACACAATGGGTAAAAACCAAACCAACAATAAACTCATAGGTTTCTAGGACGTTACAATACTCCAGGGTATCACAATGTACATTGATCTAAGTGTGGCGGAAATAAGATCAATCGTCAGCCCATTCTACCCAACCTAACCTAACTCGAATGTTTTTGACTGACATAAATTCGCAGCAACAAATCAATGAGTCTAAAATATGTTTTTCAATCACTTGTTGTTACCTAACATGTTGAGGCCCTTGCTGTACAGAAACACCCAAAATATTTACAGCCTAAACTTTATACAAGAACAAGAACAAATAAAATAACGGATCGTCATTTTATGAAAAACGTTTTTTTAAGCATTAGCACTTTGAAGAGAAGTTGGCACAGGAAACTAAACAAAAATGTTGCAATTTTTTTACTTACCACAATCAAGTAACTGTGACAGCAAAATAAGCACTCCATTGTCTTGAATTAAGCAGGCACTGATATTTTTTATTTGGAAGATTCACTAAGACACCACACAATTTCACTTAAACACAACACAACTGGTCGACGAACACAAAACAACTGCAGCTGCAGTGATTGACCGACCAAGCAAAGTAAGAAGAAAGCAGAAAGAAAGCAGCTCTTCTATAAGATCTCTTATCGTTATCTGTCCTCGTCCTCGCTCATTTTCTATTTACTTTTGATGTAGCAAATCCCCATGTCTACGCTCCCCTGTATTTTCGTTTTCCCTTCCAAAAACAAAACAGCAGGTCTAAGGCCGCGTTTCCATTTGCAAGAAAACTTCTGCAAGAAATGTCTGACAGTCTGTCCGACAGTGACTTGCAAGTGGAAACTGAGAAGCAAGTTCGATCGCGACAGTTCTTGCATAAGTTCTTGCGAGCATTTGCGAGTGCAATAAATTGCAGGTTGAAACAGGTTTGCATTGACTCGCGACAGTTCTTGCAGCTTACCGGAATAGTTTCGTATATATTGCACTCGCGGCTGGGTTGGTTTTTGTTTAAAATAAAAAATGAGCCCAAAGGTAAAACGTGAATGGTCTCGCGAAGAAACAATACGGTTAATTTAAAGTTACAAATGTAATCCGTGTTTATGGAATAACCGGCACGAAAACTATAAAAATCGAATTAAGATAAATTCAATACTTAATAAGATCGCGGAAGAGTTCCTCACAAATGAGAATGAAGTGTATCGGAAGCTTCATAATTTAAGGAGCCAATGGCAAAATGAATTAAAAAAAAAAAAATGAAATTGAATCACGGAATCGAGTGTCCTGCTTTTTTATAGTAGGTACCACTTTCAATAACAAAACCAAATCAACCGCGGTCATCCGAGTGAAATTGAAGTATTGTTGAGCGTCTTCTATATTTAGTTCGTTCAATAAATTAAAGAAGGCACGAGCTTCCCGTCTTCTTAAAATCCAGTCGCGCACCCAACTTAATCTCTTTTTCTTTTTCATCAATAAAATTGTAATTGCAGCTGCTAAACGTAAACGTCTTCTCGCCATGATTTGAATTTTAAGTAAATAACCCAATTTCTTGCGACACTAATAACTCCCGAGTGGAGACACCTCTGCAATAAATTGCGACAGTATATGATGCGCGAGCTTCTTGCAAGACATTTATTGCAAAAGAAATTGCAAGAATTCATACAGCAATGTAAACGCTACTGCAAGAAACTTCTGCAAGACTTCCACGAGTTTACTTTCAAATGGAAACGCGGCCTAAGAATAAACCAAAGCCGGCTAATCTCAGCTTGGGAGACCTGCTCTCCGATAGTACCGGTGCTCCGCAACATATTTAGAAGTTTTCTGTCTTTCTTTCCGTTACTACTTGTACCAGTGGTAAATTGAAATAGGCAAACAGTAATACCCCTATTACAATTACATGAAGTCTCACGAGCCCAGGCTCACATGAATGCGGAGAAGAAAGTAGATGATGATTTGATTTCACATCTCCTCTCTTTTCCGCGAGTGAAAGAGCCTGGGCTCGTGAGACATCATATTTACATGATGTCATTTTCATTCACAAGCTTAGGGAACTAAGCTTGTGAATGAAAATGACAATTTTCTTAAAAGTTTCTGGAGTGTTTGTTTCCAAACACATTCAAGAACGTCTTGCCAGACTTCGAGTCAATCCAACGAACAAATTTTGTGATAGTGTTTGATTTAAGCAATCAAATAAATTCGCTTTGGGGATCGGATTATCCGAATTGGAACGTAAGTAGATATAGGTGATTTACCTTCGCCCTATCTAGCTTTAAAAAAAGCTATGTATAAGCAAACTACTTCACCGACGAATCTAGGATTTTGTCAACGATTTGATATAGTTTTTGTTACTCAATCAAAAAAAAAAAAAAAAAAAAAAAAAAAAATACCAAATAACAGCAAAGGGAAAACAAATAAGAAAAAATTGTCATAAATCAAATATTAGAACAACTAATTTTGCACTTTTAAAATATATTTTGGTAACTTTTTTAGGTTTGTAAGAACTTTTCTTTAGAACTAAAAATGAAGACCATAGTCGTCCTAAAAATCACAGAATCGAGATCCAGCTGACAAAAAAATGTATCCCACAATGCTGCGGAGGTGATCTCAATATTGGCCTTTGAAATCTGCAAACCTTATGCATTAACACCTTAAGACTTCTTTGATTTAGAACAACGTCGAAGATGAGGTCTATGTCACTGACTTCACAAACAATTCATATTCGTTTCCAAATTCACGTCCCTGCTCTTCGGATGTGGAACTGGAACGGTTGCCTTTTTGCTCATTAAATTCTGACCTTCACAGTATTGTTACATGGGGTCATAAAAACCGAGTAGAATACAATGCTGTCTCTTGTCGTTGAAGCTTAACATTCCGCATTCCCCCATTGCTATTATCCATGAATGGTACCTGCATCGAAGAAACCGAAAAGCTGTCAGTACTTGGTATGTGTGTAAACGATGATCTTCGTTGGAATGACCACATATTTGAAGTCGCCAAAAACGCTGCGAAATGCTTAGGTTTCTTGAGACGATGCAGGAAGTTCTTCAGCCCTTCTGATCTGGTTGCAATTTATAAAGTTCATCCACCCAAAACTCTAGTATGACTCCCATATCTGGTCAGGTGCTTCTCAAACATCTTTGATCAAGTGAAAGATTGAAAACGTCTTATGGTAGATTGTTTTTGTCGCGGTCGTCTACGACCCCGTTATTAGGTGTATTTTCTGAGAAAGCGTTCAGCCTCTGTCAGTTTCTGTGGAAGTTTAAATGGAATTTTAAATTGAAATAGGCTCTTGAATGAGCTACCTTGATTGACCCAACTTACGCTTAAAGGCGTCAACACTCCTTTTCAAATGAAGAAAGAAATCTCGGAGTAATTTTGATAACAAACTTCTTTGGTCTAAACATGTCAAGTCTAAGACTACTTAAGCACTGTCAGTCTTCTGGCAATGTAAAGGAGCCTTTGACAAGACATGGGGTCTTTCACCGAAAAGGGTCCTTTGGATCTATACGGATATGATAAGACCAATCATCTTCTATGTGTCAGTTGTTTAGTGGAATAACTCACTTACTTACTTACTTAGGTGGGCATTACAGTTCGGGGTGAACCTTGGCCTTTGGCCACAACCAACATCCTTCTGCAACGAACGACTTCGATTTCGGGCGAGCTTTGTCCAGCTTTGCACTCTTAGTCGGTTGAGGTCTTCATCCACTTGATTGCGTCATCTAAAACGAGGTTTCACCCTTCTGCGATTTTCCTCCAATGTGCTTTCGAACACCCGACGAGCCGGAGCGTTTGGGTCCATTCGCTCTACATGGCCCAACCATCTTATCACACTTCTTCTTAGTGGAATAAGCTCTAGCGTAAATACGTTATTGCCTTGGTTGCCAAACTTCAAAGAACAATTTGCGTTGGTGTTACTGGGACCTTCCCCAGAACACTGGGAGCTGCTGAATCTTCCTCCCCTTGATACCTACATAATTGGGGTGTACTCTCAAGACCATTTCTCGTTTAAGGAAATGTGGTCTCTGGCACTATTCGCACTGGAGCTTTGAGGAACTTTTAAGCAGCATATCTTTCGACTCACGTCTAATGAATATGCCGTGTGACACGCCGATGCCAAGGCTCAAACTGCGTCAAAATTGCTCAGTCAACTTTCCTTCGGTTCAGGACTGGTTCGTTCCAGAATCTGAGCATGGAAAGAACTGTTATGGAATCTTCCCAGATGGTTCCAAAACCAACCAGGGTTCTGGCGCTGGTGCCTTTGAGGAGAACGACGACATACGACTGCACACCTCTTTAGGTTCATACGCATCCGTTTTCCAAGCGGAGGTGTATGCTATCTTAATGGCCTTGAGCCACTTTACGAACAATGGAGAAGTATCTTTGTTTGCAGCGACAAACAAGCTGTGCTTGAGAACATTCTCAACCTTCTAATCACTTCAAAAGTGATCCAGGAATGCAAGAGCTCACTGAATGCGATCGGAAGATTAAATTCCTTGAGTCTCATTTAAGTTCCGGGCCATCACGGCATAACTGGAAATGAGATCGCCGATGAACTTGCTAGGCAAGGATCTCAGGCAGCTTTTTCAATCTGCCAGCTTGAGGGCTTCAATGAACTATTGAATCTGTAAAGAGCACAACCGTAGATGGCATGCCTCCATTGGATGCAGACAGCCCAGACGTACATATGTTCTCCAACGTTAGTAAGAAGACTGCAACATTTTTGCTAGCTCGTAGCAGAAAAGACTATAAAAAGCTTATTGTCGTTGTCAGCGGGCAATTCTCTTTTGCCAAGCATTTAAACGTGTTAGGCTTAAGTGATACCACACTCTGTGAATCTTGTGGAGAAGATGAGGACACCGCAGAGCATTTCCTCTGTGAATGTCCTGCTTTTTCTCGCATGAGGTTACAGATACTCGGCGCAGACATGGTGAAAGCTGGTAACTTAGGCTTCTTATTATGGCAGCGTCTTTTGGCTTTTTTCCGAACATCTGGAAAGCTAGAACAAATAGAAGGTTGCTAACTGGTAGTACAATGGACCGGTATTTAGGTCTGAGTGCTCCAGGTGGTATTTTCAAAATCTCCAACAGAAAAAAACCTATACTGAGGCTTGTTGTGCAGAAGGAAGAAGAGTTCTCTCATGCTTGTTTTTATGAAGTCGAAACATCAAGGTGTCATTTTATTTGGGTCTGTAGGTAGGTGTGTACCTACCCGTATTTACCACCAGAAATCATTCTTAGAAGTCTTCTTAATTGATTATACTCAACCAACCACTTGCATGTATTTACCTACATACATGAGTACACACAGACCTACGTCCATACTTACACACTTAATGTATCGTATTCGTTTTGGTACACGTGTCACACGTGTGAGCAGAAAATGTTTTCTCAGTCACAAGGTCATTCATTATAATATGAGATTGTTTCCATGTTCACATTCGTTAGAAAAAAGCTGGGTATTGTCTTACTGCTGTTTGTTTTCTCTCTTTAAGGAAACATACAAGTTTGTACATAGTTGAGTATCTGTAGTGTTACTCGTTTAGATATATTGTTACATCGTTTAACTGTATGTGTACATATGCACATATTATAATTTGTTCTTCATCTAACCTACATATTTACTAATGCGCGAGAGATCGATACCTACACGGAGTTAATTAACTCCTTAATTCCTCCATCGTTCATTAGCCAATAGTTAGGTGTTGTGAGTACCTACATAGTATACAACATACCTACAGGAACATACCTATCTATTTACTCGAAATATCTACATAAGCATTGAAGTAGAAAGTAAGTAAGGAAAAGTACCTATACCTATAGTTTTCCATTTTTCCATATCGACAAGCAATTCATAATTTTTTATTTGCCACCTTGTGTGCGAGAACCTCAGATGTAGCCACAGGAAAATAAGCTAAACGGTGTTGTTGGATATAGATACTCGTTTTTCATATTTCACTCTTGTTGTCTCTCTTTTGACATTGGAAATGGAATATGCGAACTGTAATTGTAATTTTGTAATAATATTTTGCAAATTTTTGCAGTTGGTGTAGGTGTATTGTGTAATGGAAGCTTTTGCAAACTAATTTTTCAGTGCAAAATCAGCTGTTCACTGTTCACCCACAAAGCAAATGCTCTTACTCTCTCTCTCTTTCTCTTTCTTTTTCATGTCATGTCATCCAGAGAGTATGCGCCTGACAGTTTTTTTTTTGCAACTACCACATCTGTTTGTGTACCAACATCAGCTGATTGAGCTTTTGCGCTGAAAAATCAATAACAAAGTTTGTTTTTTTTTCGTAGCTAAGTATGGACATGTATTGTATACAAATGTGTTTTGTTTTGTGTTAGGCACGTTGTAGACTTTGTTGGGCTTGGGCTGATATGGATTACTACCTTAACCAACTTTCTGAATCTTGGCTTGTTCAACCCTTGAAAGGGCAAAACATTAATTAGATGACATCTTACCATTGAAAAATCTCAAAGATGTTATGGGTATAGCTGGCTGATGAATACTTATTATCCTTTGAAGTTGTACCTAGTCCTGTTTGCATTTATGGTTAGTAAGTGGTATCTGCAATGGTTCGTTCATTGAAACTGTTGCTATTAACTTTTTGTCAAATGAAAAAGGAATACCTACCTAGAATAAAATTTTTTTGTTTGAAGGTGAACCATCACTAAAATTGAGTCCAGTTCCTTTTTGTAGCTTTTTGACTTCATAGGTATTTAGCTTTGCAAATCGTGAGTAGTGGAAGCATGCAGGTACCTGTAGGTTGTTGTGACTTTGACCTGATTTTGATTTTGGCATTGAACAAGAAGATTCTAGTCATCATTGAAGACACATTGACTCAGAAAATGTTGTTTTCGCATCACTTAGGCTCTCAGCGTGAAGCTTTCATCGGATTCTAATTTATGGGTCGTCTCGTGATATATTCACATAAGTGTAGATAATGCTTTTTAATTGGAATCTATGATCAATAGTAAAGAAAATTGTGATGACATAAACCGTCGACTAACTGTAGGATGGTTGAAGTGGCGAGAAAATTTTGCCATATTTTTTGATAGCAAAACTACCTACCACTTATCTGAAGAGATGACTTTGCATCGAGTTGTACGTTCATTACTCACATACGGTTCACAATTTTGGACAATATACAAAGAGTGAAGGACAGCTAATATGAGGATTGAGGATGCTCCCAATGTACGGTTAACCAGATCATTCCTCAATGAGAAGAAAACATCAATAGGAATCTAAATAAAAGTAGGCAGCCAGAGCAACAACAAACACTTTTTTTGAAATGTTTGTTTTTTTTCTAAAGTTTATTGAACATAGTACAAGTAAGACAAAAAAGTTTTTTATGTGTACCTAGAAAATAAAATAAATCTGAAGCTTTCAATGATAAACAAAATTGATGGTTTGGGAGTAAGCTAGTGTTTGAAACGTTTGCAGTAAAAACAGAGCCAAAAGAGTAATTCCTGTAAGAAATGTAAGTTTCTTCATAGAAAAAAAGGAAACACATGCAATCGCGTAAAAAAATGATCACCTTGTCAATCAAAGGATTGCTCGTATCAATATAAAACTGTTAAAAGAGGGTGTCAGTGATGCAGTGGTAGAGCGCTTATGGATTTGAATCCCACGATTTGTATATTCTTTTCTTCTAGCCTCCCAGTTTCAATCTCGACGAGCACCGCACCTTCTTTGAGGTTATAAATTAAATAATAACCACCTCATTGGCCCATCTACTGCCCCGGAAAAAGGGATGGTTATTTTTCAGGTAATACAATGGACCAATAATTGGTTCCAGTGCTCCAGCTTAGCATTAGTATGTTTTGTATCGTTGATACAAATAAAACGAAAAGGGCTTCTTTGTTCTTTTACATTGTTTACCCAGTAAAGTCATAATGACGGACGACTGAAAGTAACTAAACACGTGAAGGGCTTAGAAAACATTGGGCGACAATTTTATTTTTCTTAAGAAATTGAAGAATATTGTTTTGATTTCTGTTTGTCCTTTTAATTAAAAATACGCTTATTTGTGTAGGTTGCAACAAAAGGTCGGTTCCAAGCATAAGACTGTTTCCTAGCAATGACGGTTGGGCTGTTTTCTTCGGTTTTTGAAAGGGTTTGTAGCGCTTTGTCCTGAAAGAACTTCCTTTGAAGTAAAGTTTTCATTGAAGTCTGCTATTTATTAATTCTCAACTTAATTGTGTTGACAATCATTTAATGCAACTTTATAACAAACAAATTAATCCAACCAAAATATTGCAAACGATATCTTTTTATTCTCAAGTTCAGTGCGAAGAAATTGGAATTATACATCCTTTCCTTGGTCAAAAGATTTGTGGCATACAATTTCCTGCGTGAAGCAAGAGATTCTTTTCCCAATGAAAGACATTTAGTTCAATAAGAATGATGAATAAGGTTTCAATAAATCTTAAAAAACGATCTCAAATTACAGTGCTAGAAGTTTCTTTTGTACTCTTTCCATCTGATAGATAAGATATTGTGCAATTAGGTATTAATATCTAACACTGCTATAAAGAGATTTTTACTTGCGATTATAGGTACTATAAGGCAAGTTTTGCATTCGTGCAGAAAAAAAATTTTGAGATGACAATTAAACATGACATTACGATGATAGAGAATACGAAAAAAGTGGGTCCTACAATTCTGTCTGTCTGTCTGTCTGTCTGTATGTCCGCCTGTCTGTACATATATGGATCTACAGCCTGAACTGCTTTACCGATTTTCTTCAAAATTTGCAGCTAGGCTCTGTGAGGCAGCCTACAGAGGGGTTTTTGGAATTGGGTCTCTAGGTCTTGAAATAACGGTACCTGCCATACGACTTATATGATAAGACCTATATTTCTCGAAAACGACTCCAACGATTTTGATAAAATTTTACGTCAAGAATTATTTTTGAATAACTATTCTTACGATCTAAAATTTATTTTTGGGAAAAGTCTAAAAACGTCTTTCAAAGTCTTTCAAACCCGACTTTCTCGTGAATGGCTAGCACGATTTTGACCAAAATTTCATATTAAGAAAGCCCTAGATAGTTTAAGAAAGATTGCATATCAATATTTGAAAAATTTAGTATTTTCAAATTTTCATTAATTTAATAAAAAATTTGCTTCTTCGAATATTTTCAAAACGGAATATTTGATTTATTTAAAATTTTTTGTCAATACATCTTTCAATAAGATCTTCAAACTTATTCGCTTGAATTTTTAAAGCCTGGTTTAAAAAAAAAAATCAAAAATAAAAAACCGTTTTTTTTTTTAAACGGCTCCAACGGTTTTGATTAAATTTTTAGCGTTTATATGTTTTAGCAAGTGCAAAAAAATGACGTTTTTAGATTTTCGCTTGAAGCCCTTGGTATATTTAATTGATATTTTTTTCAATATTTTGCGTGATTTAAGTCAATTTTCTTAATTAAATTGTAGTTGGTAACCCTGTACCACCAAATATATTAAGACAAAAACTTAAACCTTACTCAGCCTTAAGATTTTGGTACTGTACTTAGCACACAATCGCAAGTTCGTGCGACACAGTCGTGCCCATTTTTTTAATTACACACATTGGTTTTGACACCTTTTGAGAGGTAGACTGTTAGAAGGCGGTTTTTATATACAGTTTAGATCAGATCATTCGCATCCAAATAAACAACAGCCCAAAAGAACAATTATACTTACACGTGAGTAACAAATTTCAGATTTGACAGTTTTGGGATCGGAGGAAGTTTTATAACCGGACGAGTATTCGCTCGGAATAGAATTCTATTCTTTGTATGAGATTATTTCTAGGAAATTACGGAGCACATGCAATTGCGTGAAGGAATGTTCCAGGATGTCAATCAAATGATTCAACGTAACAATATTAACCTTTTTGTAATGTTCACCCTGTGATTATGACAATGACGGACTGGTGGAAGCAAGTGACTTCGCGTGAAGTGAAGACCAATGGTTGACATTTCAGGATTACATTTTTGAAGTGAAAACTTCTTTAGGCGCGTTTGGCACTTTTGTGATGGGGGTAAAGCAATGAATTCGCGCCCGACACCATTTTTTGGCTCATCGTATTTCGTATGTAAAGTCGTCATAGCCCAGCATCTCAGGTTCGATTCTCAGCCATGACTTACATTTTTTTATTTATTTAAAGTGAAAACATAAATAAAAATTGTCGCCACGACTAGGAATCGAACCTGAGATCTTAAGTTTAATAGCCAACGACTCTACCATTGAGCCAACAAACACCTTAATTTTGATGCTGCTAAATGACTTAAAAGAATGTAATAGCAATTTTTAAAAGAAGAACACTAATTTACAATGACGAATGACCGCAGCCTTAGTACAACGAAATATAGTATTAAGGACCTCGGTGTTTACTTTAGTTCCAATTTAGAATTTACATCGCATATCAATTACATTGTTAGTAAAGGAAACTCAATGCTAGGCTTTATTAAAAGATGGGCTAAGGAGTTTACGGACCCCTACGTCACTCTTTCGCTGTATAACTGTCATGTTCGACCCCATCTAGAATATGCTTCTCAAGTATGGTCTCCTTATTATGCAGTCCACAATTCAAGAATAGAAAGTATACAGCGAAGATTTATTAGATTTGCTCTCAAGGGACTTCCTTGGACTGATCCTTATGACCTTCCACCGTATGAGCATCGTATTCAACTTTTGCATATGCAACTGCTTTCGCATCGGCGAATAAATAATGATTTAGTTTTTATTCACCAGCTCATAACAGGACAAATTGATGCTCCTGACTTGCTCGCATGCATAAGTTTTAACTACCGGGGAGGCTCATACCAACTGCGCAACTTGGAGTTACTTCACTGTCCTTATCATAGAACTAATTATGGATTGAATGAGCCTATTACTCGCATGATAAAAGTTTTAAACCTAAACTCAAATTTAATAGATTTCCATATTAGTAAAACTACGTTAAAGTCCTTAATTCGAACCAGAGCTCCACTCTCTTGACTATGTTTTTTTCATGTTTCGTATATCTTTATAATTGTCATATTTAATAAGTAATTTTACGTTTATATGGAGCTACCTTTCTAATTTGTTTTTGTATATGTTTATCAATAATTTTGTAACATTTTTTAGCTCTGTTGTCTTGAGTGTGTTAGACTTAATTTTTGCTTACTAACTACTAACACCTCGCTAAATGATGACAGTGATACATATTTCTGAGTACTTAAGGGTGAAAAAACTCTTGAAGAAAAGATACATTGTTTCACAAGCTTGTATTAAGCTGTTCTGATAGTGAAAAAATTACATCTACCTACTCTACATATATTATAAAAAATTTTCCTGCACATTAAAATATTTACTGAAAATTCAATACTGTTTTCACTTCTGTAGGCACTCCCAGAGTGCTTCTTTTTTTTTTTAATAAATTGCGTTATGGTTTTTATCAATTTTAAACTTGTATGTCGTTTACCCACCCACTACCACTATAGTCATAATAACGGGTTGAAACAATTGAACACGTGAAGAGTTTTGAAGCGAGGAACAATAGTTTTCACATTTCAGTATCAGTTTCTTAAAAATTGGCTTTTTCTTATTTCTGTTTGCCCTTAATTGCAGTTGGTTTGTTTCTCTCTGGTTTTTTGAAGGATATTTTTTTAGAAGTTCAATTATCTTTCCTCTGCCTCTTCGTCTTGGCATCCTCTACATAAGTCGGATGTGCTAATGGCCAACGAGTGGTGGCCCTTGAGGATACCAATCAACAGAGAGGCCCGCGGTCTACTAAAAGCTGGATTAGAAAATCTGTTTTTTTCTTTTAAATATCTGGCCAAAAGTTTCTGGAGATTCGGCATGTTTCTAAAGATGACCACCTGCCATTTTTGGTTTATAGAAATTTATGTTTGATTCTGTTTTTTTCTTGGTCTAGTGGCATTAGAACAGAAGTGTTCGTTTCGCTGGATTCGAGTGCTGACCCGATTTTAGCCAGCTTATCCGCCATTTCATTACCGATTATGTCACGATGTCCTGGAACCCAGGTTAAACTTACTGTGTTTGTTTCGCTGAGCAGTCTGAAATTACTGCGACAGCTGTCTACGTATCTGGATTTTGTGATAATGGATGAGATAGTTTTAAGGGTCGTCTGACTGTCTATGTAGAAGTCAATATTTTTGTTGAACAAGTTTTGCGTAGCTAGGTGCTTTGCTGCTTCGCACACTGCAAGTACTTCTGCTTGAAAGACACTGCAGAAGTGGGGAAGCTTTTTTGATCTATTCATGGTAGAGCAATCTGAGAAGATACCTGACCCTACCCCTTCGTCCGTTTTGGAACCATCTGTGAAAACGGAAATGTGATTTTCTTTTATAGCCCTGTTTTCCTCCCAACTTTCTCTTGTCGGAAAGACTGTTAGGGGCACTGGATTGAAATCAATATGGAGGGGGGAGGGGGGGAATTAAGTCTGTTTGAATGTCTATATGTGTAGCATGATGGTTCTATGGCCTGATATGCCTGTTTTCCAATTGTTGCATTGTTTGAGTCGAAGTGCTCTTTTGGCCACTATCTCGTTAGTAAAAAGATCAAGGGGCCCTAGCTTCCTAGCTAGGTTTCCAGAGCTGCAATTGGTGTTCTCATGGCACTTGGCCATTGGATTTCGTGATCTTAAGGTTTGAAGCCTTCTCTAATGATGGCCACCAGACTAGACAGGTATATGTGAGGTTTGGTCTTGTTATAGATGTATACATCCAGTGAATAGTTTTCGGACCCTGGTCCCCATTTTTTCCCTAAAGTTGAGTTTTTCTTTCTCTTTCTTTTAAATTTTCTTTCCAGTTAAGTTTACGATCAAGGACAATTCCGAGAAAATTTAATTTGTGTTTGCAGAAATCTACAAATGTTCAAATCTTTTGCCAGATATTTTCCCAAATCAGTTTGTCGACATTGTCAGCCAAATAGCTGGCAATAGATTTGCAGATTTTTAAAGATTTCTCATTGTAACTTCATTTACACACATTGTCGGACGTTTGCAGATCTGACAATGTTCTTACAGTACTTACGTTAAATCATATCATCATATGACACATGTACAAGCATCACAATACTATAAATTGCGTTGTTTGCAAAATATGATTTGCTGGAAAATAAACCAACCCTTAATGGGGTTTCGCCCTTAATTATTTCTGTTTGCTTCTCGATTTCTTCATCTGTAAAAAACCTTCTTCGTCTTAAATGATGATTGTTCCCGAACTTGACTTAAATAAGAAAAATATTAAATTTGAAACGAAATTGTCTTTACCTCCAATTCAAATACTATGAAATTTTACTGAGCACATTCGAATATATTTAGTTCAAGACTATACCTACTCTAACTCTTGCTGTTTTTTTTAAACCTAACCAATTTTCAATTTTTTTTTAGAATACAATGTTGTGGGCATGGACAGCAGCGGAGGTGACTTTGAATCTTCGGGTAAAGGTATGATCTGCTTAGTTCATGAAGTACTTTATTCAAAATCATTTATTTTATTTCCATATTTTCACTTACGACTGCTGTAGGCCCGCAAGGTCAACAAATTGAGCAGGAGCTAGCAACGAAAATGTTGCAAATTCAATCAAAACGGTTTTATCTCGATGTTAAACAGAACAGAAGAGGGAGATTCATTAAGGTGGCAGAGGTGAGAAACAAGTTTTTCCATTTTTATTTTCTCGAAAACTTTTAAGAAAGTAACATCAAAAAGTCACATGGCATTAAGCTTGTTAGTTCAGTCCTTGAGTTGTAACAAAGTTGCTGTGGTGAATAAGCAAACTTATGTTTTTAAAAAATGCCCGAATTCGATTTGAAAGCAAACGCGGACGTGTCAATAAACACCCAACGCGGGATTGCAGGAGTTATTGGTGGGCTAAACGAGGACCCTTCGTTCTACACGACCTTTCTAAGTAATTTGAGTGGAAAAAACAATTCGTTTGGTTCTGTTTAAAAACGAAAGGCGCGTTGTTTTTTAATTATTCGATTAAAATACAAAATTATTTTAACTTTGCATTTCATTGACAAAACTAATGACAGCTTTAAACTCGCGGGTGCTCTAGCAACACCATAAAATTTTGAATTCAAAATTAGATTGGCCGATACCGATAGGCTACCTTTTTTATCAGAAATGACCTGATTACCTTTTAAAAAGCCCAACACGAGTCCCACGATAAGTTTTTTTTCGCTCCCTCAAATGACTAATTGAGGAGGTCGTGTTACAAGACACCAACTAACATTGCCAACCCTGCATATAGGCACTTCCGTCGAAAGCGGGGGCTCTTCATTACCCCACCATGAAGTAGATCTATGGTTTAGTGGGTTCAAATTTAGGTGACTAACAAGATTGAGAAATCACATTTATGTTGCTTTAAAGGACACACATAGGTTTGTTCTGATTTCAAGGCTGACAGCAAAAACACGCGTACCTAAAAAAACCGAACTCTTCTGGCTTGACCTTTTATTGTCAAACTTGATTTATAATTTTTATTTAAATATATCCTGTTGTTATACTTTAGATTGGTGCGGATGGTAGAAGAAGCCAAGTTTACTTGGCTCTATCAACAGCAGCTGAATTTAGGGATCACTTGTCTACCTTCAGTGACTACTATGCATCATTAGGTGAATATTGATTGTTTAACTGGCTTTTGTTTTTTTTTTTTCAATTAAATTAGTATTAACATAAGTTGAGTTAACAGGACCACCTAATCCCGAAAATGTTCCCGAAGATGGAAAGCTCAAATCCGAAATGATGATAAAAGATAATCGACGGTATTACTTAGATTTAAAGGAAAATGCAAGAGGGCGCTTTCTAAGGGTAAGTTTCAATGATAAATCAAATGAACAAAAAATGAGTATGGTGGGACACCAACGACGTACGCATTTCAAGGACTTATAATTCTGTTCCGATACCGAACGGCTAAGCTAGAAAGCTGTTTTCATGGCAGTGTAGGCAATAGCTGTGAAAAAAATCTTTTGATGTTTCTATAATGCGAACCAACCACGAACCTAATACACGTAACAGGCAGATATGCCCAACCATTACGCATTGACGACCACAAACGATAAATCGTCCTTAATGAAAATTGGATAAAAATTTTGTTTTTTTTCTTTTTGATTTCATAAAGGTATCTCAGACTATTACGAGAGGTGGTCCTAGATCACAAATCGCTATTCCAGCTCAAGGAATGATAGAATTCAGAGACGCTCTTACCGACCTACTAGAAGAATTCGGAACAAGTGATGGAGGGTAAACAAAGTTAATTTTCAACAACAAAAACAGAGAATTCAAACTGTTTTGTTTTGCTTTCAGGTTTAAAGGAGAGCTACCAGAAGAACGTCATATGAAAGTTGACAATAAAAACTTTTACTTTGATATCGGGCAAAATAATCGGGGTATATATATGCGAATAAGCGAGGTGAGTTTTGTTTTCTATCAAAAGAAACTCTTCAGTAGCATTGAAGATATTGTCTTTCAATTGTGTTTTCTTCATGATATATATTTTCTTATTCAGTAAACACTATGTTTGTTCGTTGAAGCCCTGGGGTCACCACAAATCGTTTTTTGAGAATCCCAAAGTCGCCTGGAATGTCAAACTCTTTGTTTTTTCAGCCCTAGGGTTGACCTAGGTTTTTCCTCATCTCGCCCTACTTTCTTGCTGCTGCGCGTTGAGGGCTGTCAAATGGCTTGTATTTTCTTTTAATGACAGAGGTGTGTGGTGATTTGTGGTTTAGCGTTTTTTGAGGACTGGAAAACCCAGGTTTTTTTTGACAACTCATAGGGTTGTCAAGAAAACCTGGGTCAACCCTGGGGAAAGTTCAACGAACCAACCTATTATCATCATCATGCAAACATAAATAAAAGAAAATTTTGTTCAGTCACAATATGAAAAGAATTTGGGACTACATATTATTTTGCTTGCAATTATTTTGAGTTAGTGGTCAACAAATGATCGGAATCTCAACGCTCTCAAGGACTGCGATACTTTAAAAGCTTTCAAGGTTTTCATCTTAAATCGGTGTATTGACTCAAATCTTAACACTGGTGGGGAGATCTAGGCATAAACGACAAGCCTATAGAGCCATTAAATGCTACACCTATAATTGGTGTGTTTACTTAAATCTTACCATAGCTTGGGGCTCTATTCAATGGAGATAGTCTATTCAAGTTTCTTTTACAAGCAAATTCTACTTCAATTTATTTCATACAGCAAACTAAAAGTGCTTTCAAGGGTTGCTTTCCAAGGTGTATTGACTAGACACTAGAGTCTTATCGGTGGGGGGACTCTTTATGAAAACTTACATTTTTTTGCATTGAAATGTTAGTCATCATCAGATTATCCGAAAATACACGAAAATTCCTCCCAAAACTCAAAAAGAAAACTCTCAAACCTGCATATCACTATTAACCGGTCACTGTTCTCTAAAGAAGCATTTCCAACAAATGGCGTTGGCAGCAGACCTCATTTGAAGACTATGCCTCTAAAATAAAGAAACATCAAAACATTTAATTATAGTACATACAGCACTTTTCGGCCTTTAAAAGCAAATACTTGACTATTAGATCATCCCCATCCCCCTAGAAGAATTCAAAGTCATCCACTTACAGAAGATTGTTAACTTCTGGCCCTATTCAGGAGCTAGCACAATAGGTTTCAAGCTCAAGCCATCATATAATCTAACCTAACCTAAACAAAATCAAGCGGAACTTAAGACAAGATATGAGTATGTCTTCAAGGAATAATTTCATCCTTCTTCTTTTTCTTCCTCTTCCCTCTCTTCTTCCTCTTCCGTCTCCTCTTCCTCTCCTGCTTTCACTTCCTCTTCATTTTCCTTCTTCTTTTTATTTTTCGTTCTTTCTTCTTTTTCCTCGCTCGTCTGCTTTTTTTCTTCTTCTTCTTTCTGTTCTTTTTCTTCATCCTTCTAAACGTTATCTCGACTCACGATCCCAAATATATCACATCCTTACGACTTATTTGGTTCACACGTTCACACTAGTGAGCCGTTAATGCGTATGTCGAAATCAATTCTGCCTAATTTTCCATTTGAAAGTTATCACTCTCCATCTAACCACTTAAAGCACTTAGTTCAAAAAAGAACAGCAACTTGTCATACCTCTTTACCTATTTCAATCTTGAAAAATTTTCTATTTTGGGGTGCGGATGACCACTAATACAAAATCTATTTTCTCTTTTTTTTAAAGGTGAAAAGTAATTTCCGCACCGCAATTACAGTTCCAGAAAAATGCTGGACTCGCTTTCGTGATATACTAACTGATTACTGCGAGAAAATGAAAAAATCGTCCGACTCGTCAATCACTGCCGAAAACAACATTCAAACTTCTTCTAACAGTTTAAAATGAAAACTTAACAAATAAATTCTTTGCTTACTATTAAACATTATTCAATTAAATAGACAAAAAAAAAAAAAGAAAGAAAACCACACAGATTACGAACAACCAAAAAGTTCAATGTATTTGGGTTATTCATGAGATAGTGTTGTAGGTGGTAAGAAAAGATCTAGTTATTATAACTTCAAAAAAAAAAAAAAAAACTAAACAAAAAACAGCAACAAGATATGAAAAACAAAAACACAAAACAAAATTATAATAACTTAGTGTAAATGTAAATAAAACAAAGAAACACTAATATAGAAAAAGGAATTTAGTAATACAACTCATAATTAAATAATAATAAATTAAAAAAAAAAATCTCTAAGTTAATATTACACAGATTTATCATTAACGCAATGCTGTTACTGTTGGTCTATTCCAGCTTTATTCGCCTTGTTTCTCAGTTTCAAAACAAGTGTTGGTAACAAAAACTAAGTATTTAGTCCCGATGAATGTTAGGAAAAAGAGAATGTTATAAAAAAAAACAAAAACCCAAATCGTTTATAATTTAATTGCCTAATGTCTATTATATTGTTGATTTTATTTCTTATTTTTTTGCTTAAGAAAAAAGAAATAGTAAGTCATATTCAAATCAGAGATAAACAATTCATTCGAATTTCATCATCCTTGCCGTATTTAAAATGATGAAAGCAAGAGAGAGGAAACACACACATAACATACAACAAAAGTACATAAAAAATTGTTCAAAATGAAAAAAAAGCAAAACATGTTAAAATTCAAACCTTAATCATAAATATAAAATTATTATATTTACTAGACGAAATTTACAGAAAAAAATCTATATATATATGATAGCGTATATGTATGTATGTATATTTTAATATGTATACTAAAAAATTGTTAAGAATAAAGAAAGTATTTTTAAAACAAAAAGTTTGTTAGATAAATCAATTAGTTGAATCTATAGAAGTATGTATTCTGCTCCGCAAATGCAGCAAAATCCATTAAGTAAATCTTAAAACAAATTCATTCTTTGATGAATATTACATCCAGAAAGCTAAAAGTAGTAGAAGAAAAAGGAAAAACAAAGAAACTATGTAAGTGTACACTTAAAGAAAGAATATTAATTAATGTAGTTTTCTTGGATTTTGTAAAGTATTGGTGTACATAAAAGATACATGTTTAAGTTATAGTTAAGGTTTTTGTTTTTTTATTTTATAGAAAAAACTTATTGGAAAGCATAACAGTTGTTTCTTTTTCACACACACACACACAAACCTAAGATATATAAATCTCAAAGTTTGTCATTCGTTTGTTTGGTTTTTGTTTTCTTATATTTTGTTTTTTGTTTCCTTTTTTTTGTTATCTATTTAACAGATAAAGCCAATTTTATTTGAGTCTATATGAGTCCTACCGACATAATGAACATAAGATATTATTGGCTACACACACATATTTAAGACCGAACCTAAACTAATAAGAAAAATCAAATTCAATGTGAAATAAAATTGAAAACTTATTCGAAAAAAAGTTATTTGCGTTTCGTTAGAGAGTAGATCTTGTCGAATTCAATAAATAAATTCTCCGAAGAATTCCATGTAACTGACATTCATTTCCTCTATTGCACCAGCAACACTCAAACTCGTTTTTTAATCGTTTACCAAAAAAATCGCTGGATTAGTAGCTACCTTTCTAACCGTTCATTACAAGTCGTTTTGGACGGCAAAAAATCTTAAACCCACAAAAAAATGCTGGTGTGCCCCAGGGCTCCGTTTTGTCTACGACACTTTTTCTCATTTTCATTAACGATCTTCTATCTGAAACTACTAATCCACTAAATTGTTTTGCCGACGAAGGTACCCTCAGCTTTTCATATTCGTTCTTAAGTTCGCATCCCTCCTCTTCGGACGTGGAACTAGGGCGACAACGTATGTTAAGTTAATTAAATTCTGATCTAGACAGCATTGTGATTGTCCAGTGGGGTATAAAAAAACGCGTAGAATTTAATGCTTCAAAATCTCAATGCTGCCTTTTATCGTTGAAGCGAAACTTACCTCCCTTGCCACTATCCATGAGTGGCTCTTGCATTGCTGAAACAGAACAACTTTCAATCCTCGGTATGTGCATTACCAACCACCTCTTGTGGAATAACCAAATATTTGACATCGCCAAAAACGCTGCAAAGTGCTTAGGCTTTCTTCGACGATGCAAGGATTTTTTTTTCACCGAATGACTTAGCAGTCATCTACAAAACGTACATTCGTCCTAGGATGGAGTATTACTCCCATATTTGGTTAGGTGCTCGTTCAACTCACCTCAATCTTTTGGACAGTGTTCAGAGATGAGCCTTTAAAATGATTGGAGATACGAAAACCATTGAAACTTTCACGACACTCGAACATCGTCGTAATGTTTCTTATCTCTCCTTATTTTATCGATTTTTTAAAAGACGGTTTTTCTTATGAGATTCCAGCTGCATTACTCCCCTTAAACAATTCAACCGTAATAATCGCGCTTCTAGGAATGCCCATTAGTTTACCCTTGAGTCCCATTTCGGACGCACTGTTAAATACAGAGATTCCTTCTTCAGCCGTACTACGCGAATGTGGAATGTATTGCGCAGCTCTATTTTTCTCTCTCATAACAATCTTCAGAAATTTAAAACTAATGTGCATCGTTATCTCCTTTCAAACTCTCTCCTTTTTTCCTATCGCTCGTGCTGTGTTACTTAACATGTTAAGGGTAGTCACAACCCTTGAGTGCGCGCAAATTATAAAAAAAACTGCTTTGTGATGGGGATAGCCGGTAAGGCAACATCTAACTGACGAGCCCACGGCCATACTTGGGCGAAACTCTAATTTTTGGAGTTGAAGACACTGGATCTGTCGATTTTCCATGTCTATTTTGACTTTTTCGATAAATTCTTTTTAGGATTGGAATCTAATGTGTGTATGTATTTAAACATGCCTGTGAAAAGTGAAATGATCTAAGTTCCTCCCTTACCCTTAAAGTGATGTATTGGCTTTAATCTTACCTCTGGTGGGGGTTAAAGAAATTAAAAAAATAAAAATTGAGTAAACTGGTCCTCGTGCATTAATCAGCAGAATCCAATTCAACTTGAATAAAGCATAAGTCGGTTATTTACATGAGTCTTACAACTGCGAGTTTCTTTAACATTAATAAGCACAAACAAATTCTACATAAATAGTTTGACAAAGAAAACTGACAGTGCTTTAAAGGGTTATACCTTAAGTTGGTGTTTTATGTCTTTCATAATACCACTGGTGAGTGGTTCTAGACAATGGAGTTGACCATCGACTGAAAAACCGGCGCATATATGTAGTTTGCTTTCTAAATATAACCTTCTGGACAGTTTCTTATAGCAAAAGTATCCGATCAATATTCGCAATCCCAAAAAGTTTTAGCTGAACATCTGTAACTTTTTTTTAAATGCAATCAAAAATAATCTGCTTTCTGTGAGAGCAGTTTAAAACAATCGATAACTAAACTCATATAGGGAATCGTTGAGGGTTGAACAACTCAGATTTAAAGATAAAAAACACTATATTTTCTTGCGCTTATCTTGTTTTGCTGGGTCACCCTATTTTTTTTTCATTTGTTCTATCTTGTTTTTTCTCTAACGTTACAACTACATACTTAAGCCACATTATTTCACGTAAGGAATAAAGATCAAAGGACAAGAGTGTCCCTTAGTCATATTATTTCACAGACACCGATAACATTGGGGTCTTATGGCAAAAAGGATCAGCTTTTTTATGCTATACAAAATGGCTCTGCTGATGTATTCCCATATTAGATTCGCAATTCGTTCCACTCCGAATAGATTATGTGATGGTAACATCGGGAAACTTAGACTTTTTTCGATTACTATGGAATCTGTGATTAGAGCTTACTTGTAAAAAAAATTTCGTGCTTCGTGTTGAGATTTGAACCTCAAGTATATTACGGAGCAGGTAGACATGCTCATCGTCACGCCACGGCAATACGAAAACTCCGATAACTAAATCTCTTTCGATGTTCTCAGTAGAAGAGAGAAGCTTGAGTTCGCAGACCTATTACGAATAATTATTGTTTCCCCCGGCCGTCGTTACGAGCATCATAAACTGCTATACCACTTAACTGCTTCACACTAGTGACCGCCTCGTGAGATACACCGCAATTAGCGGTCCATTGTTTGACCAAAACATAGAGGTATTGGATATACACAGTCCGAATGAAATCGGATTGCATTACTTTTTTAAAACATTTTTCTTAGAAAAAAAAAAAAAACAATAAGAAAAAAGCCAACATCTAACTGATGAGCCTGCTGCCGTACCTGGACGAAATTGGAGTAGAAGACACTGGATTTTCCATGTCTTTTTTGACTTTTTCGATAATTTTTTTTGGGATTGGAATCTATAGTGTGTATGTATTTAAGAGGGGCGAGGGAGGGGGGGGGGGGGGGTTGATTGTCCTGACCTTAGGTAAATTCAGGTAGAAATATATTTATCGATTATTTTATGTAATTTAGAAAAAAAAATTTTTTGTTACTTTTTTAGTTCATAAACTTAAGACGCATTTTTTCTCGAAACTACTTTTTTAAAGTCCGTGTTCGCTGTCATTTCAAAACTACTTGACCGATTTATTTCAAACTTTGAACACATTTTTGACATATAAAAAATACTGCCCCCAACGTTTAGTAAAACATTTTTTTTTTACATTAAGGGTGTTTTCTGCCCCCAAAATGGCGGAATTTTTAGTATGAAACAACAGTGTACACTTTAAATGGCCGCCAAAAATTTTTAAATGAAAAAAGAAATTATCAGAGAACGTTGGGGGAACATTTGATCATAATTTGACAATTTTTTTTTGGTTTTTTATTTTCACCGTGAACACCGCAAATTGTCTTTTTCTCAAGACGTTCTGGGGGAAGCTCTGCTACCGCCTTATGCTTCAATATTTCTGCATGAAAAAATTACCTTATATTGTCGAAAGTATGCTTAATAATGTACGAAAGGTCCGAATAAAACTCAATCCATATTTAAGAAAAAAAAAAATAAAAAATCCCCAAAAAAGTTCTTTTTTCCATGAAACCCTAACCTCCCCCCCCCCCCCCCCTTAAAACATGCGTGTGCAATGACCTAATTCAATTTGTGTAGTTCCACTCAGATAAGTGAAAAGGCTTGTAATTGGCTTTTCACAAAGTTTCCCTCAAACGCTTATTCCTATCTTTAAATATTAAAGGTTTCTTGAATATATCGAAAAATCATAAACGGACTCCAAGTATGGCCATGTCTCCTCTTTTCTCACCAACAAAACTCTCCCTACCAATTTTGATCATCCTTCTATACAGTAGGTTTCCCATTGGATGAAATTTTTCAAAACACACAATTTTAAAATTTTTCACATTGAAACTCAGGTCCTATTTATCTCTCTGCTATTTTTACGTATCTGTCTTTTGTTGTCATATTCCCAAAAGCAAAAGAAAATCTTTAAAAAGAAAATAACTGTAATTATCTCAAACGTTGGCATAACTGATTGTGATATTTTCTTGTTACTAGAAAAAAAAACAAAAACTTACATATTTTACATAAATAAATAATATTTTCCTTACGACAAATTATAATTATAGATCGAAAAAAAAAAAAAAATTATTTAACAAAAACTATAACATAGAAACGTAGTTTTCTCTTTCTACAAATACTGAACACGGTTCATTTGTTGATTTAAGTTTTGTTTCATATATATATTATCCTTGAACTTTTTGTCTTCACAATATTTGAACAACCTTAAATACCTTAAATTACTGAAAACACAGAAATAAAAGAAAAGACACTACAAAAAGCAACTACAAACAATGTAAGGATACTAAATGTAAACAAAAACAAAAAGATAAAGCAAAAAATCATATATTCGAGAAAAAGTATATATATACAAACTCATTTATTTTGTTGAAGTATTTTTCTATGTAGCTAGAAAAAATCCATGATTTATCTACTTATGTACTAAAAAAACAAGAATTAATAAATAAAAATAAAAATTATATTGTTGAAAATACTAGGAAAATCTACTTTCTGTACACACAAATCCTTACACCTCCCTTCAAATGAAATTAAGCAAATAAAGAGGAAAATACAAAGATACTATAAAAAAAAATATATAAGTTTTGTACCTTGTGTCAATGATCAGATTGTAAAAATACCTATATATTATGTTACAAATTGAAACTGACAAAAGTGTGAATATTTATAAAGCTTAAAAATAGAATACCTATAAAAACTTAAAAAGAAATAACTGAACAAAACCTAACACACATGTGATGTAGCGCAAAGCGTTCCAATCAATATTAAAAATTTTATTTTTATTACTATATTATCATTAGCAGTATTATCTCGTTATTAATAATAACTTTCTTTGTTTTAGTTATTATTTCTGTTTTTACTATAATTGTTATAACATAAATATTTTTATCATTTCTATTATTTTTATTATTGGTGTTGTTGTTGCTGTTGTTGTTGTTGTTGGTATTATTATATATTATTATTATTATTATTGTTTAAAATATTATCATAGCTAATCTTTATTATTATTATAAATAAAACATAATTGTGTTAGCTTTTTATTATTGTCACTACTATTTTATTTAGTTTTTTTTGTATAATTGGATAGACACAATATAAAATTTTTGGGGCCTAAGAATACTTGCGTTTAGTATAATTCGAATGCTAGAGATCTCCGGGAGAAAACAGAAACCATTGGGGGGGACGTTGTATTTTCCAAATCGAAAAATAAATTAAAATATTTTCATTTTATTTTATAAAATATTAAAAATTAATACCCTTCGGGGTTTTTCCATTATAATTTTTTTTATATTTAAAAAAGAGGAGGTTTATATGCTAATCTGGATAACTCAAACCTAATTTCTGGTCCATTATATTCCCAGGGTAGCAGCCTTCCCTCTTTTGTGTTGCAGTAGTTCGAAATAAGGTGTTAGTCTCACATAAAACCTCAAGGGCGGCGTCCATATAAAACTGGGGGCTGAAAGAAAAGTAGATGCCTAGAGAGGGATTCGAACTCACGCGTCTGGCCTATCTACTGAACACTCTACCATTGCACCACGGCCACACGTTTCCATTATATTAGTCACGCTGTGCCCTGTTATGTGAGAGGCTCGTCAATCGAATAGCAGCAGAAAACAAAAGTATTTTTTCCTACTTTTTCGATTAGCCGTTCCTAGTCGGTAGAAAGTTTTAGGTCCCCTACTTTCCCTCAAAAGACATGTTAGTGAGTAATGCGCTTGGACCTGGGGCTCCCCGCTCCTATGAATGAATGGGATAGATGACTATCATCGAATCTGGTTGTCCTGAAGAAGCGTTCTTTTTCACTACCAAAACTTCTGCGCAAGCTTTTCTATTAGAATTCTTCTGTCCTCTCTCTGAGTAGATGGAAAACAGCATTTGCATATTTCCAACCAATTGCACTTCCAAAGCCCTCTTGGAATCTTTGATAAACCGTCAACTCAAGAAAAGTCTTGAATGACGAAAGTTTCTCAATAACCATAAGTACGGCTTTCGTTTCAAAAGGTCTACCGTTGATCAGATGGCATATCTCACCAAAAAGTGGAACCAATCTCTACACTATTTTGGAGAAAGTAAGATTATTGCGCTAGATATTTCTAAGACATTTGATAGAGAGTGGCATCAAGCTCTCTTTTCGAAAAGGCGTGCGTTTGGTGTCGATGAGTCTCTTCTTCGTTGAATTAGGAACAATCTTTTCAACAATATTCAAAATTCAATACAAGTTTTATTGGATGGTTTTAAGTCTGAAACTCACCAATGAGTGTTGGTGTGTCCCAGGGCTCCGTCTTTTCTCCGATTCTCTTCCTTATCTTCATAATTGGTCTTACCTCTTGCCAATGCCCAAATATCAATAGCTTAAGGAATTTTTTAAAAAGAACTCAGCGATATTCTTATCAGATCAGCAATGCACTTTGCCAGTGAACACAAAAGCAAACCAATTTTTAAGTGCTCAGTGTGTTTAGTGGTAAAAATCTTGTCGACATTTTTTTGACGATTGGTTTGAAATCAAAAAGAAACTACAGTCATCAAAAAGAAACTACATTCAAAACACTTTCCAAGAGAGCTTTGATTAAATCTTATAATAGAAAATTTGAGGGCGTTCAACGAGCACGGTTGCCACCAAAAAAATATGTGTCCAAAGCTGAGTATAAAAATGACCAATCACAGCTTAAAATGACCTAAACTATGATTAATTTCGATGAAGAATGAAGTAAGGAACACAAAATTCCCAAACGGAAAAAGCAGTGTGACAAGCGCTTGTTTAAGGATAGTATGAGCTTCAGAGTTTGTAGAAACCATAAGTTTAAGGAATCATGTCATAGGGTGGAAAACCAAGAACCAAGCCCGCAAAGAACGCCAAGCGCCAAGCAAACATAGTGGTAGAACCGCAGTAATTTCTGAGGATCTGGCAAAGTAACTTTTGCAGACTCAACTCAGATGATGATCAAGATTGCCATACTGTAGATCAGATGAAGTTAGAGTCGCAAACTCGTATTTTAGCTTAAATCAAATAAAATTGGATTTGCAGACGGTCCTGATACCGAAATTTTCAAGGAAGCTAGAGATTAGGAAAATGCACCAGCTGCATAATTGTGTCGGGAAAAGCATGTTCAATGAATAGAAAACCTTGTAATTGCATGTAAGCTACGTACAGCGTCATGTCTAGTCTAGTCTAGTCCACAAAACTTTGATTTTTGGTTCTTAAAACAGATTTAGTCATGAAGTCACCACCCATGCCAGTCATTTGAAGAAAAACACGTGTTTGTTACCTGTTCTTTCCTCAGCAAAATCTTAGTTCTACTTCAGAGCGAGTTGATGGCAAACTCAGCACTCAAAAAACACCAAGCTTGGTATTAAGGGTAAACTGACGTTTTCGAAAGAACGTGGCTACAGATTTATGTGTACATTTCATTTTTAAGAACCTAGAGTTTTGGGTTTTTTTCTTTTTTCGTTTCGTTGCAAAAAATGGCAATTGAAAAAATATAAACCAAATTTGGACATAAATGACCAAACTGGCAACCGTGGATACAAGTTGACTGTCTGTATGATCTACTCTTTGGCAAAGACGTTGAATTTTCATCTCCTGATGCACAGTATGATCTTGACGCCCCAAAAAATTTCATTTCTAAACATAAATTTTTACTTTTGCTTTACAATTTTTTTCATTATAATTTATTTTTATAGCTTATTGCCTGGAAAATGTGAGCATTATTGCGATTGATCTTATATCGTTTAATTTTTGACGTTTTTCTTTGAATACAAAAATATAGCCTTACATAAAGCAAAAATATTTATATGTAAAATATGGACAGAACAATATAATTGTGGCTTATCTGTTCTTTCGTTTTTGTAATTGTACCAAATGCTTCTTCGTTTCTATTTCCATATCTCTTTGTTTATAGAATTTTATTAATATCAGAAAAAGAAAAACAAAAAACACGAAAAACCAATTTATTTGTATCTGTGTAATTATTGTTTTCGTTCTAAGTATTTGTAAACAAATGAAAACTCTAAATGGTGATCAAAAGGATTTAGTGCAAAGCATTATGTCTTAAAAATAAGTAGGTACATATATATTCTTTCATATTTATAAAAATTTAAAAAAAATATATACTAAACTAAGTGTACATTTTTGTGAGTGTACGTGGTGAGCTTATGCGTTTGTGCTTTCATGCACACAATTAATTTTAATTCTTATAACTTGTATTTTTTGTTTTAATTTAACATTAACAAAAAAAAAATGAAACAAAAGAAAACATAGTCCAAACAAATTTAGAACAAATCAATGTTTATATATAAACTTCGCCTCGTACACTTATGTTATTTAATTATAAGCAAATAAGAAATTTAAAAATTTAAAATCAACACAGGCACACATTGTTATTTTAAAAAACAAATCAATTTTTAGTTGACTAGATACCTCCGTTTGTAAGTGTAAAATTGCAGAAATTCATACATAACATATCTAAATATAAAGGTGTACCGTAATGTCACGCTATTAATGGGTACTACCACTTACACACTACTTACTTTAAGGGGCAACTATACAAGTTTTTGCTGTAGCGTTGATAGAAGGAAGAGAAGGAAGATGGTAAGAGGGCTTCAAGTTTAACGTACTGCAATTTGGTGTAAGTGGTATTGTAAAACGTTACGTTTCGTTACAGAACTTTTTGTATCTTTTTTTTAACTTTTGGAGAAATGCTCGGCACACCTTGGCATACTATTCAAAACTCCAAAATTTTCTCTCCGATCTCACCCTTCGGAACCACTTACGCATTTCTTCGAGAGAGGGTCCGTATCTGGGTTGCGGGTCTTAGATCCTCATCTACCTATTCTTGGTTCTTTGTTTTCAGAATCTGCATCAGATACGTGCTGATTCATTTCCAACTGTCTTCATCTCGCAGCATCTTCTTGGTGACCTTTGTTTTTCTTCCTGCCGAAGAAATCTCCATTTACTGCACTCGAACGTCTGTCAACGAATCTTCGAATTAGCATGAAGGGCTTCTTTTTTCCAATTTTGTGCAGAAAGCCGTTGAAATATCCTTGTAAGGTGAGGATCAACGTGACGTGGTAGTTCATTTATCCGTGTTCCCGTTTACTCCATTGGCTTAAGTTTCCTGCCATCTGCCTCCCGACTCCCATCGTTCCTGCCACTTCTGTTGTGTAAGCGATTTCTGCTTTCAACAAGGCGTTGAAATATCCCTGTAAGGTGAGGATCTACGTGACGTGGTAGTTCATTTATCCGTGTTCCCGTTTACTCAGCCTTCCGACTCTCATCATTCCTGCCATTTCTGTTGTGTAAGCGATTTCTGCTTTCTTCTTGTGTTTGTATTTTCTTTGTGCTGCGAGGAGATAAATGGGTGCGACAACTGCAACAGAATAGGACCGATGCCAGCTGTTTCTGGTACTTTTCTTGCTTAAGTGCTTCAGCCCAAAACCCGCTTGCGTACAGCAGAATTGAGTCTTTTTCTGCTTGTTCGCAGACAGTTCACCGTCTCTTGCCAACAGCTTGGATAGATGGCTTGTAACTTTGGGATGAGCGTTCAGCAGCCGTCCGTATCTGGTCCGAAAAGATCAGTTTTGTATCGAAATTCCTAGGTTTTCGTTCATTATAACTTCGTTTTCGATGTGGAAGTCAATAACTGTGGGAAATCTTTTTTTTTTTTGTTATAGGTACTACTTCAGTCTTTTCAGTATCCAGAGACAGCCTTTGTTCCTCCATCCACGAATTTGTTCTTCGCATCACTTGGTTCAACTTTTCTGTGCGCTTTCGGTGTCCCTTGCGGTTATCACTGAGGCAACGTCATCAGCGTATTCAACTTGAAAGCCTTCGGTCATCTCCATACAGAGAATGCCATCGTTAGAGGTATTCCAGAGGTCTGGTCCAATGATAGATCCCTGTGCTGCTCTAGCTGTGATATTCTTTCGTCTCATTAGTTCGGTAGATAGGTTCTTGTTCTTTGAGATAAATCTATGTGTTTTCTCGAGAAATTATAAATTTGTTAGGCGTTCCTCAGGGCAGTCACCTAGGCCCACTGTTTTTCATTATTTTTACAAATGACTTGCTATCGCATCTTTTGTATTCTAAATGTCTGATGATTTAAAAATTTTGATGGCAAATGCCTTACAGTTTATTTTGCCCACCAGTGGAAAACTTATAACAGTGACCGACTTCTTACGGGAGGACTTTGCGTATACTTGGACGCTGCGCCGCGCCGCCAGGGCCTATGCATTTTCAAGTAAAAATCTCACTTCAGTTAGAGAAAATACTTAAAGTACATATCTGCCATAAAAAGAGATTTGAAGGTTGTGGATCTTTATTGAATCTTAAAGAACCAATCACACATTATACTTTCTTTTCTTTGATCTGGAACACTTCATATTCTCTCCTATTCTTAGATGAGATGATAATCGTGACCCATTTGAAGGCCGCCGATGTTGTCTTTTCCAATATTTCAATGCTAAAACTGTTTTTTGAAAGCAGTTTCAAAAAATGCCAAAGAAAAGAAGTTCTGTCTGGCAGCTTGTCTTATGGGATAATCTTCCCTTATTTTTAAACGAACTCAATTGAACAATTTTTTGTCATTTAATGTGCGTTCATCTTATAGAACAGGCTCTTGGACATGAGTCCAAATTTACCTTCTAGTTTGGTAACCTCAATTAAGTAGTAGCCTCTTTTGCCGTTTGTCATATTGAATAAAGTAACCTTTTTGGCATGAACAAAAATTTGTGGAGAAATCACAAAAAAAAAACAAGCCACTACAAATAAGCGGGATATTACTGTACTGTAAAGAACCTTACACCAAATTAAAAAAAAACCTTTAATAATAAACCAATGAAATTCTTACTAGCAAGAAAGATTGTAATAAGCTTTATTGAATTAATTAAGAATAAAAATGCAAAAAAAGTAAAAACAGTTCCAATACGAAAATACATTTTAAATAAAAATCGGTTAAACTGTAAAAACAAAACAAAAAATATAAATATCAAGCAGCAACGTTAAAATATATCTTTTTTCTTCTCAATATTGATGTTTATGTTTTACTATGATTAATATTGATTTTATGCCAACCTTCATTACTCCTGAATAATAAAATACAAAAAGAATCCATACCATGGTTACTTTGTAAGTTAAAATAAAAATCGAATAAAAAAGAAAAAAAAAATTTAATCTGTTTACTCATAAATAAAAATAGAAAAACAAAAAAACACAAAACTAGTTAATATATATAAATTGATGTAAAGTTCAAGTGACAAAAAAGAAAAATAAACGAAATAAAATATAACTTGAGATAAAATAATTTGGGGATAAATTTATTCTTATCTTATTCTTAGAGTCAACGTACCTGAATTTGAAGCCCAAGGAAATGGAGGAGACGATGAATTCGGTAAAGTATACTGCACAGTACGTTTTTGTCAACGTCCTTTATTATAATTAACTCTCACATCAAGGGTAATGACTACCCTTCTTATGTGAACGTTGTGTGAGGTTTTAAGTGAGTAGAGTGCACATTGCACAATGAAAGCGAACACAGAGTCTGGTAAGGCATTCCACATACGGGTAGTGCGACTGAAGTTTGCCTCAATTTTAAAATGATGAGCATTTTTAGCTAAGCGGGTTGTGTGGTTGAACTGTTTCAGGGGAGGATTTCGTATTAAAGTAACGTAGTTGTCGTTGAATGATTGAATTAATAATTGGGGTTTGTATTGCACCTCGACCTTTTGCTTTTAGATCTTTTGTAACCCCTACTTCTTAAGTGGTATTCCTTTATTTTAAAGAACTACTTCCAGATTAGTTCCTGTGATGAAACCTATTATCTGGGTTACGCTTAGGAGTCTTAGCTCCCTCTCCTCTACGTAGTAGGTTCCTAGGTACTTCTTCCTTTGGTGTAATAGAGCTTCAGCAGTCACTTAAGAGGTTAAGAGGAGACTCTTCCAGTACGTTGTAGTATATGCATTGGTCGTTGCTCTCTAAGCCTAGTGCTTTTTGGTGTTGTTTTAGTCTGCAGTGTCCGGTAAAGAACCTGGCTAGCATTCAAACATTTTTTCTACTTAGTTTTAAAGTGCCAAATAAAAGCTTGTTTTGGCGCATTTTGAGGTCATTCCAGTGTTTAACTCTGTTATCTTCCTCCGACTTTTTGATTTCTTTCTTAATGTGGCTTTCTGTTACTCTACAAAAAGGTTCCGATCCTATGAGAGGTTATCCGGCTCCTGTCTTTGTCAGTTCGTCTGCCTATGATTCCTTTATGTCCTGGTACCCAATAGATTGTAAATCTTGTCATTCGGCCCAGTGTGTTCAATTAGTCAATGCATTCACTGACAGGATTTGAGGAGATTATGTAGAATCTTAAGGCCTTAATTGCAGCTTGACTGTCCGTCATTATGTTTGTTTTTATTGCCTGTCGATGTTTACTTCCGCGCATTTGCGTATTGCCAAGAATTCTGCTTAGAATATGCTTGACTATCTTCCTATAGGTACTGAAATTTTTGCTCTAGGCCCAAAAATTCCTGCTCCAGTTCCCTCTGTTGTTTATGACCCATCTGTGAATAATATTTTATTGCATGGGTCTTAATTGAGTAGGTCTCTTTCTCACTTTGCTATGCCTTTTTGTTACTTAGCTCAACGTTGAAGAGCTTATCGAATTTGAATTCCTTGCTATCCCGAGGGAAGTCAATGAGACCTGGTAGCTCGTTCGATATTATTGTACTCTTTTCGCAAGATTTCAGGATACACTCAGTCTCTCTTAGTCAAGTGCATAGGTGTCAGGTTTAGCAATACTTCCAAAGCCGCAGTTGGACAGCTTCTCATTGCTCCTGATATGCATATATATGCACGCAAGTCTTTGTACTATTTCTAATGCTTTCCTGGTGGTCACCTTGTCAGTTCTCTTATTCCAGACTACCGTTTCATAGACAAGGGTCGGTCTTACCATCATTAGGTACATCCACCGAAAAATGCTCGGTTTACAGCCCCATGATCTTGATATAGCATCAAGTTCTTACATATCATTAGGGTTTTCTTAGCCGTTGTTGTTGTTAGTTGCTGCTTCAACTGGCTTTTTTCCACAAGAGTTTAACTATCTAGAATCACGCCTACATACTTAACCTCTGTTTTGGGTGCTATGGTTACTCCATCCAGTGTTATGTCTTTCATAAGTGGTAGGAGTCTTCTTCTAGTGAATGGTATAATGCAGTTTTTTTGGGGTTGATGTTCAGTCCTACAGATGTATACAACTTTTTCGTGATTACCAAGCCCCTCTGTATTATATCGCATAGGGTTTCTTCATATTTCCCACAGGCTAATAATGTGATGTGACTTATGCCTTGCATGGTTAATTTTTCTAATAGTTCATCTGCTATACTAGGCTCGAAAATAAAGATCCCTCCTTGTGGAAAACCTCTTGTAGTGATGATTCCTTGAATCTTTTGGCTAGAGTGTGCTCCTGCCGTTCTTGTACTAAGCATTGCACTTATCCACGTTATTATTGTAATCAGAGTGTCCTTCCTCTGGAGTGCTTTGTTAACTGCCTCATGCGAGGCATTATCAAAGGCACCCTCAATATCCAAGAAACAGCCGATCGTTGTTTCTTTTGAGTCGATTACTCTTTGGATGGTGGTTGAGAGATGGTATAGAGCAGTTTCGGTAGATCTACCCGCTCTGTATACATGCTGACTTGTGTTTAGAGGATTGCTTACTAGAATTTCTGATCTTAAGAAGTTATCGATCACCATGGTTTTCAGTACAAAGGATGTTAAGCTTATTGACCTGAAAGATTTGGGATGAGTCGTGTGTCGTGTCTTTCTTCCCCGTTTTTGGTATAAAGATAATTTTTGCTCGCGTCCATGGACTGCGTATGTACGCACTAGAGCCAGGCAGCTTCTGATAATTTTAAGCAAGTGAAGTACTGAAGTACTTAATGCCCATTCTAGCCTTTTCTTCGAGCAAACTAACGTGACTCTCTTCCAGTCTTGCTTATCAGTACTATGCACAGGTGTAGGTTTTTCGTGTCCTGTTGTTAGTATGCTTCCATAGAGTTGAGTATTAAGCAGGAGAAGAGATCTTTGCTCTTCATTTTCTGTGAAGCTGCCGTCAGCGTGTTTCAAGGCCATGGTAGTGTGTGACTTTTCCCTTGAAAGGGCCTTATGCAGTCTGTCTGCTGCTGGGGCTGTGGTTATGCTTTCACAGAAGGCTACAAATCTTCTTCTTTTTGCTTTCCTCACTTCCTAGCTATATGCTGTGAGTTCCGCATGGTAGGCATGCCAGTTGCCATTACTTTTCGCATTGTTGAAGAGTTTTCTTACTCTCTTCCTTTGCGCTTCTAGGTTTTTGTTCCACCAGGGGGCATCTGTCTCCTTGTTTGTGGAGCTTAAGGGGCAGCTTGATTGATATGCATCAACCATAGCTGTATTGAGCTCACTTACCGCATTTTCAAGCTCAAGACGATTTTTAGGTTCCCTGTTAGTAGCTGCTATAATCTCTGTAAAGATCCCAGTTGCTTCTTTTTGGATTTTTCCTATGAGTATTTCCACATAGGACTCCATCCAGAACAAATTCAATTATCCTGTGATCTAACAGAGAGGGCTAATTTGAGACCTTTCAGTTAGTGTTACAGTTTTTCAAGCCGCCTTCCAAACCATTGTAGTGTGTTCCAAGCGGAAATTCTGGCGATCAAAGAGGTCCTATCATGGCTAAAATAAAACGTGATATCCTCAACGAATATCCGGATTTTCTCAGATAGTCAATCAGCCCTCAAATCTTTCGGCGCTGTTTCTACGAACTCAGTTACCGACCTTAATTGTCGCTTATCTCTTAAGGAGACGGCTGAACAGTTCAATATACACCTTATTTGGGAGATATCGTGGGTAACTGCAAAGCCGATGAACTCGCCAGAAAAGGAACCTTTCAACCAATCTCAGCCAGCAGGTTGAATATTCGTATACCAATCGCTACATGTAAACTTATGCTAAAGCAAGAGGCAATGGATAAAACAGATTATAGGTGGAACAATATCACCACATGTGTGGCAACAAAACTGATGTGGCCAGGACTAGATCCAAAACGCAAAAGACATTTGTTATCTATAACCAGTTTGCACATTAGCTCCGTAATCAATGTCATCACCGGACATTGTCTGATAGGAATATACGCCATTAGACTTGGCGTTTCCTCTTATGACTTCTGCAGAAGTGGCTTCGGTGAAGAGGAGGAGGAGACAATCCCACACCTCCTCTGCTCATGTCCTGCACTCTTTTTTATAATAAAACGGCATCTAGGAAAATATTTTCTTGATGATCCAAGCGATCTGGCGAACACAGATCCCCTGCATCTCCTTCGCTTTATTAAAAGCTCCAAATGGTTTTGTTAAGTGAGGTACTTCCTCGCATAATTTCTATGGTATCACAATGGACCTAGGTAGGTAGGTAGGTGGTCTAAGTGTGTCAGTTAGTTTTCCCTGACAGCCATTTGAACCTACCCTAACCTAACCTACAGTTTTTCAAACCTGTAAAACCGAAATGACATCTAATACGTCTTTCCTATTTCTAGTAACAAAGGTAAGAGTGTTCCCTATATTGTAAATTTCTAGGCATTTTGCTAAAAAGAATTCTAAAAGGTAACTCACCCCTTTGGTTTGTGTGTGTGGTACCCCAGATGCTATTCTTATCGTTACGTAGCGATCAATTTTTTCGACACTCGTTGTAATTTACGATTTTTTTGGCAGTCCGCCGGGCGCCGGCGCGCGCCAGCCGTAGTGTTCCATTAATCTGACCTGTTCGTCAATTAGTGCGGTGTGTTGTTTAAATCTTATAAGAAACCGCAACGCGCGCCGCGCCGGAGAGAAAAAATAAATTACCGTATTGTTTTTTAATTCGTTTATTTGCTTTTCATCATGTTAAATTGGTATTATTTTTATTTTTTTCACAAAATTTTAGAAATTGTTATAATTCATTTTGGTTCATCAGCAAACAGTTAATTTGAGTATTTTTTTTTATTTTTCATGTTTAACTTGTAAGTATATCATTTATATTGACTCTATAGGTTGTGTTTGTTTTTTGTTTTTTTTTTTCATGAAAATCTCATTTTCCCTTTATTTGAACATACACATTTAGCATAATTTTCAACTACAATAATAATTGAGGTTTTTTTAATAGACATTATATTCGCGTAATTGTAATTGTTCTTTGTTTTGCATTTCCTTTCTTTTTTTTGGTTTTGACATTTATAACAGATTGTACCTACTTTATTTTAAAATATGCATAATTAATCTATTTTTTTCTTTATGTTTCAGTAAATACGATTGTAATAAATTTTTTTGTTTAAACTTTTAATCAACATACACCACAATAACATACAATGTTGTACAAAACATTTTTTTTATTTTATGATACTTTTTTTTCCTTTATAAGTAAGTGATACATATAAAGGCTAATATAATTATTTTTGTTTTTTATTGAATGTATTTACATGTTGCAATTTAATAATTGACGCTATCATCTTACGCCGAATATTAATGTTTTTTCTTTCTTATTTCTTGTTATTTTTTTAAGATGTCAATCTTATAATGTTTCTTATATCAATAAAATGTCTTTAAGTGAACTAGAAAATCTATACAACATTTGAACACCTCAAATCTGAATTGGATTTATAAATACTAGCTCAAGATAACATTTGCCAATTTCTTGTTATTCTTGATTCTTATTTTGATTTATGTAATAGATATAGTTGAGACCGGGGGCTGAATTACCGCACATGAGGCCATGAGTAATACGTGACCGAATTACAGAAGTTGGGGTTTATTTTTTCCGTTGCTGAGCACTTTAGTACCATCAATTGACATTCTTTCATCGGTATTTGATTGAATTAAAATCGATAAATAAAAAGATGAGTGATGTTGCGTAATTTCGAGATGTATTTAAAAGAAAAAATTAAACTCACTCACTCGTGCAATGAAGTGGGAATTCGGCCCCAGTTGACGAGTATTTAAAAACAAAACTCCAACCAACATTTTGACCAGTACGAGAGAAAATAGAAAAGCTCTCTATTATATAGTTTAAGCAGATCAACAATAATCTGAAGCGTTGGGCATCTCTTTGACGTCGTTTTGGCGAATTTTGATTTTAAATGGCTTTATTTGTTTGCAAATTGACTTTCCTGGTGAAATGAAAATTTTCCCACAAAATTTTACTATGCCTTTGCAAAATAGAAACTTTTAAAATTGCAGTCAATAATGTTTGGTGAAACAGTCCATGGACGTAAGCAAAAATGATCTTTATAAACGGGGAAGAAAGACACGACTCATCCCAAACCTTTAAGGCCAATAAGATTAACATCCTTTGTACGGAGAAGGTGATCGATAATTTCTTAAGATCAGAAATTCTAGTAAGAAATCCACTAAACACAAGACAGCATGTATACAGAGCGGGTAGATCTACGGAAACTGCCCTATACCATCCCTCAACTGTCTCTCTAATCGACTCAAAAGAAACAACGATCGGCTGTTTCTTGGATATTGAGGGTGCCTTTGAAAATACCTCACAGGAGGCGGTTCCAAATTCGATAAGCTCTTCAACGTTGAGCTAAGTAACAAAAAGGCATAGCAAAGTGAGAAAGAGACCTACTCAATTAAGACCCATGCAATAAAATAGTATATAGATCACAAATGGCTAAAAAAAAAACGGAGGGAACTGGAGCATTAATTTTTGGGCGAAGAGCAAAAATTCCAGTACAACAGGTGGCTATTGCTGTCAACTAAGTCCTTAGCTGTCTGTAGATTTTTTAGTACAATTAAGTTCAAATAGACGCAGACTTCAAAATGTTGAGACATTTTATACCGTCGAAATGACAAATTGGACTTTAACACAAATCATCAAAATAATTGTTTGCAGACTTTGAAGTATTTATTTGCCCATAAGTAAAATCTTAGTACTTAATAAAATAAACTTGAAAAAGAAAAACATAGGGGAGAAAACATCGGTCCTTCCGCTTTTCAGGAGCCTACAGTCTTGCTGCCGGCTGCGAACTTCTAATTCAGTCGATCGATCGCCGCGCCGTATATCCGTAGAAAAACAATAAAACTTTTCTTCGATTCAAACCCCGAAACTTCCACGTAACAGCCAGACGCTTCGAGTCCTGCTAAACATCTCCGTACTGGACTTGTTAGACGGCCTTGGATTTGTTTTTATAAATATCTTTTTGTTCTCACTTATACTCTGGTTGCTTAACGACATTACATCAATGAAGGAGCTTTTTCTTACAGAAATTTATTACAACTAAATTTTCTAAAATTTTTGGATTCTATTTTCATTAACTATAAATGTTTTTTCTTTATAAGTTTAACATCACGAGTATCACCACACAAATTTTTTTCCTTATTTTATCTGTTTTTATTTTTTTTATTTTTAAACTTACTTCAATGCATTCTCGTTGGCACCTTTTTCGTTAATTATTATTTAGAGCTTATATAATATTTAGTTTATTGAATTATAAAAAAAATATAAAGTACGTTAAAACTATAAGGTAAAGCAATTCCAAATACAGAAACGTTAAACTCGGAGATGCCAGAAACACAAATTTACTACCTACCTTCTACCCTTACCTGCGAGATATTTCGTTTGTCTACTGCCATTTTTGGCCTATTTTCTGATATCTGATATGATGGATTGGGCAATCTTGATATGTAAATACGTAAATTGAAAAAAATGTCAACATCACAAAAATATAGTATAAAAAATAATATTAAAAACACCGAAACTCAATAATCAGTCCTTAAGTGTAAAGGCTGATGATGATGACTTTTCGGCAGCAGCATCACTAAATGCTGAAGGTGGGCTTAAGTTTTTCTCCGTCAAAATTTGTTGAAAATCACCAAGATTTGATGTTTTGTTTTTGGTGCAGTCGAAGTTGTTGCAAGGAAGATTCGATATACTAGAACAATAGGATTTGTTTGCCTTGGGGTATATTGTTGCACCCAAAAGGAGGGTATCAGCGTTGCTAATAGTTTCTAAGGCCCTGTAGTCATAGAATTTGGTTGATTTCATTGTGCCGTTGTTGTCATTTTGAACATTCAATAAATGCAATGGTTCAATACTGTGTTGGTAGCGATCATTTCCATTTCCAACAGCTGCTGATGTTGATAGAAGTTTACCTTTTCGACGAGGTGTGATAGTCAAAAAGTCACCATAACTTTTATTTTGACACGATGATGATGATGATGATGACATATTATGGCCGTTGATGGATGTTTTTTCGATGCCAGACTTACCATTATCACCATGTAAGTTTTGATAGGCAGTGTTTTTTAATATTTCTACATATGAACCCGATTGGACAATACGCGGGGAACCGACGAATTCGGATGGTTCATTTTGATTATTTTTGGCAATGGATAGACCGGACATATTTGTGTTGCTGATTGATGCGAGAGATGATGCATTATGGTGGTGGTGTTGTTGTTGGCCGTAGTTTGATGGTTGAGGATAATGTCGTTGCTGTTGGTGATGTTGGGCTGGCGTTGCTGATGAAGATTGTGCAGGTTGCTTTGGCGGCGGGTCAAAGAGTCTGTAGTCGAGGGGCATATCCATGCTGATGCTGTTGATATTTATTTTTTGTTTAATCTTTTCAATTTTCAAAATTTTGTTAGAATATTTTTTTATTCTACAAAAACTTAATAAAAAAAAAGAATAAAATATAAAAAACGTGCTTATAATGGAGAGTCAACATTCATATAGGTACTAGGTAAGAGTATATTACTGACAGCTAACATTTAGTTTAGATTTAACAAAGAAACATGCTGATGTTTAAGAAGCTACTCTTTTTTTGTTGACAGCAGTAGAATATGAAAGAAAAAAAAAAACAACGAAAATTTAAAGGCTTTAATGAGTCCCTTATCCGAGGTGAGCGAGCATCTGTCATACTTATTCGCAAGTAAACATCGGTGTACACTCAACAATTCAGTCCTTTTTGAGATGTTTTGTTACCACTTCTTATGTAGTGAATCAAGCTACTTTTTGTTCGATTCGGGATATGCAAAGGCTGTCTATAAAAATGGTCAGCATTTTTTGAAAAGAAAATCATGGATTTTTAAAGACATACCTGCGTTTGAAATACATTGCACACTCAGAAAATAACGATCACTGCTTTTATCAATGCATTTTTGTCGTAACATTACGATGGCAAGGTGTTTTTTCGTTATTTGTAATACGGCCCCTGAGCATTTTCATTGCTGAGCTGGATATAGGGTTGTCGAGTTGCGAAAAACGCACCTTATATTGATATGAGCAAACATGGACATTGGGTTTGGATTTTGTGTATTTGTTTTCAGCTATCATTCTACTTATCTTTGGTAGTGTGAAGAAAGGAAAGAAAGGAACAGGAACTTTTTTGTCCAAATTGGAAGCGCAAAGTCCGCCACCAACAACATCAGAGCAGGAGTCGCTCAGGGAGCAAAACTAAGACATTTCCTCTACCTTCTCGGACGTCGGATCAACCTACCCCAAGGCCCAAGAGACTGCGAGAACCTGCTATTCGTCTATGACTCTCTGACGTATAGCACATCTATCAATAACCATAGCTGCCCGGAGAGTGGAAACTCACATTCACAAACTACATTTTTACAACTCAGAAGGCCCAGAGTCCAAAGAGGTGGTCGTATAATGCTGGTAGCTGCAGAGCCACATCCATTAATCTACCCGATGGAACCAGACTGGCTGCCCAAAGAAACGCGAAGTATCTAGCCATCAATTTTAATGAGGTGCTTAGATTCAACCTGCACTCAAGCACTGTACTTAAAAAGGCCAATTTTGCCTTCCACCGACTGGAGACAAGACTAAGTCAGCCAACAAAACTATTGATGTACAAGCAGGTCCTGAGATTACGGGTCAACTAAGGAGGCCCAGTTTGGTTCACCATCTCGAGGACCGCGATGAAGGGGCTCCTTATTTTCGAAAGGAAGATTCTGAGACTATGCACCGGCCTCACTTTCAACCACCAGCGTCAGAGACATTACAGTAACCAGCATCTGTACGAGACAGCCAAAATGACGCCCTTGGACCAACACTCTTATCGACTGTATTGAAAACGGCTGCAAATATCAGCAACCACCCTAATCCAGTAGTGGGAAGGATGACCACTCAGAACCGACACGCTCAGATACCTAAGCTTGATGAACACTTTGAACGAAGAGGTAATGCCAGTCAACGAGCCACCAACTTCTACGCTGACTCTGGGTGGCTGTTACCACCCCCCACAACCTCCCCATAAAAAGGGACACAAGCGACAACCGGGAAGGAACATCCCGAGTATTGTGGTTTGTTCTTGATTGAGTTTTTTTTTCTCTTTCTTAATCTTTTTTTTATTTAAAAAAAAGAAAGAAAAAAAATATCCCGAGTATCTTTGCGGGGAGTAATAAACATTTTAAGTTAAAAATTACTGCCAGTTGAGCTTAAACTGTAATGTTTTTTAGCTTGCGATTTAGATCTTCGAACTTCAAGATTTTCCTTATAAAGAAGTCTCCATATCTGTGAGAGACTTTAGTGTCGGCAATATGAATCATGTCGTTATCAATGTCCAATTCAGATCCCGACTGTAACTGTCCTTCAAGACCACTTGCTTCCTTTGTCCAAACAAGGTTTCTCATTTTGTGCTTAAAGCAAAGCAAACGGATAAGAAGAGTCTTGATTTCATCATCGGTCTTCGCGTCAATGAATGAAGCCAACTTTTCCAATGACAGGGTAGTATAAAGTTTCAAGTACGACCTGGTTGTTGGGACATCCTTCTGCTGACGATCCTCATCCATAAATACTTGTAATTAATGCTCCATGGGATCCCTAACGTAATCCTCCATCTCCATCCTTCTTGTGAATTTCAATTGGTTCCAATACTTTTATTGCCTGATAGTAGTCTCCTAGAAGCGAGTGGACGCGAAGAAGACCTACTAGCGAAAAATAACCCAACATCTTGTAGAAGGAATGTTCTCCGAATTGTCCAGCAACAGATTGAGGGTCGTTGCCCTGAGAAATAGCTAACAGTTGCTTCTTTATGTTTGAGATGTCTACTAAGGAGTGGAGAACATTCAAAATACACAGAATGCTCCAAACATTGTTGTGCTGGACGCACAGTTGTTGAATTTCTTCTTGACTCTTGTCAGTTAGACGTGCTCTGTACTGGGCAAAGTTTTGAAACTGGTACACAAATTCATCGACCAGTTCCCAGAGCCAAATGTCGGGCAACTCGAGAAGCACTGGGCTCGGCGATGATATGATCAAGTTGAAAAAGTCGCAGTAGTTGAAAAACGAATTAATACGTTGCTCTAACTTAGGTCCACCAGGAATCCTAGCATGGATGTGACGGTAGTACAACTCTTTGTACAAGATCAAAAACACTTTATCATTATCAACTCAAGCTGAGACTTCCTGTCCTGCTCATCGCGCCATGCACTTTTGTCGAAATGATGGTCACTGATTTGAGGAAAAGTGTTTTCGTACATGTTGATATCGAAAATCACTCCGTCTCTGATAGCTGAGCAAAAGTTCATAAAAAAGAACATGACATTTTCCGGCATCTGCTTGGAGTAGTAATTGCGTTCATACTCCATGTCCAATTGAGAGTCACCAGTATGACTGAACAGAAACACGCCAGCAGCAGAATTTACCAAAGGATAAGGATAAGATAAGAGTAACAAAAAACATATCAAATCGTTGACAAAAAAACTAGATTCGCTATCGCTGGTGAAGTAGTTTGGTTATAGCTTTTTTTTTAGCTAGATAGGGCGGAGGTAGATCACCTTCAACCGAAATATCTTTTGTTTATTGCTACTTACGTTCCAATTCGGATAATCCGATCCCCAAATCGAATTGAACTGATTCCTTAAACCAAACACTACCCTTGAATTTGTTCGTTGGGTTGACTCGAAGTCTGGCAAGACGTTCTTGAATGTGTTTGGAAACAAACACTCCAGAAACTTTTAAGAAAATTGTCATTTTCATTCACAAGCCTAGTTCCCTATTTACATGATGTCTCACGAGCCCAGGCTCTTTCACTCGCGGAAAAGAGAGGAGATGTGAAATCAAATCATCATCTACTTTCTTCTCCGCATTCATGTGAGCCTGGGCTCGTGAGACTTCATGTAATAGGGGTATTACTGTTTGCCTATTTCAATTTACCACTGGTACAACTAGTAACGGAAAGAAAGAAAGAAAACTTCTAGATATGTTGCGGAGCACCGGTACTATCGGAGAGCAGGTCTCCCAAGCTGAGATTAGCCGTCTTTGGTTTACTCTTAGACCTGCTGTTTTGTTTTTGGAAGGGACAACGAAAATACAGGGGAGCGTAGATATGGGGCTTTGTTACAGTAAAAGAGAAAATGAGCGAGGACAGATTTGAGATCTTATCGAAGAGCTGCTTTCTTTTTGCTTTGCTTGGTCGGTCAAGGGTCAATCACTGCAGCTGCAGTTGTTTTGTGTTCGTCGACCAGTTGTGTTGTGTTTAAGTGAAATTGTGTGGTGTGTGGTGTCTAAGTGAATCTTCGAAATAAAAAATATCAGTGCCTGCTTAATTCAAGACAATGGAGTGCTTATTTTGCATAGAATAGAAGGCTCATGATGATTATTACTGATGTCACATTTATTTGATTGTGGTAAGTAATAAAATCGCAACATTTTTGTTTAGTTATCGACAAATTTCCTTTGCCAACTTCTCATCAAAGTGCTAGTGTTTGGCGTTCTTCATAATATGGCGATCCGTTATTTTATTTGTTTTTGTTCTTGTTTAAAGTTAAGTTTGTAAATATTTTTGGTTTTTCTGTACTTAGGCCGGCCATTGACGACACAATATAACTGCGCAAATTGGAGGCAGTTCAGTTGTGTTGTGAATGGGGTTGTTTGTGCAGTTAACTGTGTAAAAATCAAAACAATTTTGATTTTTGCTGAAGTCAGTTTGCGCAGTTATATTGTGTCGTCAATGACCGGCCTAAGTAACTCGAATGATTTTCACTGACACAAATTTGCAAAGGCCTTCCCCCTTTTTCTTGTGACACAGGGCACGACGTGAAAATGCTGTTCAAGAGGAAGAACTAAAAACATTTTCGTAGGGAATGTTTTTAAACAAGTATTTTAGAAATTTTTCATCTTAATAATCAAACTTCATGTCGAAAAATTAATTACAATTCCTTAATTCGTAGTCTGTAGTCCGAAGTTGTTACGACGAACATTGTGATATGGTCCAATAGGCAATACCTATAATGAACAGTGTCATCTCGTTTTTGTTAACAATCCAAGGCATTATTAGCATTCATATTAGAGTTTTGCTCTATTGGCAAACGATAAGGCAGTACAACTTTGAGGTCAGTACAACGTTACTTTATACAAAACGTTCATCCTGCGACTTATTTTCAAACCAATATTCGACCATAAACTGTCAATCGAAAAACGAAACTTCTCACCAATCAGAAGCCGAATTTAGTTCGATTGTTTGAGAAACTTACAGCCCGATTTTGGCAAAAAGTCTACAAGTCACAACGTTGTGACCTTCTGAGAACCACATCATAAATTGAGTTTTGAGTGGAAAGTTGACTCATGGCTCATCAGTGATTTTGGACAGAATAGGGAGGAAGGAGGAATATTTTCAGGAAACATAATTTGTGTCAGTAAAAATCTTAGGTTCGCTCGTTGAATTTTGCCCCGAACAGGTTTTATTTTACACACTTTAGCTTCATGGCAGAGTAATTACTTTTAGGGGATTAGCTAATTCATCGCAAAAGGCCTTCTCACTTAGCATGGTGAAATGAGCACAATGTGTGGATCTCCTGAATTCCTCATCAAAGTACTATTGCTATTGACTACTATATATATCATTGGATGCGACATTTTCCAAAATTGCTGACATTAGGTCTATTTGTTGTAACCCTGGGGTTGCCCTTGGATCGCCACAAAGCGTTTTTGGAAAAACATAAAGTCGCCCTGAATGTCAAACTGAGTGTTTTTTGAAAATTTTTTTATGGAGATGGTAATGTTGCTTATGTAATACGTCGCTTCGTCGACATCAGTATCTTTCAATTTCTGTTCATTCAATTTAACTTTTGTTCACAAGCCTCATTTTTGAGAAAGTAGGGTCCAATAACTCCACCAGGGGAAAACTGCACCGAACAGTCAACCTTAAAAGTGGAGATACTTTGCAATAGTAATTCTTTTGTGGTCTGCCCGAATTGGACAATTCGGTTTTTCAACGTAATCTACAATGTGTAAATGTGTCTAACGTCTAACCGCTCCGATCATGAAATTTCATGATGCAAAGAATCCAATTAGCGAAAACATTTTGGCGATTATGAAGGTGCTGATGCTGTCTTGGCTCAAAGATAACGTCATATCCTCCACGGATATTCGAATCTTCTCGGACAGCCAAGCTGCCCTTAAATCTCTTGCCTCTGTCTCTACAAAATCCATCACGGTCCAAAATTGTCAGATGTCTCTGAGGGAGATGTCAAATCAGATCAACATTCACCTTCACGGGTGCCGGGACACAGGGACATACCAGGCAACTGTATGGCGGAAGAACTAGCCAAAAAGTCCACGACCACTTCCTTTCGCTCAGAATGGAACAATATAGGCATACCTATCGCTGCATGTAAACTCCTACTTAGACAAAACGCTTCAAGGATAGCAAACACTAGAGTAACAACTGCCTTGCAACCAAAAAAGTTCGGCCGTGTATAGACTCAAAACGCTCGAAGAGTTTGTTATCCTTGAGCCGTCTGTATCTAGGTTCTACCATAGGTGTTCTTACGGGACACTGTCTAAAAGGAAGACACACCAAAAGACTTGGTGTGTTTTCCAATGATTTGTGCAGAAGCTGCATCGATGAAGAGGGGGAAGAAACCGTTCAGCACCTTCTTTGCTCATGCCCTCATAGGAGGAAAACTCATCTTGGTGAATTCTTCTTCGACGATACCAGTGACTTAGCTTACATTATTAAAGCCTTTCAAAATACATTAAAATGTTCCGCGTGGTTCGACTAGCAGGTGATCAACCCGGCTAGTCCCGTAATGGAAGATTAATGGGTGATTTATCTTACATCAGGTTCCTGAGCCCAGTAGGTGTATTAACTTGCTGATCTCTGTGGTATCACAATGGACCCTTGCGGTCTAAATGTGTCAGGCATTGTACCTATCAGGCATCCACCTAACCTAAGACATAATGTTTTTGATGTTCGGTAGATTCGAGTTCTGAATTTTATTTAAAGATAATGTTGCTTTCACTATACTCTTGTTGTTTTTTGTTTTACCCGTGGCCATTGGTTCGTGTGTCGGATCCTTTTCCACGGGTATCGCCTTTCGCGAGGAATTGGCAAGTCCTCTGCTAGTAGACTTATTGCGATGAAAAGCGCTTTCTCGATTAGCCGTTTGGCACCGGCAGAAAGTTGTAGGTCCCTTTCATTCTTTCACAAGGCATGGTTGTGATACATGCGCTTGGCCCTGGGGCTCCTCGCTCTTTTGCGCCACCCTGTTTATTTGTTTTATGTTTTGGTCGGAACTCAGCAGTTTTGTAATCAGTTCAGCAATGGATTTTTTTGCTCTGAACAAATTGCGATTGAGGCTACGAATAAGAAAGTCACTTTATGTTTTGTTTAATTTAATAGCACGTTCTCAGAACCTGTTGAATACCTTACAAGTTTTTCTAAGCGAATAAATTTTCCTACCAAAAGAAAAGAGTCTATGCATTTGATAAACAATACGTTTACTGTAAATGGCTTGAAGCAAAGCTTATCCCTTTAATCCTATAGGCCAACAGCCTATATTCTCGGTGGCGAGAAGCTTATCGATAGAAATAGATTCAGCACCATTTTGTGTAATTTGCAAAACTTCGATCCCCTACCATTGGTAAGGCCTTAATAGCCCGTATTCAGCAGCTGTAGAACTTACAGGATTTTTAAAGCGAATAAATTTTGCTACCAAAAGAAAAGAGTCAATACAGTTAAGATCCAATACATGAACCGCTAATGGCTTCAAGCTAAACTCATCCCACTTGTCTTTTAGGTCAAGAGCCCGCGTGTAGACGACCCAAATGAATTATTTTTTTATTGACCTTACTATTGACTTGATATTAAAGCGTGTCTCTCGTTGGCGAAAAGCTTAATATCGATAAAAATAGGTTAAGCATCATTTAGTGTAATTTGCAAAGCTTAGATCAAAAAAAAGAAGTTTTTTCTTCAATAAACACATAGAGAAAAAAAAGATAACGAAACAAATAAATAAATACAAAAAAAACACAGAGGTGCAGCACATGAACTATATGCCTTGCCTAGAGTATGATCTCTTATGCGTGCCACCGGATTTTGGGTTGATTACTGTTGGGGTGACAAGGATTAATGCTGGTAGGGTTGGATGGGTTCTAATGGTGCTTAATAATGTGGTTGCTGCATCTAACATCTCGGTGGATGGCTCAGAAGTGCGTAAGATCTCTTTCATGGTACTTTTCTCGCGTGAAGTTAAGTTTTTTTCTAATTGTCAAGCAAAGTTTTAAAGGATTTTAATTATAGGATGGGCATATGAAAGGTAATATTTATATATTATGTAAAAAGTAAACAATTTATTCAATCAAAAACAACGCTAGTATTTTGTTGTTGTTTGCTTTTGATTCAATTATTCCTCAGGCTTTTTCAATTGTGTTTTTTTTAATAAAAAGTTGCAAAAGCAAAATGTTCTACTTAGCAAAAGGAACAGGTACTAACTTACTGTGAAGCGGAGTCCTGTTGAAAACTGACAAACGCTCCTTATTTCCACCACTGCGAGACACAGGACTATGGCCGTGTGCTTTAAAATTAAGAGAAAAAAACAACTTCAAGTAATCGTCTCTCTTTCTGGGTTGTATAGTTGCTTGACTTACATGTGCAGCTTCCAGGTCCAGCATCATCCAAGTGACTATTGGATTCTGTATGACTATTGTTGCCACCCCTCTCTGCGGATATGTCACTGTCCGAGTTGAGAGAATCATATTCTTCAGATTCAGACTTGATGGTGTTTGAGATGCGTTTGTGACGTTTTTCCGTTCCGGTTGAGCTTATGTCTGTGCCAATAGGTGTACCGAAGCTTCCGGCAGTATTACCCCCGCCACCACTGGCTGAGCACATATTTCCAGATGTAGTCATGGCGCTTGAAGAACGTTTGATTTTGGCACTAGACAGTGTATCCTCACCGCGCGAGTCGTATATAATGCCTTTGCGGTTAATGTTGCCTGATTGATTTTCATGATCTGGCAGATGAAATGTGGCGTAAGGATAGATATCCTCCGAGTACTCAGGGATGCGTTCCAAGCCTGAAAAAGATTCTTTGGGAGATTGTTGAACTGCTTTACATTTGGTTAAATGTAAATGCTCACGATGTGCATGGCGTGGATCTTTCCCATCTGACAGAGGTGGCCGTACCGAGTCAAGATCGCGATTTAACAATTGCCTTGGATCTATAATGGAATAGTTTGGTTATAGATTTTTCTATAAACCATAATTTAAAACAAAAAACAAAAGCGACTTTACTTACAATGCCTGAAGCAAATACAGGCACCAACAATTGCCAAAATTGTTCCAAAGATTGATGTTACTATGACTGCAATAAAATGTGCATCTTGAAACAAGGATCTGACTTCGGGCATGGTATTTTCATTCTTGTCGTTCGTCGATAAGCCTGTCAAGTGTAATGTATCGAAAACATATTCGGATAGAGTTGAGCCGGCGTGATTGTGGGCAGTTATTCGTAGACTATATGCTTTTGCTGGCTCTAGGTCACCCAATACATATCGAGCTTGTGTAGCGATGCTGCTAGAGACAACTATCCAGTCGCTTGAAATTCCGTATCGCTTGAATTCTATTGTAAAATAAAGAATTGGGCATCCTTCATCCTGCCACGAGGACAATTCGAGCAAGGCTGATGTGATGTTTGGTCTGATGAGGAGATGCTTACGAGGCGGAATGGGTTTATTGCCTGAAAATTTGGTAGAGTGTATTCTTTTGTTAGTGTTTTTTTTTCATCGTGTGTTCCAATCCAACACAACAAACACTGAATACTTGTTTGTCTAAGGGAAATCTAAAGACAGCTACAGCAGATGATAATAATGTTTTATGCTCTATATGTGCTGAATAAGCAATATCTTTAAAAGAAGAACTTTCTATCTGAAGAGATGGGGACTTTTATATTTGAAAAATTGCAAGGAGCTGCGATCTCTTATATTTCAAAGAGATTTCGTCTGAAGTGGTCTACTAGCCTGTTTTAAACGATCTACCCTGTTTCAAGCGATCTTTTCTTTGATTTACAATGTAATTTGTTTTTAATTTTCTTTTCTTTCTGATCTATTCTGCCTTCAGATCAGTGATCGTAGATCGTTCGAAGAAAACATGAGAACCTTCGATTAAAAATTTTTAGTTTCTGTGTTCAGTGATCAGTGATCAGTGATCAATGATCAGTGATCAGTGGTCTAAATGAGAGCTAGGTTTCGTCATAGGCTGTATACCTATCCTTAATATCAGTTATTGTCTGAAGTGGTTTACTAGCATGTTTTAAATGATCTACCCTGTTTCTATTCTGCCTTTAAATCAGTGATAGATCGTTCGAAGAAAACATGAGAACCTTCGATTAAAAATTTCTAATTTCTGTGTTCAGTGTTCAGTGATCAGTGATCAATGATCAGTGATCAGTGGTCTAAATGAGAGCTAGGTTTCGTCATAAGCTGTATACATATCCTTAAGATCAGTGATCGTCTGAAGTGGTTTACTAGCCTGTTTTAAGTGATCTACCCTGTTTCAAGCGATCTTTTCTTTGATTTACAATGTAATTTGATTTTGATATTCTTTTCTTTTTGATCTATTCTGCAATTAGATCAGTGATCTCAGATCGTTTGAAGAAAACATGAGAACCTTCGATTTCTAATTTCTGTGACTATATTCATGAAAGTAAAACTTTTTTTTAGCAATACACAACCGATGGAAGATGGATCAACATTTAGAATAAGTTATTTTCCAAGATCTGTTATTACTTCAGATCAGATACCCAAGATCAGTGTTCTAAATGAGAGCTAGGTTTATACATTTCCTTAAGATAAGTGATCGGATATCGAAAAAAGCTAGCAACCTTTATTGGAAATTTATCTGAATCACAACAAATTATATTCCCAGCCATCCGCCAAAAACATTTTCAAACAAGGTTATAAGATCAGTGATCAAACCCATTATCGACTGGAAATTTATCTGAATCATAATAAATTTCATAATAAGCGATCCGCCTAAACTATTTTCAAACAACGACATAAGATCATTGATCTACACAGATAGAGTTCGAAAAAACAACAAGAAACTCTTAATTCTAGGGGATCCTCGATTGGAAATTTATCAGACTCTATAAAATTTCCACCCATGACAATTCGATAAAAATGAATTTCGTAAAAAAAACTCACCTTTAGTTTTTGCAGTCTCAATTACGCTTGTAGCACCAGTACCGATTTTATTATGTGTTGTGATTGTAAACTGATAACGAGTGCCACATTGTAGATTTTCTAATAAATACGAGTTGACACCACGATCTAGCTGAAGCTCATCCCATTCGCCAAATTCCTTACGAAATGTAAGTGTAAATCCTTTGAGTGGTGCACCACCTGTGTCGTCTACGCGCCACTGAAGCGAAACAGAATTGACCGTGCTTCCTGTTATCGACATGATAGGTGCTGCCGGTGGAACTGTTCCCCCAAAAACAAAGACAACGTTTTAGAAAAAATAGAAATTAGTAACTTTCAAACCGATCAATCGTACAAACCTTGAACAAACAACTGGTAGACAATATGATCCGAACCAAGAGCGTTTCGCACACCACACGAATAGTTTCCCTCGTGACTTCGTTGTATATTCCTCAGAGTGAGGGTGTTGTCGTTGCCAACTTCTAATCGAAACTGTTTTTTCGATCTCGCATTTAGGATCTTCCATTCAGCATTAGGCTTTGGATTACCCACAAACATGCAAGCCAGTTTCATATCAACTTTCCAACTGACGCTCAATGTTTGTCCAAACGATATAATGGCTGCTTGTACAGTGGAGCTTGGCGCTAGTTTTATGACTGGAGTGCTAGGTCCTTGGCCGACACGCGTCGATGCTGTAACCCAAGACTCGTAAGTTTCTCTTATAGTTAGATCCTTTGCTTCGAAATGACGATTATGGGCTGGGAGGACTTCTTTAAGAATTTTCAACTCCTGACCTTTGTCCAATATGCGAATGTAGACATTGTACTTGGTAACAATTCCATTTGGCCGCCGCGGAGGCAGCCAACTTATAATAACTGAAGACTCGCTGTTAACCACCGACTTAACACGTTCCGGTGCGTCTGGGACTGCTTCTTCAGTTGTACATGATACAATTTGACTTACAATACCCTCACCGGCTCTAGTAAAAGCCAACACTTGGACACTGTAATTAGTAAATGGCTGCAATCCATGAAGGACTGTATTTAAAGATGATGTTATCTTTGTTTCTCGATTGCCATAATCGCTTTCATCACTGCAGGGCTCATAGAGAAGCTTGTAGCCTTGAATAATGCCATGAGTATGCTCTTTTGGTGGGGCATGCCAAGATATTTGAATATTTTGAGCCGTAAGGGCAATGCAAGTCACACCCTGGGGTGGCATTGAGGGAACATCTTCTAATGTATGTCCCATTACTGGTTCACTTGGAGGCCCGTCGCCTTTTATATTAAAAGCGGACACAGTGATGTCGTACTGTGTGTACTTCTCAAGACCTGTTAGTCTGAAGTCGTGCAATCCTTCCCCCACCAAAATACCAACTTTGGTGTAGTTGAATGCATTGTCGTCATGCTTTTGATATCCAATTGTATAGCCCAGAAGCTCACCATTCCAGCTATCACGTTCTGGTGGACGCCATGTAATGAGCAATTGCTGAGGACCCAAAGGCTCAGCAGCGACTGCCTGAGGGCGACCACTTGGAACCTCTGCGTCTGTTTGTGCTAAAAGAATATCACTAGGAGCACTTGTCCCTAAATGATTTTCCGCATAAAGTCGGAAGTGATATGCTTGCGATGGCTTCAGGGAAGTCACTTGGGCAGTTGTTTTATCCCCAGCCAAAAGTTTTTGATTATTGTGTTCATGCCAAACTTCTATAAATCCAAAACCAAACCAAATAAAATCTGTCTTCATCTTACTCACGCAGTCTTACTTACCTTGTGCCTTTTTGTATTGGAGAATAAAATTTGAAATGGGCTGTGATTCACGGTAACCGCTGGTCTGATCCTGCTCGTTTGGCGACCATGCCAATGTAACTGACCTGCTTCCGAGCTCAACAACATGAAGATTTATTGGAAAATTGGGTGGTTCTTGGACTTGCAAATGAAGAGCTGCTCGATCGTGGCCATAAGCATTACTCGCAACACACGTGTACTCTCCCCTGTCAGATAGAATCGCTTGCAATATACTCAACTCTGACACTATACCATGACTAAGAGGTGCATCTTTTAAATGGTAACGTATGTCATAAGCTGGGTCGATACGATTGCCCTTTGCCCGCCAGTACATATCAAGAGGCTGGTCACCGTCTGCTTCACATCGCAATGTAATTCTATCACCACGACGAACTGTCAATTGCTTATTACGAACAATTACATGGGGGCCAACTGCAAAAGATCAGGAAGTGTACTGTAAAAATATTTTTTTTTGAGCTGCGCCTTGTGTGAAGCTCACCATGAACAGTCAGTTTAATGAGTGTACTTAGTCCTGCTCCGATTCCATTGCTTGCCTGACACAAATAACTACCGTCATGCTCCTTACCTACCTTTGGTATGATTAGGGATCCATTTTTATGGCTTTCGATCATTGAATTGCCAGAATAACTAAGCTCACGATACTCTCCTGATTGTTCACCTGGACAAAAACAAACGCTTTTATTTCAACCGGAACAAAACAAAGTATTTAAGATTTTCATTTTAGATTTTTTGTTTGAGTTTTTTTTTTTTAATTTTCTTACTCTAACCAACGCGTCCCCAGAAATGTTGTGCTCTTTGCGTTTGCGTTTATTGTGGGTGCTTCTTTGGTGCAACTCAGCAATTCTATAATCAGATCAGCAATGCATCTTACCAGTGAGCACAAAAAAAAACAAATCAATGCTGAGCTAGGAATGCTAAGTGTTGGTTTGTTTTCGTTTCCAGTTTTGCTGAGTTGCGACAAAAACTCACTTGTACAGGGTGTTTCGCATAAGATGAGCCAAAAATTGGGGGAGTGGAGGGGGTCTATCTCCAATTTTACAGAAAATTGACCAAGTTTTCTACAGAAGTTAGTTATTAAAAACCAACTTTTTCATTTATTTATTTTTATTTATTTCGAATTAATAGCCCAAGGAGATAGATCTCTTTGAAGGGCAGTATACAATAATAGCAATTTGGAATAGTAGTAATAATAACTTACTACCACATGCTGCAGTGTTTTTGAAAACGAGGGAGATAACTTTGCTCTCCCATACGATTTTTTTCTTGTCTTGGCCTAACCTATCCATCCTGAGCTTTTGTATACGGCGCGTATGCAAAAAACCATAAAGCCAAATTTCGTAACAGATTTCCGAATTTCTTTAATGCTTTGTGACACAAGACAGTCACCTCGGACCTATGCCTTTTATTGTCAAAATCAGTGGAGTCATTTTACTATGCATTTCGTACAGTAAAATCCTGATTTTCGCATACGATGTAATAAGAATTTTCATTTCTTAAGAAACGATTCTGTTTGCTAACTTATTTAAAAAGAAGTCTCGATAGCCTTGTAGCATGGCGTTATGAGAATGATCTTCGTCTCAACCTTTTCAAATACCAAACCTTAACCATTCGAAAAAAGTGAACCTATTACAGCTGTGTATTTCACGGCTGGTCATTTAATACGCATAAAAAACGATGTTTTTTTTATTAACAAGGCGTCACGATAGTTTGACAGAGAAACTATTTGTAAGAAGAAAAAGATCCATACTCCCATTACAGATGGCGCATGCATATGAACAACGTTTGGTTGGTTATTCAGAGAACGCTGCGAAGCACCACACAAAGAGGAGACCGAGAGGATAAAACAATGTTTTCTATTTCATTCTCTCGTAGACTTTATCGTGTACATTTACTTGTTCGCTTTTTTATCGTGACGCACTTTCGTTTCATCGAGTTTCAAGTCACAGTGGTTCTAAGGTAGTTCCACTTCAGAAAATGAGGTTGCGGATGCTACGAAGCATTACACAAAGAAGAGACCGAGAGTATCTCTCGTGCACTTAATTATGTATATGGGTCATTCTCTTTAAAACCGAACGGATTGTGCCAAAAATTCATCTTCACCATTCTGATTCAGCTGAATTTTTTTTCCAGTTTCTATATTGAAAAATATGAGATACATACGTGTCTGAGAAATTTTTTTTATCGCCTATTTTCGATTTTATAAGTTATAAAAAATTTCATAACAGTGGTTGGAGACTCATTACTCATTGTTACCCCTTACACCATTGTAAATTTTTCAAATTTCCAGGCTAAAAAAATGCTTTGAACCTTTTAGAATATGGACGGAGAAAAATATTTCATACCTCAAAGTATTTTTTTTTTCTTGTAATTTTGAGCTCAACCCAATGCGCGTCAGACTGCTCCAAAACGACACTTGAGTCAGATGTCCTACACTTTCTATCTGCTCCAAATACACTAACAGATGTGATAATAAAGCATAAATAATCAAGTAGAAGAATTTCTAATACGTTAGTGTAGAACGTGTCAAATATGTAGAACTGTAAATAATGCATCTCAAAACTTTAAATTCGTTTTTCTCGAAACACGACTTTTCAAAACGGCACATAGCATAACTCCAACAGTTTTCGTTCTCTTCGAATTTTTTATAAAATCTTGAAATTAAGATTTTGAAGAGAAATACTTATTGGATTGTTGATAAGTTAATTGAATCATTATTTATAAACAACCCATGTTACTGTGGTGTTACCCCTTAAAGAATGTATAGCTCCAAATCCTTAAGAGCTAAAAAATTTTCACCAATGACACTTTTGTAAGAAAAGAGTTCAAAAATTGATATTGTTATTATGTTTTAATCGATTTTTAACAATTGCCACCCAAAATGAATCCAGTTTTTATTATTACCATCTTATTCTACGTCAAGTTTTACGTAAAAATCATATTTTTAAAATATAAAATGGAGATTATTGTTAAAATAATAATTTATGCAGCGCGTAATGGTAAAAAAAGTATAATGTTTTTGAGTATAAAATGATATCTGCACCTCGTATCAAAAAAAGTTAAAATAAAAGTTGTAAATAATTGAGAGATTTACAACTTTTGCACTTACCATTTGTCGGTATAACCTCAAAATTTTGTATTATCATGCAAAAAAGCGAGAAATCACAATTTTATCATTTATTAAGAGTAATTTTTTACTTGTATAACAGAGATGAGCAATAATAACTGAAGAAATTATATTTTTTTGAATTAATAAAAATGTGTAGCAAAAAACCAAGTAAACATTATGATTGCTTAATATTTATTTATTGTACGTTCCAATTCACTCTTTTGTTCATTTTCACTCTTTTTTTATCTCTTTGTTAACTTCAAGCGGCAAGAAGAACAAATTTTTTGTTGTAATGCATCTGACGAAATTGCCAAGTCCAGTTTCGAAAGTTGGTTTTCATTTACTGTCCTGAAGCCATTCAGTCTGTTTTCACCAGTTGTGTCTCGCAAATAGTTTTAAAGTCTCCGTAGGCTTGAGAAAGTCCTTTCTGGTGTAGCAGTGGAAACAGGTATGGTAGCCAATATCTGAAGCAACGTGTAAATATTTAGATATATTTTTTTATCGCACTTATCCAAACATTCCAAAGCAGATTTTGGACCAGGGGAGGAGATAGTCATAGCTGATTTCCACACTCCAAGTTCTGCTTTGACGACGGACGATTGTACTTCTTTCGGGTAGCACTGCCGAATACATAAAAATTGCGTCGTCAATTTCAGAACCGACTGCAAAATTTGAAGGTAGCACACCAGATAATGGCAATACTACTTTACGGTGTTTCTGCAAACCTTTCGGTTAATTGGTGAATTGTGTGCGAAATGGGATGAATAGTGTTAGAGCGATTAAGTTGCCTTCCAACGATACGTGGCATTTGCAGTATACCATCATTTTCATCGAGCATAACCTTGCTTCTTCATATAGATGACCGTACTCTTTGTCAACTTTATTTCTCAAAAGTTGCAAAGCGTTAATAACATTATCCACGTGACTGAATGCTGTTATGAGACCGGTGTTAACTGTTTGCAGTTGATTTGATAGCGACAATGTAAAGCTCATGACTTTTTGAAGAATCACTAGGCACATAACAAAATTCGAAGATCGAAGTGTGTTAAACATTTGAACAGCTTGCTGCGATGTTTCTTTATTGTGGCTAGTTTGGAGTTCTTCGAGTGCATTGACAATAGCTGGATAAATTTCCTAAAATTGCATAACGGCTTCATGCTTGTGAACCCACCGTGTTTCAGACATTGCCAACAGAGTTTTTTGATTTCCAGCCGGTAATAGGTCCCGAATTTTACCATTCAGAACAGTAGTGCGTTGAGCAGAATGTCTAAAGTAGAAACCAAAAGACTGCACTATCCCAACGCAATTTCGCACATCTGATTGTGAACACGAGTCAGCAATAGCAAGGTTGAGAGAGTGTGCACTGCAATGTACATACAGAGCTAAAGCACATTCTTTACGAATATAGACTTGGGCACCGTGCAAATACCCACTCATAGCTGTAGCTCCATCGTAGCCTTGACCTACCATATGAGAACAATCAAGACCATGCTTTTTCAGAGCTGTGAGTATGAGATTAGCAAGACCGGATCCTGTCACGTCAACAGATGGAACGTACTCGAGGAACATCTCTTTAACCTTGTGATGTTTATAATCTTTTATGTCGACATAACGCAAGCACAGCGAGACTTGCTCCATATGCGCAATGTCGGTCGTCTCGTCAGCGAGAATAGCAAACAATTTTGTTTCCCTTACTTCACTTATTTAGTAAGTAAGTAAGGATTTGAGGGCTTGTGTAAAGGGCATTCTTAAGCGAAGTGACCAAATGCTCAGAAAGATCTTTTTCCCCAGATTCGGCTGTTGCTGTCTCCTTCTTTCAGAAGACAATTGCTCATCGACTGAAATAGCCTGAGAAGACATAACTTTAGGGATGTTATCTGCCAGTTCCGAATTCCGTTTGTGGTATCCTGATTTCGCATGAACTTCAAATATTTCCAGTGCATTTTTCCACTTGCAATAAGGTTATAAGCTGGCCAACCCGCTGATGGCCCCCTTTGCCTTCATCAAGCGAACGCCTCATTACGACGCAAATTCTGCAGAACGCTCCACTTTTGAATTCGGAATATGACAACCAGGGGAATCTTTCCATCCATTTCGTTTGAAAGCGCAAATTTCGTTTTGTAGAAACGGGAAACTTATAACCATTAGGTGAGGTCCAAGGCTCTTTTAAAATTTTGGCATTTAAAGCTTCATCCTCAACCTTGTCTTGATTTGTGTAAAAACCAACGTCCAGTTTAGCTGCAGAGTGAAAGATTGGTGTAATAAATGAGCTGGTGTTGCTGCTGGTCGTTGCCAGGCCAAATGTAGGCATGGCGCTCGCAAACGAGAATTTCTAGTAATTGCAATTTCGAAGAGAAAATTCTTTAAATAAGCCTTTTCTTTGTCCCATTCTATAACCTATCGATTCAAAGATCGAATCATTTTGATAGCCGATGATGATAAATGATACACGATCGATTCGGTTTTGGAAAATGGTAATAAAATAAGTTATGCCAATGAAGAAGGGGGAGGGGGTGGTTAAACCCCTGAAACCCCCTGGCTACGCCCATGCTTTGAATCATAGATCGTACTGTAGGCAGGCTTCCCCGCGATAAAACTTCAAAAAATTAAAGGGAAGAAAAATCTATTATTTATATAAAAACAGACAACAAGTAGCAATAAAAAATTTGAAGAACAAAAAACAGTTCACATGTTGATGTTACGTCGAGCATAATAATTTTTTTTTGGTCTAGTGGTTAGTAATCTTTTTTTTTTTCTTTAATGAAATTTCGTTTTTTATCATTCAAGAGATTAGATTGGAAAAGAAATCACTCATGATTTAATTTTAATGAAAAATTATAGGTACTAAATAAATGATAAAATGGTGATTTCTCGCTTTTTTACATGATTATACAAAATTTTGAAGTTATACTGACAAATAGTATCCTTCAATTATCTACAACTTTTACCTTTAGTTTTTTTTATACGACGTACAGTTATCATTTTTTATACTCAAAAACAGTTTTCTTACCATTACGTGCTACTAAGATTATTATTTTAACAATAGCAATTGAAAAGTCTAAATAAATAAAAATAAATAAATAGTGTGGCGCAACCGAGCGAGGAGCCCCTGGGCCTAGCGCATTTCTCACAACCATGCCTCGTGAGGGAATGGAGGGGACCTACAATTTTTCGCCGGTTCCGAACGGCTAATTGAGAATGCGCTTTTCATGGCAATGAATTTACTAACGGAGGACTTGACAATTCCTCGCGAAAGGCGATGCCCGTGGAAAAACATTTTTGCATTTTGCCTCTGCTGGGATTCGAAACTCTTGAACCTTGAAAAGTCTCCATATCTTAAAAACATGATTTTTACGTAAAATACGATGGTAATTATAAAAACTCGATTCATATTGAGGGCAATTGTTAACAATCGATTAAAACAATTAAATTGTTAATAACAATATTAATTTGTTGATAGCTTTTTTTTCAATTTTTTTTTAAAGTTCAACTCTTTAACTACAAAAGTGCCATTAGTGAAAACTTTGTAGCTCTTAAGGATTTGGAGCTATATATTGCTTAAAATGAGTATCCAACCACTATTATGAAATTTCTTATCTATATATATAAAATAGGATGTATGTATGTATGTCCGGGGTAAATTTTCAACAGGAACGGGGTTGGGAACTGAAACTTAGAAACTACTGGACAGATTTCAAAAATTCTTTCATAAAGGTGCTACCATATCCCCCTCCTCAGTAACTTATGCTTTATTTCATGCCTATATTCAGACAGGATCAAAAACAGGGATGAGAACGGTTTAACAATACCTCTCGGATTTAACAATATCCCTCAGAAAGAAAGATTATATTTCATCCCCATATTCCCACGGGAGAGGAAGATTGAGAACGGAAACCTTAAAACTAAAGACCCGAGCAAAGCCGGGCAGCTCAGCTAGTAACTTATAAAATCGAAAATAAGCGATAAAAAAAAATTCCTCGGACACGTAACCCTTATTTTTCAATCTAGAAACTGGAAAAAAATTTTCAGCTGAATCGGAGAGGTGAAGTTCTAAAAGAACTACCCATATTTAAGTGTTTGCTTCTTTATGACACTTTCGTTTCGTCGAGATTCAAATTACAACGATTATAAGGAAGTTACATTTAAAAAAAATTAATTTGTTACAAGGAGATATTTTATTTCTTGCACTGAAAAAGAAGTGGTGCGGCAAATTTTAGTGCCACCGAAGCTATAGAGCCCACTTCATTAAAAAAACTCTTTCAACATTTTAACTCAACTGCCGTATTCAAAAAGAAATTTCAGAGGATGAGTAAACTTACACACAACTGTTTAAGTGACACATTTTTTACTACTTTTCTTGTCACCGGAAGGTGTGTCAGTCTATTAGTTCTCCAAAATTTCTTTCTGACTAAGGCTACTAGTATTTATAGCATATTTTGAGTCTGCTTTCCATACCATTACCCACCTATTGACTGCTTCCACACAACACTTGGAACTGGGAATCCATCAGCGTTGCAATTTATGACGACGGGATTTCCAAGTATGGCATTTTGGTCAGTCGGTTTGGTTACCCATCTTGGAGGAACTTTATCACAAAAACGTCATAAAAAAGCAATTTAATAAAGCTTTATTTTGAAAAATTTCAAAAACAACTAACAACAAACAAAAGGTCAAAAAGCAAACAAAGCTCAACTACACACAACATGAAATCAAAATAAAATTGCACTCGCTAAAGCTGCTTTCAAAAAAAGCTTAAACATTTCTAAACTAAACGAAGCAAATGTGTCTTCGATAATATAAAAATGTTTGTGCTTTTTGAACGAAAAAAGCTTTGGTATGTGGTGAATTTCTCAAAAAGATAAGAGATAACAGTAAAATAATCTAAAATACACGACCATTTTACTACTCAAAAGCTCAAATAATCCTCCTCCTCTCCTGCGTAGTGCATCATCCGAAAACTGAATGTGTCTTTTGGTTTGTTGGAGAGCTTTTTATCTCACATCTGCAGAAGTGTGTCGAAAGATGATTTATATTTTAACAAATAGTTACAGTAAACAGTAATATGCTGCTACATATGTGCATTGTCTGGTTGAATATTGCGACTAATTTCTTGAGTTGGACTGGACAATCTTTATTGTTCTCCTTAAAATTATGAGATGTATGTAGGTATGAAAAAAATTTGGTTTGAATAATTTTAAAAATACATTTGACTGACATCTGAAGAGGCAGTAGGTGCCCTCGCCGTTCCACAATTAATTGAACATCGCTGTTTGATTGAAGTTCTGTATTCATCAATTGCAGTTGGTTGCACAAACAGTAACAGTTTGTGCATATGTCAGACAGAATTTCGCTTTTAGTTTTCGTGTAGAAGGAAGCGCTGGCTGGGCTGTTTCGTAACAAGTCAAAGGCTGTTCGCTGTTGTTGATGTTTTTGTTGTTGTGTTGCAACAACAAAGCTAAGTTTTGTGTTTTTCTTTTGTGGAAAAGTATGATGCTTCACTATTGAAGTTGGATAGTTACTGAGAAAGATATACAAAAGGATGTAGGTACATAGGTACATTTAGATATTTCGTTATTGGATGTTTCACGGGTAACCTAGGATATGCTCAAGTAATCGACTTGTAATAAAACTGGTGGAGCCGCAAGTCGACTGCCGGCGCGGCAAGATTAATAGTTGAACATCATTGTTTGATGTTTTTGTTTGATTCATCAATTACAGTTGGGTGCACAAACAGTGCGTACTTATGTGAGGGAAAGGATTTCATTTTTTGTTTTGTATTTTTACGGAGTAAACTGTAAACATAGAAGATAGAAGCTTCGACTCGTAATACGTCAAAGTCATTGTGACTCCTGGTTGCTGGATGACATGATGTTGCAACACAAAGTTAAGTAGCGTAGGGGTGGTTTTTTTTTTGTTGTTTTTTTGTGAAAGAATAATTCTTTTAGAGATCGTTCATTGCTGTATAGCGTATAGGTTTTCCGGTACCTACACAAGAACAGCGAAGAAGTAAACATTCAGATACATTGTTGTAAGGTATTTTACAGGTTGCCTAGGATATGTTCAAATTGGCTAACAAACTCCAGGCTTGCTGCATACATCCTACTTAGTTGTAGGAAAAAATAAAAAATAAAATAAAAGCAAGAAAACAGCGGAAGTATCTACCTACCTACCTACCTGCTTTATGAAAAATTCAACACTGTTGCTGAAGTTTAAAATTCTCAGAAATGTTTTGAAAAATGAAATTAGTTCTGGCTGAATGGATAGATAAACAAGCAAACACAAAAGAAAAAGTCGAATGCGAAGGATTCTACTAACTCCTGATGGGATTTTCTTTTTCAATAATGAAGCTGTGTCCACCAGGTAAACGATGCGGCCGGTGGCAGCGGAGTGGGAAACTCAAAGAAAGCGATATCTTTAATAACTGGTCTGTTTACAAAAAAATATTACTTCCTCTCTACATAACTGAAAGGCTTGTCTATCAAATAACAAGGTTCAAGATTGCTAAACAACGCCAATGGAGAAAAATAATCCAATGGACTTTAAATGGTGGCGATTACTACATCCCTATTTTCGCCTCAAGTCCTTTAAGGTTTAGGTATAGTCTGTAAGAGTATATAGGGGAAAGTGGTCACCGTTCGTACACTTTTAACATTTTCTTTTAAGTTTATTATTTACTCATTCCAGTTTCTAGGTAATATGGTTTTGTATTGCACCCCTACCTTGTAGAACTGTTGTGCTCTGTGCCAACTGCTTAATCAAGTGGTAATCCTTAAATTATAGCACTTGATCAAGATAAGTCTCTTCGAAACTAGGGATCAGGGCTTCGTTTAAGGATTCTAGGTTCCTAGCATTTATGTATGGTGTGATTCGAGGTTTTTTTGCTTTTGGTACATGAGAATATCGCAGTCTCTGGGGACACAGTCCTGAGATTTTTCCTGTTCGTTACAGTACCTGCATTGTCGTCTCCTCTGATGTCCTTAAATTTTTAGGTGTTCCCTTAGCCTGCAGGTTGAACCGTGAGAAATGCGTGGCTCAAATCCCACTATTATAAAACAAAGAAATGTATCTTATGGGTGTCACGATTTAGAAAGGCCATTCTGCGTTTGAGCCCGAGATTTTCACCCACCCTGTTTATTTATTTATTATCCTTAGCCTGCAATGTCAAGTTAGGAGACCAGCTAGTATTCTTACATTTTTCCTGATTAGGCTTACAACGTCTTTGTATCGTTTCATTTTGAACGTACTTGAGGCTCTTTCAAGTCTCTGTACTCTTTCAGGTCAGTTTTCTTGTAACAGAAAACCGCTCTAAAGATAAGGTCTCACCATCATATAACGTAGATCCACCAAATAAAGCTCGGCTTACAGCCCGAGGTCTTGCATGCAACTCTCTTGCATAGGTTTTTGAAGTGAAACTTCTTATGCGACTTCCAAAAAAGTTGCGTTAAACGTTTAACGCGAATTATCGATTGCATACTTTTCGGCACTGCTCGCAATTTGTTGATATAACAGTAGTATCAATTCCGCGCCATTCAGCCAGACGACTTAATTGTAGTGAAATGTGTTATTCGGTGGAAGTTTCACTTGGACTTCACGCACTATTTTTTTTTTATTACTTTTCCAATTGCAACTTTAACCGTTTTTTCAACTAGAGTTTGTCATCTAGGATTACCATAAGGTTTAAACGAAGCCACTGGTCTAAACCTCACCTTACTACCATTACAACCACTGAATACAGGCTTATCCTGGCAGCAGAAAGGAAAGGGTGTCCTGGATACGGTAGCTTATAAGGATTATTACTCCGTTCAGTGTTATGGCTTCAATGTTATCTCAGGAGTCTTTCTTTGGTCCAGCCGACCATTTTCTTGTGACTACGAAATTCTTTTGTGCTATAAGCATAGATTTTTCTCGAATTTTCCACATGCAATTTGTAACATGTACTGTTCTCAGCATAGCCAAAGCCCTTACGTCCAGTGTTGTTAGTTTTTCAAGTAGTTCGTCTACTGTACTATACTCCATAGGCGAAGTGACAGATCTCCTCCTTGTGAGCTACCAGTTGTAATGATTCTCTTGAATCTTTCGGCTATAGGTTGCTGGTCGGTTACTGAACATAGCAGTAACCCAATTTATATTGTAATTGAAATGTGTTTCTTATGTGTTCGTTATGTTAACAGCCTCATATGAGTTGTAATCAAAGACACCCCTAATGTCTAGGAAAAATCCGAGAGGAAGCATCCGAGTCTACTACCTTCAAATAATGTTTGAGGGATGGTATAGGGCAGTTTCCCTTGATCTTTCAGTTCTGGATGCATGTTAATTTGCATTTATTGGATTATGTACAAAACTTCTGGTTTAAAGAAAAAGTCTTAGTACACAAAGGACGCTAAGCTAAGGACGAGTGTTGTGTTTTTTAACCTTTGTTTTGAATATAATTTTGGGTTTGACTAATGGACTAAGCTCAATGACCTAGTGCCATGCTACTTCTGATATTTTTTAGCAAGTTCCCATACGACGGGGAGTACCTCAGGGTTCCGTACGTGGTCAGTTTTTCTTCTCCTCGTTTATCATTGTTCTTCCCTTTTGTTTATCTTCTTATTAACAATTCGACCTATATTGGGATCTTGTTGATGATGCAATTTAAAAGAAAAGTAGAGACGTATTCACTGTTTTCAATGATTCTAGAAATCAACCCAAACAATCAAAGGTGGATTGTTGTGACTCTACCATTCCTCCATCTTTTAAATCTTTGATGACAGAAGGTAAGCAACGGTTGAAAGCATTAAAAACTAAGGAATCTTATTTGACAGTAGCAAACCAAATTGTCTCCAAGTCTTACAGACCGTTAAAAGGCCTATTCTTATCTAGAAATTATTTGCCGTCGCGTCGGAGGTTAAACTAAGGATAGTGAATGCTCTCATTCCAGCTTTTATAAGGTATGGCTGTGAAATACTTGCCAATTCTGAATGTGACTCTTTCCAAAGGTAAAAGATTGCCTTTAACTCAGCAATTCTATACATTTTTAACCTAAAAAGATTAGACCATGTATCAGAACACTCTAGGAAAGTTTTGGGTTGCAGTCTAAAGTCTAAAAACTTTTTTGAATTGCTGAACGCTCGTCCTTCTAATTAAAATAGTACAATTCAAGATACCAGGGTATTTATATGACAAACTTTCTTTTTCTCAACCAATACGTAACGTTACTAAACATAAGGCCTCGCAAATCGCAGACCGTTCTTCGCTAGTTCTGTTAGTTTATGGAACGACATTTTATTTCAATTCTATAATATTTAAACACATCGCGGGTTTTAATACCATTCAGTTTTTAATTTATGCTAATTATGTACAAAGTGTGGCCACTTTCCCCTACCTATACCAATCAAAAAGGACTGTTCCTAAAATAAAACACTTCACTGCCAATGTTATTCTTATTGAATAGATACTTTTAGATACTTTGGAATGCAAACATTTAAGAGATCAAAATTACTAAGTGCGTCATTATACAAGTAAAGTGCATTTTTTGTTTTAGTGCAAGATAAACCGTTGTGCGTCTCTATTGATAATTGTGCTTGTGATTGTTGCGTGAATTCGTATTTCTTATATTGACTTGATTTTTAACATTACCAGCTACTGAAAGAACAGCTGTGTATTCGACGGAGCCAGCACGATTTGTAATGCGACAAGTGTAATTACCATTGTGCCTGGAACTTACATTGTGTATAGACAATATACTAGAAAAGGGCGCGTATTCGTTTATGTTTAACGATGGATCTGGTAGCTTGTTGTTTATTCTTCCACTGGATGAAGCCTTATCATCATTATTTTGAATGGGAATATCATCTTTGAGCCATGTTATGTTAAATGGCTGGTCACCTTGACTACTAGAGCACATTAATTGTGTTCGCATTCCTTCAGTGATATCTTCTTCAAAATTAAATGGCGAAATACGAGGAGGAACTGTTTTATAGTAGAGTATAGAAGCAAATTGTTTATGTTTAGTTCACACTTTTCTTTTGCCATGCTGATTTAAAAAAAAATGCAGAAACAAGAAACCCCTCGTAATTGTGAGCTATGATGGTTAAGAGCTGAATTATGAAAAGTTATCCCCAGCTCTTGCTTTTCAAGAGTTACTCTCATAATAGACAGACCACATGCATATATATATTTTATAGCGGAGCATGCAATAAATAACAAAATTAAGATACCTCAAAAGCTTAAAAACACTAGAAATAATATGGCGAGTTCTGCTATATTATTATATGCAAAAAATACAAAAAAATGAACAAATGTTTACTTTATGGCCGGTAGGAGTTTTGTTGTGCGATGTTGGGCGAGGAAAGCGTTTGTTGAGTTTTTGGAATAGTCTTGATATATCAATTGTTTTAAATTCTGTGACTGAATTTGAATTCAGCACGTCCAAAACCTTAAAAATATGTTTTCTGACTCTAATTTCCTTTCGATACTGACCGTGCATTGCAACTTTTGAAGTTGAATATTTCAAAAAATTTATGTAATAGAGCCATTTTGAGACCAGATATGAATTCAGCAGATAGCAAATTATCGAAAAAGCAATGGTTTGTTTTTGGGCTTACATATTTTTCATGTTAAAACAGTGGCTGAAAAATAACAAAAATTCTTCGATTTTGAACGCGTAATTTCTCAGAAACGCGAACTGTTAGGTAGATTCTGAATAATTGAGTGATTTAAGGGCTGCTTGACTATCTGAGAAAATCCGGGTATTCGCTGAGGGTATCACGTTTTCTTTAAGCCATGAGAGACTTACGTTAAGTCGGTTGGAGTACACTCCGCAGCCTGCCCCTTCTTCTGTTTTTGAGCCATCTGTATAGAAATGAATTGAATCATCTCTAAAGAATTCTTCGAATTCGTCTTCCTAGGTCGTTCTCAGTGGGATTGAGACTTTTCATTTATAATCAAAAATCAATTGGGGGATGGTGTAGTCGGAGTGGGAAGGGATTGATCTAAATAAACTCAGAATTGTAGCGTGGCCGATGTTGTTATCGGTCCATTGGGAAATAGCTTTAATACGAATGGCGGCCATTTGTTTGCTGAAGATATCTAGTGGTGTAAGGTTAAGGAGTGTATTTAGGGTGGCTGAGGTTGTTGATCTCAGTGCTCCGCTTATACACAAACAGGCTGTTCGTTGAACTTTCCTTAGATTATCGCAGTAGGACCTTTTATCAAGAGCGGTCCACCATACCACTACTCCGTATGTGAGTATTGGTCTTATGACCGCGGTGTAGAACTAATGGGTGATTTGGGGGGAGAAACCCCATTTATTACCAATGGCTTTTTTATAGGAAAATAAGGCTGGAGTGGATTTCCTGATTCTTTCCTGTACATTAGCTTTCTAGTTTAGCTTTTTGTCTAGGATTATATCAAGATACTTGGCTTCGTTTGAGAGTTCAAGTGGGATTCCATTTATTGATGGAGTTGTTAGTTGAGGAATCTTTTGGGTTTACGTGGAATGATTTCCCAGCCTTAGGTATAAACACAACCTTGACCTCTCTCCACAGAGTGAGGATATAGTTCAAGGTGGTACAGCCGATGAGAATCACTTCAAGGACGGGGATAGTAATATCCGCGGCCTTTTGAAGTTTGGCTGGAATTATACCATCTGGTCCAGGAGATTTGTATAAGTCCAAGTTGTTAATGGCCCAATATAGTTTTTCCCTTGTAATCAGATCGGGGTTGTTTGTTTGTTATTAAGATATGAATCATAGTTCCATAAGTTTTTAGAGCTGCCTGGTGTCCAGAAGCAAATTGAGCGTTTCTTCGCAGGATTCTGTCCAGCCGTCAGCTGTTTGCAAACTGCTAGGCATGGTTGGACTCTTTGAGAGGATTTTTCCTAATCTGAAAGCTTCTGTAGTATCTTCTATTTTTCTCTAAGTTTCTCCAGGAAGTTCTTTAATTTTTCCTCAGTTGATATTTTTATGTTTTGAGAGATTCCTTTGTAGGAGTCCCAGTCTATTAAGATTTTGGATTGCTTAGCTCGGTTGAAAAGTTTTCTGCATTGCATTCCTTCCTGAGCGGTTCTAGCCCCGTGCTCCACCACAGTGGTTTCTGTTTTCATCTTATTTTTATAAGAGAACAGGATTTGTGCAGTGGATGGTTAAGGGCGGTCGGTGGCAGTGTTGCCAGATTGAGGGGAATTCCCCTTTTTGTGGGGAATTGTGGTCGAAAATTTGGTAAAAGGGGAAAAGGGGGATCTACTCAAAGTATGGGGAAAAGCAGAATCTTACTTACTATACCAAACAAAGCCAGCCGATTTACAAATAGGAACAAACAGCAAACATCTGATATACTTACACAAAGAGTGATCATGCATAGAGTGGAAATATCATTTCTGTTTGTTTTGTACGCTGGAATTTGGGAATGTGTTTTTACATACGAGCCATTGATGAAATTTTGAAGAAGTTTTCCTTTCAAAATAATGAAATTAAAGTTTTGGAGTTTTTCTCTCCACAAATTACTTCGACTTCGAAGAGAATAAGTTGTAAGCAAACTTTATTATTTTCCTTAAAAGTTCCTAATTGCAATGAAGAAAAACTAGCATCTGAATGGAGAGAAATTCCTGTTTCCATGGCTGTTTACGAAAAAGAAAGGCTTCAGCAGCTGCCAGTCGAAAAATTTGGCAAGAAGTAACGGCAATGATAGATTTTGAAGGAAGTCTATTATTTTCCAATTTAAGTCTAGTAGCACAGAACGATTTATTTTTAATATTGACCGACGCCGACGTTAAAAAGTTTTAAAGGTTAAAACGAACACATACATTGTTTTTAATACCGAGGGGAATTTGTGGGGAATGTCACTGGCTCAAATGGGGAAAAAGGGGAATATACAACCCTCGAATGGGGAATCCTTCCTGAAAAATCTGGCAACACTGTCGGTGGTGAGATCATTGACTTTTTTTGTCAAGATCCTGTTTGTTTGTAGGATTTTGTAAAAGTTCAGACTTAATAAACTTTTTCAGAGCTACCCGGTATTTTTGCCAGTCAGTTTTCCGATAGTTTCGGAAGACTGGATGCTTGAGAGGATCCTCATTAAGATTAAATTAAATAAGCCTATTCGTGTAACTAATAACATCTTTCAGTTTTTTTCTAAAACGACTGAGATCCCTAGCTGTTCCGGAATATTTGAAGTTTTTTTTCTTTTACGAAGAACCGTTACAATACAAAAAAAAATGCTTTCAGCTGTCTGCCCCTTTGTATGCTAAGATCTTTCAAGCTTAGCAAAGGACATTATTATTATTATTATTCTTTATTTTTTCAATAAAATGTACAATATGACGTAAAGAATACGGACATGGCTAATTTGCCGTCTGCCGGACATTATTGCGTTTTTCTAAATAGATAAGGTGATCCAACAGAATCGTGGATTTTTATATTTCATCCCTTTAGTTTAGTTTTGTATGTGGTTTCCTTTCTATCGCAAAACAGCAATGAAAAGGTTTCAATTGATTGGGCTACTAAATGCCCACCAGTCAAACTTGTTGGTACCTTTAATTTAAGACAGGAACAAGTAGTCTTTATTAGAGACCAAAACCTGTAAAAATATTGCCATCTCTGTAAAGGGCACTGTCGCACCTGGAACGTCGAAAAAAGTCGTTTCTTCCTGCATTTTTTGTAGGAAAAGTATGGATTAGAACGAAATTATACACACATATTAATATATGTTTGAACTATACAAATTTTGAAATTTTCCCGACACCAAACTATTCATTACAACTGAAGTTACATGTAAATAAGTAAGGGCATTTAAAAAAAGTTGTACTCTGCGGTGACCGCGATTTTGCCTTTAAAAACTATCTGAAACAAAAAATTTAAAAAGATATCCTTAGATAACATATTTTTTAGGTTAGTTACCGCTGGGTTTTCAAAATTTCGATTTTTGACCATTTAAAATGAAAAGTTCGATTTTTACCCCAAAATTCGACTTAGTCAGCAATAAATTTTCTATTGAGAAAAAGTAAAAACCCCGTGGTTACTCACTTTATTTTTTTATTAGCAACACGTGTGCAAAATTTGAAAATGATCGCTTGAACCGTTTTTGAGTTATCGCGGTCACCGATTTCAAAAAAGTGGTTTTGAAATAATCGCATTAAAATTGTTTTCGTATCGACTTTATTCACGACTACAGTACTACACGGCTACGTAAATGTACTACAGTTAGCCTTCACGACTCTATAAAATATGTTGACTACAGCTGCTTGCTAAAAGCTGTCGGTAAGTTCGTAGGTAAGCTTCGTAGCACCGTGTTCCTGTTCACTCACCAAGTGGCACTGACTCGAACGAAAGGCGCCAACTTTAAACGGCCGTAACTCGGAAACTATTCGTCAGATTGACTTGAGAATTTCTGGAGATATTCTTCAGATGTTGTACTTTAATGAATATTTTTTTCAAAAAATCGATTTTTTTTTAACCCTCGACAGTGCCCTTAAATTAAAATACACCAAACCAAATGAGAATGCAAACTTTGAATTTACGCTTCAAAAAAAGGCGGACGCACGATATGATGCAATGATCTCAAAGTTGAACTCCTTTTTAGAACTAAAAGCTAAAAATTTTAAACTCAACTAATCCTTTCCATGCCACTGTCAGCCATGTCAACATGTTACGAGCTCCGACATACCAAAATGGCCCGAAAGTAAACAAACCAAAACAAAAAAGAACTTGTTTTTCAATCTACAAACAATTTTAAACATCACAAATTGATGTCCCATATATGCCCAATTGCCCATTAACACAGCCTTTATATACCATTGACTCGAAGTTGTGCCGAATGTGTTACTGTTGCTGCATCGTTTTGCACTCGGCAAGTATACATGCCACCTTGGGCTCGAGTCACACTTGTTATACTTAGAGCACTAGTGAATTCGTCATTTTGACGAATTGTCACAGTACCTCCGGCATTGTTATTCCCACTGTCATTTGAATCAAGCAAACCATTATCGTCCGAGTTTCTCATACCACTTTGCGACAATATCTGACTACTGCCACCTCCATTTCCATAATCCATGTGAGACACGTTCGTACTACCATCCGCATGAAGTTCCTGTCCATCTTTTAACCAAGTAAACGTCAATGGCAAGTCACCCGTTCCAATTACACATTGAATGCTTGTGCGATCGCCAACATTCAAATCACGGGCAAATGAAAATGGCGTTATTTTTGGTGGCACTGAGATGTGAATTTCCAAAAAAATTCCAAAAAATCAAATAAAAAACCCAACAAAAACAAACAGAAAGAAAGAAAACAAATATGAAATTCAATTACCCCAATGCAGATAAGTATGTGTATACAATAGGCGATAAGAGGTGCATGTGTGATATTTATTTCGAATTGTGCATATTTATAATTTCACGTTCAAATAATGTGCCGTTGTGTGAATCGTTTTTCATTTGATTTAATTTCATATATTCAAGCAAAGTGCGTTTTCATCATAAAGCGAGAGTGGTGCAAGTGTAGAAAGTCAGTGAAGCATAGATACAAAAAAAGATAAAATAAAAAAAAAAAAATTAATAACAAGACGAGAAAGACATAGAAATTTTTTATTAGATTCTTCGATGGGGGTGGTCTCTGTTTTGGGTAAAATGTTATATTCGCATGTAAAGGGGTGGTTACAGGATTTTTTTTTTTTTCAAAAAAAGAAAAAGAAAAAGAAATGTATTCGAATACTCACCAAGAACTTTTATATCGACGGAACGCTGTGATGTATAATTGTGCTTGTTGCGAGCTATGCACGTGTATGTTCCTTGGTCGGCAGTCTTTTGAACATTTTCTATTGTGAGAGTACCATTCTGAATACGCTGTCATATGTTTGTTGGTAATTTAATTCCATCTAGCAGATAGATAAAAAAAAAGTGATAAAAGTTCTGTCAGTGGAAGATTCTTTCAGAAGTGAGAAAAGCAGTCCAAGGGCACGACCAGGTACTGAGTGGCGAAATTATAGAACAAAATTTAAATATTTCAATTTTGGTCCAGTTTTGGTCGCTTTGCTTGCCGCTGAATGCGTGGCCGTGTTCTTAGTGTATACAGGAGCTGTGGAATATTGTGTTCAAATAGGGCGATAACTCACCCTTTTCGAGAGTTATACTCTCAATTGGATACCCAGCAACTGGACACTTCAGAAAAAATGGTTTACCGGCTACCGCTGATATTCTCGGCATTGGGCGGACGTATGGCATTCCTGGAAACCAAAACAAAGATAGTTTGCTGCTCCAATTCAATTCCTTTTTAAAGTTGGGGTGTTCAAGTATACCATAACGCAGGGGGGGGGGGGGGGGGGAACGCTATACGGTAATGTGACGCTTTGCAAGGGTGGGAGGAGAGTGTTGTTATAACGCTTTACGTAACATTTCTTACACCCTTTATAGCCCCGTGTGACATAACTGTTACAAACCAAAAAACTCCTCAAAAAGTTTCTAATTGCCGTTTTATTCCAATTTAAAACACTGCGCCACAACTGTTCAAACTAGGTGGCGTTACTTGTATCAAAGTTGATTCGAAATTTAAATCCTTTTCGGCAATTTGTGGAGAACAATTGTCTTCCAAGTTAAAATGGTCAATTAAGTCACATTTATGGAAGTTACGCGTTACGCGTTACGCGGCTTTTTAATAGAGGAAGAGGGGGGGGGGGGGGGGGCATCGGGTCAAAAAGTGGTGCACGAATAGTCTCAGGCCAAAAATGGTCAGTTGCAACCTTGCGTCACATTTATGGAAGTGAAGGGGGTTAGAGGAAGACGTAACGCAGCGTTTTAAAGGAGGGGAAAGAGAGAGGATCGAAAAGGGGAGCGTTATTGTTGCCTTTAGATTGAAAAGGGTCACTTGTAATCTTACTTTACATTTATGGAAGGGAAAGAGGATACCAGAAAGACGTTACTCTACGTTTCAAAGGACGGAGGAGGAGGAGGGGGGGGAGAAGTGAAGGGTCAAAAACCGAGCTACTTTTAGGTTAAAAATGGCCATCTGTACCACAAAGTAACATTTGTGAAAGGAAAAGAGGGGATACAGAAAGACGTTACTCTTTGTTTGGACGGAAGGGGGGGGGGGGGGGGCAAGGGCCGAAAAGCGGGGCATAAATGCTGCTATTAGGTTAAAAATGGTCACCTCTGTAACATTGAGTGTTACATTTATGGAAGAAAAAGAGGATACAGAAAGACAATACTCTACGTTATAAGGGACCGGGGGGAGGGGCGGATTAAGCAAAGGGTCAAAAAGCGGAGCATAAATGCTACTATTAGGTAAAAAATGGTCACTTGTAACATTAAGTTACATTTACGGAAGGGAGAGAGGATACAGAAAGACGTTACTCTACGTTTCAAAGGACGGAGGAGGGGGGAGGGAAGGGTCAAAAAGCGGAGCATAAATGCAGCTATTAGGTTAAAAATGGTCACCTCTGTAACGTTAAGTTTCATTAATGAAAGAAAAAGAGGGGATACAGAAAGACGGAATTCAAAGGAGGAGGCACGAAGGGTCTAAGATCTTCAAAAATCGCGTTATCCTGAACACCCCTGATCTAGAAACAATACCTACCGTATATATTTAGTCGGGCTGAATGGGACGATTCTCCGGCTTTGGAAGTTGCTTTACATTCATAGTCTCCACCATCTTCTGATTTTACTGCAGATATGTTCACATGGCTAATCACATCACCAAATAGAGTTACATACTGGCCTATCATCAGTCGATCGTTCTGCAATATAATAAAATCAATATACCTAGAGTTATACCAGAAATCACTGACACGTTGCGCTTCTATCGAGAAGAAAATATTAAAGTAGGTATACTCTTATATGGGTGACGTGTGTGTGTGTCTATCATTCAGTACCGCATTTTGTTAAACAGATGATTAATAAAGGATTTTACATCACGAATATCCCAAACTAATCGATTCACTCGTAAAATTTGAAATGTTGCACCAAAAAATACCTAATTACCATGTTTTGTGAAAAGTGTGTGGAAATTCATTTATATGTATTTTGAACAAACTAGCAAAATTGTGAACTACAAACCGTCTCGAATGGGTTTCGTAGAATCTTTCACACACAGAGTAGGCGACGTGCACTATAAACTCATATCTAGTGAAGTGGCCTAAATAGGAGAAAATTAAAATGCTGGTCATCCATTCATTCATACGGGTCAATCTCAATCATCCCCTCATCAGCATGTTATTCATGTAAAATAATAATTTTTGCGCTAATTTATTGTTGGGTTCGTGAATAGTAATCCCTCCTTTTTTTATTTTCGGTTTATATTTAGATAGGTAGCTTTTGAATGCATCAGATTAAATTCTTTAGAAGTTGCTTTCTAAGGCCGTGGGTGAATAGCGTTAAATGGTGGTTAAATTTTCAAAATTGGTTTAATTTAACAAATTTTGATTTCATTTGATGTTTTTCAAGATAGAGGCAACAAATTGTATGTAGGGTCGTGCCCCCAGCTGTCGAACACTTAGTGACTTGCAATAGAGTGAGTAACCGCTCACTGCAAGAGAACCTTCAATATTAATATAATATATAAATTAAAAAGATTCTTGAACTCAAACTTAATTTTTTAATAAACTTAAATTTTTTTCTGTAATTTAAACTGGTTTTTTATAAAATAATAAAAACTGGAAAGCAGTCCTATTCCCCAGTAATCGAACACTTGTTTCCTGAAGTCGAACATAAAGTTTCCTTATTTCGAAAACGGTATTTTGTGTTAAAATTAACATTTAAGTAACACATAAATTTTTTTTATTGAAACACATAAACAAAAATTATATTAAACATAAAAAAAATTAAATTAAATAAATCACAATGTTCATTGGTAGAAGAGTAGGCATAACAAAAATGTAGTTCAGTCTTTAAGTTATGGAAATTTAAGCGCAATAGTTGCAAGATTAGGTTAAGTTAGGTTTAATTGGCTGTCAGGTAAACAACTGACACACTTTGACCAATATTAGGTCCATTGTGATACTATAGAAATTATGTGAAGGAGTACCTCACTTAAGTTGCAAACGAAGTCCTAATTTTAAGATTGGTGCACGCTAAATGATACCACTTGTTACAAGTATCACAACCTCAATTTTTTGAGTTTGTTGTAGTCATGACTTTTTTGATTTTTTTGTTTTTGTTCGAAGTAAGTTTTTGATTTTTTCGTTCCAGTCATACATAGTTCTTTTCGGGGTTAAATGTCTTTTTTTTTACTTCTGTTTCACTTTTTCCTGATTCTTATAAGACTCCTGCCACTTTAGAGAGGAAACAGACATTGGGGCTCTATTGCTGGGCAGTACCTAGTTGTCTTCCTCTTTTTGTTTGAATCGGTTTTGGATATTTTAAATGTTTATCAAAACTAGAACAACTCCTTGGTGAGTCAACCTGCTTAGATTTTTCAAGTTGACTTAGCGGATTCAGAACTTCAACTGAAATTCAAAATAAAACATCGAGGAATGCCTACTGAAAAATAAAGTTAGTTAAGTAGATAGGTAGGGTAGGTGGAGTGAATATGTCAGTTTGGGTAAAATGCCACCTTTCAATATTATATTCTTCTAAGTCGATATTGGCAATGCTGACAATGCAGTTCTCTCACGTTTCGCTTTGTTTTTTGGACATACGGGTTTGCGTGATACTAGGTAATTCTTTTGAGAAAATATACCGAAGAGTATAAATCCAAGTGTCTTTTTGTATAGAACTCAGTGTAATTTGTAACGTTTGTTTTTAAGGGTTTTCAATTCAATATATGGAGGTTTCTTCAAAAAAGGAAGATTTGTTTAGTAGTGTTTCTCAGTGTCTAAACGTTCTATGTTCCTCAAATTTAAAAGCGAGGATGTTTTTATATATTGCGACGTTCTGGGGTAAAATGCCACATTTGTTCCACACCAAGTGGCATTTTACCCACTAAAGTGGCATATTACCCCTGGTGAAATTAAAATAAGACCCACACTGAACACTTTTCCAAATGTTTGCTTGCATTTTACCCTTTCAGAAGTGGTTTATTACCTGTACGTATGCGTAAAATGTCACTTTTAAGGTTTTTTTGAAACTTAATTTACAATGAATTCAAAGAATTAAAGCTATGTTTTCCTTTATTTATTTGTTTAGTAAAATAACAATCTAATGAAATTGAGAAAATCTTGTACTTAACTTGTTGTTAACTATTTATTTTTATTTGTTTATTGTTAAGTGTAACATATTCCCCCACTTACCCCTATACAATCAGGAACGTTGTCATCGACTAAAATTTCGTCTATAACTTCTTGAAGACCCTCAAATCTACATTCGATGAGTTTTTGACATTATAACAGTCATAGAATTCTACACTTTGCAATGATTCTAAGCCGGGCTGCGTTGTTTGCGTAAATTCAAAGTTTTGTGTTCTCTAAAACAATATGGTTTTCAAAATTTTGCCATTTTCTTTAAATACAAAAGAGGAGGCTTATGCTGGAGCACTCAGACCTTATCTCCGGTCCATTGTACTACTACACAGCCTGGGCATAATCTTCTTCAATTACGGTATCTGCAGTATTGTGATGATTTTCCAAGCTGTTTTGAACGCATTTGCTATAATCTACAGCGTTCGCATCAAATGGATAGACGAAAGCATTTCTAACAATCATAGTTCGATCAGAATTTTTAAGAGCCATTTTCAATACGTTACAAAAATTGGTCTTAATAACAGCCTTCTGAAAGTTTTCAGGCAAGTTCTGCCATTCTCTCACTGATTTCTTATAATCACTATTTAGGTTCTTAAATGCTCCCACGTGGTACCCGTGGGCATTGCGTGGTGGTCAGCATGTCCACTTGCAAACCAAAGCTGAGAGGTTCGAATTCCAGCAGAGGCAAAAATGTTTTTTCACGGGTATCGCCTTTCGCGAGAAATTGACAAGTCCTCCGTTAGTAAATTCATTGCCATGAAAAGCGCTTCCTCAATAAGCCGTTCGGAACCGGCAGAAAATTGGAAAGGATTATTTCATTGTTAGAGCAAAACTCACTTACAGCGATTAACAAGTGAGACTTGTGTCCGTCAACCAGTAAAAAGGATCGGCCTTTTAATACTGTTGTTCTCAACCCAACTGCTGAAATCATTAGTGATATATTCGAAAAAAGTTTCTGACCTCATCCACCCTGTTTTCGAAGGACCAATGATCCAATCTTCTGGCATTTGCTCTACCAGTAATGGAGGATTTTTCATGTAAGGGAATACAATCTCAGGTGGTAATGTCATTCCATTTGACCAATAGTACCATTTATGTTTTCTTTTTCGTTTGACAATTTTACTTCATACAAATTCTCAAAACCCTTTGGACCTATCACTCTTCCTGTTTTAGGGGCCAAACTAAAAGAAGTTGAGCAGGGTCATCCAAAACATCTTTGGCGTTAATGTCTATTAAATAGTTTTCTTAATCCCGGAACTATTTTCGGATACTTTTTTTCTGTCACAACTGATCTAGCCTTAAAGATTCAGATACCCGAAAATTTATTTAGCTCTGTATGCCGTTTCAAAAAATTGTAGTACCACTTTTTTGTGGCTCTTTTCGTCCCTAACTATTTTTTGAACCACATCTAATAGATCATTTATTTTTTGAGGGAAATCGCACTTGGCAATATTAGTAAGCCAGTCTACGATTTTGCGCTCCTCACAATCAGTAACTACTGTCGATGGACCCATTCGCTTAAGGACATCTGTAGTTTTCCCATTAATTCTATCGTGGAGTGTTGTGATGGGAACACCATACTCTCTGCTAGCTGCTCTTAAGCTGAAATCATTCTCACGAATAGCTTTTAAGGCATTCGTTAATGACGTTTTATTGTAGGTGTTGTATTTTCTTTTCATGGTGCCTAAAAGAGTATTCAAGTGTATGGGAAGAAGTTATGAAACAGCTCCGTCATAAAAGAAATTGTTAACTGTTCGGACAAAGGAAACCAAAAATTATACAGAGTTTCCTTGATTTGAACACTGAAAATAGGTGTAAAAGACGTAAAAATTATTTTGTTTCTAATAACATTTAAAGCCTGTGCTTAAAAAAACTATTTTGATGAAGTTGCCTATGTTCGAAGTTCGAACACTAGTGTTCGCCAACTGGGAGTGTTCGAATTCAGGCGACCCTACCCTAACTGGTTGTAATTCCAACGATAGACTGCAAACAATGGACAAAACATAAAAGATAAAATCAAAATAATCAAGAACTACTATAATAAAAACCAAACGTCAAAAATTAACCGTGGTAGAATTTTCGAACAAACAATTAACGCACGAAATCAGTAAATAATCAGTAATTCAGTGAGTGTGTGCTTAAATTTTAAATGAAAAGGTTTATAATTCAGAACAAAAGCGAGACCGAGATCCTCAGCGTCAGCCTTCAGAACTCATACCGCAACTTAAAGTTTTATTCACCCCGTGCTCAAATGTGGACTCATTGTGCAATTTCAAACGTGGCTGGTATTCCTATACCTACCTACGCATTTGCCATCCCGTGTTCTTTGAGGATCTTTTTCTGTGAAATTGAGTCGAAAAAGGAGTACCTAAACGTAATCAATTGTTTGTTGTAGGAAGCTATGTACTTCTACCTACGTCGCGTCGTTCTAATTAATTTTAAGTCTCCTCTTCCACCCAAATGAGTTTAAATACATCCCAATCCCACTATGGATGGGTCCTTGGGTCCTACCTCTACGCTCTGCTCTTTCGTTGAACAGAAGTGGCATTGTACCTATGCGAAATGAAAAACCGTCAGCCTGACTGTTTGAACGAACAAACATTCAATATACACACAACAATTGAATGACAGATGAAAATGAACCCGTAGGTATGGGAAAGGAAGCCCAACTTAACTCAAAACGAGCAAATCGTGCATCGTCTTACAGTTACAGAATGAAAAACTGATTAGCCAATAACTGCTGGCTACATAGCAATTCAAATTAGTTAGCCTGAAATAGCGTCTGTTCTTGGCATGGTTGCAATAGTTGGTAACAACCCCATGGATATATATAATCCTAGTATAGCTTTTAAGGACTTTTTCTAAATGGATGCCTATTATTTACCAATAAGAGGTCAACTCTAAACGCACTCATGGCATGAGCTGATGCTCAAACAAGCAGACATGTACCCTTTACGGTAAATGGTATACGTAAGCCCAGTTGCATGCTTATGTCCGTGTAATGTGTGCACGGTGGAAAACACACAAATACACATTCGAATTACTTTGGGACTTTTTCAGCTGCGCTACTGTTGAGCGTTTTGATTTTGCGACTACAATTCTCAACCCACCGCCATCGCCACCGTCACCGCCACCGCACCGTTGCCTGTGACTGGGAGGATGGCTGGCTTAAACCCAAGAGTGACATTGTAGTGGAAAGTATTTGTTTGCGATGCGGTTTTAGTAGAATTGCGCTTGACATGAAACGTGTGTTTTTTTTCTCTCCCACTTTTTTTGCCATTTGCCCTGCCCCCATTCCTATATGGCAAAAGCATCCATAACTGTTTTCCACCCTATACACTAAACTACACATATGGTCCTTGGGTTTTTAAAGCTTCTGTTGCTACGGGTAAATGACCCTCATGTTGGTGGTCTGTGGATTGCTTAGTAAATCGTTAGCAACATTTTGCGGCTGTTTGTGTTCAAAATACGTGAAAGGATTCTCACTTACATTTGGCAGTGGAAACCCATCCAAATGCCAGACTATTCGTGGCGTTGGGTTGCCAGTGGCACTGCATTTTAACGATACCGATGGACCTGGCTGCATGGTTTGCTCAATAAATTTGTAAATAAGGTGTGGTGCCACTTCTGAAAATGAAAATGAAAGTCACGATATGGATAATTGGTTACCTATCCTCTTCCACCACAGAGGATCTCAAAGATTTTTAATATTGAACAGCACTAACCACCTAAACGAAGCTCTGCTGTTGCTTGACTTGAATCGTGGTCGTTTTTAACAAAACACTGATACATTCCCTTGTCTTCTTTGGTTATTGATGTGATACGAATGTGCTCTTTGGAAAGCAGTCGAACTCTTGATCCAGAACGCAGTGGTTGTCCGTCCTTGAGCCATGTAATACTTTGTTTTGGAAATCCTGTACATCGGCATATCTAACGGGGTTCCAAAGTTGTTCAGTGCAAATCCATTGTCAAATTGACAAAAAAAAAGAATAATAATGAACAAATAAAAATTTTCTTACCAAGTCAGCTGATTTGCCCAAGTTTAGTGTTTGAACGATAGGCTGAATACTACTTGCTAATGGTGAAGTCACTGAAAGCTGTACCTCGAGTGTTTCGCTACCTTCTGAGTTGGTTGCTGTGCAAAAGAATGACCCACCATCGCTTTGCTCCACAGAGGTAATGATTAAAGTCCCGTCGCGAATTTTCGTTCGGCCATTTGCGAGAAAAGACTCGATTGAACCTTCGTTTCCGTACCGCTTCGAATGCCACCTGAAATAATGAAAAGAAAAAATCAGTATCTTCACACAATCCTGTGGATTATAAGCTTTTTGAAGTGAAACTTTTTTAGAATCGTTGTAATTTGAAACTCGATGAAACGAAAATACAATCACTCGCCTACCCAGGCGATATAGACGTAATGGGAAGAAAAAAGTGTGATGCTTTTGCGAGTATTGAAACAGAAACGGCAAAAATACGTTCGATGGTTAATGAGGGCAATACGAAGTATATGTTGTCATCGAACAAGGACACAGAACATCGACGAATTGGACAAAACGTCACAATAGACAGACATAACTACGAGGTCGTACAGGACTTCGTCTACCTAGGATCTGTAGAGCTGATGGACCCAAACGCTCCGACTCGACGGGTTTCGAAAGCATATTGCAGGGAAATCGCGGAAGGGGAAGACCTCGTTTTAGGTGGCCCAATAAAAAAGATCTCAACCAACTTAGAGTGCAAAACTGGAGAGACCTCGCCCGAAATCGAAGTCGTTACAGAAGGATGTTGGGGCGCAGATTCACCCCGAACTGTTATGCCCAACTATGTAAGTAAGTGATGGATCTGTCAGCGCTGGAGAATTACAGAAGGGGCATTTGAGCTCCTGAAAAAATTTCTCACACTCATCTGACCATTTGAACAGCTTTCCTTTTTCGGTGAGCTGACGCACTCTTCGCAAATCCAGCAAAGTCCTTAACGAAGTGGCGGTAGTATGTGGCAAAACCAACAAAGCTTCGGAGTTGCTGTTTTTCTAGTGGTTTTTGGCCGATTGTTGACGGTGGCAACTATTTAGAATCGCATTAAAGCGGAAATTGTCGGGTGTTAAGAAAGGCAATACACTTTTTGTGTTTTAAATTGAGGTTGTCTGCTTCCGTTCCGATTTCCTTTCTGCAATTTTCAAACGTCAAGATAACTGAGGTCGATGAAACTCTCAAGAAGAAGCGTACCCTCAAAAAGTTCACCTACCGTGGTGTGGACTTGGACCAACTTCTGGACATGCCCAACAACCAGCTTGTCGAACTGATGCACAGCCGTGCTCGCAGGAGGTTCTCCCGTGGTCTTAAGCGCAACCCAATGGCTCTCATCAAGAAATTGAGGAAGGCCAAGAAAGAGGCACCATCAAATGAGAAGCAAGAAATCGTTACGACACACTTGAGGAACATGATTATTGTTCCAGAGACGACTGGATCCATTATTGGTCTATACAATGACAAAGATTTCAGTCAGGTTGGAACTAAGCCAGAAATGAATCGACTTTGGAGAGTTCTCACTCACATACAAACCTGTTAAGCACGGTAGGCCTGCTATTGGTGCCACCCACAGCTCTAGATTCATCTTAATTAAGTATAAAAAAAATTGTGGGAATTTCTAATAAAGGATTCCTTTCCGTTCCAATCAATTTACAAACAGATATAAACAAGTTATTGGTTGTTGATTGCATTTTCTTTGTTATCCTGTCAGAGCTAAATTTACTATTCGCATAAGTTAGTGCTCAGCGAAGGATTCTCATATCCTTTTGTAGATATTGTCATCTTGATTCTAGAAAATTGAAAATAGATTAAAGAACAAATTTATTAATATGTAGGTATGCTTGTGCAGGATGCACATAAGCAACCTTACAACCTCGTACCTAAACTGTACAATCAAGAATTTACAGACAAAAAAAATGTCTGCACATCACATTGTTGCCATATAACAATGCAAACATTCAACAAAGCTAAATATAGACGTAGAATCAACGGGAAATAAATTTTGTGGAGAAAAATCTGCTGCACAAGCTTAAAAGCCAAACAAAATTAAAATGAATTCATACGTTTTTCAAAGGGAAAGGCTTAAAAAATCTTCTTCCAAGACACCGACCGAAATGACAGCCAGTAGGTTTATAGGAAACTTATTTATGAGCGACAAAAAAAAATCCAAAGAAATTCCACACAGGGTAAGCCACGCGAGATTGGTTCATTTCCGTTGCATCGTTTGCAATGTCATAATGGCACAGCAAAGACAACAACAAAATCTGAAGGCATTATGACAAGAAGACAATAAATAACAAAGCATCATAGAAATGTGTACTTGTTGAAAGGGAGAAGCAAAAAAAAAAAAAACAAACATAGTTGAGTGCATTGACATTCATAATTTTAATAACAGTTGATGGGTGTATGGTTGTTACGACAGGCACATTCCTACATAGGTATTTTCATTTACTTTTACTTTAACACCGCACCCGGACTAGGTATGTCTAACAAGAAGTCAGTAAACTACCCTACTTCCAATCTCTTTGTTAAGGGTTATGCCTTGCCGTCGGAAATGGCCGGGATGAAATTAGAGTTAAACGTAAATATCAATATAGGTACACCGAGGCATTGCAAATTGAGAGTTAGCCATGTCGGCATGTATCGGGTTCCCTGACTTGGCAGTAAAGAAGCAAACTTAAAGGAAGTCTAGGTACCTACACGGAACAGTGAAATATCAAATTGAATGAGAAACGTCGACACGACACGTGCAGTCAATCAGCAGCTATCGTTTTCATTCCCAATTGCCAAACTCATATCAACTCCTATGTGGTTAATATTAATTTGTTTCGCAATATCAATTTCATGCATCGAGTTAAACTGCAGCACAGGATCCATCCATTCGTTCATTTCATCAGTCGAATGGCAGAGCAGTGCTTTAAATTTTGAGTTTTGTTCCTCTGAAATAGAAATAGAAACTCATAAAACAAAAATGGAAGTCATGAGAGAATTTTTCTATTCGTGTATCCTTTTCGAGCTCAATAAGTTGAGGAACCATACCATAAATGATGCCAAGCAAACGAACCGACCGACGACGACGACGATGACGATGACGACGACAATGACAACGGCGATGAAGACCGGAGCGGATCCACAACCAAAGCCACCAAACGAAATCTGTCCCTTCCTAGTCGTTTTCGTGATTTGTTTGTACAAATAACCATCTCCTGAAGCTAACGGGTATATGGAACTGGCAATAGACACACTACAAGATTCAATTTCGCGAGAAGGGTTATCTTGTGTAGCATGCTTTTGGATTACCCACAATGGTTTTTTTTTTTGAAGGAGCCTAGTCGGATGGATGGCAGGAGAGCTACGACTTCTATTTGTGTATATATGTGAAGCAATCAGTTGCTCCAGCTCTACTATACTTTCATGTTGACAGAGCCTATCTTCTTCGAATCATTCATTGTTCCAATGGTGTGGTGCAATGTGCATCTGCAAAGTGCACACTGCACAGCGTGCACTGCACATCTACACCACACGTCGCGTCGACTAGCAGCAGATATATTATCCTGCCCCTTCTCTTTGCTTGCTGCGCTTTGTATCTGTTTTAAGAAACGTTCGTGGAATTCATAAGTAACAAAATGCTTTTCTTTTCCTTTTTCTTGATGTTTTGCTTTTATTAATTTTATCCTAGAATGGGGGCGCAATTTAAACAAAAAAAACTGAAAAGAGAAAAAATTGCTGATGGGCTGTGTCATGGATCTTAGAAACATGTGATGGAACTTAAAATTGTGTAAATTGTGTTCATCGTTTAAGAAGGTATTTGAAAAGATTAAACGAGACTCTAAGGCTTGAGGCCCCCAGGTTAACGTTCATTTCTAAAGACTGCTAAAATGCAATAACATTAAAGAACCTTTGTTGTGGTCTTGTAGTGGCAATCTGGTAACGCGCTCTGGTACCTGATAACAGGTTTGCTAATTGTTCGTATACATACATATACGTATATATATATATGTGCATTTTTGTGATGCCCATAGCGTTATAGTGGAAGTCCGTGGTTTGAGTCTTAGAAACATGCCTTTCTTTAGAATCGTTGTGAGTGGGAAATCTCGATGAAACGAAAATGCGTCACGATAAAGAATCTAGCACATAAATGGATAAATTAATAAAATTCCACAATGTATTGCACTTATTGCTATTCTCTTTAAAATGTTCGACATGACACATGTCGATATGCAATACAGTGTCGAATTCGTCCCGATCAGCTTTTCCATCAGCCGAAGCTCGGTCGGCCCGAATTCAAACCAATGAAATGTAATCGGTTGCCACACGGTATAATGCAGTGTAGGTGCACTTTTTTTAAGGAAAAAGAGCTATGTTAATCCCACTGTGTATCTAGCACCGTCTTGTAAATATAATCTTATCCCTGCCTTACACTACAGGTTTTAGATCTATCAGTGTAGAAGTGTAAAGCTTCATTATCCAAAACAGGACCGTCTACAAAGCTTCTCTTGGGGGAATGGTTACTTTTTTTTTTTTACTAGTTACAAGTTAACTTTATTGAGGGACAATTCATAAATTCATTACATTGTTATTTATCAAGCTTAATTTAACATTTGGTTGACTTATAATGTGTCTAACTTCATCGAAATTCCTTAAATATTGAAGTAAATATTAATCAAAACTTAATGTTATAATATGATAATAGTTAAACTATAGCCGAGTTTCTTTGGGAATCTATATTCACTTATATTCACTTAGCAAAAATTCGCAAAACATCGCTCACGGAAAAACAACAACCTTTAAGTGAATAGCGTAAGTGAAGAAAAATAACTCACCTACCTATGTGAACGACAGGGGTGGTTGGTTTTTTAGTTTGTGAAAGTGAACTTGGTAAGTGAATGTAGCCATATAAAGCGTTTCATTGATACTCGCAAGTTAAGTGAATATAAGTGAATGTAGAAATTCCCAATAAAACTCGGCTTATATGTGTACACTTGCTCCCGGTGTACATTCACTGCTCTGCTCTTTTTTGGCATTCTTAACTTAATGACTAGATCTTAAAACTAAACTACCACTAATACAAAAAAAATTTAAACAAAACGAAACCCAATTAATATCAGGGTTTAACGGGATCTATAGTGTGTAGATTAGATAGTCTACAAACATACGCACTCGCTACAGACGCTTAAAAAATCCTTACTTGTTCATAAACATACTTTATAACAAAAAGGAGATTTTAAGCAGTCTGTATTGAAACAAAGGCTTATGTTCTCAATCAAATTGCATGATAACTAATCATCAATATCATGCCCTATAATTTACGGGCGATGCTTTTTCATGAAACGGGACTAACATTGCATCTGGTCGCTTAAGGGATACTGACCCCTCATTAATTAAATTAAATGGTGACAAATAATAGTGGTCACCCACTCCGTCTTCGAATCCATTAATGACCTCATTAGTGGGTTCTGGTTGCATCTTTTTCAAAAGAAGCTCTATTTGGTATTTCATTAGAGGTGTAAGCTGAGTTGCGTCATATATTGCTTTATTAGGGAACCATCTTTTATCAGACCTTCTAAAAATTCCACAACAAAACCTTAGAATTTTTCTTTCGAAAACCTCCATTTCTTTTGCTACCGTTGGTGATACGGTGAACTATGTGCAGAAACCATAAGTCAAAATGGGCCTAACAAGAGTCTTGTATATTAGAACTTTTGTTTTTCCTAACATTACTCTAGAATTAATGAATTGTTTTAGAGTTCTGGTATCCATTTTTGATTATTTGAGAACATGCTTGTTGAATCCAAACCTGTTGTGGAAGTTTATTCCGAGATACTGTGTTTCCGAGCGTAGTGGGATAGAAAAATTATTTATTTGTAAGGAAAGAGACTTTCTCTCCCTAACCGCAAGATAGTGACCTTTACCACTTGCGTTTCTAAAGCATGTCAACCCACATTTTTGGGTGTTGATTTTAAGTCTCCACTTTTTAAAATAATTTTCCACAAGTGGGAATTTTCGTTTTATTTTGTTGAGCGCCAACAGTGGCCGTATATCACTTGCCAGTACCAGAGTGTCATCTCTCATCTGCATAGTGTAGTCTGTAGTGATTCTGGTTCATTCGATGTAGGGTACGAGAGCAAAAAGTCTTGTTAGTATATATTAAACAAGAATGGTCCCAGTATCGGTCCTTGAGGAACGCCCGAGTTCACCGGAAAATAAAATTCGTATGGTCAGTTCCGATAAAAATTGAGGAAAATCTGTTAGAGAGACAACTTTGAATCATTGTGATGAGCCAGTTCGGAAGGCCGAGTCGTATCATTTAAAATTATAGACCATTATGTTAAATCAAATCAAAAGCCGAGGTCGATGTCTAGGGTCACCGTGCATATATTCCGTTTCTTAAATTTTGAATAACTTTAATCTGAAATAGGAGGCATGTTCTGTGCAGTTTCCTTTCTTAAACCCGAACTGGTTGTTTGGAATGATGCCTGCATCTTCACAAAAATTATTCAAAGGATTTGCCAAAACCCGCTCAAATAACTTTCCAAGATTGGACAGTAACGGTATAAGACGGAAGTTAATAATTTCTCTAGGAACCTTCTTTTTTGCAATTGGCAAAATCTATGCAATGGTTGAATATTGCTGACAATAATCTATGGGCGATTCCGCTATAGATGACTTCCGACATGGTTTTTTTAATAACGCTATTTGTTGTTTTTTTTTTATTAAGTGCAAAGAAGAAAGTCTAAATTTAATAATAAATTTATTTTTATTTGATTTTATACCATATCTTCTTTTTTGGCGCGTTTGAAAATATTACCATCCGAAGAATTGGTATAAACTGTGAAATCATAACAAGCAACACTGGCGCGAAACAGTTGTTGTTGACAGTTTGAGGTTATGTTTTACCAGCTAAGCGTGAAGTGGCAATATTCATTTATCTTCGTCTGTCAAAAAATTTAAGTTTTTGTTGTTATTTATTAAGAACAATTGATTGCTAGAATACACTGTCAATTTGTTGCACCCGCGATGCAAAAGATATAAAAGTTTACTTTTTTCACAAAAATAAAGAGCTAACGTTGTGAAACTTTCCAAAAGTAAGAAGAAATCAAAACCAAACTTAAATTATTTGTTTTTAAGAGTGTAATGAGTGTGAGGTTAAAGTTAACGATAACTTAAAATGGTTGCACCCGCGATCTCAATTTGAGATCGCGGGTGCAACTTTTTTTCACGTAACGTTTTTGGGTGATTAATTTATACATTTCCTTGTTTTGATAAACCTTTATGCTAATAATATATGGTGAAGACGATTGATGATATATATTTAATATGTATGTCTATATTATATTCTATATCGCGAAGTTGTAGGCCCAAAAAAAAAAAAATACTGATGTAAATAATATTTTCATAGAATTCTCGGCAATTATTGACGTATTTCAAAAGAAATAATTAATTTAAACGACAAAAAAAAATATAAATGCGAAGTTGGAAGCGCCAAAAAAAAAAATTATGGAAATAATATTTTCATAGAATTTTCGGCAATAATTGACGTATTTCAAAAGAAATAATTAATTTAAACGAGAAAAAAAGTGTAACTGTTAGTAATTAATACGATTTGATCTCTTATTTGGTTCCAATATAAGTAAAATTGATGTTTATGTTCACTTAAATTAGACTGGTTGCACCCGCGATAATTTAGTGTTGCACCCGCAATTATTGAAAAAAATAATAACTCATTGTTTAGTTTTGTTTTGTTTAGAGTTTTTATTTTATGTTCTTTGTAACTTTAATATATTTCAAAACATTAAGGCATAATATATTAAATATGTAAGAATTAACAGATTTATGTGTTTTTTGTTTGTGATCTGGAAAGGTTGGGCAAATTTTGTTGCACCCGCGATGGCAATTTGAACCTTTTTCCTAGCTTTTCGAGTACTATATTAAAAAATCTGTTAATTAATATAAAATAAACATATTAAAATGTAGTCTTTCATAGACTAATGAAATTAAAAATGTTTTTTATTTCACTTGGTTAAACTAAAACAGGCGTCTAAATGTTGCACCCGCGATAATGGAATGACCCCTATCCAATGCATAAGGACATTTTCTTAATGAATAATTTGATATTTTATCAAATCCAGAAGATTTTTTATTATTGAGCGAGATTCTCAACATATAAACACTTTCAGATGACGTGAAAGGAGTAGTTCCTGGATTCCTAGCATTATTTGAAGGTAGTCAGTCTTTCGAGCTGATAGTTTTCTTTGAAAGAGTTTGCTGTAGATAGAACTTCATTTTCAAAGTTCTGATCATCAATTAACGTTCTTTCAGAGTAAACTGCAGAATAAATATCTTTAAATGCATTTAATTTAGATTGAGCATCATGAAGCTCTTGGGAGGATGGTTACTTGGAAATCGTTATCAAACACCAACTTAGGAATGGTGTTAGTTAGTCGTTCCGGGATGAATTTTAAGTTTTTAAAAGCGTTAGTGTGACCAAAGCAATTGTGGGTTCTCTGTGAATTAGCTTTTAGTCGAGTAGCTAAGTTCGCTGCTGACTGTTTGGTGTAAGGTTTATTAGTATGTCTAAGGCATCCAAAGGAGTTGTCCTTAGTGCGCTGCTGATGCAAATACTTCCCGTTTGCTGAACTCTGGCAAGCTTTATATAGCTAACCTGTTTTTGAAGTGCGGTCCACCATGTTATTACCCCGTCTGTTAGTATAGGTCTTATGAGATTGTTGGTGGAGTGCTCAATTTCTAAATATCGAATAGAAATTTAAACACCTGAGTTTCTTACAACTCAATGACCAACGTATAGTTATTGAACGACACGACGTGCATGGGTTTGATTCCTTATCTTGTCTCAACAGTTCAAATTTTTCCACCAGTTTCACAAATTCTGGCTGAGTAAGTGCGACACGACCATCCACAATTGCCTTAGTTTTTCCGACTTTCGAACTGTCACCGACCGCCGCTGCAAAATTTCAAGTTTTTTCTAGTGAATTTGAATATAATTTGAATGACTTTTGCAAGCGTCGGTATAATGTTGCATTTTTATTGGGTTCGTTCATTGAACTCTACCCAGGGTTGGCTCAGGTTCTCTTGACAGACCCATCAGCAAAAACATCCTTCGGAGCAGAAAAAAAAATCTGCTACGAGATCCCTGTGAAGAAAAAAAAAAAAACATGGCACTAGGCAGCCCTGTACATTACTAACTGTCTGGCCTCACCTCAGCAGAAGCCTTGTGCTACTTGGTATGACATTCCGGCCGATTTGAAGTTTTACATTAAACTTTTTGTGGCGACCACAGAGTAAATCCAGTGCTTAAGAAACACTTATTTTGAATTTCAGGGCGATTTGAGGCTTTTCATAAAACACTTTGTGGCGGGCTACATAGTAAAAGTATAGTGTAGTCCTTACTTCGTCTGTCAAGAAGGTAGTGAGTGACATCTTAAGTCATGTAAGCTGCTGCACAAGCGGTCTATAACCGGGCAAGTGATGCCGAACGCCCATGTCGCCCAAAATGTAAATTGTGAATATTAAACCATCGGAGAATGAATGGCGGGAGACTGTAAACATCTCTCCTGGGCGGGTAACATCGCATTTTACATGAAAATTTGGATAAGAAAAAGTAATCCGCGCGCGATGGGTGCCGATTGCTCTGCTCACTCGACCAAAAACGCAACCGTGTGACCATTTGAAAGGAGTGTTTGGTGATGTTCAGTAATCCGAACGAGTTTTTGCGCCGTTTTGTTACCGTGAACCTGGATATATCACAATGCACCAGAGACCAAGGCCCAGTCAAAACAGTGGGTTTCTTTTGGTGCACCAAAGAAAGCTAAGGGTTTTCGGCTAACAAGTTTTTTTCGATGTACGCGATTACATTTATATCGAACTGCTACTCCATCCAGTATATTCTCCAGATAAAGCCCCCTGCGGCTATTTCCTGTGTCCAAATCTTAAGAACTGGCTGGGTGCTTATAGATTGAGGTCATCACTTAAGAAGACCTTTTATTTGGAAGGAATGAAAAAGTTGGGAAAACCCTGGACTAAATTTATTGATTCAAGAAGATTGTGTTGAAAAATAAACGGTTTATTTGAGAAAAAAAATATTTTTCTTATTCAAAAAGTCAATGACTTATCAAAAAGCCCTCTTAATTAAAATGGGACCTCAACCTTACAATTTCATCCTCAAAATGTTATTCACGAACTGTTTGAACAATTTGAAGATTCTGAATTTTGCATATGTCATAAGAACATCGTTATATGTTACTTATGTCGTTTACCCTTAACTGTGACAAATCTGTGCTAGTCTATGTCAAGTGTTTCTTTTCTAGTGTGTTTGTGTTGTTTTTATGCAATTGACTTTACAAAATGTTCCAATAAAAAAATTCCTGCCATGAGCAATAAGTACAATTAAAAAAGAGTAAAAGAAAAAACGACTTGTCATACTTTTCCAAACGATAAGCTCATTTTCCCACAACGGCCCTTTGAACTACCCTATACAATTGCTGCAACAACTGCAAAACAAAACCAAAACAAAGATGCTGTAACGAATATAAGCAAAAAAGCATTATACACAGGACACACAACACACACCTTGTGTATGTTATACGCTTACTTTGCAAAACCTGGAACTACAAATACGAATACCTCATACCTCTGCCCCCATATCAGGGGGCTTTTTCTATTGCATAGGTACTTCTATTACAAACCAATCCTACCGTGTTTCTTACTTTTTTTTTTGTTCTCCTTTTATATTTTCCTGCTTTCGATTTGTTACAGACGACGACGTAGGAAATAGAATTAATTGTGGTTTTTAAATCAAGCCGTACATGCATGCCCTTTTGTGTGTAGTGATCATACGAATCGTTTTATATTCAGGTAAACAGAGCGACAACACAAACGATGTCTTCCTTAGAACCCTAAGCCATTACAATAGCTCAAAGTAGTTTCTCAACGATTCTGTGTGTAGTGGGTGCTGCCGATGCCGACTACTGCTTCAGTTGTTGTTGCCGTTGCGTTGTCGTAAACGTAAACGTATTTGAGTTCCACCAAGCCTAACAAGCCACTAGTGTGATTTCAGTGTTTCCACACCATCCAAACATGATTTGATTTGAAATTTCTCTATGAAAGAGAATCAAACTCAGATTTCTAAAGTTTCCCTGGGCCTAACAAATTGTTCATAGCCATGTCAAAGTGGATTACATAGAATTTTAAGGCCGACTCCGAAATGGTAGTGAGAGAGAGCTCTTTTCATGGCAATGAAATAACTCCTGGGGGCTTGCCAAGGCAATATCCGCGGGTTATTGAATATTGATTGCACTCAAACCCCAAACTCCTACATAACAGTCAAACATGCTAACCATTACGTCAGAGGCCCGAGGCCTCTCTCCCATTGAAAAAATTTCAGTTGCGACTTGCACAGTTGGAATATTTTGCGAAAATATATATCAAAGGACTTTTTTCGTCGAATTAATTTACGCTACTTCAACAAAAATTCAATATGTTGCCCGTTGCCTAGTGGCTACTATTTCTATCATACCTGTTACGTGGGAGTTGAAAGTTTCAGTCAAATTAATTGCCTTTCCTAGAGTATCGTCTCCGATAAGAACTTCATTGCCATGAAAAGCACTTTTTCTCTAAAACCTATTCCCTCCATTCTCCCACAAGAAATGGTTTTGAGAAATGCACCGAGGTTCCTCGCCATCCTAAGTATTTTTTTTTATTGCAAGAGTAATCACACTACGATAAAAAAGCCGTTCGAAAATTGTTAGTCCCTGAAATGCGCTTGCCCTTGAAAGGCACCGAAATTTGCTGAACAACCCGATTTGCTTCGTTAATCAAAAAAAGGTCCCAAAACGTCTTCTTTTGAATCGCTGTGTTTTGAGACTCGATGAATCGAAAATTCGACACGATGTCGAAACAAACACTGAGAAGATAGAGGTAGAGAACATTACATATTATTTAATGTTCTCGCTTTCCACTTTGTGTGGCGCTTAAAAAGTGTATTGTATTATTGAAGTGACCGTCTGATTTATAAATATAATGAAACAAAAAAGCGACACAAAAAGAAAACATTCATAAAAAGTATTCTTCGGGCTGCGAATGTGACGCAGAATACAAGTATTTCCTAAAATCTTCGTCTCTTCTTCTTTCCGGCCTCGTAGTCGCCTTGTCTGCAGTCTTACTTCTGCCGTATTTGAGTAACACACTGTCGTTAGCCGCCATTTCAACGAGGGGCAATATAAAAAGGAAAGGAAATTAATAAAAATTTGACAAACCTCAGAAACGTATTATTGTGGGAACACTGCTCACAGACTCTTATAATACAAACGTATGTAGTAGTTGCAGTCGGATACGTCAAGGACAATGATTTACTAGGGAACGGGTTCGAAACCCTAGACGGTACATTCATACACAAATAAAATAAAAAAGGAGGAAAATAATAAAAACAAGAAAAAAAATATACGAACGAACCAAGTAGAGTTGCGTTGTGTGTGCTCTTCAATGCAGCGCGCAGCAAGTGCAGTTTAACACACAACAAAGGCCATACAAAAGATCACAAAACGAAAAATAATCGCTCCCGGTGGGGTTGTTGTTGTTGAAGTAGATGGAGTCGAATGGTAGAGTAGGTTTGTGAAAAAACTGAGTGGGTGTCAGGTACACTGATGGTGGTGCAGCAGTGAGAGTAGGAGAGTGCCTCGCAGGATGCGAACTCAGCATGCAGTGTCAAAACAATGTATCGAAAGGTAGCAAGAAATCCTATATGTATTTACGAGTATAACTGTATTCTGTATCCTATAGACAACAATATGTATTTTTTCGAGAGATTGAATTTGCAGTGAACAGCAGCACCACTATGCTCTAGTACAGGGCTTTAATAATACCGGCCAAACATGAAACACGGAACATTATCGTACTAGGCAGCTCTCCTCTCTATCCTTATTGTTACTGACTGACAAGCCTTAACTGACCTGTCCATCTACAATTTAATTGGATAGTTTGAAGAGTTTTGTGCTTGTTTTTGATGGGCGCTAGGGCGCATAATCAAAGACTGCTAAAGTTTGTCTTGTTTTATTTTCATTTTTCTTTCTTTTTTTTTCGTCATAACATCCAATGCCTTTTAGTAAAAGCGGTAGCTGTCATTTTGAATAAAAATTTACAGCAAACCTTGCAGATAAACATCAACTGGTGGGCGCAGTAGGCACATTCCACGTAGGCACTGTTTCTAACTTTTTGGATTGATATTGACACAGGCTGTTTCCAAACAACCTTGGCGGAGTTTGTAATTTGTTTTTGTGTGTGTAATGGAATAATATGGCTTTCAAGCCGAGAAGCTTCTGAATAGCTGTTTGACAGTTCATCGACAAACTTTTGAGGTTTTACTTAAATTCTTAGTCAATAAATGTCACTATAGCTATTTAAGGGGCATTCCATGGTATAACGCATCCGAAACGCACACTTTTCGACTCATAAAATTGTTAATCCTTATGCTAAAATCTACAAATCTTACAATTAAGATAAAACAACTAGAGAATAAGACATTTCAATTGCTAAAATAAAAAAATACATTAAAATTTTGACTTTGACCCTTAACATTTACATGAAAACGTTTTTGCCCTCAATGAACTTACCGATAAACTGGTGTTGGATTGGCGTAAGCGACACAAGGAATGACGACTGGATCTCCCAAGCGCACTGAGAGAGTTACAAGCTTCTCATTCATTATTGGAGGAACTAGTTCACGCATTTCTGTAACGATATAGGAAAGAACTTTAGTTAATATTTGTTGAAAAAATAGAGCAGCACACTTTGTTTATTTGTTTCATAAAAAAGGATTAATATCAGCCGTCTGATTCTACCCAACCAATCACTATGATACCATAATATCATGAGTCGTAATAGTGGAGTCAATAAAGCTTTTTCGTCGGAAGTCCTCAAGAACAGCTCCGATTTTGATGATTTTTGTTTTAAAAATTTTGTTTTTTTATATTATTTAAAATCAGAAACCTTTTGGAGCGGGGACGGAACTATTTATATTGTTTAAACAATATCTGTGATATTTGGTGTACCCTGACTTGTGAAAAATTCGATTTCTCTGTCAATACTGATGGTAGAGACCTAGTTTTAGACTTAATTTTTTGTTGAAATAATAATCTTTAAAACTGTATTTCAGTTGGGCTCGAATAGGCTTAGGGTTGCCAGATTTTAAAATTTAAATGGTGTGCAAGTTTTTTTCCCCAAGCAAACTTTTGACTTTGAGGTCTTTTTTTCAGAAAACGCCTAGTAAACTTAAGGTTTCTTTATTTTTAACAGATGAACAAATCAATAATATAAAAAAACTCATAAATAAGGGCACCCATACATTTTATAATACTTGCAAAAATACAAAATGGGTAAAATATAAAAAATGAAAAGATTTTTAGTTTTGTAGTTTGTTTGAATAAGACAATAATATGTGCACTTTTAGTAGTTTTTTATGTATATCCTCAAAAACAGCTCCGATTTTGATGAATTTTATTTTTTTAATTTTTTTATTTTATATTATTTTAATTCAGAGACTTCTTAGAGCGGGGACGGAAATATTCATATTATATTTAAACAATACCAACGACATTTATATAAAAAATTCAGTTTGGTGTCTATTTTTTTTTTTGTAAAAAAAGTCTCCATATAATCTTATTGTAACAAATAGTTGTTTACATTTTTACTTCTTACCTCACTCAGTATTCATTTACCTTTTGGAGTAACTGCTCGCTTCCTCAAGTTTTAAGTAGTAATTTTTATTACAGTGAATTCTTATCAGTGCAGTGTGAACTATTTATAGCAAAAACAATTTTTATCGGAGTGAATAGTGTATATCAGCATAATGCAGAAGGTATTTATTTAGAAGCTAATACATATAAATATAATTAATAATTTAAGTACCGTTCAAGTATTAGGTAAGCACTACAGGGCACGGTGGGATCTTTGCTTTGTTTATTTAGGATGACATGGGGGGTAGGGGGGTCTAGATGATGATTACGTCATCGGGAGTTTTTTTTTATTTAAGACTGTAGATCGATGAATTTTGTATAAAGTCAGTGATGGAAATTGTACTCAAGGTGGTAGTAGTGAGATTTTGTGGCAATGGTGAAATGGTGACGTATGCACAAGTTTGCCCCCTATTTATTTTCTCTTCTGAGTGCTCTCTTAAGAGCCTAGTAGGGGAATTCATTGTTCACTTGTCTAAATTTGCTCTTCCAGTTCCAGTATTCTGTCTTGTTTAGATTCTATAGCGAGTAGACGTATTGTAAGCATAGCAAAGCAAGTAAACATTTGTGTAAAATATAATATTAAAAAAAAAACATTAATTGAAAAATGTTTACGTAAGCATGGGGGGAGGGGGTATGAGCTTTGCTTACTTTTGCTGACAAGGGGGGTGCTTACGTCATACTTGGACGACCCCTTATACTCTCTGAAATTGAATTAGTAAATAGTAACTTAACATCAGTAACTATTAATTAAGGACGTCAGAACCGAGTGCATTACTGAACCTCAATAAAAATTTATTAAAAAAAATTACTGTAATTTACTGATGAATCCATTAAAAATTATTAATGATGTCAGTAAAAGTTTTTTTAATTCTGAATTGTTCAAATACTTATTTTTATAGGAGCAAGAACAAGGCGCTGTAGATTCTACAGAGAACGTTTGCTGTATTTGCGAACTAGGTGAAAATATAAATGTTCCAAGTACCTCAACTCAAGTTCAGGAAAAATTGACTGAAGTGACTCGGGGACTGCCAACATTGAGAACAACAGCAATACAAATTTTTTTGTGCATAAATATCACAGATATTGTTTAAATGAGGACGCTGGTCTAGAAAGTGAAAAGTGGGCATAATTTATGAATTTTTTGTGACTAACAAAAAAATCAATCAAAAATCTGTGAATGAGGTTTTATAACTTAGGTTTTAATACACAAGTACAAATTTTTTCGTGTCAATTAAAATCAAAATGGCGGCTGTTTAGCATTTCTTCGGAGGCACCTCATTTTTTAGATGGGTCCATGGCCGAAGATGTAACCTCCTTAATTTTAGTTTTGAAACAAAATCCCGAAAATTTTCAGTTTCTATATAACAACAGCAAGAGACGTACGAAGGATTTTTTCGATATTTTGTTTTTTCGCGAAATGGTGCACGTTTGAACAAAACATTGAAATTTTCACTATAAGAAACGTCAAAATTGATGGTAAAAAAAATTATGCAATATAAAAAAAAAAATCTAATGTACGTCTCCGAAAAAAGATATTTTGAATGTACTGTCAAAATTTCGTAAAGATCGGTGAAGATTTGCTCGAGTTATGTCTTCGGCCAGTTCAAAAAAAAGATTTCGAGAAAAACGCGTTTAAAGTTTTAAGTACTACGAAATCGTATGGCATATCTGAGGGGCACCGCCGCAGAATGGAAAGTTTGGGCATTTAGACATTTTTGCCGACATCCATCTTTTGGTATGTTGTTTTTAAGACCCTAAAGTACCTTTTAAGACAAAAAAAAAAAATTCGGTTTTTTCAAAATTTTAGACCAGCTTCCCCCCCTCAAACAAGACAAATAGCTCCGTCCCCGCTCTGAAAGGTTTCTGATTTTAAAGAATATAAAAAAAAAAATTTTTAAAACAAAAATCATCAAAATCGGAGCTGTTCTTGAGGACTTCCGAATATTGCCTGTTTTATGTCTTCATTGACTCCACTATAAGGACATACCTATCATTTGAGGTCCTGTATATCTTGTTAGTTTGCTTAAAACAAACATTTTGAGTAACTACAGGGAAAAGGTTAAATCGTGTGACGCAAGTTGGTTCGCTTAAATTGAGGTCATTCTGCGAAACGAGCTTATATTGCATTCGTTTGAAGTTGGAAATCTCATAGTGTGGCTCATGTTGGATCTTTTCAAACGAAATCATTCATTCATTTCTGAGGAACAAGTTTCCTGTGAAGCTTATTTAAAATGAGCTTATTGCAGTTTGAGTGGAAAATCTCTAATTTTTTAAATGAACTGTCTCATGGTTATGTCGGAACTCAGAGCTGCGAAAGCTCTTCCCGTCCCAAAATCTATCTATCTTGCTATCTATGTCGGATCTCATTGAATTTTATTAATGGCCAGTGTCCTGCTTTTTCTCTGCTGTCGCCCAATAACGATGATGACGCATCGCATCTATTGCTTTATTTGATTGCAAACGAATGAATAAAAAAAAAATATTATCGCCTTTACTTTTCAATTCATAATTGCTGTAGGCCTACTCTAGAAAGCGCGGCGGATCGTATTTAAAGCGATAATTTCAATTGCGAAGGAAGCGCTTATAATTCCAATTATAAGTCTTATCCATCCACTCAAATGTCATCTATTTCCATGTTTTTGCATTGAAAATTCCTAGGTATCAGCTGTTTTTAAACTCTTGACTTATTTTGTTAATTGATTTTTATTTTGGTTCTGTGAAAAATAATTTAAAAAATTGTGCTATGGACTCAATCGGCTTACCTATTTGTGGATGCTGAACAAGAAGAAGCAAGAAACAGTAGAGAAAAAATAAGCGAACAGCGAGTTCAAAGAAAACTTATCAGAAGTGGTTCTTCTCCACTCGATGTTTCTCAGAAACAATGAGTAAATTTGAATTATTTTTGTCTGTTTATTCCTTCATACATATTTTCTATAGGTTTGTAAAATTATTTCGACTGTCAAAAGAAGCGTTTTGCTATATTTTGGATGAAAGCAATCCTTTAGCTATTCCTTCATGTTGTTGCATAAATTTTTAATTGTTCTTAACTCCTGTAGTGTTCATTTGCTTAACACGACCTTTTTGAGGAGCTTGAAAAAAAAAAAATGGATGAAAAAGGTCAATTCAAAACGATCCCATTGTCGTTTTAGTCGAAAATCACACACGGGTCGCTCGTGTTGATTCGTTTCAAACGAAACCACTCAGACGTTTCTGATGACAAAACGTGCGGTTTCATTTCCTATTGGCCAATCTGGAAATAACTTATTGCAGTTGCTTGAGTAGAAAATCTAACGGTTTTGTCAGGATATGCACGAATTTTCCAATTGAAAAAAGCACAGGCCATGGTTTCTTACCTGTTAGTTGTATTTTTCCAACATTGCTGCTAACTACAGCTTCCTGTGTTAGTTGATGATGAGTTCTGCAGCGGTATATACGATGTGCATCCAAACGTGTGATATTTATAACTAACAATTCACCAGTCGGCAGCATGTGACTTTTACCATCTGACATAAAAGAAAAAAAAAGAGTTTTGTTATAATTCAGATAATTTACGTGTTTTTTTGTATAATAAATAGAAGATAAGTTAAATTTTCGATATTGAGTACACTACTGTCACTGTCACAATTTCATTTTGACTTCGATTTAGGGTTTGTTCGTGTGCAGGCAACGCCGACGACGGCGACGTAACGCGACTCCAACTCAAAACAAAAAATTCATAAAAACAACAAAAAATTCGATAATCGCATTCGGATAGCTTTTTATTGTTTTTTACCTATTTAACATTTAGCACAGGCACGCAGAAGGCTGTCTAAAGGCATCCCGGAGTGGTCAGCTGATAGAAAATTTATGTTTGGTTCTCTTAATGTTGTTTATTTATTTTGGTGTACGTTTATTTCACATAAGTTGCATGGGGACAGTTACAATAGTTTGTGGTACTCGTGGAGTGATGCAAAGCATGTCCGCCTGTTAACCCAGATGTTCGTGGTTCGAACTCAACAAAGGCAATCTCCCGCCTTTCGAGAGGAATTGGCAAGTCCTCCGTTAACCGTTAGTGAATTCATTGCCATGAAAAGCACTTGGTCGACGTTCAGAACCAGCAGAAAATGTAGGTCCCTTCCACGTCCTCACAAGGCGTGGTTGTGAGAAATGCACTATAGGCCCTGAGGCTCCTCGCCATCCTATTTGTTTATTTATTTACAGTTGCAATAAAAATAAACATGCACCTGTTCGTTTTTTGACAAGCAAAACATGTATTACTAAAAGAGTTGAGCTATGAACTGCAATTGATTCATGGATTGTTCTTTTTTATTGGAAGCCCTCTCAGGAGTGTCTTTTACTAAAGTTATTTGTCAGCTAATGTGGTTCCTTTTCAAAACCTGAATTTATTAGGCACATAGCTTGTTAAAGTCTGGCTTATTAGGAACTGTTAGCTGTTTATACAAATAAAAAAATTTGCAATTATTATTTATTTAAGAAATTAAACTAGTTTCACAAATTACTAATATGAATTCACCAAAGCAATTTCGAGAAAACTACATAGATCACCTTCTCTGTTATTTTTTTCATTAAAAAAAGGCGAATAGACATACATACGTCATTGTTGTTCAAATAGATTTGTTTGGGCTTCTCTGCGGCGAGCGTTGAGTTTTCAGCAGATTTTTCTTTCATTTTTTTTTTGTTTAATTTATAACAGCAAAAACTTGCCGTTATTGCACCTCTATCTAGTGGTACTCTTTGGGGAAAAAATTTATATGAAACCATCAATCCCTTTAACTTCCCGAGCAGTCTGTTCTGTGCAAGCACGAGTATGTGGAAGAGGTTGAGTAGACAGTTTACTTTCCAGCAGCCGTATACATTCCATGCAGGCAACTGTGTGCTCAAACGCAAAAACGTTGCTGCTACTCTTTGCTTCCATTCCGAACGACGGAATAAATTGCGCGATGGTTGAATTTTTTTTTACTACTTTTTTTTTTTTTTTGATAAATATGCTTTATTTTGGGAATAGCTAAACAAGGGTGAATCTAGTGCATTTCATGCTCTTAAAACTTAAGCAAAGCCTCACTCATTCCTAAAAACCATGTGTGTTGTGTAGGATATTGTACATACGTACTCTCATACACACGAAACGATGCCGTCGCCATCATCACCGCTTTCGGTCGAAGTCAGGAGTAGAAAATAAAGCTTGGCTATATCCTTTTTCAGACACCCACCTCATCGACTCCACTTTGACGAGAGGGTGGAGAACGACGACGACGATGATGACGATGACGGTGGTGATGATGATGATGGCGATGATGATGATGATGGCGACAGTTGTGTTGAATGTTTAGACCATTCCCCCAGTAGAAGCAGTTCCTAGATTGACATTATTATATTTATACTTCTACTTTTTCTCCGATTTAATAGTAGTTTTTTTTAAGAGGGTAAGAACCCTACCTTTTTCTTCGGTTATGTTCAGTAGCTCCATTTTTTTTATTGAGTGACTGTTAAGCTACCAACCAGCGAAATTAACCTGATATCACATAACTAGAGTTTGCCTTTCATTGCCCTTCGAACGATACTAGCTTCTTGATCCTGTGTTAAAGGAAATGCCTATCTACCATTAGGATACGGGCCATGCAAATTAAGGACCAGATATATTTCAGCATACCTTAAAAAAGTTCTGAGACATGTCAAATTCTTCTTCCCTTTTCGGTGTTACGAGCATTGTGATCTCTGCTTCACGCAATAGATCCACCATGCCACCGCATCGACCTCAGAGAGTATCCCGATTTTGATTTTTGATTTTTCCATGTCTGTGAGGCTTGTTAAAGTGAACCCAAAATATAAAAGTACTAATACCTGAATCACAGTGACGCTTCAACTTCGGCTATGACCCCGTCAAGTGCGACCGCTTCGTGCTCGCTTTGAATTAACACTGGGCTCATCCAAGAACCTATCGAATAGGCGGTATACTGGTATACACGTAGGCGGCATACACGTATATCTTTTTGAACGATTCCGATAACTTTTTTCAGATTGCTGTAGACAATAGCTGTGATTTCTAAAAATTCAACTTTTGAAACAATTCACCTTATCGTAAAAAAACAATTGGAATTCATTATTTTTGATTAATTTTTATTTTGTACATCTGTCTGTGATATGAGTGGTGAAAAGGGCAATCCACCTAATAGCACTTTTCACAATGTTATTTTTCTGAAGCTTTGCACGTTTATCTGAGGACAATTAAAAAAGTGTGTGTATTATATATGCCATTCAAATACCACAGAAGTTCGATCTCAGAAACGACAAGGTTCTCGCGCGAAATTTCTGAACATGTGATAAAGTGATAACCGAACAGATAAAAAAAAAAAAAAATTTTAACAATATCAAAACGCGAAATAGATCAGTGCGATAGAGGGAAATAGATAGATAGATAGATAGATAATTGATTTTTATTGATTTACGATTCAATTAACAGTTATTTCATAATTAGGTATACAAAAATCATATAAGCATGGCATTTGCCGTCTGGCAGATTGACAACTAAGTAAATTAAATACATAACTGTAATACACTACCACATATAAATTTGATTTCCAACAAAAAAGCAAATAATATGTATCACAATTCAGAAGTCTTCGTTGAATATTCTAGATCTGTATTTTAACGCAATTTTGCAATAATTATAAAGTTTGGAAACATCCATCTCATTCAGCAAACTAATAACTTGATCCTCTGTTAGAAAATCACTCCCCAGGATACTTCTCCTAGTTTCCCTGAGAGTTGGACACCTTCCGACGAAATGAATAACGTTCTCCCTCTCCGCTTAATTGCAAATAGTACACTCTATTGGTAGATCAGGCCTATGCGCTATGAAGTTTAAGTTGAGTAATTCGCTTCTTAACTTGACCATAGTTGCAATAACGTTTACATTGTTCTTATCATGGAAGTAATTTCTTTCTGCGAGATTATGGTTAAGCCTACTGTAGGTTGTTCTGAACAAGGACCCGGCTGCTTCGGCTGCATATTCTGTTCTGCTCTTTTCATCTACTGCTGCTATAATCTTGTAGATAAGAGTTTTACTGTGAGTTGCATCTGTCGTATTTAGATTAAAATTTAAATTGCATTCTTCTGCGAGACGTGACCACTCACCGTACCAGTTATTATGGCTTTGTACCGCTTTAATTGCTATTTTTCTAACAAGCCGAGATTCAGGCATTCTGAAAACGTGCAGGAGATAATCAGCTTGCATCTTCAAGGTTTTAATGAATAGAGGAGCAAGTCCGGTTTCCAGCATTATAACGTAGTTTGGCGTGTTTATTGGCAGACGAAATAATCTCTTCACATAGTGAGTTAAGAGCTTCTCTACATTGTGAAACTTATTACACCCCCATGCTTGAGCGCCATACAGAAGTATACTTTCCGCAACTGCCTCAAATATCTTATGTTTACTGCTGTGAGCTATATTTACATTCATAAAGCATCTTTTCCAAGATATATTGATCGCCGTTTTAGCCTTTTGAAGTTTCTCCTTGAAATGTGCCTCCAAGCTCAGGTTTTTTGACAGAATTACGCCTAAGTACTTGTATTCACTGACACATTCTATATCTTCTCCGTTGTAATTCCATTTTTCATTCGATGCATTGCGTCCACCGCCTTTTTTAAATATCATCACCTTAGATTTTTGAGTATTGACTGTTAAGTTCCAAAGACAGCAGTAATGGTATATTCTGTTAATCATAAGTTGTAATGTTTCTGGCGAATACGCAAAGATGACAATATCATCTGCAAACATGAGAGCCTTAATACGCTCTCCTGCAAAGTCAACACCACCTGGAAGGTTATCGACGAGGTCATCTATAAAGAGTGAAAACAAGGTGGGACTCAATGTGCAACCCTGCCTAACTCCCGATGTAGTATTGAACCAGTCTGAAAGCTCAGCACCGTTCCATACTGCAGCCCTTGTTCCTTTGTACAGCTTTTCCAGAACACGTCCAAATTTCAGCGACATTCCCAGACCATATAACTTGTAGAATAAAGCACCTCGATTAATTGAGTCAAACGCTGCTTTAAAATCTATGAAGAATACATACAATTTTCTTTGCTGCATACAGAAGTGTTCTGCAAGATTTTTAAGCATGAAAATATTATCAATTGTAGAATAACCTGATCGAAAACCAGCTTGAAACTCTTTTAAAAGGTTCTGTGTTGTAATCCACGTTAGGAGTAGTTTCTGCAACATCGTTGTGAAAATCTTGTACGTTGCATTTAGAAAGGAAATTCCTCGATAGTTAGCTGCATCTAACAAAGATCCTTTTTTATGTATCGGGCATATAATAGCATCTCGAAATTCAGCTACCGAGAGATCCTCTTCGATTATTTTGTTAAAAAGCGTAACAAGACATTCATTTAGCATAACGGTACCGTATTTATAAAACTCCGCGGGAATACCACCCGCACCTGCTGCTTTTCCATCTTTAAGGGATCCTAGCACTATTTCAAGTTCTTGTAGAGTAAATTTATTATCCAGTATTTCGTTGTTGAATCCAGGTATCGCATAATGCCAGTTTGTTGTTATGGTGACAGGATTCAGTAATTCATTAAAATGGGCGGATATACTGTTAGCGCATAGTTTCTTGGCACCCCGAAATGCTTGCCATTTAATTCCAAAGCAAGTTTCCAAAAATCTGTAGCAGTTTTGCAAGTTGACAGTCTGGATGCTTGCATTTCTTCATAATTCTTCTTTTTGGTCTTACATAACTCCTTATAGTGCGAATTGGCCTCGATATAGTTTCTTCGAAATAGATCATGGGTAGATTCACGCAAAATTCTTAACCATGCAAAAGATTCCTTGCGAGCTTTATGACATTCATCATCAAACCAAGGTTCCTTTGCAACTTTTCTTCTTTTTGCACTGAAATGTTGATGAGGGTAAGATGACTTCACAATCTGCTCCAACATAGAAAAGTCTACATTTTGTAGAGTTTGAAGATTTACGTCGAGTCGTTGTTTGTATGTCTGGGCGTTTGCAGTATTCCATTTGAGTCTAGGAAGCAATCGCGTGTTAAGATTTTCTTCATTCGGTTGTACAAGTCGTTGGAATGTCACTACCACCGGGAGATGGTCTGAATAAGGGAATCCTTTGACCTCAAAATCTGTCACAAAAGGCTCCCAATCTTCACCTAAGATTGCATAATCACTGATGATCCTTGTCTGCCAACAAATGTAAGATTTCCCGAACAATCGCTCAAACTGGTTCCATTTTGTATTCTAAGACCATAAGTGTCACATAGTTCCATCAATCGCTTTCCTCTGGCATTACAAATATTATCCTTTGATTGTCTGCAACATCCTTTAACTTCGTTCATCACTCCTTTCTCAAGACCAATTCTAGCGTTCAAATCCCCAATCCACAAAACGTTTGAAGATCCCACACTGTTTATTATCTCCGTTATTCTTTCGAAGTCGTTCTCCCAATTATTGCAATTTACGTATGATGGTAGTATCCAAAGACGTTTATTATTGATTTCCAAGTGTAGGAACGTTATATCGTTGTGAATCCGAAACTCACATTTTAAATCCTTCAGCTTTTGTTTGAGCCCAAAGTAGCATCCTCTCCGCTTGCTCTGCCTCGCGTACTACTCCTGACTGCTGGGATCCATTTAAACTTATAGTTTATCAATTTATTTTCAATACTTGCAAAGTTTATTTCAGTTACAAACGTTTCATATAAAAATATTAAATCAAAGCTGTTTACAAATTTAAAAAACTCACTAACTAATGATTTGTTACTCAACCCTGATACATTATATGACAAAATCTTAAAATATTCAATTTTCTTACTTAAAACATTTATTGCTACGTTACTCATAGTTTGGCAGACGGCTTTAGGACTAAATACAACCATTTATACTCCTAACGACACCTCTGGGCCCTGGCAGGTTTGCTGCAATACCGACACTGTTGACTTATTGTTGATCATTCTCCGTCAATTGTGAGCTGTCATTGTCGTATGTCATAATTTTGTTGTATAATCGCATTCCATCCTCGTCTTTGGACTTCAATATGTTGTTCTGGCCCAAAAAAAATGTTTTATTTTCGATGAAAAGATTTTGTCCACGTATAAGAACTTTGGTGTTTCTGTTCTTGGCAATTATGCTCGATTTTATCTGCAGAAGGTGTCTTCGTTTTTCCCGCGCTGCTCTGGTATAATCGCGGTGCATAGTTATTCCGGTGTCACGCAATTTGTTTTTTTTGCATCTCAGAGACTTAAGTGGTACTGAACTTAGAGCAAGCTCATTTGTACACACTTATCTACGCTCTTCATCATTAATGCAAGTGTTAGTGGTTAGTAAACAACGCCAACACAAGCACAAATAGAACGTATACGAGGAAAAAAATAAAAGACATTACAATTTTTACAAAAAAAAAAAAAAAAAGTACATTAATAAATAGAACAAAATAAACTAGGGAAACATTATTAAACAAAAACTATACATAAATAAGAACAGAAATTAAGTAACTATTACAAAATATCAAATAAAAGTCATGCAGGTGGCACACTGGTTCTTAGTTTTAATTTTAAAGTATTTTTACTTAAATTGAAATCGGAAGCAAAAGGATAGGAGTTAGATAACCTACTCATGCGAGCTAATGGCTCATGCATGCCATAGTTAGTTCTGTGATGGGAGCTATGTAAAAACTCTAAATTACGTAGTTGGTGAGATCCTCCACGATAGTTGAAACTAATGTGGGAAAGCAAGTCGGGGGCATCAGTTGAACCGGTTATTAATTGATGAAAAAAAACTAAATCATTGTTAATTCGTCTCTGTGAGAGGGTTTGAAGGTTTAATAGGCGAATACGATTTTCGTAAGGAGGTAAATTGAAAGGATCTTCCCAAGGAAGACCTTTGAGAGCGAAACGTATGAATCTGTGCTGTACTGCTTCGATTCGAGATTTATGAATATCATAAAATGGTGACCACACCTGAGACGCATATTCTAGATGCGGACGAACATAACACTTATATAAAGAGAGGGTGACGTAGGGGTCATTGAATTCCTTTGCCCATCGCTTAATAAAGCCAAGCATTGAATTCGATTTGTTAATAATGAGGTTGATGTGTTCATTAAACTCGAGGTTGGTACTAAATAGAACACCGAGGTCACGGAAACTAAAAACTTGAGATAGGGATTGTTGCGATATTGAATATTCTCCAATACTTGGCGATCTTTTGCGGGAGAAGGTCATACTTTGGCACTTAGAAGCGTTCAAACTAAGTCCGTTTTTAGAACACCATAGAACAAAACTGTCGATATCTTTTTGTAAGAAGTCTCGATCTGAAGCATTTTTGATGGTCTTAAAAATCTTCATATCATCAGCAAAGATTAAAATGTCACTATAGGAAATGCAAGAAATTACATCATTAATTGCAACAATGAAAAGTAAGGGACCAAGATGGCTTCCTTGTGGCACACCAGACAAAGCAATGAAAGGTTTTGATAAAACATTTCGAAATTTGACTTCATAAGACCTATTTTTTAGGTAGGAGCTAATCCAAGCAATAAATAATGGGGGAAATCCAAATGCTTTTAGTTTATATAGTATAATATTATGAGACAGTTGGTCAAACGCCTTAGAGAAATCAGTGTAAATGCAGTCAAGCTCGTTCCCACATTCAAGGGCGTTGGAACATTTATGATAAAAAGATAGAAGGTTGGTAGCCGTTGATCTTCTTTGCATAAATCCATGCTGCTGATGGCAGATGACATTCCTTGCAAAGAAGGATAGGCTTTCGCAGACTACTTGTTCAAATAGCTTGGGTATGCATGAAAGCTTTGAAATTGGCCTATAGTTTTTTATATCAATTTTTTCACCCTTCTTGAAAACAGGTGTTATAAATGATTTTTTCCAAAGAGTGGGAAATATTCCAGATTTAAAAGAAAGCTTGAATAGATATTCAAGTGGAGATGATAAACGTGAAGAACACTTTTTTAAAACAATTGGCGGAATCGAGTCCGGACCTGAAGAAAAGTCATCTTTAAGAGAAGAAAGGAAGTAAGTAATTCTGTCTCTGTGAATAGGGATACTATTAAAATTCACTTGCGCGGAGTGAGTTAAATACTGAAAAAAATGTTCATCAATTTCTAAATTCGTACTACAAAAAGATCCACAAAAATGGTTTGCAAAGGCATTGCAAATCTCAGGAGTATTTTTTAAAGAAATGCTATTAAAAACAAAGTTGAGGGGATACCCGTCTGATTTTTTTTTAGAGTTTACAAAGGACCAAAAACTTTTTGGGTCATTTTTTAGAGAGCACCCCATTTGATTGACATAATTAGAGTATAGATTTTGAGAAAGCGTTTTGAAGTCTTCAAAAAGACTTATGAATAGTTGGTGATCAGTTGGAGAGAGAGTAGTTAAATAGATCTTCCAAGCTTTGTTTCTTTTGTTCCTTAGAGTCTTTAATTCCTTGGTAAACCACGGTTGACTGAAACTACTATTTCTAAGCAACTTTTGGGGAATTGTTTTTTTCATGCTATTTTCTAAAATCGAGTAGAAGCAAGCGACTGCTTCGTCAATATTTGCAATAGTTGATATATTTTCAATACCAGCTATGCATAATTCATTCGATAGCAAATCGAAATTCGCTTTTCGAAAGTCAAAAGTATATACACAGTCTTTTAAATTATTAATATCTTGAGAGACGTTGCTCAATTCTATAAAAATATCTAAAGGGGGATGGAAATCATCAATTCTAGTAATGCCTGAATTTGATTGAAGAACTACCGTGCTAATAGCTTCGGATGAGAAAACTAAATCTAACATACGATTTTGATAGTTTCTAATACAGCTAACTTGCTGTAAGTCAGTAGAAATAATATTATCTAAACAAGAAAGCTCACTCTGTGGTGAAGTTGGAGAAGGTTTTTGGAAAGATCCATCGTCAGAGGGTAACCATTGAACGTATGGTAGATTGAAGTCACCAACTAAAAGAATTTGGCTTTCTAAATCTGACAATTCAAAAATATGATCCAAAATCAGGGCCAGTTCAGAATAAGCTGTGGTTGAACTTTTTGGAACAATATATACATTAACAATAAAAATATTTTTTAACAGTGTACAGACTTTCACACAAACGACATCAATAGACAGTTCAAACGGAAAGAGTATACGAGACGACATATATGTATTCCTGACCGAAATCAAGACACCACCCCCGACATCATCTGGTCTGTCTACGTGCCGATCTTTACGGTAGACCGAGAATTCAGGGCTCAAGATCTCGGTGTTCAAGTGACTTGAATTTAGCCAAGTTTCAGTCAAAGCAAATACGTCATGTTTAAAAACGTGGGAATTAACATACAAATCGGCAGTTTTACTGCGAAGACCTCTTACGTTTTGATAAAAGAGGGAGAATCTAATTAGTTTTTTGGAGCAGTATTAATAAGCAATTTGTTTTTAACTCTCCTGTTGATGGAAAATTCTTTAACAAGAGCACCACCAGGCCAAGAGTTACTGTCACAAATAGAGTCAAAAGACGAGGGCGGGACAAGCAATTTGAACGAAGACACAAAGCTATCGGTTTTGCTTATCTTACTACATTTAATAAAATTTTCATTAGGAATTAATTTCTTTGATACTAGATAGCGCAAAACATCGTTTGAATTAAGATCTGGCCTAAGCCGAGACACAAAAATTAACTTAGGTTTTGGAACTGCCTCCATTGGTGTAAAATATGCACCAGATTCACGATCAGAACTAGAATTAGATGGCAGTGATCTATTTTCAAGATCCACAACTTCAACTACTGGTTCCAACGGGATAGGAGGAATATTGATTTTGGCCGAGTTACTTCTCAACGTCTTGCGCTTTGAAGGAGGGCTCAAATTTTTGCTAGTCACTACGTCTTCACGATTTTTTTTAGACTCTGTACTTGGAATAACGGCAGAGCTTTTAGTTGCTGACAAAGTAGACTGAGCACTGAGATTATTAAAATCGAGAGCTTTTTGGGAAATTGAAGTCTCTAAGTCATCTGTAGATGTAGATATTTCAACAGAGCTACAGGGAGAAGAAAATGATTCTAAGTTCAAAACTGATTTATTGAAAGCTTTGTGTAGCTGATCGAAACCTTTCGACAACTTTTCAATTTCTAGTTTGAACGTAGACATCTTTATCGCTAATTGGGAAGTAGATATCTTTTTGCAATTCTCGCAATACCAACAAGCACTTTTAAAAGCACTTATTTTATCTAAAAGTGCATTGTTGGCCCCAATACATTTAGCATGAAATGCATTACCACATGGACCATAGCATGCGAAAAGAGGTGAGTTGGAACTATCCACACATTTACCTGCCGCACAAGCCATGGCTAATCAAAAAAAAATTTAATTTTAAAATGAATTGTTGGCAGCCCTAATCAAACGATTTACGTCATCGCTTTGCTGCAGTTCTTCAATAACATTTGCTACTTGAATGTTTCTAGAGCGAATCACTTTTGTTCTTGTAATTTTTTCCGGGTTATTTTGTTGTAAGAGATCCAAACAAACATTTCTTGCTTTCTCGACTACATGCTGATCATCCTCCAGCGTTGGAAAATGCAGTACAACATTTTTCTCGTTGGATTTTTTTTCAAGAAAATCAATCTGACGTTCGAGAACCTGACATTTATTCTCAACTTGCTGAAGTTTAGATTGAAGCATTTCATTGCTACGCTCTAGGCCCTCCATTTTCTTTCCGACTTCAACCAAGTCAGATTTTGTCGCCAAGTTTTTGAGACGATCGTCAAGTAATGCTGCAAGTGAACATTCTAGTGTTTTTAGATCCACCACTTGCATATTACCGATTTGGGAAGCGCTTGGAGAACTGCTTTCTTGAGAACGTGAATGCAAATCTGGTGAAAATTCAGAACACGGTCGTTTTTGCGATTGTGTGAGATCTGAACCTCTATTGTTATTAAACGGCTTATTGTTATTGTGCTTATAGCTCTTATTTGGCGGTGTCCTTTGTAGGTTACTCATTTTTTATGCAATTTATTCTGCAATGCACTACTTTAGCTCACCTTCGAAAAAAGATTTTCAAGTCAACGATGATTTTCTGATATTTAAATCACTTTAAAAAAAGGGAAACTTTTCTAACAATCTTAATTTATTACAAAATTTATGGAGCTTAAATTCACTATCCACTATTACTGGCTGTGAAATGAGGCGGCTTATGTTCGATCCTCATTGGTGGGGTGTTTACGGAATCAGCTCAGGAGGGAAATATTGAACGCCAGATCATCTTACAGCGAGATGAACTCCAAACCAAACATGAACTTGCCAAACAAGAATTGCGTAGAAACAAAATGCGAATTGTTGATATGCGAAATAAGAAACTGTGTATTAACCTCTGTGAAGTAACCATTTGCGAGAAAAAACGGCGAGTTGACCCCTTCCCTAAAATAATGTCTTAGTACCTACTCTATTTCAATCAATCGCCAACTTAATCCCATACATTTTTGTGTGTGTTTCTTTATCGTGACGCACTTTTGTTTCTTCCAATTTCAAAGCACAACGATTCTAGAGGAGCTTTCCTTTAAAAACGGAAAGCTGAGACGTGAAGGACCTCCGTGTTTGTCACTTTATTAAGACGCATTTTCGTTTCATCGAGTTTTAAATCACAATGCTTTCTAAAGAAGTTTCATTGAACAAATATTTTTTTTTTCAGTTGGTTTAGTATTTAGTTGGTTTTATTAAATCATAAGTTTCTTCAAAATTTAACAAAAGCAAATGGACTTGGCTTTTGCTGTCTGCCAGATTGACAGTTTAAAAAAGACCTATTAAAAAGTAAAAACGTATTAAGTTTAAAATTCCAGAAACTTCCGGTCATAATTCTTTGTCTGTATGCAAGAGCGATTTTGAAAAACTAAAACAGTTTCTTCATATCGACTTGGTTCCACACATTAAAGCAATCTTCATCCGTTGGAAAACTTTTTCCAAAGACATGAGTCTTGTTTCCTGTAGTATAGGGCATTTTCCAATAAAGTGCAGCACATATCTTCTCGTTCTTTCAAACTACACAATTCGCAAAGGCATGGTAAATCATCGCTTTGTGGCCCATAATTTAGGCTCAAAAGTTCTCCTCTCAACCTTATCATCATGGATATTTCTTGTACGCTGTTTTTGTCATGAAAATAGTTTTTCTCTCCCAAATTATGATCTAAAAACTGATGATTCAGCATCTTGCCTGTATTTAGATGCATAGCTCATCCATCTTCTGTATCAACCCATACATCTCGTTTTTTCAGTTGTCTTTATTTCCTGGACTAAAGTCCACGGCCATGTCGCACTGCAGATTCTGCAGTGCCAGATCTAACCATTGCGCGTACCAACTTGTTCCATTCGCAATATTTTTTAGAGCTGCTTTTTTTGGTAGACGCTCATTAGACATTTTCATCACTTTTAAGATATAGTCTATCTGCAGTTTTAAGGTCTAAATAAACAGAGGTGAAAGTCTCGTTTCGAACATGAGTAAATAGTTTGGGGGGTTTGAAGGAATATGAAAAATTCTTTTGATATAAAACCTCAGAAGTTTCTCTCAGTCCCCATATTACCATATTACCCATTACTGACTCTGCAACTGCTTCAAAAACTTTATATTTGCTGCTATGTGAAATGAAACGATTTCCAAAACATCCTTTCCACGTTGCGTTTATTACGTTTTTAGACTTTGCTAATTTTTCTTTGAGATGCTTTTGCATATTTTATTTTATTTAAAATTGAAACTAACCATTACTAAGCTAAATATTCTTTATTAAATTCTTTTCTTGCTTAATACTTAATGTGTCATATTAAGCTTATAATTAGGTAATGTAAATTAATAATGTAAAGAACCATTAACATAACATTTGCTAATTTAAAGGCTTTAAAGCCCATTGTAAAAGATTCTTGTAATTAATAAATGAAATGAAATGAAAATGAAAAAATGAATTAAAGCCGTTGGTGAGCAGAACTCCTAAGTTCTTATATTCCGCTACCACTTTCAATTCTACATCATTATAGTACCATCTTTCCTTTCTACTGCGCCTTCCTCCACCTTTCTAACAAACCATTATTTTGGATTTTTCCGAGTTAACGCTTATATTCCAGAGCTTACAGGTAGTCATAAAGGCGATTGATCATTAGTTGCATGGATTCTGGTGTACTGGACAGCAAAACCACATCGTCCGCAAACATTAGGCCTTTGGTACACTGTTGGCAATACTGCCAGCAACATCAAATACAGCGACATCTAGCGCCGAGGAAATTATTTCCAAACCAATCAACCCAACGAAGAAAAAGGGAGAAGGAAAAAGGGAGAAGAAACAGAGGAAAGGACGCCGAGAAGTGAATAACGACTCGGCGATTCAAACATTTTTCATTGCGACGCCATCGAATGCGAACAACAACGAGAAAAAACAAAATTTAAAGTTCATTTTCTTTGATCATTTTTCAATATTAAATTACATATATCTTTTATTTAGTTTGGAATAAAAAGTAGAAAAGAAACGTTCTGTTTAAATTAACATTGTTTGAATTCGAATCGGTTGCGTCGCAACATTTCTTTAAATTTTGTTAAAAGTTTTTTCGTCACAAATTGACGATCCGAAAGTTTTCAATAACCAAAACTGCCAGTACTAAAAAAGGCATCTTTACAATGTCAGTAAGGAAAACACGAAGCAGGCAAAACCAATCCTGCAAGCTTTGCACAGAAATTGATACGGAGGATATGGTCCAATGTGATCAGTGCAACAAGTGGTTCCATTTCCATTGTGTTGAGGTTTCATCCGACATTGAAAACCAGGAATGGAAATGTAAAACCTGCTTGCCTTTGGCAGAAGACCAAAAATCCAAGTCTCCCACTAAATCCAAGTCTCCCACAAAACCCAAGTCTCCCACAAAATCCAAGTCTCCAACAAAATCCAATTCTCACACAAAATCTAAGTCAAAATGTTCATCGACACGCTCCAAATGTAAAGAATTGAAACTCCAACGCTTAGAAGAAGAAAAACTGTTGGCAGACAAACGCGCCAAAGAGTTTCAACTAAGGCAAAATGAACGAGACAAAGAATATCTAGACCGGCGCTTTGAATTGTTAATGCACAGCGATTCAGAATCCGAGGACGACAGTGAACCACCTGAAGAGCAAGAACAGGAACGTGTAGCCGGTTGGCTAGAGCAAGAACCAGACCTGGAAAACAGCACGCAAATTGAAAAGTTGTTAGTTAAGCTACCAAGTTACTATCAAGCAGCAGCTCAACCTAACATGGAATCTAGTCACCAAATCTGCAAATGTTCACAGCAACCAATTCTTCGAGTTCAGCACAGTACCTGGGACCAACCCACACCAACATGTTCAAAGTCAGCTGGCGAAAGAAACGCTACCAGCTCTAGACTCTATACTCGTCAGGAAACACAAGAAGAAAAACCGAAAGAATATTCCTTGCGGAACTGTTATCAACCAAGCCTTCCCACTAAATATCAATTGACTGCACGTCAAGCTTTATCAAATGCGCTACCAACTTTTACAGGCCAATCTGATGAGTGGCCAGTGTTCATCACCAGCTTTGAAGGTACAACATCAGCATGTGGATTCAGCGATGTGGAAAATCTATTGCGACTGCAAAAGTGTCTTAAGGGCAAAGCTTATGAAGCAGTGCGCAGCAGACTAACTCACCCGAAAAATGTTCCACGCATAATAGAAACCCTGAAAGAAACATACGGAAGGCCAGATATAGTCTTGGATTCAATTCTTCAGAAAGTGCAAAACGAACCAGGTCCACGAGCTGACAAACTAGAGTCAATTATCCCTTTCGCACTCTCAGTTGACAACATATGCGCCACAATGGAGGCGTGTGACATGTTTGACCATCTCTACAACCCTACAGTTCTGCGAGGCTTAGTAGAAAAACTACCACCCACAATCAAACTACAATGGGCAACATACATGGAGAACCAAGTGAATGTCAACCTCATAACATTTGGCGATTGGCTTATGAAGTTATCCAGAACGGTCAATCGTGTCACCTTTACAAATCCAAACTCGAACACCAAACGAAAGGAGAAAGATATGTTTACTCATGTCAACCTACACAACACGGAGTCAAAGGCAAATCTATGCTGTATATGCCAACAACACTGCAGTAAAGTCGAGCAATGCAAACGTTTCAAAGATTTCAACATCAATGAGAAGTGGAACGCAGTTAAGCAGCATAATCTCTGCCGTACATGTCTCCGTACGCATACAAATTTTCGCTGCAAAGTAGACTCGAAGTGCGGAGTTAACGGATGTTTGTTTAGGCACCATCCCCTGCTACACAATAACACCAAAACTGGAACATCCGTAGCGCAGTGCCATACGCATAAGGACAGCAAGACATCAGTTCTGTTCCGAATACTTCCTGTAATCATTCACGGAAAAAACTACCAAAGGAAGGTGTATGCGTTTCTCGACGAAGGATCGTCACTTTCGCTTATGGATGACTCACTCGCAGACGAACTTGGACTGGACGGCCAATGTGATCCATTGTGTTTAAAATGGACTGGCCAAACACATCGGATGGAAAATGATTCCAAGATTGTATCTGTAAACATCTCAGGAGTGGAAGGCCAAAGTGTGATCCATCGTGTTGATAATATTCGCACTGTTGCGTCTCTTGGACTTCCTAAACAATCAGTGAATATGGAGAAAATAGTTCGGCAGTATCCACACCTCAAAGGAATCCCGATTGAATCCTATTCGAATGTGACGCCGCAGATACTCATCGGTCTTGATAATGCCAACCTGGGATTGCCTTTAAGTTTCGAAAAAGGACTGGACAACGAACCAATAGCCACACAAACTCGTCTAGGATGGGCTTTATATGGGTCCTATAAAAGTGGTGAGTCAGCAACAAGCAATCAGTTATTTAAAAGTGTCAACCATTGCGATTGCGAACTGTCTAAAGATGATGTTCTACACGACATGGTAAAAGAATACTTCTCATTGGACAGCCTGGGTGTGACTGCAATAAAATCTGAGTCAACTATGTCAGCGGAAGATCAACGAGCTGTCCAGAAGCTTGAAACTGAAACACAAAGAGTAGGCGACCGCTTCCAAGTATCCTTGTTATGGAAGTCCGATGATATACAGCTGCCGAATAGCAGACCAATGGCAATGCGACGGTTTGAGGGTCTTCAAAAGAAACTGAAACGAGATCCAACACTGAGAGAACATCTTAATAATCAAATTGATGATTACTTACGGAAAGGTTATATCCGAAAGCTGACAGCAACAGAACAAGAGCAAATTCATCCGCGCACTTGGTATTTGCCTATATTTCCCGTAGTGAATCCAAATAAACCTGAAAAAATTCGAATGGTTTGGGACGCGGCTGCTCAGGTCAACGGAGTTTCTTTAAACTCCATGTTACTCAAAGGACCTGATCAACTTACGTCACTGGTTGGAGTTTTATATCGCTTCAGGGAAAGACCAATCGCAATATCTGGAGACATTCGTGAAATGTTTCATCAGGTCCTTGTCAAAGAAGAAGACCAGAATGCACAAAGATTCTTTTGGAGTTATGATGATTCTCAATCCGAACCAGACGCATATGTGATGAAAGTAATGACGTTTGGAGCAACTTGTTCACCAAGCTCTGCCCAATACGTAAAGAACATAAACGCATTGGAGTTCAAAGAGGCGTACCCACGAGCAGTGAAAAGCATAACTGAAAATCATTACGTGGACGATATGCTTGATAGTGTTGACACTGAGCTTGAAGCAGTTCAACTTGCCAATGAAGTAAAAATGATTCATCGGCATGGTGGATTTGAAATATGTAAATGGATCTCAAACTCGTATGAAGTAGTTGAACAACTGAGCGAAGATCCAACTATAAACAAAAACTGTTTAATAAATATGTGTGCAAGTGATAAAACATCAAAGGTTCTTGGAATGTGGTGGTGCACCTCAACAGATTCATTCAAGTATGTCATCTCTCAAAACAAATCTAATGACGACATATTTGCACCAAACCACACACCGACTAAGAGGGAATTACTTCGTATTCTGATGTCCATATTCGATCCGCTGGGCTTAATAGCGAACTTCCTCATCTATCTTAAAATTCTTCTGCAAGATTTATGGAGAGCTTCAGTGGAGGGAAAAGTGATTGGATGGGATGATCAAATATCTGAAGAACAGTTTAAACGGTGGCGCCAATGGGTTAAATTGCTTGATGCTCTCGAACAATTAACAATTCCGAGAACTTATCTTCTTGACTTGAAATTCACCGAATCTTCAACAAATGAACTGCATGTGTTTGTCGATGCAAGTGATAAGGCCTTTGCGGCAGTGGCATACATCAGAGTCACCGAAGGAAACAAAGTTGAGTGCAGACTAGTAGCAGCTAAAACCAGAGTCGCTCCTCTAAAACTGACTTCGATCCCTCGTCTTGAACTGGAGGCGGCTAGACTTGGATCTCGTTTGGCAGCAAACGTAATCGAAAGCCACTCGATAAAAATAAATAGAACAGTCTTCTGGTCGGATTCCAAGACGGTGCTCTGTTGGTTGCGTTCAGATCATCGACGTTACCGTCAATTTGTTGCCTTTCGTGTTTCTGAAATTTTAGAAAATACAAAAATTAAAGATTGGCGATACGTACCAACCAAGTTAAATGTAGCAGACGAAGGAACAAAGTGGCAAAGGACTCCAACCTTTGATTCATCCAGTCGATGGTTTACTGGTCCACCGTTTTTGTTGAATGCGGAAGATGAATGGCCAATAGACATAAACATAAGTTTCACAGACGAGGAAATAAAAACACATCTGTTCATAACATCGAAAGAAGTAAAGTTAATAGACGTCAAAAGATTTTCGAAGTGGCGACGCCTACTACGTGCTCAGGTGTTTATTTTTCGTTTTATATTTAATACAAGAGCAAAACAAAGTGGATTGAAAAAACGAAATGAGTTTATATCGAAAGAGGAATATCAAGATGCTGAGGACTACCTATATAGTTTGGCGCAGTCTGATGCCTATGCAGATGAGATCGTCGCACTGAAGGGAGGTCAGGGTCAGGCTTCACAAAATGAGCTAAAAATGAAAAGCAAAATATTCAAGCTCACACCTTATCTTGATAAAAGAAATGTTCTTCGTGTGTTTGGACGGATTGATGCAGCGGTGAATGTGTCATCCGAAGTAAAGCGACCCATCCTGCTTCCTAATGATCATTATATCACTGAGCTGATTATAAAAGACTTCCATGAACGGTTCCACCACTTAAACAATGAGACTGTCGTGAATGAGCTCCGGCAAAGGTACTGGATACCAAGAGTTCGAGCTACTGTGAAGAGTATAATCAAGAGATGTCAGCAGTGCATGATACGGAATGCAATTCCATGGCCGCCAATGATGGGAGAACTTCCAAGTGCGAGACTTTCTGCGTTCTGCCGTCCATTTTCTTATTCGGGCATCGACTTCTTTGGGCCAATGATCGTCGCAATGGGAAGACGAACTGAAAAGCGCTGGGGCGTTCTCATCACGTGCTTAACGACTCGAGCGGTTCACATAGAGGTAGCGAGCAGTCTGTCAACCGATTCCTGCATCTTGGCCATCAAACGCTTCATCGCAAGACGAGGGACGCCGATTGAATTTCGAAGCGATAATGGAACGAACTTCCATGGAGCCAACCGTGAACTTCAAGAAGCAGTAAAATTACAATCTTCGCTTGCCAGTGAGTTCTCTAGCTCGATAACCAAATGGATCTTCAACCCACCCTCGTCACCTCACATGGGGGGCAGTTGGGAAAGAATGATACAAACAACGAAGAAGGTGCTAAAGCAAATAATGCCGACGCGAAATCCCACTGACGAGCTGCTGCATAGTATGATGTTGGAAGTAGAGAGAGTCATCAACTGTCATCCACTAACCTACGTCCCATTGGAAAGTGGCAGCGAGGAAGCCTTGACACCGAATCACTTCCTGCTTGGTACGTCGGACGGAAACAAAATTGACAGCATTCACACAGAAGACGGTGTTCTACTAAGAAAAAACTGGATGAAGTCCCAACAATATGCAAACAAATTTTGGAAGCGATGGGTTATGGAGTACCTTCCCACTCTGACTCGAAGGTCAAAGTGGTGCAAGCTTGCTAAACCAATTCAAGTTGGGGACATTGTGATTGTCGTAGACGATTCCGATCCCAGAAATCTTTGGCCAAAAGGGAGGGTTTTGGAAACAGTCATCAGCAAAGATGGACAAGTTCGTCAAGTCACCGTGCAGACAAGCACCGGAACCTATACTCGTCCAGCAGTTAAAATCGCAGTTCTTGATGTTGGAATACCAAGTAAGTCAATCACCGAGATCGACGTACCGGGGGGGAGTGTTGGCAATACTGCCAGCAACATCAAATACAGCGACATCTAGCGCCGAGGAAATTATTTCCAAACCAATCAACCCAACGAAGAAAAAGGGAGAAGGAAAAAGGGAGAAGAAACAGAGGAAAGGACGCCGAGAAGTGAATAACGACTCGGCGATTCAAACATTTTTCATTGCGACGCCATCGAATGCGAACAACAACGAGAAAAAACAAAATTTAAAGTTCATTTTCTTTGATCATTTTTCAATATTAAATTACATATATCTTTTATTTAGTTTGGAATAAAAAGTAGAAAAGAAACGTTCTGTTTAAATTAACATTGTTTGAATTCGAATCGGTTGCGTCGCAACAGTACACGTTTCACTCCACTCCACACCTCCAGAGTAAATCGTCAATAAAAGGCGAAAAAAGTACTGGGCTCAAGGCACATCCCTGTCTTACCCCCGATTTTGTCTCAAACCATGCAGATAATTCCTTTTCGTTCCAAACTTCTGCTCGAGTACTTGCATATAAGCTATGTAAGACCCTTCCGAACTTATATGCCCTTTTCGTAGAGTTTGTAAAACAACGCATTTCGATCTATTAAATCAAATGCTACTCTAAAATCCACAAAAAATGTATACAGTTTCTTGCCCTGCCTTTGAAATCCCTCCGCTATGGTTTTGAGCACAAGCACTTGGTCTATCGTCGAGTATCCTCTCCTAAGGCCAGCCTGATATTCACTAAGAAGACTTTCTTCTTCCACCCACGTGCTCGTGCATAGTCGTTTTTCAGCACTCCAGTAAAGATTTTATAACTGGCATTCAGAAATGATATACCCCTAAAATGTTCCGGGTTAGCAAAGCTTCCTTTTTTGTATGGGGTAGATAAGGCCTTCTAAAAAACTCTGCGGCACAGTTCCAGACTCAAATACTTCATTAAACAAAAGCTAGAGCTTATGCACAAGCAACTCGGTTATTTATCTACATTACTATATAAAGTAGTGTTTTTGTTTGCACGCGCCAAAAATTCCTAAGAAAGAGGTAAACGTTAAACTTACCTGTTTAATTGTCCCGAAAATTGATCCATACGGTAGCCTATAACCACGGTTTGGTTATAGGCTATACTGAAAACCTAAAAAATAACAATTATTTAAGATATCTTACAATTTATAAAATTTTTCGTACTTACCAACCTTTGTTTACATTCCAAATGACGTTTAGAATAATAATAATTATCTGAATTGCAGCCTATACTCTGTTTCCATGGTGGGTTGAACCAAGGTTGACTTTGCCAACTCCATGGAAACAGGAATAATTAGTGAAAAGAAAAATGGGTGCGTTCAAGAAAGTATCTAAGGCGATATATATCTCTTTCGTGACATTTTTTGTTGTTGACTCATTTTGTTTTGCTTTCTGGGTTGTAGTTTGTTGGGTTTTTGTTGGAAATAAAGTACATAGCAGTTTGAAAAAAAAAATTGTTCAAAGAAAATTATGTGGAATGCTATTTTCTTTTGGTTTGTTTTGGTTCCGTTTTTTCAGCTGTTTATGATTTGACAGATATCTACTTTTAGTCGTTTGAAAACTCACCTGTGGTCTCAGCCAGCAGCATCACATCTACCGAAAGTCCAACGTAGACCAAAAATTCCATGTCCTTCAAATGACATGTCGGTGAAATTCATTTTTTGAGTGGTGTTGAAACTCGGTCATGGATTTGACACTTCACAAGAGGTTTTGTTATGTAGAGGCGATCGAAGATGAAATAATCGCAATGTAAGAGTTGTGGTGAGTGCACATATAGAGGGGTGAGTAATAATTTTTCAATCAGCGCCGAAAGTAAGCGCAATGATAGGTTTCCTTTTGCCATTTGCTAGGGGCCAGTTTTTCAGTGAAGAGTTATCCTATGGTAAGGAGTTAGTTCTGACATAACTCATGATCGTATGGGTTAACTCGAAAATTCTCACCACAGGACAACTCTGCACTGAAAAACTGGCTCTAAATGACAGATGAGCTAATTTGACATAATTCAGAAAAATGACAATGGAAAATTGCTGAGACTCATGGTGAGTTAAAATTTTTCATTCTGTCTTTCATATTTTTCTATCCTATGGTGAGGAGTCAACTCTGACATAACTCATGATCGTATGGGTTAACTCTGCACTGAAAAACTGGCTCTAAACGACAAATGAGCTAATTTGATGTAGTTCAGAAAAATGACAATGGCAAATTGCTGAGACTCATGGTGAGTTAAAATTTTTCACTCTGCCTTTCATATTTTTCTATCCTATTGTGAGGAGTCAACTCTGACATAACTCATGATCGTATGGGTTAACTCGAAAATTCTCACCACTGGACAATTCTGCACTGAAAAACTGGCTCTAAATGACAAATGAGCTAATTTGACGTAATTCAGAAAAATGTCAATGGCAAATTGCTGAGACTCATGGTGAGTTAAAATTTTTCACTCTGCCTTTCATATTTTTCTATCCTATGGTGAGAAGTTAACTTTGACATAACTCATGATTGTATGGGTAAATTCGAAAATTCTCACCACAGGACAACTCTGCACTGAAAAACTGGCTCTAAATGACAAATGAGCTAATTTGACATAATTCAGAAAAATGACAAAGGCAAATTGCTGAGACTCATGGTGAGCAAACACTGAATGGTGAGTTAAAATTTTTCATTTTGTCTTTCATATTTTTCTATCCTATGGTGAGAAGTTAACTCTGACATAACTCATGATCGTATGGGTTAACTCGAAAATTCTCACCACAGGAGAACTCTGCACTGAAAAACTGGCTCTAAATGACAAATAAGCTAATTTGACGTAATTCAGAAAAATGTCAATGGCAAATTGCTGAGACTCATGGTGAGTTAAAATTTTTCATTCTGCCTTTCATATTTTTCTATCCTATGGTGAGGAGTCAACTCTGACATAACTCATGATCGTATGGGTTAACTCGAAAATTCTCACCACAGGACAATTCTGCACTGAAAAACTGGCTCTAAATGACAAATGAGCTAATTTGACGTAATTCAGAAAAATGTCAATGGCAAATTGCTGAGACTCATGGTGAGTTAAAATTTTTCACTCTGCCTTTCATATTTTTCTATCCTATTGTGAGGAGTCAACTCTGACATAACCCATGATCGTATGGGTTAACTCGAAAATTCTCACCACAGGACAACTCCTTTCATATTTTTCTATCCTATGGTGAGGAGTCAACTCTGACATAACTCATGATCATATGGGTTAACTCGAAAATTCTCACCACAGGACAACTCTGCACTGAAAAACTGGCTATAAATGACAAATGAGCTAATTTGACGTAATTCAGAAAAATGTCAATGGCACTCATGGTGAGTTAGAATTTTTCATTCTGCCTTTCATATTTTTCTATCCTATGGTGAGGAGTCAACTCTGACATAACTCATGATCGTATGGGTTAACTCGAAAATTTTCACCACAGGACAACTCTGCACTGAAAAACTGGCTCTAAAAGACAGATGAGCTAATTTGACGTAATTCAGAAAAATGTCAATGGCAAATTGCTGAGACTCATGGTGAGCAAGCATTGAATGGTGAGTTAAAATTTTTGATACTGTCTTTCATATTTTTCTATCCTATGGTGAGGAGTAAACTCTGACAACTCTGACATAACTCATGATCGTATGGGTAAATTCGAAAATTCTCACCACAGCACAACTCTGCACTGAAAAACTGGCTCTAAATGACAGATGAGCTAATTTGACATAATTCAGAAAAATGACAATGGCAAATTGCTGAGACTCATGGTGAGCAAACACTGAATGGTGAAATAAAATTTTTCATTCCGTCTTTCATATTTTTTTATCCTATGGTGAGGAGTAAACTCTGACAACTCTGACATAACTCATGATCGTATGGGTTAACTCGAAAATTCTCACCACAGGACAACTCTGCACTGAAAAACTGGCTCTAAATGACAAATGAGCTAATTTGACGTAATTCAGAAAAATGTCAATGGCAAATTGCTGAGACTCATGGTGAGCAAGCATTGAATGGTGAGTTAAAATTTTTGATTCTGTCTTTCATATTTTTCTATCCTATGGTGAGGAGTAAACTCTGACAACTCTGACATAACTCATGATCGTATGGGTTAATTCGAAAATTCTCACCACAGGACAACTCTATACTGAAAAACTGACTCTAAATGACAGATGAGCTAATTTGACGTAATTCAGAAAAATGTCAATGGCAAATTGCTGAGACTCATGGTGAGCAAGCATTGAATGGTGAGTTAAAATTTTTGATTCTGTCTTTCATATTTTTCTATCCTATGGTGAGGAGTAAACTCTGACAACTCTGACATAACTCATGATCGTATGGGTTAATTCGAAAATTCTCACCACAGGACAACTCTGCACTGAAAAACTGGCTCTAAATGACAGATGAGCTAATTTGACATAATTCAGAAAAATGACAATGGCAAATTGCTGAGAATCATGGTGAGCAAACAATGAATGGTGAGTTAAAATTTTTCATTCTGTCTTTCATATTTTTTTATCCTATGGTGAGAAGTTTACTCTGACATTACTCATGATTGTATGGGTTAACTCGAAAATGTCAATGGCAAATTGCTGAGACTCATGGTGAGCGAGCATTGAATGGTGAGTTAAAATTTTTCATTCTGTCTTTCATATTTTTCTATCCTATGGTGAGGAGTAAACTCTGACATAACTCATGATCGTATGGGTTTAAATTCTCACCACTGGACAACTCTGCACTGAAAAACTGGCTCTAAATGACAAATGAGCTAATTTGACGTAATTCAGAAAAATGTCAATGGCAAATTGCTGAGACTCATGGTGAGCAAGCATTGAATGGTGAGTTAAAATTTTTGATTCTGTCTTTCATATTTTTCTATCCTATGGTGAGGAGTAAACTCTGACAACTCTGACATAACTCATGATCGTATGGGTTAATTCGAAAATTCTCACCACAGGACAACTCTGCACTGAAAAACTGGCTCTAAATGACAGATGAGCTAATTTGACGTAATTCTGAAAAATGTCAATGGCAAATTGCTGAGACTCATGGTGAGCAAGCATTGAATGGTGAGTTAAAAGTTTTGATTCTGTCTTTCATATTTTTCTATCCTATGGTGAGGAGTAAACTCTGACAACTCTGACATAACTCATGATCGTATGGGTTAATTCGAAAATTCTCACCACAGGACAACTCTGCACTGAAAAACTGGCTCTAAATGACAGATGAGCTAATTTGACATAATTCAGAAAAATGACAATGGCAAATTGCTGAGACTCATGGTGAGCAAACACTGAATGGTGAGTTAAAATTTTTCATTCTGTCTTTCATATTTTTTTATCCTATGGTGAGAAGTTTACTCTGACATTACTCATGATTGTATGGGTTAACTCGAAAATTCTCACCACAGGACAACTCTGCACTGAAAAACTGGCTCTAAATGACAGATGAGCTAATTTGACATAGTTCAGAAAAATTACAATGGCAAATTGCTGAGACTCATGGTGAGTTAGAATTTTTCATTCTGCCTTTCATATTTTTCTATCCCATGGTGAGAAGTTAACTCTGACATAACTCATGATTGTATGGGTTAATTCGAAAATTCTCACCACAAAACAACTCTGCACTGAAAAACTGGCTCTAAATGACAGATGAGCTAATTTGACATAATTCAGAAAAATGACAATGGCATATTGCTGAGACACATGGTGAGTTAAAATTTTTCAGTGTGTCTTTCATATTTTTCTATCCTATGGTGAGGAGTCAACTCTGACATAACTCATGACCGTAAGGGTTAACTTGAAAATTCTCACCACAGGACAACTCTGCCCTGAAAAACTGGCTCTAAATGACAAATGAGCTAATTTGACGTAATTCAGAAAAATGTCAATGGCAAATTGCTGAGACTCATGGTGAGTTAAAATTTTTCGTTCTGCCTTTCATATTTTTCTATCCTATGGTGAGGAGTCAACTCTGACATAACTCATGATCGTATGGGTTAACTCGAAAATTCTCACCACAGGACAACTCCTTTCATATTTTTCTATCCTATGGTGAGGAGTCAACTCTGACATAACTCATGATCGTATGGGTTAACTCGAAAATTTTCACCACAGGACAACTCTGCACTGAAAAACTGGCTCTAAATGACAAACGAGCTTATTTTGACGTAATTCAGAAAAATGTCAATGGCAAATTGCTGAGACTCATGGTGAGCTAAAATTTTTCATTCTGCCTTTCATATTTTTCTATCCTATGGTGAGGAGTAAACTCTGACATAACCCATGATCGTATGGGTTAACTCGAAAATTTTCACCACAGGACAACTCTGCACTGAAAAACTGGCTCTAAATGACAAACGAGCTTATTTTGACGTAATTCAGAAAAATGTCAATGGCAAATTGCTGAGACTCATGGTGAGCGAGCATTGAATGGTGAGTTAAAATTTTTCATTATGTCTTTCATATTTTTCTATCCTATGGTGAGGAGTAAACTCTGACATAACCCATGATCGTATGGGTTAACTCGAAAATTCTCACCACAGGACAACTCCTTTCATATTTTTCTATCCTATGGTGAGGAGTAAACTCTGACATAACTCATGATCGTATGGGTTAACTCGAAAATTTTCACCACAGGACAACTCTGCACTGAAAAACTGGCTCTAAATGACAAATGAGCTTATTTGACGTAATTCAGAAAAATGTCAATGGCAAATTGCTGAGACTCATGGTGAGCAAGCATTGAATGGTGAGTTAAAATTTTTGATTCTGTCTTTCATATTTTTCTATCCTATGGTGAGGAGTAAACTCTGACAACTCTGACATAACTCATGATCGTATGGGTTAACTCGAAAATTCTCACCACAGGACAACTCTGCACTGAAAAACTGGCTCTAAATGACAAATGAGCTAATTTGACGTAATTCAGAAAAATTTCATTGGCAAATTGCTGAGACTCATGGTGAGTTAAAATTTTTCATTGTGTCTTTCATATTTTTCTATCCTATGGTGAGGAGTCAACTCTGACATAACTCATGATCGTATGGGTTAACTCGAAAATTCTCACCACAGGACAACTCTGCACTGAAAAACTGGCTCTAAATGACAAATGAGCTAATTTGACGTAATTCAGAAAAATTTCATTGGCAAATTGCTGAGACTCATGGTGAGTTAAAATTTTTCATTGTGTCTTTCATATTTTTCTATCCTATGGTGAGGAGTCAACTCTGACATAACTCATGATCGTATGGGTTAACTCGAAAATTCTCACCACAGGACAACTCTGCACTGAAAAACTGGCTCTAAATGACAGATGAGCTTATTTGACGTAGTTCAGAAAAATGTCAATGGCAAATTGCTGAGACACATGGTGAGTTAAAATTTTTCAGTGTGTCTTTCATATTTTTCTATCTTATGGTGAGGAGTCAACTTTGACATAACTCATGATCGTATGGGATAACTCAAAAATTCTCACCACAGGACAACTCTGCACTGAAAAACTGGCTTTAAATGACAAATGAGCTTATTTGACGTAGTTCAGAAAAATGTCAATGGCAAATTGCTGAGACTCATGGTGAGTTAAAATTTTTCATTTTGTCTTTCATATTTTTCTATCCTATGGTGAGGGGTTAAATCTGACATAACTCATGATCGTATGGGTTAACTTGAAAATTCTCACCACAGGACAACTCTGCACTGAAAAACTGGCTCTAAATGACAAATGAGCTTATTTGACGTAATTCAGAAAAATGTCAATGGCAAATTGCTGAGACTCATGGTGAGTTAAAATTTTTCATTCTGTCTTTCATATTTTTCTATCCTATGGTGAGGAGTTAAATCTGACATAACTCATGATCGTATGGGTTAACTTGAAAATTCTCACCACAGGACAACTCTGCACTGAAAAACTGGCTCTAAATGACAAATGAGCTTATTTGACGTAATTCAGAAAAATGTCAATGGCAAATTGCTGAGACTCATGGTGAGCTAAAATTTTTCATTCTGTCTTTCATATTTTTCTATCCTATGGTTAGGAGTTAAATCTGACATAACTCATGATCGTATGGGTTAACTTGAAAATTCTCACCACAGGACAACTCTGCACTGAAAAACTGGCTCTAAATGACAGATGAGCTAATTTGACATAATTCAGAAAAATGACAATGGCATATTGCTGAGACACATGGTGAGTTAAAATTTTTCAGTGTGTCTTTCATATTTTTCTATCCTTTGGTGAGGAGTCAACTCTGACATAACTCATGACCGTAAGGGTTAACTTGAAAATTCTCACCACAGGACAACTCTGCACTGAAAAACTGGCTCTAAATGACAAATGAGCTAATTTGACGTAATTCAGAAAAATGTCAATGGCAAATTGCTGAGACTCATGGTGAGTTAAAATTTTTCGTTCTGCCTTTCATATTTTTCTATCCTATGGTGAGGAGTCAACTCTGACATAACTCATGATCGTATGGGTTAACTCGAAAATTCTCACCACAGGACAACTCCTTTCATATTTTTCTATCCTATGGTGAGGAGTCAACTCTGACATAACTCATGATCGTATGGGTTAACTCGAAAATTTTCACCACAGGACAACTCTGCACTGAAAAACTGGCTCTAAATGACAAACGAGCTTATTTTAACGTAATTCAGAAAAATGTCAATGGCAAATTGCTGAGACTCATGGTGAGCGAGCATTGAATGGTGAGTTAAAATTTTTCATTATGTCTTTCATATTTTTCTATCCTATGGTGAGGAGTAAACTCTGACATAACTCATGATCGTATGGGTTAACTCTAAAATTCTCACCACTGGACAACTCTGCACTGAAAAACTGGCTCTAAATGACAAATGAGCTAATTTGACGTAATTCAGAAAAATGTCAATGGCAAATTGCTGAGACTCATGGTGAGCTAAAATTTTTCATTCTGCCTTTCATATTTTTCTATCCTATGGTGAGGAGTAAACTCTGACATAACCCATGATCGTATGGGTTAACTCGAAAATTTTCACCACAGGACAACTCTGCACTGAAAAACTGGCTCTAAATGACAAACGAGCTTATTTTGACGTAATTCAGAAAAATGTCAATGGCAAATTGCTGAGACTCATGGTGAGCGAGCATTGAATGGTGAGTTAAAATTTTTCATTATGTCTTTCATATTTTTCTATCCTATGGTGAGGAGTAAACTCTGACATAACTCATGATCGTATGGGTTAACTCGAAAATTTTCACCACAGGACAACTCTGCACTGAAAAACTGGCTCTAAATGACAAATGAGCTTATTTGACGTAATTCAGAAAAATGTCAATGGCAAATTGCTGAGACTCATGGTGAGCAAGCATTGAATGGTGAGTTAAAATTTTTGATTCTGTCTTTCATATTTTTCTATCCTATGGTGAGGAGTAAACTCTGACAACTCTGACATAACTCATGATCGTATGGGTTAACTCGAAAATTCCCACCACAGGACAACTCTGCACTGAAAAACTGGCTTTAAATGACAAATGAGCTTATTTGACGTAGTTCAGAAAAATGTCAATGGCAAATTGCTGAGACACATGGTGAGTTAAAATTTTTCAGTGTGTCTTTCATATTTTTCTATCTTATGGTGAGGAGTCAACTCTGACATAACTCATGATCGTATGGGTTAACTCGAAAATTCTCACCACAGGACAACTCTGCACTGAAAAACTGGCTCTAAATGACAAATGAGCTAATTTGACGTAATTCAGAAAAATTTCAATGGCAAATTGCTGAGACTCATGGTGAGTTAAAATTTTTCATTCTGTCTTTCATATTTTTCTATCCTATGGTGAGGAGTCAACTCTGACATAACTCATGATCGTATGGGTTAACTCGAAAATTCTCACCACAGGACAACTCTGCACTGAAAAACTGGCTCTAAATGACAGATGAGCTTATTTGACGTAGTTCAGAAAAATGTCAATGGCAAATTGCTGAGACACATGGTGAGTTAAAATTTTTCATTCTGTCTTTCATATTTTTCTATCTTATGGTGAGGAGTCAACTTTGACATAACTCATGATCGTATGGGATAACTCAAAAATTCTCACCACAGGACAACTCTGCACTGAAAAACTGGCTTTAAATGACAAATGAGCTTATTTGACATAATTCAGAAAAATGTCAATGGCAAATTGCTGAGACTCATGGTGAGTTAAAATTTTTCATTTTGTCTTTCATATTTTTCTATCCTATGGTGAGGGGTTAAATCTGACATAACTCATGATCGTATGGGTTAACTTGAAAATTCTCACCACAGGACAACTCTGCACTGAAAAACTGGCTCTAAATGACAAATGAGCTTATTTGACGTAATTCAGAAAAATGTCAATGGCAAATTGCTGAGACTCATGGTGAGTTAAAATTTTTCATTCTGTCTTTCATATTTTTCTATCCTATGGTTAGGAGTTAAATCTGACATAACTCATGATCGTATGGGTTAACTTGAAAATTCTCACCACAGGACAACTCTGCACTGAAAAACTGGCTCTAAATGACAAATGAGCTTATTTGACGTAATTCAGAAAAATGTCAATGGCAAATTGCTGAGACTCATGGTGAGCTAAAATTTTTCATTCTGTCTTTCATATTTTTCTATCCTATGGTGAGGAGTTAAATCTGACATAACTCATGATCGTATAGGTTAACTTGAAAATTCTCACCACAGGACAACTCTGCACTGAAAAACTGGCTCTAAATGACAAATGAGCTTATTTGACGTAATTCAGAAAAATGTCAATGGCAAATTGCTGAGACTCATGGTGAGTTAAAATTTTTCATTCTGTCTTTCATATTTTTCTATCCTATAGTGAGGAGTTAACTCTGACATAACTCATGATCGTATGGGTTAACTCGAAAATTCTCACCACAGGACAACTCTGCACTGAAAAACTGGCTCTTAATGACAAATGAGCTAATTTGACGTAAGTCAGAAAAATGTCAATGGCAAATTGCTGAAACTCATGGTGAGTTAAAATTTTTCATTCTGTCTTTCATATTTTTCTATCCTATGGTGAGGAGCAGAGATAAGAAATTAATTAGATGGCAAACTTCACACACACATTGAAACTGCCTACAAGCTGATTTCACCTCTACTACTTTGAGTACAGCTTCCACTTCACCTTTACAGCAAATCTCACTACTACCACTTTGAGTACAGCTTCCACGTATTCACAGACAGAGGATGTGATTACAAAAACAACAATGTAAACAAATGGTTGTTGCGGGGCAAGAGAAGTAAAGGTTTGCCATCTAATTAATTTCTTATCTCTGGTGAGGAGTTAACTCTGACATGACTCATGATCGTCTGGGCTAACTCGAAAACTATCACCACAGGACAACTCTGCACTGAAAAACTGGCTCTAAATGACAAATGAGCTAATTTGCTAAGCTGAGGTGCTCTTATTTGTTGCTTATTGTTTCTTCCATTGGGTTTCCTTCAGACGCTTCCTGGAAATCTTTAAATTCATTTTGATGTTATTGCAATAAAACAATTGTACAGAAAACAGAAGTTAATAAGAGGTAAAGATAAAAAAAAAATAAAAATTGGATTTTTCGTCTTTGGATACTTCCTGTGAAGTGATAAGAAGCCTTCGCAAAAAGAAACCCGGGCAACGCCGGGTATTTTCGGCTAGTATATTTATAAAATTCTGTAGTAATGGTATCTGTACCATTGAACAAATATTTCTTTGCATAGTCCTTTCTAGCAACATCTTTCAATGCTAGTCTAGTCAAGTATGCCAATGTTTCTTAAACAAGACTCACAAGCTCCGAAATTGGCATATTTCCCACATACGAGTTTGATTTATTTATTTATTTATTATATTTTGATGGGGAAAATGATCTGTCAAAGTCTTATACGAAACTTTCTTGAGGCACTTCCACGCACTCAGCGGTAAAGCGACAAAACGACAAAATAAGAACAAAATTGAAAGCTGAGCGTCAGCGTTCTGCTGGTGAGTGGTCGTGCTTTTAGGCTAGCCCAAAGCAACGAACTTGCTCGTGCGCGCTAAATTTTTCTCGTTGAATAGCGAGTGAGCCTGTTGTTCGCTATAAAGCTATCAGGAGTGCAACAACTCACGCTTTATTATCGCACATGTCTAAATTTCAATTATCCAATTGTAGATGGATAAGCCTCCTTAACGTTGCCTATAAGATCTTGTCTGCAGTAATATGTGAACGTCTGAAACCCCACGTCAACAACTTGATAGGTCCTTATCAATGTGGTTTTAGACCAGAGAAGTCCACAATAGACCAAATTTTCACATTACGGCAGATATTGGAAAAAACCCGAGATTATAATTTCGAAATACACCATCTTTGTATCGATTTCAAGGCCGCGTATGACAGTATTTACAGAGGCGAGCTGTACAGAGCCATGTCTAGTTTCGGCATCCCTGCAAAACTCGTTCGACTATGCAAAATGAATGGAGAATTCACGATGCTCCGTCATGGTCGGTAGAGAACTCACCGAGACCTTTAAGCAAGGCGACAAACTGTCACGCGATTTTTTCAACATCATACTTGAAAAGATTTTACAAAATTCAAATGTCAACACCAGAGGAACAATCTTTCAAAAGTCTGTACAATTACTCGCCTACGCAGACGATATTGACGTAATGGGAAGAAAAAAGCGTGATGTCATAGGTGCTTTTGCGAGTATTGAAACAGAACCGGCAAAAATGGGTTTGATGGTTAATGAGGGCAAAACGAAGAAGATACAATAACGAGCTGTACCGCGACATGGGCATAGCCAGAAGTGTACGCATCGCGAGGCTACGATGGTTGGGTCATGTAGAGGATGGACCCAAACGCTCCGGCTCCACGGGTTTTCGAAAGCACATTGGAGGGAAATCGCAAAGGGTGAAACCTCGTCTTAGGTGACGCAAGCAAGTGGATGAAGACCTCAACCGACTTGGAGTGCGAAACTGGAGAGAGCTCGCCCGAAATCGAAGTCGTTTAGAAGGATGTTGGTTGAGACCCAGGTTCACCCCGAACTGTAATGTAATGCCCACCTAAGTAGGTGGTGGTCAAATTTGTTGATATAGCAGAGGTGAATGTTGAATGTGTGGGTATTAGGCAAACGATCATGGTTGGCGAGCGTGTTCATCGTATAGCGCTAACTTTGTAAGAACTACTGGTTGATGGATTGTGGTTTTTTGCTTTGATGATCTTGGACGAAGAACGTTAAAGTCGAGTGAGTTTAGGAGGTTACCTTATTAAAAAGGAATTTTGGAAGCCTTTTTTAGACTCGACTTCACAAAAAAAAAGTTATAAGAAAGTGGGGTTTTGACATTCATATTTTGAGAAAGATATAGAATTTTTTCAAGTGCTTTTGTTCGTAAATGGCGAATTACGAAGGCTGGATGGCATTCGCCCATAACGGCAACCATGAGGGGTGGCAAAATTGACTTAATCCCACCTTCCAACCTAGCCGTTAGCTAGTCACTACTTCAGGTTGGGATCCAAAAAATGTACCAATACCTGAGTAGTATCTACACATACTTTCATTTCGATACTAAGTATATTTGGACTCGATACTTGTGTTCCGAAATTTTTGAGGTATGTACTTTTATAAGTATGTACTAAATATTATTTGGCAGTTTCAATTTGTATTTTCTATTAATTTATTTTGAAGGTTGCATGTCATAATATGCCAAATACGCGGTGCTACCAAATTGCGATATCGTGTTTTTTTTTCTCTTTTTGATCAAGCCTTTATAAGCTTGAGAAAAAAACGTACCTATTATTAAGTTGGATTTAAGAGTTTTTTTTTATAAAAGTTTTAAGTTTTCTTTGCATCCATTGAGTTTTTTTTTTGCAATCTTTTTTTAAAGTTCCACTTTATTTTTAATTTAAATCTGATATGTTTTATAAAATCTGTAGTTGCTAAGAATCATTTTGTTCTAATCTCTATATGATAAAAGTTCTCCTACAATGTAATCCAATATCACTGAAGATGAAATAAATTTGAATTTGAATTGAATAGCTTGCTATTAGAAAATAAAGTTAAAACTACACTATTAAGCTTGTTTGTCGATGCTCTGATTTTGGCCTGTAATCACCACAACGTGTTTTTGAAGAACCCGAATTCGTCCTGAATGTTAAACAGCGTGTTTTTGTCCATTGCGTTGTGGAAAACCCACAGGTTTGACCGGATTTCATCGTTCTTTGGAATCAGAGATTCCACGAACAACATTTTACCGACACTCGCATAAATCCTTAGGTCTCAAGGCTTTAAAGGTTCAGTCAACACTACCAACAACAAGATATGATGTCTTCGCTGACGGGGCCTTTCATCATGAGAAGTACCGGGAGTTTCACTGTCGAAAATGAGCATATTTTCACCTCGAACGCTATATTCTTCTTCTTCTTCCATTTTCTGACATTTTATGTATCATGACTTCAAAGGGATCAGCTCTCTCGCTTAACTGCTTCGAACTATTGATCCGCTCGTAGGGGACACCGCGTTTTCTACCGCGAAGTTTTTAACCTTGATATTGCAATTTTTCGCGGGTATCGTCTTTCGTGAGGATTTGCCAGGTTCTATAGATGAAAAGCGTTTTCTCACTTTCCCGTTGGGAATCGGTGTTTGCATTGCTGGTTTCCTTTCGAATTCTTAAAGAATCAAGGCTGGTTGGTTCGTACTTATATGAATAGTAATGATTACTTTTCGACATCAACCTCTCAATTGTGGTATTAAAAGGTCTTATGTTTATGACTACCAAACCAGCTGAATGAAAACCTTGAAACTTATGATTTTTGTTTACGTCACAGCCTTCAAAAACGATGACTTCGAAATTATGTAACAGATGGGGTTCATAGGGGTATGGGCAAATAGTTTTTTTTCTTCTGCAACGATGTCATAAAAAGATGTTGGTTTAAAAATTGAATTTTATTAGTTTTTTTTTTATCAGTAATTTTATGCCATCGATAGTATCGACATACTCATCGATTTGATGTGGGAAATTCATTTTCATCCACTTAAAAGTGTGCCTGTTTATTGAAAAAATACTGTGCCACCCTATATCGTATACTATATCAGCATAACCGCCATTACTTCCAACACAACTCTTAGTACCTACTCTGTTAAATCTGTAGAAGGAAGAAGTTGGATAGAAGTCGTGGGGCGCAAGGTTAATTTAATAGTACCTTCTTGTCGTGTAACACGATGTGGTCGGAGGGTTAAGTCAATTTTTTTGCTATTCGATTCGACTAAATTTGCTGTATTCCTGGTCGGTGTTGTTGTTGTTGTTGTAGGATATAGCTATAGCACGGTTATATGTATATGTATATTCAACCCTCTGCTCCCCCTTTAGTAGTATCTACGTTCTGGTTCTTACCTCCTTTTTCTTCATCGACTTTACTTTAATAAAATTATAAAATGGAACTTTAAAGCTACCACAGTGAGAGCAGCTCTGCTTTTATTGTTTGCCCCCCACCTTAAGATGGGTGAGAATATTTCCTTTTTTTTTTTGTTTTTTTGAAGCAGCCAACGACGAGAGCTACGAACGACGACGACGACGATGACGACGGTAAACGGGGATGTTTGGGAAATTTTAATTTTAATGTATGTATATACAGAGGTACTGTGCTGGTGGGTAAATACTTATACATACGCACATACATTTACATTTACATTTTGTTTCAGTTTCAAGAACAGTTAACATTTTATAATGCTCAAAAGGCCTATACAGAGGTTTATTAAGTAGAGATATATGAACCAATGTAGAGAGGTACGAGCTAGCTACATGTGCATCTAAGAGCCAGTTTATCATAAGGAGTTATTCAACGAGAAATGTAGAAGATGTAATTATTTTTTTTTGTTTTTTTTTATTCCCTTTCCCTTCAGTTGAATGAACAGTGAATGTGATGGAGAAGGAAGGCTGGCTCAACATGGGAAGAGAGATTATTCTGAATGTTAAGTATTAAATTAAATAGAACTGATTTTGAAGACAGAGTTCTTTTTGGTGTTTAACGGAGTGAGACTGACTGGAATGGTATGAGTATATCTTTCTATAGGTAGGTAGAGGTACATAGGTATTAATTTACTTCCTATTCAAAACATTGATCAACGGAAACAGATTCAAGGCTACTTGCGTTTTGGTGTTGTGTATAATCCCTTTAGTGTAGGCATCACAATTGATTTAAATTTTACATTTTTTTGTTGAGTTCACAAAAAGGATACATCTTCATACTTTTGCTTAGTGGTACCCGTTACACGTGCCGTAATTGTTGCCCCAATCGAAATGCTCGCCGAACTTTGTCCCGGATCGCAACCCGCTAGCTGTGGACGAAAAATTTCGACCTGTTTCTGCTTTTTTTTTTGTTACAAAACTACGTTGAGCGGAACTGAATAGTTCCCATCGCTTAATGGTTAGCATGCATGGCTTTTACACGCGGGAGGTTCGTGGTTCGAGCTTCAAAAACATTAAAAAGTGTTTTTAATGGATTTTGAAATGGAAGGTTGTCTAATTGTAAGCACACAGTCATGAAAAAAAGGGAAGAGCACCGACTCCTTAGAAGAAAGAAGAGGGAGCATGAAAAGCAAGCGGTCGAGTCTATTGAGGGATGTTACGGCAGAGGTAATACGCGAAAGTTCTATCAAAGGGTGAAACAATCCACCCAAGGATACTCGCCCAGAACAGAAGCCTGTCGTGATGAAAATGTGAACATCGTAGAAGACACGCAGACGGTGCTGAGAATCTGGAAAGACCACTTTTCCAAACTGCTAAACGGCGGAGACAGCCAACAATCCGTTGCTTTGCAGGACAACACATTCAGCTTGTACGATGATGCCCAAAATATCCTTCCACCCGAACAAGAAACAGTAAAAACAGCGATAGCTAAACCTAGGTCGCACAAGGCTACTGGCTCAGATGGTCTGCCAGACGAACTTTTTAAGGCACGCTTGGAGATGACTTGGTCAGGAGCATACACCAACTCATCTCTAGAATTTGGTCGGAGGAACGTATGCCCAATGATTAGAAGCTCGGCATAGTGTGCCCTATCCACAAGAAAGGAGATGCTCTGAACTGCGCCAACTACAGAGGTCTTCTCAACATCGCTAACAAAATTCTGTCGACTATTTTGTGCATCCGCCTTGAACCTTTTGCCAACGACCTCATCATATCAGTGTGGTTTTAGGCGAGGAAAATCAACAGACGGTCAGATTTTCACACTTCGGCAGATACTGGAAAAACCCCAAGAATTCCAAGTCGATACACACCATCTTCTCGTCGACTTTAAAACCGCCTATGATAGCGTTGATAGACGAGCTATATAGTGCCATCTCGACATTCCTGCCAAACTTGTCCGCTTGGGCACGATGACAATGGAAGATTCTCGCTACTCCGTTAAAGTTGGTAAGAACATCACCGATGACTTTGATGTCGAGAAAGTTTTGAGACTGGGTGATGCGCTATCATGCAACATTTTGAACATAGTGCTTGAAGCAATTATACGCAACTCACAAGTCAACACCAGAGGTACAATTTTTCAAAAGTTCAACGCGAGCTGTCAGTGGAGCATTAGCAAGTATTGAAACGGATGCGGCGAAGATGGGTTTAACTGTTAACGAGACGAAAACGAAGTATATGCTGTCATTGAGAAGAAAATCCCAACACCGTCGATTGGGACAAAACGCCACCATGGACAATTATAACTTCGAAGTACTCAGAGAATTTGTTTACCTGGGATCCACTATTACGTCGCACAACATCATCAGTGCTGAGATCAAACGAAGAACCACACTTGCTAATCGCTGTTTCTTCGGGCTTAGAAAGCATTTAAGTAGTAAAGAACCAAATTCAAAGAACCAAAGAGACCCTGTATAAAACCTTAATCATCCCAGTCCTGGTGTATTGGGCAGATTCATGGACACTGACAAAATCGAATGAATACCAGCTGTGTTGCTTTGAGAGGAAGATTCTTCGTAGAGAGGAGAGGAGAAGATTTAACCACGAACTTTACGGGCTCTACAGTGATATCGACCTAGTCAAAAAGCTGACAATACAGCGACTAAGATAGCTAGGCCACGTGGAGCGCATGGACATCGACGAATCAGCCCGACGAGTCTTCGATTCCAACCCCCATGGACAACGTGACCAAAGAAGGCCTCATCTAAGGTGGCGCGATCAAATGGTGAATGACCTCAACCAACTTGGTGTGCGCAACTGGTGGCAGCTAGCTAGTGATCGGGCTAGCTGGAGAGGTTTGTTGGTTGAGGTCGTGATCCACCCTGGATCGTACGCGCTATCTTAAGTAAGTAAGTCATGAAAATCGGTCACTCACTAAGGCATTCGGAATCGGCAAAACATCGATGGTCCTTAAAAAGCGTTTGGTCTAGAGTTTTCTATACCTTTGTTACGCCAGCCTTTTTATTTTTGTTAATCTAGTAGCTAGTAGGTATTAAATTGTAGGTCTACATTTGGGTCGTTTTCGATTTATTTTCTTTGTTTCATCGAAAACGTTAGAACAACTACTTTTTATAGGCTTCGTTGACAATTGCCCAGAGTTGAACCGGGCTTTGCTCACACTCCCTATAGATTTCAACTAAAAGACTAGAGTTCTCGCGAAACCACGAAATCACCCTACACCTGCCGTTTGAAGAAAAATACATGTGATTTGACATCCCTGTTTAAACTAAAGCTGCTTTAGACTCTGAACTTTAGCTGGCTCTAGTTTTGTTTTGTGTATCGCTTTTGAGTTTCATTGAATACAACACACTTGCCTTAATCAAAAGCTAGTAATGTGCAGGCACAGACTATTTGCTATAATCTGAGGACGCAACGAAATATCGCACGGAGAGTAAGCCAAGAACATGAATTAATTTGAGATGTATAGGTACTATCTCAATTCCTCGCAGTCTGAATTCTATTTCTTTATGTGTTTTTCTTTATCGTGACGCATTTTCGTTTCACCCAGTTTCAACTCACAACAATTCTTAAGAAGTTTGTGAGGGAATGGAGGGGACCTACAATTTTCGGCCGGTTCATGGCAATGAATTTATTATCGGAGGACTTGCCAATTCCTCGCGAAAGGCGATACCCGTGGAAAAACATTTTTGCCACTGCTGGGATTCGAACCTCGAACCTCTGGGTGGACATGCTAACCATCACGCCTCGGGTACCACATTTGACAATAAATGGATTTAAAAAAAAAATCGCCCAGCAGATGTGGAAACTCATGTCATACATACCGACGGCGAAAATCAAATGATAATGACTAAAAATTCTTCCACTCTAGTTATTCCAGAAATTGCGAAACATTGGTATGCATTGGCGGAGAATTTCCTGTAAAAAGTTGCAATCATTCATTTACTTCGTCCTTCCAAAGTGACGAACGACCGACGCACCGATTTGCAACAAAAAAAAGGAAACTACAAACGACAACGAGACAACTCAGGTGTCAGCATGAAGAATAAATGCCGCAAACCAAATGAAATATTACTATAAATGAAATTGTAGGTAGCTTGTAGGTATATCCAAGTTGATCTAATTTTGTCAGCTTCTTCCTGGCCAAATAACATTTCAAACATTTTAATGGTCAATCCGGGGCCACTTACGATGGGATGACAAAAATAAAAAAAAACCGACAGGATGCTGGAATGCATCCTGTTTACTACACAGTAGGTACGTCCCTCCCACCTTTGCATTACAAAATGCGATGAGACCATCAACCAACGCAAAATAGAGTTTGTGTATCGATATAGGTTATAAGCTGACACCAAAGAGGACATTTTCCATCAGAATCACATACCGACACATTAAATTCGAGTAGGTATACTCTATGCTTAGTTGATGGTTTGAGGAGGACACACAAACAGTACACAACTTTCGCAGGTGACACACAGGAAAGATTTTCATTTAATCCCCGTAAGTGAAAACTCACTTTTATTTTGCATGCCTGCGTCCAAAAACAATTTCATTTATGTCACATATACACACTCACACACATACTCAAACACGCTTTACTGAGCGCGTAATGTCGCAGTTCGAAATTTAAAATGCAAAATATTTCAACAAACACGCAAATTGATTGTACTTGACCGATGCGATGCGATACGATAACGATAACGGTGAGCAATGGCATATCAAGTAATCAAACAGCATTTAATATATAACAATTTCATTTTGCAAAACTTACCTCCTTCCAGCGATGGATATATATTAAAGTTGGGCTCCTGCAGCCAAGACGTCACTGTCACATATTCTTTCACAAATGTGGGTATGTTGCACTTAATCAGAACATTGCTGCCGATGAATCCACCTGGGTTCTGTACTTCTGGTTCGTACCGCTGGTTAACAACTGCAAAGATGAACACAAAAAACAAAGATGATTGTCAGAAAGACAAATTCTTCCAATGGATTTTTAACAACAAAAGATTAAGTAATTCATATGGAACCCCGCTAGAAGCCCCAATACCGCTGTACCTCCCGAATGTGGAATGCTCTAACTGACCCTGTCAAAAGCAACGTGCATCAGTGCCTTTTTTCAAATCCTCTCCTATTTTTCTAAATGGTCGCACTGTGTTTTTATAGCATTATAAGGGTAATCATAACCCCTTAATGTGCGCGTTAATTATATAAAAAAAGGTATGAGTTTATGGAAAAAAATACCCTCTTAATCCTGTGATTTATACAAGTGGTTCACAGTTCAATCAGTGATATAATTTTTATTCAATCTCAGCGGACGATTTGAACAAAATTATTTGTTGAGACATTAAAATCAAAGATCTTCTATTAACACCGTACCACGGGTGGGGGGTTAATTTTAGCACAAACTCGATAAAATAGCTTGTTAGTATCCTCAGTTATAAATGATTAGTTCATTGGCTAACTATTCCTTCAAGTAAAAAGCTTGCTTATCCCTAAAACACCGTACCGTAACAATTATAAGACAACAATTTCTATAAAAACGAGTTCAAAAATTATAAAAATTATACCGCGACACGAAGCAGACAACAAACAACAGCACAGACACAGAAATACTTTCTTTTTTTTTTTCTTCAAATTCACTCTTAAAAATTTCCCTATGACTTAGAGCCCTGAGAGTCACAAATTTAAATTTATCTAAACACATCCGCTGTTGTGTTCCATCTACAAGTACAGCCATACAAATTTCCTTTTTTTTGACACAAATATCTTCTTTGAAAATAAATACGATATTTAAACAGCGAATGCCTAATTCAGCGCACAGCATTTCAAAACTTTATATCAAAACTTAAGGAATGGGGAGTCATGACGTCCCCAAAGACACATATGCACGCCTTCCTTGGCGCAACACATGAGAGAGAAAACCCACAACCACAGCACAACAACTGGCGACTTATAGTGTCGCTTGAATGGTGCTAAATGATGATGTTATCATCGAACGCATTGGAGCGAGTGTTTTGTCTCTATGTTTATGATAATAAGCCAATCACTATTGGAAATGTTAAGAATCATGAATCATCATCACTCTGTAGCAGTCAGAGATATCAAAGTGCTCATTTCACATAAATTTATCATTCAGTATTGCGTCGCGGCGCACCAGCCCCAAGCTTCGAATCATCAGAGTGTGGCATTGTCATCGTCTAGTGTTGCACAAAGTTACTCCAATTGCAATGCCGCCGCTGCCGCTGCCACCGCCTACTCCTTATACTTATTTGGAATGGCAAATGAATCAATGAAATTATGATATACATTTCTCAGATGCTCATCTAATCCCAAAAGAATAATATAATCGGCTGTTGACTGAGGAACACTTGACGTGTGGTAACAAAGCATTGTATGGTCCCTCAGGGTTTTTTGATATATTGTACGCAAAGGAATACGCTATACGTATTTTCCTTTTGCGGAAGTCCTGGCAATGGTTATTGCTTTCTTTGGTTTCCTCATCTGGATAAATATTGAGGTATGTGTGGTGTGTGCAATACTCTGCTATAGCATGCTGGGTTTAGCCTGACCTGATATTCTATACACAGTCTATTCAATCGTCTCGAATATATTTTTGGAGAGCAATATGCAAAAAGGCAAATCTGTCTCTGATTTATAAAAGCTTTTCTTATGGAAGATTGTATCAGAAATAACACAATAGCTATGGCTAACACTGGACCGGGAGGAATTACTTTTTTTTTGCATTGCATCCTTTGTAATGAATGAAGCATTTCCTTTGTTCTTTTACTCCAACGGCACCACACTCACATACATACATTCAACAAGATAACAAAGGACTGATTTTCAGATCTTTTCAATAATTTTGCCATCAGTGTACTTCCATTCTTTGACTATCATCTGCACTTGCATTCTCGTTCCACTGGCTGTAAGGGAAAACAAAAAATAGTAATCAAATGTTTCGGACTTTGTATAGGTTTAGGTGTGAGTTTTCCAAATGAAATTTTCTCTTTTAACATTTAAATTTATAATTTATTTATATTTATATTTATATTTATATTTATATTTATATTTATATTTATATTTATATTTATATTTATATTTATATTTATATTTATATTTATATTTATATTTATATTTATATTTATATTTATATTTATATTTATATTTATATTTATATTTATATTTATATTTATATTTATATTTATATTCATATTTATATTTATATTTATTTTTATATTTACAATTATATTTGTGTTCAAATTTATGTGGATTGATTTGCAATAATGTTATGTAATGTAAAGTAATATGTGTTTATTATTTAACTTCAATTTCGATTTGTTTTACAATAATTCACAATAGAAAGCATTGGCTTATGCCGTCAGCCCAGAAAAAAAGAGTATATTCTCAACAAAACAAAATTAAAATTATTAAATATTAATCAGCTAACATTTTAGATAAAGGTTCATTTAAACTTCCAGATTTAGTAAATTTTCGATGAATTTGGTATTGCATTATGTAGTTCAGAAAGCTTCGTTTATAATTTGGTTCCGATATCTTATTTCAGTTCTCACGAAGCTAGATAGCACGTTCCAATTCTCCCCGTTTAGTACTTCAATAACTTCGTTAATAGGGCCCATACACTACACATGCATGCATGCGCAATCAAGTGATTGCGCATGCCGAATGAAGGTGTATGGTGTTGACTGAGTGGTTGTGCATGCGGCATGAGCAAAATCAGAATTTTCTGATATTTTCCTGTTTGCGCATGCATGCATGTGTGGTGTGTGGGCAAAATTGCTCAGTCAAGTGATAAAATTAGAATGAAGAGAAGAGCAGCAGCGGAGTTTTGGCTTGACATCTTTACAACTTGTCTACACGGCTGTAAAAACACGAATGAAGATTGCGCAGTTTGCATGAGTAGTGTAGGGCGAAAGCAATATTGCGCAATCTTCTGATTGCGCATGCATGCATGCGTAGTGTATATAAGAGCATGTACGCTTCTTCCCCAGTGTGCTCGCCGAATTGACGCAAGGATAGGGCACGTTCCTAAGAAATGATTTACATTTTCCGTCTTTCTGAGCATGCAAAGGGAGCACTCCAAATTTTCTTCTGCACCATAGGGTCGGTAGTTTAAGCGGAGTAACTCCCCTCTCGTTTTGAAAATAGTAGAGATTGTGTCTATACTGTATCGATCGTCAAAGTAGTTGTGAACGCCGAGATTGTGTTGGAGACGCTTATAAGTGTTTCGAGTTTCACTTTGTTGGGCCCGCTCCATAAAATTTGAGAAACTTGTCTGTTCTATCTTTGTCAGCAATTCTCGAAAGCTTTCTTCCCAAATCTCCCATTCTCTCTCAACCAATTAAACGTTGTGTAACAGCTCCAATCGCGACCATTCTGTAAAACACTGTGACTTTTGTTGAAGTAGTTGCCTCGCAATAATGTTTGGCAGACGGTGATTTTCAAAAGACATAGAGTGGAGCAACGCCAGTCTCTGCAGCATGTAGGCGTATTTTCAGGGAGCCGGAACATTTTTTAACAAAGTATCGTAGTAGTTTTTCTACCTCCTTGTACTGCAAAAAATCCCATACTTGCCCAGCATAGCACATGATTGACCTCATCACTGCTTCAAATAGCTTATATTTGGCGCTCGGGCCACATTTTTTCTGCTAAGAACTCCTCTCCAGTTACAGTTAATGGCTTTTTGAATTCTGCCAATTTTCCCTCAAGATGCTTTTTGAAAGATATCTTGGGTGTAATTAAAACTGCAAGGTACTTGTACTCCTTAACTAGCTCCAAGTCCCTATTTTCAAACGTCCATTTCTCCTCTCTGGCGTATCTGCCTGTTCCATTTCGAAAGATCATTATTTGATTATCTGCATCATTTGTGGAGTTTCCACAAGCATGACGATATCGTCCGCATACATCAGAGTTTTGATACTTAAACCAGCGAAACGAATACCTCCGGGAAGAACCGATGAAATGTCCTCCAGAAAAAGTGAAAACAGAAGAGGACTAAATAAACAACCTTGTTTAACGCCAGACGTCGATTGAAACTAGGTAGAAGCTTCATTTCCGTCCCATACTGCGGTCATATTGTTTTCGTATAGACGCGTTACTATATTAAGCTTTTTTGTCGACATTCCAAGGCAACTCAGTTTATAGAAAAGAGCTTTTCGGTCAATCGAGTCGAACGCAGCTTTAAAGTCACCAAAAAAAGGATATCACTTTTTTTCCTTTTTCGAGATATGACCTAGCGATGCATGTCAATGAAAAAAAGTTATCCACCGTTGAGTAATCCTTACTAAAACCTGCCTGATACTCGCTGAGCAATTTATTTTCATGTACCCAGGTTGTAAGTCTGTCGTGTACTATACCAGTAAAGATTTTCATCACTGAGTTCTTGAAGGATATTCCGCGGTACTTGTTCGGATCGTATTCATCGCCCATTTTGAACAGGGGGAAATGATATTCCTACGGAAACTTTTTGGGACTTCCGCCATGTTAAATATATAGTTATATGCCGTAGTTAGCTTTTCGAAGAAACTTTCAGTGGCGTTTATGAAGAATTCGTATGACACTCGGTCATCTCCAGGGGCCTTGTTGAGCTTGCATCGGTGAATAACATTCATGATTTGTATAAATAGAATAGATAGATAAATAAAATAATGAAAGAGCGGGGAGCCCTGGGGCCCAGCATTCTCACAACCATGACTTGTGCGGGAATGCAGGGGACCTAAAATTTTCTTCCAATTTTCGAACGGCTAATCGAGAAAGGACTTTTCATAGCAATAAATTTTACCCGTAGAAAAACATTTGCGGTTTCTGTTGGGATTCAAGCCACCAACCTCCAGACATGATAACCATTACGGACACTGGTACGGGATTTGTATGCAAAATTAAGAAAATATACTAATGACTTAATTATGATTGCGTTAAGTCATGCCAATAGTGGAAGAGTTACAAATAAACGATGTGTGTCATTTAACTGCTTAATCACAACTTCGAAATGAGTCTATTAATGTGTCTCAAATATCTCACATAGTACGATATACACAAAGCCTTTTCTTATAATGATTATGATACCGTGTCAAATAAGTTCAATTACAGAAACTTGCTAATGCTATACAATATCGGGGGTTGGCTGCCCCTGTATACTGTGTTTTGTGTGTTATATGTCTGTACGCTGTATATTGGGGTTGTAGCAAAGACTTTGTTTTTGGGTTAGTGTACTCAAAACTTAAACAAAGAATTTTGAATTCAGCTCTGACCCAATTCGCTTTTAGAAACGTTTATGGCCTTTTCACCCCCCACTTTTCTATTTTATTTTTTATTTTTTTATTTTTCGCTTCCTTTTTTTCTGTGTTTCGTTATTTGGAAATGGTACTTCTGGACGATATATTTTACGATATTTTAGTTGTTTTTGTATTTTGTGTTCATCTTGCGCTCCTTCTTTTTCGCTCTGTTTGTTTTATGAATCGGAAATTTTGCAATCAATTCATATCTGAACACCAGGCAGAGAACCGAAACTAAATGTTTTTTTTTTATTTGTAGTGAAACTCACTTTGCTTTGATAATTTGCGGATATACCTTTGGGGTGGGAACGAACTGACTGTCATATCCCATGTATGCCTGTATATGGTCTAACGTCGGATGCCCCCAAAACTCAATTTAAATAATCGATTAGGTTAAATTCAAAGAAAACAGAAAAGGTATTACTGCTGATATACATAGAAACGGTCATGACAATATACATATACTACACAGAAACTGAAATCCCAAAATAGGTAGTAGCAGACAGACAGACAGACACTTTACATGGCGAACTTTCAACAAATTGAGAAATGTTGTCAACCCAGTGTATTACAATGTCCCTTAATATTTTGTTTATTTATAAGAGGATTTATTTTGCAGCATTTGCATACGTGCTTTTTAAATTATTTTCTTTGTGTCAGGTTGGGGATATGAATCATTCTTTCTTTCTTCTTAAAGGCTCACTTCCCATTTATGGGAGCCAGAGGTGACCTAAAGCGAAGTAAATTTCCATCTCAAATCAATGCTATAGTAGGTACCTACAGCTTGGTATGTATATCTTTATAGTTTGAAATGAAATGGTGAACGTGTATAATTCCATTAAAAGGGTTTCTTCCTATTTCCTGTTATTTTTTATGATTTCCAGTTCTTGTGTATTTGGGGAATTCAATTAAAGGACGCCTACGCCAGAAGGATGGATGGTTTTAGGTGATGTTGATGGTCTTATAGAAATTGGTAGTGGGATGTGGGAGGTTGAATATAATTTGAAAAATTGTAAGGCTTCATGATGTTATAGTAAAATTGTTTCAAATGATTTGTTTTTGTATACGAATCTTCTCTTCGATTGTAAATATATTGTTTTTACAAACTCTGTAGAAAGTAACTAACAAGTGGTCTCCGTGTCTTTAATAAACAATGCAGAGATGATTTCATTCGTTAGCCTTAAAAGTCCGTAAATGCACTGTGGATTTGTGGAAAATCGATTGTTCTATTGAATGAAATTTCGATTCAGGTTTCTACTACACCGACTTTAATGATCCATGCATAAGCTTTCTGTATAGTTCGTAGATTCGGCCCAGCTTGCATAGCTGAAGAAATTTTTTCCTGTTGTGGCAGAATGCTGGGCAGTGACAAAGGAAGTGAGTTGTATCCTCATGTTCATCGTCGTCATTGCATCCTCTGCATAGGTCATCGGTGCAAAGAACCATTTTCTTTTTGTGGTAACCTAGTAGGTTGTGTAAAGTTATGATACTGGCCTACTCAATGATAGTAGCTTCTCAGATCGTTTCTTATCGTATTTTGGCCATAGTTTTTCTGGAAGTAACACAGGAATCTAGGCATTCCCATCTCTTATTGGATTTTCGCATTGTTTTGTTACCAATGATCAGGGTGGGACTCTGATTGATTGATCAATGAGAGAAGGGTCAAGTTCTGAGCCTTTTCTCGCTAATCCGTCCGCTTTTGAGTTTACCGGTATACCACTGTGGCCGGGAACCCAGCAAAGTCTTACACTATGCTCTGTGCCAAGAACCCTTATCTCTTCACCACAGCAAGAAACAAGCTTTGATTTGACAAGATGACAAGTGTGGCAGAAATTCCTTTCATTGTTGCTTGGCTTTCAATGAAAAAAGCGATATCAGCATGTGATAGCGCCATCATGGACACCTGTTTTACAGCGTTTGTAACTGCCAAGATCTCGATTTGGAAGACGCTGCTGTGATTTGGAACTCTGAATGAACTGCTTGGTTTTTTCTGAAAAGAAACCTGCACCTGTTCCAACTTCCATTTTCGAGCCGTCGGCGTCGGTATAGATTAATATAGACGTCTCGTGTGAGGTGTTTCATTCTCCCAATCCTGTGTATTGGGGAAGCTGGTTGAGAAGGATTTTTTTAAAGTCCAGGTATGAAATTATGTAATCCGTGCAGATATTGTTGTCTGCGTATCGTGATCAAATCTCTGTGTGTTCTGTTTGGCTGGTTTTCCAGACATTACACTGATTTAGTCTAAGTGTGATGTTTGCTGCCGTTTCTTGAACATAGAGATAAAGGGATTGAGGATTACTTCCAAGCTCGCGGATTGGCGGATTAAGGCTTATTGCCGCCCTTTTTGATCAACAAAATTTTATATGTTTTGAATCACAATTGATATTAAAAAACAGCTTTTATTTTTACACGACTCATAAGAGAGTGCTCTATTTTTTATTCAAATATAATTACATAATAAGTAATACAAAAAAATTTTTATTAAACTCTAGCTAGCGTAACAAACAAAAATAACCATTTTTTTCAAATTATAATGTATTGCCTAGTTTGTAAATCTCTTCTTCCTGACTTTTGTCCGAGTAAAAGCATCAACTATGTCATCATTGTCAATTTCTTGAACTAGTTGAGCTTCATTAGACAATAATTCTAAAGTATTAAGTCTATCTTGGCCCATACTTGCGAGTAAATAAGATTTAACCCTTTTTAAGGTGGAAAAAGCTCTTTCTGCTGAAAAATATGTAGCGGGAATACTCAAAAAAATACGCAGAGCAATGTTTACATTCAGATAAACATCTCGAAGATTGCGAGAATGCATGACATTGTGTATTTCTTGTGCGGAGCGTACATCTTCCGTATTTGCTAGTGATAGGGATACATTTTAACTAATTTATTCGCAAGATTTTTCAGTTCAATCGTATCTATGTCAGGTTAACTATCAAAAAAACTAAAATTTTCGTAATATTTTTTATAAGCACTTTTACGTCCGGCCAATTGTACGCTTAAAGTATCGAAAATTCGGTAATACACATTGGTGCGAACATTTTCGTGACCAGACGAAGGTATTGTTTCATTAACCGTAACTCATCTGCCTGAATTTTTTTAGTTCTCTTGGTTTCATAACGATCATTAACTTTAACTCCATACAGTGCTTTTGCTTTTTCTTCATATTGAGAGTATTGTTTGTCACTCATATCTTGAAGAAATAATGCCAAAGAACCATAAATTTTTACCACAGATGATAAATCCGCATGAGATTCTTGAAGCTTCTTACTTGCAGCACTGAAACGATTTAAAATAACATTATGAACTATGACCAAAATTGCCGTTTCTAGATGCTGTAATTTTCGTTCCAATCATGTAGCTTCAGATCGCGTATTTCTTATGGAAATGCCTAACGGTCGTAGACAAGTTTGAGACTTCTACTTTTTAAACGGCACTAGTAAAACTGAAATAATTACTGTGACTCGCTTACAGACGAAAAACGCTTATTAGTTCTATACGTTAAAGTCAAACTTTGTCAATACCTGCTACGTGCTACGCATAGCGCTCTTATTTTTTGTAAGCATGTGTAACACACTCACCCCATCAACGGAACTCATTCTCAATCACATACAAAATACTCTCACTCTACTGGAGTTGTTGCAATGACGATCATAAAGTTAAAAACTTAAATTAAAAGTTATTTACTGAAATTTTCGTCAAACACCGAAGTTAAATTGAAAAATCTGGAAACCGGTTGACCCTGCAGGTCATCCCTACAACTTCCCGCTATTTCCAGATCTAAGCGATCGAAAACATCCCTCAAAATTATTAAGGTCTTCGAGCTCAAAAGAACGACTTTCCTGTTTTTTGAGATCTTCGAGCTTATTTTCCGAACTCTTTGAGCTCGGAATATAATTGTAAATTTTGAGTCAAAAACGTGAGACTTATTCAAAACGATATTTTGTAAGACTTTGAATTGCGATTTTTTGAAACGCGTAGTTCGATATTGATCCGCTTGGCGGCATTCGGCGCAATTTTGAATGCACAATCGATATCTCAATCGGTTGACTCGTCCTTGAGATATCAAAATAAAAATAAATAAATAGGGTGGCGCAACAGACCGAAGAGCCCCTGGGCCTAGCGCATTTCTCACAACCATGCCTTGTGAGGGAATGGAGGGGACCTACAATTTTTCGCCGGTTCCGAACGGCTAATTGAGAATGCGCTTTTTATGGCAATGAATTTACTAACGGAGGACTTGCCAATTCCTCGCGAAAGGCGATACCCGTGGAAAAACATTTTTGCATTTTGCCTCTGCTGGGATTCGAACCTCGAAACTCTGGGTTAGCAGGTGGACAATCTAACCATTAAGCCACGGGTACCACCTTGAGATATCGTGCAACAAAATTATAGCTTACACACAAAAACACGGTGGGACGTCACGCTGAAACTACTCAGAATAGCTTCCTAAGACCTCAAAATGTGAAAAACCGATGAGAAATCGATTTTTGAAATTTTCAAAGAAAAAGCGGGACTAAGTTAAATTTCTGTAAGTAATTTCAGAGGCTTAATATATGTAATAGCAATCTCACCAAAGATACAGAAGTGAAAAAATATTTAGTTATTTGCAAGAAAGCTTATCAATTTGATTGTTTCTTTATTTGATAATTATTAGACTATAATTTATTCCATCAAAATATTAATGATGCACCCTCAAATTGAAAAGTCAATGAAAAAATAAATTATATTATAGTCCATGGGAAATTTTCAATAAATTCCAAAAAAAAAAAAACAGAGCCAATTTAAAAACTAATTTTTGCTATTTTTCTACGGCTCTTAAATTTTAACATTTTGAAAATTTTGCCGCCCCTCCAAATCGTGCCGCCCTAGGCCCGGGCCTCACGGGCCTATGCGTTAATCCATCACTGAGCTCGCAATAGTTCTCATTGCACCAGATACGCAAATAAAGGCTGAACTTTGTATTTTGGTTAGGGTTTTTAAATGCGTGGATTTTTCCAGCGCCTTCCACTAGACCAAATTGCCTTAAGATAGAATCTAACAATGGCAGTAGGTAAACATCCACATGATGATTTTGGGATTTGGTCCCCAGTTTTTGCCAAAAATCCTGTTACACGAATACAGTGCTGTCATAGATTTTTTTTGTGTCTTTCTCGTATATTGGGACTCCATTTCAGTGTTTTGTCTAAGATCACTTCCAAGTATCTAGCGTGGTCGGAGATCTTAACCCATTAACACCCAAGGGTACCAAAAGTAGAAAAGTTTATATTTTTATGGTATTTTTCTTTTATTGAGTTAAAATAACACACTTTTGCAAAAAAACAAATTTGAAAAAAAAATTATGTTGTTAGTAATGGACCCGTACTTTATAAAGTACAACGGGATCATACATACTTTTTTATTTTGAATTGACATGAACATTTTTTAAACAGTCTGTATAATATAACAGTATGAATACACAATAGGTTTGTTCGTTGGAGCCCTAGGATCGCCCTTGGTTTGCCACACATCTTTTTTTGAGAAACCAAAAGTCGCCCTGAATGTCAAATTGAGTGTTTTTTGAGCCCTAGGATTGACCTAGGTTTTCCTCAACTCGCCCTAGGTTTTGCTGTGGCGATTTGAGGGCTGTCAAATAGTACGTGTTTTCTTATGACAGGGATGTGTGGTGATTTGTGGTCTTTTTTTGAGAACTGGAAAACCAAGGTTTTTTTTGACAACTCATAGGGTTGTCAAGAAAACCTGGGTCAACCCTGGGGAAAGTTCAACGAACGAACCTAATGTAACATCGCACATTTCACAGCACCATTTCGATCGTAGATGGCACTGACGGGATCTCAACTGATTTGGTAGTTTTTTGGGAAAGTGTTATCCTGCGCTCTCCATAATGCTTCTTTGGACGTAAACTTAGGTTGTCCTGGATTCAAAGTATGAAGAATGAGATAGTGAAGCGTTATTGCCCTGGTGAACTCGAGCAGATTACTATTGTTGTTATTTGCTAGCTTGTGGAGCTTCCAGGCATTTCATACAGTTGAAGAGAGCATAGAGGTGAAAATGTTCCACCACCACTTCTTGCGTCGTATTTCAATGGAGTATCTATGTGTTTATAAACTGGTCGTGTAGGTCCACACCGCCCATATAATAATTTTTGACAACAAGAGGCTGAGGTATGTTTACTTTTTTTATTGCTCCTTGCTTCACCTTTTCACATGTAACGATGTCATTGTCTTTGGTTCTTTTGCCCTGCATATAACATGGTTTGATTTACAGTAAGTTATCTGACTTCAGGGTCAAACAGCTTTTCAAAAACTTCGACTTCGTTGAGGCCGAATAAGTCTGAAGCAAGGATTCTAACTCAATAGTTTTCTGTTCGTTCAAAATCGGCTGATGAAATTGATATTCTCCATAACGGTGAGGCAGTCAACTTATGCAAAAAATTTTAGTAGGGATAGTTATAAAATCCATATATGTAGACTTCTAGAAGAATAATGTATGCATGAACCCAATGTACTTTTTATAGTACATACAACTTTGGCATTGCCTAAATCTGTTTGTAAATACAAAACTATGAAGAAACTTTAATTCTCGCAAGCTTTATGATTGTTTAGAATAGAAAATTAGAAAATAATTTCAAATATTTTCCTTATTGAAGTTTATAGACCACAAATGTCTTGGAAGGAGACAAAACTAGAAATAATTCCAAATGCATTCTAAGAAAAGACGGTTGGACAATAGCTTACTTGACCAAAAAACAAAAAAAAGGACCTGAAAAATTCAGATAATATTGTTTATTTGGAAAACAAATTCAAACAGATGATTTTTATTTGGAAGCATACTTTTAAATGGCCATTTGCTAAAGGCATTTTACTGTACTTTTAAAAGTACAATGGGAGAGAATGGGTTAAGTGAGGTTCCATTTAGTCTTGGCAACTCAAAGGTTGGTAAATTTTCTTCTATTTGTGAAGATTGCCAAATCTGTTTTGAGGGGGTTAACTGCTTTTTGTCCAAGCGCAGACCTTGTTTAGTGGACTTTTCAATTGTGCGCAAATAGTGGTAGGGAATTTCCCCGTCGCCAGAAGAGCTAGGTCTTCGGCATAGGCAACCACTTTCACATGTTTGAGAGTCCCGGGGATCTCATTCATGACCAGGATCCAGAGCATGGGTGAGAGTGAAACACACTTCTTCAAGTTTGCGCTGATCCAATTTGTGATTGTTTCTTCTACTTTTAGATCATTTAGGACTTTCTTAATTGCACTATTTTGAACATTGTTGAAGGCTCCTTCAATGTCCAGGAAAGCTGCCAGTGTGTATTCTTTTTCTTGCAGCGTTTTCTCTATAGTTTTTACTACACATTGTACTGCTGTTTCCACACTTCGTCCTTTTGTGTATGCATGCTGAAAGGTAGATATTACTTCCGTTTTTCAGAAAGCTATGCGGATATGTAAATCAAGTAACCTTTCAAACGTTTTCAGTATAAAGGAGGTCAGACTTATAGGTCTGAAGTCTTTTGCTTCTGTATGGCTGGGTTTGCCGGTTTTTGGTATGAAGACGACTTTAACTTCCCGACATATTTTGGCTATACTCCCCCCATTTGAGGCTATTCTCAAAAATTTCTTGAGGTGTGGAATGACTTTTCCGCTGCTTAGGAGATTCAAAAGAAGAAAAGGAGTTGATAGCCCATTCCAACTTCTCTTCTGTTATAATATCTGTCGGGATTTCGTGTCTAGAGTAATTTGTGGTCTCTAATTCACTATTCTCGGTAGGGCTGCATCCAGGGAAGTGCAAATAGAACAGATGTTTCAGACTTTCGACTGGGGATTCCGTCCAGTGATTATCCGGTCTCCTCAGGGAACCAAGAGGTATGGTCTCTTTGGAGAGGATTTTCCGTAGTCTGGCCTATTTGTTCGTGCACTCAATTTCACTTCAAAAATTTCTAAATGAGCAGCGTTACGCTCGTTGAGTTTCGTTTTTAATTTCCTTTTGCTGGATTTGTAACACTCCCAGCCATTTTCTGAGCCGGTGTGTTTGGCAGCATTGAAAAGCCTTTTAGTTTCTTTCTTAATGTTGCTCAGCTCGTTATTCCACCAGATTGTTTTTTTGTTCTTTTTGCAGCTTTTATCCAGGTCGCTCTTTAGAATCCCTGTAAGTTCTGCAGTCAACTTATCTAGGCCTTCCGGTTCAAGGTCCCTATTTGTATTGAGGGAATCCATATAGTAAGCTTTCTGTGGCAAAATTGAATGAATAAATTGATCAAAACAATGTGGTTAGAGCATAACTATAACCTATGCAAATCCTGTTATTTTTAATCTTTACGGAGAGAATGTCCTCAGCAATCACCTCACAGTGCGTGCAATTCATAAATAAACAAAAAAGTGTGCGCTCAGGGCGCGGTTCAGGATTGAAACTTCAGAAACGGCAAAACGACTACGAAAGCCCGAAAAAACAGAATCCAAAAATTATATTATTTTTATTAATAACAATAACTACTAGTTTTTTGCCTCATTCTCCCGCTGGCTGAATCGTTTTCATAATATTTTTGTTTTATTTTGTGTCGGATTTTCGTTTCATCGAATTTTCAAATTCCACGGTGCTAAAGAAGTTTCTCTTCAACAATAAATACAATACGCTACAAAGAATCACTCAAAGAAGAGAATATATGTTACCTATTTTAACTGTATGTTTCTCTCTCTATCGCAACGCATTTTCGTTTCATCGAAAATTACAACCCACAAGCAAAGGCAAAGGTTACTTCTAGACTTACATTCACAAAATTAATTGCTTTTAACAACTTAACAAAAATACACATACCTGCTTTTACGACGACATCTCTTGAAACAATTGTACCGACAGAGTTCGTTGCGACACACCTATACACCGACCAGTGTACATCCTGTCTAAACTCCTCTGCTTCGAATTGGGGAAAATAAAGGGACCCATTTGCGAGTATATGGCGGACCTGAAAAAAGTACAAATAATGATTATTGTTGGTGACAAATTTGATTAAACAAATAATCAAACAGAAATTTCTCCTAAAAAACCTAAGTAAAGTCAGATGAGGATGAGGCGGATGAGGATCAACTTCATGATTTTATATGGAATGCAATTAGTTTTTTGTTAGGAATGTGTTGTTATCTAGATTTACTAGTCCCCTTTGTGTGGATTTAGCTTACGGGTAGATTTACTTCAGCGAAAATGATTTTCTGCTTTTCACACACACACGTTTTTCAATTACATTACATGAATTTATTCAAAACGAGCTTTGTGGTTGTCACACAACTTCCTCTGCTGCCACTGACAAATGACAAAAATAAGTTTTAATTATTTTGCCTGGTGATGTATAAACAGTTTTTGTCTAAAAGGCAGCTACAGCCCAGGCAAAAACAAGAGTTTCCAGCTTTCGAAATTCAATTGAGTTAATCGTGATTGTGAGGCCAATACGATGGCAAATAATGTTACGGCAATATTTTCTTTTCTTATAGTAAATATTTTGATTAACTTGCGTCGTACGATGTCAAAATCAGCAACGTAACTATAGAGATCTCGGGCCCTAACACATTTCCAAGGCCTCCAATTTTATGCTGATTCGAAACGGTTACGTCAGAAAGCGTTTCTCATGGCAGTCTGCAATTACTCTCGGAGGACTTGCCAATTTCTCACGAGAGGAAAAAAGTGGAATGTGTCAGTTTTGAATGTAAAAACTCTACTTCTCCTCTATGTTGCATTGCACAACACTTAATTACTTTTACTGCAATTGGAAGAATATATACTTGAAAGACTTACCTTGGATACGGACGTAATAGGGTTATTGTCTTTGTCCAACCATTCGACACTGGGTGCTGGGTTGCCATGAGCGGTGCAATCAACTAATGTTCCAGATGTACTCGTGAACTCGATTCGATGTGGTGGTTCATTTGCGAAACTTGGACCTTGAGTGTCGAAAAAACCGGAAGCGTTTACTGAAAAAGATATCATAAAAAGTTAAAGTTCAATGTATTCCTCTATTTATATACACATTTATTTATTTATTCATTTATTTAAAATTAAATTCTAATCGAAGAGCATTAAAATTCTCTCTCAAATCAAACTTTTCTTAAAAGTCTCTTTCGTATAATTACAAATACGTTGCCTGTTTTTGGTAACCACCTGATCGTGTGCCCTTGTTCCGTAAACATCGCATCGATAACTTCCGATTTTTTAGAATTGTCTTCAAATTTCCATTTAGTCGCCGAGGCGATAATTACATTACAGAGGTACTGTGATCTTCCAACCAAAGGTTTCTTGCTAGGCTAATAAATAAAAGTGTTGATCGAAGAGTAGCACTTTAATGCCTTTCAAGCAATGCGGCTCTTCAAACAAAAGCCCTCTTCAGGCAATGGGGCTCTTCAAGCAATGGGACTTGTCACAGCGGATGAAGTCGACTTGCAGAATTATCAGTGGACATCAGAAGTAAAAAGCAGAAGCCTCTGAATGGCTTTACTGTGATGCATTTAGTTTAAAAAAATTTCAGGGTGGAGATCAGCAGTCAAAAAACAGAAACTCCTGACACAAGGTTTTCAGGGACTTTATTAAACAACGCAGGTTTCACAAAACACTGTTTTTAGATTATATCGGAATGTTTTCCCATTTGCAGAAAAGTATAAGATTGGCTTACATAAGGAGGAGGGAAGATCTTAGATCCTCAAAAACTGCGTTAGTTAATACTTTTTTTTTAATTTATTTCACCTACGAGCAATGAAGCTCAACAGATTTCATATTATAACGATATAAAAGAAAAATCTTAAAATAAATTTTGAATGAATTAATAACAAGGTTTCAATTTCTTAAAAATAAGTAACACAATTTATTTCGAAATTTATCTCTGGAGAAGGCTAAATCAATATGACCACAAATCTCATTAAACTCTCTAGTTGATCTTGAAATAGGTTCACTTTCACTCATGCCATAGTTAGTTCTTGTGTCTTGATTGAAGAAGAAGAAGATTTCTATCCATCGACGGTCTCTCCGGATTGCTAAGACTGCAAACCTTGAAGATTTTGCCTAGCTATGGAATTTGGAAGAGAACACCCATCGCATTTTCGAAAACGCGTGCTTCGTAAATTTTTTCTGAACTTTCTGAATTCGGCCTGAAAAATATTGTTGGTAAGGGTTCCAGATGATGTCTGCATACTCTAGGTTTGGTCTTACTAGTGAGGTATAAAGAGGCACAAAGGTCTAGGGGTTAGTAAAGTCTGTTGAGTTCCTTTTGATGAATCCTAACATTGAGTTAGCTTTTGATATGATAGCTTTTATATGTGGTGTAAAAGAGAATTTCGAGTCAAAAAGTAAACAAATCTTTAAATTTCTCAGTTCTCTGAAGAGGGTTGCAATCAAGATAACATGAAAACTCTTGCGTATGATTCTTTCTTGAGAGAGAAATCACAAAACATTTTTTGGCATTAAGATTCAAGATCTAATTGGAGCTATCGCAATCGCTAATAGAGGTTACTTTCAGAAAAAGTTTCAGATCGTCTGCGTGTATGAGGCATTTGCTGAAGATGACACCACAGTAAACAATATCATCAAAAAATATGATAAAAAGTAGAGGACCTAGATGACTACCCTGTGGAACACCAGAGGTACAATTTATCTGCCTTGAGGTGAATTCGTCAATTTTGACTTTTTGAACCCTTTTTTACGAGGAAGGAACAGATCCATTGAAGGAGGCTTGAGTGGAAGCCAAATGATTCCAATTTTTCGAAGCAATATTTTGTGACAAACCGAATCAAACGCTTTGCTAAAGTCGGTGTAAATAACATCCACTTGATCTTTACTTTTAATAACTTCAACAACGAAAGAAGAGAAACATGTAAAATTGGTGATTGTCGATCTTCCCGAGATGAACCCATGTTAAGTACTACTTATATGTTCCTTTGCTAGGAAATCAAGCTTTTTTGACAAGGCTTTCAAAAGGCTTTTTTGGTACCCGTGGTGTGATGGATAACAAGTCCGCCTGTTAATCCAGAGATTCGTGGTTCGAATACCAACCAACAGAGGCAAAAATGTTTTTTCCACGGGTATCGCTTTCGCGAGGAACTGGCAAGTCCTCCGTTAGTTTTCATTGCCATGAAAAGCGCTTTCTCAATTAGCCGTTCGGAACCGGCAGAAAATTGTAGGTCGCTTCCATTGCCTTACAAGGCATGGTTGTGAGAAATGCGCTGTGCCCAGGGGCTCCTCGCTCTGTTGCGCCGCGCCGCCCGATTTATTATTATTTGAAAAAGCTTTTCATATTATTACAAATTCCTCTGTAGTTTTCTCCATTGTTTTTGGAACCCAATTTAAAAATTGGAATCAAGAAAGTGGATTTCCATTCATCTAAGAACAGTCCAGATGACAGTGAAGAATTGAAAATGATTAGTAATGGAAGAGCCAGGGAACTGGAACATCTTTTCAAAACTATACCATCAACGCCAGATTTAGAGTTTGGCTTAAGATCATACAATCCTTCTAAGACATCTTTGAGATCAAACTGTAAGGACCCTATATTTACTTAAGGATTAGAACCAAAAAGGTGAACCAGACTTTCATTTGAGTTGGAATCGACCGATTCAAAAAGCTGAGCAAATAGCTCAAGCGTGTTTTTAATTTAATTAGAATCCTGATTTTTAAAAAAACGTAAAGTTCGGAATCCCGAGTGATTTTCGTTTAGAATTCATAGAAGACCAAAAACTTTTTGGGTTTTTTTTAAATTGAATTCAACCTTCATAATATAATTTCTGTGCGAGAATTTATTCAAAAACCCTGACTTCCCTGCGAGGATTAAAAAAACTGTATTTGGTCAGCCAAAACGTTAGATTTCTTAAACTTAGCGAAAGATTTATTTTTTTAAATTTTTAAGGTGTGTAGGTCTGTTGTTATACCATGGAAGCTTGGAAATATTCTTTCGATCAAACATATTTTGTAAATCTAAGTTTAAAAATTCAGCTTTCGTGTCAATACTTTCAAGATAGTTATCTAGTTTATTAAAATCGGCTTTTAAAAAGTTAAATGATAATGAATCGTTACTATTAATTTTCAAATAAATGTAGAGTTTAATTTCAATATATAGTTCCTTGTGATTGATAGAATCATTAAATAATAAAAAAGGAAACGTTTCATATACAGAACCCTTGAATTCATCAGGTGGTATGAAAACAAGAATAAGAATATTAACAATCTTTTCACAAATAGTTCAGGGAGTTGATTAAACAACTACAATCCAAAAAGTCATCTGGGCTCGATGGAATGAGCAACAGATTGCTAAAAGCATTACCATCAACGGCCACCAGATATCTCACAATAGTTTTCAACTGTTGTGTGACCCTTTCATATTTCCCTAAAGATTGGAAAATAGCAAAAGTTGTAGCTATCTGCAAACCTGGTAAAGCAAAAGATAATCCTAATAGTTACAGGCCTATAAGTTTATTGAGTACTATTAGTAAATTGTTGGAGAAGCTCATTAAACAACGATTGCTAAACCATATAGATGATGCAAACATATACCCTAGAGAGCTATTTGGCTTCAGAGCTGGTCACTCCACAAGTCATCAAATTTTAAGAATTAAAAATCACGTCAAAAGCAATCTAAATTCAAAGATTTCGACTGGTCTAGTTCTTTTAGACATCGAAAAAGCCTTTGACACAGTCTGGCATCAGGGTTTGATTTATAAACTTATAATGTTCAGTTTTCCGAAATATTTGGTTAAATTAGTATGGAGTTTTTTACTCAATCGAAAATTTGCTGTATACGCAGGTAGTGTGAAATCTTCTTTATATGATATAATCAGTGGTGTTCCGCAAGGATCTATGCTGGGACCCTTGCTTTTCAATGTTTACATGTCCGACCTGCCATTATTGGATGAAAACACTAAACTGGCAATGTTTGCTGACGATACTGCTCTTTTTTCGTCTAGCTTATTGCCTCAAAGTGCTCTCGATAGCTTACAAAGGTCACTCAACATTCTCCAAACTTTTTTCCATAAATGGAAAATCAAAGCAAATGCTCAAAAATCACAGGCAATCTGGTTTTCGCGTCGTAGAAAAGTAGATTTTTTGCCACAAACAATGTTACAGCTCAACTCTGTTGATATTGAATGGTCTGAAAACTGCAAGTACCTAGGGCTAACACTTGACAAGAAACTGACTTTTGATAAACATATTGCGAACACCATAAACAAAACTAATCTCGTATTGAGAATTTTATACCCTTTCATTAATCGCAAATCAGATCTTGGCACCCATAATAAAATTTTGATTTTCAAAACTGTTTTCCAGCCTTTATGGTGCCCCAGTGTGGTTTGACTGTGCTGAGACCCATCTAAAAAAGATTCAAAGAGTTCAAAACAAAATATTAAAGATAATGCTTAATTTGCCACGTCATTATCCAACAATAAGGCTTCATGATAAAGCTAATGTTAAACAAATTAAGATTGTACTATATAACTTACAAGACAATTTTTTCAGAAGATGTTCATATTCCGATAATGAACTTGTTCTTAACCTCTTAAATTAGATATCCTATATATTGGATTTGGGTTTATGTAAAATTTTTAGTTTCTAATTGTCATATAAGGGTTTTTTTCTTGTAGCTTTTCCCTAATAATAATTAAATTTTTTTTTTCATTTAATATACATTCATTCTAGTATTATTATTAATATTGAAGTTGTAAGGAATTTAATTTTCTATATCTCTTAAACAAATTAATAATTGTAAATAGAACTATTATCGCACTACAAATTAAATAAATAAAAAATAAAAAAAAGAATATTATTCAAACAAAGCTACTGACTTGGCATAAGTTAAGAGCAAATAAATGGTTAACAAAAGTTATTTCGATAGCACTTCTTAAGTAACAGGGAATAAGCATATTTGCATTAGAAGAATAAGACAATTTCGCATCAGTTAAATTAAAATCACCAAGAACAGAAACCTTCTGAGACTCTGAACGGCCTTTATCGCTGAGAAGGGGTATTTAAAATAAAGTCGTAACGAATGCTTCGGTCGAGTTAAAAGACGAAAACTCTTGAATAAACTACTCTGACATATTTGGTCCAAAGGTCTCTTTCAGCGTCTTTACCAGACGGTAGAGATGGTGGCCGGAAGTCTTAAGTTCCTGTAACAGAGAACTGATACAAAAATTTGTGACCTTTTATTTCAAAGGGTAATTCAAAATGACCTGGCCCTCAAGTTAAGGGGTTGTGCGTTTGGTAAAATAACTAGCCACGTTAAAAAATTTGTTTCGAAACAACAAAAAGCCTCTGATTTCGATTTTTGGGGTTCTTCGTAGGGTTAATTACCCAACCACGTTAAAAAACTTTGTCCCAGGCGATTTCAAAATGACCTCGCTCTCCGAATTGAGGATTGTGCGTTTGGTTAATTAACTAACCATGCTAAAAAGCTTCGTTTCGAAAGAACCAGTAATTTCTGGTTCCGAATTAACCTTGTCCACAAAATAAGGGGTTTCCAACGACGCCGACGTAAAAAAAACTTTGATTCCGAAACAACCAACAGCTTCGTATGACTGACCCACGTCATCGATAAAAGAACAAACCCTTAGTGTCTATGCGATGGACGTTAGGCGCCTTAACAAGCCCCATGCTGCTGGTGAACTAGCGAAGTTTATCCTTGACCAACCTCCATGCAAAAAACCTCACTGAATAGGCCGGCGGAAAAGAAGACTAAAAACACACTGTATGTAAAGCGTATAGACGTTCGGAACCGTCATAAAATTTTAGGTGCCTGAAATCAACCATAAAACACACCTCGAGATTGCTTATCCTTCTGCCAGAAACTAATTGAGCGCCGCAATCTCGTTTCAGTAAACCTACAGCTAATTGCTTGATGGTCAAAAGTTAAATGGCTGAAAATTACGACGATTCTTGGTTCACATCATCTTCTAAAGCGTTCATCTAATTTATACTGATTTTTTCACGTATAAGCTGATCAAACGAACCCTAACCTTTGAGCCCAATTAAAAAGCGCCGCATTTACCAGAAGTCCAATTGGCTTTTCATGCAAATACTTCCACGACTTTTTAGCCCTATACATCATCGCAATCGTGTGTAAAACACTTTATTTATAAAACAAAACGTTCCTACCACACCATACTACTACCGTACCCACTACATTCCCCCTTCTGTTAAAATGTTATTCAAAACCATTTTATCAAAGAAAACACCCAACTCTATAAGCCCTAACTCGATAATGTTTGCTGATAGACCAATAACGATGAGAAGATAAAAATAATTTGTGAACAATAAACAAATTTTCAAATCTAAATACCATTAAAAGAGTGATACCATCACTTAAACCATTCCGAGGGTTGAACTCATATAGAAGATACCAATCTCTCTTATCGTTGGCACTTCGTCCTGTTCGTGTTCGTTTTTCTTTTCAAAAAAGAAAAAAATATTCATTTACGGTTTCTAAATAAAACAAGAGGAAGGAGTGAATGAAAAGAAGTAGGAAAAAAATGTGTGCCTTCGTCTAGAAGCCGTAATGCAAGACTATACGGACTGCACGACATCCGCTAATACACAAATTATGTACAAGAGCACTTTTCGACCACTGCTATCAATTTAAATCTCGCTCTTCTTCTCCATCGTTGGCGTTGTTGACGCTTTACCTTCTATGAAAAAACCAAAAAAAATATACAAAAAGATATAACTCAAAGGCATGTGTGAGTGTGGGTGGTATGCGCTTCCTTGTTGTTCATCACTGTCATCCTTTTACCCATTTGGGTGTATCTATGTACATATATCATCGAAAACATGTTTCCTCTGTAGTACTTAAATTTTTTTTCTTCTCTTTTTCATTTTTTAGTAAACCAACGACGGATCCAAAGAACATCCTTTTGGGAATTGCATAATTTTAAGGAGCAGGCTTAGGCAATGTGGATAAAGCAACGACGAAGAAATGTATTTAAGAAGAACAGAAGAGGGATGTATGTGCGAAGGTACGTACTCACAGGGTGCACTGTAACTATACTTTTGTGATAAATGAAAAACGAAAAATTTTTTGGTTTCCCTAAAAACAGCAATTTTGCATCGTCGGTTGTTTTGGCAAAAAATTGTTTCAAGGAACTTCTTTATTTGATAGCAACTAGATTTTCAAACATGTTTTTAATTACGATAGAGTTCTTAAAAACTAAAGAATCCTTTAACAGCCCCTAGTTATTTAAGACGGTTTGGCGGCACTTTGTTCGATTTATTCTATCTCTCTTTAGTTTATTCTGAGGTTCAAACTTCTAACAGTGAGCTCGTTGGCCTGTTTCACTATTTCATCGCATAGCCTTGGTCCTTCCAAGAAAAAAAACAAGTGTTACTCATTGAGGAGCGAAAAGAACTTAAATGCAAGGAAATGGAGGCAGTCCGCGATCTTAAAGTGGTTTCTTTCTCTTATTAACGAAAAGAGAACTCAGTAGCTATAATTATGAGATTTTGTGATGGACTCCGCTTAGCGCTTCACGCGCCAAAAATAAGGTTGACCGGCTGCTAACTTGAGACGCATACCTGTGGCGTACCAAATGCAGACTTCATTACATTTGTGTTGCTTTTTCGTTTCAGTGAATTTTCTAATCACACGGTGCTAAGGAGGTTTCACTTCCATGTTCCATGTCTGAAGCCAACCAAATTCTGATGCCATTACTCTTGTTACGCTTTTTCGTTTCATTGAATACAACACGCTTGCCTTATAAAAAGGCTTTGTATTATGTAAGCACGACTTCTTGCTATGCTTTTCTATGCTGGGCGTTGCGATATTTTGACAGAGAAAGTAATAACGATGCTCGGCAGTAGGTAATGATTTGCATTTTGTCGCGATTTGTAGATGACACTGCAGTGACGCCAGACTTTGGAAGTATATTTTCCCACAGTGATGAGCGAAAATTCCCTTTTTTCCCACACTGCTTGTATAAATATCCCAAAATAATCCCTCTAAATTACAAATTGTAAATAACACACATTTCATAACAATTCAACCTTTTTAGTTTATCAGTAGTTATAACATTTATAATTAAGGAAAAACTAAACAGAATTATGTATTCGAATATGTATTTAATATATTTTATTTAGTATGACAACATTGACGTAAAAGAAACTTAAACGACTCAAACGATATATCCTATTTTCATGAGTAAATACTAAATAGGGTGATCGAATCCAATTGCAATCTGATTCTTCATTAGGGTTACCAGTTTTTTTTTTTTTTAAATTTTTTTGGGACAATTTACTGAAATGTGGAGAACACCGAGATTTTCACCCACGACAAATTAAATTGAAAAAAAAATTTTTTATAAAAGATTCTTAGTTAAAACTTAAAATCGCATTTCTTTTATCACATTGTATTAAACATAAATAGTAAAATAAACAGTCTTTTCGTATTTTTTGACACCACTCAATTTGGCTACGTGACGTGATTGTAGATATATATAAAGAATAGTAGGCAAACTCGATTTTCGTTTTGAATGGTGGCCCACCACACGGCTAGAGTCTCAGCTCGTATGTTCCATTGTATATATAAGGAAGCGATTGGTGCGCCTCCGTGCCTTGGGTCCAAAACATTGTGAAATGAGATATCGAGTGTACTATTCTTTATATATACAATGCCATTGATATTCAACAAAACCCCAGTAGATATTTTTCAAACATTAAGGAAAAGCATTCACTAAGTCCGGGATATTTAATGTCCCAGCGGGACATTTAAATTTAAATCTGAAACGTAAACAGGTAAACCGGGGTACCTGTCAACGCTATCTCCATGGAGATATGCTGGTAATTGATAAGCTGATATACAGCTATGGACAAAGAAATAGCACACCCATTCATTTTCTTATGAAAACTGCATTTATTTTATCCTTTTGAACTTAAATAGTTTATTTCCTATTTTATGACATGAAGTGACTTCTAAGGATTAATAATAATTAGTAATAGGGAATTATTTCTTTACAATTCAATTTTTTAAAATATATTTTGCAGTGATGATCAAATTTCTTGTGGACAAAAAAATAGCACACCTACCTATAATCGTAAAAAAAAATTATTTTTAGTGAAAATATTTATTTTTTCATAAATTTTGGTATTACCAAGTTAGTTCTTAGTTGGTTGACCACGATTTTTTAAAGTTGCTTGGCACCTCCTTGGTAAGCTTTCAACTAACGCCCGGCATCTACTTTGCGGGATAGAGTACCAAGCTTCTTTGATTC